>OZ018315.1:8638148-10072354 GCA_963969455.1 Arge pagana | reverse complement strand
TGAAGACTGATTGCAGCGATCGATTCTGCGGAAAAAATGACGACGGAAACGTGCATAACGCATTTTTGTGTGAGCTCAATTTGTTAGTGTAAAACGGCTATAAAAAATCGCGTGATGGTAAATGAGTGACCAAGAAAAACTCAGGCCAGATAGGATCAAACTAACTATGCCATTCACGAGCCTATGAAAAAAAAAAAAAATTACCGTGTTTTTTATTTTATCGTTTGCGATTATTTATAAAAAATTGTTTAAACAAATTACGACAAATCTTGGTATTTAGAAAACTAATTATGTGTAATATAAAAGTTGTTATTTTGAAAAACTGATTGCATCAATTGATTCTACGGGAAAAATTATGACGAAAAGGTATTTAACACTTTTTTGTCACAGTTCAATTTGTTAGTGCAAGACAGTTATAAACAATCGCATGATGCAGAGTAAAAGTGAAAGCAAAACTGAGGTCAGATAGCGTCGAACTAACCAGAGGCGACTGGAAGGAAATGCAAGGACTTTTTCTGTTGTTATTTGTAATTGTTTATAAAAAATTGTTTAAACAAATTACGATAAAAATTGTTATTTTGTAAAACTGATTGCACCAATCGATTCCCGGGGAAAAATTGTGATGAGAATCTGCTTCTCAATAATTTCCACGTTTCAGAAATTCAATTGTTTATAGCCGTTTTACACTAACAAATTGAGCTCTGACAAAAACGCGTTATACGAGTTTTCGTCATAATTTTCGCCGTAGAATCGATTGGTGAGAAAAATGTTTAAAAACAACAACTTTTATCAGAATTTGTTTAAACAATTTTTTATAAACAATTGCAAATGACAACAGAAAAATTAGAAATGAAGGTGGAAAATAAGAAAGAAGAAATGCGTAGCTACAGAAGAGAGCTAAACCACGAGCGAAAAATTGTATGCCTGCTGAAATCTCTGAGAAGGAAAAAATTCTTGTTTACCTTTTCAAATTACGAAGTCAATTTCATTTGGTGAAAGAAACAATTTAATGGTCGAAAATAATGAACCGATGTCGCGGTGGCAGCCGGGAAAACGGAGCGCAGCTGCATCATTCTCCGGGATACGATTTTATTCAAATTTTTATTTCACGCGACAGCGACCGGCTCGGTGCCAAGAACTATAAATTCGATGAAACGAAGAGGTCCCGATTCTTTTGCGCCGCGTTACTCACCTCTACCGCGTACACTTGATTCCACGATTCCTATTTCTCTCGTTCGAAATCCCGGACCACGTCGATTCCATTCTCACGCGACGAACTCGTCTTCATCGTAACAAAACACCGATGTGCCGAGAAGAGAATTGGCCACAAAACCAGCCCTCCTCTCCGCGTTCTCTGTCCACCGCTGATGCTGATCTTCATTTTCAGAACGATCGCGTTATTTATTTTTATACACGAACCACGACTCCCATCCCATTTTTTTCCACGTCCCTTTTGCACTACTCCATGGAATATTTAATAAAAATGCAAATAAAAATATATATGTAAATAAAAATATACGGGCGCTTTTATTTCGAAGACTTTTTTTTCTTCGAATTTCTGGACCCAAGCGGAAATTTTGTTGGAAGTGTCCAAAAAAAGGCCCTGAAAATGTGAGCTCTCAATATCAACACTACGTTCTTGCCCAAACGCAGAAACAGTTCCCATCTGAAATACACGTGAACTTTGATTTTTCTTCTTCAAATGACTATAACTCAGCGAAATTTCATGCTATCGTATAGTACTAAAGCGCGATTTACTCAAGATTGAGTGCTCTACAAAAGTGCCCAAGGCGGCGTAGCTGTATTCTGCACTCTTAAGGTTGTACGAGTCGCTACATCCGATTTTTGTATGAAATTCTTGTTTTTTTGACGTTATTTCAGAAATGTCGGGACTTACATGAAAAATGTGAATGACAATCTGGTAGACAATTTAGTTTACTACCAAAAAGGTGCAGTAAACTGAACCGCTAGAATTGATATTTCTCGAGATATAGAGTGTTGACTTTTTCGTAATATGAATTTGTTAATGATAAGCTTGACTCGATGTACTCGAACGTTTCGCATTACGAAAAAGTCAACGAGCTATATCTCGAGAAATATCAATCTTGGCGATTCCGTGAAAAGGATCTTTTTTGTAGTAAATAGAATTTCTCATAAGTTTGTCATTCACATTTTTTATGTCAGTACAGTAATTCGTGAACTAACATCAAAAAAACAAAAATGTTATACAAAAATCAGATTCAGCGACGCGTACAATCTTACGAGCCCAGATTACAGCTACGCCGCCGTGGGCACTTTTGTAGAACACTTAATCTTGAGTAAATTGCGTTTTAGTAGTATATGATAGCATGAAATGCCGCTGAGTTATAGTCATTTGAAGAAAAAAACTCAAAGTTTGCGTGTATTTTAAATGGGAAATCTCTTCACGCTCCAGAAAAGTCCTAAAAGCTCCAATTTTCAGGGAGTTTCTTTTTGGACATTTCCAACAAAATTCTCAATTGGGACCGGAAATAGAAAAATAGACCTGAAAATAAAAGCACCCCAATAAATATAAATATAAATATAAATGTAAATATAAATATAAATATAAATATAAATATAAATATAAATATAAATATAAATATAAATATAAATATAAATATAAATATAAATATAAATATAAATATAAATATAAATATAAGTATAAATATAAATATAAATGTACGTGTAAATGTAAATGTAAATATAAATATAAATATGAATTTTAACCTCAACCTTTGTCTTTGCAAAACTCTCCAAATTTGTGTGCAAACAAACCTCACTAACAGCTCGTAAACTAGAGCATCATATCCTAGGGAGCTGCACATTAGACTGACTTAGGAAAACTGGAAAAAGTACAAAATAAAATTTTTCTCGTTGATCATTTTATTCTTATATCGACATTTTTTTTCACTTCTCAGTTCGGTTGACCATATCCTTGCGAGAGGTGCAATGGTTGTTCGAACGTGCCGCAGTCGTCATTCGAGAGTAGATGTTAATTGCTAGTTAATTGAAGTTCACATATGCGCGATGCATCTTGACGGACGCGTCCTTCGTTTCTCGCATGACCTTTTTACATCCAAGTCGATTCGTATTTTCAAACGTGATTCTGAAACTAAAAGAATGTCTTCGTAAGTCTGAATCCGAATTTTTTTGATCATTTCATTTTTTTCCATTGCTTTAAAAAATGATTTTTTTTTGCTACTTGGAGAAAAAAATTTGGATGATTTTTTCTAGCATTTTAGAGTGTGTCATTTTTTTAGTGCTAATTGGGATACAATTGAAGGTGCACAAATTAATCGTTTTTTGGTACGGTATTTTATAGATAAATAATTAATAATAGAATTTTTAAATTAAAAGCGAAGGTACAAGTCCGGCAGGGTTGAAGTTCTTAGTGGAACACGGTTCACGTGGATCTCGTAACGCAAACAGGTTTGGAAGTCGCATCCGTATCGATTTTTGGTGGTGGAAAGGAGGTTAACATTCTCTTAACATCCACGTAGATATATCGAAGAGGGCACGACGGAATCGGATGCGAGAAGGGCGTTCGGACGGGTGACAGCTGTCAACGCTGGTGATTCTCTTACCATGATTGAGAAGTCTCCCTACGATATTTGACGACTCATCGCACAATATACGTACGATTGTACGTTTAACAACGTTGGGAAACTAAAAAAAAACGAATTCTGTCCACCAGGTGCGTAAAGTCCGATTTTCCGCCCGGAGAATCCGTAAAGTTCGATTTTCCGCTGGGAGAAGCGGTAAAGTTCGTTTTTCCTCCTGGAGAAGCGGTGAACTTCGGTTTTCCACCCGGAAAAACAGTGAAGTTCCTTTTTTCCACCCTAATAAGCGGTAAAGTTTGATTTTCCGCCCGGAGAAGCGGTAAAGTTAGTTTTTCCGCTAGGAGAAGCGGTAAAGTTCTATTTTCCACCGGGAGAAGCGGCAAAGTTCATTTTTCCGCCCGTAGTAACGGTAAAGTTCGATTTTCCGCGCTGCTTCTGCGGGTGAAAAGTTCCTCTTCCCTCCCGGGCGCGCAAAGTAGCTCGTTACGCGCTACTCTTGCGTAATGTGCAACATTGCGAAATGCTTTTTCGAATAAATTCCCGTCAGGAAAATTCGTGCCAGGGTTTTCAGATCGGTAAAACTGGCAATGGGCTTCGCAGGACGTTGGAGAGGATGGTATCATTTTCTTCCGCGATATCAAATTATCCCAACAACGAGCTGCTTTGATCGATAACATCGCAAACAATTTCCGTAGTCGTAGCTCGGCAACCATCAGCAATGTAGACCTCGCCGCGAAACTACGTTCTCCGACATTTCACAACGATTCGGTTACAAGAAACGGATTCAAAATTTTCAAAATTCCACGATTTCGCGAGTTTCTAAATCCGGGTTGATTTCTTTCCCGTCGAATTTTCAACAATATCTATGGAATGCCGCGCGAAAAAAGCGGTCGAACTTGTGACAACGTGAGTTTTCATTATCGCAATCATGATTCATTCTAACCAACCGCGATCGTGCGTCTATCGTGGTTTGTGGCGAATCATCAAGCTCCGAGAACTCGTTCTCGGTTCCTCGGAAACCGCGACGCGAAACCGTTACACGGATTTTCTTCTCTCTTCGCCGAACCACGCATCCTTGGAGTAAATTTTCTACGTCTCCGCAACTATCACCATATAAAATGAATCATTTTTTTATAACAATAATAACAATTAATAAGATTTTTTCCATAATACCAATAACAATTATTAGTCATTTTATGAAGAATTTTTCAATAACAATAACAACAATTATTAATAATTTTTTCGCATAATTTTTCAATAATTACAATAACAATAATAATTTTCAGATGATTTTACCATAATAATTCTGATAATTAATATTCGTGTTTTTACTAATTTTCCACCAGATCAGATAATGAAATAAAAATTTAAACGCGAAATCATAGGATAATATGTCTTTTTTTGGAGCTATGTTATTATTATTTTCCCAAGCGAGTGGAAATCGCTATTTTCGAAGGGTTGGATTGAGATCCTGATACCGCATAGGCCCACGGTTAGATTTTTATTTTATTATTTTACCTGATGAAAAATTATCTTAAACAATTATTAATAATAATCGTTATTGTTGCAAAATTATGTAAACAAATTATCATTTATTATTTTTATTATTGTTGAAAAAAGGATTTATTTTATCTGGTGGTAGTGACAGATACCTATGAAGTTGCTTCAAGAATTTGGACTTGGACTCCAATTTAGTGGGTCAAAATACGTCCAGAAATGGTTGTCTAGTCTGAAATACGTTTTTTTCTCATGGAGTAGTATAATCGGATGCTGAGATGGTTGAAAAAAATTGGCGTCCGTTTGTCATTTTGAACCCAGTACTCGTGTCATCCTAGCCTTCTTACCTGGCTTCCCGCGCCAAGCGTGGCACCGCAGATCGAGTGTGTCGCGTCGTAGCGCTATACCGAGCGTTTATCAACGAGCGACTCACCCCGTGGGGCTACTTGTTGAAATATGCCGTAAGTACGTGCGGGGAATATTAGATGCAGACTAGGTACGCTATTTAGTCCCGTTCGCCGAGTCCCAAGTAGGTCATCGTCGTTGGCGTTGCGTATATTTGCATTCGTTGGACGCGCATAGATGCGCAGGGCGAAAAGGTTGTTGAAGACATAGAAATGAAATGGACAAGTCTCTTGGACCATGGTGAAAGTGAACGTCGTTCTACATCAAGAAATTACATATTCCGTGGTGCCAACCGCGAGCAACATTCGCGACGAGCCCCGAAATTATCTCGGCTCGGGGGGAGCTTTTCTCCCATGGAATTGACGGACACCGAACACGGTCGTAATTTTGGTGGAACGAATTCCACCCTCACTCTTTGGAGACGCGATGCACGACAAGCTCTCGACTGAAACAACGATCCGCGGCATGGAAAAGACGACGGACGCCTCGTCTCGCTGACGAGTCCATTAGCCCCTTCAGTCACGAGCTTTTTCAGCCATCGTTTCTTCGTGAATCGTGGTGCATAACGGTTTTGAGATGGCTGACCACGAATTCGCTGTCGAAACTGCAAAATCAGCGACCCCAAAAACCCCTAGGAGATGAAAAAAAGGGGGATTTCCCAATTTCAATGTTGAGCTTTCGACGAGGATCACGCCAGTCTCGTTGTCAATCGTCGATACCGATTCCCTAGCTAATATCAGTCCAACGAGATCCCAATTAAAAAGTTTTTCCAAAACTCGTTACAAAAGTCAAAGCTTCGGCGACGACGAACAGATTCGTTTTCGAGGTTCCACTTGCGATCGTTGGCGAACCGATCGACAGCTGCCACGTTGCCGATTTGGGCGCGAAGTACTTGAACGTTCTCCAATAATACGACAGTAAAGTACTTCCGGTAAATATGCGAGGAGTATCCGCCACGAATTTCTCTACCGAACACTGCCCTCCAAATTCTCGCCGAAAGCTCACGTCGCGCCACTAGACGAAACAAAAAAATAATAAAAAATAAAATAAAAAAAAAGACGATCGAAGCTCCTTCGAGGAATTTCATTTGCGCGGGGAAACGACCAGTTCGATTTGAAATACGGTTCGTTGCGTTTTAATTACGTCGGACTTACCGGGGGGCTGCAATTCGCATTCCTGGCGAAGCCAGAGCTGCACCAGCACACTGCAGCGGCAACCGTACGACGCCCAAGTTCCAGCATAGCCCAGACTATTCCATCAAAACGACGCGATCTTAAGAGTTGAGTAATCGTGTAATCAAGTACGACCGGGCAGCCCTTTGTTTTTCCTCTGGAATAGCCGACGAATAACCAACACTCAATCTGCCATGCCTAAGTGAACTCAAATTACTGTTTTATTATTAATTTTCGTGGCAGTATATTCTTTTAATATTTTTCTACGTATTAACTACACAGAGCCACAAATCTAATCAACCAAGCAGCACGGACCAGACTTTGTGTACCTTATGTTTCAAAGGACGTGAAATTCGTTTGACCCCTGCAAGTCACAGTCAAGGGCATTTCAGGGTCAAATCGAGAGAACGCTATAGGAATCATACTGTGTTTTGCTAATTGTAGGATAATGATAAGAGGGAACTATAGTGAGTAATCGTGACATCAATAGGGTAATATTTAAATACCGTAATAGGATGAAATAATCTTTGGGTAATTTCGAGCTATTCCAAAGCTCAGGAAAAAAATCACTGAAGTCATTCGAGTGCTCCAAAGATCTTTGAGTCACACTCCACAAAAATGAAATGGATCAGGGAAAATAAACTCGCTCGTTCTACAATGAGAACGCATCGATGTCCGCGTTTATCTGGGACCCGTCACCGCTTCTAGGCTAAATTTAACCTGGGATGTTATTCACAACTAGCTGGATCTTACGTCCATCAATCTTCGTTGATAAACGATGAAGCGAGAATCGGTTGGTTTCCAAGATAAAACGGAACGTGACTACCGAATGTTATTCATCAACCCTTTCAGTCACGAATTTTTTCAGACATCGTCTTTTTTCATGGAATTTAGTGTGTAGAGATTTTTGAATTCGCTGATGACGAATTCGAATTTCAAAAAACCCTAAAATATTTCAAGTTTTTTTCGACATCGATGAATCCAGACTCAAAATTAGTTCTGAATACAGTTTTCATGTAGAGCCGGTTGTCTGTGATAAAAAAAAGCAATAGTGCTCCAAAATGTGTATATTTCGCGAAACGGTCATTTTGAATAGACGAGAGTTGATATATGAAATTAGGGAACGCGTGGTGTGGTGTAGTATGGTATGGGGTGCTATTGTGTAGTGTGGTATGGTGTGGTGTAGTGTGGTGTGGCGTGGTGTGGGATGGTACGGTGTGCTGTCGTGTGGCGTGGTGTGGGATGGTACGGTGTGCTGTCGTGTGGTGTGGTGTGGTGTGGTCTAGTGTGGTGCGGCGTGCTGTGCTGTAGTGTGCTATTGTGTGGCGTGGTGTGGTATGGTGTGGTGTGGTGTAGTGTTGTCTGGTGTGGTGTTGTCTGGTGTGCTATTATGCAGTGTGGTGAGGTGTGGTGTGGTGTGGTGAAGTGCTGTCTGGTGTCGTGTTATCTGATGTGCTATTATGCAGTGTAGTGTGGTGTGATGTGATGTGGTGTAGTGCTGTCTGGTGTCGTGTTGTCAGGTGTGCTATTATGCAGTGTGGTGTGGTGTAGTCTGGTGTGGTGTTGTCTGGTGGTGTGCTATTATGCAGTGTGGTGTGGTGTGGTGTAGTGCTGTGTGGTGTCGTGTTGTCTGGTGTGCTATTATGCAGTGTGGTGTGGTGTGTGTGAGTGTCTAAGGAATAACAAGGTCTAAATCATAAAAATATTCATAAAATGTTTTTAAAAAACGCAGAAAAATACAAATAAAATCCAGAGAAGTCCAAAAAAAGTCAAGAACACAGATAGTGACCAAAATTACATACACTTTGAGACTCAACTCCAACCTTTCCCTGGTGAAGTGCGTAGGTAGATTATGATAACGAGCCTCATGGAGTTTGGCAAAAATATACACATATTGGAGCATCATCGCTCTCTTCTTACAAGCCATGCGGCTCTCCACAAAACTTGCCCAGAACAAAAAATTTCGATCCAGGATTAATATTCATTGCAACAAACGTGAAATAATAAAGGACCAATATTCATCGCAATAAACGTGCAAAACATTCCAAGAAATCATTTTTCCCACATTTGACCTTGAACTCGGAATTTTCCAGTATGTTGCCAATGATCCTCATTATCAGCGCGTTAAAATACATGTATATAAATACGTAAGTCCAGATCTCAATCGGAGGAATGGATTTTTCGGAAGTGCACCCAAAATTAATTGTCGAGAATTATTTACAAAAAATGTGTAACACAATATTGCTAAATCGATTAATTCCGAGTTCTCTGATACCCATTTATAATAATAACATCTTGACCGTTATAGATTTTGGGTGATCAGAAGTTCGCCGCGACGGACCAGCGTCGTCCAAACTCTTTCGGTCGCGTCCAACTTGCGAAACTCGAGATCCCATTGTCTATAAACGTTACGTCCTCCGCGATATAAAAGTTTTCGCGTATAATTCACATTGTTTAGGCGTCAACGTTAGTTTTGGCGCGACTACTGTGCGGTGGCTCGATAAATATAGAGCAGCTCGACACACCGAGTGAAAACATCCGACGACGAATTTTCCCAAAGATCTCTGTCGCGAATGCATCGCGAGGCAAAAATCCTGAATAATTGCCGATATCCAAAATTTGTTGCGATTTTCACCATTGTTTTTAGGCAATGTACACGAAGATTTACATAATCGGCTGCGAGAACCTATTCGTGGAAATGTATTTACGGTTTCAGATTTTTTGGCCCAATTTCAACGATTATTTACTACAGTCGTAAACGTTGAGGTTCGACGATCCTGACACGTTTCACATTCGAAGCACTGTCGTCCCAAAACAGTGTTGTATCTATCACTCGGAAAAAATATTACGAACCACGTATAAATTGGCCATGAAGACCAACAATCCCTATTCAAAAAATATCTGACGATGGTTACATTTTTATAAACTGGAAAATCGTGGCTGCATTCTCCATGGAAAATTCATGGGAAGTCATTCTACCCCAGAGCTTCTACGCTTTTTGTTTATAAAAAGCATCCTTCATTGGATATATTAAAAAATTATAGGTGCTGTGAGTCCCTGAAAAGACGGAGACGTCATCGCGACAACGCTGGAGAGCCGCCATTTTGGAATAAATCGCTTCAAAAAAATTACTGTAAACAGTCACTAATACGTATAATAAACACCTATTTTTGTAACCTCATTTATTCTCTAGTTTTTCTGGAAAAAAATCCCCAAAAAGCCTATTTTTGTCGACCTCCAGAGTGGTCTTACCCCTTAAGCTGTTCTTACCCCGCGTTTCAGCAACGTTACAACATCGGTAAAATCACGGTCGAAATGTGCTGAACAATCAAGTTTTGGCATGCGGATTCGAAAATTTGCTGGAATATGGAATTTTTGTTCAGATTCGTGAGATCGGCGCGGTCGAGGTTTTTGTCGGCCAGGTTGCCGGAAATCAGTGCGGGGACATCGCGCCCCGATAAAGCATCGTATTGGTATTCCGCGGCGATGGTGATTATCGCGTGGCCGAAGTGATAGTCGAGGAACTGGGCAGGCAAGAAATCGTTATCATATTCCTCGCACGTGTACGCGCGATCGCCCTACTTTTACCCGATAGTCTGACCAAACGTACGCGCGTACTACGCGCTGCAATCGGAGGTTAATTTATTTCCCGTATCAGCGAGATCATTTTCGCTTTTTTTGTCCATGTTGAACCCTTCAGTCACAGACAAACACTAGTACCTCGCCTGGCTACTACCGATTTTCTGAACGTTAATGAACAGTTTGTTATCCATTTTTTTGCACGTTTATCATTCCCAGCTTCCCACGAATCGAATGAGTGTTGAAAGCGAAAATGATAAAATTGCCTAACTATTGAGAATAATTATTGCTAATAACGAATTAGTATGACAAAGAAGAGAAAATAAAAATAAATTCATGTCAAAAATTGGTATACCCCGTATGGAAAAAAAATATTGAAAACTACTCACAAAAGTGTCAGAAAACTATTGAGAGAATATCGAGTAGTCCTGCTATATAATAGTCTCCACCAGTAGTACTACCAAGACTTTCCACCAATAGTAATACCAAATTAAGTAAATATCTTCAATAGTTAAAGACAATAATAAATAGTTTACACGATACTGATTCAATGATACCTGTGCACTATTGAAAGGATCACTGGAATCAATAGCAAACGGTTACAGTAATTCAAATTGAGCCAATAGTTTTATTCTTCACTACTAAATGGATCACTGGAACCAGTAGTGAACGTTTTCAGTAGTTCAAAGTGATGCAATAGTTTTATCCTGCACTACTGACAGCATCACTGGAACGAATAGTGAACATCCTCGGTGTTTCAAATTGAGTCAATAGTTTTGTGCTTTACTACTGAAAGGATCACTGGAACCAATAGTGAACGTCTTCGGTAGGTCGAATTGAGTCAATAGTTTTGTGCTTCACTACTGAAAGGATCACTGGAACTAATAGTGAACGTCTTCAGTACTTCAAATTAAGTCACTAGTTTTATTCATCACTACTGGAAGATTATTGGAAATATTGATAAACGTCTTCAGTCATTCCTAATGGCACTATAGGCACTATATGACTCCATAGGCACTACTTGACCGAACTATTGAATATCAACTCAAACTATTAGAATTTCGAAGAAGCACTGATTGCCTCAATAGTTTTCTTCAGCAATCTCAACAAGCCTCATACAACGCAACAAATATGACAATAATCCGATCAAAAAATTTTTTTTTCATTTTTCAAATTTGGTAAAATAAAAGTTAAAATTTAGTAGGTACAACAATTCTGTATGATTTGTTCTCCGAAATAAATTAAAGTACTGTCGATAAAAAATTATTCAAAATACGGATTTTGCGAATTTGCCTCTCTTCCGAAATAGTTGCCAGGAAATTTGCGGTGGATCGAGATATGAATCGATTGGCCGACGATATTCCGTGAAAAATGACATCCGGAAAATTGAAATAAACACGAATTCTACGTGTAAACAAGATTTGTAAAAATAAAAGTGGCAGGCAATAGAATACGCGAGGGGCAGCAGCGTCCAATAGCTGTCGAAATAAGTTAGGGAAACTTTGACAGTGGGAGCGGAGATTTAATCCCAATTAACGTGGAATGTTGTCTCGCGAATTCGTGGGAGCGGATTTTCGGAACGTGAATAATCGCTATCGATTTCAAGGGTTTGGGTTGTGAAATCGCATTGACATTGAACGTTTTCCATTCAAAATAAAATCAACAATTTTATTAATACAATTAATTTTACATAACATCTTATTATACAATTAATTATTCAATTTTTGGAAAATACAAAAATGGAATCTTCAGAATCTATAATTTTTAAAAAATTGGGCCAATGAATTTCCCCAAAATAATTTATTTTTCATTTTTAAAAAATGTATCTTTAAAAAAAAGGGCCAAATAAATTTTAAAATTATTCGTAAATAATGAATTTATAAAAAATTGGCAATTTTTTGAGAAATGGATCGACGAATTTTTTGAATTATAAATTTGTGAGAAAGTACAAAAACCAAATTAGAAAAATTTTGACTTGTGGGAATAATGGAATAATTAAATTTCTGTAATTATGCATTAAACAAAAAATCATTAATTCAGGCAATTTTTTTATGTATTTTTGGAAAAGTTAATCATCAATATAATTTGTTATGAACAATTTTCAATTTATTTGATATTCGGTTTGGAAAATGAATTTTTGAAAAAAAATTGGTTTTTTAAAATAAAATTCGAAAAATTCATTTTTCAAAATAAATCCGACGCGAAACGAATAGAAGAGCTATGAAAATATTTTACGAGCTAGTGTCAGAGTATAATTGACTGCTGCCAGTGGAAAACGAGCGCGTTGGACGTAATGTTATCAACAGGCAATCTTTTCCCAATACTGCTACAGCTCCCCATTTTTCTGTACGATTTCTCGAAAATAGATTTTTACGAACGAATGAACCTCGCGTTATTTTATAACGGCCTACAAATTCGCATTCGTGGCGAACTGCGATAAAAGCTCGCGATTTTCTCGTCGGTCAACGGAAAGAAATCGGTTCGACGGATAGCTTCGAGATTAGGTACGATCCAAAACCGGCGAGCACGTCGGAAGATAAGCTTCGCTCACGTAAAATAGGGAGGCGATGAACGGAATAAGGCGAAGGGTGTCAGCTGCTTATCAATGAAGAGACGAGTCTTCGTTCTTTGGGGAAAAATGAAAAAAAACATTCCACCTCGCTCGTCGATCCGATCAGGATAAGACGAAGGAATCGAACGTGTCGAGCTCTGAAGAATTCTTACACCCGAGATCGTAGGTCCTATTAGGTTCGGTACTTAATAGCGGTGACTTCGAGGGAGCAAAGTTACACAACACTGTCAAAATTTTGAAAAATAATTTTGGAAATTTGGGCCAGTCAATTTTTGGGTCCGACGGCGAATTTGGGACTTTATGGGCCCAAGTTGGGTTTCTCAAACGGAACTACCTACTCGCGACCCTGGATTTGGATTCCTCGCAAAAAAATATCGACATCTTGTTCCAGTCGATTTTTGAAAAACATAACTGTATGAGGCCCAAAGTTCAGAACAATCTTCATAATAAAAAAGGTTCCAATCTCGTTTAAAAAACTAGAAAGAAAGAGTTGTTTCCAGTAAAAGTCGTCAGGTTCGGAGGGGAAGCAATTTGGACCACTCAATTTTTGGGTCCAATGGCAAATTTGGGCCTTTGTAGACCCAAGTTGGTTTTTTTAAACGGAACCACCTATTCGCGACCCTGAATTTGGATTCCTCGCAAAAAAACATCGACTTTTTGTTCCAGTCGATTTTTGAAAAAATGCCTGTATGAGGCCCAAAGTTCCGAACAATCTTCATAATTGGAAAAGCTTCAAATCTCGTTTAAAAAACTAGAAAGAAGGAGGTGTTTCCAGTAAAAGTCGTCAGGTTCGGAGAGGAAGCAATTTGGACCACTCAATTTTTGGGCCCAATGGCAAATTTGGGCCTTTGTAGACCCAAGTTGGGTTTTTTAAACGGAACTACCTACTCGCGACCCTGGATTTGGATTCCTCGCAAAAAAACATCGACTTTTTGTTCCAGTCGATTTTTGAAAAAATGCCTGTATGAGGCCCAAAGTTCAGAACAATCTTCATAATTGAAAAAGGTTCCAATCTCGTTTAAAAAACTTGGAAGAAAGAGTTGTTCCCAGTAAACGTCGTCAGGTTCGGAGGGGAAGCAATTTGGGCCACTCAATTTTTGGGTCCAATGCCAAATTTGGGTCTGACTAGGATCAAGTTGGGTTTTTCAAACGGAACTACCTATTCGTGACCCTAGATTTGGATTCCCCGCCAGAAAATATCGACATTTGGTTCCAGTCGATTTTTGAAAAAATGTCTGTACAAGGCCCAAAGTTCAGAACTTTCATGGGGAAGAAATGTTCGCAAAAAAAGCGATCAGACCGGTGGAAAATGAGCGGAGAATATGTAACAACGACGGGTTCCGAACCCCACATGTCCTCGTGGCCGAATTTATTAGGGATACAGCATCCGCATAGCGTTTTCGGCTGGCAATAGCGACACCATGAGTGTCGAGATGGGATTACTGTAACAACAGCGACGACCATGCGAAAGCCGGTTCAACCAGAAGAGAATTTAATTAAGGGTACCCGCGAATCGGACCTCGAATTAATTTATCCCTAAGCATGAATACGACTTCTCGTTTGTCCTTAACGAGAACAATGGCAAAAACGGAACGAGCCCGAAAAAAATTAAGCAAACTGCGAAAAAAATTCTCCAAACTTTCCCCGATTTTGTTGACGTTTTTGAGCCTGTTAACCATTTTTTTCTGAATATTACCGAACTTTTGATTATTTCTTGAGTTATTAAAGTATTTTTTTACACATTGCCGAATGTATTTGTAGTGAAAATCTTAGGTCCACATTTTTCTCGATCTTCCCAAATTTGCAAAAAGAAAATAGCAATTTTACAGAATTTCCCCAAAAAATTCGTTTTCAAAATGTGGGGTCATTAAAAAAAAAATCAATAATTCAACAAGTTTTTTAGTTCGGGCCACGGTTTTTAGTACGCGTCAAATTTTGCCAGTAGCTGACTCACCCTTGTCTCATTTTTTCCCCCAATTTGAGAAGGTGGAAAAAAATTAGTTGGTAAAAATCTGTAAAATACGAAAATTGACACTCGATGTTCGTCCAGCGCAGTCGGTATCGAGAAAAGCGTAGGAATCTGTAAAAAAAAACAGGGTGACGGTCGATCACGTTGCAGTCGAAGTGACCTTCCGTCGGTTACCCAAGTCTGACGAAATGTGATACCAACGACTGATAATTCAATTTATCAATTGAAACGATACCGACAGTTGGTCACCTCGATTTCGGTCGTCGCAAACTAAATCCTTCTACTTTTTTCTTCCAAAGCGAAAAATTGCCCGAAATTTTTCGGAACCTTGGAAAATTTGACCGAAGAGTTGGCAAAAAAATCACGGCACGCAGAGCGGTCTCATCGTGGTGAGAAAATATCCAGAAAGTCGAATTGGATTTCTTTTTTTTTTTAAATCGATCGCAGCTTAATCGATTTTTGTTGACCGTTCGGAAATAATTACTAAATTTTTTGGTATCATCAGAAAATTAATTGCATGATGAATAAAACTACTCGCTTTATGAACAAAATTGTAGAATGATCACTCAATTTTTTGGTATAATCGAAAAATTGGATTTATCAATTATTCGATTTTTGATGTAAGTTTCAAAATTATTAAGGCGAAATTCGCCTATCGAAAGGCCGTGTCACGTGACAAATGTATCATCATTGCGTGCGAAGTACTTCCATTTGCGGCAAAATTAGCTGCGCGAGAATGGTGTTCTGTAGTTCGCGGTTGATCCGCTAACGGTGTTAGGTGAAGCTGATTAGAAAAGCGGTGCTCAAAGTGGACACGAAAATGACGCATTTCATTCGAATTCTTTTTCTCTCTCTCTGATCTGAAGATTTCGCCTCACCGCGTCGCAGCGGCAGTCACACAGCGCGATTTCCCGCAGCTTCGTGTCGCAAAGTCGTGTGCAAAGTCGGTACCAGCTGAGAACACTCTCCTTGACCTTGAATCAAACCCTAGAAGTACGGTGAAGGCTCATCGAAAATCCGGGCGGGCTTCCCTATAAAACCTGATCGACCGAGAGAAAAGTTTTCAGTGTCGTTAGAAAGTGTTCGAAAACTGGAAAAGCCCGAAAACAAAAATTCACAGCTACGCGGGGACAGTGAGCATCGATGACGACATGAAAATCATAATCTGACAACCGAGAGAAAACAACGTGAGCAATGAGCGTTCTCCGCGTAGAAGAGTAGTATTTTTACCTTTCCTTTTTTTTTTTTAACAAATTAATTTTTTTTTAGCTTAGAAAATTCCTTGATCCTTCTGGAATTCATTGGTATGACGAACTCTTTTTTTTAACTACGACAAATAATTTTAAATAGTACATTATGCAACAAGGGAGTAAAGTAGAAGATTACTCCCGCGGGTAGGTTTGTAGTAACTACCCAAGGGCATGCTGTACTTCAATCCCAAATTGCCTATAGTACTCTGTTTCCAACTCGACTGTGGCCTGATATGCGGAAAATACCGAAATAGAAAGAAATAGTTCAGAAGTGAAAGAAATAGAAAAACTGAAAATGGTCACTGTTACCTAGGGAGTAAAGTGGCACTTCATTGGTCTGATAATCTGTAAATAACGAAACAGAAAAAAATAGTTCAGAAGTGAAAGAAACAGGAAAACTGAAAATTGCCATTATTCCTCAGGGAGTAAAGTTGCACTTTAGTCCCTAGGGAGTAAAGTGTAATTTATTGGCCTGATATGTGGGAAATAACGAAACAGAAATAAATAGTTCAGAAGTGAGAGAAACAGGAAAACTGAAAATTGCCATTATTCCTCAGGGAGTAAAGTCGCACTTTAGTCCCTAGGGAGTAAAGTGTAAATTATTGGCCTGATATGCGGGAAATAACGAAACAGAAATAAATAGTTCAGAAGTGAGAGAAACAGGAAAACTGAAAATTGCCATTATTCCCCGGGGAGTAAAGTGGCATTTTAGTCCCTAGGGAGTCCGGAATAATAATATATATTCGTGTGATTTCGCGCAGAACCGGATCCACCCGGCCGCGGCTAAGAAATTCGTTGGATCATCGAAGCACTTCCATCTGGTTTCGCCATGTCGAAAGCTCGGCTCTGGATGGTCATCTACATCTTCGCCGCAGCTTGCACCTGCGGTGGTCGTACGGAGTGTACGAATCAGGGTCAAATCTCATTTCTGACCGATATCCACGTCGGTGATTCGTGCACTGAACCATCCGGTCGCGGTGTTCTTCTGGACGAAGCGGCGAAGCTTCTCGTGGAACGATACAACGACAAAACAACCGGCCAAAAGCTCGGTAGGCGAGCTTTTTTCTAATAGGAACAAAATTCGTCGTGACCTGCGACCCCGTTTTTCGCCAAACGAGCCAACATAGGTGCTCGGTGGCCTAGTAAGAAATTTGACCTTGTAAGACGCTCGCGAAAGTGGTCGCATCAACCTTGTTTCAAAACCCTTGCAAATTGAAACGAAACTGTCCAGTGCTTTCGCAAGAGTGTTCCAAGACACGTCCCAAGAGAGCAGATAGCGTTGTGAATGGGTTTTAGTAAGTCTTTAGCAGAAAATGTTGCATTTGCTAATTAGGTATGTAAATAACTAGAAGTCCTGAGTAGTGCTACGAAAAATGTATATTTATTCGTGAATAAATACGATGTACAGGGCGTTCCAACTTAACGGGGCATTAGAATAACTTGGAAATGGGGTCTCCTATCGCAAAATGGTTCAGATGAAAGTAGTATGGCTTTGAGTGGGACACACGATGAAAACAAGACTGATCGTGAGTAGACATGCTTGCGAGAAACGTAAGTTTTTTGAATGGCAGCCGATTTTTTTCAGAGAAGGAATGCTGAAACTCGTAGCCATACTCTACGTGAGTGCATTTCGCTCACGGATCGCGAGCGAATAAATGAAAGAACGAATAAACAAATAAATAAATCGATGTTTATGAGAAATAAGGCAAAAATTCGGGCTCTAAAAATACAACCTGTATAATACTTCAGTTTCGAGATCGTGTCTGTCTATTGTGAGGCCACGTTTTTCTGTATGGTGCCATTACACTTATTTTTTATAATTTTTTTTTTCACCCAGCGATCAACGTTCTCGATACTTGTGGAGGTGTATCTGGGGCTCTCAAGGCCGCGATGAAGACTTTGGTCGTAGCCAACGTTAGCTGCCTTCGACCACCGAATTTTCTGGGTAAGTTATGCCAATTACATAGATAGATAGATAGATATAGGTAAAGCTAATAAAAGCGTGTTGAAAAAAGCACTACGCAACTTGACAAGTTGGGAAGTGTTCAAAGTTCGATCATCGAGTCGTGAACAGACTATATCGAGTCTAATTCATACGATTTCAGGTATTATAGGCCCTGACAGTTCTGCGAGCGTCGAAGCGGTACAAAAAGTAACGTCAGTGCTGAAAATACCGCATTTGGTACGAAAAGCGTACAACTCTGCGTTCTCGCATCATCTCGAGTGGGAAAATATTTCCTACGTTATCCAGGTATCGCACTGATCTCATTCATGTCAGTCACGAATTTTTTCAGCCATCTTTTTTTTAAACAAATTTGGCGTACAAGGGTTTTTTGAGACTGCTGCTTACGGATCCACTGTCGTAAATGCAAAATCAACGACCTCTAAATCCCCTGTATATCAAATAAAAAAAAATGCATCATATTTCAAAATTTCAATCGGCCATATTGAATCCGCCATTTTTTATTTTTTAAATTTGACACCGGCTTCGTAATCAGCGACCTCAGAAGCCCCTATATACCAAATTCCAAAAAAATGGAGCTTAATCTAACATTTTGGTCGGCCATATTGAATCCGCCATTTTGAATTTCCGAAATTTGAAACGACAGATTCGTAATCAGGGAACTCAATACACTTTCAAGTGATCGCTGAATACTCCTAGTTCATCTTCGTCGCTCTACGCGGTAAAAATGATTCGTGTTTCAGGGCGTTTTCGAAGTCATCAAACGACTGAAATGGACCTCTTTTACTCTGGTCTCAGCGGTGGACGACGATGGCATCGCGAGTAACGTACAAATCATCGCCAAAAAGATCACTCAGGAAGCGATCGCCCGAAAGATATGCGTCGTCTCCAAGGACGCGAACCAGGGTGAGCAATGTGCAGTAAACTGCCAAATTAATATGCACAGTACACAGTTCTAGTCCAAGGTCACGAAAATTAACGTAATTTCCGTACATTTTTTTGAGCCAAGGTAATTTTTTTTTGAAAAAACTTTTCGTGGCATTTATTAGTATACATCTGAACAATTATACGAAATTTTTTCGAGCAAAAATAATTCAAAATGGCGGCTGCCCAGCTCCTACTGCAGAAAGCCGTCTAAAAAACGTTATTACAAAAAAAAATTCTTCATTTTTTTTTTACTGCCAATAACTTATTTTCTAATATTTTGCTGTTCGTAAACAATTCATAACTTCGCCTCTTCTCTCACGTAGAATTAACGACAAACATCGTGCACGTTGGCGAACCGAACAAAAAATTTCTCACTGGCTCCACGAATTCTACCATTATTGTTGTAAGCGATGCTATCTTCGGACTAGACGCCCAACATGCGAAATCTTCGAACACTCTTCTACTGCTAGAAGATGACAGGTGATGCGTTTTCCGAAGAAAGATCATATTTCGTTTTTGATGAAATTTCAACTCGAATTTCCATGCTCATTCGTGTTTACAAAACCCTGATTTTTTGGAAGCTTGGAATTGACTCGATCATCTTGAACAACTCACAAGTTTTTTAGGTATTGAAAAGAAACAAAAAAACTGTCATTCACTAGTAAACGAGTTTCATAGAATTTTTTTCGGCTGAATAAAGTTTTCGAACTTCAGGAGGCCAAAGTATTGGATAACCTATTTATTTTGTGAATGATAATAGTAGAAAAAAACCTGGAACGCTGTTATTGACTTGTGTTGTTCGTATGGAAAAAAACTATTAAGGCTCTCAGTAGTTCTCACTATGGAGTAACTATTGAATTTGTGTAGTCATTTGAAATACTGAAGACGTTCGCTATTAGTTCCAGTGATCCTTTCAGTAGTGAACAGGTATCATCAAATCACTATCGTGAAAGCTATTGATTACTATCTTTAACTATTGAAGATATTCACTAAATTGTGTAGTACTACTCGTGGAGACTATTGAGCAGCACTACTCGTGTAAACTACTGAGCAGCACTACTCGCGGAGACTATTGACAGCACTACTGGTGGAACTATTGAAGTCACCGTTCAACCCAGTAGTGGGGTCCAATTCACTATTGAAAAAGTCCTATGCTACTGACCAATAGTTCTCTCAATAGTTTTCAACAGTTTTCTCAGTCCCATTCCAACTAAATCCATTCTACTTAAATTCTCAGAAATGATTTGCAAGAATTGCCAGGAAAAATTGAGAATTCGAAATGGTGGCCCGCGAGTTCGACTAAAGACAAATATCAGCCTGAATACATGCGTGAAGCACGGTGGCTGCAAAACGCTATAAATATATTCGGAACAGCTTTGGATACGATCTGGTAAGTTGCAGCACTGCGATTATACAAATATCGAGGAAAAGTATTGGTCCGCAGAATGAAGGATAGCCGGAAGTAAAAAGAGTCAACATTTCAAAATTAGACGCAATTTTGCACAGAAAAAAAATGCTGTAAGAATTACAGTAGAGTCTGTCAAATTCACAGGCTTACGCGAGATAAACACCTAATTGTCAGATGTACGTGTTGAAAAATGCAATTATTACATTATAAAAAATTTTCTGTACAATTTTTGAATACTGAATTCTGTATATTTCTATAATTCTAAATATGACATAACATGTCCGCGTAATTTTTACATACCAATTCCAGTAACTTTGTACAGGAGTTTTTTTCCGGGTGGAGCTCGGCGCAGGCATCGGTCGTGAAGAGAACGGAATTCAGTACTAATTGTCGTCCGCTGAATCTACAATTAAAATATTCAGATCGCACATTTACATTTCTCTGTCGGATCGATACGATTCGAGCTTTGCGTAGGTCCGATTATTATTTCAAATGAACCTGATTCAAATCGATTGTTACAGTACGACCAAGAAATGCAAGACTCCGTTGAATCCGATGGTATGGGATGAGATGCTGTCGACAGTGTTGAACACTCGGAATGCGAAAGCTGCCGGGGAAAAAAGGAGCTTGAAGCTTTCGCTGACGAGTAGTAAGTCTGCGGAAGTTCGACAACTTGGAAAGATTATTGTGGCGAATGATGTGGCGCGAATCGTGTGGCGGGGAGAAAAGGACGACGTCGACGACGACGACGACGCGATGCCGGAAATATTGAAGGACATACGAAAAGCTTCGAAGAAGGAAGTCGTCGGCGCTGACTGCCTCTCCGAGGACAACGACGTCGAATCCACGGACAAAAGCACATACGAGACACGGATCATCGTCGCGGAAATGGACGATGCTGAATGGTGGACTATGGTAAGAGAGCCGAATCGACAGCAGAAAGTACAAGAATTTACTCCACATTTCCAGTTCTCCATTTCCAATCTCACGCAAGGAAAAACAACCCATACTCTTTTTTTCCCTTTTTTAATTATACAGGGTGAATCCTTTAACTCTGTCAACACGTCACGGGTATGTTGGGGCTGCTCAGACGAGCATTTTCAGGTAACACACTTATGGTCGGAGACTCCTCCTAACGGCTGTGGAGGGCTTTGAAGATTTTTTTTTCTGGTACCCAGGGTTTGCTCGTAGGGAAATGAATCAGAGGTGATTACTCGCGACCCAACGTTTCATTCAGGCGTGATCGATTTACAAATTTGTTACGTGATATCAACAAAATGATCAACTTTGAAGAACTTTTATAACAATGAAAAAACTAACAAAAACAATTCTTGTGGTACGGAAATTTCACATTATTAAACTGATCTTTCACAGTCGATGTTCAAAGTGTCCGCCACCTTGAAGAAGACACTCCGTGGAACGTCTGGTCATTTCCTCGGGTATTCTAGCGAGCGCGTCGCGAACTACATCGCTTGCAGCCATAATCCTTGCCACTAAATCCATCTCCGTGGCTACAGGTCTAACGTTTTCGGGGTACACCGGATCTTTCATTCTGCCCCAAAAATAAAAATCCAAGGGATTCAGATCCGGGGATCTAGCAGGCCATGCAACGGGCCCACCTCTTCCAATCCATCTACCTGGGTACTTCTCGTCGAGGTACGACCGCACAACGAGACTGTAGTGGCATGGTGCCCCGTCACGTTGTAACCACATTCCGTGGGGAAGTCCAAGAGGAACATCCTCAAGTAATTGTGCTAGACTTTGACTCAAAAATGCTCGGTACACAAAAATGCTTCTCCACGGCCGTTAGGAGAAGTTTCCGACCATGAGTGTGTTACCTGAAAATGCTTGTCTGAGCTGCCCCAACATACCCGTGACGTGTTGACAGAGTTAAAGGATTCACCCTGTATTACATTTTTAGTCCCATTATTTCAGGGCTATTATCCTCAGTCCGATTGTTTTACACAGTGTTTACACGTGTTGCAAAAAAGGTTTACATCTTTACCTTGTTTCCCTGTGGCCTTCGTCATATTCTCTCATTGGCTAGATGTCATTGCTTGTATTTTGAGCTTGCAATTCTTGAAGAATGTGTACAGCGTTTTGTATACAAGGACTTTGGGGTTGTTTAGCAGATCGGTCCCAGCGAGTGGACATTGTAGCTTACTTTGTACAGTTTTTGTACAACTTCACGCCACATTACGTGGCGAAGGTCTTCCATTTCGTGACCACACCTGCAACTGGGATTGTTAACGACATTTAGTGTAGCTAGAGAGGCTGCCAAACTATAATCGTTGGCCCTACTTCCCTAAATCGTAGGAGCAATCTCGCAAGTTCTTCTCAAGGTATTCCACGCCCTTCATTTATTTCATCCAATTATTTATTCATTCCCTCCTGATGGCTTGTTTTTAATTCGTACAATTATTTTTGAAAGCCAATTTCCAGGAGCAAACATTAACTCTGACTGTATTTATGACATAAATCTCAACATTGTACTCGACTCGACTTATAAATGCGTGTCAAAGTGTGAACTCTTCCAACAAAATTCTATAAGCCCCCAAAAACCCCTCGACAATTTTCCCCCCTCAGAAAATCGCCATAGCAATTTTTCTCACACAAATTTGGGGTGTAGCCCTCGATGAGGAACCTCAGTTGGTAGACTAAACGGGTTCCAGGCTAATTATTGTCGGTGATGAAGAAGTCGAGTTTTTTCGCCCAGGCATGTTGCGTCAAGGTCATGGCTATGATTACAGGTTGGGACCGTCAGCGGAGTCGGCGTCGCGATGTTCGTCGTCGGGATCTTGGCCGTCTACGTCGTTTATACGAACATCCGTGGACCTCGAATCCCAAAGGGAAGTTCGTCCCGAGACCGGAAGTACAGTCTCGAACGCGACACGAGCTTGCGCCGAGTTGGTAGCGACAGAGAATCAGCGCCGAGTTCCGGTGACCGCCGAAGCTCCAGGCCTCAGCGTCAGCATGCTAACACTGTACCCAGACAGGACAGTGTCTGCAGCCAAGTGTCGGACAAAAGCGTCTGACAAAGTCGGTAGAACGTGTCCAAATCGCTGTACTATCAAAAAAGTTATCGCTAGCAGTAACAATAATAATAAGAATTTGAAAAATGAAAAATTGGTATCTCAAGCTAGGGTTGACTGTAATTTCAACGAGCCCAAAAATCGAACTCTCGTCGCAGTGCAGAACTATTTCTCGGACACGATTGTAAGATACATCAACCTCGCGTCTCGCGTGTTGATGAAGGTACGAATGTATGCTAAGCTGACAAATCGAATAAACGCTGAGCTGAATCTTGACTTCGTCGCTCTTCATTTTTATACCAATGAACCGAGGCCGATGGACCATGGAGCTGTGGCTCGTGGCGACCCGAACCCTTTTTTGGTGAGTACAAAAATAGCAATGTTGAAATTTCGTACTTGAAGCCTGAAATCCTTCGTTCACATTTTTTTGGTACCCTAATTGCTGGTAATTTGTTTACTTGAATAACTATTTTTTATAAATCTATTTCCATAAATCCATTGGCTTAGAATTTTTTTATGGGAAGTTGAAGGTTCGACGAGCATTTCCTGAACGACAGTGAATTTTATTTTTGGGGAAAACGCAGCCGAAAAAAAACCGCAGCTGGCCCAGGCTCCCTGGTAACTAAGTGTACATCATTTTGAAACTTCTGTTCTCCACGATCGCTGCTGATCCAACACGTAATTATTACTCGTTGTTAACGCGACGTGTTTTACTGAAGGAATCACGATAGAAACGACTGCAAACCAAGTTCAATATTTACTTTGGTGGCCCGGGCACGTGATTCCCTCGGGAAGCCAAGGCGCCCGTAATGCTCTTAGTCTACAACCCTTTCTTAGCATACAGCCGCGATGTTAGCCCAGAACTCTTTTCACCTGAATCGACCGCGAGAAGGGCAGTTTATTTGCCGACAAATTCCAGCGAGGCCTGTGCAATAATAACCGAGCGTGAAATTCGTTATCTCGCGTTACATTCTGCACGTGGAGTGTGAAGAATACTTACGTGTATAAATGGTGCTATATCGTGAAAAATTTCTATTTTTTTTCTTGCCTCGACCCTTACGAATCTTTTTACTGAATGTGAAGAGATCCTCACCAAAGATGGGCGCTGTAGCTCGCCTCTAAGAGGCCGTTTGTTCAATATTAGTTTTCCATTTAATTAACATGGTTAAAAAAATTGTTTTTATTAAACTTGAAATTACTCGTGATTACCCCAATTTTTCACGAATAACCATCATATATTCTGAAAGCTGAGTCTCTCAGCTTTCCAAAACTCTACAATAACGTATGATTATCATAATCAGAAGAGCAGTTACAGTCAGAAATACAGCAACTTTCAGTTGGAGAACAGTTGGAATACAGTTATTTTAATTGCAGCACTCGTCCCCCAATTATCATAATAATACGTTATCATAGCGTTTTAGAAAGCTCGAAGATTCAGCTACAAGAATATATCCTAGTTATTTCTAAAAAGTTGAGCCAACTACGAGTAATTTCATTTTGCATAGAAATAAATTTTTCTCACTGTCAATCAAGTGGGAAACTAAAGCTGAACAAACGACCACTGAAAGTTGAGCTACAACGCCCATATTTGGTGACAATTTTCCTACAAGCAATAGAAACATTTCAGAGGGTAGAGGCAAGAAAAAAAAATGAAAGTTTTCTCGAAGCACCATATTATATATGGACATTTATGATTTGATCAACGTGGCGCACAGACTTATCAACAATTAATACACATTTACAATTATTACGTTGCAAATAACAACAACAACAACACGAACAGCAATGATGACAATAATAATAATAATAATAATAATAATAATAATAATAATAATAATAATAATAATAATAATAATAATAATAATAATAATAAGATTAGAATTTGCCTTTTTTTTGTCTAAATAGAAACATTAAGAATAAATAAATACTTGAAATAATTGGCGGGGTTGGTGTTTGGTCTGAATAAAAAGTTCACGATTATATTTCATTATAATCATCTACGAAATATATGCAGCACTTTATTATTTATATATTATAAATCACTCTGAAATCATTACGCACCCTGCATCATCAATTATAATCTTATAATCGTTATATATTTATGATTCGAACAAACGAATTATTCGTCAATATTACAGTTTGTATAAATTTGTTTGAAATATCCATAATTATCAGCATCATCGTTACTACAGTAATTAATCGTTCGATTTATGTACAATCTTTACGGGAAGGGGAGGGGGGGTAGACACTGTAAGTACATTTATTTACAATACTTATTAGCGAATAAGATGTTCGTTAAAACATGAATATTTTTATTTCAATAATTAGATTATTTTTCGAAGTGAATCTGATGAAATCGCGCAGAAATTGCGAAACGGATCTGCTTCCACGCTCGTCGAGTCACGTTTCTTCCGCAGTTTCGTTATTCCCATTTCGAGTAATGTCAATGTAACGTTTTCTCTCCCAGCCATTTTCGGAGGGTGCGTTGACGCTTCGGCTGAATGCGAGAGAACAGAACAAACAGAAATAACAAGATCAATCGATGGTATCGATATTGTGACAATTTATTACACTTTCATCTTTACAAACGAAATTGCAATTGACGATTCTCGTCGCGACGACTCGTCCGTTTTTTCCATGTGATTCCAGCGCAAAATCTAAATAATATTTCTATCAAGCTGGCGTGAAACTCCGTTTCGAGGAAAAAAACGAAATAAATGAATGAACAAATGAACAAGGGAACAAGGGGACGAGTGAACAAGCGAACCAAGGAACAAGGGAACAAAGGAACAAGAGAACAAAGGAACAAGGGAACAAAGGAACAAGGGAACAAAGGTACAAGGAAACAGATCAACAAGGTAACAAGTGAACATGTGAACAAGTGAATACGTGAACAAGTGAACGAGTGGACAAGTGAATGAGTGAACAAAGGAACAAGGGAACAAACTAACAAGGGAACAAGTGAACGAGTGAACAAGGGAACAAGTGAACGAATGAACAAGGAAACAAGGGAACAAGGGAACGAGTGAACATGGGAACAAAGGAACAAGTGAACGAGTGAACAAAGGAACAAGGGAAAAAAGGAACAAGGGAACAAAGGAACAAGGAAACAGGTGAACAAGGTAACAAGTGAACATGTGAACAAGTGAATACGTGAACAAGTGAACCAGTGAACAAGGGAACAAAGGAACAAGGGAACAAGGGAACAAGGGAATAAGTGAACAAGTGAACGAGTGAACAAGGTAACAAGTGAACACGGGAACAAAGGAACCAGGGAACAGGTGAACAAGGTAACAAGGGAACACATGAACAAGTGAACACATGAACATGTGAACGAGTGAACAAGGGAACAAAGGTACAAGTGAACGAGTGAACAAAGGAACAAGGGAACAAAGGAACAAGGAAACAGGTGAACAAGGTAACAAGTGAACATGTGAACAAGTGAATACGTGAACAAGTGAACGAGTGAACAAGGGAACAAAGGAACAAGGGGACAAGGGAACAAATGAACGAAACGAATCTGCTGATGTATCCAGAACGCAGCGGAACGCAGCATCGTCATCCAATGTCGAGAAACGTCTCGATCGACTCGTCGCAACCAGCTGTTTTTATAATAGACAATTCAAGTTGGAAAGGAAAAAAACAAACAGTGTTGTTGTGACGTAAGCATATTTTGTCGCGCGTTGAGCAAGAGCGCAACGATGTACACGTACTAATATATAATATGGACGTCGGAGAAAGTAAGCACCGCATGCACCCGATTAGTCGATTATACCCAACGATTTGGGGAACGAGAAGGGGAAAGAATTAAATACTACAGCAACAACAATAAACAAAGCAAGCCGTAAAGTTGGCGAAACACGAGGAGTCGTGACGTTTTACCAGGTTGTGTTAGTCGGAAAGAACTCGGGTGTCCCTCGAACGGTAAGCGGTATCATTTCGCAGCTAGATTCCCATTATGATCCGGATACTCGTCATCTTCATCTTCTTCTTCAGGTTCCTCGTAGTCCGTCTCGGCTGGCTCTGGGCCGTCCAGCGCAGGACCAGCTGTACTCAGCAGTTCCTACGTACAGGACGGAATAATTCCAAATGCACAAACGTCACTCGATTATCGAAATCACCATCGCACCAATATTTTAGTCACCGAGAGAACAAGCTAAGTAGGACACGGTTAGTCGACATTTTTAATTAGACATTACAACAACGAGAAGTACCAACAAGCGACCCTGCACCGATGTACTCGCCAGATCTTACCCAGCGTTTGAGGCCTCCAAAACATGAGAAACAATTCCACCGGTGTTTGTTTTTCCAAATAATTTTCCATTTGTTAATTAACAAATTGTTCAAACAAATAATTCCAAAATAGGTTATTCGCAAAGTCTGATGACTATCTAGCAAACAAGCCCCCTCTTTTCTCAAGCTCCCGCCCCTAGATTTTTTTAAACAAAAATTCAAATAACTTGTTTAACAATAATTTGTTTATTCGAGTTCCACGAATAAATAATTGACAATACGAGAAACACGTTCACATTCCTCCCCGTAGAATCCATCAGAGCTGTTAGATTTTGCGGATTATGAATTTTGCAATAAATTGTTTAAACAATTTGTTAATTAACAAATGAAAAATTGGTTAAACAAAAACTCGTGGCCAATATTTTTCCATGTTTCAGAGCAGGCTCCAACGCGAGTGGCGTGTTAGCACGAGTGGAGAGTCGCAAGCTGGTGGGAACAAAGCAATTCTAACCAAACTAATGACACTACAAATGACGTGACGAATACGCAACCCTTCACCTCAGCCGAACACGAGCGGAAGCAGAAATTGGCGTGGCGTCGTTACCTTGACTGGTTTCCAGCCACAACCGGCAAGAGGAAGTCCGTCAGATCCAAGAGGACAGGGCGCGTCGAGGCCGGGCACACCTTGGTCTCCCTTGTCGCCCTTGTCGCCCTTCCTGCCACGTTTACCGGCTGGGCCCTACGGCAACAGGGAGCAACAATTTTATTGCCTTAACAAAACTGTTCACTGCTACTACAACTACTACTATCACTACCTACTCGCAGCGTGCAAATAAGGCCAGGCAAAACTCACAAGAAATGCAAGTAATCGTGACGTGTGACTTAACGAACACGAGCGATGACGTCACCGAATTTTTGTACCGAATCCAAAACGCAACAAGTATCCATCATTTTTTTTTTCACCTGTACACTATAATCCTCGAACTCTAACACCCCGAACCTCGTGGTCTGGCTTCGAAATGGCGAGAAGCTTGATTAACATTTTTTCCAAAATGGTGGTGGCAGCGTAACGGGGAACAAGCTATTTTTTTTGTACGACAAAAAAGAGGTAGCCAGAGTTCTGAATGAATTACCATTCGAAATACGTTTTTTCGCGGGACTTCAATTTGTTTTACGAAACTAACCATGTACAACTATTTTATTACGTTTCATTTTCATTTCGCGAAAATTCCAAAAAACCACTAAAAAAATTGCTACTGGCTCGTATACGATCGATGAAACAAGAAGCATCGCTTGTTCAACAGTTGTTCTGGTGCTTTTTTTTTAAATAAACAAAATGGCGGCTGTACTTGTTTTTTCACGGGTCGTACAACTGTTGGTGGGAAAAAGCACTGGATTAACTATTGAACAAATGATTTTTCATACTTGTTTCGTTGATTTCAGCGAACCAGGAAAAATGTACGAGAGCAACAAATGCGCAGTAATTGTTTGTCCGTTGGATTTGACGAAATGACGCTGACACGTGACATAATAACTCTGTATCATGTGTTTAATAAAATATATTGAAATGTGAAATATATTATAATATAGTATATTATAAATATATTTAAATAAATAATATAAAATGTGTTATAAATTACTACATTTTTTGAAGTTTGAAATAGGTACTTTTTTCAACTCTCTGACCACCCCCAACCCCCTAACTGTACCGTATATCTAACTTATTCAAATAAATTCAGCCACTCGATTCGATGTCTGTGGAGTTTGTACAGTTTTTCCTAATTTACGAGAATCAAACATCGTTTCGAGCTGCAAGCGGTAAGTAGCGAGACAAAACTATGGAACAGTACAAATCGTACGTATGAGATGTGGTTTACTGGCTGAATATTTTTGGAAAAATATTTACATTAATTTTGGACAGCTTATAAAAAACCGACGATGCGGAAAAACGTTTCGTATCGCAATAAAATTACGTGCACTCAAAAATAATTTATCAAAATTTTGATTTTGATTTTTTTTTTTTTTCGACAAAAGTTCGATCAGTGAAACTAGGTCGTTTAGAGTTGCGTAATACTCACAGCCTCTCCTTTCCCACCATCCTCTCCTTTGGGTCCCTGCAATCGGTGCGAAACAAAAAATATGTACATCATCAGGATCTGAGGAGTTGATCGAGAATTGTACAAATACTCCCCCCCCCCCCCCCCCCCCATTTTCCCGTGGCTCTCACAAAGTTACGGGTACGGTGCACGGAGAGCAGAGCAGAGAGCAGAGTGATTGTTGCAAAAACTGCACCAAAAGATTTGACCAACAATTTTGCAAACCCAAAAACGACTATTTTTTTTTTAGTACATTATTTCGCCACGTTTCAAGATCTCTCTTCAAAAATGAGCTCGATCGATATTTTTCGAAAATTCCAAAATACTCAAAATTCGAGTTTTTTTATTTTTCAATTTTTTAGCTCGGAGCGATAACTTTTTTTTAGGAAAAATGGAAATGAATAGATCGAAGTTTCAGCTTGAAATATTCGTTCTCAAGGCTGCTAAAAATTGTTGTTATATTTTTATTATACATCATACTTTAGATGCTGGGTACAATTTTTTTCATCTCGTTTATTTTCATGCTAATTGGAAGTAAAAATATAAGTCGAAAGGTGATACGAACAAACATCAGAAGCAGTAACGCTGGACATTTTGAAAAATGAGTGCCCCTGAGAAATTAATTTATCGAGCTGACACTTTGACAAACCGATTTTTTGTACCGTGTACACAAATTTGCCATACAAAAAAATCGAAAATATGAAACATTCGAATTTTGACTGATTTTGGAATTTTCAAAATTCGTCCACGACCTTAAAAAATGTTTGATCGAGCTGAGCACCCAAAACACGATGAACAAACGTATTTCCCATGTGAAACAAGGTGATTTCCCAATAATCGTGGATAATAATAATTATGTAGTTTATAATATCGATAAAACAAAGTACGTCGTACCTCCTTACCGGGAATCCCGTCCGTCCCCTGCAAATCAAGCACAGAGAACAACACGTTAATTATTTCTACCGTATAAATTGTTCACAAAATATCGAGGTTATTTTCCATAACTTAATTCGAGTTCAATTTATCATAAAATCAAAATGAGATCGCCATTAAAAAAAAAATTGACTCAAAAAACTGCAAATAGCGAGAAATACAGTTTTTCGAGTTGGTCGCCACAACTGCTAATTGGATCGACGTTTTCGTGAGAAAACAGAAAATAAATTGTAAATAGCGTATTTTGAAAATTCGATGATTTTTTTCCAAAAGCCTAAAAACCTTCGTAGAAGATCTCAATTGATATTTCTATTGCATCTGTTTCGCAAAGCTCGTTTGCAAACGAGAAACTAAAAAAAAACTCCCATTTGGTCCATTTTGGAAAAAGTCATGACCATTAGCAAAAAACACGGTTTTTTCTGACTAGACGAAAAAATGTGAATAAATGCACGAGAACGTTTTCGAGAGAGTACTACACGTGACAAAATGTCACTCACATCCAGAGGAGTCTAGTTCAAAAGTGTCGATTCGACGTGGAATGACCCATAGATTTTTTTTTCTCATTTTTCAATTGAAAATTGCAGGCAGAACTCGCATTTTCTTGGCAGGGGCAACAAATTTTACCGTTGCTTTTAGTAATAAATGGGGAATTTTCTCAAGTTTATTGTTGCCAGAATTTGATTTTTATCAACATATGATTGAGACAAGCCTTAACGAATGAACCATCGTATTAACATTGAAAAAATAATATTCTCCCTAAAAGATGAGCCTTTACTTTGTAGTATAAAAATACATTTTACGTTCGGCAATGGGAGTATCATTGTTGATGATGAGAATTTGAAAATAATTTTTTCACTTTTGATTTTTTTTTAATTTTTTTTTTTTTTGGTCGAAATGTACTCACAGGCAGGCCTGGATCTCCACGCTCGCCCTTGGTGCCCGGTTTACCTTGTGCCCCCTGAAACGCAAAATTCGTTTGCTGATTTTCGAAACAAAGAAATTCGTAGGTAAAAAAAAAAATCAAAAACGATTTTGGAAATTTCTGTTCACATTCGTAAAATTTGTTCGAGTTGAGAAATAAATTGAGGACGTTGCTCACCTTCATTCCGTCTAATCCTGGAGGTCCCTGAAAGGTAGACGAAATAAAATCAAATACGAAAACAATAAAATAGCAAGATGAAGAAAAATTTTGGTCGCATAAACAAATAAAAAAATGAAACATGTTTTTTTTTTTTTTTTAATGATCAGACAATTATCAGCTAAATTGTTAAACGACTCTACTCGATGAAATTCAACGCAGAGGACAGTTTTTCGCAATTGGTAGACAAATTAACGTTCGGATCATCTGGAAAAAACTTGGTGAGTAAAATCTAAGCTGTAAGAAAAAAGAAAAAAAACGGGGAACATGCTCGACGATAAAAAACTTCCCACGTTCCGGAAATAACGAAACTGATTCTGAGAAGAGATTCATTATTTTTACACGGTATCCCTTAGTGGTCGCAGCAAATCAACACGTCTCGTTACATTTTTCCACCCTTATTATTTCTCTTATCATTAGTTCTTATCGCACGATAATAATAAACAAACTCACGATAAACAAATACATATTTACACATATAGATACAGAAAGAACAATTTGGAACAAAATGCGAAGCGTATTTACACGTATGTACGTCTCACTCCGTGTCTCTCGTATGCACCTGTGCGTGTGAAGCCTTGCGTATATGCGCAACAACAACAGTTCGTTTCAGCCCTAGAATTTTTGGCCAACAAACAAAGCTTTTTCTTCTCTCCCTCTCGAGTTCCATCGGTTTCCATTTTCCTCGCGGGAAATGGATCGTAGATCGTGTGATTGAAAGCGGACGACGTAGGCACATGCACATTCGGTTTAACAACTTGATGCATGTAAGGGGATCACGACGATGGCGTAAACAAATGGACTACACGTGGGTCACTTACGATTTAGTAGACGCATTTTGGAGAAACACTTTTTTTGCCACGAATTTTTTTTTCAAAACAAAAAAATTTTTTGGAAAAATTTGTTTTTCTCACGACAACCAAAAATGTTGGAGAAACTCGTGCCAGGATTTTTACTTTCTTAGGAACAAACTACGATTTTGGACAAACTTTTTTTTTCTTCAAAACAATAAAACGTCTGGAAAAACTTTTTCAACATTTTTATTTTTTTCAAAACAATGAAAAATGAGGGAAACACTCTGACCAAAAATTTTATTGGTCTCAAAACGATGAAAAAATTTGGAAAAACTTTGTCCAAGATTTTTGTATTAGCACAATAATATCAATTTTTCTGCAATCATTAATTTATCGTTTGACGTGCAAAATATTATTTTTGTACGATGCAAAAATTGGCGAAATATCCAAAAACGTTAAAAATGCGAAATCGCAGAGAAAAAATTGACTGACCGTTAAAAAATGCGAATTTGAAAATTATTGCGATTTTTCATTTTGCTGGACGAAGGGAAAAAAATGTTGCTCCAAGACGCGACGACATACCAATATGCACATATGATAGTGAAATATTCACTTCAGATTAAACGCTATAAAAAACAATATCAGACTTAGAGCTAGATTTTTTTTCACTTTAGCGTTAATTTTGATCTCCTATTATTACAATAATCCAATGGACAACTTAGAAATACGAGTTTTTGATGTCATGAGATATAAAAATTTGGAAAAAACGATTTTTTTTTCTCACGAAAGCGCGAAAACACAATTTTGATTTTTTCGAAATAAAAACCAAAATAAATAAATAATTTGGCTGATGCTCATCTGGAAAGTTGAACAACGATTATTATCTATGGGGCAAAAAAAAGTGGAAAGTGTGGACTGCGCGACAGGATTTTGGCGAAATCTGACATTTTTTGAAAGAGCTACGAAATCGCGACCAATCGGCAGGAGCGTGGATTTTTCGAGCGATTTCTCCAATCTACATCCAGATCGAGTACAGTTGCTTCGGAGACCTCTGCGAGATCTGTGGAATCCGGGGTGGCAGATCACGAAGAAAAACTGTTGAACGAGCAGAGATTTTTTGGATTCGAGTGGTTTTCGAAAATGGGTAGAAATTTGGAGCAGGAGGCTCGAGTCTTGCCAAGACAGTGGAAACACGCAGCCAAAACAGCAGGCAGAATGGAAATGGGCAATATTTTCGCAACGTCGTACAGCAGATACATTTCAGCTGTTGGCTCAGAGGTACTCGAATTTGGAAATCGGTAACGAGCCAAAGTACGAGGTTCGAGGTACTCAGAGTGGCGATTGGGCCATCCAACGTTGGTGAGAGTGATGAAAAAACGTTATTTGGATTTTTTTTTTCGTAACCAGTGATCTTCGAAACCGTTATATACCAAATTTTAAAAAGAAATTACCATATTAAAAAAAATTTAATCGGCCATATTGGATCCGCCATTTTGAATTTCAATAATCGGACACCAGATTCGTGAGCTGGTTGCAGTGTTGTTAAGCCCTTTTTCTTTCCTCGGATAATTGTAAGAAGTATCGTTTAGGATTTTCACATCTTCGTTGAGCCCGTCGCTTTCTCAAAACCACCAGGGTTATGCTTCATCTCGTCTCCCCGAGCAGTTTATCTTGTACTTCGTAGCAAGCGTCACACCTTCGTTATTCACGGCTTAATTCTCACTTCTTTTCCACGTTGCGACTGCCGCGCCTATTTTCCGAGTACCTTAACAAATCTTCATTATTTCTCTCATTCTTCTCACTCCCTTCGCTCCTCCCAATTTCCCTTGGGGCTCGAAAAAGATGGCCATTTGAAATAATCTTTTTGTTACCAATAGTTCAATTTATTGTCGACTATTGTAATTTATTTATTCATCAATTTATTTATTTATTATAAAACAACCGATACAAAATTGTTATGTCATATTTTATCTTTATTACACGAAAATTGAGAAAACAAATTCATTGCTAAAAATAGTTAGTTGCTCATAAAACATATTTAACTTTGGGTAACAACAAAACTATTAACAAAAATAGATTAACTATCAAACCATCGATTTTTCTCTTTGTTTCATTGATTTTGGATGACCAGTAAGTTATTATAATGATCGCCACAAATATGACCTCGATTTACATTTTTTCTCTCAATATGGTAAAATAAAATTAAAACGTAGTACAAGAACTTTGTATCGTTTTTTGCAACAAAAAATTTAAACTATTGCATTTAACATTTTTTTTAATAAAATTAATAATAGCCATTTTTTCAACACTCTGGCTGCTCTTTGATGGGTTGCGTACACTTGGAACTTTCAAAAAATTCGTAGAAGTAAAAAATTGTTTAAAAAATGTGAAAAAATTATTAAAAATTGTTCGGATTCTGAACATTTTTTGACTATTTCTTTGAATTTTTGAACACTTTTTTATCACCGCGAAATCAGTGCTGTTCACCTCCCCCGGTCTCCCCTACTCGGTGCTCTACCATCCTCGGTGTTTTTTTTTCTTTCACTTTCTCATTTCCATCACGCACCTCTGTTCAGAGGAAGCAATCTAGTGCTAATAAGCTGTAAAAGTGCTGTACTCGATATGGATGAAAGTGTCACCCCGATTTTTGCCACAGTTCTGAAACCGTGCACTTTCCAGTATACCGCGTGGCATCGCCGGAATAACGGCGCACAGCCGATGCCCAAAGAGCGGTTGCTGCCCTTTCATGCCCAAAAGTTCGAAAACCACGCGATCCAGCCGTGAACAAATGAAATGGCATACAAAAACGACAGGTATGAAAAACGCGAAACAACGGGGGTCCGATCCCGATCCAAACTCTATCCACGAACTGCTCGGCGACTGGCCGCGTTCGGCCGTAAAAGCAATCGACCAGGAAAAGTGTAAATCGAACTCTCAACATGTTCCGTTCATCTCGATTAGCCCATCAACACTTTGCACCTGCCTAGTTGCCGAGAGATTTCGATCGAACTGAAAAATACATTCTCGTTGATAATTATGATAATTATTAACAAAATTAATTAATAATTATTAACAATACGAGCAATTAATAATTGCCCATTCTCGTTGATAATTATGATAATTATCAACAATGTATTAATAATAGCTTTGTATTGTTATCGTTATAAATTAATTATTAACAATGTATTATTAATAATTTTGCACTGTTATTGTTATTAATTATCAACACAATTGATTAATAATTGTTACAAGTATTAATTAATAATCGTGATAATTAATAATAACTTTGTATTGTTATTATTATCAGTCGTCAACATAATTGATTAATAATTATTATCAATAATTGTTTTGAAAATGAATTAATAATTATAATAATCACTATTATTATTAATCAATAATTGTAATCATCAACAATGTATCGATAATAACTTTGTGATGTTAATATTGTCAATTGTGAATATAATTGATCGATAACTTTATCAATAATTGCTATAAATATTAATTAATAATTATGGTAATTAATTTTTTCGTTATCAATTAATTAATAATCACGATAATTATTAATAATTATTTTGGCGAATTCCATTGTGGTAAATGCCACGAGTCGAACGCGTATTCAATTATTTCGTAGTCAGGGGAATTTCGTGGTGTCGGGCTTCGCGTGAGAAATGAGGTCGTACGCAGAATAATCAGCTCCCGATGAGCTTTGATTTCGCTCGCGTGGGTACGTGCGCGTGGAGCGGGGAGTTTAATATATAATATGATAATAAATAATGGGAATCCGGCGCGCGGCGTGACAGAAATGCGACTATCGATCGCTCGATCACGTAAATCTTATTCGGTATTATAAATTATATAAAGTCCAGTACTCGAGTTACAGTAGGGATATATTGTTATCGATAGATCTAATGTAATATAAAAAGTAGCTAATATAATTACATTATTTCGTTATACAATTATCACTATTAAGTCGAACAATTTTTCGCAACAAGACCAGCGGCTCGAGCGTCGGTACCCATGCTACGGTTTTCGAAATCCTGGTTCTCGAAACTCAGCAATCGGACCGGTTTTTGCGTAAATTCGACCCAACCTGTTGCAATCGTGGTACGCGAGGAGAATCGGGACGGCTAGTATTTACATTGCTTGAGAATCGCTGTGCTGCGAGAACGGTCTTCGGATACGTCGCAACAGACGCCTCGACCGGATCAAGCGAATGCCGATTTTTTTTTTTTTTTTTTTTTTTTAATTCATAAATTACGGAGGAAAGAAAGAGGGATCGAATTGTTGACCGGTAAACAACGGCGAAAGAAGGGCAAATCGGGTAACACCGATTTTCTACGTGATACCGCGCAAAAACCGCGAGTAATTATTTTTTTAAACTGAAACGAGAAAGATACAGGGTGACTACACGAAGTGCGCACCGTTATAACCTCCAAAGTATGGGTCGCACGAAAAAATGTTGTATACGAAAGTTTTATGGTTTGGAAGGGTGCATCGAGTAGTGCGTCGAAATTTTTTATATTGTCGACTCCCCGAGTGTTAATGTTATGCTGTACAAGCTTAAGTGTGCACGGGTGCACAAAAATCGTGCGAACCAATAACAGGCCAACATCGAATGTGTCGACAAATATCGTGTTATCTCGTGGTTGCAAAACGAAGGAGAACAATTTACGACGGAAATTCGTTAATTGTACATGGAATTTGTTTAAAAAAAAAAATTACAAAAATACAAAAAAAAAATTTTAAAAGTGATTTCAACGGGAGAGATCGATTTTACGAATTGGTCGGCCGATTTCGTCGTCGTTTCCCCGATTTCACGGGGTCCAGGATCGAAATGGAATTTTATCACCCAGAAATATTGTTGACCAGGACATTGGGAGTCGGCCATTTTGGGATACCGTCGCGATCGGCGAAACAGCGTTGCCGTACAATTCCGAGGGATGAGACCTGTCATCGCTGATCCATTACGAGTCATACATTAACAATAACGTTAGCATATAATCCTTATTAATTTGTTACATAATCTAATGAACGTGCAATTACGTTAAGGATATTTATTTACATGAAGATTTCTCCGAACTTCGTTACTTTCTATCTACGTTCTTTCAGAACAGATGTCCTCTCTCGAACGCGACCCTTCTCATGCACACCACGGTGCGCGTGTTGCCCTTGCGATTTCCCTGTCGTTTCATGTGACGCTAGATCTCTGCTAGTTTTTTGGGCTTCAACGACAACGCGTATTCTACTTCTGTTGGCTCGACAAATCAGAGTTCAGCGAACAGAGTAAATGGAAAATTATTAAAATAATCGAAAAAAGCGAGAGACCGGTATTGCTCACCCATCGAGGCCCGAACAAAATTCTCAGGCGAATGGAAAAATTAGCCTTGTATTTTCTTTTGTCGTTTGCAATTGTTTATTAAAAATTGTTTAAACAAATTAGGATGAAAGTAGTTATTTTGAAAAACTGAGCGCAGCAATCCATTCCACGGACAAATATATGAGAAAAACGTATCTTACACTTTTTTGGCAAAGTTCAATTTGTTAGTGTAAAACGATTATAAACAATTGAATTTTTGAGACACGGAGATTATTGAGGATTGGGTTCTTGTCGTCATTTCCGCCGTAGAATCGAAAGGAGCAATCAGTTTTTCGAAATAAATTTTTTTATCATAATTTGTTTAAATAATTTTTCTATAAACAATTACAAATGACAGAACAAACCACACAGATGATTTGTTTGCTACTGGCATATAGATGCATATAGATGGCATAACGAGTTTGATACTATCTGACCTGAGTTTCACTAGGAATTTGTTTATAACTGGCAATTGTTTATAACTGTTTTACACTTACAAATTGAACGTTAACAAAACAGTGCTATATATATTTTCGTCATGATTTTTTCTGTAGAATAGATTGATGCGTTCAGTTTTTTGAAATGACATCTTTTATCATAAATTGTTTAAATAATTTGTTATAAACAATTGCAAATGACAAAATTCAAAACCCGGATATTTTTTGATGCTATCTCGCTCGAGTTCTGCTCGGGCCTCAATGGGTTAAAGAATGAGTCTACCCTGGCTGCTCGAAAAAAGGCTATTTGTACGATTTTTGGTTCACGTTGCTATGACAAATAATAGCAGAAAAAATATTGGGCTCAATGAATTCACTCTTAAATCATATTGAAAAGAAATTATTGCGTCCATTTTATTTATTGTTTATTTAACAAAAAGGTAACTCCTCAAAAAGTAGGCAGGTGACTCACGTTGTCGATTTCTCTGCTGCGAATCATCCGAAACATGAGAAACTCGTATTATTAGATAAAGTATAACTGCTGCTCTGACTCGAACTACATTTATTAATTTTCGCGCTTAATTAACAAAATGGCGGAGCTTTTTAAAAAAAAAAAAATATATAAAAGTGATTTTTGCAACCAAAAATGTGACTACATGAAAGATATATTAAAAACTGATTGGAAAAATTGTATAAAATATATTTATTCATTGAGCCCAAAAACTTTTATATCAATATCTATCATAGCAACATGCAAAAAAATCTGAATAATATCCTCTTTTTTTTGGAGAATTTAAAGTAGACTCATGTGAACTGAACGACAATAAATTTTGTCTGGCTAGTGAACATTTGTTTGTACATTTAATTCCAGAAATTTGATTTGATTTTAAATTGTTTATAAAAAATGGAGTATTTTGGGCATATTTGGTAAGAAAGATTCGGAGTAAATTGTTGAACTCAAATTTTTGTAAATATTACAAAAAATTTGCTATTTGAAATTGATAGAAGAGTAAATTTCCAAAATGGAATGAATTTTCGATTTTGGATTTTTTTGGTGAAAAATTAGCATGAGATGTGAGGAATAATTGCGGATTTTGGTACAAACAAGTCGAAGAACCTAGGGAAAATCACGCGTGGAAACTAGCGACGAATGCAACGACTGTACGACGTTCGAGAGTGCATGGGCACATGCTAGAAGTCCCGCATGGATGAATGTGCAGTAGGTCGATCATGATCGTTGACTTGATTCTTTGCGATAGGTATTTGTGTTAGCTGTTAGTTGTGTAGGTCAACTTAGTTGGAATCCCACGCGCCGACCTGTTTCGTTAGAGCGATGAATTAAAATGATTATGTTAGTAGTTGGCGGTAGGTGCATCGTAACTTTCGAAATGATAACTCAGATTTTCGAGAAGTGGGGAGGGGAGAAGGGGGCACGACGGACCCTCCGGGGCACAATGGACTTTCCAGAAAATGTATAGAGACCGGGGGCACGCCGGACCCCCGAGGCACCGCGGACCCCCTCAAAAATTTCCGGAGAACGGGGGGCACAGCGGCCCCCCTCAAAAATTTGCTTCAAAACGTGAATATGACAAGCTGAATGGGCTTCTTGTTATTGTTGTAGGAGTGAAGGGTGCAATTATTTTTGAAATATATATATATATATATACATATTTGAGGGGGGTCCGTCGTGCCCCGGCCCCCTGACTAGTTTTTAAGATACACACTATGACACGATAAACGAACTTCTTTGTGTTGTTACGAAAGTGGAGGGTGCAGTTATTAAAAAAATATATATATTTTTTTTTTGAGGGGGTCCACCGTGCCCCGGGGGTCCGTGGGGCCCGGATTTTTGTGGACGAATTATCTCAAGCCAATTATGAATTTGTTCGAGATGAACCAAGACAACTTGTATTCAGTAGTCAAAAACCACAACAACGAAAAATTAAAAGGCTTAAGGGGTCCGCCGTGCCCCGGTCTCCCCTAAGTAGCTTTAGAGAAATCTGATACGTGGTATTAATCATTAGGCGTTGGATTTTCGGCCTGAGTGTGCACATCGAGCCCGTATCGCCAGTTGACATTTTTTCGAAGACCACGGATAGTCGGCCATTTGTACGAGTATACATACAGGGTGTCAAAAACGTCTCTGAATCAAATACCATTTCGAATAATACGCACCGCGTCGAAAAGCAAAAGTCAGACAGCTTTTTCCAAAATAGCGAACACAAATTTCTTCGTTTTTCCATGAGGGGTGTACCGTTCCAAAAATTCGTTTTTTTTTTTTTTTTTTTTTTTTTTTTTTTTTTTTTTTTTTTTGACACCCGGTATACGTATGCGCCTGATCTCCCCCTTCAGGCCTAACGCAACTTAATGTGATGGGTCTCAGCCGGATTTAGGTCCAAAGAAGGAATAATGGAAGATCTGTAAAACTCTTTCCATGCCCAGTAAAACGATGCTTTTCTCCTTTTTATTCAAGAGAGAAACAAGCTCTGACGAGATTTCTGGTCCCTTAGATTGCGCGAGAAAAATACTCGAAGCTGTTAGTTAACAAGCCACAGACCACAATAGCGGATGTTAGTACAAGATATATTTAGTTTTCTAAGCCGATGCTAATTCCAAATGATTGTTATTTCTCGTAACTTGGTTTCTCTACGGGGAATTCAATGCCACGGATTATATGCCGTCGAATTTTTTTCAAAAACCGAAATTCAAGTTTTTATTTCCAGGCCCGTTTCTCGCACCTTTTCAGGCACTTTTTGTACTCGCGTTGCTCAATTTTGTACTCGCGTTGCTCAATTTTATCAAGCCATCAAAAAATTGCAGTACAAAAATTGAATTTTTTTTTTCTTTTTAGATAATTTTTTATACATTTTTTATAATTTGTTTATACTCATTTCAAGTATTTTTTCACATTTCCAACTACGTACCATTTTCAAAAAATTTAATACGAAAATAATACTGTAACGATTTTATTATTTTAATAATATATTATTATATTATTTTATCGTTATATAATTTTAATACGATATTATAGCAGTAGTAATGAGTATTCCTCACGTAGACACCAAACAACTTCGATATTCCTATATCGATCATTTTTGTTTTCAGGTATACTATCAGTTTTGGACACCATCAGAAAAAAATGTTTATTTTTTAAACACCCTAATGTATAGATATATTATTAATTATATACACATTGTTTTTTCTCGGATATTAGATTGATTCGAAATGTCATTGATGTTGCAATTCGTGTGATGGAGACAATGTCCACCAAAATTTTAAAGATTGTTTTATATAAACGAGTTTATCCATCTGACCGAAACAGGCTCGAAGTCACTCTCCAGCCGAGTACTGGGAATACCGAAAAACCAAGCTGTACTTTTTTTCCAAATTCGAATAAAAAAATTAATTTTCGTGAATTTGTTTTTCTTAACTTTTTTCGTTCATCTAATACTTTTATGGGAATGTGCCTATGCTAGAAAAAGTAATTAGGGACGATTTACGAGCGAAAGGTCCAGGATCTTACCATGGTGCCAGGTTTCCCAGAATCTCCGGGTCTTCCAGATTCACCTCTCAATCCCATAGGACCCTAGATGAGACAGAAACGGATACAGGAAAATGAACGGCGATGCTACCAAAAAGTATTAACCCAATTCCATTTCTGGGAATTATTGGGGAGCAAAACAAAAGGTCGACTGGGTAGAAATGTTCTACCAGGGTAATTCGTAATAATGCGAGAAACCAAGTTGTCGTGAATAAAATTGAAGGCGCATTCGCGATGATCGTGAAATACGTCTCAGCTTTGTGCCAATGAAAATGAATTGCTTTTATTGAGACATGCTATACATACTGGCAGTCCCATCGGGCCTGGGTCACCCTTCGTCCCTTTTTCACCCTGAAACATGAGAGTTCTTCGTCAGTGGAACGAGCTAATTTGGATCCAGTCAGAGTGAGCATCCTCATCATACAAGACCAACTTTCGATCACAAATGTAAGTAATAGCACAGTAGAAAAAATGACACGAATAAAAACACCCCACACATTTTTTTTGTAGTGAGAAAAAATCATTGTGCCGAATACTAATTAGTAAATTAGTCAGTTGCTTTTATGTTGTTTCCAAAAAAAAAAAAATTACTTCAAAAGACGTGATTAAATTTGAAGAAAATCAATTGTTCACAGCATTATATTTCATTTAGTTTTCAAGTGAAGAAAGGTAATTAATTGCTCGCGACGTTTGCTGCTTAAATATCTTGGTAAATGGTTGATTGGGCATTTAATCATAATTAGAGTAAAAAATTAATGGGTAAAACAATGTATCGTTTGAAATGAGTAGCAGGAATTTTTCGGGGTAGAAATGAGGGTCGAACAATTACTGACAGGGTCACCCTTGGCACCGTCGTGTCCTCGATCCCCCTTGATTCCTGGTGGCCCTTGTAATCCAGGGACGCCAGATGGACCAGGAGGTCCTGGTGGTCCCATTATCTGCGAAGAAATCGTCACGTTAGTAACACGTTATCGTCGGGTTTATCCGCTAAATATTCTCAAAAGTGTACATGAATATGACCAAGAACCCTGCTATTTTTATTATCACACTGCTACTACCGCTCCTGCTGCCAGGATACAAACAGTACACAGATCTTGGTTTTCTGGCTTACCCATTTTATTTCTACAATTTATTTATTTATTTATTTATTTATTCATTCGTTTGTTCGTTCGTTTGTTTGTTTGTTTGCTTGTTTGTTGCTTTGGATGTTTGTTTGTTTGCTTGTTTGCCTGTTTGTTTGTTTGTTTGTTTGTTTACTTGTTTATTTGCTTGTTTGTTTGCTTGTTTGTTTGTTTGTGTGCTTGTTTGCTTTTTTGTTCTTTTTCTTGTTTGCTTGTTTGTTTGCTTGTTTGTTTGTTTATTCGTTTGTTTATTTATTTATTTTTTTGGCAAATAATTGATGATAGATTTCATCGTTTTTTTCGAAACAAACGATCATCTATTTGAGATACCGATAGAATAATCTACGAGGGATGAAAATTTGTTTGTTCTGGTAAAAAAATTAATGTTTGTTGAATAATAATATGCAAAACTGATTTATTAAAAAACGAAATTCACTCGTTGATTATTTTGGACCGAATAGTTTGTTGAATAATAATATGCAAAACTGATTTATTAAAAAACGAAATTCACTCGTTGATTATTTTGGACCGAATAGGTCCCAAAAAACGATTTTGAAATATTAGCTCAACACCTCGCCTACAAACAGTAATTCAGACTTACAACTTCTCCGGCGTTAACTTCGAACGTCCCGTCACCCTGAAACACGTATAAAAAACAAAACATGAAGCGAGTTTATTGGCGAGTTTTAACTGCCAACGGATTTGAACTGACGGATTCATTCATCCGTGGACAGATCAAAATTAAAGAAAGACAAAAAACGTCGAAATTCACTCGATTCAGATTTATCACACGTGTAACTGATTTTCTAATAATAGTGCCGAAGCATTTAGCTGCAACCCGATTTTTTATCTTGGTTTTTCTCAAAATCACGTTTTTTTAGTTCCATGTCCGAAATTGTGTCTGGATCCACAGTTAGATGAATACATCGATCACAAGAGTAACTGCACAATCACATCATACGTACTTGTCTCCGTCTCAACTTTTTGTATTTCTACAGGATCCGGTGTCAGCAACGCATGAAAAAAGTAAACGATGTTACGCAACGAAACTTGCAAGTTGGTACTGATTTTTTCTCTCGAAACACCATAACTCACCGATTCCCCCTTCTCGCCTTTTTCCCCCTTCTGTCCAGGATAGCCCTGCGAAAGAGAAGTAAATCGACTTTAATTCCCGGATGGTTGGACGAGCAGCGTGTTTTGTGATTACGAGTGGAATGAACTTTTCATACCGGTGGACCAGGCAGCCCAGGAGGACCCATGAGCCCAGGTGGTCCAATATCGCCGTACTCGCCCTTTTCTCCCTTTGGACCTGATAATCCCTGTGAAAATGTCGATTTGTTACATCAAAATCGCGTTTCAGGGAGCTGTAGTCGCGTTAATAGTGTGTGTGTGTGTAGGGGGGGGGGGGGGGGGGGGCAGGTAAAAAATAGGGGGGCGGGGCACGGAGCGCCCCTCGAGTCTGTGACTTTTGCTCACGGGGTCCAAGTTACTTTGGTCCATCTCGAAGAAATTCGTCATTGGTTTACGATGGTCCCCCTCTTTTTTTTTTTTTTTTTGAAAAAAGTATATTTTCTTCGGCAAATTTTTGCGTGGGTCCATCGTGCCACCCCCCCCCCCCCCCCCCACCCCCCCCCCCCCCCCCCCCAGTAGAGTGGGAGATAGCAAGATGGAGAGGGATGGGGCTGAGGGATTTTCCCGAAGTAGGTCAAAAGTAGCGTTTGCGAGGATCGGATCCAAGAAATCTCCTATGGCTGCTACCAGTTGTTCAGCAAATTCGAAAAAGAGGGGAAAAAGAGCAGACTTGGCGGAGAGTAAACGGTGAAGAATGTATCTGGCTCTTCCCTTCGTTCGAGAAGAGAGTATTAGTGGGCTTTTACCGACAAATCCGCGAGGGCCGTTCCCGGATAAGCCAAGTTGGTGGAAACAACTCGAACGGCAAGACGGAAATTTTCGCACGCTACGTTTCGACTTTCTGCCAACAAAAATAACACCGAATTCGACCCAGATTCGTTGCTATTCCCGTGCAGCGACCCAAAAAACGAGCCGAAGATCAATTTCAGCGGAATCGTACTGGTTAACAAACAAACAAAAAAAAGAATGTGCCCGCCATTTTGGGTCCGTCATTTTCAGGTTCGTTCTTCGAAGTCCATTTTCGCATCCAGCGACCCAGAATACTCGTAGGAGAACGGATTCAGCAAAATCTTACGGTTCAACGAAATTATACGTTCGCCATTTTGGGTCCACTATTTCAAATTTCGTTCTTCGGAGACCATTTTTGCATTCAGCAATTCGAAAAACACTTCTTCAAGAAGCTCAACATCGGCGGTACCGTACTATTTGAAGAAAAAAAAATTCCTCCATTTTGGGTCCGCCATTTTCAATTTCCTTCTTCGAAGTGCACTTTCGCATTCAACGGCCCACAAGACTCGTAGGAGAACGGGTCCAGCAAAATCGGGTGATTTCAAAATAATATATATATAGGTCCGCCATTTTGGGTCCACCATTTCAAATTTCGTTCTTCGATGCCCATTTGCGCGTTCGGCGATCCAAAGAACACGTGGAAAGTAACTTTCGGCCAAATCGTACGGTTTTGGAAAAAAAACATGTCCGCCATTTTAGGTCCGCCATTTTTGATCTCGTCGTTAGACAGCAGCGATCGGGAGACTAACGAGACCGAAGCATCGTCGAGCTTCACCTCGCGGAAGGCATCTCCGGGGATACAGCGTCATTCATCGTAACTGACAGTTTTGATTCGATATCTACTTCTCCTGAATTGACCCTATGTACTCTCGAGCATCCGGTGGGAAAGGGGCACAAACACTTCCTGAATTGCAATTTACGGTACAGTAGGGTAACAGACCAGGCCGGTCCCGAGTTACCGACCAATTACCGCTACTACTCCCTCCGACCCAGCCTTCTACGTTACGTACGACGTAACGAATAATAACGCCAGAAATACGACACGAAAGGTGAAACCAAAAACGAGCCAAAATTCGCCACGACAACAGCAACGATGAATTTTTTCCTCCAATAAAAACACCAGACGGAAACAAATATTTGTAATTTGCTTCGTCGCAAAAATATATAAGGACTCGAAGACAATTTTAAATGGTAGTACATCTCACAGAATACTCTATAAATACCATATAAATAATAATAACAATAATGTGTAAATAATAATTCATACACATATAACGTATCTGTAAACTCCAATGGCAAGATCAGAAATACAAGTATACCTCTTCCAAAAGTTACCAAAACTGTTAGCAACAAGAGAAGGGATTTTCAAGACGCCATCAAAGTATTTGATGAGCTTAACTTGGATCTCAAAAGGCTAAAGCCGTCTGAAAAGTCCAGTTCAAAAATCGGATCAAATCCAATATCTTAAGGGGCTAATTGGATCGCTGTGCTTAACGAGAGAGCTTTTTTTATTTTGACAATTTTCTCTGCTGTTATTTTACTTGACAACTCTAGGTTTTTTTTGTTGGTATTTTCACAACTTCCTGCACAATGCTTTGACGATCTGGATTTACAAGCTCACCTCGTAGAAAACAGATCTTGACCTGTGTTGACACGTGCGACGTGCGAGGAAACGTGATCGAGAATTTCGGGAACATGGAGAGATTTTTTTATTTTTTTTTGGGTCGACAGGAAACGTGACTTGAAATATGGCGAAATTTCTTGATGGTAAGTGGAAATTGCGCGGGTGGGTTGGAAAACGTCGCGATTTATAAAATACTCACGGGCATTCCGGGAGGTCCTTGAATTCCCGCCTCGCCACTGGCACCGTCCAAGCCTGGAGGACCTTGCGGTCCAGCGTCGCCCTTCGACCCTAGAAACGAACGTAATGTAGTTCACTTACGAGTTCACCATTATGGCGCGACGTCGTCGACCACGCAGCTTTTTTTTTTTTACCTCGATGTTCGAATTTTCGCACTCGGCGGTATGCGGGAGAAATTGGGGGGGAAATGATTCATTTTTAATGTCGACACTCGATATTAATTAATTGAATATTTATTAACAACAAACGGCGAGTACTTGGAGAAAAAAGTACTCGCCGAGTACTTTGACTATTTTTTAAATAGTAGTCATTTGCATGTATTTCGACGGTCCAGATAGTTCGACTACTCTTCAGCCGCGTACCTTCGGCCAGAATGTAGTAGTCTTTCGCTGTCGGTAGTTTTTGATACTGTTACTCCTGTGCTACCTTAAAACGACGCCGTGAGGCCAGATCCGTCCCAGGTCCTCCTCGTGGCGAAATTAACCCGTTGAGCCCCGGGCAGAGACTGTCTATGCCATTCGCAAGCAGATGGGAAAAAATACTCGTGTTTTTCACACGTCATTTGCAATTGTTTATAACAAATTATTTAAACAAATTGTGATGGAAGTTGTTATTTTGTAAAACTGATTGCATCAGTCGATTCTACGAGAAAAATCGTGCCGAAGAGATGCGTGACACTATTTTTGTTGAAGTTCAATTTGTTAGTGTAAAATAGTTATAAACAAACAAATGATCACGCCAAATCCCAAGCAAAACTCGGGCCACACAGCATCAAACTATGACATTGATAGGAAAATGGAAGAAATTCGTGTTTTCTCTTTGGCCATTTGCAATTGTTTATAAAAATTTGTTTAAACAAATTAAGATGAGAATTTTTATTTTGAGAAACTGATTGCACCGATCGATTCTACGAGAAAAATTGTAACGAAAATCTCCTCTTCGACAATTTCCAGGTTTCAGAAATTCAATTGTTTATAACCGTTTTACACTAACAAATTGAATTTCCACAAAAAAGTGTCGTACACCATTTTGACATAGTTTTTTCCGGAGAATCCATTAGCGCAAACGACTTCTCAAAATAACAACTTTCATCATAATTTGTTTAAACAATTTTTTATAAACAATTGCAAATGACAGACGAAAAAATACGTGTATATTTTTCTCATTCGCCCACGGATGGCATGGTTAGATGCTATTTGGCCTGGGATTTGGCATAGTCACTTTCACTCTGCATCATGCAATTGTTTATAACCGTTTTACACTAACAAATTGAATTTTTACGCAAAAGTGTTATATACCATTTTGACATAGTTTTTTCCGTAGAATTCATTACTACAAACGGCTTCTCAAAATGACAACTTTCGTCATAATTTGTTTAAACAATTTTTTACAAACAATTGCTGCGGGTATTTTTTTTCATCCGCGTATGGGCGGCATAGCTATTTTTCCGCCATCTCGTCCAGTTTTTTCCCGGAACTCAAATGGGTTAATGCGAAAATAGCTTCGTTGAGACGCACCTCGATAAAGTGACGGATTTTCCGTGTGGGTATACAAATTATAAGTACAATAACGTAACAGGACGGAGGGGAAGTAGCAAAATATAGTTAGTAATAAACGGCACCTTCCACATTTTCTATTCGTGGCTATCAACTACCACCAAAAATCACGTGGATAAGGGAGCACAAATCGACGATACACAATCTAATAATGGAAGGACGAAAATGCATCGCACACACAGGATGACCTTGACTCGTTTCCCAAAATTCAACCCTTAAATTTTTTATTTTTTTTACTCGTCACGGTAAATACCAACTTAGAGGCCCGATTTGGGTGAAAGCAATCCGACTAAACTGTGATACTCAGGTACCTTCCGTTACATTCTATTTGTTTTATCCAAAATTAATTAGCCACGTTTGCACATCAAATATTACGATCATCCTGTGGGACGAGCAACGTGAAATGCTTTCTAACGAGTAACCCCAACCAACTGCCGCTCACCGATGAAAACCAAACTTTGCACATCGATCCTTTTTTGGTGCCTGGGCGCAAAAAGCAGCTAATAATCCAGATTCGGTTACAGAAAATACCGTAAACAGTGATTTCTACCCTTAGGGAGCGGATTTCCCTTAGAACCAAAAAAAAATACATGGGTTCGATTTTTTTTTTTTTTTTTTTTTTTTTTTTTTTTTTTTTTTTTTTTTTTTGAGTGCAAGTTACGTTGAGGTTACTCGTGCGAGAAAAGGTAGGCGTACGACTACAATATCACATGGTAATACAGTCAAAGTTACGTTACCAAGTACCATTTAAAGCTACGACACAAGAAATAGAGGAGCAAATAAATGTGTATGACAAAAGGCTACTGGTAAAATAATGTACTTACCGAAAAATGATGTGGTGGATCGACTTTGTTCCTCGTTGCGATTTTGAGTCTCAAGCCGTAGTGGGTTTATTAGTGATTTGCTGATTAGTAAACTGAACCATTGGCTAATCAACACGCAGAGGAGGTGGTAGAAGAGATGTTACTGGCCACGTAAAGGTAAAGTAGCTACAAGCTGGCTGACAAAATAATACACCGGAAGTAACGCCAAGCCAAGTATCCACCGGATACTTGTTACACGGTGAGTGAGTAGTGCTAGTAGTTACAAGTAATTGCTATATTACAATTGTTAAGGTTATGTACAAATACATTCCTGTACAAGTATGTGTTTACAATGATGGTCGTTGATATGGTCATTTTGGCCAGGGGGGGTTTTGATTCCAAAATGTGAATTCATGTGACCAAGGGCAAAGAGGCGTTATAGAGCCTATTTTTCAGAAATAATGAAATGTTACAAATCAGTCAAACTACTCGCCATTGGAAACCGAAGTGAGCATCGTTTTTCGTTTTTTAAAATTTTTAAAAATTACCCCCAAAAGTTGAAAAGTCCCAAATACCAATAATCATAAAATCATTTTTCACTATATTTTTTTTCATAGAATAATTAAGTCGCCTACGTTATAGATCGATGTGAATTGAAAATTCAGGCCATAAAGAGAAATTATCCCCAAAATATTGGCCAAAATAAAAATATTTGTCAGAAATTCCGAAAAAATATATTCAAATGATCGAAGTCACGAAAAATATGGAATACAAAAATCAGAAAAGAATAATGAAAAAGCTGAGGGATTCAAAAAAAAATTGTTTCATTTTTTTTACATTCTCAAAATCCTTGTTTCGTCTTCTGCAGGGGTAAAATCATCCCCTGCATATTGGGACATATGAGCATATTATTCTGAAATTACGAAAAAATATAATTAGATTTAGATACACCGAAAAATGATTTTATAATTATTGGCATTTTCGATTTTTCGATATTTTTGGGTCACTTTTTTAATTTTTCTTGAAAAAAACGAAAAGCTATGCTCGTCTTGGTTTTCTATGGAGGGTAATTTGATGCCTCTGAAGTCCAAAAAATAGGCCAATTTTGCGGTCACTCTTGTCAGATTATATTTTTCCACAAATGAATAAATCGAAATTTTTACACGTGAAAGACACTTTTCCTTAATCTATTTTACCCACCATCGCGATTATCTCGAACGTCCATTCGATTTATGTTCATCGGTACGCATTTCGTCGGTATTCTATTAATTCTCGAGCCTGAGCCGACGAATTGTTGATTAAAATAAATAATTACACTAGAATAAAATAATCGTACATATGAATAATAATAATAATAATTCTCGTCTAGAAACGTGCTATTTGCTGCCACCATCATTTTAGGAACGTGAAAAACCACGAGATACCCCGAATTTTTGAATTCTCTCACAGAATCAGATTTTTTTCGGATTTTTTTCACTTGCAACAGTCGTGAGCACACGAATCAGCGCATTAAAAAAAAAACATTGTTCTCATCAACAATAAAATGGTTGATCGTTGTGGGAAAAAAATTTCGCCCACATTTTTCGAATATTAACTACTAGGGTGTTGGAAAGAAATCAAATATTTTTTGTCTGACACTGAAAAGATGGCTTTCAGGGACTTCTAGAAAGTGCTCATCAAATTTGATCTCGTAATATTATTAGGAAGATCCTCTGCGTCACAGTTTTCCATTTTTTCTGCAGTCCCTTGTAAAAAATACCATATCTCATTATTACTCGATCGTTTGATTATATATCTATACATATTTTTGTATATAATTAAACGATTGATTGATAATGAGATATGTTATTTTTTGTAAGGGACTGCAGCAAAAATGGAAAACTGTGGCGAAGAGGATTTTCCTATTAATTTGGAGAGTTGAAATTTGGTGAGTATTTTTTAGAGGTGCCTGAGAACCAATCGTTCAGTGTCGTAAAAAATTCGATTTTTTCGAATCACCCAAATAACTATGACTAATAATCATAACAAAATGGATGCAGGCGTGCAACATGCAAATATTTACAGCGTATCGTGGTCATCGTGCAGTCTGGATTTTGGCCATCATTCGACAACAAACTGAATAAACAAAGCAGGGACATTGGGAAATGACGACGAGGAGAGAAAAAAAGACGAGGGGGGTGGAGAAAAAAGTATCGAGAGACAATTCACGAGGACAGGGAGTCAGACGAAAGATAAGAAAAGACAGAGATCAAACGTCTGGAATTTGCATAGTTCGAGGACGCGTTGCGGAGGACCTGGAGGAGCTTACCCGCTTCCCGCGTTTTCCACGAGGTCCGCTTTCGCCAAGTTGACCGGGAGGTCCGGTTGGGCCCGATTCTCCTTTCTCGCCTCGGGCCCCTGTACGATTTACGATACGAATAAAAACAGTAACGTGATATTCTACCGTATCATCGAATCGCACGGATATCAAATTATCCGTTTGACCGTCAGGCGTTGTCAAATTGTCCGGTAGGCAATGATTCGATACGCAGAGCCACACGACAGATCCATTAACCCTCTCGGTCCCAAATTTTCGCAGCCATCGTTTTTCATGAAATTTGGTAGACAAGGGTTTTGAACATTGCTGATTAAGAATCCACAAATTTCAGACCAACGGTCCAAATTTTTCAAAATTTTGTTCGGCCATATTGGACCCGCCATTTTGAATTTTTGAAATTCGACCGCGGAGTCGTAATCAGTGACCTCAGAAGCTCTTATGCATCAAATTTCAGAACAAATGACCAGATTTCGAAAAAAAAGTCGGCCATATTGAATCCGCCATTTTGTATTTTGGAAACTTGACGACAGATGCGTGATCAGTGATTCCGGAAACCCTGACATACCACATGTCAGGAAACAGTACCACGTTTTAAAAATTTTAATCGGCCATATTGAATCCGCCATTTTGAATTTTGAGAATTTGGCCGCAGAATCATAATTAGTGACCTCAAAAGCCCTTATATATATATATATATATATATATATATATATATATATATATATATATATATATATATATATCAAATTTAAGGTCAAATAACCATATTTCGAAAAAAAGTCGGCCATATTGAATCCGCCATTTTGAATTTCGAAGATATCACAGCGAATTCATAACACAGGCACACACAAAAAAGTGGGCTGTTACTGGGGAGCCATCCATGTACTCCTCGGTCAGAATTTGCCCATCGTCCTACGATTTTGCACAAAATCCAAAAAATGGGTCGACATTTCAATTCGGCCATTCTGGATCCGACCATAACTGAACTCATACTCATTAATCATTTTCCTGCCCTCAATTTTTTATTATCAGTCAAGTGGAAGAGTCAAAATCTAGCACGTCTCCCGGATCCATTTTTGAGGGGTCCATTTAGCACTATTTGAAAACATAATGAAAAAAAATTCAAATGGAAAAAAATGTACTTGTACGCAGTATGAGTGTTATAATATAGGAAGGGGGACAGGGGAGGGGGGGGGGGGGGGGGCGAAACGGGGTACCTAAGGAAATACCAAGGTTTTTTGAACTCAGTTATGCTGAATCTTCTCTTTCTAAATTCTAATCAAAGTAAATGAGACAAATTTCCAATTACCAGTGACAGAAATTTTTCATTTTCACTGGCAAAATGAGGTACCCCAAAAAAAGTGATTTTTTTTTAGCAAATGAAATTAATGAAATAAATTTTTGAAACTCTTGTTAGTGTAAAATGGTGCTAGATGTCATTTTTTACCGTATACAAAGTTTCTCGGAAAAAAGTGTACAAAATTTTTGGGGTACCCCATTTTGCTGCCATTATTTTACCCCTAGAAATACCTCGAATTTTCGGTTCCCCTCAAAGCTGACCAGTCGCTAGGTTTTCATGTACGTTTCGTTTTTGCAGTGCAAAAAAAAATCTAGTCAAAATGGAATCCACGACAAAAATTGAAGATTGAAAGATAAGTGCTGCAGGTCAACACACGAGAGAATGAGAGAGAAGTGGAGATTCCGACTGACTGACAGTGATGGACCGAGGACAAAACAGATTCTGGTAAGCCTGTTGGTGTTCATGAGAATAAATCGCCTGATGTCACGAAAAATAAATCTCAATTTGTGCGAGACGTTTGTTCGCGAGCCAGAAGCTTCGAGCGACATATCTGTACTACAAAGGGGATCCGGAACAAATTGAAATTGATTATTCGCGACGATCGCAATCCCTTTGTCACGCATTCGTCCAATCTAATGGCGTTGCGAAGTCGCATGCTAATCGAAATTCCGATCATCATTTATTTTTTTTCTGTCTTCGGGTCAAACATCTATGGGATCGAGGAAAAAGACTGACAATTTGTGTCCGCTTAATTCCAATGAGGATTGACGTAACAGTTTTTAGTAGTCTGTTCAAAATTATCGTACCAGCCAAACGTGTCTGAGGCTATTAACCCATCAAGGCTTGGACAAAAACTGGGCTAGATAGTATCAAACCAACTGGAACGTTCATATGCATATAGATGAAGCACTAGCGGAATTTTTCTCTTGTCATTTACAATTGTTTATAAAAAATTGTTTAAACAAATTATAACGAAAGTTGTTGTTCGGGAACACCGGGAGCACCAACCGATTCTACGACAAAAATTACAACGAAAACGTGTGTAACACTTTTTTGTCAGAGGTCAATTTGTTAGTGTAAAATGATTATAAACAATTGAATTTCTGAAGCATAAAAATTATTGGGAATTATGTTTGCGTCATCATTTTTCCCGTAGAATCGATTGGTGTGATCAGTTTTTCAAAATAACCACTTTCATCATAATTTGTTTAAATAATTTTTTATAAACAATTGCAAATCAGAAAATAATAAGCACGTGTGTTGTTTTTCCCATTTGCCCAGGAATGGCATAGTTAGTTAGATGCCATTCGTCTTGGGATTTGGCGTAGTCAGTTTCACTCTCCATCATGCAATTGTTTATAACTATTTTGCACTAACAAATTGAACTTTGAGGAAAAGTGTTGTTGGCTATTGTGATAATTTTTCTGTCGTATCGAGTGTTGGAATTGCTTTTTCAGAAAAAAAATTTTTTATCATAATTTGTTTACAATCATGTGATTGTTTATCACTGTTTTACACTAACAAATTGAACGATGTCAAAGAAGTGCTATGGAAGTTTTCGTGATAATTTTTCCCGCAGAATCGATTGGCGAAATCGCTTTTTCAAAAAACTCGTGTCATCATAATTTGTTTACAATCATGTAATTGTTTATAACCGTTTTACACTGACAAATTGAACTGTGACGAAAAGTGTTGTTGGAGGTTCTCGTCCCGATGTTGGCCGTAAAATCGATCTGTGAAATCATTTTTTGAAAATAACAATTTTTCTCATAATTTGTTTAAACAATTTTTTATAAACAATTGCAAATGACCAGCTGAAAGACACGGGTATGATTTTTGCATTGGCCTACGAATGGCAGAGTTAGTTTAGTGCTATCTAGCCCAGTTTTCACCCGGGCCTTCATGGGTTAAGGGTACAATAGCGTGGCGATCGTATGCAACGATGATACACGCATGGGATTCGTGAACCGATGAATGTAGGTGTAATCGAACTTCCATCACTTGTACTCCGATGCATGGTTATTCAGAATTTCGCCGTTGGTTTGTCGACCACTGGGAGCGTTTCATTTTGCAATGGTATCATCTCGACTCACCTGGTGGCCCCGGAGGTCCGGGTGGTCCTTCGATGATGCCAGTTGGAAACTGGTCCCCATTCAACTTCGTCGTCAGTCCGCGATCGCCTTTGTCTCCCTTGTCACCCTGTAAAAAACAAACGCAGAATTCTAAAACGCGGCTCGCTACGAAACTCGGGCGTTAGCGGGCAGTCAAATCTTGAAACTACCCGCGATCGCTGAAAAAAACATGTTACTGCAAACATGTTCGCAATTAGCTGAATCGGCATGCTACACTTCATGTGCATCACCCGAAAATCGGAACCCAGCTTTGCACACCGATTAAACACAAAACGAATATTTAATCAGTTTCCATTTTTCATCTGAGCGGAATCCCCTTCGTAGGGGTGGAAACTACCCTCATTAGTTTGATAAATACATCAAAATCATAAATAAATGAAAATTATAAATAAATAAATAAAAATCACAAATAAATAAATGAAAATTATGGATAAATTAATGGGCGTTATTAATAAATAAATAGAAAGTATAAAAAGTAAAATGCAAAGGTATAGTTTAACGATCAGCTGCTGCAACGTGGTTATAGCAGCAGTTGACGAAGTTTTCTCTGATTTTACCGATTTTTCTTTTTTTCTTCTTCCCGGAAATCATTGTGCTCGCATACGTAGAGCATCAAACTTTTCCGATGTCGTTAGGCGGAAGTAGCAAAGGGAGTACGGAAACTTGTTAGGATAACTAGTTTTATTGCATATGGCAGTAAAGTTCCGCTCGCGACTGACGTTCTTTTTCAGACTTGCAGATTTGCATGTCTGCATTAGCGTTTTACATTGCTTCCTTCATACCGTAGCACCCAAGGCGTCAGTACATTCAGAACTTATCGAGTGAGAATTTTCGAAAAATCGATTTTTGATATTTTTTTTGCATGATCCGTTGTTGTAATCTGTTGGACCTTTGTAAGCGTTTGTTTTCGCTAGAAAACTACGAGTGTGCGAAAAAAGATGGAGGTCTTTTGTGGAAAAAAAAAAGTTGACCTTGAAACGACCTTGAAGGTCACAGGAGAGGTTGCCACAACGTGTGACTTTCATGGAAACCATTTTGTGCATGATCCAGTGTTTTGAAGACTAGAGGAGGCGTCTAGGACACCCGGTATAAGCCACCCAGGGTAAAGAACGTTCTCGTAACCCTCGCATACACGTTTGCAGTCACGTAGGAAAAAGCCAACCTTTCCCCTCGAACGGTCAGCAAGAATCAGCCAGGGAGCAAGCGGAAGGGAGAATGGGGTGCGCGCCGTCCGAGTTGGAGAGAGGAAAAATACGAAAAAACGTGGTTGGTGAGAACGTTGAATGAAATGTAAAGCAAAAGATTTTGCTTTACAAGTAGTTCGTAGTATAAAAAACGAGAACAACATAGTCAGTCCAAATTGTTATGGAACAAACGCCGTGAGCAGTCGATAAATAATGGAACAGGAGTAGCCTTCTGAAAGTATGAATTTTCGGAAAAAAAACCATATTTAAAAATGTTCATCCACCATGTTGAATCCGTCATGTTGAATTTTGAAAATTCAACAGCGGATCCATAATCATCGACGTTGAAACCTCTCGTAGACAGGTTTTCAGACGATACTAGCTAGTACTTCGTCTTGGCATGAATCTATTATTCTGAAGATTCTGTTTCGTTGAATACCAATTTGTTATTAACAATAATTATTTTAAAACAGGCTGAACAAAAAGTTACTAGAATGAATAACAAAGTAGTGATTTGCCTACTTTGAATCGATGTTTCTGAGCTAGTCTTATGGAGTCGGTTGGTTGTTGCTTCTAGCCCTCCGTATCGTCTTGCGAATAATTGCTGCCACCCCGTGCGAAATGAGCGGGAATTAGAAGGGTACTTGGGGGCGGGGAGGAGGGGCAGCGCATCCTAGAACGGAGCTAGATAGCAGTGACAACGGAGGCTGGATAGGCAAAAAAAGATAGGTAGGTAGAGGCGCATAGGGAAGACGGGGAGTGACACAAAGGGATCAAACCAAGTGGCAATAGCTGATAACGAGTCCAGCAAGAAATACAAGGAATGCTGAAGAAGTAGCAGCGTGGGCAGGCTTGATTCGTTGGGAAGATTGGATTCGGTAGCAGATTGCCAGCTGAGGAAGTGGCGGAGGGGTGTTGAAGAGAAAGAACTGCGAAGGGGTCGCTTGATGTGCAGCAAAAGTGACGGTGAGACCCTTGCGCGCAGCTGGAGTGAAGGGGAAGAGATCGCTTTAGCAAGAAAGTCAGAGACGTTGAAGCGAGAGAATTAAGGAAAAGAGTAGGAAAAAACATGGACAAATTAGAAGAGATATTACACAGGCGAGATGAAAGACGAGGCTCCAGCGTGGGGGGAGGAACTGGAGACAGATAGGAGTACAAAGGCAAACTTAAGGTGTCGCGCATTGGGAATGAAGTCTCTGCGATGTGAAATTGTGAGAAATTGTGGGGAAAGTAAAACAAAACAAATGAGAAGAGCGAAGAGCAGTGGTAATGGAATAAGCGACGAAGAAGATGCTGAAGAGCGAGCGAGCTGAGGGGACTGAGACACGGGAAGGGGTGGGGCCACGTGGGGCGAGAGATCGAATGTTGGAGCTTTGGCACAGGTGGGAAAAAACGGGGCGAGGGAAAAAAACAAAGTGGGACGAAATGGGTGACAGGAGATTTGGGTAGAAAGGCTGAAGAACATTTGGAAATTGCTCATTATTTGCTAAACTTTGCCGAGTATTGGATATCCGTTCTTTCGGACGTCCAATTTTTATTTTTAGATAAAGCTGAGAGCCCAAGGTATCGATTGCGATGCAATGAAGTTTGAAACGATCTCTGGTAGGTGCGATAAAAACGATGATGGATGGGGAATGAGTGGAATAAAATTGGCGACTCTGACGAATAATAGCTGCAAAAAACTTGGCACGAAAAGTGGAACCAAAAACGAGGTATTCGGGAATGAAAGCAGCGAAACGTTTTCTCGGATAACAACAACGAGGGGAAATTGTTCCCTCGAACGCCAAAAAATGTTGAATTCTTTTTTACCCAATGAATAATGATAACGACAAGGTTCTCTAATGACAGACTTGAAGTGCAAACAGGAAAAATATGTCCGGTGTTTTCATTCGAGGGATTTTTCTTTTATTGTACAAACTTGGTTTTCAGATTTGTGTAGAGTCGAAAATAGGTGGTATTATTAGTTGAGATCGGCGAAATATATGCGACTGGAAGGCCAGCACAGACGGAGGAGCGTGAAGGAATATGCAAGAAAGATGAACAAGAAGAGTCGAGATTACACTAGCAAGGCCAGAGTTTAGTGAAAGCCCAGTGAGTCGGAGTGCTGCTACGACGGTGAGGAAAAAATGGAGAATTCGAAGAATGTTGTATTAAAGAAATCTGTTAGGGAAGAAAGAAGACAGGAAATTCGTGGAATGCGCACGGATTGGAGCGAAGGGAGAATCGGTTTGCCAGAACTGATGGCAATTGGTGTCAGCAGTGGGATCCAACACGGAGGAAAATACTGGGACAAGGGATGAGATTGGGTCGGAAGAAATACCGGAAAAATGGATCAGCCCGATGTGGAGGATTGCTATAGGCGCGTCTCTTCAGAGTAACTCGAAAACCAAAAACAACAGGAGTTGAGATTCGAGGGATTCCCAAATCGTCGTTTTTTAAGGCAAACAGTGGAAGACGAGGTATCTCACCGAACAAACTCGACGTTTCAAATTGCCTTTTTAACGAATATTGCGAGAAGATTGGTTTTCCCTCTACGACCAAGTCGAGTCGCCTGTTTCGAATGAATTATAGATGAAACTTCAACAACTGAAATTGGAGAAAGAAAAGCCACGATTTCCCATAGCGACAACGCGAATTTTCTACTTATTTTTTCATGCGGTGCAGCTTGGCGAACTCAATTAAAAGTTTTGAATCTTCCCGCCCCCTCCCCCCTTTTTTCCATGTCGTAGGCTCCGTGAAAAGTTCACGATTTATTGATAATTCAAAAGGTTTTTAAAACAGTTGCCACTCTCAAAGGAAGACTTTTCAAGCTATCCATTTGGAAAATCAACAGAATATTCTTCACGCCACTCCTTATGTTCCTACCAAAGCTTTTTTGTTTTTTTGAAATCTGCCCATTTTTTCAGAGGCAAATTTGCTGAAGTTTTTACGAAAAAAAGGCTGCATTTCATACTCATTATTCAAACCACTGTCATTTTTTTCAAATTTCACTACAGATTAATGATAGTCTTAGAATTCCAGTTTCGAGACAAATTCGCGGCCGCAATTCTGACAGACAGGTATTCTAAACCCGCAGTACACGATAGGGAATTTGTCAAGCAGTCGTGCTACCACAAGTGTGCCTTGAGCAGAGGCATTAACTAAAATCCAAATTACTTCTATGCCAGTTTCATTCGAATGAAAGTCATTTTTATGAAACTCAATCAGCACAGAAAGAATTTTCTTTAGCGGCTCTAGCCTGGCCCAGTGGTCCTAGCTTGATCCAGTGGACCATGCCTGGTACAATGAACCTATCCTGGTACAATTGGCCTATCCTGGTCCATTGCGTATATCCTAGTCCATTGGACCTCGCCTAGTCCAATGAACCTAGCCCGGTCTAGTTGCTCTAACCTGACCCAGTGGCCCTAGCCTGATCCAGGGAATCTTGCCTGGTCCAATAGACCCAGCCTAGTCCAATTGACCTGTCGTTTCTTAGCGTTACTAGCCTGGCTCAGTGGCCCTAGCCTGGTCCAGTGGACCTTGCCTGGTCCAATGAACCTATCCTAGTACAATTGACCTATCCTGGTCCATTGGGTATATCCTGGTCCGTTGGGCCTCGCCTAGTCCAATGAACCTAGCCCAGCCTAGTGGCTCTAACCTGACCCAGTGGCCCTAGCCTGAGGTAGGGAATCTTACCTGGTCCAATAGACCAAGCCTAGTCCAATTGACCTGTCGTTTCTTAGCGTCCTTAGCCTGGTCCAATGAACCTATCCTAGTACAATTGACCTATCCTGCTCCATTGGATATATCCTGGTCCACTGGAGCTTGCCCGGGCTAATGGACCAAGTCTAGTCTAGTGGATCTAGTTTGGTCCAATGACCCTAACCCGGTCCAATGCTTGTTCTTACTCACAATAATAAGTAATGAACGGAGGGAGAAAACTGAAATACTTCTCTCACCTTTTGTCCTGGTACCCCCGCAGGTCCTGTGGGTCCAGTGGGTCCGACAGGTCCTTGAGGGCCCTTCTCACCAGCAGGTCCGAGGTCGCCGGGAATTCCTTGCCGACCCTCATGACCCGGAAGGCCTTCGGAGCCCGGAGGCCCTGGTGGTCCCGGAGGCCCTGGTTCACCTGGTTCCCCCTATTTCATACGCCCAACTGATTAAAATTGACAACTTTGATCGTGCAAGCGCATGGTATAAGCTCACTTGTGTACCCGTACTTCCTACGAGGATTCGGAAACGAAGAAAAATACAAAATAAAAAATCGCTACTTATTTATGCATACATGCGTATATTCGGTTCTGGTTATCGAATATCTATACACAAGCGAAAAAGATAGGTGTGCAGGATTCAAAATTTGAAACAGATATTTTCGACCTTGCGCACCCGCAGAATAAATTAAGCAATGACGGTTGTTGCAAGGCCAGCCATAAAAAGTTGGCTCGATTTTCGACCTCAGTTGCCTAAAAATGGCGTTTGTAGCAGATTGATGTTTATCAAAATTCAAATTCGAATTGGGAATTTCATACCTCCCAAAGTGGTTGCGAAAAATCCACGAGAATTCACGCCAGTCGAATATAAGAAATGACGCCAGTGCGCTCGTCCTTTGTTTAGTAAAACGAAACAACAACAAATTTCCCACATTTTCGAAAAATAGCATTTTTTCGAGTTCGCAAAAAACGTACGACGTAAAATTGCCACGAATATTTCTCGTTTGTTTGCCAACCACTTCGTGGGACGAAATTCACCAATGAGGAAGCTCCTAGGATGCGCAAATTCGGGACAATTTCGTGCGACGAGAAAACTATCGACGACTACTACGACGACGATGCGATTGACATCGAATTGTCGTGGATTGAATCGAGGAAAAATTATCGCAATTGTCAGCCTGCATGCAGATACGAGCACTACGCTTGATGAACGTGTTATTCAGAGAGTCAAGGTCAGTCAGAGCTTTGAAAAAAATGACTATTTCAAATAATTTTTTTTCAGCAGTTCAATTTATTTTATTTAAAGAACGATACGAAGTTGTAATATTATCTCAACTTTATTTCACCAAAACTAGTGAAATTCGCGAGTAAGCAATCAGAGGCCACCATTTTGTTTATTTAAAACCAAAATTAAAAAAAATTCAAAAATTGGAAAATCACGAAATTCCAGCAGGAAAAAAATTCAAAAAATCTGAGTATGCAAAAATCCAATTATCGAAAAAATGGAAACAATTGGAGGTCATCATTTTGTTTATTTAAAAAAAAATCAGGCACTAGATTAGCTATTTGAATGATTTTTTTTATTATGCGGAAATAAAGTTACAACAAAACGTTGTCACTGTACATCACGTGTTTTATAAAATTTATTTACATACATACAAAAATAATTTGGACTGCTGGCAAAAATAATAATAATTCAAAATCGTCACTTTCTCAAGCCTGACCCTTTAAAATCGGAATTCCGCTTGAAATAAAATCAGCGCGACAATCCTGGTGAATAATTATCTCGAAAGGAATGCTAATTCCTGAGGGCGGAATGAAATGGGGGAGGGGAAGAAAGTCATCGCGTATGCGGATATCAGCAGTGGCGTGCAGACACGAGTGAATTCTTTGTCGTGGTAGACGAAGGCTTCCGTGCAGGACTTGGTGGGTACGGGATCGAAATAGTGATTGGTCGAAACGATAACGATAAATAAAACTAAAAAATGTGATGATCGATAAATAAGAAACGAAATGACGAAGTAAGATTCGTGATTGGTGGTAACGCAGGGCGAGAAGAGGTGAGAGTTGTCGAAAGAGAAATTTTCTCAAAAGTTGGCTCGACGAGCGGAGCGAGATTTCCAGAGATATCGTTCACGCTCGATGGCGCGACGGCGGATAGCTGAAGGATTCGTCGTTCGAATCTGTGCGAGCTGCCTGATTATTGAACTTACTTTGAGCTGTATGATGGTCTGCGTGGAGATGTTATGGCCACGTTCCTGAAGTCCCTAGAAGTAGGTGAACTACAAGTAATATCCAAGTGACGAAATCGCGACGTTATGAAAAACCAATGAGAGTAAAGACAAAAAATAAATAAATGCATAAATAAATAAATAAATAAATAATCAAATAAATGAATAAATAAATGAATGAATAAATAAATGAATAAATAAATAAATGAATGAATAAATAAATGAATAAATAAATAAATAAATAAATAATTAAATGAATGAATAAATAATTAAATGAATGAATAAATAAATGAATAAATAAAAAAATAGATGAATAAATAAATGAATGAATGAATAAATGGATGAATGAATGAATAAATAAATGTATAAATAACTAAATAAAGGAAACAGAACCAGGTTAAAAAATAGACCAGAGTGGAGTGAAGAAAAGAAAAGTCGAGTGGTCAAAAAATGGCAGGGATCAAGGAACGAATTGGATGGGGTTCGATTATAAAAATCGTTACAGTGGGGTATTTACATGTATAACTCGTTGAATTCAATGCCTGCATGCCCAGAGTTAGACCTAAGGAGTGTAGCTATAAATAACGATAAACAGAACTATCACCAACTGAAAAACAATGAAGTATGAAACACAAGAGCGATATGCGCGCGAAGCTGATGGTACTGGCGAGACGATTGTTTATTAATCACCAATCTCGTAATTCTCGAGATGCTTGTTAGTCCCGTATCAGCTTGGAATTGAAAATCACTGACATTATAATATTTATTGATAATTTTTATACTGGAGAATATGAAAATTACAATTTCATTGTATTTTTTAATTCAGGATTGTTGGCAGTGAAATTGGAGATATTACTCGTGCTTGAAGATTTTTATATACAAAAAATAGCAGTAGTCGATGATGAGAAGAATTCAAAGAGAGAATCGAAAATATTCTGTATTTTTCTTTTTTTAATTGGGAATGCATTAACATTTGCAACTCTGCTTCACACGTGGGAATTAATTTAATTGAGAATCACGTGTCGTAAATACTTGATAATAAAAATGTCAGAAATTTTCTTGAAATTAATTGATTCCCAACTCAAGTGTAATGGCCGCTTTGCTGACCTGAAAAGAGGGAGTAAAGTGGCAAATTATTCCCTCTGATATTTTGTTCAGTCATGTGCGGGAGTAAAGTGACACTTTACTCCCAGGGACTAAAGTAATACTTTACTCCCAAGGGACTAAAGAGCCACTTTACTCTCTGGGAATTGATGACAATTTTAATTTTCTGTTCTTTACACTTCCGAACTATTCGTGACCGCATATCAGGCCAATAAAGTGGCTACAGTCGAGTTGGAAACAAAGTATCGCTCGGACAGTAGACCTGCCGGTGGGAGTAATCTTCTACATTACTCCCCTGTTGCGTAATGTACTATTTCCTCATATTTCTCGTGATTTGTGAGACAAACGACGCCAATGCTACCAGCTACCTTCGCATACCTAGACGATACGATACCATTGCGATGCAGATCGTTACGATCGTGTTTTTTTCCCCTACTTATTAGCATCTCGCAATAACGCATCACGCGGTACTACCGATCAATCGAACCGGCATCGCAACGGTTGTAGAAGAACACAAAAAGAGCGCACTTTCGTGACCGAAAAACCAAAATAACGTATGTACAGATATGCAAGATTTGTACAGTTTAGCCCGCGCGAGCAGGCGGTACGATGCTGCATAAGTAGACTCCATTTCCCGATCGTGAAAAACGAAGGAAGAAAAATGACAAAAACTGCCATTTCTCGAAAAGCAGCGGACCTCTACCAGCCATCGTGACGTTTACTGAAAACCGATACTTTTCAGCTCGCGAGAGTGTCCATCCGTTCGCGCGCACGCATCCTGTATCATCTATTATACATGTAATATGGTATTAGGATACAAGAATGTACAATGTCAAATCAATTCGACAGTCAGATACTACATCGAAAGCATCGCAACAATAATACGCAACACGCAATATATATACATATGAATATATGTATATATACATATCCATAAATATACATATATCTGAAGATAAATATATATATACAGGGTGGTTCGGCTAAGGTGTGGAGAATGGGCGGAACCCAATTGCCACAAGGCCCCGCCCCTTCAGCTAATCAGCAGCTCGTACACTTTGGTCCACCGAAATTCTTACGAGTACGCCAAATGTAATTGTTATTTGTGTAGGAAAGACATATCAACAACTATTCAACTCGGCTGGCAGGTATTCAATTTATTTACTCGTAGCAGCGTTCAAATTGTTCGTCTTTTCTGTCAATACAAGAGAAAGCCTGGGGACAGCGACTGGATCTGTGTATTGACAGAGAAAGCGAACAATTTCAATACCTTCTATGAGCGTCAAAATAAATAAATACCTAACAGCCTGGTTAAATATCTGTTGCTATTTCTTTCCTACACAAAAAAAACAATTGTTTCTAGTCTTCTCGTAAAAATTTCGGTCGACCAAATTCTCCTAGTTGCTGATTGGCTGGAGGGGCAGGGCCTCGTGGTAGTTGGGTCCCTCCCATTCTCGACGTCTGAGGCGACCCACCCTGTATACCTATACGTATATTGAAATCTGCGATTTCTGGGCACTTTTTCTCACTCGCAAACAGGTTATATAGTTTCAGATAGGCGAAAAAATAAGTCTTCCAAAATTTTATCTTCCAATATTAATACTGAAATGCCTCGTTGCGAATTTCTGTTTACCATTAAACACAAAAGACCCAGGAAAATTCTTGGCTAGATAGCATCAAACTAACCCTGCCATTCATAGACAAATAGGAATGAAATACTCGTGTTTGTTATTTTGTGTTTGTTTTATACAATTGTTTATAAAAAATTGTTTAAACAAATTATGATACGAGTGTTATTCTGAAAAACTGATTGCACTAATCGATTCTATAGAAAGAAAGTAAAGTACCGTTTTACTCCCTAGGGACTGAAGTAATACTTTTCTCCCTAGGGACAAAAGTGCCACTTTACTCCCTGGGAATGATGACAATGTTCAGTTTTTCTGTTTCTTTTACTTCTGGACAATTTTTTTCTATTTCGTTATTTCCCGCATAACAGGCTAAAAAAGTGGCCACAGCCGAGTTGGAAATAAAGTAGTACATGCAACTCGGAAGCGAAGTAGATCATTCCCTTGGGTAGTTACCCCAAACCTACCCGCGGGAATAATCTCCCACTTTACTCCCTTCTCGCGTACGAACCTGAATTCGACTATCATTCGACCATCTGTGCTCATCAAAAAAAGTGCAAGACCTTTTTTTTAGAACGTTTAATTCTCTGTAAAAAAAATCCGTCAGATATCGAATTCCAAACGCAAAAAACTTGTTTAAATAATTAATAGAAATTTGCAACGAGGCATATGCAACTTGATGCTGGGAGCTCAAATTTTGAGACGCTCCTTTTTCAACCTTGCCGACAGCACACGACTCGTTCATGAGCCGGAAGAGAGTGGCCAAAAATGGCGCGACCCAGAATGCAAAGACGTATATGCAAATATATGCACACACTTGTACGAATAATAGTAACAAGAAGAAGAGTAGTAACGTAAGAAGTTGTGAAATAACTAGGAACCAGAGGTTAGCCACGATTAATGGAAGAACTAAGCGAACGCAAATGAAGTGAGAGAAAGTGACGTTTGTAGATAAATGTGAATCGTTGTCGTAATTGCTTTTGTTTATTCCTCGAACATGGTACAGGGTTGGTTACCTTCAAGGCGACGATTTCAGCGTATCCCAGAGTTCCTCCGCGGAGCGTAGTGACGGATCTTTTTAATCCCAATCCCTGTGCATTCACCCGTAGGCAGGAGGAATAGTGTTTATTTTTTATGTGTTTCGTGATTGCTCCGGAAGAATGATCGTTACGACATTATAGGTACGCGCGAACAAACAAGGAGCGTCTCGGTGTTGGTGCGGCGCGCGTCCACTGCTCGATCAAATTATGTTCGGGTCAACGACCATCGAATTATAAACGTCGACTCGATCAGTGTACTTTTTCTGCGATCGTGAACGCGGGGTGAAGTTTCCTTCGGGATACGCGAGACGGTTCCTTGTTCGCGCGAAATACCATTCGCAATTTTCTGCATTTCGACCAGTCGTCGGTCGTCGAACATTTTTGTTGCTAACTTAACGCAGATACAAGTATTTATTCATCGCGACGTCCGTGCAAATTTCACAAATCATCGGGATATACGAGCTTCACGCGCAATTTTTCGCGAAGAAAACTACAATTTTTGGCGAAAAAACTACAATTTTTGCAAAAAAAACCTACAATTTTTGCGAAAAGAACTACAATTTTTGCGGAAAAAACTAGAAGTATCGCGAAGAACTAAAATTGTTGCGATCAAATAGAATTTTGGCGAAAAACTACAGTTTTTGCTGAAAAACTACAGTTTTTGCGAAAAAAACTACAAATTTTGCGAAAAAAACTACAATTTTTGCGAAAAAAACTACAATTTTTGCGAAAAGAACTACAATTTTCGCGGAAAAAACTAGAAGTTTCGCGAAGAACTAAAAATTTTTCGATCAAACTAGAATTCTGGCGAAAAAATTACAATTTTTGCTGAAAAACTACAGTTTTCGCGAAGAAAAACTACAATTTTTGCGGAAGCAGCTATAATTTTCGCGAAAGAACTACAATTTTCGCGAAAAAACTAGTAGTTTCGCCAAAAAAATAGTAGTTTCGCGAAAAAACTAAAATTTGTGCGGAGAAAGCTACAATTTTTGTGAAAAAAACTACAATTCTCACGAAAAAAATTACGGTTTTCGCGAAAAAAATACAGTTTTTGCGGAAAAAACTAGAACTTTTGTGAAAAAACTACAATTTTCGCAAAAAATGTAATTCTCACGAAAAAAATGCAATTTTTGCGAGAAAAAACTTGAAATTCTCGCAAAAAATTGCAATTCTCGCGAAAAACATGACAATCTGCACGGTCGACGGAAAGAAGGCTGATCGGATATGAAAAATGTGGGGAACACCTGGATTCGCGAGCAAATTACTCGAAACGGAATACAGTATGAGAGAGAGAGAGAGAGAGAGAGAGCGAGAGGGTGAGGAGGAGAGAGAGTTAGAAAGAGAGCGAGAGAAAGGGCGAGAAAGAGAGAGAAAGAAGTTGGGGAATGGAGTTTAGATGTAAAGGAGGAATGACAGATTTGATAGATACCTTTACAGCGGAGAAAACGTCGAATCCAGGATTTCCGAGATCGCCTTTCTGCCCTTTCTCGCCACTCCTACCCTGAAACGACACAACAGTATTAGTTATCTCGTGCATAATTGATTATTTATCAGGTACTCGTTCGAATATTTTCCCTGGCATCGATTTGGTTCCCATAGAACTGAGGTATGAAATGGCATTTTTTACAGTTTTTTACATTTTAAATCAATAAATAAATGAACAAATAAACAAATAAACAAATAAATAAATAAATAAATAAATAGATAAATAAATAAATAAATAACAAGTGAATAAAAAATTGCATTTGGAGCGGCTTCTGGCGAAAATCGAGAAAAATGTTTGAAATAAAGGTTATGTATTTTTTTTTACGATAAATTGAAATTCGTGATAAAAAATGGGGGTGTATATGCAAAATTCTCAAGTTACCTCTATCCCAGCGATAAGGGAGGGGAATGTGGGGGGGGGGTTGTTTTTATGGGGTTGGAAGTATTTTTGGAAACATTGGAACACGTGTTTTCGCGTTTTTTGATTCGATGCGTATTTTTCGATATATTTAACTGTTACCGGACTTTTGGGCCGCTCTGTAGAACCACGCGGCGAAGCACTTGATCCACTTTTAGAACTGTGAAGAGAGATTTAGGACCGACGAAAAGTTGATGATGGTGAGACACACGTGACATTTGACAACTTTCGGTCACCGAGACAAAAACTTCGTCCGCAAAAACGGCCAGTATGCACAGAGTGATTTCACGCGGATGAGAATAATATCCCAGCTGTACTTTGTTTCAGTACCCGCCCAAGAAAATATACAGCAAGTTATGTACAGCAAGTATTTGTTAAATACGTGTGGTACTTAAGCGTTTTTGAATAATTGAATAATTAGTATTTTTTTCTAAATATTGGATATTTGAATACTCGAAGACTGTTCTGTCGCTGATTAGTTAATATTAAAAAATTAGTATCCAATAATTTTTATATTGGATACTAAAAAAATAGTAGTCAACTCAAACGTACTATGTTGGATGTACTATAATTGGATACTAAAAAATGAGTGGTCAATTCAAGAGTACTATGTTCTGTTCTGTCGCTGATTAGGTAATATTAGAAAAATGAGTATCCTTTTTTTTATATTGGATACTAAAAAAATTAGTAGTCAACTCAAAAGTACTGTGTTCTGTTCTGTCACTGATTAGTTGATATTAAAAAATTAGTATCCAATATTTTTTGTATTGGATACTAAAAAAATTAGTAATCAACTCAAACGTACTATGTTGGATATACTATATCTGGATATTAAAAAATGAGTAGTCAATTCAAGAGCACTATGTTCTCTTCTGTCGCTGATTAGGTAATATTAGAAAAATAAGTATCCTTTTTTTATATTGGATACTAAAAAAATTAGTAGTCAACTCAAGAGCAGTATGTTCTTCACAATGTATGGTAAATATCTGCATAATAAATAATTGTTCTAATAATGATGACGAATATAAAAATAATTATTAACAATTGTAAAAATGATAAATGAGTATGAAAAAATTGAAAAAATGAAAACAAAAAAATTACTAGCTAATAATAAATAACGGTATCGCTACCAAAAAATTGTTCCAGCTTTATCTGCCCATTGAGTCGTATGATCTGATATCGTTGACCGATACTCGACAAGGTGCTCCATACTTGTGTTGGAACAACGATTCGTGCTTCTGATACTATTTGGCACGCGGCTATAAAGAGCTCGTTATCGGAAAATAATGCTCACGCTTTACATTCAACGACGTCGTTTGGTACAGCTCGCCATATTTTATTCAAAGCAGTTTTCGGGTCTGAAATCCATTCAGCCAAATTTCATAAAAAAATAAAATAAAAAAAAGTATTTCAAATGTTTTTGGAAAAGTTTCGAGGTGAAACTTTTTTCCCAGGGGGCTGAAATTTTTGGTTCATGTTTCTATACGCTTAATCCTTTTTTCTTTCCGCCGTAAGTGAAAAATTGATTTTTTAATAATCGAATCGATTGTTGCTGGTATGAAAAATTAAGCTTCTTAAATTGTTTACTTGGTTCTGAGGAACGAATCCGTCGAAACGTGGAGGTAAATAAAGAGGCCTGTACAAATAATAATAAGGAAATTGAAGGAAACGGAACGAAATCTTACCGGATCACCCTTCGGTCCGTCCAAACCTATGGGGCCCTGTAAAATTAAAAAAAGAACAGTTGTTATTATAACAAAGTAATTTTCCAATTGGAATCGAATGATCCCAATGGAGACTCGACGCTGGACGCGAATATTCTGGACTGAAAAGATGATAATGGGACGAGTGTACGTTTATATATGGGGCATTCCACGAACTCTTTTTCGGATTTTTTCCTTTTTTTCCTTTTTTGAGCCTGTTTACCAACTGTTCCTGCTTTTTTCAACCTCTACGTTATTTTTGGAGCCACTTTTTCGGACAACACCTTCGAATTTACCGGTATACCATGCTTTCGCATTAGTTGTAACAAGTCTATTCTCTCGCTGGATGCACTCTACTTTTTCCCCCCTCCGTTTGATTTCTTCGACGTTGTTTGAAATATTACGCCAATATTTCGCAGATTTTTTCCACCTTTTTGGTCTGTTTTAAGCGTGTTTGGCGTTTTTTTTTTCTCCGAATCTTGACCAATTTTTGATTTTTTAGTCTGTTTTTCAATTTGCCATTATCGTGATTTTCTGCAAGTTTTGGGTGTAACTTTTTCAGAGATACTGACATGACGTCGTTGACGTCTCGTTCGTATCGAATTTTTGTAACTAAGCATCTACTCGCGTCGTTGCCAAAAAGCTCTACACATCAAGAAAAAAGAATCGGTTAAAAAAAAATGGGTGATCCAGGTAAACGTCAAAAAATGAAAATTTTCACAAAAAACAAATATTTTGGGCCTCATTAATCTGCAAAACGCGGCATCTACTCGGATGATTCTACACGAATTTTTCCTAAAAATACAAATGATCACCTACAAAGTAAAAAAATTAAAAGAAAAAAAAATCGTTTGAAATGAAAAAAAATCAGATCGATGTCGCTACTTAGTAAGAATAACACGAACTTCCGAGAAATTCGCGGAGAAATGGAGAAAAAAAAGTAAAAAAACATGCGAAAAAAAATATCCAAAAAATTTCAAATTTCAAATTTTTGTTTTCGTTGCAATCCATGAAAATGAAAGGAGAGAAGATAAATAAAATTGAAACAATAATATACCGGAAAACCATTCTTGCCCGGCGGCCCGGTCGACCCCTGCAAAAAAGTGGATACAATTTATTAATCGTACAACAATCGACGAGTCGATAAATAATACGTGAGGAATGATTGGACGAGGCGTGATCGAAAAAGCCGGATGCAGCTGTTTTCTCCCAACCATAAGTTCGTTCGGCGAGATGTTTGAGGTGTACTCGATGTGATTCCAGCGATATCGAAGAGGTGCCTCGAGCTTTGGAAGCTCGAGCTTCGATACCAAAAAGCTCTTTTTGGCGCACAGGCGTGTGCGATCCCTGCGACGTGATAGCGCTGACTCCGAGGACAATGCATGATCGGGTGCTTTTTCAGCTGTTCATGCAGCGTTCGCGTATTTATCATGGCGCGTGAGATAGCACTGATGCATCGAGACATGTTTCATGCGCGTGTCACAGCACGAATGATGAGGATGTGAGAACGTTTTAAAGCAAATCAAAAAAAAAATCGTTTCTACTTCCAAACAGGTTCAAAAGCTTCTTCTGGGCCTGAGAATAAGTCCCCGACGAGATGAGCTCTCGACATCAATACCAAGACAGTGAATATTTTCCAAAAAAATAACGCAGCTACATTTTTTTCCCCCTATTTTTCTACCGAGCTAATAGCGCGTGACAAAAAAACTCTGCGCACACATTTTTGCAGAGAATCGAACGCTCTACAAAAAAGTTCTCCTAGCATTTTTCTCGAAATGTACCGGTTCAAAAGTTATTCAAGGTCAAAGTTAAATTTTTTCGTGAATTTAGCCATTTTTTTTCAATTGCACGGAAAAAATACTCTGCGACCTTTTTTTCGTAGGACGGTCGGTTTTCTATCAAAATATGTATGCATCCTTCTTTCATCGAGCGCCGTTAGCTCGTTATAAAAATCAGGAGGAGCGACAAAAAATTTTGTACTGTGTTGTTCTTATGGAAAATAGAAAAGTGCTGTCTTGAGACCTATATTAAGAGGTCGTATTTTCAGGAACTCGTTTCCATGACTGAACGAAGCTTTTGGACTTGTTTGGAATAGAAAAAAACTTTTTTTTTTTTTTTTTTTTTTTTTTTTTTTTTTTTTTTCAGCACCCTAATGTATGTATGTCGCTGTGCTCTATGGATTCAGCAACAAACGAGACGAGCACACTTACCGGCGAACCTGGTTCTCCTGGATCTCCTTTCTTTCCTCTTTTCCCTCGCTTTCCAACGGGCCCAGGTGGACCAGGGGGACCTGCAAGAAGCAAAGAAAATCATACGTCAGCGATTTCCCGTGAAAAACGAAATTTTCGCTCGAAGGATTAACGATTAAAAAAATGAGTATCCCACGATAAATCGAAAAATCATCGGATGAAGTCAAAAAAAAAAACATGGAAAATTATTGTGCACAGCTGTATCAGTCAAATAGGCAAGCAACAAAATGGCAATCAACAGTCTGGAGGCCATTTTTTTTTTGGGTAATAAAACAGTTGAATTTATAGCCAATCGAGTTTGTCTAATTGCGAGGCAGTTTATCGTCGTAGCTCTGGGCGCCTACCGAGATAATTGCATGCAACCAGAATACCCAAAGAAGGCTGATATCGAGGTAATTACGTCGTCGGTACATGTCAGACCGACAATTCTAGAAACGTTCAAAGAATGCGATGATTCATGGAGTCGAGATTCCACCGTTAATTGACACAGGAAGTTCTGACTGCGTTATTAAAGCAGCGCGTATTTCGAGCGAGCGTATTGCTCGATACGTCACGTGGACCGAGTACAATGGCAAACGAGCTGTCTGGAAGGGAGTGACTGGGATTATTAATGTCCCTTGACGTGCGACACCTAGACGATGCACGACAGATAGGCATGAGAATTATCATAGCATCGTAATGAATCAGTTTATTTTATCAATTCAGCGTCAGGTACCGCCTGGCTGTCCATGGCGGAAATGCGTTGAATACAGGAAAAATAGTGTCCCCATTCTAGGAAGCATATTTGACTTTTAAAGACTTCCGGGCTAGAATAGAAGAAGTAATGAATTCGGCGTGAACAGCCATTTTTAAGGTCAAAGATGTTTCCTGCGAATTTTTCACTATTTTTTTTTCGTATTCAGCGCATCCAATTACGTAGAAAAGCACTCCTAACTCGTCAAATCGAATTCGACCTTGAAATGCAATTTTCAAGGTCAAGAATATCTCCTGCGATTTTTTCACTATTTTTTTCGGATTCAGCGCATTTAATTACGTAGGAAAGCACTCCTAACTCATCAAATCAAATTTGACCTTGAAATGCAATTTTCAAGGTCAAAGATGTCTTCTAGGAATTTTTCACTATTTTTTTCATATTCAGGACAACCAATTATGTAGAAAAGCACTCTTAACTCGCCAGATCGAGTTCGACCTTGAAATGCAATTTTCAAGGTCAAAGGTATATCCTGCGAATTTTTCATCGCCCAAAAATGAAACACCCTAGTAGACATATTTGGGCAGAAGAGAAGTAGCAGAGGCGAAGGGGATTAGGGAAGGCGGTGTGAAGAACCTTCGGTGCAAAGACCTTTATTGCTAATCTGGAGGCAAGGCAGAGAGCGAAGAGCCACAAAAGAGTCGCGAAATTAGACTCCCGATGGAATTTCGGAGGAGCAGGGATGAGGATATCAATGGCTGGCGATGAACTGACATTTCGCGAAGAACACTCGTTACAGTGTCCGAATGTAAAGAGCCATGAAACAGCACCCCACCGACGAGCCGAGCATCCAGGGAATTGGAATTTCAGGACCCCAACGACGACGATAACTTTCGTTGAAGTAAGTTTTAACGACGACACAGAAACACCAAGTTCCGTGTGGACAAAGACGGGAGGTTTCTGCAGACAAGCGCAGGAATAATGCTATCGATCCGACGTCAGGTGCCAGGACAGCCAAGAATTCCATCAACAGCGAAACGGTCAATGTCGAAGAGGAACGGATAACTGGCAAACGCTGCGAACCGAGATGTTGATGAGGAGTGAACTTTGTTGGGTGAAAGCGATGTACGTACGTGAATCGGGTACAAATTGCTCGATGGAAATGGATGCTCTAGAAGGGGATGAAGAAGGTGAAGAAGAGGAAGAAAAAGAAGAACACGATGGGAGAAGAACTAGGAGATGAAGAAGAACCTAAAAAAGAAGTTGTAGAAGGAGAAGAAGAAGCAGCAGAAGAAGTTCGAAGGACACAGAATGACTGAAAGAAATAGGGAAAGCAGAAGAAGGCGAAGAAGAAGAAGCAGAAGAAGTTAAAAAAGGAGCAAAGGAAGAAAAAGAAGAACTGGAAGGAAAAGAACTAGGAAATGAAGGAAAACCTGAAAAAGAAGTTGTAGAAAGAAGTTGAAAATGAAACAGAAGAACTAGAAGACATATGGAAAGCAGAAGAAGGAGTTTCAGAAGGAAAAGAAGAAGAAGCAGAAGCAGTTGGAGAGGAGGAAGGAAAAGAAGAACTGGAAGAGGAAAAAGACGTCGAACTAAAAGAAGAAGATGAAAGCAGAAAAAGAAGTTGTAGAAGTAGAAGACGAAGAGGAAGAAGAAGAAGAAAAAAAGCCACAGAAAAAGTCAAAAAGAAACGACGACGACGAAGAAGGAGAAGAAGAAGAAGAAGAAGAAGAAGAAGAAGAAGAAGAAGAAGAAGAAGAAGAAGAAGAAGAAGAAGAAGCAGAAGAAGAAGAAGAAGAAGAAGAAGAAGAAGAACAAGAGGCAGAAGAGGCAGAAGAAGAAGAAGAAGAAGAAGAAGAAGAAGAAGAAGAGGAAGATGAAGAGGAAGAGATGAGGAGTGATCGATCAAATCTCTCCTGTTTCATTTCGAGGCAGGTATTCACTGAAGTTTTAGGCTAGACACGAATCGAGGTTGGTCTCGACTAGCGGTGATTGCTAAGAAATGTGTAAACCTAGACATTACTTGTCTGGAGTCGTTAGCGTATTATACACTTGGTACATCCCACTCGCCAACGTCCGCCCATGTATATTTTCTTAGATCATGTCTAATAATCCTCAATTGCGCTGTTCACTCAATTACCGATGCCGGCTCAGATCTTTTCTTTTCGTAACGAGTCCGGTAATAATGCTCTTGATAATTACAATTATGGACCAGAGGAAACCGACCTTTGTGACGCTAAATGGAAGGGCTCCAGGGGTCTCACTTAAGTATTTAGAACCGCTGCTTGCCTCAACGCCACGGTGGTATTGAAAATCTCCATAAATCCGCATCCTCGTTCCAAGTTCAAACGAAACTGTCGATCGTTACGACAGTTGGGTATCCAGGAGTCGCTGTCCTTGAAATTTTGACAGCAGCAATCTCATATCCCTTGTGCACCAAATTTCGTGACAAAAAAACGATGGCCGACAAAATTGGTGACCCAAAGGTTTGGGGGGTAGTCGAGGCTCGTAGCGGTACAAATGGTCTTGATGACGGCGTGAAAGCTCGGGCACTTCGCGGCATTCCAGCAAACGCGTTCGGCAAATACACGTCCGAATCTGTGCATCGCGTTCACGCGACGCTGTTTGATATTTATTTCATGAAAAAACGACGCGGAACGCTAGGGAATGCGATGAAATGTCCACCGAATAACGTGCTCCGGGTACGTGACGCGGCCGGGCTACGGAATGCTCGCGCGCGAATGTATGCGCCAACCTCCGACCACACCATGAAGCGGATTTCCACCGGATCCCTCGACAAATTACTGCCCAAATTATTCAAACCTTGATTCTGTGATTCTTCTTGCTAATTCCAGCGAGAGAAACGATCGAGCGATGAAGTAATCATCGTCAAAACATTGTACAGAAATTTCCGTCAAACTCAACACAAAATTTTGTGTCAACGACTTTATTTTGACGCAAAATTAGTGCTAACCCAACACACTCCGTGTGCAGTGGTACGCTAGGCAGTGCTATGTTCAGAGTAACACAGCTGTGTTCTAAAATTAACACAAACCAATGTTAGAGTATTATTTAAAAAGTGTTATTTCAGTGTGAAATAACATTTTTGTGTGTTTGAACACAGACCGTGAGAACAACACTAACGATTGTGTTGAATTGACACTCTGAAATGTTCAATATTTTGCACAAAATTTCTCACACTTTACACAATGACGGAAAATTCAACATAACAATGTGTGTCAAAGACTTATTTCACACAAAATTAGTGTTATTTCAACACACTCCGTGTGTAGTGATTATCGGGAAACACAGACCTGTGTTACAAGTAACACAAACCAATGTTAGAGTAGCATTCAAGGAGTGTTACTTCATTGACGAGTAACATTTTCGTGCACTGAAAAATGGACTGTAAGGACAACACTAACGATCGTGTTGAATTAGCACACTACAACGTTTAATACTCTACACAAAATTTTGTACACTTCACACAAAGAAGGAGAATTTAACACAAAAATGCATGTTCACAAACTTTCTTAACACAAAATCAGTGTTATTTCAATGCACTCTGTGTGTAGTGATACAGTAACACAGCTCTGTGTTAAAAGTTACACAAACCAATGTTAGAATAACATTGAAAAAGGGTTAATCTAGTGTCAAATAAATTTTTTGTGCGTTGAAAAATGAACTGCGAGAACAACACCAACGAACGTCAAAAATGTGTCCTCTTCACACAAAGAAGGAAAATTTAACACAAAAATGTGTTCACAAACTCTCTTAACACAAAATTAGTGTTATTTCCACACACTCTGCGTGTAGTGATACAGTAACACAGCTCTGTGTTAAAAGTAACACAAACCGATGTTAGAGTAACATTTAAAAAGTGTTCCTCTGGTATGCAATAACATTTTTGTGCGTTGAACAGTGGACCGTGAGAACAACACTAACAATCGTGTTGAATTAAAACACTAAAGTGTTGAATATTCTACACAAAAATGTGTGCACTTTGCACAATGATGGGCAATTTTTCACTATGTAGTGGCTCGCGTCACTGCGATCCGCGCGAGTACCGAAGGGTGAACAACTGAATACGCGTATGTCTGAAAATCTATCGGTAGGGCCGACAAAGTCTGATGAAAACCGCGCACCTTCACGTTTCCATCCATCGAGGCTGAACCGTGTAAAAGGAAATCTATTCTCTCCGAGAGAATCGGAACAATGGATGAATCGCGGACACGGGGTGACCGGAGCTCGCCAACCAGAATCGTTGGGGTGGGTTCGTCAACGCGGAGGTAGCACCCCAAGTAAATAGTTTCCACCATTGTACATTGGAAAATCGCAGCGTCGCGAAGTATCAAAGCTGTGAAATTGCGAGAAAACGGTATAACTGTAATTCGAATGGAAAAAATATTGGATCACTGCTGAACCTTGTTACAACTTCTGCTCAATCATGGTACACCACTATTTTTACAGAAGTTACATCAAAAATTGTCCCAAACTCAACCAGTCATCAGAACGATAGCAAGAAAACTGCAAAACAGGGTTAAAACATAGCAAGAGGGTGGGAAAAACAGAAAAAGCTGAGGAACATGCCCAAAAGACACAAAAAATGGGAATAAAAAAACTCAAAAAAAGTAAAAAAATTGGGAGAAACAAAACAGCAACAAACATAGCGAATCGCAAGATATATGTAGTCGTAAACAGTATCTGGAAGTTTTTCTCTGTGGCTTGAGGTCTGGGATGAGAGGGATTATTTTTGCGAGTTCGCATGTTCGAGATGATGATAAAGTAGCATGGTAGTCCGCTCGGCGCAAAGAGAGAACTTGATAGTGTCGAGTGTACTGCGGTAATTACTGGAAGGGCCCTCGACTTCCTGGATTGTCATTCCGATCCCCAACCCTCGAGCATGTCTCGTCCATGCACAGTACGTCCGCTGTCAGACGTTGGTCGTAACAAGTGCAGCATGTCACTCCGTTGATGACGCTCACGTCGAGCATCATCGTTACATTCGCGCGTACGCATACCTCGCACGAGGTATGACAGCCGTGGGTCGAGGGCGACCTCGAGCAGAAGTTAAACGAATCATTGTCTCGTGTTTTTCATATTTTTCTCTTCCAAAGTGCCCAAAAACGCCGCTCGCAACGACTATAGCCCATTCCTCGCGTGTCCTCGTCATGCGTAGACGGGGTGTTAGAAGAGTCTAGAAACGCTCGAATATCTCGAAAACGAGACGTTTTCGAGAAAAACGTTCCGAACCATAGTTGTAGGGTTTGTAAAGTTCTACTTAACGATCACATTCGTTTGACCTTGAGTAGAGGCGTCAAGGCGAGGTCGAAACCAACATGATTTTTTTGAATAGAACACCCCATCTTTTACAGCAGAGTATTATAGTTGGTAGCTAGTCATCTCCGAAACACTACTTGACACCCTATTTTTTTTGATAATTGCCAGAGTGACGAGCTTTGAGGTTGCACAAAAAACTTTTTGATATTCCACAACTCTTCGATTTTTAAAGTTTCTTTCAGTTTTGTTATTTGGCATTTGGCATTGAGTTTGTTATTCGAGTCAGCTATCACTAGGGGAAAATGCATCATAGTCACAAGATGAGATCTAGGAAAGTCTGATCCATGTCTCTACAAGATATATCCCAGTTTGTCTGAAATGACCTGGGTTTAAATAATTTTTTTTCAAAAAGCGTTTCAATTCGCTTCTTTTATGAATACAAAAAATGAGATAATGCTCGGAACAATTTCTACCAATGTAGCAATGTAAAACTAATGTCAAAGCTTCACGTGTAACAAATAACTTAAGTCTTATGAAACTTTAAAGGCCTTGAAGAAATATTTAAAAAAATTATTAAATACATAAATAAATAAATAAATAAATGAATAAATAAATAAATAAATGAATAAATAAATAAATAAATAAATAAATGAATAAATAAATAAATAAATAAATGAATAAATGAATAAATAAATAAATAAATAAATAAATAAATAAATAAATAAATAAATAAATAAATAAATAAATAAATAAATAAGTTGATAAATAGATAGATTAATAGATGAATAAATAAATAGCGAGAATACTCGTTAATTCGAGGAGGAAAGAGATCGTAAAATACTCGAATTGTCAAGGCTGTATCGCCGCCGGGTCGTTGAAAGAGTTGGTAAAATCACGCGCCACGATGTCAAGGAACGAGGAGTAAACAAAGCAAATGAACATTTTGCGAGGAGCAGTAACGCGCTCAAAAGTGAACGATGCGGTGATTTTCGCGCAGAACCGTGGTTTCCATGAGCGTGTACTTCAAAGCGTCTCGGGATACAGTCTCCACTGTCTTGGATGAAAGATACACTGTGCGTATCGTAAACACATGCGGGTCTCATATTGGCGAACCGCGAGTCATGGAAGCACTTATACGTCTCGCCGGCAAAGTTTACGTTCTCCACCATAAAGAGCCGCGTCGCAATCAAATTTCGCGGGAAAATATTACCTCGCGGAGTCACCTCGGTCTTCGTTTTTTCTCCATGCGAAATTTTTTAGTGCTCCACTGCAGAAACGATTTATCGTTGCGTTGTTGAGAAAAAGAGAGATATTTCTGAGACGTATAAATGTTTTTCTACAATTTTTCGAATGAATTTGGGGAATTGAAAATTGGAAATCGATAGTTGATAAATAAAAATTGAAAATTGCGAATTGAAAATTGCAAATTGAAAATTGAAAATTGGAAATTGAAAATTGAAGAGCAAAAATTGACAATTGAAAATTGAAAATTGAAGAGCAAAAATTGAAAATTGAAAATTGATAATTGAAAATTGAAAATGGAAGAGCAAAAATTGAAAATTGAAAATTGAAAATTGAAACTCAACAATGGAAAAGTAAAAATTGGAAAATGGAAATTAAAAATTGGAAATTGAAAATTGAAAATTGAAAATTAATAATTAAAATTTGGAACTTGAAAATGAAAAATTGAAACTCAAAAATTGACAAAATGGAATTTGAGAGTGAAAAAATATTGAAACTCAAGTGAGAAAGCTTTGGTCGTTTGTTCATTAGGTGCGTCAGGTTAAACCGCGAGCAATCGAGGAAACACACGCACGCGAGTATTGCAAGCGCGGATCCGGATTTTCCGTCACACGTAAGATCGCAGTTTTCATTTAGTGGAATTCCAAGCTTTGGCTCGCGTGTTGTCGGTTGCCTATTAAGCGAACAAGTCGACTGATATCACAACGAGTTGAAAGTGGGTGTATAATATAGCTTGTAATCACTCGTCGACTCGCCGCGTTCGTTAATCAACGAGAAATGATCGCGTGTAGATATGACGAAAGTAACACGTCAATTACATCGCCAAGTGGAAAATAGTGCAACAATTTGAGACTTGCTGCGTTATGTTCCAAAAACCGAGTATAACAACACCACGCTATACTGTTTCCACGAGTGTAAAAATTCTCGACTCAAATGTTACATTTTCTGAGATGAACAAGTTCGAAATTTTCCAAACCTCGTATAAATTACACAGGCCAACACATTTCACACCCACAGACCGAACCCGGTGTACCGGAAGGACTTTGACGCGCTGAATCCGAATCTAAACTCACAGTTTCCGACATATCCTAACCTAAAAATGCCAAAACATGTTTTGCCACGTTCGTGCCTCTCTGGCATCGAGAGTTTTCATTCTATCGCAAATCTGGGCACGGAATCGGAAAGCTACACTCTTCTACTTCAAAAACCACTACCTACTTTTTTCAAACGGATTTTTACAAGCCGAGATATCGCTCTTTCAAATTTAGGAAGTTCAAGTGTTCAATTGTCGCAATGGCGCAAAAACATGGCCACCGTATGGTTCTGCACAAGTTTTTGAGGTTATTTTCTGCGATCCTCAAAGCTATCCTCAATATCTTTCGGACTTAACACGCATCAAACGCAAGCTCGATCCATGTTTCCCATCATGTTATGCGGTATTCGCTAGCTTGCTGTTCATAATTCGACGCTCGCTGCAGCCGCCATTTTGAATTTTTGAATACTACGAGTACAAAATGGCGTCTGGCCGTATCACATGCCAAATGGACTTTTCTCGTAGAAAAACTAGCGAGAGTTTGTTGTTGAGCCTCGCAGATATGTTTCCTCGCGTATTTCAGTATCGTTTGGAACTTGAACTCTCCACATTTCAAGGCACGATATCTCGGCTTGTGAAAATCCGATTCAAAAAGGTGCGCAGTGTTTTCTAAAGTAGAAGAATGTAGCTTTCTGATTCCGTGCGCAGATCTGCAATGGAATGAAAATCCTCGACGTGAGAGACGCACGAAGATGGCGAAAAAACATGTTGCTTGCATTTTTAGGTTAGGATCGCTTCAGGGACCCCAGGTCCGGTCTGTGGGCGCGGAATTTCGTCGAATCTGTCGGACTGGGTTATTACCATGTTTTCCATCGGACGTACAACCGTCGGGATGCGAAGGGTATCGCTAAAACTCCCATTGCGAAGCGTCGATGATATTGGTATTGGAAAAATCTGGGTAATTCCTGACGAGAATCGGAATCCTGTGAATCCAGAGATTCCTATCGCCGGAAAGCCCGGCGCAGGGCTGTTTTCGGAGCGATAAGAGCCTGATTCACGTTTTCATATTTCCTCTGTCCTATCTCCGTGAAATGTTATATACGAGCGGAAGGGATTAAGGATACGCCAATAAAGTAATTAAGCCGGTGTTTGTAGCGATACGGGGAAATTCTGGGTAGTTAATTGAATCCGCGAGACTCGGCTGTTGGAAAAATCGAACTCGAAGCCAATCGAAACACGAAAAAAAAAAGAATCGCCATCGTGGCGAAGCACTTCGTCCGAGTGAAATACGAGTCCTTTTCATAGGCTTAGCTGTAATTAAATGCTGGGTTCTGATAAGAAACGCGGTGGGAAAATTGTCTACGCTTCGGGGTGTGAACTTCTCTGGCGGCTTTGATAAGATAGCAGCAAGAAGGAACGTGGAATGCCCGACGAGGCTTCAGCAGCGCTGTGACGGAAGAGAACTCTTGTCAGACTGATTTGGCACGCTTGCCACAATATTTGTCCACAATCCACTAGAAACCGCCGAAAAACCACTAGTACCGATTTTAAAACCAGCAAAAAAAAAACACTAAAGCAATCGCCCACTGCTGCAGTGATTGCGGAGCTTTTACAGAGCTTGAGATCAAAAAACCAGAAAGTTTATCAAATTGGGAAATGTTGCCTGTACGATGATCTGGGATAGTGAGAAAAAATTGAAATTTGACTAAATGGCAGGTTTGGAAGTGTAATTGTGTGCAGTGCACAAATTTGTGTGCAGAATAGTGCTCACTTTAGTGTGTTGATCAGACACAATTGTTAGTGTTTTCCTCACAGTCCGTTTTTCAACGCGCAAGAATGTTAGTTGAAAGTTAAGTAACACTATAAATGTTACTCTAACACTGCTTTGTGTCACTTTTAACACAGAGCTGTGTTACCGTATCACTAGGCACGGAGTGTGTTGAGATAACACTAGTTTTGTGTGAAAAGAGTGAGAAACACGATTTTTTTATTGTGTAGAGTAGAGTGCTTAAAAAAATTTTTTGATTTTTTCCTTGCCCCGACCCTCAGAAATGTTTCTATTCAATGTATGAAAACGCTCACCAAAGATGGGCGCCGTAGCTCAAGTCCAAGTGCCCGCTTGCACAGTTTTAGTTTCCCATTTGATTAACATGGGAAAAAAAATTTCTTTACTCAAATTGGAATTACTTGTCAGTAATTCAATTCTCACAAATAACCATCATATATTCTTGAAGCTGAGTCCTTGAGCTTTCCAAAACTGTATAATAAGGTGCGATTATCGTAACTAGAAGACCAGCTACAGCCAGAAATGCAGTAATCTTGCGATGGCTGTAACTGATCTTCTAATGATCATAACCATACGTTATTATAGAGTTTTGGAAAGCTCAAGGACTCAGCTTTCGGAATATATCATGGTCATTCATTCAAAATTGAGTGAAACACTAGTAATTCCAATTTTAATATAATTTTAAAAAAATCCCATGTTAATCAAATGGGAAACAAAAACTGTGCAAGCGGAGTTTTAGAGTTGAGCTACGGCGGCCATCTTTGGTGAGGCTTTTCATACATTCAATAGAAACATTTCTGAGGGTCAGAGCGAAGAAAAAAATGAAATTTTTTTTGGCGCACTTTAGTGCAAAGTATAAGCATTTGATGGACACGTGGGATAATTTTATTCGTTCGCATGATTTGTGGTGCGGATTTCAGCGATATAAAGTAAGCACAGCGACAAGTTGGTAATTGCAATCGCGACTTTTCGCACGTATTTCGTTACCAGAATTAACGAGTTTGCCTCTTCTTGCCGATGCTCGGTAATTTGATCGCGAAGCAGTGCAGAAAAACAAGAGAACAATGTCAACTATTTCTCTCCGCGCTTTCCCCTTTCTGCCCAGCGAATATTTACCCTCCCCGAAGGCAGATTTTCGTGAGCCGCGCCCGTTATATTTACCCAGCGACTGTGAATTTCCAACGAGAAGATGCAAACAAAACTCCGAGAACGAGTAAAAGTTTGAGTTATGCTTCCTCATAATCGTTATATTATATTTCCGAATAAGAGTCGATTATACGTTGAGTGGCCGTTAAACATCCGCGTTAAAGTCTTCACACGCGTTACGTTTTAGTGATGACGCGACCAACGCGATTATCACGAATACCAAGATACTCGATAAAAGTGAAAATGGACCATATTCTTTTTCCTCATATGACTGTGGTAAATAAGGAAGCTAATGTACCATACATCACATCGAGAGTAGTTATCTCAGCCTGCCAAGTCTAGTTTACTAGCTACTATAAAATTCAGTTTTTTACGGTCTGAGTCGAAAATACAAATTTTACAATAACAATGATAAAAATAATCTCATCATCACTTCATTTTGGTCAGAGTAAATTGAGAAGTATTTCAACGAGCCTGATGAGTTTTGTGGCGTGCGTGGTGAATATATTCTGAAAGATGGACGAAAATTGACAAGAGATAGGCACTGTGATCCGCGTGTATTTTTCTGCCCACTGCAGAATGCAAGAGTCAAAAACGTGCCTCAGATAATCGTGCGTCAACAAGTGCAAAAATGGAGCCAGTATCTTCAAGTTTCTCATTATGTTCACGACGAAGGAGAAAGAGAAATGAGAGTATGACGATAAATCACATTTATTTCTTTTCTTAATGCGTAACAATTACAATAATTCATACACTAGGAATGAGAATGACCAACTTCGGAGTTTGGGCTCTACGTGCCATCTCTACTCGGTATACTTATTATGAGATTTAACTTTAGCCACCCAAGAGACAAATTGTAGATGTTCTCAGTCAAATAAAAGATAATCAGAGAATTTCTCTTCTCGCGCTACCACCTGAAAGCCAGGCGTACAAAAAATAGTTATTTTGTGCGGAGTTGGCAAATTTTTGGTATGAAGTTTAATGCAGCGTTCGAGAACCTATTAGGACCGTTTTTCTCAAATTTATTTATTTGTTTATTTATTCATCAATCTATTGATTCCCTTGTTCGTTTGCTCATTCGTCCTCTTGTTCACTTGTTCACTGGTTCGCTTGTTCACTCCTTCACTCGTTCACTTGTTTACCTGTTTACCCGTTTACTTGTTCACTTATCCATGTGTTCACTCGTTCATTCGTTGACTTGTTCACCTGCTCACTTGTTCACTTATTTACTTGTTCACTGGTTCACTCGTTCACTTATTTACCTGTTTACCTGTCCACTTTTTCACTGGTTCACTAGTTCATTTATTTACCTGTTCACTTGTTCACTGGTTTAATGGTTCACTCGTTCACTCGTTCACTTGTTCACTTATTTACTCATTTACTTGTTCACTCGTTCAGTTGTACACTTGTTCACTCGTTCACTGGTTCACTTGTTCACTCGTTCACTCGTCCACTTGTTCACTTATTTACTCATTTACTTGTTCACTCGTTCACTTGTACACTTGTTCACTCGTTCACTGGTTCACTTGTTCACTCGTTCACTTGTTCACTTGTACACTCGTATACTCGTACGCTCGTACACTCGTTCACCTGTTCACTCGTACACTCGTACATTCGTTCACCTGTTCACTCGTACACTCGTTCGCTTGTTCACTCGTTCACGTGTTCACTGGTTCACTTGTTCACTTATTCAGTGGTTCACTCGTTCACTCGTTCACTTGTACACTTGTACACTCGTTCACTTGTTCACTCGTTCACTTGTGCACTTGTTCACTCGTTCACTTGTGCACTCGTACACTCGTTCACTTGTTCACTCGTTCACGTGTTCACTCGTTCACTGGTTCACTTGTTCAGTGGTTCACTTGTTCACTCGTTCACTTGTGCACTTGTTCACTCGTTCACTTGTTCACTTGTTTACTCGTTCACTTGTTCACTTGTTCACTTGTTCACTCGTTCACTTGTTCACTTGTTCACTTGTTCACTCGTTCACTTGTTCACTTGTTTACTCGTTCACTTGTTCACTTGTTCATTTGTTCACTCGTTCACTTGTTCACTCGTTTACTCGTTCACTTGTGCACTCGTACACTCGTACACTCGTACACTCGTTCGCTAACTCTCGTCACGTGATATTTTTCGAAAACGTTTTTTCTTCAGTTTGGCGACGAAGCGAGCGGAATTGCAGCGGTGAAAAGGAACGAGGAAAGCTCCGGGCGTTTTAATAAATGGGAAAGAAAGCTGTCGCGGTGAAATGCGGCGCGCCGCGACGGGCGAACGACGAAAGTTTGAGATGAAGAAACGAGAAAACAAAGCCGCGGTGATAAATCGTCGCCAGATCGCGGCAGCCAAGTGTTCGATATTATTAATTCGAATGCAGCTCGTGGTCCACCGTTGTTCTCCCAACTTCGTATCGTCGCCCATCACGATCACGCGGCGAAACTCGAGAATAAGATCGACGAAGGCAAAATTGCGACGAAGAGAACTCTCCTCGAATTTCTCCAGCAGAGCAAATGCCAAGAAAAACGTGAACACGAGAAGTGATCAAAATTTTCGGATGTGCGAGAAAGGAGTCGAATAGTTGGCTCAAAATCACGAAGACGAAGCATTGGCTCGAGCCACCACATAATTAACCAGAATCATAATTTCACTGAAGAATTGACGAGCCATTGATAAATTCAATTTTTTTTCGCTCGTACATACTAAGATATACAGGGTGTGCCATTTGTTTAGGTGTCCATCCCAAACATCTTCGCTGCCTTCGAGTTACGAAAAAAATGTCTCGGTTTGGACGGGCTGACAGAGTGGTGAAGAATTCATTTTCGTCAAGGTCACAGTTTTTTTATACACGTTGACTTGTATTTTAGATTTTTGTTGCACCTACAAAATTGTTACTGAAATGATTATTTTCAGCTACCAGGTTTGTTTGTAGCAATATACAGAGTAATAATGCTAAGCCCGATGCAAGTACAATTTATAGTAATTTGCGCGAGAAAATTCGACCTAATTTTCATATTTCGAGTTCGCGACGAGATTTTTGGGGAAATTTCCTGCCTCGGCACGAATGTCCGCGGAGGTTCGCGCAGAGCGAGTCGCGGGTGTCGAAAGAACTCTGCAAAGCCAATATTGCGAGTGCGGAACTTTTCGAAGCTTCTGCTCGGGGCGCGAATTTATGATACGAAGAACCTTCACCCAAGAGACACCGCGATCCTTGAATAATAAATGTACCGAATTGATAACATCCTCCGGCGAAATTTCCGCGCAACGCAAACGTCGCGACTCCCTCAGAGGATTCACAATGATGAAAATGTCGCGCGATATCACGGGGTGTACAAAACACTGGCGAAAGCACGGAGACGTTTATTTGATTCGCTCGCGACGGAGTAAAAAGCAGCCAAATCAAATTGAACGAACACTTCAGGGCGAGACTACTGCGAGAATCCCGTCGACTCTCTTTTGTTCTGGCTGCTTCAACCCAAAAAATCACGATGTACTAGGCGTTTTTATTTTTTTATTTTTTTTTATTTATTATTATTATTTTTTTTAAGCACATATGATGCATTGGCACTTGACACACAAAAATCTGTGTACTGTCCGCAATAATTTTGTGAGTTCCATTTACTGAGAAGACACAAGCGAGGGGCGAGTGGAGCTTGCAGCTGAAGAGATGGGGGCTCACGAAAGTCCGGACGAATCGTAGCAAATTATGCATATGCACGCGAGTAAAAATGACGACGATGTTCGGCATGTCGTAATCGAAGATTGTACACCGCGCAGCGTGCGCCCGTCGTTTTTTTGTGATTGCACACTGGAGTTGGCATTTATCGACCTCTTAACATTCCGTAAGGGACGACGATGGTCCAACGGCGGCGTGTTGGCCCCACAACTGTATATCTCCGTTTGAAATATGATCCCGTTAATCAGACGAACCCCTGTGGGGGTTGCGGGTTAGGATGCACCGACGAGCACCCCCCGCGTGTAAAACACTGCTAAGAGCGACTAAAACAGTCCTGCCGAGGCAAAAAACGACACGTATACCAGGCATTCTTCTTCCACCCATTTTTTCCGATGTGTCCCAAGATTCTGACAAGAAAATACTTTTGGCTAGACTGATTTTTTGAAGCCTCGACGCCCAAGTCACGTGTCTGTCTACTGAGGAATTTTCGCAAATTTGATGTATTGCGACGAAGGACGCCGCAGGATCCGTGTGGGAAATGGCTCTCGGCCAATTTCTCTGTAACTTTGGGAAATGATAGTTTACAACGCGTAGAACAAAAGTCCCCAAGCTCGTTATATATTGATAATCATAAATGATTGTTAATATTGATAGAACGAATGATAGTAAACGTTTTTATATAAATGTATCAATACGATCGTTTCTGGGTGGGTTGTTTATACGCACATGCACGACACACACGTACGAATGTATAGCAAGATGGCCGCGCGAAATTCCATGCGCGGAACATTTTTATTCTGGTTCAAGGTCAAAGCTCTAGCGAGCAAACCTCTAATAGTCGAATCATGGTTCAACTCAGCGAGTTCTACGTCCGCGTCGCGGAGCGTCGGAGTCTGGAGATCAGGCTGGGAAATCGAGAGACATAAAGTATCGGGATCACGGCGGTACGGGAGCGAAACCAGAACAAATGCAATTTGTTACGGTGGCGTTGGGAAGAAGAAAAGCCATAAATCCAGCGCCGTATTCGCGGCGGGAAACGCGATCGATCATTGGAGTCAAGCTCGCAAGCTCGCTCTTTGACTCGGAAGTAGGAGATGAAGGAACTGCTAAATAGAAAACACCGGCGCGACTTTGTCTGGGCAACAAACGATCTGCGAGCCAAGTGAACGAACGTTTGTGCACTGGTCAGCTGTGGTGACTGTGGAGGACGAGTCCTAGGGCCCATAAAGATGGCAGACCCGACTTAAAAGTGTTGAATTCGAATGATGCCAGAATTGGGTGCAACTTAGGCGCATAGACGATAAATTAGGCGCACAAACGATTTGCCAACAATTGTCAAAAAAAAGAAAGGTTTGTCAGGGGTTTTAACAACCTAGCAGTGCGTCTTATGAGAGTGGACATTTTCGTTCTCGCTTTGGCATACCATTTAAGTGCTAACTGAGTGCACAAAAAGAATATTCTTTCAATGTATGTGTAGCACAAACGCGCGGTTTACCAGATACAGCAGATTTGAGTCACACGAACTATGAAATAGTGTACAGGAGCTTTAAAGTCGTAGAAACTGTATACTTAGATACGACGGACTGCTAGGTTGAAAAAACGTTTGTGCGCCTAATTTATCGTTTGCATACTTAAATTGCACCTAAAAGGCACCTAGTTCTGGCATCATTCAAACTCCACATTTTTAAGTTGGGTCTGCCACATTAATGGGCCTCGAGTCTTGCGCAGAGGAAGTTCTCAGGTCTGTGGAAAAGGCGAATGGTCCCTGCAACGACGGATAACGCTCGAGTCGATTTAAATATTTGTGAAACTCGGTGGAGGCATATGAGAGAGAGTTATTCGAATAGCACTAGTTTGATTGCTAGTCGTAATCACAAGACACTTGACTCGTTGAGGTGGAGGCAAAAACTAGGCCAGGGAGCATCAAACTAACCGTGCCATTCATGGGCATATGGGAGAAAATACCTGTGATTTTTATTATGTTATCTGCAATTGTTTATAAGAAATTGTTTAAACAAATTAGGATGAAAGTTGTTATTGTGAAAAATGGATTGCACCAATCCATTCTACGGTGGATGAGGACGAAAACGTGCATAACACTTTTTTGTGGAATTGTCGATAATTTCCATGTTTCATAAATTCAATTGTTGATAACGTTCATGCAACAGCAAATTGAACTTCAACAAAAAAAGGGTTATGCACGGTTTCCTCATAATCTTCAGCGCAGAATGAATTGGTGCGATCAGTTCTTCGAGATAACCACTTTTATGATAATTTGTTTAAATAATTTTTTATAAACAATTGCAAACGACGCAGTTGAAAAATACTAGGATTTTACTTTGTATTTTGTTGTGAATGGCACAGCGAGTGGGACGATATCCAGGCCAGTTTTCGCCTGGGTCTTAACGGGTTAATACGAGGGAAAACCGGAGAATAAGCAACGACGAGACGCAGTGAAAAGATCCGTTTCGATGGACAAAAATGGCCGGGTATAAGATTTTGAGATGTAAATGAACTTCCGTCGCGAAACGACAATGGGCGCGGGAGTTGCGAAGCAGGATGAAAAAAAAAGTATAAAACAGGGAAGAGAGAAACGAAGGAAGGGAAACGCCGCTATGACGCGAGGGTAACGAATGGGACGCGAAGCCTTCTGACGATTCACACTGTAAAAACACGCCAGGCTATATTTCTAGTATACACTTCCGTCCTCTTCATTTCGAGTTCCGTGGAAGGAGAGCCGAAGAAATATTATCCGGTGGCGACGATAGCATGCGAACGGATTAATCCGACTGCCTGATCTAGCATCGTTAGGTGGTGAACGGTTGTCTCGGGAAATAATCGCCAATAAATTTCCACATCCGGCAAAGAGTTTCGACAGAATTACGACAACATTCTTTAGAATTCCAAACTCCTAAGATAAAGTCGACGACTTCCCCCTTCACGATCCAAAATCCAAAGTCCAAAGTCCAAATTCGGAAATCTAAAGTCCAAAGTCCAAATGCTGAAATCTAAAGTCCAAATTCTACAATCCAAAGACCAAAGTCCAAATTCTAAACTCCAAAGTCCAAAGTTCGAAGTCCAAAGTCCAAAGTCCAAAGTCCAGAGTTCAAATTCTAAAATCTAAAGTCCAAAGTCCAAATTCTACAATCTAAAGTCCAAAGTCCAAGGTCCAAATTCTAAAATCCAAAGTCCAAAGTCCAAAGTCCAAATTCTAAACTCTAAAGCCCAAAGTCCAAAGTTCGAAGTCCAAAGTCCAAAGTTCAAAGTTCGAAGTCTAAAGTCCAAAGTCCAAATTCTAAAATCTAAGGTTCAAAGTTCAAAATCCAAAGTCCAAAATCCAAATTCTAAGATCTCAGGTCCAAAGTCCAAAGTCCAAAATCCAGAATCTGAAAACCTGGCCCGCATTACCGACTGGAATTTTGAAAGGCTGGAGCTCCATAAATGGAATAGATACATCCAAGGTACTGTTATACGTTGTAAATAAACGATAGTTGTTTAAACAAATCGAATATGGGCGATGAGCGAGAGACCTGAAATTTTAAACATGGGTCAGAATTGGATGACGATGCAATATTCAATCGGTTGCTTGTCTCTACATTTGTTTAAACAATAGACTAAAAAGTATAAAATAATACATTAAACAATTTTGTTTCAAATACCACGTTCTCAAAACGAAAATTATTCACGGCCCTACAATTTTTAGGGAGGAGTGCTAGGGGCCGCGGATATGATTGTGATTGTTGGAGAGAGAAACGTGGAGCGCAGCAGCCAGTAAAGAATACGAGTAGACAATCCAGACGAATTTACAACTAATTTCAGTGAATTGGAAATGGGATTATCTGCAATTTATTTACTCCTCCAGATTGCACCGGTGTTGTTTACGATTCTGCATAGGCAGTGCAGCGCAATTCAGCGTAATAGTAGTCACTATTGAAAAAAAAACAAAAAAAAAAAAAACCGCCACCTCCTCGAGGGTAGTCGAAGTGGCCAGTTACTGGACAAAAACTCCAGCTCGTTTCTACTAGGCCAGTCGAAATAGTCGAACCGTTGCCCGTCGAGAATTTCTTACGACAGCTTTCTGGTCGACAAGGTGTTTGCGTGACTTCGTCAACATGTGTCTGAGTGTACTTGAGCGTACTCGAGAGTGCCCGAGTATGCCAGAGTAAGTCGGAGAGAGGGCTTCACATCGTACACGTGGGCCATCGTGTACCTACGAGTATCACGCAAAGGAGAAAAGAGAGAAAGAGAGAGAGGGAGCGAGAGAGAGAGAGAGAGAGAGAGGGGGAGCGAGAGAGAGAGAGAGAGAGAGAGACAGGGAGGGAGGGAGAGTTGTGGTCACGGGGTGGAAGGGTAGCAATAACCGTGACTACGAGCGACGTAGAACAAATCGATTTACCTCGACTATCGTCTTCCTCTTCCTCGACCCTGTTTCTCCACTCGTATATCGGCCTGTCTCGAAAGTCGTCGACTCCGTCGCCGTAAAACAAAACGCGTGGCGTACCCCGACTATTCGTGAAACAATTTATTATTCCCTCGAACTTTCACGACCAACTGAGCTTTTTCTGTTCAGAAATTCGAATCGCTGCTATTCATCGTTTCGAGGGCAATAACAATTTCTTGGGTAGCGAAACGCTATTTACTGATAATTATTTGACAATTTGGTGATTATTTTTTTAAATTTTCAATTTTTTAAAAAATAATCATTATTCTTATAATTGCTGATAATTATTTTCATATTTGTCATTACTATTTAACAAATTATAAAGAATATTCTTTATTATTTTAGTACCTACTTATAATTAAGTATCCAGCTGATTACTAATTTTTCTACTAATCAATATATAAAAAAAAATGAATACTAGTTTTTCTAATATTTAGTAATTTTCTGTAAAACAATTTTTAAGAATTCAAATAACTAATATTTGGAGGAAAAAAGAAATATTTACTATTCAATTATTTGTAAATAAGATTTAAATAATAGATCTACAAATAGCTCAGTTTTTGAAAATTGATACTGCAATTGTTTCCGAAAAAATAAAAAATTGGGACTAAAAACTCCGGATGTCGAAAAAAAGTGAGCTTCGCTGAAATTGAAACGAGTGAAGTTCGTTGGATTTAACGGGTTCAAGCTGTGATTGCTTGGTGAAGCCCGGGCAGAGCTTGCAATCGAAATAATTACGGGCGAAGAACTGGATAACGAGCTGGCCTGTTAAGACTTCGTCGCAACGATGCAATTGCACGTTTACCAAATCGATATATCTATACGTAGGTGCTCGAAGCAGTAGTTACTGGGCCGGAAATCAGGCTAAAAGAGCGAGGACTAACAAGACCTGGGCTTATCGATTCATCTGTAGTTGCGAAGTTGCGAAAAACCCGGCGACGACTAAGCGGAGAAAAAGATAACAACTGTATTCGACGGGGATCGGGAAAAGCGTGAAAAAGCTCTGCGCAAGAGTAAAACTCGCCCGCCGTTTCAGCGACTACGCTTCTTTTCCGAAGAGTCTGTTCGGCGAGCGGCTCCCACTTTCTGGGATTACTACCGACGTTATCCGTGATAAACGAGGCGATTAGGCGTCGCGAACGGCGAAGAAGACTTCCGGTCAAATGGCGGCAGCTTTCAGTGTATTCCGAATTGCGAAATGACACTGGCACACGCAAGAACCGAGCTTTCTGATATGCGCGAGTGGTACTTGGGTGTCCACTTGATTTGGGCCCACGATGATCAGGAAGAGAGAAGAAGCGCGATGAACGTGTGTCCGCGAAAACGGCTAGTGCAGAAAGTTTCCTCATCATCTGTAGATCCAAAATCCGGAAGGACCCAAATCCTAGCAGGTCCCTTTTGCGCATAATCACATTTGTACGTACTCGAGAACGTACTCTCTAGAGCTCGAGCGTCCATCCATAACTCGAGTTCTCAGCTCACCTATCCCAATTCATGGACCCAAACCATGTGCATTTCACGTCACTGGGTTCCCAGTCCCAACAATTCGGAGCAATCGACACCGATTCAATTTATTGCTAACAGATTCCAGAGGAAACTGACTTTCGGGGTGCAAAGGTTGGGTTGGGTTGGGTTCTCATGGTGTATAATACGGAGGATTGGGAGAAATGAGTGCGGGTTCTGGAAGAATGGAGAACTCGAGAACTGAGCCATCGACCGGGAACTGAAGCCTACGAGTAGTATGGGGGGTCCTTTGCCGAAGAGTGGATGTGAGGCTCGTCGACAGTGTCTTCTTTCGGTGGGGCATCACTCATGTCCAGAACTTCTATCGTGCGCCAAAAACGGACTTTTTGTGTTTTGCATTTCCCGGCAAAGGTATTGCGGCGTCATGGCCAACACACGAGAGGGCACGATGCAGGGTTCCGGATGCCCGCAACCAACGGGCCCGCAAGTCGCCACCCAGCTACCGCAGCTCCTTAATGGTTGGCGACTAGGATGATGAGTACTCGGGAAGTAATCATGCTTTTACGAGCCATGACCGTACCGGCGAGGAAAATTTTTTTGCTACCTTTGTGGGAAACATGAAGTAACCATGAGTCGTACTTCAGACCTTGACCTTGACTTGTCGCGTCGAACGGGCCTCGGATTCTGAGCTAGCGAGCACCAAGACGTATTGCTACAGTTGTCTAGTCCCAAGAGACCACATTTTCGTTTTTTTGCAATAGTCAGATGAGACCTTTACATGACAACATACAGTGACCTTGAACTGACCTTGGAGAGGATGATACAAACAAATCTGCGATACATATCTGGACGTAGGATCTTCCGTTCTTTCAGAATCTGCGGTCATGAAATTCAATGTTCTGCGAAATAAGCACGTTTGGCCTTGACTTCAACCTTGACCTTGAGTCGGTGGGGCCAAACGGATTCGCAAACAGGGGTCCAAAATATACGAAGTGTGTGTGAAATTGATCTCGGCGGAAAATTGTATAACTTCGTGAAATGGTGGTCTTTCTTGTCTGGAACCAACTCCCAAATGGCACATGACTCCTGTTTGAGTTCTTCTTCTTCTTTAATACTTAATGGTCATATCCTCTTCGGTCGTTTGGACGAGGTGAGTACCAAATGCTGTAACGAATGTTAGGCTATAATTGCGTTAGTGTGTGCCTGTCCTACGGTTATCGACGGAGAGATCGCGACTCTCCCTCCGCTGGGTCACACAGTGAAGGTGGGATCCGAACCACCGGGGCCACAGATCGAGCACATGCGAATTTTCTATTGAAAATTTACAAAGGTGTCCGGTCGGGATTTGAACCCAGGCTCGCAGCCCGAGCGTTCTACCCCGCGACCACTGCGGCCCCCCTGTCCGAGGTATAGGCTTCCTCAAGTTCGAAGAACGGATCTCACGTAACAGAGTACCTGCCGAACAAGAGCTGTTCATGATAGCGTCCACAGTACAAAGTCGTACTAGAACAGGGGTGGGAAACTGAAATCAGTAACAGAAATATGGATGATAATAAATTTCGGCCTGGGTCTGTTGGGTCGAGCGGTGAACGGAAATTCGCAAGGAGGCTCATCTCGATAGTGTCTCTCTCAACTTCTGATGAGTGTGAGACCTGTTTGTGAGTGGAAAAAAAGTTGCTGAAAAATGGCAGGACCTAAAAAGTACAGTGAAAGTGGAGGTCGCCGATTGGCCGAGCAGTCTAGTGTCTCTATGAAAATGGTCGTGAGGTGGTAACGTGATTTCGTTCGGTTCGCGGTGAACGAAGTCACAAATCACGAGGTACAGACGAGTGTTGGCCTCCAGACGAGTATCTGGGGTGAGAGAAGCGAGAGGAGCGCGGTGAGAGGCCAAGGGAAGCGGAAGGTGGCAGGGAAAGGCTGAGGAGGGAATGGCGAGGAAGAGGGAAAACAAACGGCATTAAGTTTGGGTCGAAGTCGAGGACCCGGACTGTTAAATATTGAGAAAGGGGGGCGACACCCTTTTCCATCAGAAAGACGTTGTGCCGTCGAGGCGTTCCGAAGGATTACGGAATTTCTGGAGTCCAGCCACTCGAGGAGCGAGAGAGACCGTCGCACCGAGTCACTTGGCGGCTACGAGGACATCGCGCGAGACTTCCTCGGAGGGGGAGGATAGCAAACGTCCGGAATGAAATGCTGTCCCCCAAGGGTACGCGCGGGATGATGAGGCGAGGGTAAAGAGAGAGACTGCAGGCTTGAGTTATGGATGTCGAGTCCCCTCTAGCAAATCCGGATGCCTTCGGATCGTTCGGGATGCTCGGAATCGCGTCCAACAGTCGATGCCGTGATTATTTTTTCTCTTCAAATTTGTCCATCATTAATATTCATTTTCAACAATAATTCATCCACCTCTACTATTTTTTTCTTGTTCATTTTTTATTTTTCTCCCACTGCACATTTTTTAATTGTCTTTTTTTTACTTACGGTTTTTACATTATTTATAATTTGTTTGATAACGTTTTGTAGTATTTTTTATCCCCTATTATTTTTTTCACAGTCAAGGCCACATTTTTTTAGTAATTCATTTCATTTGTTGTTTATTTTTTTATATTTTTCTTCACATTCGAGACTAAAAAAATGTTTTCCATTATCAATATTGAGAGCATTTTGCTGCAACTCTGTTTCGAATGAGATTCCCACGTTTTTCTCGATTTTTTCGAAATTCCATTCCATTAATTAACGAGTCAGTCGTTTCGTGTCACTTCAAAACCGAGGAAAGTATATTCGTCAGGCGAATGCCGACGGGCTGATTGTAATATATTGAAATTGGCTTCATGCTCGTTCTTCTCAGCAGTCATCAGCCGTATGCTAACATATCGCATGCAAATCACCCGCAATTATGATCAGGCACGACGTTGCAGTTCATGCACGATCACGTTTTGCGTTCTCGATCGTTACGTCGCACGTTACGAAAAAAGCACGACTCGTCGGATTTTTCGACGAACTCACCTCGCGGCATCAATGAGAGAAACCGGTTCGATCGATTTGTGACAACGAATGGAGACAATCAGAATGTATTTCCCGACATTTCCGTCTGTAGTCTTATCATAATTTGTTTAAACAATTTTCTATAAACAATTCCAAATGGAAAAGCGAAAAAACATCCCTGTTTCTTCTTCCCATTTGCTGATGAATGGAATAATTTGCCTAAAACTATCTGACCCGAGTTTTACTGGAATTTGTTTATAACTGTTTTGCACCAACAAATTCAACTTTGACAAAAAAGTGTCACATAGCTTTTCCTCATAATTTTGCCCCTAGAATTGATTGGTGCATTCAGTTTTCCAAAATAAAAACTCTTATCATGATTTGTTTAAACAATTTTCTATAAACAATTGCAAATAGCAAAGCGAAAAGACACCCCTGTTTCTTCTTCCCATTTGCTTATGAATGGAATAATTTGCCTGAAACTATCTGACCCGAGTTTTACTGGAATTTGTTTATAACTCGCAATTGTTTATAACTGTTTTGCACCAACAAATTCAACTTTGACAAAAAAGTGTCACATAGCTTTTCCTCATAATTTTGCCCCTAGAATTGATTGGTGCATTCAGTTTTCCAAAATAAAAACTCTTATCATGATTTGTTTAAACAATTTTCTATAAACAATTGCAAATGGAAAAAGAAAAAACACCCCTGTTTTTTCATCCCATTCGCTTATGAATGGAATAATTTGCTTGAAACTATCTGACCCGAGTTTTACTGGAATTTGTTTATAACTCGCAATTGTTTATAACTGTTTTGCACCAACAAATTCAACTTTGACAAAAAAGTGTCACATAGCTTTTCCTCATAATTTTGCCCCTAGAATTGATTGGTGCATTCAGTTTTCCAAAATAAAAACTCTTATCATGATTTGTTTAAACAATTTTCTATAAACAATTCCAAATGGAAAAGCGAAAAAACACCCCTGTTTTTTCATCCCATTCGCTTATGAATGGAATAATTTGCTTGAAACTATCTGACCCGAGTTTTACTGGAATTTGTTTATAACTCGCAATTGTTTATAACTGTTTTGCACCAACAAATTCAACTTTGACAAAAAAGTGTCACATAGCTTTTCCTCATAATTTTGCCCCTAGAATTGATTGGTGCATTCAGTTTTCCAAAATAAAAACTCTTATCATGATTTGTTTAAACAATTTTCTATAAACAATTCCAAATGGAAAAGCGAAAAAACATCCCTGTTTCTTCTTCCCATTTGCTGATGAATGGAATAATTTGCCTGAAACTATCTGACCCGAGTTTTACTGGAATTTGTTTATAACTCGCAATTGTTTATAACTGTTTTGCACCAACAAATTCAACTTTGACAAAAAAGTGTCACATAGCTTTTCCTCATAGTTTTCCCCCTAGAATCGATTGGTGCAATCAGTTTTCCAAAATAAAAACTCTAATCATAATTTGCTTAAACAATTTTCTGTAAACAATTGCAAATGTGGAGACGGAAATCCCTGCGGTCTCCGAAAGTCAAAGCGAATTATTTTACCATGTTAATAGCGCGACAGGTCACAATGATAGCTTTCGTTCGATAGAAAGTCGAGTAGCGTTGATTGGCTATCGAGTTAACGATTCAATTTCAATTACAAATGAGTTAATTGGAGGCTATACAATGGCGAACCAGTTTGTTCTCACTCGTTATATTACAGCGTTCGTTATTCCAGCGGCACAACGAGGTATAATTCACGACTTAATAACGGAAATTAAAGTAGTCGACGACTATCTATCGAGGGATGTTTTTTTATTCCCTCTCTCATTCCATTTTTTTTACTGCTCTTCTCGAAACGCGTGCCAATTAATTAATTGATCGAGAATCCCGAGAGCTAGGTACGTATAATTGAAAGTCGACTGTTTTCCCTCGAGGGTGCGCCTCTCTAGGTTGTCTATAGACGAGTGCGCAACAAATTATACAGAAATTGCGATTCCCCAGAATATTTAAACATCGATTATTCGTCAATTATTTTTATAAAAAACCATTTGTTTATAATTTCCACTTCATGATTAAAAACGCCAATAAACATGGAGAAATTATAGAAATTGGTAAAAAATTACAAAAAAAAAAAAATTGTTCCACGTTTTCCAAAATGGCTGAAAAAATGGTTAAATTGATGGAAACGCGTGACAAATAAAAAAAAAAAAAACAACAACAAAATTTGCACTCAAAAATCACGTAAAAAATATGTTGAAAAAATGACCCACTTTTTGGGTGGAAAGTGCATAAAAAACGGAAATTTTGAGAGAAACAGGTGAGCAAAAAAAACAAACGAAAATTCGGCGGAAATGTGACAGGGATAACGAGATGCTCTCGAGCCTAGCTGTGGAATCCGTAACGAAGGCTCCCGCGCTGTGTCCTGCAAGGGTCTTGTCTAGTGGGAAAATAGACGGATTTCGCGCGTGAAAATTTAACGATGCTCCGATGGGATGGAAGCAACGATCTCAGACGCGTACAGCTCCGGATTTCGCCGCAGCAGCTTCGACATTCGTGCCCCGCGAAGCCACTAATCTCACCGAATCGTCTATGTCGATCGATAAACTCCATCTATTCGCCCCCCATTTCCCGGATAATCCTGCACAAGAATGAAATTTCTCGTCGCTCGTGGGATCAACGATACCAGAAATTCCCCATTTATCGCCATCGCCCTGGAAACATCGGGGGATCAGGTACAAAACAAGATTTTCCAGCCCTTTTTTTATAAACATTATATTTTTTTGGAATTTTAAAATTATGAAAAAACAGCACAAAATCTTTCTTTCTTTGATCATACATGAAAAGGCGTTTCACAATGATTTTTGGGGCGCTAAATACGAATCCGGCGCTGGAGTTGCGAAATTCAATATGGCGGACGCAAAATGGCGGACGAATTTTAAAATATTGTGAAAATTTCAAAAGTCGTACGAATGGGGTTTCTTTGGTCGCTGAATCTGAATTGGACGTTGAAATTGGACGAAAAAAATATGGCCACCTGAGAAATTATTATTTATGCTTCCATAAATGTACAAGCAATACAGTATTCGGTAACAAAACCAAGTTTTTCCCCTCGTTGCTAAGAGTTTGCTGAAGAATTGTCTTTGTTGAAAAATGCACCCCAAATTCTTTTTTGTACCCAATTTTGTGTGATTCACTTGAATTTTCGATGTTGCCATTTTTGGCACGTATATTAAAAAAAAACACGTGCCAATAAACCGGTTAATGCTTGATTGTGAGTAGTTCACAGAAGTTAGCTGTAGTCGGAAGTTATCGGTGGACACCGTCGTTCGACGATCCCGGTCATACGATCGAGGCGGTGAGGTGAAATAGGAAACCTGTGACCCTATTCGCGACGTCGGAAGCGGAGGATTGGAAAAGTGCTCGGAAGAGGTTGCGATGTGGGTGTGGCGCGCCCGAAAAGAAGAAACTCCAACGAGTGTTTTTATATGCACGTATCTTTTTTATCTGCCTCGATGGCGTGGAATGCGCACGCTTTTAAGGAAACATCTTTCTAGAAACTGTGAGAGCTCCGCTTGAATTCATAATTCCGTGAGAACGGGCCAAAGCATGACAAACTACATCGGCTTAAGCCCCGAAACCGAGAACGAGCGCGAAGCCGATGGCAATAACAATAACAACAATAACAACAGCAACAACAACGACAACAACAATAACAGCAGTAACTACGAGAACAACTACAGCGGTCACAACAACAACAACAACAATAACAACGACGACGACAACAACAACAATAACAGCACTAACTACAAGAACAACTACAGCAGTAACAACAACAACAACAACAACAGCAACAGTAACAACGACAACAACAACAGCAGCATCAGCAGTAACAACACCAACGAGGATGACAACAACAATAAAAATAGCAGCAGTAACAACAACAACAGTAACAACGACAACAGCAGCAGCAGCAGCAGTAACAACAACACCAACGAGGATGACAACAACAATAAAAATAGCAGCAGTGACAACAACAACAACAACAACAACAACAACAACAACAACGATAACAGCAGTAACTACTAGAACAACTACAGCAGTAACAACAACAACAACAACAACAACAACAGTAAAAACGACAACAACAACAGCAGCAGCAGCAACAACAACAACAACAACAACAACAGTAACAACGACAACAACAACAGCAGCAGCAGTAACAACAACAACAACAACACCAACAACAACAACATTAACAACGACAACAACAGCAGCAGCAGCAGTAACAGCAACACCAACGAGGATGACAACGACAATAAAAATAGCAACAGTAATAACAACAACAACAGTAACAACAACAACAATAACAGTAACAACAACAACAACGAGGACGACAACGACAGCAGTAACAACGACAACAACAGTAGCAGCAATAACAATAGCAGTAACAACAACAACAACGAGGACGACAACGACAACAACAACTGCAACAACAACAACAACACTCACAATAACAGCAGTAACAACAACAACCACGACAGCAACAAAAACCACAATCATCATAGTAATAAAAATAATGATAAAAATGAAATTGAAAAAATTAAAAAGCGGGAAAATAGAAATTCCCTGGGACAAATATATTCGGGAGATATTTCTAAGTTGAGGCATTAGCTTCAGACGTTGGTAATAAGCGTAACGACGAGGAGAAAGTTACGGCGACGAAGGTACGAGTCCAGTCGTAGAGCATGTACGATCAGAGCTGAATGGAAATGTAGCGTTGACAACGAAAAAATATTTCTCCCCGATCGTAAATTTACAGCTCGGAGATCCCACGTGTGAGAGAAGCTCGTCGTTAGTTTCCCGCAAGGAGTTGAATGAGGGGTAATATTTTTCCAATTTTTTTGTCCAGTAGCTGGCCACCTTGAGTGAAGATCCATTGGAACATGGCGGCTTTTGAATAACTGGCACTATTACAATCGTAGGTTTTGGGATTATCAAGATCGTTGCTCGTGTCATTCACACATTAGACGCGTTTTTTGTTATTTACAATTGTGTATAAGAAATTGTTTAAACAAATCACGACGAAAATTGTTATTTCGAAAAACTGATCGCACTAATCAAATCTACGGGGAAAAGGATGACGAAAATGTAATACTCAATAATTTCCATGTTTCAGAAATTCATTTGTTTATAATCGTTTTACACTAACAAATTGAACTTAAACGAAAAAGTGTTACGTAGAATCTCGTCAGATATTTTCCTGTAGAATGGATTGGTGCAAACAGTTTTGCAGAATAACAACTTTCATTGTAATTTGTTTAAACATTATTTCATAAACAATTGCGGATGACAAAATAAAAAACACAGGTACACTTTCGATGTCATAGGTTGTTTGTCGAATGAAACGAGCACTAGTATTCGAAACGAGCACGATTTCTAGTCGTGATACCTCGATATCGCTAAACACTTTTTGGTTCCAAGTCGAGTTTGGAACTTGATTTTTTTCAATGGTGGAGAAAAATCGGCGCGCTGTCCTGCGGTGTCTCGGTCGCCGGGATATACGTCATCGACACCACGAGGCACTGCTTTAACACTCGGGATATTTGTTTGGCGCGGGGTGGTCCCTCCGTCTCTTAGGAATCGGGTTACGAAAATACATCTGAGACACTTTGGGAAGTTTATATATAGACGTGAGATTTACGAGTGCGAGCGGATAACGGGATACTTTCTGCGGTTTATTTGTACTCGCAGAAAAATTACGAGTCGAACAATGCGTAACATTTTAGGGAAAAAATGTTCGCTAAAAATGTAACTGTAGGATATACTAGCACTAAAAAAACTGAGGGGAAAAATGTGACTCAAAATGGCAGGCTGATATCGCGAAAGCTCTCTCAAATTGAACGAGTATTCGGTGTCGAGTGTTTTTGGGGTCACTGATTTCGAATTTGATATCAACATTGCCTAATTCAAAATGGCGGGCTCAAAATTGTAGGTTAGAATATCATCGACACATTCGAAGATCTTTCATTCACAGAGTATTTTACGTAACATCATGTTGGCATCAATAATTCGCCGAATTAAGGCTTGATATTAGCGGGTCAAACTTCTTCAACCGCAATACAGACGAGTGATTCGTCTAACTGCTAAAAGTTACGCGGTCTCCCCGAGAAACAGAGATATTCAATTTTAAAGATGTTTAGAATGCATAGTCCATGCATTTTAACATCTTTATGTGCGTGCGAGCGTGCAATTACTTTTCGTGTGTTGGTTCTCTCGTTGCGGATTGAGTATGTTATGTTTATAGTATCAAAGGCACATGAAGGTAATGTTGTTTCTTGTCCTATCACACCACACCACACCACAGCACACCACACACACTACACACCACACACCGCACACCACGCACCGCACGCCGCACACCACTCACTACACACCGCACACCGTACACCACACACCACGTACCACACACCACACACCGCACACCACACACCACACACCACACACTACACACCACGCACCGCACGCCGCACACCATACACCACACACCGCACACCGCACACCACACACCACTCACTACACACCACACACCACACACCGCACACCACGCAGCGCACGCCGTACACCACACACTACACACCGCACACTGTACACTGTACACCGCACGCCGCACACCGCACACCGCACACCGCACACCGCATACCGCACACCGCACACCACACATCACACACCGCACACCGCACACCACATACCACACCACACTACAGCACACCACACCACATCACAGTATGGTACTGTTGCTGATACTGATCAAATTGTAGTGTGGTATAGTGTGGTGTGATGTGATGTGGTATGGTATGATGTGGTACTGGTGGCCGCATAAAAATACAGACCATGCATTTTAACATCTTTAAAATTGAATATCCCTGCAAGTTTGTCTCATGAAAAGGTTGTTCCCCGTGCGAAAACGAGTCGACTGTACTCGGTCCGAAAACGATGGGAGGTGACTGCCATAAACGGAAGTTTTACCGTAGATTGATTGGATAAAAATTAGAAATATAGTACTGTTGTGGAATAGACACTTTTTTCCGACTATTGCATTACCGAAGCTCTGTGTTAAAATTGTTGCTGTACAGAAGAGCTTTGTTCAAACGGCATATATATACACGTTTCTGTCTCTCCAAAGTACCCGCAATTGACCTACCACTATAAAACATCATCTGATTTCCATAACATGCTATTCTGCGCGCGTATTGAGCAGTTCTGTAGACGCTTTTCTATCCGTCGGGTGTAAGCTCAGCCGCCGAAGGATCAATTTGTCACATGGATCCGACGATTGGTAGTAGGTAGCTGAATACCGTTTCTTGTACGCGATGGAAGTGACTTTGTCGCCAAAGCAGCGCGATGGGATGGCGTGACGACGATCGACGGAATGATATCGTCCGGATGAAGCACGAGCACTTTGGGCAGTCTGCATCGCGGATACATCCAATCCGCGCACTCGAGGAACGAGCCCGACAATTTTCCGTGCATCGTTCTCCGTAAAACCCCAGGTGGTCTCTGCGAAACGACTGCGTCGACCCAATTGGCGACCAGGTTTGTTGCAATACGCATTGCCACGATTTATACTTGCTCCCAATTTTAGTGTAGCCAACTTAGTGGTTTTGCGACTAAAACCAGTGGATGTAGTGGTTCTAGTGGTTTTGCGACTAAAACCAGCGGATTTAGTCTTTCCCTGGTGGCTAAAATTGTGTTGAGTTGTCAAAAAATAATTTCAGCGATTAACTGATGTGATGAAGCAGATATCTTGTTTCAAATATTTTTCAAGAAATGTAATAATAATTAGAGTTATTCGTTTGAAAAATGGTATCGGAAGTTTGGTTCGGCTTTGTTTCCGCTCTTTGCCAAGTCTGGTAATTGGATTCGCGTGATCCGAGTTTAACGTGGATCGTGGAGTGCACGCGCCCACCACAATTCTCGGAGTGCAGGTGCAGGAGCCGAGCTGACCCCAGATCTCTGATTCGTCGAGGTAGGTTTCTGGCAAGGCAGCTGAAACTTATCGACGATGAGGAGATTCCGGGCCTGCGACAAGGCAAGTAAGGTGGGATCGCCAAGTTTGGACCATTTGCCATCTGGTGTCGATATTCCAAATGTAAAGTCAGTTACCACATTTGGCTATTGCAAAAAAAGTAGCAGAATTAACACTTTTTACATGTCACTCTTGCATTGGTTTGCGTTGCCATCAACACAGAGCAGTGTTACTCTAAACATAGAAGTGTATCACTCTATCACTATACACGAATTGTGTTGAAATAACACTAATTCTGTGCAAACGAAATCGTGAACGCCCTTTTTTGAGTAAAATTTTCCGTCATCCCGAAAAGTGTAGAATATTCAACGCTTTAGTGTATCGATTCAACACAATCGCTAGTGTTGTTCCATCAGTCCGTTTTTCAACACGAAAAAATGTTAATTGACACTCAATTAACACTCCTTCAATGTGGCTCTGACATTAATTTGTGTTACCTTCAACACAGAATTGTGTTACACTTAACACAGAACTGTTACTCTGTCACTACACACCGAGTGTGTTGAAGCAACACTAATTTTGTGTTGAAAAACATCGTTGCACAAATTTTTGTGTTGAATTTTCCATCATTGTGCAAAGTGTGAAAAATGTTGTGTCGAATATTGAACATTTTAGTGTGTTCATTGAATAAAATCGTCAGCATTTGGTCAGTCTTTTTCTCAACACAAAAAAATGTTATTCGACCCTGAATTAACACTTTTCAAATGCCACTTCAACATCGGTTTGTGTACCTCTAACACAGATCTGTGTTACTTTATCACTACACACCGAGTGCGTGGAAATAACACTAAGTGTGTGTGAAAAACATCGTCGACGAAAATTTTAGTGCCAAATTTTCCGTCATCCCGAAGAGTGTAAAAAACGTTGCGTAGAATATTTGACGTTTTAGTGTATTGATTCAACACTATCGTTGGTTAGTGACACTAGACACTAAATTAACACTTTTCAAACATCGCTCTCGCATTGGCTTGTGTTACTTTCGACACAGAACTGTGTTACTTCATAACTAAACACTGTTTGTGTTGAAATAGCACTATTTGTGCGAAAAAAAGTTGTGAGCACAGATTTGTGCGGTAAATTCGACGGAACATTTGTACCGCCTACGTTTGTCTATCCATCTACGTACGAACAAGTGGCGAAGAGGAGAGTAGAGAACAGCTCGTGCGAAACGTGCGAACGAGGAAAAGAAGACCGAACAGCTAATGATTTCCGTGTGCTTTGAAGAAACCTCATCGTCCTGCGATACATTTGTACTCCACATCCGCGCGACTCGCCAGTCGACTCTGCCTACGTTCGTTAAGGAAGCCCAACTGCGTGAGCGATGCCTGATTGCGCGAAGATATTTCACGAGCGGCGTCGTAAATCGTTGTTTGTTCGCCAATCTTCTCCTCGTCGAGATCGTTTCTCTCCACGTGCAACTGTCAGATCTTTCGCCGTTCGCAGATGATTCATGCCGAATTTCATATCGAGCACGAGAACGCCTTGGAAACGCGTGGTACATGATCGATACGAGGGAAAATGAGAAATGTGGACCATTTTTCCAAGTGCCTTCTTATGCTGCACCAGAAAATTCCAGGGATCGGCGATAACAATTTTTTTAGTGGCAAAAAATATTATTTATCATGTTAGTAGTCGTAAATAATTAATTTTTGGAATATTCGTAAATAAAAAAAAATGTAATACTAATTTTTCTAATATTTAGTAATTCTCTCTGATATTTAGTAGCATTATAATTGTTATATATATATATATATATATATATATATATATATATATATATATATATATATGGTATTTAAAAAATAAAAATAAAAAAAAATACCCAAAATTTTGGAGCTTACCTCCGCGATTTTGGAGATCCGTTTCGCGATTGGACGTAAGCTCCGCACATTTCCATGGGATTTGGAAAGTTGGCGCGGATTTCTGAGAAACTCGGTCTGATTAAGGATCCTGAATCTATTTGAGCATTTTAATTAAGAGTCGCTTATTCTCGGAAGAGTTTGGTCCGCTGCGAGAAACTTCGGGGAATCTTTGGTGGAAAGAACGGAGATCCATTGGATCGGAGCTAATTTCATTCCCGGTTCGATTGTATTTCTGAGTCGAGATCGTTTCTATGCTTTGCTCGAGCCCCGCTCACAATGAGATTGTGGCCTCGCGGCACGTAACCCGGGGGTTGCGAATTCGCGCACGAGAACCCCGAGGATACAACGGCGGTGGGAGCTGGGGCCTTAAGGCGTTACTCGAACGATTCTATGGAAGCAGAAGATCAAACGTTCCAATCAACGTACTTCCATCAGTATTTACAGTATCGCAGATTCGATTCGGCTGGAGACACGTGAGAACGCTCGAGCCACTGCAGTCGCGGAACAACAAATAATCTAAAGCATATAACCCTGCAAGAGCGATGACTGGATGACCCAGTAGTCCCGTTTAACCCCTTCCCGATGACAAAGGAGGTCGCGGTTTTTTCCAATCGATTCCACGAGAGATATTGTCAAAATTCCAAATTTCCCAGTCCTATTTTTTATTAACAATTTATTGCAAAAAACACGTTTTTCGGAAAAAAAGTTGAAACAAAAGTTGTGTATTTTTTTATTTTAGACGGATTTTGTTCTTACACGTTTTTTCGAATAACCATTATTTTCCCCGTAAAACAGCATTTCACAAATATTAACACAATAAAAATCAATTATGCATAGTATTGTTATGTTTCATGCAATTTGTAATAAAAAAATGAGAGGTTGGGGTAGATTATTGGTTTCTTCAATATGTGCTATTAGAATATCTTCCCAGTATTTTTATTGAACGATAATTAGCGCAAAAAGGTGAAACAAAATTCAATGTTTTTTGATGTTAGTATTCGCGTTAGTGTTCAGTTTGGTACTTTCGTTGGAGGGAAGAATTTGTTGTTGCTTTAGTATTCGAGGAGAAATGGTTTTTTGCTTTTATTCGTGAATAGCTCGTGTCGAGTATCGTTTGATGCTGTATTTTTTATGGGCGTCGCTTTATCTTCGAAGGGGAGGTACGAGAATATTCTCATTTCTGTTTACTCGATTACGCGTCGTAATTTCACAAAATACCTCGTTTGCGCGTGTGGGTTTAAGGATTCGCGTGGCCGCACTTTCCACTGATAATTACGGTAATTAGACATTGCTATCGGAGCATAAACGCGTGTTTCGTAGCAATCTCGCGTCGCAAGGTTTTCAAACGGTACTGAAATCGCAATCAAAGCACCATTTCAAGCCCCCTTGTTGGTAGTAAATGTCGAAGGTGATCGTTGACGATTGATCGGATGAATTATTCATTTTATCAGGGCTCGAAACTGTCGATTTCTTCAACTGTCGATGGGGGTCTCGGTTTTCTAATTTACTCACCTCGTCCCACGCGCGTTGCAAATATCGAGTTTTTTTTTTACTGCATAAAGTTTTCACTACAATGTTTTAGTTGTGTTCGTAATTAGAAAAAATACAAGATACTTTTTACATAATTGCTAATAAGTCGTTTATTAATCAGAAAATCAGATATTGTATAATTTGCATTTTATTTACACTTTGCACTTAAACCAATACCAATTGATAATGGTAACGTGATTCTGGACACTAGATATTGAAAGTATTTGTAATTAATTGCTCATCTTAGTATCCGTTACAAAAGGACCTTGTAATATGTTAGTAGTCAGAACATTGGAGAACAAATATGTAATGTATAATCCGTAATTGTAAACATATTGGCAATTATTATGAATAATTAGTAATTAGTTAGTGAAAGATAAGCATCGTGCTTTTTGGCCTTGTGATTCAAGTGGGTACTAGTTATTGGTTAGTTACTTAAGTTAAATTAGAAGTGTGGGTACTTTAAATATAATAGGCGCAATTGAATTTCTGTACACAATTTTCTAATGCTATAATTGTTAAAAATTATAATAACAGTATCTTTAGATTGCAGACCGCGCAGTTCGGCGCGTATGGGTAAAATGATCGTGGTAGAACCGACTATCGCGTGCGACCTTGAACGCCGAATTACACGGCCGTCACGGACTACCATGTCTTCATCTCCGTATATATGTAGGAGCGCCGCATACATCACTCGCGAGAAACGAGGCACGCGCGTGACATCTAGCGGTCAATTGGGTCAACCACTTCACCGGCAATACGGTCCAGTTGAACGTGCCTCCGACTTTGTTCATAAATGGACAGAAATTGTTCTCTGGCTTAGTTTTTGAGCTTTTTAAGCCGTCGTGTACGTATCTATATTTTCGAAAATCTCCTATACTTTGGGTCAATTTGACGCCCTCCACTTTTTGACGGTCCATAACTTCGAAGCTACTGAAACTTTTGGCTTCGAAAAATGTATAGCCTATAGTTTGAGAAATGTTCAGGTACTTTTTGGGCACTAGAAGTATCTTAAAGGTCTTTAGCACACTTCAAAAATTCAGCGAAAAAATGTTTGATTTTGTACAAAGAATTGAAAGTAGAAAAAATTGACAAAATTTGTATAATAAACAAAAATTCTGTACAGCTGGGATTTTTATTTTCCTCAAAATCGTCTGCTCGCGGAGATGAGCTCTGTGAATTGGTCGTGGGATCTGCACCATTCCAGCGTTTTTTATCGCCATCTAGCCGAGACAAATGGGAAAACGACGCGAAAAGTACGAATGGCTGAGGATTCGAGGGGCATATGCTTGTCGCTGGCACGTTTCGCGAGACTTTCTTGTGCATCCATGCTTCTTCTCACGACACGATTATCGATGCGATGAAATTCATGAGGATGAACTTCTTCAGCTCCAAGCCGTTCGTCAAATTCAAACGACGTTTTTTCCATATTTTATTATCATTTTACAACGGTAAGCAAAGTTTCAACTCCTGAGTTATCTCAGTCCCCAGGTCGCGTCGTAAAATCTGCAAACTGCTGCGGAATTCAAATGATGTATCGCATCGTCTCATCTTCGTCTTGCGAGAGTGTTTTGAAAATACTCAGCGACGTGAGGAATGTGTTCTAGTTTTGGTCTCGTCTTTTTTGCGTTTCATTGTTTTTGCGCGGAACCCAAGCAGATCTCCCCTCGCAGCTGAGTAGCCGAGTTCGTTACAAGTAGCCGCGTTCGCGTGTCGAATGGGGTAGGGAAACCGCAAAAAGCTCACTCCGGAAACAGCACCGGCTCCGGAGGTCTGGAACTCCCAGCACCAAGACAACGGAACACAGACAACGGAAGCGCCGCGGCGTGTTCAGGTGGCATTGATCTCATCCGTCAGCCAAGTGAGATCCCGAAGACGAAAAGTGGGAAATGAAGATTACGCAGTACCCGAGGAGTGACCTGATTCCACGATTAGGTCGGCGTGCTATAACAGCAATATGAGATAATTCGGGTGTCACAAAAGGTAAAGAATGAGAAACTAGGGTCAACTTTCGTATAGGATCCTTTAAACTGAGAGGAAACGAGGCTGCCCATAAGGTAGCCACACATGCCACCTGACTCAATTTATTTAATTATTTATTTGATCATTTGTTCGTTTGTTCACTTGTGCACTGGTTCACTTGATCGCTTGTTCACTTGTTCACTTGCTCATCCATGTTTCCAGTTTATTTTCAATAATTTGTTCATCATTTTCCAGCCTTCTTCAGATCAACAGGTAATAAATTGAGTACTTCAGTAGCAGCAATAATTGTAGCAATAATAGTAGCCCCTCCAAGATGTTACAGTACTACCCTACACACTACGAAAAAACAATGCTTTGGAAAACGAGTAGTCAGTACTGTCCCAAGTCTGGACCATAAAAAATCCACATTGTAGGATTGTGTTAAAGCATATATGTATGGTATATCATCAATATTGTACATCATATAGGATAAAAAGGGACTTTGAACATTGTAAGCAGTGGAACATGAAAATTGAATTCAACTTGAAGCTTGCACCGAGAATTTGCTGATACTCAGTTTTGAGCCTTGGACTAACGTTCGTCTGCCAAAGTTTGGTCACTAATAAGTAACCTAGGCCTGGGCGAATTTTTAATATTGGCCATTTCTACCTGGGGATTCCTTCACTAAACGTTGGCGTCGAGAACGAGGCTGCGCGCGAAATATCTACACCAGAGTGAGTTGTCCAGAATCGGTGGGTTGATCGTAACACTGTGACGGCGGAGGAGTCGCAAGGATCATCGAAGTAGGTCAGCCGAGGACAGGGATTGCCTCTTCCGAATGAATCCTGACGTGGTTTGCGTCGCGATCGATCGAGATTGCCAGGGGTTTCGGTGTCGTAGCGACATCGAGTTGTGCCTATCGCGTACTTAGGGAGGAAATCATGGGAAAATTCGTAGCGACCCGTTGGAATGCGATCCACAGGTAGGATGAGACCACAGGCGGAACGAAGAGAGGATCGAGTCCATCGTGTTCGGACATCGGTACTCGAAACTCTATTTTCCAAGCCAATGGACTAATAGCAGACGGTGGAGAGAGGATCGTCTGGGAAGAGTCTTGGAGTATGTTGTCTACTCGAACTGCTAGGTTGCTGGCAGAAGGTCTGGACAGAGCCTCGATTTGGTGCGTCGCGCAGTTGGGTATTTGGGTCGAAAAGCTGTGCGAAATTCCATTTTTAAACAATTGAACAACGTTTAAAACAAGAAGATTCTACTCTTCACACCTGCAACGTACCAACAACACTTGCATTCAACTTTGGAAGTGCAAACTACGTTGTACAGGCTGGTTAGTGTTGTTTTCACTTCTACAAATTTGTTGCCAATTGTTCGATTATGCAAGCTATCATAACTCTTTGGGACTCGCGAGACATGTAAGTAACTAGTTAATTGGCTTGGTGAGTGTGTGATAATTTGTGTACCTTGTGGCCAAATGTCAAATCTTCTTATCGCTATTTTGAAGAGGAAGGCTTCTATTTCGTAGCAAATAAAGAATAGACTAAGATGTTTTGCCATTTTTATCCACTACAGTTATCGTGAATAGTAAAGTGTGAGTGTGCTTCAATGTGCTTCAAAAAACTAGGCTTCACAGAAAAATAGAATAAGCAGTTCTTACCATATCATTGCTGGTAGTATTTCCTCATGAAATATGGTTTTGTCACAAAACACAACTGAAGAAATTGATGAATCAGAGCATTTGGCAAGTAAACAGAAGTACAGAAATTATGTTGGCTAACTTTTTTACCCAAATACTCCACGGTTCGTCGATTAGACATCGACTTCGCGACTTTCTTATTGTCGGAGAGGATTTCGTATTGTCCTGCTGTGAATCTCATCACACAAGAAGGACGTAGCATAGGGAGGAAGAAGGAAAAGGAAAGGATGAAGCAGAAGAAGAAGGAGAAGAGGAAGAAAAAGACGAAGAAGAAGATGTACACGAAGAAAAAGAAGAAGAACAAGCAGCAAGGAAGAAGACAAAGAAAGAGCAGAAGAGGAATAAGAAGAAGAAGAAGGAGTAGAAGATGAAGAGGAAGAAGAAAAAGAGGACGTAGAATAATAATAAGAAGAAGAAGAGAAAGAGGAGGAAGAGGTAGACGAGGAAAAAGAAGATGGAGAAGGAGCAGAGGAGGAATGAGAAGAAGACGAAAAAGAAGAAGAAGAAGCAGAAAAGAAGAGAACGAAGACTGAGAAAGAGCAGAAGAGGAATAAGAAGAAGGAGAAGAAGAAGAAGAAGAAGAAGAAGATGAAGAAGAAGAGAAAGAAGAAGAAGAAGAAGGAGCAGATGAAGAAGAGATAGAAGAGGCAGAAGACGACTCACATCACGTGTACGGATATTAGATTGGCGTATTTTGGTTACCACTGATACAGGAGAAGTGTATGGCGCGACCGATGCATTTGTATGCCTGGTGGGACTACATGGAAGCAGACGAAAGACGAGGGAACGACGCGTGGACGTAGACGCGAGTGGGCAGTCGTGGTCCGCACATCTCGTGGGAAGTTTGCAAGATCGTTGACGCGTCTTTGCTGAGACGCCCAAGGCAGTGTGGTTATGGAACGACGTCGCGTCGCAAATAAAAGGTTCGAGAGGTGTTTACGTCCAGTCGCCGGGGTGAGCCACGCGTTGGCAGCAGGTGCGAATGATCGGGGGCACACGATCTTCGCTTCAAGACAAAATTGGCTGTAGCAGTCCAATTTCTAAAATTGCATGACCAGCAATGAAATTATTGGAGGGTGGCTTCGATGTCGAGCGGACGTTCCCCGATGTCCGCCGGAAGCACGAGTCAAAATTCTGGGATTCTGATGAGTAACGCGAGATGATCTGGCGCCAAAAAAAGGGGGTCGAGTTCCGTTGGGATACTTCGCGGATCCGAAAAAATTATCGTTCGCGTTTCAAGGTTGCACTCGGGGACTGTTTCCAGGGAGAAGTGAAATCTAACACGGGCATGAAACCCGGCGATATTGATTGCTTCTGGGAATTTTTGCTGATACCTAATGACGAACGACGCGGATACGTCGGCAGGCGAGTGGCTGAACGTGATGGATGGTGGTCTCGTTGCAATGGTAGGGGGGCGACTGTCGAATATTCTACAGTTATGAGAGACATTCGCGACCCGATACCCCCACAGCGAGACTGGAACCACGAGATTGGCAGTCTCCGTGAGATAATTTCTCGCGTAGCACCAGAGGCTTTATCGGAGGTTGACAGAGAGTAGCTGCGAGCCCCGTGAATTCCAGCTCCCATGGCGGCCCTACCGAATAATAGCACCAAAAAAACTGGCCACGAAAAGTATATTACCGAAAGAATAGCGGAATACTAATAAGAATACCAACACCCAAAATTTTGCGTTTTGTTTTTTATGTAATACATATTTGAGGACTCGAAGACAATCTTCAATCGAAGTACATCTTACACACTGCACGTATTTTTATACTGCAACATATTTTTACTAATCTGCTTCAGAGCAAATTACTCGACCCACCTAACCTGCTACAACCTTTTGCACTGGAATCCATTACCCATCCTTACACTAATTCAGGAGTTTTGCATAAACAAAAAAAACTAACACTAGAAATAAAAATATTTCTATAACAAAAATTACTAGAAGTATCAGCACTGAAAATCGTTACGTAGTAGTCATGAGGATCCTTAACGAACTGCCAAATAATCTCAAATTGTTGCTAGCCAGTAAAGAAGTCATAAGGATGACACTAAAAAATTAAATCAAGTCAATTATAATAAAAAAGTAATAAAGATGAAACTTTTTGTAAGATCTTAGAATTATATAATATTGTTATTGCAGCACTTAAGCACCGCTGCTCAACTACTTTTAACTGACAAAACAGAATTTTACTAAGTTTCAAGTTTGTTCAACTCCAAGTCATTAACCAGGCCTATGTACATGTAGATTCTACCTATCGCTGTAGAAATAATTACTGACATTGATAAATAAATAATACTTTTAATAAAATAATGTGAGTCAGTTTTTTACAAATAATAGAAATTTCATACACCTTGGATTGAGCAATACAATGGCTCTTCAAGGTTGTGCTTTTATTCGTGTATAGTCGAGATTCGTTGCTGAAGAGTCAGCACGGCGACAGCGGTACAAGCCTATAATATGGCCTTGAGGCCTCGTCTGCTGCGAACAAGCCTGCTGAACTGACGACAATCCTGGCGTCGTTGGCAGACCCCGTACCTTTCTGCTACGTCCAAGATTCTCCGGCGCGGCATGGGTGGTCCAAACGAGGCCTGATGAAGATACTGTTCGCTGCTGGGCTGAAACCACTTTTCTGCCACAGCTTGGGTGGCTCGAACGAGCTTGGACGAGGATCCCGTTGACTGGATTCGAACCACGTTTCCGGCATAGACGCAAATGCTTTGACACGTCACGATCGTGGTTGTGGTTCGCACGGACGAAGATCCCGTTGTCCATGCTGGTGGGAGCGGATGCCGTTGGGGTACAGTCGCGCGGTGAGTCTGGCAAGTCACCAAACTGGGGGTACGACTCCTCGGGGCCAGACTAGACGAGACACCTGTCTGCCCGCTGAGATCCTGATAGCACAAGGCCACATCTCTTCCCCTGGGGTTCATTTTTCCACTCTGGATCGATGGCCATAGCTCAGCAGTGGCGTTAGTCTTCGCCACGTATGTACTTGTCGTACGCTCCCCGGAGGACGCACCTATTTTTTACAACATCTTCCACACTCTGGGTCAATTTGACCCTGCCAACTTTTCTAGTGTCTATACGTTCAGAACTGCTGAACCTTTTCGCTCAAGGGGGCTTTCCACAAAAAACGTTTGTGGCAGAAATGAGTGTACAGCTTTTGGAGGGCATTACGTTTGCTGCAAAAAAGCTCTCGCTAGCAAACGCTGTACGAGCAACAGTTCTCGAGCTGGGAAGCTGGGAGGCTGAATGTTAGGAGTAATTGACAACAGTCTTCTTTACTGTATTGGAGACAAACGATGCTCGACTCTATTTCGCGTCGAATACTGTATTTCCTACTTGAATGCTCGCAGCAGTGGGAGTGAATGAGTCGAGTACGCAGCTCGTAAGTCAGGCAGGCTGAACCAATGTGAGAGAAGTATTCCGCGTGGCATGCACCTCGGACGACGTGAGAGAGGAGGTTCGGTTCGAAGCACTCGAGGCTAATCGCCACGTTCGAGACTAAACAGATATGATTGCGTTTGTCGACGTCCGACTCGAGAGATCTAGCCTGCTGCGGGGATTTCGTCGTAGTCCCCGAGTTTCCGAAGAAGGGCATCGAGACACGTTTGTTTAGTAGGTATTCCTAAGTCTCGAAATTATCCCATTAAAGCCCGGGCAAGATAGCTTCAACGTGATTATGCCATTCATCGACGAATAACCGGAGAAGAATATCCGTGTTTTCATTTTCGTCATTGGCAATTGTTTATAAAAAAATGTTTAAACAAATTAGGATGAACAATGTTATTTTGTAAAACTGATCGCACTAGTCAAATCTAGAGGAAAAATTACGACAAAAACTTACGTAACACTTTTTTGTCGAAGTTCAATTTGTTAGTGTAAAACAAATCACTACGTAGATACGAAGCGAGACACGTTTTCGCACGGAAACTGCAGGATGCACGGGCGAAGCTCTCTCGATTCCCCGAAGCTTGCAAGCTCGACGCTTTTCCAACAGACCGATCACTTGCGCGTCTAGTTTCTGTATCCTGCAGTCTTTTGGCAGGAACAGAAGTTTGCGGTGCAGAGAATACGAAAAGAAATACTCTATATAGTCACTCAGTGGAAGCGGCTTTTCCACGTCTTTGAACTTCTCTCGGATCGAATACTCGAGTGGCGCTCGGAGAGAGTGGGGCACGACGGCCTCCCTCAAAAATTCGATCGGAAAAAATGTTTCCTTCCATTTTCGTAAAAATATGACCTTGATGCATTCACTCATTTTCAAGATGGCGTACAATAACCAAAGCGTAATGGATCAGCCTCAGAAATCCATAAAAAATTGTCTTGTCTGAAATTCGAGCATGAATGGAGTTATTTAAGTTAAAAAAAATATTTTTTACACCAGGAATAATTTTTTAGGGCCGAAAGAAATTTTTTTGAAGGGGGGTCTCGTCGTCCCCCAGAAAAAATCAAATTTTTCCAGCAGTTTCGCCAAAATAACGGTGAATTTTGTTCAATACGAAACAATAGTAAGCCAATCTAATGGTTGGCAGACACGAAAAGTAATTACTGGCTAAGGGGGCTCGTCGTGCCCCAGAAACAAACTGTTTTTTTTTTTTTTGGAGTTCTATCAGAACAGTGTTGAATTTGTACAAGATCGAAGAAAATTGAATTGATCTAAAGGTTGAAAGCTGTAAAAAATAATTAGCAGCTTAGAGAGGAGGGGGGGGGGGGGGCGCTGTGCCCTCGAAAAAAATGTTTTTTCATGGAGTTTCACCAAAATGGCGGTGAATTAATTCAGGATAGAACAGAAGTAAGTTGGTCTAAGGATTGGAGGCCGCAAATGGTAGTTACCGGTTTAGGGGGGGCGGCGTGCCCCAGGAAAAAATGTTTTGTTGGGGAGTTCCATCAGAACAGTGTTGAAATTGTTCAAGATAGAAGAAAATTGGATTGATCTAAAGATTGGAAGCTGTAAAAAATAATTAGCAGCTTAGCGGGGGGGGGGGGGGGGGGCGCTGTGCCCCGAAAAAAAGGTTTTTTCATGGAGTTTCACCAAAATGGCGGTGAATTCATTTAGGATAGAACAGAAGTAAGTTGATCTAAGGATTGGAGGCCGCAAATGGTAGTTACCGGTTTAGGGGGGCGGGGGGCGGGATGTGTTCCCCAGATTTTTTTTTTTTTTTTGGTAGTTCATCCAAGTAGTGGCAAATTTGTTCACGATAGAACAGAATTAAGCTGATCTGAGGATTGGAAGCCGCAGAAGTAATTACCGTCGGGGGGGAGGGGGGGGGGGGGGAGGGCAAGAGCGCGTCTCGCAAACGACGCTACGTGGATGATACGGCAAAACGTATTCATCTTAGCTCGGTTATGTAAGCATCGCTCAACCGTACATCGAGACCCGGTTTGGAATTCTTCCACAACGTCGCCGAAGTTTTCACGAAATCGTGACGAGCTTTTGTTCACGACGGTAGATAGAATTTTACGATAACGCGCGACACTTTCGATTCAGTCTCGCCGAAGCAAGGTTCGAAACGGACACAAAAGCCAGAGAATTCCATCCCTTCGGGTTTCATCCCAGGACTCCGACTCCCCGCGGTTTGCCCGAGGGAGTTATCGCATGATTCAACGTTGTCCCCAACTTTCCGATGCAGGATTTCCTCGCATTTCCCCTCCGCACGCTCGGGCATTCTCTCTCCGCCGCAACAATTCTCGTTCGACGGTCGAAAACTGCCGGCCAAATTTCGCATCAACGGAGCCGTTTCCTAGTTTTTCAAATTTCTTCAAATATTGCAGTAGCGGAGCAGTGACCTTGAACATGTTAGAACAAAATTCGCGACTAGCCAGGACAAATAAAAAATCGCGGATTTGCGTCACCAGGATGAAGAGCAGCGTCGGGGTTCGGGTTGGACTCTCGAGTGGTTCCCAGGAGGAGGAGGAGGAGGAGGAGGGTGATGATGAACAGCGTTCCGTGCTCTGTTCCCGAGGTGCACTCGAGGTTCCACATCTCGAAAGCCGGCCTTTCTCCTCGACTCCTACGCTACTCCCGGCGGACGAAAAAGTCCCGGCGACTCCTCGAGCGCGTGCATCCTTCGCGCCCACGTTCGCACGAGTCGAAGAGGCCTCTGCGCTCGTCTGTCATCGATGTGTCACGCTTCGACCTTTCATCAATTTGCAGACAATCCAATTTCCAGCGATTCTTCTACCATACACGAGGCATTTCGCATCACGCTATCTCCAACTAGCGTTCGTACCACTCAGATGAATCTGACAACGAAATCTCCTCACCTTTCCGATAACGTAACGATGGAATCTCAAGGTCACACGTTCAATATTTTTTCCCACGCTTCCGATCCGAAGCTGAGCGATTTTCAGGCAAAATGAACATTTTTCAAAAAGTGCAAAACATGTTTCCTGTCGATCTGCACAGTTTTTGTCACTGTTTTCTTCCTTCATGTTTGTTTCGCTCTCATGTTAGTTTCAGCAAGTTTTTGATGCCGAAATGCACTCTGTCCTCGCATTCGATTTTCCCATCACTAAAATTGGAAGTTTCAGCGTGAGTTGCTTTTTTCTGCTCAACATTTTTTTCCGGGATGGTATACTCCAAACCTGAAGAGGTTTTCTTCAGCTTCTATTGACCCCCACCTATGGGAATAATAACGTGGAACCGTGACGTTCCTAGACTAGATTTAGCATTTTCTAGTCTAAAGTTAATTTCAATTTCAGGGCAGTTCTCTACTACCGTGAAGAACTTCTGTTTCTCTGCAACCCCTGTTATCCCAATTGAAGAGATGTCCTATATTTTGAGTCTGCTGTACTGAATTCTACCATTCCAATGCCAGATTCAGATTCAGCGACCCAAAAACCCCCCTTGTGCACTATTTTAAAATGTGTAACCACATTTTACGATTTGTCAGCCATTTTGGGTCCGCCACATTGAATTTTGGAATTTTAAAAATAGATGAAAATACACAAGAAAAGGAAATTTTGTGGATGGTGAGGAAAAAAGTGTCAGCAAATTGAGAACAAGGAAAATAAATATGAGAGTTATAGTAATTGTGAAAGTAAGGACTGTGAAAATGGGATGCTGATGCATCGCCGAGGTTCGTTATCTTAACGGTTATTTGGTATGTTGAGAAAGAGTGAAAAACCGCATTTTATCCGGTTTTCCGGCGCCGACCAGTGCCTCGTCGCGGATGCACAAAAAAGTGTCACGTCTGACGGCTCTGGCACTCAGAGTTGACTGGTCGCCTGCACCGCTGCGGCTATGCTATGCTGAGACTCCACAATGCCGGAATAATTTCTACCTGAGTGCCGGAGATATACTTTCGAAATAAAGCCGGGGAGAAATTACAACGAAGTACCCAAGTGGAAAATGGGAACGGGACTTGTGTCCTGTTCGAAAACGGTTTTTATGTCAGATATTAGACCGGTGGTGCGAGAAATCTAGGTAAGAGCCTATTTTCCGTACCAGTGGATCGGGAAGGAGCATGTATCGAACTTGTGTGCGCGCACCTGGCACATGAAAGTGCGATTCCATTCGATAATGTAGCGTATAAATATAAACAATTTACAGGTGAGAATTCGTTTCGATGTGAATTGTTATAAATATGAACATCAAACAATAAATAATATGTAAAAACAACGAGCCCACGCTTTTTTACCATGACATTCATTTTCTCGTTAATCGTTTTATTTTTAAAATGAGATTTATTTTGCACTGTTCACTTTGAATTGCCGTTGGAGCGTGTTTTTGAGTTTTTTTAGACCATAATTTATTTGCTGAATTTTTTCTAATAGTTTTTCAAAAAATGGTAATTTGAACTCTTAAACGAAAAATTGAAAACTTTGTTTCTTGTGTTCAATTATTGTATTGCCATTGGCCCTCGATACGTGTGCAAAATTGCAAATCAATTTGCAGTTTCAAAGTGGGCGAAAATCGCGTTCGAAGATTCCGTTACAAACATACAAACATACAAACATACAAACACACAGACATACAAACATACAAACAAACAGACAAACATAGACACATACAAATATACAAACACATAAACATACATACCTACAAATATATAAACATATAGACTTAAAAACATACAAACATACAAGCATACAGATGTACAAACAAAGAAACATACAATCATACAGGCGTATCAACATACATACCTACAAATATATAAACATATAGACTTAAAAACATACAAACATAAAAACATACAGACATACAAACATGCAAACATACAGACATAAGACATACAAACGTACAAACATACAATCATACAGGCATATAAATATACAAACATACAAATATATAAAAATATAGACTTGAAAACATACAAACATACAAACATACAAATATACAAACATGCAAACATACAAGCATACAAAGAAATAAACATATAAACTTAAAAATATACAAACATACAGACAGACAGATGTACAAACATACAGACATACAGATGTACAAACATACAAACATACAGGCATACAAATATGCAGGCATACAAACATACACACATACAAACATACAAATGTACAAACATATAGGCATACGATCCTACAAACATACAAACATATTAACATGCAAACATACACACATACATACAAGTGAAGCTGATAAAATAGAAAATTAAAAACAAATTAATGTAAAATTAGATAAAAAAAAATGTGTGTACACTTGAAGACACCGACTAAATTTCCACAGGTAAAAATTGCAATAAGATCGCGATTAATTTTTTTAATCGGAAAATTCACGAAATAACGTCGAAATTTCGATCGTCACACTGGACTGCCACCTTAACAGGCGTTTGTCTGCATTTATCGCCGTCACGTCATCATTTTATTTTTATTACATCTGTCCGCGTCATTGTCAGACATGTTTTTACGCTTGGAACACACCTATCCAACGATTTTGGGGTGAAATGGGAGCTTTTGGTACACGGCGCGGAAATTTACACGTAAACTCGACTCGCGTATATTGGAAATGTGGATATAGCATTCCAGCTGTCACTTGAAGACGAGCCGTCACGAGCAGCCGAACACTTTCGACTCACAATCAAACACAACCACTCCGATAAAGTCTACGGATCGATAGAATCGGTACAACATTCGTCGCGCAGTTTCATTCATCACTGCCATACATCATGCGCAGTTTGTCGAGAAAAACCTTTTTTTTCTTGAATTTTTTAATTTTACAATTTTTTATTTTATGTACGGGGCATTCCACGCTAAATCGGACAATTTGACAAAATTTCAATCTTCATTCTCTCAATTTGTTGACATTTTTTTTGTGCTCTTCGAAAAAATCTTACAGGTGAATTTTGAAAATTTTTCGATCACACGTTTGAAAAATAGCAAATTTTGGTTTTTTGCTCACAACTTCTCGAATAATTCACTTTATTTCCAATTTCAATCGAAAATCGCTGATTGATAATCGACATTCGAGTTCGCGGCAGTATAATTGAAATTCGTGCGAAAATTGCTCAGCTTGATGGATCTGCTGTTAACTGGAGAGCAAATAGCTGCGGGTGGAGTTTTTTTTTGGGGCAAAAATAATATCCGAAGGATGGTCGCGAGGGAGTGCTGCGGTATTGAGACAAGAATATAAATCGGTGGATTCGTTTAATATTGAGGCGACTTGCTCAATTTGGACTATTTTATGGCTCGGAGCTGTGCTGGACGTAGGAGCCGTGTATCACTCTGATTTAACCGGGAGCCTCGAGGCATCGGTGGGAAAAGTCGCGCTTGACCGGTCGATTTAATGGCGAGCAAGTACGAATGCTTGGCTGCTAGTTTGTCGAAATAATAAATGTGAATCGATGCGAATTTTTATAATTACCCGAGCTCGGATCGCCCCGTTGCGATGCGGGCAATCAACGGTGATGAATACCGTTGAAACGGTATTTATTTATCCGCGACTCGGCTACGGATAATAAACTGACTCGGATAATAAATGCAAACAGCACGTCTCTGATAAACATCGCTCCGCGAATACCGAGCAGAAATTCCGAGTTCGGTAAAACCTCCGTTTAGGGGGGGCACCTCCGATCGCTTTCGGAGCAAGTGCATTCGACGCGTTTTCTCGCGGGTAACAACTTTTCTCAGAGACAAAATTGGCGGTCCCACCGAGGAACCGAGATATTCAATGTTAAAAATGTTCAGAACGCATGGCCTGTATATGCATATGTGTGCGAGCGAGCGCTCACTTTTCGTGTGTTGTTTTTCTCATTGCGGATTACGTGCGTTATGTTTATAGTATCAGAGTCGCACGAGAGTAATAACCATCACCACCCCCACCACCACCAACACACCACACCACCAACACACCAGACCACACCACACCGAACCGCACCACACCTCACTGCATCACACCATACTACACTGCATCACACCATACCACGCTACTCCACACCAAGGAACGACATCATGCAGCTATATTCACAATTGGCTTACAATTAGTGCAGTGGTACGGGTTCCGGTAGTGCGACGTGTATCGGTAGTGCAGAACAGGGTAGTGCACATCAAATGGTAGGCAGAGTTGGTGGTTGGTTGACCACACCACACTGTGATCAGTATCTGTATCAATACCTTACTGTGATGTGGTGTGGTCTGGTGTGGTGTGGTATGGTCTGGTGTGGTGTGGTGTGATGAGGTGTGATGTGGTGTGGGATGATGTCGTGTGATGTGGTGTGGCGTGGTCTGGTGTGGTGTAGTCTGGTATGGTGTCGTATGGTCTGGTGTGGTGTGGTGTGGTCTGGTGTGGTATGGTGTGGTGTGGTGAGGTGAGGTATGATCTAATGTGGTGTGGCGTCGTCTGGTGTGGTGTGGCGTCGTCTGCTATGCTGTGGTATAGTCTGGTGTGGTGTTGTGTGGCGTAGTGTGGTATGGTGTGGTATGGTATGATGTGGTGTGGTCTGGTTGGTGTGGTGTGGTGTGGTGAGGTATGGTCTGGTCTGGTCTGGTGTGGTGTGGTATGATCTGGTGTCGGGTGGTGCGGTGTGTTTGGTTGAGGTTTGGTCTAATGTGGTGTGGCGTCGTCTGGTGTGCTGTGGTATAGTCTGGTGTGGTGTTGTCTGGCGTGGTGTGGTGTGGTGTGGTATGGTGTGATGTGGTGTGGTCTGGTTGGTGTGGTGTGGTGTGGTGAGGTATGGTCCGGTCTGGTGTGGTGTAGTATGGTCTAGTGTGGGGTGGTGTGGTACGGTGTCTGAATAAGTGCGACCAAATGTATTAATTTTTGACACTTTTACCATTGAATCTCTCTGTTCCAGGGCGAGATCGCCAACTTTGTCTCGGATAAAAGTTGTTCCCCATGCGTAAACTCGTCGAATGCACTTGGTCCAAAATCGATTGGAGGTGCGTCTCCCAAACGGTAGTTTTACCCCGAGTTCGATCGAGACAATTTAAAAAAAACTTCGAAGGCGTTGGTGGACAGTTGACAGGAGATGGAGCATTGTTTCAGCAACGTGTCGTTGTCACGTAACGGGTTTTCCGACGACCGGCGATCAGCCTCGCTCGGTTATCCAATAGCAGCTGTCTGTCTACGCCGAAGATTTGCAAGGAGCGGCACCGGCGAGGAAAGGGAAACGTGGAAGTAAAAAGAGAGACCCGAGGGAAAAAAGTGAAGACGGTGAGACAAAGAGGAAAACGAGAAGGGAGAAAAAAAGTGAGAACGGAGAAGAAACCGTATAAAAGGAAAGAAACAAGTATTTTCTTCCAGCCCTGGTTCTTCTACTTCCCAAGACCAGGACTCGAGACACGGTTCCAAGTCGAGTCAGAACTTGCGCCGAGGTTCCAACACTGTGAACACGATGTGCCGAAACTTGAGCCAAGCGGTAATCGTTTAAATAATTTTTTAATAACAATTGCGAGTGACAAATGTTACTACTTAATGAGACACTTGGAAGTGGGTGAGAATCGTTTCGAAACGGTTCCCTCACACGCGCACATATGTACGACTGAAGGTGACAAAAGCGTGTTAAAAACGTCGACAGCCACGAGATTTTCCTTTCATCGGCGTCCTCGCTGCCTCCGTTCCAGTCACGCGTCAAAGCACTTCTCTCGGCTCGCTCAAATCGAATCGCCGGTGCGAAATGATACTATCAGATACGTGAATGAAGGGTGGGTCTAGTCAGGATCGCGGAATCCATCGGTGACAAATTTTCCTATCACTTCCACGCCTCCCATGCTCGTGCCAGCTGCTCGCCAAGTCATGGAAATGCTCGAACCCAAGCATCTCGAGGAGCCACCTTCGAACCTTTTACGGATGAATTTTAAAGCAAGCTCGTAAACCGGAGTCCCGGTTGTCGCCAAGAGTCTCGTATGAAAATCGGAGTGTTATACTCGACCACGAGTATAGAAGCAGAATTTCTCGCGAATACTTCGTAGGCAAGTTTTTTCCTTCTTCCTAGTCACGAATCTTGTCAGCCATCTTTTGTTACTAATTTTTTCAACTCAACGCCTCGTTTCCGAAATCTACATCCGTTCCTCGTCTCGATTGTTTTCACCTGCTCGTCCGGTCACCTGGCCTACAGAGAAGTCGCGAACGATAGCGGATCGTTGAAGGAAGAGATCGAAGACGAGCGAAGTTCGGTCGAGGATGATTCTCCAGTTTCTTGGGACGACCACCTAGGTAGCTTTTATCGGCCTCCTCGGGGGCCGGTATCTCCGGATATTTTACCCGGATTTTGTGGGGCCAACAAGTTGCTCCCGCTGTTGCCGGACAGGCAGGCAAGGCATTGTTTGTAGGAAGACCATATATTTGCCTGTTGGGTGACACCGAACCTTTATTACCGCGAAGGAGCAGCCTTCTGCTTCAGCTTCAGCTTCGCCTCCCCTTCTTCCAGGCTCTCGCCGAGAGAAATGTATCGGACGTGTAATCGTGCCTGCATTCGTATTTCCGGCTCTCCGTTTTATACCACCCTTCACGATTCCTATTTCGTACCAAGTACCTAACAGCGTCGACGCGAGAAAACGTCTCCTGGCCGTGCGGGGGTAATCGCTTACCTCTGTGAGCTCCTGAGCTGCTCCTCACCGACATATTGTAGTGGGTTGCCAAATTATTAGGAACTGTGGCCTTTTTTCCTCTGGAATCTCTGAGCTTCTACTACGATAAACTCTCAGAATTATATATCAGCCCGACTAACATAACAATTGTATCAAGATATCTTAAGACACGAATGTATTCCTTAACCTAGAGTCAGAAAGACTGTGAGCGAGAAAAGTAATTATTTCCAAGTTATAATAGTACATGGTGTGACTAGGGCGCGTCACACGCTACATTTGTCATGTAATCTGCATTAGAAGGGCGAGATTTAATGTGGATTGAATTTATCTGTCAGTTTAGTTAATGGTCGAACTGACAACTAGAGAGGTTTGAGATGAACAAAACTGTGATTTTCCGCCCTCGGGAAGAAAACTAAGCTTTTCTGCCCACGGGAAGAAAAAGAGGCTTTTCTGCCCACGGGAAGAAAACGATGCTTTTCTGCCCGCTCGATCGACTTTTGTTCGACAACAGTTGCAGTCGCCTGAACTTGGCTAGTTTCGGGTGGCTCAACATGCATTGAAACTCGCCCTTTCAATACGGGTTACATGCAAAGATATTTAATGACCTTGACCATAATTTCAAGGACATAATGATAACCGAAAAATCAACGATAAACAAAGTTTGTAAAATCGGCCCAGGTAAATATTCCAATAAAACAAATAAAGTATACACGATGGCGAGTAAGATCCCGATGCGTATATACGGGGCATTCCACGCCAACTCGACCACTGTCAAACCCCAACCACCTCACAATCGTTTCATGTTTTTTCCCAACATTCTGCTCGGTAAAAAACGCGACCTGAATTTTTTTTCAAATTTTTCCATCCGCCCATTCGTTTTTTATAAATATTTGGACTCGATTGCGGACGTTCATTTTTAAAAATCTGAAAAAATTCTCAAAAATCCGGCGAATCGCACGAAACACTCCCCGTTAAGGAGAGACGGCGCCGATTTTTTTTCCCATTCTTTTATCACGCAATTCGGGATTTCAAAATTCTCAAACTCAAAATTAACACAGGAAAATGCACATTTCTGTTCGATCCAATCGATTCCAAGAACCCTGAGTTATTGACAACGAACATCTCACGTTTACCCAATCTCCTCTTTTTTTTATCCCATGAGTCATGAACGCGTGTGCGCATGACCGTACACCACAGCCGCTCCAAGCGACTCACCATTTCCACGAGCTTGTCGTCGAACCCGAGTCTTAGCCAATTACTAGAATTTATCGACCATTTCGGGTAACAATAGACCGTAAGCTAGCGCGCGATACCTTGCGCAAGCCACTCGATATCATTATAAAGCCACTGTATACCAGTTGTTTTATGAAATAAAAATAAACTGCTGCCAAAAAAAAAATTAGTAAAATATTTGTTTTTTTCCAGGATTTTGACTCCTTTTTACCCCTTGTGTGAGCAAAAATCAGAGATACATAGCTACATTTATGTAAAGTCGCCGCTCGATAATTTGAATCTCTCAATAATATGAAGTAAAGTTCCAGTCCCTTGAGAAATAGCTTTTTTTTAATTCGTCGGGTCAGTGGTAGTGTAAATTCAAAATGGCGACCAAATCGTGCAGATTTTTATGAATTTTTTTTTTCTCGAATACCTCCGCCATTTCGAATTTCAAAGACAAGTTATATAAACCAAATTTGTAGAAAATTTCATTTTCTACAACTTTGTTTTCCACATCTTTTCTTCTAAGATCGATATTACGCCAACGGCGAGGAAAAAGAGAACCGACCAAAAAGTAACACGAGATTCTGATCACTTTTGTCGACAAAATATCGATCTGAGAAGAAAAGTTGCTAGAAACAAAGTTGTAGAAAATTGAATTTCCTACAAATTTGGTTCGTACAACTTTTCCTTAAGATTCGAAATGGCCGAGGTATTCAGCCAAAACCATTTTTTTCAGAAAATTCAAAATAGCGAATATACGCCACTGCGCGATTCGAGAAGGACTTTTTTTCGAGAAGATCAACACTATTATGTAACAGGCAAAAAAGAGCGGAAACTTGCAGACAGAGCTTTTTTTTGAAGCTGAGCATCGAATTATTCGAGATTGGAGGGCAAAAACCTATTGAAAAGTGCGAAGAAAATACGAAGTTCACACTTTTTTTCGAGAAGGTCTACACTTTTGTGTAAAAGGCAAAAAAAAGAGCGGAAATTTGCACACGGAGCTTTTTTTTGGAGCTGAGCATCGAATTATTCGAGATTGGAGGGCAAAAACCTATTGAAAAGTGCGAAGAAAATAAGAATAGTGACGAAAACGTCGGAGACCCGAGCACGCGGTAATTTTTGGACGTAGGAGTCGACGGCGCGGCGTTTCAAGTTGGCTGCCGTCGTGGTATCGTGAAATTATACGGTGCGAAGCGATCTGTTCGCTAACACCGTGTTATTACGTGGAAATTATTGCTATGCACCGTTTATTAGCAGCTTGATCTGATCCGAGTATCTTCCATGCGACTGGCATGAGCCCTGAGCACGAAAAGTTTTCGAGCAACTTCGAAATACCCGTATTTTTTCTTTGTCATTTACGATTGTTCAGAAAAAAATTGTTTAAGCAAATGATTGTTTAAAAATTAACCGATTGTTCATACCCGTTTTACACTAACAATTTGGACTTTGATGAAAAAGTGTTACGCGTGTTTTCGTCCTCATTTTTCCCGTAGAATCGACTGGTGCGACCAATTTTTCGGAGTAACATTTTTTATCACAATTTGTTTAAACAATTTTTTATAAACAATTGCAAAGCGCGGGAGAAAAAACACGAGTCTTTTTTTTTGCATTCGTCGTAGTTAACCAGCCCAGTCTTTTCATGGGCCCCAATGGGCTCAAGGTCAACTCTCCCATTCGCCAAGTGTCTGGAGCTCGATAAGGAACTTGGTTCCAAAATGGAGGGAAAAATGGGAAAAAGGGAGCACGGTGAGAAAACGAACGGAACGGAACGAAACGCGGATTCGGAACGAAACGCGGAGCCACCAACGAACATACGTAGCAGACGAAGAGGTCGATAACAGGTTGATGATTAACGCATTTCTCACGTAGTTTCGAGCGGGTGGGTTTAAATAAAGGGCATCGGATTCCGGAACCAGCTCGTTAAAAAGTTATCGGCGATGCGTGTTCCCCCCGATGGGCGAAGTGGACTCGATGGGATGAGATGCTTCGGAACGGGGTATCTAACGTTCGTTCGCCGTCGAAGGTCGGAGAGAAGCTCTCCGATCGGAATGGATGTTCGACACGATTGGACCCGTTCGAGCTATCGATGCCTCTCTCCAAATGGGGGGGGGGGGGGGGGGGGGTGGGTGAAGAGATATTCCAGCGATTTTTCGGACGGTTGCGCGCAAACCGCAGGGGCGGAACGTTCCCAGTTCCAAATGCCAGATAACCGGCGATGTTTTTGCAACGACCTCTTCCTTGGTACCGTGAATTTTATCGTCCAAGATCACGTCAAGCACCCAACCTGGCCCAACCCACCAGAAATTTGGCAGCCGAGAACCACCAGCGTGACATCCGAGGCGCAAGGAAGACAACGATTATCGTCGATCTCGCCGATCCTTGCCATCTTAAAGGAGAAATACGGAACCATGTAGCACGTGGGAGGTTTAACGTTCCTCGTATATATCAACGGCGTGGTTCGCCCGGCGCGTTGGACATCCGGTCTCGTCGATCGAGAGAATATCCGTGCGATTTTTTGCTGCTTCCTTTTGTTTCGCGGGTTTTGCACGCTAATACCGCTCCTCGAGTGCAGTACTGGAACGAGATATCGTCTGGGTACACGGTAAAAGAATGTCCAGCATTGTGTGAAGTGTACACATTTTTGTGCAGAATATTTAACATTTTAGTGCGTCGATTTAACACAATCGTATTGTTGTTCGATGTGTCTGTTTCCCAGCACACAAAAGTGTTGCTCGATGCTAGAGTAACACTTTTCAAATATTATTCTAACTTTGGTTTATGTTACTCTTAACACAGAGCTGTGCCACTGTATCACTACACACTGAGTGTGTTGAAATAACACTAATTGTGTGCAGAAAAAGTTAATGACACAAATTTCTGTGCTAAATTGGACGGACAGTTTTACTGTGTACATCGTCAACAATTTTCTGTCATTGTGTAAAGTGTAGACATTTTTGTGCAATATATATATAACATTTTAGTGCGTCGATTTAACACAATCGTAGTGTTGTTCGAGCAGTCAGTTTTTCAGCACACAAAAGTGTTGCTCGATACTAGTGTACCAATTTTCAAATGTTACTCTAACTTTAGTTTATGTAAGTCTTAACAAAGAGCTGTGCTACTGTATCACTACACACTGAGTGTGTTGAAATAACACTAATTGTGCGCAGAAAAAGTTGATGACACAAATTTCTGTGCTAAATTGGACGGACAGGTTTACTGTGTACATCGTCAACAATTTTCCGTCATTGTGTAAAGTGTACACATTTTTGTGCAATATATATGTATATAACATTTTAGTGCGTCGATTTAACACAATCGTAGTGTTGTTCGATGTGTCCGTTTTTTAGCACACAAAAGTGTTGCTTGATACTAGTATACCACATTTCAAATGTTACTATAACTTTAGTTTATGTGAGTCTTAACACAAAGCTGTGCTAGTGTATCACTACACACTGAGTGTGTTGAAATAACACTAATTGTGCGCAGAAAAAGTTGATGATACACATTCCTGTGCTGAATTTGACGGACAGTTTTAGTGTGTACATCGTCAACAATTTTCCAGCATTGTGTAAAGTGTACACATTTTTGTATAGAATATTTAACATTTTAGTGCGTCGATTTAACACAATCGTAGTGTTGTTCGATGTGTCCGTTTTTCAGCACACAAAAGTGTTGCTCGATAGTAGTGTACGACTTTTCAAATGTTACTTCAACTTTGGTTTATGCTAGTCTTAACACAGAGCTGTGCCACTGTATCACTACACACTGAGTGTGTTGAAATAACACTAATTGTGTGCAGAAAAAGTTGATGACACAAATTCCTGTGCTAAATTGGACGGACAGTTTCACTATGTACATCGTCAACAATTTTCTGTCATTGTGTAAAGTGTAGACATTTTTGTGCAATATATATAACATTTTAGTGCGTTGATTTAACACAATCGTAGTGTTGTTCAGCACGGTTTTCTCTGCAAAACTCCGTATTTCTTTGCTCATCCAAAATTATGAAAGAGCCTCTTCGAAGAACACTCGTCTTGCACTACGTTTGGAGTAGAGAGCGTTGACAAAATTCGTTGCTGGTGCGCGGCTTGTTGTCCTGGTCAGAAACGCCATCGGGAAAACGGAAACTGATTTCGCATCGATTCCGAACGACGTTACGTCCCCCGATTCCACATCGTCGACGAAGAGGATCCATCGGACCAAATCAGTTCGTAATTACAAACGAATCGGTCGAGAATTGCAACGCGAATGGTGAACTGCGGCGGCGAATTGCCCTGCTAATTCGATTTCACGCGTGCTCTTTGCCGCGTCAGCCTGTTGGCTGCAGCCATTCGCTTGTCGGCAATAATTTACGCCCAGCGAAAATCGGATTGATACGCGTTAACCCATTAAGGTCCTGGCAAAAACTGGGCTGGCGAGCACCAAACTAACTACGCCATTCGTGGAAGAGAATAAAAAAAAATACCCATATTTTCTAATAAATAAATAAAAATACAAAATAATAAAATAATAAATTTGCAATTGTTTGTAAAAAATTGTTTAAACAATTTATTTTCTGTTAGTTATTCAAATTATTCAAACTCTAATTCCATCTTTGATTTCTCGTTCACAGAACATATTGGTCTTCGCGAAAACAACATCTATGTCACATGTATAACCTGTAAAATTATTTTCCACGAATTTGAAAATATCGCGATGAAGTTTAGGTCGTATAAAAAACTACTTGGGATAAAAGTTGTTCATTTTGGTTAGTGAAATGCAAATCGGCGAGAAAAAGTGCACGATCCGGTAAAAAAAAAATGTTGACGTCCGAATGACCTTGAGAGCGTGCACCGAATGGAAAGTGCGGTATCACATCGTTGCACCCTGTTTGAACCATGAAACTTTTATTTCGAGCACATTTCTGTGAAATGCATTGTTCTCGAGATATCGCCTGTGTCGGCTTAGGAGAGTCACCCTGTACACGCGAAATTGTTGAATTTGAATTGCGAATGGGTATAAGTTTTGGGGAAAATGAACCGTGTTTGAGGAATATCCGCGAGGCGAGTGAAAAAAATGCGGTAAAACGGTCGTGCCCAACAATAATCATCGTCGAAGCTCCCGTGGCGACGCCGAGTTTCGCCGGAAGGGTCTTCCTCCTCGGACGGGGGGACGCGGCGCGGCGAAATGCAGCGAGGCGGACGAGGATCGGCCTTGTTTTTTTTTTATTAGAACAAAAAGAAAAGAGGCTCTACTTTGGGTGAAAAAAGGTGCGGACGTGGGACGAAGAAAGGACAGAGAGAAATGAGGAAAAAAGGCGCGACACAGAAGAGGTATTGATCGAGAGCCGGCGCGGTGAGTAAGAATGCGGATCGCGCGCGAGGTGAGAAGTTCGGAGCGGGCGATCGATCAGCTCGAAACGGGCGAGATAAACTGTACAATCGATGACACGATGCCGTCGTCTTTATTGTTGGGATCCATCAAATGGAAATTCGAGGGGAACTCTTCCGGATGGCGACTGGGATCCGATTACAAATCAATTGGGCGCCCGTGGCCTTGGGTGTTCTCGGTGACTCGCATGGCGAGGAACCGGGGGGCTGTGGGAATTGGGAAGTTTTTTCATTTTGGAAACTCGTGATCCGGGAAAAACTGGACTCGTCTTCCTCTCCTTGGCAGTGTCTATTCCGCGAGAGGCGGAATGGACACTGCAAATCGCTGCAGATGCGAGCCACGATGCGATATTGGTAGTGCAGAGCGGTAGGATTGGACCTAATTGGACGAATGTACTCGCGGACGTGACGAACCGATTAAGACCCAGGCAAAAAGTGGGCTGGGTAGCGTGACTATACCATTCATGTGTTTTGGATCTTGTCATTTGAGATTGTTTATAAAAATTGTTTAAACAAATTGCGACGAAAGTTGGTATTTTGAAAAACTGATTGCACTACTAGGTTCTATGGACAAAACTGTAAGGAAAAGCTGTGCAACACTTTGGAGTGGAAATTCAGCTTGTTAGTGTAAAACAGTTATAAACAATTGATTCTGAAGAGGAAACGTGACTACGCCAAATCGCAAGCAAAACTCGAACCAGATAACATCAAAGAAACTATACTGATACCGAAGGAAGATGGGAGAAAATACCCGTATTTTTTCTTTGTCATTTACGATTGTTTAAAAAAAAATTGTTTAAACAAATTATGATGAAAGTTGCTATTTTGCAGTACCGACTGCACCAATCGATTCTACGGAAATATTATAACGTGAGCCTCTACGACACTTTTTTGTCTGAGTTCAATTTGTTAGTGTTAAACAGTTATAAACAATTGCATGATCAAGAGTAAACGTGAATACACCAAATCCTGGGCAAAACTCGGGTCAGATGGCATCAAACGAGCCATTCATAAACGAATACGTGAGAGAATACCCGTGTTTTTTATTTTGAAATTTTCAATTGTTTATAAAAAATTGTTTAAACAAATTGTGATGAAAGTTAATATTTTCGAAAACTAATTGCACCATTCGATTCTACGGAAAAAAACTACGTGGAAAACCTATTTAATGCTCTTGTTTCGAAGTTCAATTTGTTAGCGTTAAACAGTTGTGAAAATTGTTTAAACAAATGGAAATGAAAGTTGGTGTTTTGAAAAACTGATTGCACTAATAGGTTCTACGGACAAAACTATAAGGAAAAGCTATGCAACACTTTGGAGTGGAAGTTCAGCTTGTCGGTGTAAAACAGTTATAAACAATCGCATGACGAAGAGTAACAGTGACTATACCAAATCTCAGGCACAACTCAGGCCAGGCGCATCAATCTAGTTATCCTATTCGCAAGCAGATGGACAAAATACCCGTATTTTTTATTCAGTCATTCGCGATTGTTTATAAAAAAATTGTTTAAACAAATTAGGAAAAAAGTTGTTATTCTGAAAAAGTGATTTTACCAGAATTCAGATAATTCGGATTATCGAATATTCGCGAACCCAGGGAAAAAACCGAATAATTGCCGCCTCCGATATTGTTGTCGAGGGGAAATTTGTTGTCGACGCTGATAGTGGGGTTGAAGGCTCGCGAGAATATCTGTCGGGCGATGCCGCCGATCGCGGCGTACTGAATTCCTCGGGCGTGAATTTTATCGAGTGCGCGGGTAAAAAGACCACCCTGAGATCATACGGAGCGTGGGATGTGAAACGGATGAGAGTCGCCGGATGATAATTCTTATTATTCGAGCTGACGCGAGACGCGACGAGTCCGATGAAAAACTAATATTAGCTTTTAGCTGTTCGTTCGTGTCTTTGACGCGCACCGTCGAACGCGATGGAAACGAATATCGGGGAAAAAAGCTATACGCGGCAAACGAACGAGAAAAAGCTCGTTTTGTTCCTTGTCAAAATACGACGAGGACGGAAGTGGCGAAAATACGAGGAGTTTGCGCAATTAAAAATATTCGCGCGACCTGCCGTAGCTCTTCATTCGTTTGCGCGTGATGTAGCAAAGTTGCCACAAAAACGGGATTTTTTTTTCGAAAAAGGAACCAGAACGGTTTTTTTCACAATTTTTATTTGTATATTTTTGTAGGAAATTATCTTCATTTTTTCTTTACTGAATACATGTTTTTTACAGCATGTTTTGTTTTTTTGTTTTCGAAAACAATTTTAATCCCCCCCACCCTCCCTCATAATCTCTTGTTTTAATTGTTGAACCTTCTACTCAGAAATTTTCTTGAACAAGACACTTAGATTGTAGGAACACAAGCATCGACGATAATCACCATACAGAGTTCGGAGAGTAGCAATTGAAAAGAAACACTAGAATTGACTAGATTCAGTATTTATCCACTTTAGATTTTCGAGGTCGTTAGAATAACTTCCCTCTGGATCAGGAGGTGGAGACAGAAATAGATGAATGAAGAAATAAATAAATAGACAGACAGACAGATAGACAGACAGAGAAACAGGCAAGCAGATAGACAGAGAAACAGGCAAGCAGACAGACAGAGAGACAAGCAAGTAGACAGACAGAGAGACAGGCAAGCAGACAGACAGGGAGACAGGCAAGTAGACAGACAGTCAGACAAGCAAGCAGACCGACAGAGAGACAGGCAAGTAGACACACAGAGAGACAGGCAAGCAGACAGACAAAGAGACAGGCAAGCAGACAGACAGACAGGCAGACAGATAGACAGGCAGAGAGACAGAGAGACAGGCAGGCAGACAGAAGGATAGGCGGACAGACAGACAGAGAGACAGACAGACAGACAGACAGACAGGCAGGCAGGCAGGCAGCCAGACAGACCGAGGCAGGCAAACAGACAGACAGGCAGGCAGACAGATAGACAGGCAGAGAGACAGAGAGACAGGCAGGCAGACTGACGGATAGGCGGACAGACAGACAGAGAGACAGACAGACAGACAGGCAGGCAGGCAGGCAGGCAGGCAGACAGACAGACAGGCAGGCAGGCAAGCAGGCAGACAGACCGACAGATAGATAGATAGCATAAATAGACGAGTAAATTATTAAAAACGTAAATGAATAAATGATTAATAATATTAAATATTTCTCGGTCAGCATCGAACGACGAAGATCTGGATATTCGTTGACCTTGGCGGACAAAATCCGACGATAGATTGTACTCGTTGTGATCAGATTCGGAACCGATTCGGATCGAAGTACCGATCATGAGGTGTCGGCGTGTTGGTGTCGGTCGGGGAGGGAGGAGAATCCAGATCGTATCGAATTGGATACACGAATGAGAATCGCCTCGACAAATGACTCCGTTTTAATTGCTAATCGATGCGTTGCTCTTGGAACGGAATAACGATCGGATGTTACTTTCGAACAAATTTGTTGTTACCTTTAAGGAGGAGTTGTTAAAGAGGTTGGCGGAACGATTTGGAATTCTCAGCGTACCATGGATCGGATGATCGGCATTTCGAAGATTTCAGCGTTGCGCAACCTGTTCCAAAAACCGGTATCCTACGCATAGGTTTCGTAGAGGCTGACTCTCTTCGCGTTTGGTGAGAGGTCCGTGAAGAAGTGAAGAAGAGGAACAGTAGCGGTGAGTAACCCCGAGCCGCTCCGACTATTTACGCCACATTTTTATAGCTCCGAGCATCCAAGTCTGACTCTAACTAACAACGATCACATCTCGTACATCCGTACATTCGACGCTACCGATCATGAAAATGCCATCGAAGTGCGGATGAGCATCGAATAACGAGCCAACGACGAGTAGATACGAACAAATTTGTCCAGCGTTAGTCAGCATCTAGATATAGAATGTACCCTCCGTCGTACAGTTTCCTTCCCAAGAATTCTATTTAACCCTTAAATTAACCCATGTGACGGATCAAAAAATCGATTTTCTTCTTTTCCGTAAATTTCGTCCTTAACAGGTCTAGAATATGGTGGTAAAGTGATATTTCAAAATTCGAAGTCGTTACAAAGATACGGCAGTTAGAAGAAGCAGCTGCATGGAGGGTAAGTGAAGATGTTCATAGTCTTAACCGGACTCCTCTCAAAACTGTGTTCTTCAAACTTGCCTCCGTCGTATCTCGAGAACGGTTTGACCGAATGACTTCAAATTTATACGACAGACTCGGCACATATATCCACACGGAATGAACCACTATCATTCAAAAGTTCCCAATTTTTCTATTTTTTTATAACAAAAACGTAACAAAAAAAAACACGAAATTCCAAACTTTTTCTTCAGAGGTCTACCAAAAATCCAATTTTTGGTATTTTCGATCGAATACCGTTCATCCCGTGCATTCGAGCTTACAAATCGAGATGCCGTCAACTTTTTTCATTTCAGATGAGCCAATCAGCCGGAATCGTGGAGGAAGTGAGTGTCCATTTTTTCGAGGCGGGTGTCTTCACTGCGCTGTAACTCACGACCTATTGGATATTTTTGGCTAAAAATTTATATACAAGCTCTTGAAATGCGTATAAATAAATGATGATAAACTCAAAGTTCTATATTTTCACTGGTCGTTAAAAAAAAATCCCTAAAAAACGCTTAAAAAACAGGTCGACACGTCGGTGAACATGTAAGCTTGGCGTCGAAGAGGAGGTAAATTTCACGAAGAGGTTTTGTAAAAATGGGGGAGTTGCAAACGTGGATTTCGTAACAGGGTTGATGAGGAGGTGAGGCGCGGAATGTGGGGAGAAAGAAGGATGTGGGTAGCGCGCGAAGAAGCTGGTATGTTAATTAAATTATTCCGAGCTGGGGAACGCGCGAAATTGTCACATGCGTAATTGAGCGAGCATTAGGCGCGATAAACGCGGGGACGAAGGCTTAAATACGTATCGATCGTGTAAGAGAAGGGAAAAGGTGAAAATGACTTAGTTACAGGCGAAGAAATACTCCGATTTAGGATGGAAAAGTGACGGACAAATCATGAAAAAGGTTGTTATTTTGAGAGAGTGATTCCACCGATCGGTTCTATGGGAAACATGATGATGAAAAGCTGTATAGCACTTTTTTGTCAGAGATCAATTTGCTAATGTGAAATGATTATAAACAATTGAATTTTTAAAACATGTAGATTGTTGAGGATCATGTTTTCATCATAATTTGTCTCGTACACATCAAATGGTGGGCAGAGTTTGTGGTTGGTGGTTGAGCACACCACACTGTGATCAGTATCAGTAACAGTACTATACTGTGATGTAGTGTCGTGTAGACTGGTGTGATGTGGTGTGGTGTGGTGTGGTGGATGTGGTGTGAAGGGTGTGGTGTGGTGTGGTGTGGTGGATGTGGTATGAAGGGTGTGGTGTGGTGTGATGTAATATAGTGTGGTGTGGCGTGTATCGGTAGTGCAGAACAGGATTCACATCAAATGGTGGGCAGAGTTTGTGGTTGGTGGTTGACCACACCACACTGTGATCAGTATCAGTAACAGTACTATACTGTGATGTAGTGTCGTTTGGACTGGTGTGATGTGGTGTGGTGTGGTGTCAAGAATGTGGTGTGGTGTAGTGTGGTGTGGTGTGATGTGATGTGATGTGATGTGATGTAGTGTGTTGTGGTGTGGTGCGGTGTGGTGCGGAATCTGAATAAGTACAACTTGTCTGGAGCATTAGCATTACCGAAGCCGTACCAATGATTGATTAAAAATTATACGACTGATCAGATATTATGATATATTCGCTAAATACAAAGTTTGTCTGATAATTATTATTTCGCATACAATTCCAGTTCACCTGCTAATTATTATGCTGGCATTAGGTGCCCAGGATTTTTTGTTAGAATTTGCACTTTTTTGTGAAAGCTACCTTTACAGAATTGGTGACAAGGTCTTTGATTATTTTTCAATAATACCTGGAGTGTTGTATCCAATGTTGGACGCTTCGTTCATTATTTACATGCTATAGTGATTCTTCCATTTTATTTTTACAAAAAGGGGACGTTATTTGGCGACCATGCCTCACCGAGTCTCTCGAGGGATGCCTGTTCCCAACTTCGCCACTCGCGGATTCCAATTGGAATTTATTTTAGAACCTGTGCTCGTTACAAGTTCTTTTGTATCTCGTTTCCAGGAGAAAAGGGGCAAATAAACTATTTATTTATAACCATATATAGAAGCCATTTTTACCTATTTGTTTATGCTAATTCATTTATATTTATTCATAGCTATTTGTTTATAACTATTTACTTATATTTATTTATTCATACCTATTTGTTCATAATTATTTATTTATACCTATTTGTTTATAATTATTTATTTATACCCATTTGTTGATAATTATTTATATGAATTGGAATTAGATTAATACTATACGTAATTTCAGAGACAGAGCAAATAAATCTCTGTTGGCTGCTAGTTCGGAATAGATTTTCGTATCTCGGCGAGACGAAAAGATATCGTCAGATATCGGTTTCGACGACGTTGCGAATGCGTAGAGACGCGACGAGACAGGACGATGACGAGGAACAGCACGCGAAGTGGGAATCTGATTTTCGTCGACGAAACGTCTGGGTCGCCGCGATTTCGGCATCGCAAGCGGAAAAGAGGGGTAGATTGCGTGGGTCGCGTTTTTAGTCGCGGCACGATTTCCTCTTCAAATCTCATCAAGATCGATCGAGCGGGTTCAGTTGGAATTCGTGGAGCGCAAGCGTGCGTCGTGCACCGCGCAGGCGCGACGCATGGTCAGGGACCAGAAGTAGAAATTCAAGTGTTTAAAAATAAACTCTTGTCTTAGTCGCGAGACGAGAAGAAGAAGCGCGAGAAAATTCACGAGAGGATATTTTACACGCGCGATGAGTCCACTTCGCGCGCGGTTATCCACCCCTCGCGCAGATTCCCGAGATACCTGATTCAGGCATGCGATCTCGTGAATCACCGCGAGGAACTTTATACCGAGAAACGAGTAGAGAAAACACGAAGAGAGGAAAAAAGTGCAAATTATTGGAAATTTGTTTCATGAATGAGGAACACTAAAAATTGTAGTTCGTGTGGGGTTACACAGTAAAAAGATGTTTGCTATAGTGTAAAGTGTGAAAATTTTGTGTAGAATATTTAACATTTTAGTGTGCTGATTAGTGTTGTTCTCGCCATCCATTTTTCAATACACAAAAATGTTACTTGACACTAAAGTAACACTTTTTGAACGTTACACTAACTTTGGTTTATGTTAGTCTCGACGCAGAACTGTGATATTTTATCACTGCACACAGATTGTGTTGAAATAACACTAAGTTTGTGTACAAAAAAACTGTTGACACAAACTTTTGTGTTAAATTTGATTCACATCGTTTTGCTGTGCACATAGTAAACAATTCACCGTGATTGTGGAAGGTGCAGACAATTTTATGTAGAATATTCAACATTATTATAGTGTGCTAATTTATACAATCGTAGTGTTGTGCGTTTTTCAACACACAAATATGTTGCTTGACACTAAAATAACACCTTTTGAACGGTACACTAATTTTGGTTTATGTTAGTCTCGACGCAGAACTGTGTTACTTTATCACTATACACAGATTGTATTGAAATAACACTAAGTTTGTGTAGAAAAAAACTGTTGACACAAACTTTTGTCTTAAATTTGATTCACATCGTTTTGCTGTGCACATAGTAAACAATTTTCCGTCATTGTGTAAGGTGCAGACATTTTTGTGCAGAATATTCAACATTATAGTGTGCTGATTTGACACAATCGTAGTGTTGTTCGATCAGTTCGTTTTTTAATGCACAAAAATGTTATTTGATACTGGGGTAACACTTTTTAAATGTTACTCCAACTTGGGTTTACGTCAGTCTTAACACAGAGCTGTGTTACGGTATCACTACACACGAAATGTGTTGAAATAACACTAATTTTGTGTAAAAAAAATTAGTTAACACGAGTTTCAGTGTCGAATTTGATGGAAATTTGTTTACTGCGTAACTTCACAAAACAGTCGGTTATTCTCACCGTATCGCCCATTTTGGCGAACTCGTAATCTGCTTTGATACATTCAGCTTTGATGCCGATGCTCCCAAAAATCAGAAAAAAATCACAGAGAGTCCATCTAACACATGGAAAAGTGTACACTTTTTTCAGAACTTTCGGAGACATTGGGAAAAATGTAGGTGGCTGGATTGAGGAAGAATGCCTCAAATATGTGAAGTGGAAATAAAAAATATTCTGTACCTTACCTTTTTTCCTAGTTACGAATCCAAGTAATACTTGGTAATGAAAACGTCATGTTGAAAAAAATACTCAATAGTGCAACTGTGCATGGCAGTAGTGCCAAAAGGTACCACTACACTGCTTTTCTGGATCGGTACCAGATCCCATTGGTTCTCGTATCACGAACAAATAATAAGAAATGGTGGGAGTAACGAACTATGACATACCTACCTCTGTGCCTGACACGTTCCACAATCAGAGACTGGCGTCGCGTCGGCTCTCTCGCAGCGTGGGGATGCGAGGCGGCGTCGCGACGTCTCTCTATCCCCGCGATCGCAAGATTTATAGTGGCAACACCCGATAAGATCTTTGGCTAAGTGATTTCTCGCGTCGACGTGACACGAAGTCCGTAGGCACGTTACAAACGAACGAGCTCGAGGACTCAAGAGAGAAGAACCATCGGGCGGAGTAGTGAGAGAATCGGTGCGAGCTACGCGGCAACGAATTTATCAAGGACCTTTCGACTTCGAAACACGAATACAAATTTGGCCCGGATGACACGAGGCCCCTTTTTCTTCTCCATCTGTTCACCTCGATTAACGATCCCTCGACACACAAATAAGAGTGTTTTTCCAACCCTTCGAGTACACAATGGGTCATTTTGACCCTACGATCGACTCTGACCGAAAACAGCATTCAGGTATATGAAAACAAGGCAGTACTATACCTTTCCAAGCATACCATTTTCTTTTCAAGACTTCATTTTTTTCCTATTTTTTTCTAATTTTCTAAGGGTGTGCAATACCTCGAAGACACTTGTTATACTTGAAAAGTACTTCAGCACTATACAAACTATACTTGTGAATTTTTTTGAGTGAAAGGGTTCAGCGATTCCGAAGTTATAGACGGTCAAAGAGTGGATAGGGTCAGATTGACCCATTGTGTACATGTTGAAAAAAATAGGCGTGTATTCGAAGGGTTAATATTCTCATATGAAACATACGGATTGTGACCTGCTCGGTCCAAACGGGTCATTCTTCCAAAACCCCACAAGCTTCTGGATCTCGTAGTTTTCGATGGCCTTGTAACATAGACATTCGTTTACATATGTCACACAAAGGGCAGTCGATTTGTTTCAGATTCCTGACTCACTGATTTTTGGCGATTTTTCGAAATTTGATTAAAATGGTGCATTATGCAATAAGGGAGTAAAGTAGAAGATTATTCCTGCGAGCAGTAACCACCCAAGGGAATGATCTAGTACTTTATTTCCAACTCGACTGTGGCCACTGTATTAACCTGATATGCAAGAAATAACGAAACAGAACGAAATAGTTCAGAAGTGAAAAGAACAGTAAAACCAAAAAATTGTCATCATTCCCTAGGGAGTAAAGTGGCACTTTGGTCTCTAGGGAGTAAAGCGTTGCTTTACTCCCGCACATGGGTGAACAAAATATAAGAGGAATCATTTGACACTTTGACTCCCATTTTTCAGGTCAATAAAGTAGCCATTACAGTTGGGTTGGGAATAAAATGCATTTTGTGATATCAGCAAAAAATGTGATATCAGCTCGAAGAGCGTGAAATCAACCTGAACTGGTGCTGAGATCGCTTCATAACGGCTGCATCTCTTGGCTGCTACGCGACTACGATCGTTTTCCTTTGTCTCCTTACACTTTTCATGGAGTGAGTTCCACTCCGTGAAATTCCGGGTGTCGTCAGGGAGCTTAGAGCGCGGATCTCTGACCGCGATAAGAGCCGAGACGAGATCCTATAAGCCGAGGAAGACGACGGTCTAAAAACCACAAAGTTTCTGGAGGCAAACACAACGGGGAACAAAAAGCGCAGTTTGGAGAACGCTGACTCAAATAATCACGCGACTCACCGAGCATACGGAGTGAAAAACACGCTTTAAATTTATACAATTAATTAATACCTTTTAATACACTACAATTGTTAACAAAATTACAACACGATGTAAAAGTCAGTTACAAATATTTATTCAATTCTCAAATCTGTTTCTTCGTCGTTCTACATTTTTTTTTAATTTTTATTGCATAATTACACTATTTTCATTTCAGATGTTCTTCAATTAAATGAAAAATGTTTGGATAAATATAATTTTCCCTGTGTAGACTTCAACCGCTGTAGATTGTATTCCCATGTCCACAATAAAAATTCATACCCAACCATTTTTTTCAATACTTAAACTGCGAATGATTGTTTAAACAAATTGGTTCTTCGTAAATTTTGGGCAGCACTAATGCATTTTACTAACAATAGCTTGGAGAAAATTAGAACTTTTCAACTTTTTTCTACCCTAAACAGTCTAAAGAGTACAAAATGAGAGGACAGTGTTAAGGCATAAAGCGACCACTCATTGTGGTGCTTTAAAAAAAATTTCATTTTTTTTCTTGCCTTGACCCTTACGAATGTTTCTATTGGGTGTAAGGAAAACGTCACCAAAGATGGGCGCTGTAGCTCAACTCTAAGTCCCCGCTTGCACAGTTTTTGTTTCCCATTTAATTAGCACGGGGGAAAAAAACGTTGTATAAAAATTGGAATTACTTGCTCTTGACTCAATTTTTTCAAATAAGCTTGGCATATTCTTGAAGGTGAGTCTTTGAGCTTTCCAAAACTCTACAATAACGTAGGATTATCATAATTAGAAGACCAGCTACAGCCATCTGCAAATTACTGCATTGCTGGCTGTAACCGGTCCACTAATCATGATAATCCTAAGTTGTCCTAGAGTTTTGGAAAGCTTAAAGACTCAGCTCTGAGGATATATGACGGTGACTTGTGAAAAATTGAGTTAATTACAAGTAATTCCAATTTTAATGAAAACTATTTTTTTCCATGTTAATTAAATGGGAAACTAAAACTGTGCAAGCGGCCACTTAGAGTTGAGCTACGGCGCCCATCTTTGGTGAGGATTCTTCTACATCCAATAGCAACGTTTGTCAGGGTTGGGGCAAGAACAAAAATGAAAACTTTTCTCGAAGCACCCTCATACTCACCGAGTCACTTTTGGCGCCCTGGGAGTCGCCTCATCGCGCCGCTACTGCTCGTTGTAAAAAACGTTCCGCAGTTTGGAGAACGCATATGAAACGTCAAATTTCGCCTCCATGTCGGGGCCGCGACGTACAAATTGTCAAATTTGCAACGCGCCATTGATACCACAGTTCAATTGAAACGTCAATCCTGTTATCTCTGCACCCTTCTGTCTTCCTCTTGCTCTCTCTAATCGTCCGTATCCTTCCTAATAATCAATGTCATTGCCCTCAGAGGCTTTGCGTTCTGCGGTGTAATAAATCGGTATTATATTCCGTTCTACTCGATTCGACGGCAACTCGTTACTCTCGATAACGAGGAAATTCAATCTTAACAAATTCATTCCTAACAAATTCATTCTGAACAAATCGATCTCAATTTTTGTAAGTATTATGAGTTCTAGATACGCAGTGAAAAGTGTTCATCGTTGTGCACAGTGTTCGAACTTTTGTGTAGAATATTTAACATTTTAGTGTTTTGATTCGACACAGTTTTTAGTTCTGTTCAACGCACACTGAAATATTTAACACTTTAGTGCTTTGATTCGACACACTTTTTAGTGTTGTTCAACGCACACTGAAATATTTAACATTTTAGTGTTTTGATTCGACACAGTTTTTAGTGCTATTCAACGCACACTGAAATATTTAACATTTTAGTGTTTTGATTCCACACTTTTTCGTGTTGTTCAACGCACACTGAAATATTTAACACTTTAGTGCTTTGATTCGACACACTTTTTAGTGTTGCTCAACGCACACTGAAATATTTAACATTTTAGTGTTTTGATTCGACACGATTTTTAGTGTTGTTCAACGCACATTAAAATATTTAACATTTTAGAGTTTTGATTCGACACAGTTTTTAGTGTTGTTCAACACACACTGAAATATTTAACATTTTAGTGTTTTGATTCAACACAGTTTTTAGTGTTGTTCAACACACACTGAAATTTTAACATTTTAGTGTTTTGATTCGACACAGTTTTTAGTGTTGTTCGACACACTGCAATGGTAGCTCATTCTCAAGTAACACTTTTTAAATGTGGTGTTTTGAATTTGACAAAAAATTGTTTACTGCGCAGACGATTTTTTTACATTGCATGGTTCGATTGTTAACAACATTATTTTCCTCACAATTTATATTCGCAGTTGGAAAATTAAAAATATGTGTATAGAAGGCAACGAATCGCAATGAGCATACAGATTTAGTTGGAAAAAGACTAGTATTTATTTAGTCATGAAATTCATAGATTCATGAAAAAATTACCCGAAGTTATATACATGGTGTGAATTCAAAGAGAAAAAAATCGTTGACAAATTTGTTTATTTTCTCTCTACCAGCTCAAATCTTGTGACATTTTGGAGATTGGACAAAAACAATTTACGGCTGAAAATTGCCGAATCGTTTCCACTTTTGCGGTGTGAGAAGGACCGGGCTGTTAAAAATTAACGCGATTTTGCAAAGTCACGTACATACATCGTTGAAACACCTAGCACACGGGTTCGAGAAATCTGAATTCCGCGCGAGGCAAAGCACACAAAACGGTAGAAAATACGACGGGAAATTGCGAATCACGTCACGAAACGCGGAGGTCAGAAGAATTACGGCATTCAGACGTACCGGACGTCATAATGTGCGCGAGCTGGACTCCGGCGGATATTCAACTTCGTTGCTAGGTATTTGGATTTTTTATTTTGGTCACGGTCAGCATACCCTCAAAATGGCCACGCCATTCACGGCAATGGAGAAAGACCCCGTGTTTTTTCCAACGTAATTTGCAATTGTTTTAAAAAAAGTGTTATAAACAAATTACGATAAAAGTTGTTATTTTCGAGAACGATTACATGAGTCGATTCTATGGACAAAGATGTGACGAGAACCTTTCTAGTCAAGGTATAATTTCCATGTTTCAGAAATTCAATTGTTTACAATTGTTTTGCGCAAACAAATTGAACTCTGACCAAAAAAAGTGCTACGAACGATTTCGTCGTCGCTTTTCCCGTAGAATCGAGTGGTGCAGTCAGTTTTTCAAAATAAGGACTTCTTTTATAATTTGTTTAAACAATTTTTTATAAACAATTGCAAATGCCAAGATAAAAATCAGGGGTATTTTTCTCTATCGACCTCTGAACGGCCTAGTTCGTTTGATGCTTTCCCGATCGTTTATCGGGCACCTGATTGCGACACCTTTTGGATATAAACTTTTGCTTTTACTTCTTACACCTTTTTTCCCGATCATTTATATCTCCCTGCTGTCAATTTCTTGCACGTTAACTGCGAAGCGCTGAGGAGAATCCGCAACCAGCAAGAACTCCCCATTACTCTCCGGCAAAAAAGAGGGCACGAGATCCTTCTTGATGTGTTTCCTTGACTCGAGTTTCGTCAGATGAAACTAACGGCGACGGGCACGTGCTTAAGGCCCCACTGTGTCTGGTTCGGTCGTTATCAATCATAACAACGATAGTGGATCCACGATAGAAGATGAAACATTGTTCAAACAAATTATTTCTACTATATTTTATCATTTTTGACCCTTTTTAACACGTTTTTACCACTTTTTTACACGTTTTTTTACATTTTATACACGGTTTTTTACATTTTTACACGTTTTTTTACATTATTTACACGGTTTTTTACATTTTTACACGGTTTTTTACATTTGTACACGGTTTTTTACACTTTTTTTCACGTTTGTTACACTATTATACACTTTGTTACACTTTGTACGTGTTTTTTAGACGTTTCCGACACAAAAAATGATGATGTTGAACTCGTTGCGAACGGGATTCCGATCTTCTCTTCAAGATCTTCGAACCCGCTGCGAATGAACGACCATGACAGTGATGTAACGGAGAGCTTTGACGCGAGGGTAAAAAGGAAAGGAGAAATTCCGTGAATTGACACAGCCGAGGAGAGAAGCTGTTAGAACAATTGAGAGAATCTGAAGCGTTGTTAACAGATGTTGAAGCGTCTTTCAGGAATGCGCGCGCTTTGGATGTCGGGTAGCCGGTACCTAAGAGATAACTCGGAATGTGAAGCGAGTGGCTCTAACGAGAAATCGACGGCTCTAACGAATAATAGCACCAGAAAAAAACTCGTCACGAGAAGTATAACCGAAAACAAGCTATTCACGAATAAAGCTGCGAAACTGTTGTTTCTCGAATAAAAGCACCAAACTCAATTCGATCCTGAATACTCACACCAAAAACTTGCGTATTTTGGTTTACGTACCGAATATTTGCGCTAATTATAATTAAATACATAATAAACATGTGAGATTATTTCTAAGAAATTTCAAAAGCAAATATTAGAAGCAAATACTTACTTGGAATATAACATCAATTGCATATGCATTGAATTGAGTAATTTATAAATTGGTATTTTGCTGCCTCCGAGAAGAAAACGAGGCTTTTCTGCCCTCGGGAAGAAAACGAGGTTTTTCTGCCCTCGGGAAGAAAACGAGGCTTTTCTGCCCACGGGAAAAAGACGATGCTTTTATGCCTCTGAGAAGAAAACGAGGCTTTTCTGCCCTCGGGAGGAAATCTATGCTTTCCTGCCCACGGGAAGAAAACGATGCTTTTCTGCCCGCTCGATCGGCTTCTATTCAGCAATGCATTCGTTTGCAATTGGCTAGTTTCCGGTGGTTCAACAGGCATTAAAACTCGCACTTTCGGTGCTGGTGACAAGGAAAAGTTGTTTATCAATAAAAAATGGTGTATAGTGCTTTTATTCGTGGCACTTTTTTTTCATTGTGCTAATTTTCGTGAAAATTTTGGTGTGGTGCTTTAATTCGTGTAAAGTCGAGACTCGATGCTCGTATTCGTTAGGGCTACAAATGCGCGAGGATATTTGGTCCTGTTTTGGTATTAAAAACGAAAGTCGCGACGATGCCACGTCTCAAGTGTCGTTGGGTCGCGTAAAGGGTGTCGCAGGATAATGGACGCCTGTTCTCGGTGAAATGCTTTACATCCCGTTCGAGTATTTCCAGGAGATTAGGAAAGGCTTTTAAATACACGGACCATCAGACACTAATGTCCTGTTCGTTTTAGTTAAAAAGTCTCTGGCAAACTTGTAATCCTCGAGTCGTTTTTCTCAAATCTCTTCTCCCCCTTCGCGCCGGTGGCCGCGATATCTGGAGACCGGATGAACCGATCTTCTCGAAATTCGACACAGCTTTTAAAAACCCATTCCGCGAACGTCTGACGTAACGCAATTAGACCCTTCAAAGAAAACACAGCTCGTTGAACTCGTTAAAGTCGCGATTCGCAGGCAAAACCTCTCAACGTCCAACTTTCAAGTGGCGCCATGTGGAAAAAATTGTTTTTCTTCCGCTATAAGTTCTTCGTACCTCCGAAGTGACATTGTATCATACACGTCCAAATTGAAATAACTTCCTCCAACTTCCTCCAATCTGCTCCAAATTTGGTATGCAAGAATTTATTAGGATGCCCTCCCAGAATATTTCGTCGGACTAGAAAAATTCAAAATGGCGGCGACAAAATGGCAGTCTCGATTTTTGAATAATTTTATCCAATTTCGGATCCTCGTTCTTCAACTCTATGTTCAGGTGTAACTTTTGGTACTTGGAGGTTTTCGGGCTCGCTGATTGTGGATCTGCTATCACATTTCTCAGATTCCAAAATGGCGGCCCGCGACCCTAGTTTTCCGAACGAATTCACTGTCAGATTTTCAAAATTAAAAATGGCGGATGCAGTATGTCCGATCAAAAATTTGAAATAAGGTCAGTTTTCCCGAAATTTGGTACGTAGGACTTTTTGAGGTTGCTGATTTGGCGATTGTGACAGCGGATTCGGATTCAGTAATCTCAAGAACCTTCAAACGCTAAATTTTATTGAAAAAAAAACGATGGTTGAAAAAATTCGTGACTGAAATGGCTGAATTTGTTCGTCCGATCATCCTGCTTACGCGTATACATTTTATCGAGAATAGTCGGATCAGAGGAATTGATCTGTTGATATTATGCTGGACGCACCCAGGTCGAGAATCGGCAGAATGTGACGGCTAAACGTGAAAGAAGCATTGAAACGACAGGAGGATCGAGAATTTATACGTGACAGAAGAACACTTTGTACTCAGGCACGGCAATAGCGGATTAGATCGTTATAACTCGTGAGATTTATACGAACCGTTCGAATTGAAAACTCGGCGTGGCGCCACCCACATTCATCGAGGCCTGACTGTAAAGAAGAACACGGATTCGGGCGCAGCCCTTCACCGTGTCTCACGAACGTATTGTTTGGGACCGTGATAAACGACAGACGAGCCGCAACGGAGAACAGGATCACAAAATGTGTCGAGATCCCGCCGAATTTTCTTGCTCCATCGCGCCACAACGCGATCAGCTGTAGAGCTCTGGCGAGAAATGGCCAACGAATCTTCCACAAAACTGCTCAGTCGCGCAAGAAGTAGTTGCTCAATCGTAACTCGACGAGGGGAGAATGAGGCGGAAACTGGTCTGGATAGCATGGAACCACCTACGGCATTCCTAGGCATACGGAAGAAAAAGTACCCGTATTTTTTGATTCGTAAAATTCAATTGTTTATAAAAAATTGTTTAAACAAATTATGACGAAAGTTTGTGTTTTGAAAAACGGATTGCACTAAACGAATCTACGGAAAAAATGATGGAGAAAACATATATAACACTTTGTTGTCAAAGTTCAATTTGTTAGTGTAAAATAGTTATAAACAATTGAATGACCGAAACATGAAAATCGTTGTGGGTCATCTTTTCGTCACCATTTTTCCCGTAGAATCGATTGGTGCAAGCAGTTTTTCAGAATAAAAATTTTGATCATAATTTGTTTAAACAATTTTTTATAAACAATTGCATATGAGGGCATATTTTGCCACTAGCTCCTGAATGGCCTACTTACGCTAATAGTAGCCCGTTTGATGCTATTCTTGCCTGGGCCTTAAGTGGTTAATTCCAAGCCTTCCAAGAAATCGCCACGGGCAAAGATAAAAAAAAACGAGGAGTAAAAATTCGATCAAGTATACAAAACGAAAAATTCAATGTTGCTGTCTCATTGCTCTCTTATTTCTACCAATCAGCTTCCAACGGCTGGTTCATCCCTTTTCCAATCGCGATACAATTTAGCCGGCAACGTCCTGTCGCGCGAACATAATTATCCGGTTAAACGGCATGGAAGTGACTCATCGCAGCGAGCGATGCGAGACTAACATGAGATTTGGTAAATCCGAGGTAGGTAGGTACACGCGAAAGGTTATGGGATAATGTCTCTATAGTCTCATCCGAACGTCCGTATCTTTCAATCGGGGTGGGCGCCAGACCAATTCCACCCACACGAACCAGGGCATTCGTAGTCACGGTCTTGCCGCAGCACTGCTCCATCCTTCCAACTACCACCAACTAATCGCGGTGCCAGCATTTCTCCAGGGGCCCGTTTCTCATTCGTTGTCGATAATCGACGCGGAATGCTTCCTTCCTGATCCGGTGTGAAGTTTCCGTCCGAGATTATTTCGGCAGCTCTTTTGTCGCTAATATAGTCACATCCGCCCGCACGAGGCACACGAGCACGTAGTGCCAGCAATTGGTACAAGTGTCGCAGAGCAATAATATGCTCCCGGCTCGTCAAAATTACGTCCAGTCGCATATTCGCCGCCTGCCAGACACGAGCTGCCCAGAGAGATGTATGCGCCACAGCCGGCCTATTTTTTCGACCATCCACGCTTCGGGTCAATCTGACCCTACCCGTTTTTTGAGCGTCTATAACTGCGGATCTACCGAAGCTTTTGGCTTGAAAAAATTTAGCTGTATAGTTCGAATAGTCTTGAAGTACTGGAGATGAATTGGAAATTTTTAACACGATTGAAAAGTCGAAAAAAAAATAGTTTTCGAGACCAGTGAAGTTTTAGTCCAAAAATGCTCACTCAATTGTCTCCTGCAATTAATATCTCCATAATGGCGGGCTGTAAAAATTGGGTCGAGACACAGTTTTGTAGGGAATTGAACGCTCTACAAAAAAGGGCTCTTACAACTTTTTAATAAGCACCGCCGTTCCGACGATATTCGAGTTCGAAACTCGAAATGCGTGAATAATCATCTTTTGTGCTCGACATTACAGGAAAACTGCTATCATGCCCCACGCAGACTACTGTAAAACATCAGAGAACCTCGACCCTCGTGTAGATTTAAAACAACGCGCCTCAATCGAGCGCCCGATCTTGATAGCCGACCATTTCACCCGAATGGGACAAACTGTCTGGAAGAAGTTGTAAATCAACCGACCCAGACATTTCCGAACCCCGTAGACGCGATCGATGGGAGACAAAGGATTTGCGAATATTTTTTCCAGAATTAGTTTCTACCCACCACTAGTACCTCTTTCATTTTTTCTACATCCTCTGCTTACCGTGGCACGAAAATAAACTCGTTGAGAACCACCCAAAACCCACACCAATTATTATTAAAAATTACTAAAATTATTATTATTATCGTTATTATTAAAATGAATAGATAAATAACAGGAACAACAACAAAAAATGAAATAACCAAAAATGTTGTATCAAATAACAGGCACAATAACAAATAACTAACAGTTCTCAAAAATTACTAACAATAAGACTGTATAAAAATAACTGGAAATTCATGAAAAATAGGCAAAACGAAAAATAACTAAAAAAAATAATAAAAATTATTGGAAAATATGTTTAAAAATTACGAAAATAAATAAATCGACGGAAAATTATTGGAAATTATTATTAAAAATTACCAAATTATTAATTAATTAATTATTAAAAATACCTAGAAATTATTATTGAGAATTAATAATAATGAGTGAAATACTGACTTTTATTTTGGGCCAGTGGGCCATCGCGTTGCTCGTCTCGAAAGCAGAACGCCGCACCAGCCTAAATTTCGCGTGCCGAATCTTGCGGCAGTTGGAATTATTTCCACGGCGCGGTGAATGGATGCGAGAAGATCGCTGATAAGCAAAACCGGTGAATAAAGCAAAGAGCAGGAGTGCGTGTCGCTCGCCCTTTGAATTTTATAGTCCAGGTGGAAATTGTGAAATAGACTTATCCGGCCTGCAGCCACTTTTCCCGTTTGCTATTAGGGTGCTGGACGGGAAGTCCGTCGGAGGGCATGACTCGCCTGAAGACCGGCTAATACGGCCGACGCGCGATCATGCCAAGGCAAATATTTCGCCTCGAAATTGTGATTTTTGATTTTCGCAAGCGAAACTATTCGTTTGGATAATGAATCAGCGTCGGCTGAGCCCCGCAACGAACGAGGTGAGGAAACGAGCAGCGCAAACACGCCTGTGGCTACGCTGCTGAGTCAACGAACGGTCGCGGGGAAAATATTGCAAAATACGCAGAAACACGCTCCGACGACCCGAAAACTTGAAAATATGGGGTCCAAGAAAAACGAAGACGTTGACGAGGAATAGCACGAACAAATGTTGTATTTTGTCTGAGCTAAGAAGTATTTGAGAACTGGATTCAAAGGAATTGAATACTTTTTTTGTTCAAAATACCACGTTTTTCTTGCCAAGTATTACAAATATATCCGTAGCTACTGACAATCCACCCTCAAAATCGTGGGGCCATGAACAATTATTTTATACTTTTAGGAAAAAATTATTTTATTTATTATTTTCTATTTTTTAGTCCATTGTTTAAACAGACGTAAGCACGAGAAACCGATTGGACATTGCATTGTCAGCCACTTCTGACCTATGTTCCAAATTTCAGGTCTCTAGCTCATCATCCAAATTCTATTTGTTTAAACAACTATTGTTTAAACAAATGTAGAGACGAGAAACCGATTGCATATTGCATTGTTATCCAGTTCTGACCTGTATTCCAAATTTCAGGTCTCTAGCTCATCGCCCAAATTCTATTTATTTAAACAATTATTGTTTAAACAACTATTGTTTAAACAAATGTAGACGCGAGAAACCGATTGAATATTGCATCATCATCCAATTCTGACCTATGTTTCAAATTTCAGATCTCTAGCTCATCGCCCAAATTCGATCTGTTTAATCAACTATTGTTTAAACAACTATTGTTTAAACAACTATTGTTTAAACAACTATTGTTTAAACAACTATTGTTTGAACAACTATTGTTTAAACGAATGTAGACACGAGAAACCGATTGAATATTGCATCGTCATCCAATTCTGACCCATGTCTACAATTTCAGGTCTGTAGCTCAGCACCCAAATTCGATTTGTTTAAGCAACTATTGTTTAAACAACTATTGCTTAAACAACTATTGCTTAAACAAATGTAGACACGAGAAACCGATTGAATATTGCATCGTCATCCAATTCTGACCCATGTCTACAATTTCAGGTCTGTAGCTCAGCACCCAAATTCGATTTGTTTAAGCAACTATTGTTTAAACAACTATTGCTTAAACAACTATTGCTTAAACAAATGTAGACACGAGAAACCGATTGAATATTGCATCGTCATCCAATTCTGACCCATGTCTACGATTTCAGGTCTCTAGCTCAGCACCCAACTTCGATTTGTTTAAGCAACTATTGTTTAAACAACTATGGCTTAAACAACTATTGCTTAAACAAATGTAGACACGAGAAACCGATTGAATATTGCATCGTCATCCAATTCTGACCCATGTCTACGATTTCAGGTCTGTAGCTCAGCACCCAAATTCGATTTGTTGAAACAACTATTGTTTAAACAAATGTGGCACAATTTTCTTAATGCAGAAAGATTATGATGTTTATTTTCTTCGATGAAAATTTCAGACATTCCTTTTGACTAATATTTCAAGCTGGCAGATTAAAAAAGAAATTGGAGACGTCGAGAAAAAATGGCCCAGGTGACGAAGAATGCCTCGTCGTGTACGGGCTCTTTCCAACATTCGCACGATTATCGGGTTAATTTTGCACTACAGCTCGATACCCACCGACTCGATACCCACGATAAAATATAAGCTTACGTAACGATTCAAGGGTTCCTTTGTACGACTGCAAGGTTATGGTACACGCCCTCTCTTCGGAATTTGATTAAAAGCACTCGACGCGGCATCGAGTGGTACTCGTTGATATATTAATGATGGAAACGCTGCTACAGCGATCGCCCCGTTTCGAGCCCTCGGGGGAGTTCTTCCGGTTCGAGGAAGCAGAGAAGAGGGAAGCAGGCAAAGAAAACGTGTCGTTAAATACCCCGATAATTTTTTTCCAACCCCAAGCATTTCCTTAAAAGCCGATTGATATGTTAACAAATTGTTGTTAAGGGTCTGAGATTTAATTTTGTCCTTTGCATTTGTTTATAAGAAATTGTTTAAACAAATTACGATGAAAGTTCTAATCTCGAAAAACTGATTGCACCAGTCACTTCTGCGGGGACAAATAGGACGAAAAAGTATGTAACATTTTTAGTCGAACTTTAATTTGTTAGTGTAAATGATGATAAACAATTGAATTTCTCGAACATGGAAATTAATGAGCAGCAGGTTTTCGTCAGCATTTTACCCGTAGAATAGATTGGTGCAATCAGTTTTTGCAAATAACAACTTTCATCCTAATTTGTTTAAACAATTTTTTTATAAACAATTGCAAATGACAAAATAAAAATTCCGGGTATTTTTCTCCCGTTCGCCCATGCATTGCATAGGTAGTCTGATGCTATCTAGCTCAATTTTTTCCCAGACCCTAATGAGTTAATTCAGGGCAGATTTCCAAGTTGTTAACGATCCAATATCAAAGTGTCGCCGATCGCTCTGATGATCTTAAGACTCAAGTTTCGTTGCCGCGTCGACACCGACAATATTTTGTTACAGTGTAGAATCCGACTACATTTCACGGTCCATCTTCCTTTTTTTCGTCTCTCTTGTTTTTTTTGTTTTTTTTTTTGTTATCCGTGATTTATCATCGCCCCGCCATCTCTCTGCTCCGAAATTTATTTCACAGCAAGTAGTTGATCAAACGTCATATACTATATTTTCGGAGTTTATGTCCCTTTCAACTGTCCAGGTCGACTCTCGCACATCCACACGCGCGCGCACACTCCGCTACAAGAATCGTTTCTCTTTCCTCTCCGTTCCTACACACCGAGCTGTCGAGATCGTAAATAGTGAAAATAGGGGTACGTCACCAATCGTTTTCCCCTCAATGAGAAAAAAGAGTATGAAGAAAAAAATAAAAATGAAAATTTTTAGAAATTTTTATTTTTATTTTTGTTAAAAAGTATGAAAAAAGTGTAAATAGTGATAGAAAAAGTGTGCAAGAAAAATGGGCACGAAGTTGAAGATGGTAATAGAAGGGAAGCAGAGATGAAAAAAGCGTAATCTCAGGGAAAAAAGTGAAAAGGTAAAGAAAAAATTAACCGTTGACTCAAATATCTGACAGTGAAAACACTACTTGCGTAGTGTAGTGAGAAGATCACGACGGAGACTGGATGCAGTGCTACAACTGTTGCGAGTGGGCGCCCGAAGCATGAGCACGTATTGCTAAAGGTTCAGATGCACACACTGTAAATCCAAGTGTTGATAATAATAATGAATCACTAATAACAATTGTTAATGTTTTTTCAAAATTTTGGGTGTAGCACTGTGGAGCTAGAGTAACGAAAAAGTCTTCGATTTTTTTTTTGTTGGTTTTGTGCCTTGACCGCTCTGGTATATATATATTCTGCGAGTGTTCCGCGAGATTATACCTACTCCTTTTTATTTACTCGTTTTTCCGTCAGCTCTCGCGGGTTTGTCAGCGCAGTAAACCTCGCTTCTCCTCCCGTTCGTCCCCCCGGGACTCGCCCGGGACAATATTGCGTTAGCTCGAGAAAGAGCGAGAGAGAGAGAAAGATATGGGCGAGTCAAATTACTGAGAGAATATCAAGCGAGCCCCGAGATACAACGATGCTGAGTACTTTATTTCCATTTTGATTTTGGTCCGGAGAAATATAAAAGTTAGAAAGTGACAAGGACGTGGTAAAAATGTAGACAAAACCGCCGAGATTCTGGACCTGGTCGAAAAATTAGTGCTGGTTTGTTGCGGTACGAAGACAATGATTTCGACGTGCAACAATAAGGTCAAGGTCATCGGATGAAGAGGGTACAGGATTTGAAATGGCCCTTCCAGCACGCGTTTTTCTTTACGTGCCATCGACTTGGAATTTTGCACTCCGGGGTTTTCGGGGTCGCTGACAACGAATCTGCACTGAAAATTAGCAAATTCAAGATGGCGAATCCAATATGGCGGGGCAAAAATGCAAAAGGTCGTTTGACGAGAGCGACAGTTGGTAATCGGGGTTGTCGGGGTTGCTGATAGCGAATATGAACTCGAAATTTGAGATTCAAAATGGCGGATCCAATATGGCGAACCAAAAACGCAGAGTTGTTTTAGGACAGTGAAAGTTGGTATTCGGGGCTTTTCGAGGTCGCTGATGACGAATATGCACTCAAAATTAAAAAATTCAAGATGGCGGACCCAATATGGCGGATTTAAAATGCAAAAAGTGGTTTGACGAGAATGAAAGTTGGTAATCGCGGGTTTTCGAGGCTGCTGATAGCGAGTATGCACCAAAAATTCTGAAATTCAAAATTGGATCCGCCATTTTGGATTGGATCCGCCATTTTGAGTGTTCAACTTTTGAGCGCATATTCGTTATCAGCAGCTCAGAAAACTCACGAATGCCAGCTCCCATTCTCGTCAGACGACTCGTTGCGTTTTTGGTCGCCATATTGGATCCGCCATCTTGAATTTGCTAATTTTCGGCGCAAATTCGTTATCATCGGCTCCAAAAATTCCTAAATACAAACTTAGGCTTGGAAACTCCAAGAACTTTCGGAAATAATGATTATCGTTCCATAAAATGGCCATTTTTCAACCTTCGTTTGTTCGTTTCAACATGATCACCAATTATTGCAAATTATTTATCAATTTTTACTATTTTTTCTAGATTCGCCGCCATTTTATTAAGGTAGAGGGTCGGAAAGTAATTTGACAATCATATCGTACACCGATTTCTGTATACGAATTGTAGAGTACAGCGATACAACCCCACATCATTCACCATCTAAATAGCCTCGACGACTGTACAATTCAATGATTTGCCAACAAAAAGCTCAATTATCATTTGCTGTAACGAGCATTCGCTATCATTGCTCCATTGTCATTCCGTCGTATAGCAGCACCCAGAAAAACGAACAAACAAGGTTCTAGCACACCAAAACCGGGCATCAAATAAAGAAACCGCGGGCGATGCTCGGATGGATAGCCATTTAGGGTAAACTATAAACACGTTTGATACCGAGCCAACTTCCTACATCTGTCCTCGTAGGCATTAATTTGTGGGATTCGTATGACACATCCTCACAAATCAAATATTTGTTAACGCTATACGTAAATTAAACACCGCTGTATGCCTATACATAACTAATGTTTGCAGTTCAAACAAAACAATTCACGACGTGCATTGCACTGCGGTGTACTCAAGGATTTGAAATACGTTTCTTCGATAATTTACGTCACGGGATCATTCTGATTCGAATGCTCGAGCCAAGGGCTCTGATTGGTCATTTTTCGAGAATCTACCATTAAAGACTAAACTGGTTCGCGGAAAAAAAAAATTTTTTTTCTCTTGCCCTGACCCTTACGATTGTTCCTATTGAACATAAAAACAGCCTCGCCAAAGATGGGCGCTGTAGCTCAACTCTAAGTCGCCGCTTGTTTAACTTTAGTTTCCCATTTGATTAATATGGGAATTTTTTTTCTTTTCATTAAAATTGGAATTACTCGTGATTGGTTCAATTTTTATAAATAACCAAGATGTATTCTTCAAGTTGAGTCTTTGAGCTTTCCAAAACTCTACAATAACTTTAAGTTATGATCATTAGAAGCCCAGCTACAGCCATCGCAAGATTACTGCAGTTCTGGCTGTAGCTGCTCTTCTAATTATGATAACCATGCGTTGTTCTACAGTTTTGGAAAGCTTAATCACTCAGCTTCAAGAATATATGATGGTTATTCATAAAAAGCTGAGTTAATTACAAGTAATTCAAATTTTTATAAAAATATTTTTTCCCCATGATAATCAAATGGGAAACTAAAACTGTGCAAGCGACCAGCTTTGCTGTTAAGAAATATCAAAGTTGTGGCTCTGAAAATCTTCCTCAAAGTGGACACTAACTTCATATCCAAAGTCCATACCAACAAGCACAAAAAATGATTTCAAAATCGTGGCTGGCTAGTCACACTTCTCTACTAGTGTAGATGCAACTGTTATCGCCATCTGATCTGTTTGTGGTTGAGCTCTAAGAATCCTGTTTAGTTGGACAGCCCATTACACAATGTCTCTTATAGTTTCAAGTGTTATTTCGACTATTTAGTTTCTATGATCAGTCCTGAATACAGGTAACTCGTTTACCCCCCCAGGATTTCGAGTTTCAAACCTGGGTTTACTGCTTTTGGTCAAATACATCATCAAATAGGTTCATGTGCCATACATTAACTAGCATTAGCGTTAGCAGCACAAAATTTGTTCACCAATAAAAGGATGTGTCTGGTGCTCTCATTGGTGGCATCATCAAACAGGTTCAGATGCCATACATTAACTAGCTTTAGCATTAGCAGCACAAAATTTGTTCATCGATAGAAGGATGTGGCTGGTGCTCTCATTCGTGGCATCATCAAATAGGTTGAGATGCCATACGTTAACTAGCGTTAGTGTTAGCAGCACAAAATTTGTTCATCAATAGAAGGATGTGTCTGGTGCTCTCATTGGTGGCATCATCAAATAGGTTCAGATGCCATACATTAACTAGCATTAGCGTTAGTAGCACAAAATCTGTTCATCAATAGAAGGATGTGGCTGGTGCTCTCATTCGTGGCGAGAGAGTTGGTGCTGACATTTGTGTGTGGTCAAAATTTGGTGCTATTTTTCGTTAGGGCCGGCGTAGTAGGGTGAAAACAAAGTTTTTAATTTGGTAGGATCAACGAGGACTGTGATATGAAGTATGGAGAGCATCGCAGGCCTGGGAATCCCCAACGGTTTTTGGAATGGTATGGTAAAAATTGGCGGGAATCAGCGAGATTAGCGGAATACGTAGCCGTGGGCGAAAAATTTGCGGGAGTATACGATACATGTATTTGACTTGAAATTCTACCCGATCTCTTGCCGTGACTCGACGGAGAACAAAGTTGCTCCAGGCCGGGGCCGGGATCGAACGAGGCAGTAGTACCCAACCAGCAGTCCTAGATCAAGAGAGAGAGAGAGAGAGAGAGGGAGAGAGGGTACAACTTGGAGAGAAAAAAGTGCTGTACTTTGAGGAGAGAAGGAGAGAAAAAGGGAAGAAAAAAAAATATCGGATATCCTCGGCGGAGCGATCACCGAGGAGGCGGCATGCTCCCTTGAGGACGGGGAAAATGAAATCGAGCAAATAAAAGAGATACGCGATGAAATGATGAAACTTGGCGCGTTTATTTAGCCCACATCGAAATTACGAGATAGACGTTTGATCCTCGACTGGGTGAAAAAACAGCGTCAACCGGGTTCGTTTTGGTATGAAGCACGTTCGACTGAATTATTGAAATTTGCCGAGAGGGAAAAGCTGTACGAAACGAGTACCGATCCAATTTGAAGTGAATTCCGCCTACGTTAACGAAGTGAGTTCTGATCAAAGATTACATGGAGCTGCAAACAGGCTCGAGTTTATAATTTGAATTTCCCGAAATACGTCCGGGAAATGAAAGTGACGAGCCCGCGATCCCCAAAAGTCTAGAGAAACCGTGAAAATCTTCAACTTCCTGTCATCGTATTTCCATTCGTTATTTCTTACTCCATTGCGAGTTCGTTACAGGAGAGACCACTCCGAAGTCAATTCAAAGAAACTGTACCATTTTTGACGTCGTAATAAATGCGAAAAAAATGGCCCGATATGATTATATCCAATTTATTGGTGCTTTATTTATAATATAACCCTCCGTAGTCACACTGGGTCAATTCGACCCATATCATTTTTTCCCTAAAAGTAGCATTTCTCAGGAGTATACCGCCCAAATTTGCCCTAAAAATATTGAAAATTGACCAAGTTATGTTTTGTTTAAGCGACAAAGCGTAGTTTTTGCATTTTGCACTCTTGATGATTTTCTTTCAGTAGGTTGAAATTTTTTTTTCGAAAAGCAATTTTACGTCTAGAATCTAGAGAGTTTGAAGATTGTTCCGTAATTTTTGTAAATATTTTGGAGCGATAGTTTGCTCACAATCGCTTTTTGAATAGTACCCGGGTCAAATTGACCCGTGTGTGACTACGGTGATATTATTTGGTAGAGTGACTACGGAGGGTTGAATTGAATTGTATATGGATCCATATGGTTCTATAAAATTGTGTGAAATCGTGTAAAATAATAGATAAATTATATAAGTATACAGGGTGTTCATTTTGATTTTAGTTTCATTGAGACAAGTGAATATCTGAAAAACGAAGCTGTATCGAGAAAATCTTTTCGAACAAAAGTTGTAGGATTCGGAGGGGGACAAATAATGGTGGACTTTTCAACTTCCGGTTTGGACCGGAAGTGGAGTTTTTTGAAACCGGAAATGGGGTTTTTGGGTGGAAACCCCAATTTTTGGAACCGGAATATGAAAGAGCGGGAAATTTTACGTTCAGATATGACTGTGACTGATTTGAAAATTTCAAGATGAAAATTGGCATCGGAATAAGTTGGCATTGTTGAACGAGAAAGGAACAGAGAGATGAATAAAATCGCGGTATTGGCGGTGTTGGGACAATTGATCAAAGCGACACGTCCAATTTCCATTACTTTCCATATTAAATTCTTTCCCCGAGTCTCGAGTAGATGCAACGTAATGGTAACTTATTAAAGTTTCTATTGCGTCACTTGTCATACTGCAAGTCAATAGTTACAAGTCTGTACGGGTTTCACCGGTCGCCGTCCCGTTATTGAGAGTCTTGCCACGAGATTCTCGCAACGACACGGCGTATATACGCGTCGTACGCCGTAGCATGACAACATCGCATAAGTAGTGCTCGTCGAGGGTTTTCGAGGGATTTCGACGATAGGAGTGAAACATCGACGCCGAATAGCGTGACCGTTGATCTCGAGGGGTGATCTTGACAGGATTTAGAGCACGAATCCAAGAAATCATCGAGTAAACCAGTTTCGAGATTTCGGATCGAAAATTCGATCCGCCAATTTGAATTTCGAAATTTTCAGTGCAGATTCGTTATCAGCCACCCCCAAAACCCCCGAATACCAACTCTCGCTCTGGTCCATCGACTTTTTGCTTTTTTGGTCCGCCATATTGGATCTGCCATCTTGAATTTGCTTATTTTCAGTGCAGATTCGTTCTCAGCGACCCCGAATACCAACTCTTACTCTCGTCGAACGACTTTTGCATTTTTGGTCTGCCATATTAGACCCGCCATATTGGACCCGCCATTTTGAATTTGGCAAATTTACAGTGCAGATTCGTTATCAGCGACCCCAAAAACCCCCGAATACCAACTCTCACTCTGGTCCATCGACTTTTTGCCTTTTCGGTCCGCCATATTGGATACGCCATCTTGAATTTGCTTATTTTTAATGCAGATTCGTTCTCAGCGACCCCGAATACCAACTCTCACTCTCGTCGAACGACTTTTGCACTTTTGGTCCGCCATATTGGACCCGACATATTGGACCCGCCATATTGGACCCGCCATCTTGAAGTTTAGATTTTAGAGTGCAGATTCGTTATCAGCAACTGCGAAAACGCCGAATACCAACTGTCACTCGCGTCAAACGACTTTTCGCATTTTTGGTCCACCATATTGGACCCGCCATCTTGAATTTGCTAATTTTCAGCGCGGATTCGTTATCAGTGTCCGCAATAACTCTCAAATACAAACGCATGGAAGCTCCAAGAACTTTCGGAGATAACGATGGTTTGTCGATAAACTGGCTATTTTTCAACGTACGTATAGATAGATAGATAGATAAATGGATAGATACAGATGCCAATTTGAATTCAATATTCCTAGTCAAGAGAGATTAACAGTATTCTTAGTCGGATAAGAATAAGAACGCGTAAGCTCGAAGAAAATCCATCCAACGCTTCGAAAAGTCTAGAATTTGTTTAGAATTTTCAGACACGTGGAAAAAAAGTTCGTAGGTACGAATACGAATCAATTACGCTCATCAGTCGGAGTAATTTCTCCACTTACCTGGTGGACAGTTGCAGTTTTCCACGGAATTTCTCTTCGTCCTGAAAACGTCGTCCGGTGTACCTGGTCGCTGATGGTCCTCCGTCGTCCGGATCTCTTCTCGGATCTCGCGTTTGAGCCTCTGGATGAAAACGTCACGTGACACGTCGATCGTAGGTTGCTCGTTGTTACCTTCGCTCGGCTCTTCTTCCTCGCTCGACCGTAGGTCGCGCGCCTCCGGTACCACGAGCGTGCGAGGCGCGTCGGGAATCTTCGGCGCGCGAGACAACAACGCGTACCGCGACTCCAACTCGGCGATTCTCATTTCAAGATTTATTTCCCGATACGCAAGCATACCGGAGATGGTCAAGCTACCAACGCACAACGCTGTCATGAACCACAAGCTTGGCCAGTGGCTGCAGCTCAGAGCCGTGCGAAATTTCTTCGGGACGTCGGCCTCGAAGCTCTTCCTAGTAGGCCAATTCGTGTCCGATTCCATGTTGCGTCGGTCCGACCGACCCGCGGCCGACTAACTTGCGCGTATATAAGAGAGCTTCGATCGCGGTGGTTTCGTGATGCGGTGCCTCTCGTTCCTCTTACTATACGAGTCGAGATTTACGAGAGCAACATTAATTGTTTCGGAAGGTACTTCGATGCCAACAAGAACAATCCCGTCGAGGGCATCTCAAGGTCACTTGTTTTTGTTAATTTTTTTGATTAAAAAAAAAAATTATTCCTTATCTCGATGATCGCTCACACCGTCTCGTCACTTTCCATAATTCAACTCTATCTATCTACCTCTATCTACCTATCCCTCTACGCTCGCGATTCGTGATTTTCGAACACGTGAAATTTTTTCGCCACCAACCCTCCGCTCACGCACACGACAGGCGAGAGAGGATGATCAACACGTTGTCGCACACTCGTGACGACGCCAAAGTTTTTATCGTGGATCGGGATTAATTGGAGCCGGTCGGTAAGGTTGTTCGATAATAATTACCCGCGCACATATTTGTGTTTATTGCCGGGGGCGACAGCCAACGACGGAGGTAGATGCAACGACGCACACGCGAGTACACGAACGACGCACACTGTCATCCGCACGCTGACGCATATACGTATACATGTACACGTGAACAACGATCCAAGGTGGTTGGTGGGGTGGGGTGGAGAGGGATGTGAGAGCGAACGAGAGAAGTAAACGAAATCGAGGCGAGGCGAGGCTTCTTATCCTTGCGGGTTGACGGGGAGACGGAGAGAGTGAGACGCGGCGAACGCGGTGCGGGTAACGCGAACTACTACTACTACGGAAACACCACGGTAAAAGAAGACGTACGCGGAAAAAACGCGGAGTATAACCCTTCGACGATGGGCGAAGGGCGACGAAGCTAACGATGCGGCGCTCGTAGCACGACTGGATGTGGTGGGGTGACAAGCTCGAAGCGAGGGTAAAAGGAGCCCTCGTGCGGACTCGGCCGCGCTCGGGCGTCTTCGCCGCCGCCGCTGGTGCCCGCCGCGTAGGTGAGCACTACTATGCGTGCGTAGCGTGTTTAGCGTGTACCAGGCGTTCTCCCTCGATGTAACCACCAATTTTTTTCGATGTCTCTGAAAATTCTGAAAAAATTACATTCTCTTCTACGCGGGGGATGGACTCTCTGTGATTTTTTCGAAAAAATTTGGGCAAACTTACGCGTCTGCTGACACTTTACACTTTTTTTTCGAAACAATTTTTTTTAATTTTTGTATACAACAGAATTCGAAAGCCATTTTCGCATATAGACACTTAAGGACGTTTTGGGACACTTTCAAAATAACGGTAGATTTTTCTGAAATGCATTTATGCGCACCTTTAATCAAAATTCAAAATTCTCATATCAGAACCTAAAAGTCCTTTTATTTTTCCTTTTGTTTTAAATTAATCATATTTGTATAATAGTATTTGTGGAGGCATTTTTGGAGGTCACTTTGCAGTGGAACAGTAAACAATAAATTCATCCTTTCACAAAATTTGCAACATTGCCAAATTCACTCTGCTCGTCGGTAAGGTAGGAAACTAGTCAGAATAAACACAGTATGCCAAACGTCCTGAAAACTATCTGACTAAATACAAATAGTTGTTTGTTTTCTAATCCTATAATGACTGGAAAAAAAGTTTTAAAAATTGTTTCGAAGTGAAAAAGTGTTTATAAAAAAAGGATTTACAAAAAATGTTGACGTCGATAAAAAGTTGAAAAAAAATTCGTCGCGATTTATTTTCTCCACAGCTGACTGTCGTCCCACTCTCATGTTCAACTGAAAAACTTCTACCTGCACGTAATTTAACCTCAAATTCTGTCGAGGAAAAAAAAGTGTCGAAATCCGCGAACATGGCACTTGTGACCTTATTTGACCATATAGACCCTTCAAATCAGATTTTTATTTCGATTAACTTTTTTATTGAAGTTGCACAAAAAAACTATAATTTTGTACCCGAAATTTATCGAAAATTTCTAAGTAGACCTGTAACTTTGGTGTGGAAGCTCCGAAAAATCCGAAAAAATTCTCGGAGAGTCCAACAAACACGTAGAAGGGTGCAATTTTTTTTCAGAATTTTCAGAGACATCGGAAAAAATCGGCGGCTGGATGGAGGAAGAATGCCTCGTATAGTAGCGTGTATAGCGTGTATCCGCTGCGTCGCGTCGCGTAGTAGTACTCTTGACGTGTAGTAAACCTTCAATCCGGCCTTCAATCTACTTCAATTATTATCAAACAACCGTTGAATTTTGGTCATAAATATTCTAATGTCCGAGCGATCAACACCCTCGATTGGGTGACGGCTTCCTCCAGCGTGGCTAAAATTAGGCTCGATCAGCTACTGGACGAAAAACCGTTTAAAACTTACCGCCGTAACAAGTGAGCATCGCACGGACAGCCAATCGTCACGTTTTTTTTTTTTTTTTTTTTTTTTAAATTATCCCTTCGCTGTATGGTTTTGCGACTTTTTGTCCAGTACATGGCGAGTTGGACTGGACTTGAGCCACGTGATGGGTCGAAAAGCTCGATTTTTTTTTCTTTCACAAATTGCTTCCTTAACATGTCTAGAATAGGGTGGTGAAGTGATATTTCAAAATTCGAAGTCGGTACAAAAATACGGCAGTTAGAAGAAGCAGCTGCATGGAGGGTAAGCTGAGATGTTCATAGTCTTAACCGGACTCCTCTCAAAACTGTGTTCTTCAAACTTGCCTCCGTCGAATCTCGAGAACGGTTTGACCGAATGACTTCAAATTTATACGGCAGACCCGGCACATACATACGCACGGAGTGAAGCAATATCATTTAAAAATTCCCAATTTTTCTATTTTTTTATAACAAAAACGTAACAAAAAAACCCACGAAATTTCAAACTTTTTCTTCAGAGGTCTACCAAAAATCCAATTTTTGGTATTTTCAATCGAATACAGTTCATCCCGCGCATTCGAGCTTACAGATCGAGACGCGGTCAACTTTTTTCATTTCAGATGGAGAATAAATTATAGTGTACTAAAACTGAAAAAAAGGCCTTAAAAAGTGAAAAATACATTTCAATACAAGAGTAAAGTGATTAACGAGAAAATTAATGTCATTGTAAAAAAGCTGGCGCTGGTGTGACGCCATGATTCGTTGGAAGTGAATGTTGTTAAAAAAAAAGCTGTCGGAGAGCAGTGGCAGCAGAATGCAAGGGCAGGGCGCCAGTATACCTACATTGGGAAATTATCGATTGGGAAATTGATGTTCAACCGGGGGTTTGTAAGCCTGGCTCGTGGAAAGGGAGAAGAAGGCAAGAAGCGCAAAGCGGGACACACCGCGATCCCACACCGTGTGTTCCTTCTGGCTCGCCCCCGTTTGCGCCGACCCTCTCGCTCTTGCTCCGTAACATTAAGTACGCGGCGGCCTGCCTGCCTGCCTGCCTCGGGTACGCGGTCCCCTCTGATCGCGGTCATACGACTACCGGAGGAAGTTGTTATCGTCCATATAAACTACATCCTGGCCATCCTCGGTATTATATTTCCAATCAAACGTGGACCTCGATTGGACGCGTCGTTGCGATCGCATTTTCGCATAGGTACACCTGTGCTTGGGCCGCCGCACATTGGCACGAAATTGCCGAATACGCGCGCGGAACTCACCGGATGCTGGATACCGGAAATCCTGAAGAAATCAAAGCGCTGAACCAAGTTTCTTGGGTCGCCGATTCTGAATTCGATATCGAAATTTCCAAATTCAAAATGGCGGACTCAAAATGGCGGACTGATGTCACGAAAGCTCTTTCAAAGCGAACGAGCATTCGGTTTCGTGCGTTTTTGGGGTCACTGAGTCCGAATTTCTGATGACCATTTGAAAATTCAAAATGGCGGACTCAAAATGGCGGGCTCAAAATGGCGGGCTGATGTTACGAAAGCTCTTTCAAAGTGAACGAGCATTCGGTTTCGAGCGTTTTTGGAGTCACTGATTCCGAATTCGACATCACAATTTCCAATTTCAAAATGGCGGACTCAAAATGGCGGGCTGATATCACAAAAACTCGTTCAAATTGAACGAGCCTTCGGTTTCATGCGTCGTAGGGGTCGCTCGTTTCGAATTTGATATGAAAATTTCGAAATTCAAAATGGCGGACTCAAAATGGCGGGGTGACGTCACAAAAACTCTTTTAAATTGAACGAGCATTCACCCTCATGTGTTTTTGGGGTCGCTAATTTTGAATTTGATATGGCCAAATAGTCAATCAACGAGCACAAGATTTTCGTAGGCCGAAATTCTCACGAGAATAAAAGATACAACAAGAAAAGGAAGTCGACAACGATTTAACGTGCTTGTTAAGTTGGCATCGCGTCGACCAAGCTCCTCCCATTCCCGACACACGAGGTGATACACCCTGTATTTTTCGCTGTTCTTTTTGAAGCAAAACAGTTTTCGATTCGAGTTGTACAGGGTGTATCACCGCGGGTGTCCAGAATGGGAGGGACCTCGTCAACGCGAGGCCACGCCCCTACAGCAAATCAACGAGCTTAAGATTCTCATAGACCGAAATTCTCACGAGAATAGAGCATACAACAAGAAGAAGATGTGCACAACGATTTAAAGCGCTTCTCAAGTCGAATTCGCGTCGACCAAGCTCCGCCCATTCTCGACGCATGAGGTGATACACCCTGTATACACGCATAAAACCGAATCGTTCTTAAATACCTTGTCTAATGAGCTACGGAAGAGTGATAAAATGTTTTTCCAATGCTGCCTCAGATAACAGCAGAGTTTACCTATCCATTTACGAATTTATGCTCCTTTTACCGTTACAAAGCCAGGTACATTTTTTTTATTTCCACAACCGCATCCCCCATTTTCCCCCCCGGTCGCACTAACAAGTTTGTGAATCTCAATGCCAACCGTACTTTTCATACAAACGGGCTAGTACTCTCGAATACGTGTTTAAATACCATGAGATGACTATGTACCTACCATGCATGGAGTATGGATGAAGGATGCCCAAACGTTATGGGAATTTTTCCCCCCCATTTTTTTTCTATTCAGACCACGTGGCCTGATCTGCCCCAGTCTTTCCTTTGTAATCGCGTCTCTGTGTCGTTTTTCTTACGAAAAGCCATATTCGTGTGCGATGAAGCGAGGTAGATGCGGAAAACTCCGTCCATGTTCACAGATTGGTTCGAAGACTCGAGCATCACGGCGCCGAAGTCCAAACAACGGAATTCACCGACCTCAAACCTCTTCGGACCTTTTCCATCTCCGGAGCCACGCAGTGCCTAGTGCTAAATGTATCTACCGACTAAGAGCAACCCTAAGAAGTCGAAGACCAAATATTTCAAGGTCGATGGTTTTATTCAATATAAAATATCATCATTTAATTATCAATCATCAAATAATTAATTGCTTAATAATTATACACTTAATAATTGGAATCTACAATAATTGTAGAACAACTTGTTAATAATTATTGGAATAATTGATAATTAATTATTTATTTATTAAATATTCAATCATAAATATTATTATTTAATTATTAATTATAGAATTAATAATTGGAATCTACAATAATTGTAGAATAACTTGTGGATTATTAACAAGTTGAAATACATTTTCATTAAAAATTGCGAACAAGTTCGTTTAATTTTTATTGTAAAAATTGTTTTTTCAAAATTTAAGGTGAATTTTTTTTAGCGTATTATTTGTATGGTCGCCTCCGTCGGAGCTGCGTTCAAATGACGTTTGAACGGGGCAATAATGACCGTAGAATGAATACGCAGGTAGCGAGTGCGACTTAAAATTCGTCGCCACTACCGTGGGGAATTGGGAATATTGTTCAAGTTGTCACGTTGTAAAAGACTGTTCTGGCATTCTCGGTCTCTGACACCTGTATTCAGCTGTTCCACGTCTCGTAATCAATCACCTGAACGGATTTTTTTAATTTCAATTCAGATTTCATTCCAGATTTTAATTTGTTTAAATAATTTTTTTTTAAACAATTGCAAGTGGCAATATTAAAAACAGGTTTTTTTTCATTAGCCTATGATTTGCATAGTTAGTGCGAGGTTATCCTAACATACACATCCAGACATCCTGACATACACACAATTGGAGAGAAAACGATTCCAAATTTGTTTTGTTTTTTTGGCAGTTCTGCACAGCACAAAAAATAGAATGTTAGACCTGCAAATTAGCACCGACCGCCGAGTGGTCTGAGTGCGTTTGGCCTGAAGTAGTCGATGAGTTTATCTTCCGAGAAAGAATCTTCACTGACCAAACCCATTTGTTCGCCACTCGCCAAGTGCTCAAAGCTGCACGATTCCAGTGCTACCAGTGATCTGGGCAAACAAAAAAAGTTCCGAATCCCTCGGGAAGAAGCATGCAGTCACAACACTGCGAGGAGTTTCTTTCGTTGAAAAAAATATTATTTTTTTAAAAATGGCGGCGATTTGAAAAAAAAAATGTAGACGTGAAAAAAAAATGATTAAAAAAAGTGAAAAATGTTTGTTCCCATCACTGGAGGGACTGGAATCCGGCACACTATTTTTCCCTGAGCCCCCACTTATTGTTAGCCAATTTTGGTGATTTTTTTGGTAAATAAAAAATGGACGGTAGAAATGTTTATTGTTTTTTTGTGGAATCCGAAAAACACGCCAAATTTGGGCGGCGGGACCAGAATGCCCTCTTGAGACGTTATAGCTTAACTTGATCCAATTTTGATCACCTTTTTTTTTTGGTTCCACCTTTTTCAGGAGTGATATATAAAGCGTCTCCAACTTCGTTAACTCCGTGGTGAACAATCTCGGGAGGTATGGGGTTTCGCGACAGATCGTTGGTAAGAAAAGCTATCGTGCGTAACTTATGAAAAGGGGATCGGGTACGAATCTCACGTACGCCGTTACAGCCATTCACACGTAACAACGTTTGTCATTTCGAACAAGAGGGCGTGGCGCCCTTTGGCATCGATTCCACGTTTCGAATACCAAGTTCTACTCGACTATTACAAGATTTCGGTAACTTTTCCGATTTGCATGCAAGCAATGGACTGCCTCCGACTTCTGAAACTACGCGCGCAGCACAATTTACGTCCGAGATGTGTTTTTTTCCCAAACTTTCACGAGTACCTCTACCTAGCAACGAGAGTAGTGTGACAAAACGCTCGTGTTGTGTCGAATCCTGTTTCAACGATCATCTCGAGTCCTGGTTACGATGCGACAAGAATGCAGCAGCACGATGCTTTTCTCAGAAATAAAAAGTTGATCCAGACATGCGTTGGCCTCGACTCTTCGAGTGGGGTCATTTTGACCCTATCGTCGACTTTTACCGAAAAGAGCGTTCAGGCGTTAGAACGGTTAGGACGGCAATGTAGCCCTTGAGTATACGCTTAGCATCACCAAAAAAACATTTTTGGCGAATTTTTCGATACGAGATACTATTGATACTTGAGAAGTGCTTTAACCGCTTCAGTGGTAAGTTCTTTGCCAAGTTATGTGCCATGAGTGGTACCAGCCAGTTGGACACTGAGATGCGCGGACACATGGTACTACTTGGGGTTTTTGGGGTCGCTGATCACAAATCTGCTGTCAGATTTGGCAAATTCCAAAATGGCGCCCGGATACGGCGAATGCGCAATAGGAAACCCAGGGTAACGGGTCGCCATCTTGGACTGTGAGAGATCTGGTAGCAGATCCACGGTCAGCGAGCCCGAAAACCTCCGAGTACGAGAAGTTACATCTAAACACAGAGTTTAAGTACGAGAAACGACATTGGACAAAATTATTCGAAAATCGAGAAACTTGATGCTGCCATTTTGCTGCCGCCATTTTGAATTTTCCTGGCCCAACGATGTATTCTGGGAGGGCATCCTAATAAATGTTTGCATACCAAATTTGGAGGCGATTGGTGGAAGTTGGAGTAAGTTATTCAAATTTGGACCTACATGATGGAATGCCACTTTTGGCATGCATTTTTTTTGGACGTGTATGATACAATGCCATGGAAGTGGTCCACACTACTCAAACTATTGCTGTAAATTTCTCTGAGTCCGCAGGTTCAGTAGTTCTGAAGCTGCAGACGGTCAAATAGTGCACAGGGTCAAATTGACCCAAAGTGTAGATGTTCGAAAAAATAGGTGTGCTGAGGCGTTAGATGTAAACTATTTTTTGTTCGATTATCTCGATGGAGTTATGTTTTTTTCTCGTGGACGGTCACTCACGGTTCATGAGAACCCATTCTACGGCTTGTCGAGGCGCTCTGGGCGTCATCCGGAGCCTCGAACCACTGGACGTGAATCGAGCAATTGTTCGGCAATTGTGTCCAAGCTGCGTGCCTCAATAGCGACAGTCTCGTGTTATCGTTAGCCGAATCTTCGCTGCATTCGACCGGCTTCTTTCATACTTTAGGTAATGACGCAACCATCGTTCTGTATTTCCAATGCCCGCCAGTGGAAGTCTCGACTCTGGTCAACTGCGTTGATGAAAAAAAAAACGCGTTCGTCGTATCAGCCCATTACGACCCGGGCAAAAAGTGGGTTGGATAGCATCAAAGTAACTATGCTATTCGTAGACGAATGGGTAGAAAAAATTCCCGTGTTTTTCATTTTTTCATTTACAATTGTTTATAACAAATTATTTGAAGTTGTTCCCTAGCAAAACTCAGGCCAGATAGCATCAAATTAGCTATGCCATTTAACGGCAAACCAAAGTGATACTCTTGTTTTTCATTTTGCCATTTGCAATTGTTTATGAAAAATTGTTTCAACAAATTATGATAAAAGTTGTTATTCTAAAAAACTGATCGGACGAATCGTTTCTACGGAGAGAATGATGACGAAAATCTATGTACCACTTTTTTTCAAAGGTCAATTTGTTTGTGTAAAACAGTTATAAACAATTGTATCGTGGAGACTAAGAGTGACTACGCCAATCTCAAGCAAAACTCAAGCCAGTTAGCGTCAAACTAACTATACAATTCATAGGCAATTGAAAAAAAATACCTGTGTTTTTTATTTTGCATTTGTTCATGAAAAATTATTTAAACAAATTACGATAAAAGTTGTTATAATGAAAAACTGATCGACAGAAAAACGAAGCGTTCAGCAAACGAAACTAGTTCGTAATCTGTCGGTAAAACAGAACTCTACCGTGGTTTTTATACCAGTGGCGCCATCTATGACAAAAACAACACACTATCTTGTAATTCTCGGTAACCGATAAAACAGCGCCGGTTTAACATGATCAGTTTTAGAAAATTGGACTCCAATGTTGGCCAAGAAATGCATGCACAACAAAAAAAATAAAAATCGAGAATACCATTAACTATAAAATCAATTTCATTGTACAAAATCAATTTTTTTCGGAATTTTAAAAAATGTTTCTATATTTGTCAGTGTTTGGGAAATGATTTCACACCTTTCAGAGTGAATTTCTATAGACTCATTTTCGGATTATGAAAACCAGTTATCTTGATTCAACTGGTGGAGACAAAATCGAAAATCCACAATTTTTTTCCCTGCGATAAATGTGACTCGTGCGGGAATCACCTATCTTGCGCACTAGTTGCGTAACCTACTACATCCATCCTCGAATGTGGGGTGCCACGTAATTGGAATTAATTGACGAGAGCATTATTTAATAATTTCGAGTTCATTTTATTGATTTGTCAGAAATCATTTATCCGATCCTGTTGACAGAGAAAAAAATACACGCAGACGATAGTATAAAGAAAAGTATAACTCAGAACCAATTAACTTAGTGTAAGTACAGTATTATGAATGTAGTTCTACTCTAAATTTTGCAAAATTGATATATCACTCGTTACGTTACATCTTATACTTTAAACCTTATTCCCTAGAAACTCGTATTTTAATCGGTCAACGCTTCCGAAAAGTTGTTGTATCGATCGACTACAGCTGTGAATTGCGAATACTCAAAATTTTCATGGTTCTCAACGCACGTCGAAGGTACTCAGTTCATTTACAGAATAGCTAATAACTGCTTTTCGGTTCGTTTCTCAAAGTAAAGATAAATTTATAGTATATTCTCTCGTAATAATAGAATAAAAGTATATACAACATATGTGTCTGTGTGTATATATTATAGTGGTGGATAGGATCGATGTAGTCCTATGTGTACTTCCTGGTTGGATTGACCGTCGAGGTTGATGTTCACCTTCCTTCTTCGCCATGAATTTAATCCTTGCGCTTACGGTTTTGCTGCTCCTGAATAATACAATTTACATTTCAAGATATCGACTTTGTCGACAGGTTTATGCGAAATTGAGTCTCGAATCGCTAATGGGAAACGAGCTGCTGATAAATAATGACGACGGTATCGATGAGCCGCTGAAGTTGCTGGGGTACAAACGAATAACCGGATCATCGGATAGAAAGAGCGGGACTATTACGATTCGGATAGACAAGTCGCGTTGATATGTGATCGTGGTGTGGGAATGAGACTGACCTTCTGAGTAAGAATGATGAGGAGTCGACGGAACACTCCGATGAAGTCGATGAACAAATCGAGAGAATGAGCAATGAAGTCCTTGCTTCCCAAGCGACGTTTCTCGATGATCAGTTGAGTATCGTACAGGACGAAACCAGACATGACTAAGAGTCCCAAGTACAAGTGAATCTGGTGCACGATTGGTGACCGCAAGAACAAATTAGCCAGAGAGATAAGAAGTATGGCGTTTAGCATGGTCATTAGAGTTCCACCGAAGTACAACCAGCGTCCGCGTTCTGCTAGGATAGCCGAGATGCTGAAGGATACAAAAATCACGGTGGTGCCTACGGGACAGAATAATTTTATGAGTAAACCTCCATCGCCAATCGGAGTTTCGCGCATCGGAATATCCAAGGGAACAATACCTATCAGCGCGGTAACAACGATGCTAGGATCGACGGATATAACTGCTTCCAAAAGTGGTCCCATTCCAAGTCCGGATAAAAGTGCGAATCCCAAAAAATACCCAAGTCTAAGTTTTTGATTTTTGTCGTTGTCTGGCGTTGACATCAGAGCAAACAAAAGACCCAGCGCCCCGATGGTAGCCAAGAGTCCTGCCTCGAAGAGGTCTGTGTATAGGTGAACGTAGGCTCCTGCGGCCGCCGACACGGTCGCCAGAGACAAGCATCCGTAAACATTTTTCAAGTGTTGTCTAATGGGTGCTTCTCTGTGGAATGACCATGAATTATAAGAAGTCACATAATAATTCGTCTATAAGCTGAAAATTCATGGGGTTTCGTGTACTCGCTGCGGAATACACGGAAAACAACGCGATCGTTATTGAAACATCGAACAGAATGCATCGAATGTTGATAAATATCAATCCCACAAGTTCAAAATGTTAGGTGTTGACTAACGTCCGTGTGTTTAGTCGACGACTCTGCAGTTTTCTGATCCTTCCAAAGATTACCCAGTAAACACGGTGATATTGCAGCAATGTAACGGCAATGTCACCCATGGCAACAGGTAATATTACCTCGGTGTAACATTTAAGTTGAAATATCCCACTTGGCAACATAACATGTTATACGTAACGCGTTACGTGCCCGGTATATAACAGTTATATTGCAAGATAACCCGTTATATACCAGTTATGTAACCAGCATATAACGAGTGGTACGCGTTATGTTCCTTCCCCGTTACATACCAGCTACGTATCACAAAAATAACATCGTTATATTACCTGTAATTTCTATGTTATAGCGCCGCGATAAACCGTGTCATTGGATAGAGTAGCAAACGATACTGACATCACGTCGAGCAATACCGAATGTATGTTTACCATCTCGTTAGTGAATTTAAATTGTTAATTAGGTGGAACGAGGTGAAAAAAAACGTTTAGCGAGTCGATCGAAACCGAAGTAATTAATTTTGGCGCGCGTAATACGTCGTTCGTTTGGAAAGCCATACAAATTTGACGTAAGCTCTGTTAGCGGCGTGTCTTCCTTTTGCTCGGTTGCCAATTCGCGCGTATGCAAATGTGACGATCACGCTGATGCCGAGGATCGGCTAAAGCTGAATTGGTGTTAATAAAAGTTGTTAAGTCGGGGGGAGAGAAAAATATTCGTGTCATCGCCACTGGAAAAGGACCGTTGCATCATGCTAGAATCGCTATTGTGAGTACGCGAAACCTTCAGATCCGCTGTTCCAGGACACAAATAAACTGATATCGTGAAAGCGTAGTAATCAGCTTCATCGGATCACATAAATTAAGCACAAACAAGTGATAAGATAATTGAATATCCGCTGGTATTGTAAACAAGGTCATATTCCACAGTTTCATAAATATAATGTTTTCATGTATGAGAAATAAATACTCACAATTTGTTGTTAAATGAGTTCACAAATGTTTGCAAAGTCGGAGCCATGGCGCAGAATGTTGGTAATCGCTGTGCACGTTTATTCACTCCAAGATTAACACTGCTGTCTTTAATTTTAGTCAGATCCAGAATAGTCGTGAATCGCTGAATAGGTATAATGTCTGGGACACGTCAGTGATGATGTTGTGAAAGTTGGGAATCCTGTATTTCTCATTGGTTGAAATAAAACTATCGTTACGATAGGCTCGTGATAAGGGGGACAAACGGGAGAATGAGCTTCGGTCTCTCGACGCTAGAGGCGCTGGTGACGCGGAGGACAAACGGCAGAACGAGCTTCGGTGTCTCAACGATAGAGGCGCTGGTGACGAGGAGGACAACCGGAGGACCAGCTTCGGTCTCTCGACGCTAGAGGCGCTGGTGATGAGGCGGACTAGCGGGGGAACGAGCTTCCATCCCTCGACAGTAGAGGTGTTACGTATCAGAGGTGCTAATGCTAAGCGTATTGTAATACCAACCGAGTTGAAGTACCAAAGATCACATCACATAAGTATGTAAGGATCAAATAAAAAACTTCACTATACACTTCGAATGCATTCGCTATAATTTGAACTTTCCGCCGAGTTTAGTGCGTGAATCCCACGCTGAATACGTTCTGGCGCTACTGTCGAGTACGTAGCCAAATTTCTTCTGGCAACGCTGTCACGCCGTTCATTCGCGGATCCACGTGAGTGGTACATGCGTTTGCCAAACATGTGCAGTGTTTAGTGTGAATTGTCCTCGCAGTGTATCACTCGGGTAATAAAAAATGGGTAAAAAGTCGAAGATTGGAAAGCAGCGGAAGGATAAGTATTATCAGCTAGCGAAAGAAACAGGTAAGTTGTAAGAGATGAATTCTAACCTCAAACTTCACACTGGGAATGCCACATTGTGGCAGTATGACAACATGTTTCAATGTTTGATCAACTCATTTCTGTCCACAGGGTTCAGATCTCGTGCTGCTTTCAAGCTAATTCAATTGAATCGTAAATTTGAGTTTTTGCAAAAATCACGAGTATGCATCGACTTGTGCGCCGCGCCTGGTGGCTGGATGCAAGTCGCTCGTCAGAACATGCCTGTTTCGTCTATCGTTATTGGCATCGATTTATTTCCCATCAAACAAATTCCGGGATGTATCAGCATCACGGAAGACATAACGTCGGACAAATGTCGAGTCGCCATCTCTCGAGAACTGAAAACGTGGAAGGCGGACGTCGTGCTAAACGACGGAGCTCCGAATGTCGGTAAAAACTGGTTGCACGACGCGTACCAACAGTCCTGCTTAACATTGTCCGCGTTGAAAGTTGCGACGCAATTTTTAAGACCCGGCGGCTGGTTCATTACCAAAGTTTTTAGGTCCAAAGACTACCATCCGTTGATTTGGGTTCTTAAACAGCTCTTCAAAAAGGTACATACAATTGTTACAAGTTGGAGAGTGGATAATGTTATCGATTGTAACCGGTAATATTACCGTGACGGTACAGGTCAGCTAAAGATTCCCACTCAGCAATATAACATGTTTATATGACATGTTATCGTTCAAACAATATATAAAGTGTTATGGAGCCTGTATGTAACAGTTATATTGCAAGGTGATATGTTATATACCAATTACGTAACCAGCATATAACAAATGGTACGTAATACGTTCATTCCACGTTATATACCAGCTATGTATCACTAATATAACATTGTGACATTACCTGTGACTTCTATGTTATATTGCCACGACAAAACATGTTATATTGCTGAGTAGGGAATTTTAACATACATGTAACGTAGAGGTAATATTGCCGTTACGTTGCTGCAACATTACCATGCTCACTGGGTTCCGGCTAAACTGTAATCTAGTTGCCAGACTCGTTGGATTTTCACAATTGTATCTCTTCAAATCTAGGTACACGCTACTAAACCGCAAGCCTCGCGTAACGAGTCCGCGGAAATATTCGTTGTGTGTCAGTATTACGTTGCGCCTGACAAACTCGACCCGAAGTTTCTAGACGCCAAGTACGTGTTTTCCGAATTGGATATCGAATCCAAAAACAAATTGAATGTATTTCATCCGGAGAAACAAAAGAAGGCGAAAGCCGAGGGGTATCCGGAAAATGATTACACGTTGCACCATCAGCTATCCGTAATGGATTTTCTCACCAACGAATCGGGAATCGACGCGCTACAGAAGGCGTCGGAAATTGTGATCGACGACGATAGAGTTGCCAATCATGCCAAAACGACGACTGAGATCCGAGAATGTTGCAAAGATATCAAAGTGTTGGGTCGAAAAGAACTTAGAGCTTTGCTTGCCTGGTGGAAAGTATTGAGGGAAGAATTACTCGTGCCGAAAGAAACTGAGGTGGCGGAGGACGCGGATAAAGTCGAGACCGCCGAACAATCAGGTCCGATCAGCGTGGAACAAATGGAAGATATGGAGGACGAGGCAATCGATCAGGAGATCGCGCTGCTGAAGACCGAGGAACTTCGAGAAATGAAACGTAAAAGGAAAAAGGTGAACAAAGAACGGGCCAAGCTGAACGAGCGGTTGAATCTGAAAATGGTACTCAAGGGAGACGAAGGACCTAAACTGGAAGGGGATGAGATATTTGACTTGAAAGAAATCAAGACGAGACAACAGTTAGACACGGTGACCGATCAGACGCCGGATGTGGTCGCTGAGAGCGAACCAGATTCGGACGAGGAAGTTATTCGTTCGAAGAAGTTGAAGTACGAGAAAGATTCCGGGCATCTGGATAGCAAGGGATTGTATTACAAATCGGACGATAGCGAGCCGGAGGATTCGGATGATGAAGCATCCAACAGCGACAAATCAGGACTGGGTAAATACAAACACACACACACACACACACACACACACACACACACACACACACACAATATTCAATGGCGAACGACTCACAATTTTTTTACGGACCAGGACTAAGCGACTCTGAAAATGAAGGCACCCCTGTAAAGCAGAAGAAGAAAGCGATCGGTGGAAACGCTGGCGATAATCCGTTGCTGACGGATCTGGATCAGCGGGATAAACGAACGAAACGAATGCAAAAAGCTGAACTGTGGTTTCAGAAGGATATTTTTTCAAACTTGGAACAAGAAGGCGACGAAGATTTCGAACTGGACAAAATGCAGGAAGAAGTGAAGAAAAAAGGTGGGACCATTATTGGAGAGCCGAAACGTGGCAAAAATAAAGTAAAGACTAACGGCACAGCTGGGGATTCGGAAGACAGCGACGATGAGAGTATCGATTCGCAGGATTCTGATTACAACGTTGACGAAATGATGGCGCAAGAGCTGAAGCCGAAACGGAGTGACAAATCCGAGGCGAAGAATGGTTTTGAGGTTGTGAAGAAAGATGCTCGTACGTATTGACCGGTTGTATTGTCGTTGTTTCATAAACTAACCAGCACCGCTGCTCATTTTTGTTGTTGCTTTGTTATGTTGCTAGCGTCGAAGAAGAAGCGAAAGTTGAGCGACGAAGAACTAGCGCTGGGCTCTCTGCTTATACAAAGTAAAAAAGTGCGGAGAGATTTAGTGGATGCTGCTTGGAACCGGTACGCGTTCAACGATGAGAAACTTCCAGACTGGTTCGTGGAGGATGAAGGGAAACACATGAAGAAGGAGGCGCCAGTCCCAAAACAACTGGTGGAGGAGTACCAGAAGAAAGTGGAAGATTTGAACGTGAGGCCGATAAAGAAAGTAATCGAGGCGAAAGCTAGGAAGAAGAAACGTGCTATTAGGAAGTTGGAAAAAGCAAGGAAAAAGGTGGAAGCTCTAGTAGATAACGCTGACATGGGCGATCATGAGAAGGCCAGGCAGATCAGAACGTGAGTATCCTAAATATGAAAATACAGGGTGTATTGCCTCGTGTGTCCGGAATGGGAGGGACTTGGTCGACGCGAAGTCGACTTGAGAAGCTCATCAAATTGTTGTCGACATGTTCTTCTTGTTGTTTGCACCATTCTTGTGAGAATCTCGGTCTACGAGAATCTTATGCTCGTTGATTAGCTGTAGGGGCGTGGCTTTGCGTCCACTACGTCCCTCCCATTCTGGACACACGTGGTGATACACCCTGTATAACTCCACTCGAAAAATATTTTACTTCTAACGAATTCGTTTGCGAATCTTTCTCACGTTTCAGGTTGTATAAAAAAGCACGCAAGGAGCCTAAGAAAGAAGTGACATACGTGGTCGCTAAGAAACACACCATGCAAAAGAGAGCGATCAGGCCGCAAGGTGTGAAAGGCCAATACAAAGTGGTTGATCCGAGAATGAAAAAAGATTTAAGGGCAGCCAAAGCCAAAGCAAAGACCAAGGGTCGTGGCAAGAGAACTAAGGGAGGAAAACCACCTCGGGGTAAGCCAAGAGTATCAAAGAAGCAAAAAACATCTGCTTAGCTGAAATTAGGTGGTTCATCGATTCCCACGAATTGAACTCTGAGAAAGTTTTACCAAACGTTACGTCGTAACTGAGTTTCTCGTAATCCATCAACCAGCTACATACAAACGTGTTTGTTTGTACGAATGTGAATTGTAAATTTATAGACGGTGACAAAAATGGACTCGAATATCATAAAACTGCTCCCTATGTGTAGAACTAAGCTGGTGAACGCAAGTTCATCTCTCTTTTTTTTAAATTATCATATAATACTTTCATGTTTAGAAACCACGACTCGATTGTGTTACAGACTTTCAAATAAAATTACTTCTATACATCATAATCATTTTCCCCTTAATTTCTTCCGCAGAATTGATCGGTGCAATCAGTTGTGCAGAACAACAACTCTTATCGTAATTTGTTCGAATAGTTTTCTTAAACAATTGCAAATGACGAGATAGAAAACGCGATTTTTCCAATTTGCAATGAATGGCATAATTAGTTTGATGCCATCTGGCTCTTTACACCAACAAATTGCACTTTGCCAAAAAAGTGTTATATACGTTTTCCTCATAATTTTGTCCATAGAAGCGATCGGTGCAATCAGTTTTTGGAAACAACAACTTTGATTCCGACTTGTTTAAACAATTGCAATTGGGTGAATCAGAAATACTGGTAGCGTTTTCCCCATCTGCCTGAGACTGGCATAGTTTATGCCATGGGCTTCGGCATCGTCACTGATGCTCTCCATCGTGCCATTGTTTCTCCCACGTGGCGTACCACTATCGTGCGATGATTCTTCGGCGTAAAGCGCCGCCGTGGAAAATGTGGAAAGGTAGTAGGTCGTACATTCGTCGAACTTTGAGACGTCGTACTGACCGGCGACTCGTCCACAGAGAGGTGCAGTTGGGTGTCCTACCGATTGCGCGTTTCGACCAATCGGAACACGTTTGACGACGTTCAACTGTTGGCGCGATGCTATCGCGCGTACCTACATACATAGACGAAGGCTGTAACAGCAAGCCGTGCGAAGTTCGTACGTTGATATTTGTGTCGTGGTTAGAGAATCTGTCAAGGTCAAGTTTATTATTCTGGGAAATAATTGCTCGCGGATCGGAGTGACCAAGGTCGCGTGACCTTGGCTTGCCTCGCGTGTACGTACGACTAAGGCTCGCGCTCCGCGTGTTGGTAGCAAACATCGCGCGTAACCGAATCGCTATGCGAAGGTAGGTATAATACCTATTATTGTCATTTGTCAAAGAAGATAACGACATCGAGAAATGAAACGTGGCTATTTGCTCGCTTCGGAAAACATATCGCGTTGCCGATACGTTTCCATCCGTTCGAGATGAATGAATGAAAACAAATCGGTCGCCGAGTACCTACTGCCCATTCGATTCCGGCAACGCGAACTCCGTCGCAAATTATTACGGGAACCGTTGATTGTTTTTCTCCATCTCGCCCGTCCATCCCTCCGCTTCTCGATGATTTATAGCGGTAATTATTATCGGTTATCTCGTCGAACACCGGCGGGGCAATCGGCCTGGAAGAATCGAGGACAGAAGCCGAAGTAACGAAGAAAGCGAAAAACAGAAACGTCTATTTCGATCCTGTTGAAAAATGATGCTAGAAAAATATTCCCAAATTACAAAATCATAGATTTATTATGAAATAATTTGTCCCAAAATAAATAGATTATAAAATAAAATTGTAGAAATATTTATTGTACAACAAATAAATTTATAAAATTATAAAATCCTTATAAAACAAAAGAATTATAAAATAAAATTGTAAATTTGTTATCAAATAAATAGATCATACGATGAAATTATGGAATTACAAATTTATTATTAGAAAATTAATTATAAGATAAAATTATAAAATTGTAGATTTTTCATAGAATAAATAAATTATAGAATGAAATTATGAAGGTATAAATTTATTAAAATACAATTACAAATGATTCATTATGATGTAGCTGAATTATAAAATTACAGTTTCAAATTATAAATTTATTATGAAACAAATAATTGCAAAACAAAATTATACATTTGTTATAAAATAATTGAATTACGAAATAAAGCTAGACAATTGGACAAATTGGCAGATTATTATGCTTGAAAACTGACGACAGAGTTTATCAATAATTACGTCACGTGAGCGTTTCGTTTTCACGAATGTACTACGGTCGATCGTTTGCTCGGGCAAGTTGTCCTTGAGGATACATTCCGTCGCTTATGTCATTTCAAAAATTCGCGTTTTATAAGCTACGAACTGTGCGGCGAGGGGAGGGGGACGCGACCTTGGCAGAGCTTCGGTATCGTCGCGAAAACCACGCGTTTTTCGCGAGTCGCGCGCCTGGAGACTGGCAACCCATCTCGCGTCAACGCGGCTCGGCGAACGGGTTGCGGTTCGCCAGGCGGCGCTGCTTCTGACGTCGGGTGAAAAAAGGGTCTTCCGGGGAGAAGGGAAACGTTATTGCGGTAGCTATTTTATATTTATTCACCTGAATGTTTCTCGCATAAGCTACTCAAATTAAATGGTAGTGTTGATCGCGTAACACTGTAAAAAAAAATCAAACATCCACAAATTAACCGATTTTTAATCAAGCGCGCGAAATTTTCGTACTATTTTGTATCTGCCGCGATCAAAAATGCCGTTTTCACCACTTTTTAGATCTTTACAAATATGAGGTAATGAACAATGGTGGAAGCTTTGGTATTAAAATGTGAGGAGGTATTAAATAATTGTAAAATTATTTTTTCTGACGCTCCAACGACTAGAGCACTGTACACGCGCCAGTCAGATGTCGCCTGTTGAGTCAGCATTCCGTTCGGATGTTGCTAAATCTAACATTGGGTTCCAGACATCTGACAGACCTGATTGCAAAACGTGTCAAGCCTTCATCTCCGCGTTTTGGCAAACTGAAATATTTATTTCACGAATAAAACTCTTCTATGACCGGAGCTGTAATTTTTTTCTGGATGAAAAAACTGAATCTCCATTTTTTTTTAGTTTTTTTTTAACCATTGTGAAAATTACTTCAACAATCGAAAAAACTAGTCATTATCATAGGGCCACTATGAAGTTGGTCCTCAAATTTGTAGAATCAACGAGAGTTGGAATAAAAATCTTTAAAAAAATCGAAAAGTACACACAGTTTCAAAAACGAGACTGAAACTTGGAAACTCGTACTTGGAATATTTTTTTTGTATTTTTCTCCAAAAAGTATGTTAGAAAACCAAAATTTCAACGAGAAGAAATTCAAATTTGGACCATGTTTGAAGAAGTTATGAGTAAAAAACCATTTTTCGAGCCCGTGATCCAAAAAATGTCAAACTTCACCAGAAAGAGTTTTTGGATAGTACTGGAAAATATAAAACAATGGAGGAAATCATAAATTCAAATTATTAAAATCGTCCGATTTAGCGTGGAATGCCCCATATATGCATCCACATTTTGAAAAAATTTGGATTTTTTTTTTAAATAACACGCGTCTCGAATTACGTGGCGATCGGCAGATTTACGCTGGTGATTGAATTTTCAATAGAAGTGACGCTGAGCCGTGTGTCGCGTGGTAATTATTATACAGGGTGTCTGAAAAGTCTGGAAATGGTCAAATATCTCGGAAACGGAACGTTTCTCAGAAAAATGTTTCCAACCAATGTTGTAGGGCTTCAAAAGTTCTATTTAATGATCATATCCGTTTGACCTTGAGTAGAGGCGTCGGGCGAGGTCGGAACCAACATGATTTTTTTAATGGGAACACCCTATTTTTCATGGCACAATGTTGAAGATGGCGGCGAGACGTTTCCAAAACACTACTTGAAGACTTATTTTTGTTGAGAATTGCCTGAGTTGCGAGCTTTAGAACTGACGGTGCGCCTGCATTAGTGTTATCAAGATGCACCGTGCGGAGTCAACATGTTCGGCACTAGTGTAGACAGCATGCCGCGGCAGCGTAACTTCTAAAGCTTATAGTTCGGGCAATTCTCAACTAAAATAGGGTGTCAAGTAGTGTTTTGGAACCGTCTTGCCGCCATCTTTAATACTGTGCCATAAAAAATGGGGTATTCGATTCAAAAAATCATGTTGGTTTCGATATCGGCTCGACGCCTCTGCTCAAGGTCAAACGAATATAATCATTAAATAGAACTTTTGAAACCCTACAACATTGGTTCGAAACATTTTTCTCCGAAACGTCTCGTTCTCGAGATATTCGACCGTTTGCAGACTTTTCTAACACCCTGTATCTACGTTTGACGTTCGTGTTGACGACGATCACGGAAACAGGAAGACATCGTTCAATCGCCCGCCAAGGACAAATTGGAGGTTGCACTTTTCTGCATTATCTGTCGATTCGATATCGACGTGTAGTATGTACGTAGTAGAGTTCGTGCCAGAGCTGTCCCGAGCTTCAACCTCCACCACCCACCTCCTACTCTTTGCTGCCAGCACATCAAAGTAGTGTGATGCAACTGCGTAGCGTCGGGACGCTGCGGTCAATGTCAAGGCTAACGAAATAAGATCGTCTGCGTCGACGTTAGCGCACAACGTTTTCTAAAGTCTGTTGGATGCGCTTAGAATTTCGCACGGTAGGCAAATATTTTTACAACTCACGGCGTTTGGAATTTATTTTTCGTAAATTCGCGATTTTATTCGTCTTTTGTACTTTGTCCACTACAAAAACGAGGCCAAACGATAGAATCGATTTAAAATTCGTGCAAAATTGTGAGATGGTAAAATTCGTCGAAAATCGTCAATCAATTCGTCAATCATTAGGCACGAGGCTCCTTTGTTATGAGAAGAAAATACCAAAAAATCGTTAACTTTGTTACAAATTTTATAGGTAGCTTTTACAAATAACGAAAAAATTCTAAAAATAGTTTTTTGAGCACCCAGGAGTAATGATTTCGCGAACTTGAATTGTTTTTGTAATAATGATTGCTGTGACAAAATTGTGTTCAGTAATTATATTGTAATATCTAATCACTCATGTAATATCTAATCAATCTTCGGTATGGCTTAAGCGATTTTAATTCTCCAGACAAGTCGTACCGATAAATCTTTCGTTCCTATAGCTACAACAGCTCTTATCATTGGCTCAGGATCCCACAGCTTTTTCTCTGGCTCTTGCAGAACAGAGGTCGATATTCAATTGTAGAAAACAGTTGCATAAGATTTTTTTACTTTTGAGTAAGGTGAAATTATTATTATCATAATTTGTTTAAACAATTTTTTATAAACAATTGCAAACGGCAGCAGTAGTCACTATTTAGCAATAATCGAATAGAGTGCCTAACCACAGATTCAGGCTAACAAAATTAGACCGCGTTCGTGGAATAAGAAAAGAAACCAGAAATTCTGAATTAGATTTTCAAAAAAAAAAAAAAATGTTCATTCTCTGCATTGGCCAAATTTCATCGAATTGCGAATACAATCACCATGTCCCATTTTTACCGAAAATCCTCCAGCGAGGAAATTCTTGCTCTCGAGACAGACCTTCAAAATAATCGGCGTCGGTTTTTTTTTCATTTTGGTTTTTTTTTTAACCGAGCGTGGAACACATAGATACGGCCATATTTCGGGTTATCGCTGCCAGCACTGTGTAATTTCCGTTTCGAAATTTCCAAGGCCCTGATAAATTTTCATGACGCGAGGCGTTTCTTCGAATTGTCGTTTCTGATTATTCATGTTGTTAAACAAAGTTTGAATAACAAATCGCACCGCGTGCGAGCTTGTTATATGCGTGAATGAATAGCCTTCGTGTCTAGGTCGCGTAATAATTACGACGGAAACAATGAAATTGTCAACAACGACAGTGAATATCTGTAATAAAACGGACGACGGAATGGCAATGATCAATAATAACGATGGAAACGTTATTACGATTGATTGTAACAATGCTCGGTACCGGTGGCTCGTGATAATTCGAAGGATACATAAAACGTCGATAGCGCAGGCCATAATAATTCGAATCTCCTCGTCCCCAGTATTATACTACCTGTTTCAGCACTAAATATTGGCACTAAGAAAAAATCCGATGTATTTTCCATCAAGAGGGAAAAAACGGTTTCACACGTCCAAGCAAAAAAACATATCTTCGCCATTTTTTTTCAACGTACCGAACTTTCAATTTGTTTAAAACTTTTGTACAATATTGAGTACTGTTTTAAGAATATTTTGCAAAATTTTCAGCAATAAATATCAAGAAATGAGTCATATTGGTAGCTTAAAAACGAGGTACCCAAAAAAAAAAAAAAACAGAAAAAAAGGACTGCTTAATCTGAAATGGAAAAAACAAAAAGATTTCATTGGCACATGATTTTTTTGATTTTGGCAGTTTGCCCAAAATTGATGTGGCCACGCTGGCGACATTTTTCGCACATAAACCCAAAATTTCGTAGCATTAAAACGTGCATGTTAGCGTTCAACTGGAAATAATCAACAATGATTTGTGCGAAATATTTCAATACTATGATAAGTTTTGTCGTTATTAAGACTTTTTGAGCTTAGATGTCGGGAAATAACGCTTTATCCCTGACAAATCCGTTTGTTTTGCTGAGCGTGACGTCATTCGGGACGCCATGACGGTTTAGCGCGTTTCGGCGCGAAATTTGAAGAGGGTATTTAAAAATTCGAGATAGATCGAGTAAATGCTTGTATTTTATGGAAATATTTGTTTTATAGGGAAAATAGACGCCGAGGCGTTATATTAACCAGCTTCTCAAAAATTGTCAACTAGCCTTGCCTGCATCCCGGAGCGACCTTCGCAGTAGATCTCTTCGCGAACGGAGTCACGGGAGACGTTACCTCAGAATCGCGAATTGTATGACGGAAATGAGAACCGATTCGAATTTATTTACGTCGCACGTTCGTTTACACGCTCTCATGGTCAAGAGTACTTGTTTACATAGCCGCGTCGTGTGACTACTATAGAACCGCGGCTATTAGAAACGCGTTACGTAGCACAACGCGCGCACAAAACCGTCATTAACGTCGCGTGGGTCACAACCCAGTTCAGGTGCAGCAGCAACCTGCTACCCTATTCCCTTCCCTATTATCATCGAAAGGTCGAGTTCTGGCAGCAGCCGTCTCTCATTTTTTATTCCGCCTCCATCTTATCATTATCATTATCATCATCATTCTTCTTCTCATTCTCACTCTCATTCTTATTATCATTATCATCATTATTGTTACGTTAGTTTGTTTGTTTGTTTCACGTCGATCGTGTTATCTTGCAATTTTTATTGCCTTTAACTTGTTATTCCTGCGTTTATGTTGTTGTTGTTGTTGCTTTTGTCCAATTTTTTATTCTTGCACTATTGGTAAAACCAAATAAATATGTAAATATCGTGTAAATATTTATACATATATATTTATACAACTTTTTATTCTCTGCTTTTTTCCTTGTTGCACTAGTGTAAAGCTTTGTTTTCACGCGTGCTTAGTGCTATTCGGCCCAATTTGAGCTTTAGCACTATCAACTCCAGCTACCCCCCCCCCCCCCCCCCCTCCATCTATCTATCTCTCGCTCTCGTTCTCCATCGTCCGGTGTGCGTAAGCATCAGCACCATCGACGACGACGTTTCATCGAACGACGTGCGCGCGCCTCGACGCTTGCGTCGCGATGCCCTCTGCCATGGCCAAGGTCTTCGCCTCGGTCACGGGCGCTTCGTTCGTTAATTCAGGGACATCGAGGGTGAGGGCGAGAGCGAGGGCAAGGACGAGGTCGAACGACGTCGGTGCGGCGAATTTTCACGGATTACCGTAGCTTATCTTTCACGCGTGTATCTACGCTCGATGATAATCGCCTCGACCGATATTACATCCGCGCATGTATGTATATATTTAGGCACCTGCCTATAAAACGTACGTATCTGGACAGAGATGCGAGTTTTTAAAAAAAAAAAAAAACAAGACTAACAATTTTTTACTGAATTTAGAAAAAAAAATTAAATGGGAAGAACAGAATTTTTGCCTTGCTACTTTCGATTCGCCGTTTTGAAAATATTTTCTCTAGGTTTTCCCGTATGGAGAAAAACCATCGAGGCTGTAGCTGGTAGTAGCTGACAAAACTATTGAGCCACTCGGAAGTTCTAGTAGTTCGAGTGGATATTCAATAGTTTGGGCAGTAGTGACTATGGAGTAGCTATTGGACTTGTGTAGCCATTAGGAACTACTGAGGACGTTTATTAATAGTTTCAGTAATCTTCCAGTAATGATGGATAAAATTATTGAATTAATTTGAACTACTGAAAGCGTTCACTATTAGCGCCAGTGATCCTTTCAGTAGTGAAGCATAAACCTATTGACTCAAGATGCACTACCGAAGATGTGCACTATTGGTTACAGTGATCATTTCAGTAGTGCGGGATAAAATTATTGAATCAATTTGAACTACTGAAAGTGTTCACTATTAGTTCCAGTGCTCGTGCCACTAGTGCAGGATAAAACTATTGACTCAATTTGAGTTGGTGGAAACTATTAGTAGTACCATTGGTGGAGACTATTGAGTAGCACTACTCGTGGAGGGTGTCGCGCCCCCCTATACGTAGGAATTCCGTCGCTGTGAAAATGTTGTTGGGGCGATTGCTGCCAAAACTCAGTCTCCGTTTGTACCTCGGTGCTACCAAACACATCGCATTCCCGCGATCCCCGGGCGCGACTCGAGGATCGAATCGGATCTGGGTTAGGCATTATATAGCCACCCCGGACGCGGTACGTCCTCGATGGAACGGTGGCCTTGAACTTGTCCTCTCTCCCTCTCCCTCATCCCCCTCGCTCTCCCTCTTTCTCTCTCTCCTACCCCTAGCCCTTACCTTACCTGACACGCCTTAAAACTCTGGGAACCAGAATATCTTCGGGTCAGAGCCCCTGACTGCGCCGCGTCCCGATTTGCTTCCACGCAACGACCGACCTTGGTTCACCTATATATCGATTTTCAAGTACCACGCGCCAAACTCATCGCCCACGTCCGTTTCTGTGTGCTTTAGCTGTTAAATCGCCTACGAAAGTGCCGCCCAATCCGAACAACGGAAACGCGAATGATTATCCACAATCAAGTCGACCCTCTTGCATCCACCGTACACTTTCCCCATTTTGTCTCATCCGAGCTTGCAAGCTTTCCCCCCGTGTTTCAACCATAAAAGTTAACACATCTTCACGAAAAGAGAAAAAAAATTGACAACTACATTTTTGAGGGGGGCCCTCCTGCCCCCTCCCCTCTGCCCCCCGCCCCCCTGCAATCACATGATTTTCCCGAGCGTAAAATCTTGCTGGCCAGCTGCTGGCGGTCGGACAGCTTCGCGTTCCACTCGGAAAAACCGATTACCACGCGTTTCTATTTTCCAACGGCGCGTGGGTGTCGCGAAGACATATACGTGCGCGATCCGACCTTGAACTTCATCTTGTCATCCGTTGACGTCAGCAGCGACTGGCGAATAGCGACGGGCGCCACGTAGTTAAAAACTGATCGGAGAACCGATTACCAAACGATTTTCGAACCACGTTAATCGTTATACCAACGACTCGCGATTGGCTTGTTTTCCCCAATCACCCACTCGAGAAATTACAAGACTGGGGGGCACGACGAGCCCTGAACCCCTAAACTATTTTTGTGGCTTTTGATCACCAGCTTTGAGTTGTTTGGTCTATCTCCAGCAAACTCATCGTTAGTTTGCGACAATTGAAGGGGAAAAAAATTGGGGCACCACGAACCCCCCTCAGAAGAATGAATTTTTGTCAATAATTTCCCACTTTCAAGTTTTATAAAAATAAGAAAGTTCGAGAACTGCATAGTTGCCTCAATCAAGGTACCACAAATTCGCGGTTGGCTTGTTCAGCAAAAAGTAGGAGAATCTGGCTGGATTGTTGAGCCATGTCCTCCCTCGCGGGGTGCAGAATGGGAGTCCGTATTTTCTGTGGCACAAGCACGCCTCGCACCCATGTCTTCGAACTAATATGCTCAGTTATACCCAGTTGGGTCTCCAGCTTGGTAGGATCATCCAGCTTGTCTCAAGGCGATGTACGGAGCTGCCTGACGAACCTTGACTGCGCTTCATATATTTTTCATTGGTCAGCCGCGTAGACCCCGATTCTATGTGTACTCGCGATGAGACGAGGTAATGGATACCACTCGACGTATCTATTCATTGGCCCAGCCATACCGATGCATTGACACGTGTCATCCACGTCGCGAGACCATACACACCGGAGCTGAACTTGCATTCGCGTAATCGAGGTTACGCGAAGGCAAGCAGCCGTGATTATACAACGGCGTACGACGATCGAAGGCCGGATCCGAAGAAGCTTGACAGAAAAAATGAATATTCGGAGTGCGGTTCAAGGGATTAGCCTACATCAAACCAAACATTACCTTGCTGTGATGGATGAAAGCTGCTGGACTCAATAACTACCATCTTAAAATATGTCAACAATTTTTTTTTTTTAATTTTTTTATTTATTATAAACAATGGGAAAATTTTGTTTCATACATTTCAAGAGTGTACTCATTGAGAATAGCCTTTTTTGGACCGTCTGAAGTGGAGTAATCCTTTAAACTGCACCTCGGATATTCAATAATTATTTCATCAAACAAATCATATGACTGTTGTATTATGCTTCAACTTCATTTCACCTGCATGAAATTGTTTTTGCAATTTTTTTTATCGTGAATCAAATTATTGTCATATTGGTTTGACTCCGTCATGCTTGTGGCGACTAGCAGAACATCTTACCGGTTCATCTAGGATGAATGAAGTGAAAGAAAAATCACTAGTTTAATAGTGAATCTAGCACTTTGAGAAAATTGAACTGTCAAGTGTTTTACAGGTTTTCCTCTTAACTTTCATCTTAATTTTTTCGTATCATTTTTTATAAACAATTGCTAGTGACAAGATAGAAAACAGGGATGGTTTTTCCACTTGCTTGTGAATGGCACAGTTAGTTTGAGGCTACGTAGCCTAGTTTTTGCCTGGGACTTGATGGGTTAATTTGCAGCTATACGCGATAATAAGGTCAACTGTAATGGGACGCGTCGCGAGTGTGAACGTAGAGTGCTGTAGGAATGTTGCTAGTCGTCGTTGACACGAGATTAGTAAACAATGAGCGGCCGGTGAATGCAATTGTTGGAATAACGAGATAATAGAACAATGAAAGCCTTCGTTTCGATTCATTTTCTTGTTATGCCATGCTATCGCTTGTTGACCGATCAAATGTGACGCATGCCTTGACCTAGGTAATGCTTAACCTTCCAACATCAGGTGTGGCTGGTGATCGTTGCCAAATAATTATTCTGTCCATAGTAAGAAAGAATTTTGCGCGAGTATCGTGAACTTGTCTATGAAATTCCATTAGCACTCTCACTTGAGGCCTCTAGTTTCGAAATGAACCACACCACTATTTTGGTTTCAATAGGTTTCGCAAGTCCAAAGTGATCTTTACAGGCAGGAAAAAGTATAATGTTCAAAATGGACAACACTAAGAAATTTTCTCGCTGCGAGTCGAAATTACGCTGTTTTCTTCGTTGTCAATGAATTTGCGCAGTGTAAACACAACTGTGAGGATGCTAATTTGGTAGTGTAAAAATTGTGGTCTTCAATATGTCACCAAAAATGTCTACAATTTTTCATTTTCTCTGACCTTACGCACAGTTTTTGTGTTTTGAGAAAACACTAAAACACTAAAAGAAAGGATCACTGCAAGCAATAGTGAACACCTCCAGTATTTCAAATTCAGTCAATAGTTTTATCCATCACTACTGGAAGATTACTGGAACCATTGATATACGTCTTCAGTAGTTGCTAATGACTCCACAGGTCCAATAGTTACTCCATAGTCAGTACAGACCGAACTATTGAATATACACTTAAACTATTACAGTTCTCGAAGAATTACCGAGTGCCTCAATAGTTTTTTTCCATACGAGAGCTGATGCCACCCTAACAAATTACCCAATTACCCACAACTGACATTGTGATCACATCATCAATCACAATGTCAATTTCACAACACGTAACTCAACAGGGTATTATTATTATTATTAATATTATTATTAGTAGTACTAGTAGTAGTAGTAGTAGTAGTAGTAGTAGTAGTAGTAGTAGTAGTAGTAGTAGTAGTGTAGTAGAAGTAGTAGTAGTAGTAGTAGTAGTAGTAGTAGTAGTAGTAGTAGTAGCACAGATAATTAATAATTCAATAAATTATTCGCTGAGATGTTTGTCGGAGTAGGTAAAATCATTGTTGCTCATTTCGTGTGGTTTCAAGTTTTCTAGGATTGAAAATTAATTCGATTCGTTATGCGAACATGATTACCTGTATCCTGTCTCTCCGCTCACGTGCGCATCCTCGCAACAGGATCCACGTGCCAAACAAGTTTTACAACCGATACGCGCAGTAAATCATCGAAGCTTTATTGGCCAGCGAATGAAATGGGCTTGAAATGTTACGACATTTCCGACTGTCACTACATTTTTTTTTCGTCGGACTTGGAGCGTAAACGGTTCCATTGTCAGAGTCAATAAATCCAACCCGTAATAAAGCTCCGGCCCCGTATTTCGGGTTCCGAGCGCCCAGCTCCCAGAACTCCGACCCCAAATCGGCACGTGCAAATATTCATCGTCCAGCGAATCACGAACTTGTACGACGACGAAACACTCTTACAACTTACATAATAGTATCATAGAGTTTTTACATCTTTCAAACAGGACAAACTGGCACGTTCTACGCATTTAGTGAAAAAAGTTTTAGTGTTATAATTTCATCTACACTTTTTTAACATCGTCTGTACACTTTTCGTCGGAGCAACTTTTTAGTTTTTGCTAAAAAATAATGCCTAAAGGTTTCTGTTTTTTGTGGGAGGGGGGGAGGGGGGGGGGGGGGGCAAAAACTGGAAGTGCTCCAACAATTGAAATTGTTGGTGCAAGACGAGCACTATTTTTCACCTGTAAATAAAATGTCCAAATTCCTAAATAAAAGATAGTTAAATTATTTAGCGGAGTATACCAAATTGTGGGGAGATATATAAGCAACCTGTGTTCTTATAGAGCTTCAACGCCCAATTTTTCGTCACAAAAAATTTTTTTGCAATTTTTTTAAAATGTATACTTTTTATCGCGTTCAGTGATTTTACGTGACTTAGGAATGAGCTTGGTTCTTGTTTTTGGCGCGGATCTGCCCGACTCGTTTGTCCTGCCTGAACAAAAAAAGCTCAACTTTCGGAAACCGCGACGCCGCCATTTTGGAAATTTTTGACAAGAAAGTGTTGTATAGGTTTTTGTCACAATTTTGCCCACAGAATCGGGTGCTGCAATCCGTTTTTCGAAATAACAACTTTTGTCGTAATTTGTTTAAACAATTTTTATAAACAATTCGTCGCTTCACTTCGTTTCGGCAAGCTTCGTTGTTCCAAGGCACTTTCGTCGGTATACGTCGTGTTTTCAGAGGTGAACTGATGAGACGTAGTGCATCGTTTGCGTATTAGTGTTAGAAATGTCATTATATAATCATATTTTTCAATTTGTTGCTTACAAAATGAAATAAATATCCGCGCAGCGCCTGGAAGACCGAATATTGCAACGCAGCCAGCCACTTGGGTTGCCGTGGTGCTATTACGATCCTGGCGGTGAAATCTATCCAAATGCCTGCAAGAGGTTAATTTAATTAGATTTTTTGCATTAGTGCACTATTAAAAAAATCAACAGTTTTCATAATAGAATTTCCGCGTTTTCTGAAAATTTACAAATCAAACAAATTATCCTCACCGCATTTTTCTACGAATTAAGAATGTTCGTAAATTAATTTTTGCCGTTGGTTTTCAACTGAAATCCGCTGAAAATTAGTATAAACAAATTTTCTCGAGGTTCTCCACTTTTATCTATTTCCACGCAAAAATTACTTATAAATTACGTCATGCAGGATGTTGTTACCGAAGATAAGGAAAATAGTGGTTTCCCTCGGCGGGTTGCGGTTGAGTTGGTTTTATTTCACTTACAATTACAATTACCTGTTTCCTAGGAAGGTGAAAGTTTAATTGTCAACGAAGAGCAGAAATGCCCCGTGAAATATGACGAGACACGTTCAATTCCTTCCTATGATGTCAAACGATGCATTCCTTCCGCCACACAACTCGCCTCGTCCTTTCTTTTTTTTCAACATTTTTTTCAATTTATTTTCATCAATTTTTTTGTTTCAATTTATTTTTTTGTCTACATTTTTATCAATTAATTTTTTTTAAAAATATTTTCGTCACTTCATTTTTTGTAAAAATTCGTGTCGATTTTTTTTCAAAATTTGTGCCAATTCCCATTTTTTTTTTTAATTTTCGTCAATTTTTTTGTCAATATTTACATTTTCAATTTATTTTTTCGATTTCGTCGCAAAAACTGAAATATTGAAGTTGTTTTAATAAATTAAGACAATGAATATATTCTTTTATATTACCAAGTGTTACTTGAATCATAGAAATCTAATTTTACTTAAACATAATACTTATTGATAAAAAATGAGTGATAAGAAATATATATTCATGTGATGAGAAGTAAAATTAAATAATTTTATAGTATATATATCACTTATATGAAAAACAAATTCAATATTTCTTTTAATGGTCCGATTTGGCATGGAATGGCCCATATATTGTAAAGACTATCAGGTCACGGAAGTTGAAGAAACAAAAGAAAATTTGGGCCCTGGTGAAAAGGGGAAGCACTTGGCCTCACCTTTCAGAATAATAGATGCAAGCTCTTCCGCTGTATCATCACTGATTCTTGGGTGACGAGGAGCACGTTGAGACCACCCTGCGTGGCTGGAGCTTTTCGTGCGGGTAGCTACATTCACGAAATTACAAAAAAGTGCACAAGCCACCAATGTTAACTCGTGGGAGAGATTTCCCCAGAGGACAAGTACTGACTACGTAACAAAGACCCAAGATCTTAGGTGGTACTTCGAAGACCACCCTCCCAACTCCCAGAGGGTCACCTATTATGGGTCCGCTCCCACATCTATAAGCATTTGAAGTGAAAAGCTCCAGTAGCTCCGGAGTTACAGACAAAAAGTGAGTAGGGTCAAATTGACCCCGGACGTGGATGTTCGAAAAAATGGGTGTACATTGGGAGGTTGACGGATATAACCGCACTGCACTACGGGCATGGGTCTAGTGTACACGCTGCAGCAATAGTATCGTGCCGCTCGAAGTCCCAGACTTTTTTGGCCCAACTTTCGTTCTCCAAATGTCTGAACACCCAACCTACTCTAACCGAATTACAGCCAGGCGCCCACGATCATCGGTGGCTCCTTCGAGAGAGCGAGAGCCAGAGACTTGGGAGGGAGCAAGACCAGCGCATGAATAATTGATGGTCGTTGAGCAGTTTTGCTTCCTGGAGCGTGATCCATAGCGGCGCCGATCTTGCAGATCCAAGGACTAGCTCGATAAAGCGATACATTCGCAGAGGCGTCATTCCCCGAATGTTGTTCCGCGGGGGACTTGCGTGATCCATGAAATTTGAAAGCAGCCTGCCTGCATGCGGATGCGTCGGTCAAGGCCTTCGGGTTTCGAAATCTTTCGCTCTTTCCGGAACCGTGACCGTGCACATGCGCCTGCGTACCGTCTTCTTTGGGTGCCTTTTTCTCACTTTCCCTATCCGATTACGCGCAGACGAGTCTTACACTATTAATAATTAGTAATAATCATTAATATAAACGAAACAAATCAATCATTGACAATCATTATTCATAAACAAAACAACAACATATTATTACACAGATTTAAAGATAAAAAAAATGTACTTTTAATTTTTCGATTTGCGGTCTTGAACATGGAAACACGAACTTACAATTTATTTACGGGGCTTTAGTTATATATGCACAAATTAGGTGTAAATCATATTTGACAATAAACTTATTAATCACTTAATTAACTAATGAATTAATTATTACATAAATAATAAACGAATGAATCAATTAATAAATAAATAGATAAATTAATTGATTATTAAATAAATTTGTTCGCCTCGTCGACGGTGGTTTTTTGAGGAAACCGCGTTCGAAGGTCGAGCTTATCTCTAGTCGCAGCAGTCACGACTTATTAATAACTCACAGAGGTGTACAAAGACTTCATCGTGTATCTTGACACGTCATTATCTAGGTATTTTATTTATTGATTCATCTATTTATTCATTTATTTATCTATTTATTTATCTATTTATTTATTTATTCATTTATTTGTTTATTTAATTGTTTATTTATTTATTTAATTTTTTCCGATTTCTTACTTTTTTAAATGGAAATTCGGATGTATGCTGAGGTGACGTCGCGCGAACCTCACTGAACCTTGAGATTCGAAGTCTCGTCGATCGTAGAATTCGTAATAATATTAATGGACTCTCGTCAAGCAGTCCGTGAAATTTATTCAAGAATTTGTGGATTACGCGCCGACAAAATTCTCAGGGCCGTTTACTTCGGTGATTTTGCGCTCGAAATTTGGTTACCGCGCGTACGCTGGTTTTCAATAAAATTACCATTTTTATCGCCCAAGCTCGAATTTTGGCCTGACATCGAGACCCAGAGAGGATCGGCCACATTCGATTGTCCGACCGAAAATATCGAAAATAGTAACAACAAATACCTCGTGAGGCAGTGAGAATAAATAAAAATGTGCGTACAGGGTGTACCACCCCAGGTGTCGAGAATGGGAGGAGCTTGGTCGACGCGAAGCCGACTCAACATGCACATTAAACGGTTGCTGACATTTTTTTCTTGTTGAAGCTTCTATTCTCGTGAGAATTTCGGTCGTCGAAAATCTTGTGCTCGATGATTGGCTAAAGGGGCGTGACTAAGCCACTCCCATTCTGGACACACTAGGCGAATCACCCTGTATATTTAAAATTTTTATCCCAGCGTCTTAGTCTCGCCAATTTCAATGAAAACTCGAAAGTAACAAAATAATTATTCACTTCGCATTGTTTGTCAGGAAATTTGATCCTCTAGAAAAAAGGTCCCTATCAATTAATACGTAATCATTGTAGTTCCACCTATAATCGCGATTCGATACAAAAATTGTCACTTTTTTCGGGTGGAAAAATTCCTCTCCGATTCTACTTGTTGGGAAAGTTGACGAGGAGCATAAAATCTCCTGATGATAGTTATTAAAAAAATGTATCTATAAAATAAGTAATTATTAGCAAAAAAAAAGACTTTTTTCTTCGAAAATACAATATTTATAACAAACAATCTATAGGAAATTATTATTTTGTTAATTTGGAAAAAAGTAGATTCCGGCACTATTTTAGTGCACATTCGAAGAGGTGGACGAAATTTCGACTCGAAGGTGTTTCTGACCCGAGGTCACACCGGGGCCTCTGATAGTGCGTAATAATCACTTCCGCTTCGCAACCTTGCGTCATTTTCTTTTTTTCATTCGACGTTGGTCCTTGACAAATTGCGTTATCACACCGACATTACCGCTACGCCCAGGCCACATCCGCAGTCCAGATAGTTGCGAGGCGACGAACATCGACAGTTTCTATTTTCCAATTCGTCTCGCCACTTCCATAACGTCCTGCTTATGACGTTGGGAATTTTTTCTCCCCTCGTTTTTCCCGATTCGTCGCGGATCGTGGTCTTCGGTTCTGCATCCGTCCCCCGGGTGGGCTCTAGAATAGTGAAAGTAGACACGGGCGGAGATTTAGCAGATGTTTACCAAAGTCATCAACGCTTTCAAGGCCAAATTGGAAAGGAAAGGAAAATGTCTAGTGGAGGTCAAAGTTTTCACCGCAAGGCAAAACCTCCAAGATTTCAGCATTGTGACCGAAGAAGCGCGCTCGTTTGTCCGCGGGGGAGATTTCCACGCTTCGTTAAACGAACAAAAGTAGGACTTTCCCGCTTTCTTTTGCCATCGTGGTCCCAGGACGTCACTTTTTGCATTCCTCGGTAGCAAACGGCTCGACCGTCGGTAGGATTCGTTAATACAGTAGGCCACAAATTTTACATTTTCTACGCAACTTTCCCCTCCCTCAGAGAAAAGAAACAAATGAGTAAATAAATAGATAGATAGACAGACAGACAGTCAATCAGACAGATAGATAGACAGACAAATAGATAGATAGATAGATAGATAGATAGACAGATAGACAGACAGACAGACAGACAGACAGACAGACAGACAGACAGACAGACAGACAGACAGACAGACAGACAGACAGACAGACAGACAGACAGACAGACAGACAGACAGACCGACAGACAGAGAGACAAACAGACAGACAGACAAACAAACCGACAGACAGACAGACAGACAGAGAGACAGATAGACAGACAGAGAGACAGACAGACAGACAGATAGATACCCAGACCGACAGACAGACAGACAGACAGACGGACAGACAGACAGATATATAGATAGATAGATGGATAGATAGATAGATAGATAGATAGATAGATAGATAGATAGATAGACAGATAGATAGATGGATCTATAAGACTACTAGCTCAAGCAAGAAATGAAATATGGACTGAGCAGAAAGAGTACCAGCGGAGAAGAGGACAGTTGACCGAAGGAGAGTAGAAGCGAATAAGAGAAAGCGCAAGGGAGGCCCTTCTCAAGAGATGGCAAGAGGAATGGGACTCGTCGAAAGATGGACGATGGACGTACGACTTCATACCGAAGATGCGGGAGTGGACACTCCGCGATCACGGTACGATGGAATACCAACTCGCGCAGGGACTCGGTGACTATGGATGTTACGGAGTATATTTAAGCAGGAGAGGGCATAGGCCCAACAGCAATTGTCGTTTTTGCGGAGAAAAACAGGACGACGCCGAACACACCTCGTTTGTGTGTCCCGCTCACGATACCGACAGAAGAGAGCTCGCAGCAAAATCAGGCTCGACTCAGCTATCGAAAGACAACGTCGTAGCAACCATGCTCACATTGCAGGGGAAATGGGACCAGGTAACACTCTTCATCAGGGAAACAATCAAGGTCAAAGAAGAAGAGGAGAGAGAAATGAGTAGAAAAGACCGAAGAGACGACAAGACTGCTAGGCTGGGCAAAAGACAAACGAAGTGGAATCCTTCGGGAACTGAACGGACCCCAACGAAGGAGTTCTGAAAAGGAGTACGGCGGGTGCTAGACGCTGAAAGGGGGATTTCGGGTTTCGGCTATACATCCGTACAGCCTTAAAACGACAGGGTTTTAGTCGGCAAGCCACGAGGGAAAGTGCGACACACGGCGCAGCATTGAGGCTGAGGGAGCTAAGACGACCTCATCATCAAGGTGTGCTAAAGCCCATCAAGAATTTTACTCAACAAGCCCCTTAAAAAAGATTGATAGATAGATAAATAGGTAGATAGATAGATAGATAGGTAGACAGATAGATAGATAGATAGGTAGACAGATAGATAGATAGGTAGACAGATAGCTAGATGTATAAATAGATAGATAGGTAGATAAATGAGCAAATAAATAAATGAATGGATGAATAAACAAAAGCGTAACGACCGACTAAGGAAATGTGGGGCGAAACTTTCGAAATTGAAAGTAAACGAACGCGTCGATCTTTCGAGGATAGAAAGCAATGCGATCGAAACTTCCATCCCGGTGTGTCTCTTGCGGAGCGGATATTTGCTCCGGTGTTGTATGCGTGTGTGTACGGGTTCGACTCGTGTTGCATTACCGGGATGCCATGCGTTGGCTTCGCTGTACACGCGACGAAGATGACTCGCTTTGGCGAGCGGAGCGAGAGAGTAAAACGTGCTGAAACCTACTGCAAACGATAAATCTTCACTTTCGTTGAACGAAGATGTAGCTCAGCGGGTCAACAGGCCGCGTTTTCCACGTTCACGTTGCCGCGGTGTTCCCATTCGAGAGAGCCTCGCGAATCCAACTTCGAAACCTCTCGCTGTTGTTTCTTCTTTTCGTTTTCATTCGGTTCTCCCGAACTCGATGACCTGGATCTATAGTATTCGACGTTTCTATCATCGGCGTTGTGACTACTGACGAGGATGCGCTGTCCTCGATACTCGATTTCATATCGGTAATGTAGACCCAACCGTGACCCTGAAACGGGGCGGCATTGGTTGGTCCACATGCATCGTTTCTTCACTTTCAAAATTCTAACTCCGTATCACTCGATTCCCAGCCTGGTACATCTGTAAGTACGTAAGTTCAAAACTAGGTCATGAGAAAACTGTAAAGAAAAATGTGTAGAAAATGTAAAGAAAAATGAGTAGAAAAAGTGTAGAAAAAATTGTAGAAAAATGAATAGAAAAATGTGAAATAAAATGTGTGCAAATATATGTAGAAACATGTATGGAAAAATGTGTAGAAAAGAGTGTCAAGAAATTTGTAGAAATATGTGTAGAAACGTGTCAAACAATTTATAGAAAAATGTGTAACAAAATGTGTGCAAAAATCTGTAGAAAAATGTATGGAAAAATGTGTAGAAAAATGTATGGAAAAATGTGTAGAAAAGAGTGTCAAGAAATTTGTAGAAATATTTATAACAAAATGTGTACAAAAATCTGTAGAAAAATGTAGGGAAAAATGTGTAACAAAATATGTGCAAAAATCTGTAGAAAAATGTATGGAAAATGTGTAGAAAAGAGTGTCAAGAAATTTGTAGAAATATTTATAACAAAATGTGTACAAAAATCTGTAGAAAAGTGTATGGAAATATGTGTAGAACAAATTGTAGGAAAATTCGACGAAGAGTGTAACAAAAAATTATAGAAAAATGTGTAGAGAAATGTACGGAAAAATGTGTAGGAAAATTTGACGAAAAATGTATTAAAAAATGTATGGAAAAATGTGTAGAAGAATGTGCAGAATAATGTGTTGAGAAATGTGTAGAAAAAAGTGTAGAAAAATGTGTAGGAAAATTTGACGAAAAATGTATTAAAAAATGTATAGAAAAATGTGTAGAAAAATGTGCAGAATAATGTGTTGAGAGATGTCTAGAAAAATGTGTCGAAAAATTTGTAGTCGACGTTAAATAAGAGAACTAGCTCCACGCTTGTTTCTTACGACTCGGAGGTAGGTATACGTCAACAAGAGGTACTCGCCTGAATTGAGAGTGCGATGAAGCGATACAAGACAATTGTGATGAAGCGATATATAAACAGAGGGGTAACGAACAATGAAGTGCGATGAATCGATACACGTCCCCTGAAACATCTATGACCTATACGTCGGAGGAGAATCGAGGACTGTTCCAATCACAAAGTATCGGATCCTCTCCGGTTTTGCGCTTGTTTCTCCGTCACGTTTTACCTCCAGCAGCTGCGCCAAGTCGTCTTCATCGTCGTCGCGAAGATACGGAGCAACGAGATCGTTGCGATTGGTTTCTCTCGATCTCGGTCGGCGGGTCCGATGTGAAAAAAGAAAAAGAAAAAGAAAAAGAAAAAGAGTTGGAGATTATCTCCTCTCGTGTAGCAACGAACCTCGCTCCGCATCGCCCGATGAGGACGTATTTCACTTTCTCCGCTGACGAGAGCAAACTTTCTCCGGGCTAGTCGGCGTGTAGCTCGTGCGGACGTTCCTTAATGTGAAAAGTGCGGAGGTTCCTTCGATCAAGTAGGTTTCTGGGTCGAAGCGTTGTTACAGCAGCTCTCTTCGCTCGAGCCTCCACGATTTCTGGACCCCACGTTCTCTCTTTCTCTCGTGTTCGTGTTCACGCAATTAATTTCCTGTCTCGTTCTACGCGGTCATTGGCTTCCGATTACTCTCCATTTCGCTCCGTCGCCGCAGCAGCGAGTATTTACAATCGATGCCTCATTTCGTCGCGTTCCACTTCGATCGCCGTCACGACTTTCGCACCGCAGATAAATCGTTTCGCAGAAACAGCGTCAACGGCGTTCTCCAAGATGTTACGAGATTTTTCTGTCCCGTACAATACACTCGCCAGATATCGTCCCCTTTTTTGAGCAAAAAAAAAAAAACACTGTTACACTGTTACACTTTTACACTAATGCACCAAGTGTCAAACACTGAGCATAACACTGCTATATTACTAAAAAATGGTCGAAAATTCGTTAACCCAGTTACAAATTATAGATAAATCACTTTATTTTCTTGCCTTTCTTGGAAAAGGGGTGTGACACGTAAACCTGGGCATTCCATGTCAAATCGACCACTTTTGACCCCGACCCCCTTCGATTTGGCTGAAACTTTTTTATCTTGTTCTATCCTATCAAGAACATATTTCAGAATTTTTTCAAAATTTTTGACCCAACCAAAAAAAAAAAAAAATTACTCCTTTTTTTTAAATAGCTACAACTTTTTTGAAAATTGACTTATTGGGACGTTTTTTTCCTTGAAATTCTTGTTACTGAATGTACTTTCAGAAAAAAAATAGACACGTAAATAATTGATTGATTTACAACGCTTTTTATGAGATATCCGACAAAAATGAATATTTCAGGATGAGTGTGCGAATTCGGCGACTGGATTTTGGTGACAGCCATTCTCCTCTTACTGTTACCGTAGTATGCCATCGCGTAGGAACAAAACGCGCATGCAACAGACCCTAAATAGGGAAATAACCTGACTCTTCTTCGACAAATCGACGCCAATAAAAAAATTTACCCTCCATATTTATATCCCCGTCCGTTGCTCGCGAATCGGACTGTGACGAGGCGAGATCCGCAGGTAAATGTGTATATACGGGGCATTCCACGCGAACTCGACCGCTGTCAAACCCCGCCTACCTCGAAATCATTTCATGTTTTTTTCCAAGATTCTACTACCCAAAAAACGTGCTTCGAATTAATTTCAAATTTTTCCATTCGACCGTTCATTTTTTATAAATATTCTCAATGTCTATTTTTTCGCGATCGACCTCAAATATTTATAAAAAATGAACGGTTGAATGAAAAAATTCGAAACAAACTGGGGGCGCGTTGTTCACCGAGTAGAATGTTGGAAAAAAAAATGAAATGATTTTGAGATGGTCGGCGTTTGATTTTGGTCGCGTTGGCGTGGAATGCCCCGTACGCAAATGCGAAAGGTAAAAGAGTAACACTGCGAACTCGGTCCGAGGGCACGCGTACCCTGGCCCTGTCGTAACGCGAACAAAGCATTAATAACGGCGAAATCCAGTCACCGGATTCGTTCGCCTAATGATAATAAAGTACGGAAACTCAGTGTCACGGTACAATAATCGTAAATGCATAAAAGCAGCACGAGGATCCAGAGACACGGCGCTCGGCGGACTCCTAGAAAGAGGGGGGAGGGGGGCAGAAAAAAAAAACAGTATGTTTTCTGTTTATCGCATTTCACGGTATTTCAGACATTTGTTAAATTTTTTCACACCTCCGAGCAAACATTTTGACATCGGACTCCCGGAACACCGAACAGATTTTTTGCCACCGAGTGGGAATAAAACCGTAGACAGGTTTTTTTTTAAACTTAGAATGCAGTTTTTACGACGATATTTGTGGAATTTGCGGCGAGAATCGGTGGGTGTGTCTTGAGCAATAAATAAACGAGAATTCTATTCTTGTGAAAAAAATCATCCTCTATGTCTCTCGGGCTGATGAGAAACAAAATATTTATTTAATAGATGTCCATCGATTTTGCCACCATCAGTGCTGCCAGTTAGGAAAATCGATAACAATGATACCAGCAGGAATGCCGGGTAAAAATGACAAATAATTGATTATTAATTATTTATTAATGAATTAATAATTAATCAAATTATTTAAATTCGAAAATAAAAAAATTCACTCAGCGTAACCAATAATTTGGCAACTGCAAATCCGTAGGCGTGAGTAGACGATTCGCACGCCAACAAGGATGGGAACTCGCAACAGCTTAATTGAAATATTTCATTAGATATGATATGATAGCCATGTGCGAAGAAGATGTTGAAAATGTGCTTTTTCTGAGGATTTGAAGGCAAAGTGAACCCTTGGTTCTGTGGGTCCAGGTCCTCGGATACGTGTAAGACTGGCAAAGGAGGCTTTTTCGGAAAATTTCCGGTCAAGCGAACTCAGGCAAGTGCGACGGATGACATTGCGAGTTCATTACACATCGGACGTCTCTGACGTAAGTTTAAAAAAAAACGAAGAGTAATAAATTCATCAATCTAGATCAAAGGACGACCTTAGGATAAGTTAGACGCAGCCTCGGGTCGGCGAGATTAAAATAATTAAACGGTGACCATCGCATATATTATCATCAAACTGCGCGAAATGTGTCACGAAAACATGCGTGCCCTTCGCGAGGAGTAGCCGGTGGGAAATGTCAAGTGATACCTACTCGTATATAGCGGAGACGAGGAGAGAGAGAGACAGAGAGAGACGAGCGAACTGCTACGACCCTCGATCTATCCGTGTGCCGTCGTCCGTCCGTCCATCCTAACCCTAAAGTGTGTCACGGTCGAGAACGGTGGGCTTCTATCAGGGCGTCTCTAATGTAAGTGGGTCACGGTTCGAATCCCCGACATTGTGCTCGAGGTTTGGCCTCTTTTTTTTCCTTTTTTCTTTTTTTTTTCACCAACCAGCCGGCCAACCATCGGAACGAAAAGTCGAACTTTACACTAGATATTCGTCATTCGCGTTCCTCGTGATGAAATTCACGTCGCAGCCTGGCACTTCGTGACCGAGATGAATTATTCATTGTTTCTTCCCTGCAGATCCAAACTGTTCGATATCAACGTCTCTCGTATCATCATCGTTGCTCCGGAATAAAATCGGGGTCATTTCCGTTTTTCAGCAAAATGTCCAATAATCTTAAATAACCTACACCAAGCTGAGCTATATTTATTACGCAATTTACAAACATTTGCGAACACTTGTACCCATTTAACTTCAACTTTACAAAAGTTTTTGTAAACTTCCAACAAAAAAATTCCAATTTTTTTTCGCTCGACTCTTTCGAGCTGAGTTGATCCATATTTATTATGCAATTCCCAACGATTTTTCAGCACTTTTGGTGGGGGGACTATAACGGAAAAGAGCCTAAATTCGTTCTTCTTCTTCTTTTTATTCGAGAGAGAAATGAATGGTGGAGGATCGACGTGCTCGATATGCGTCGTACGCGAATTCGCGTAGATCGGTAAAAAATCAATCGATCTTTTCTTGACATCGTCGCGTAGGCATGTACAGTTTATAGCTGTACACCTCATATTTCACGAAGACATCGCACGCGCGATGAAGAAATGGAGATACGCTCGATTTCGAGGTGCTGAGCGTGAATCCAATAATCCGAAAACCGTTAACCCGAAACAATAGCGTGAGGAGGCCCAGAGGAGTGAATATGATAAAAACGGAGGCGATTCTATTTGGAAATCACATTTCTGCTGTACGCTTCTCTTCACGTGAATACCAACACAAATTTGTGCAGCATGCGAGACCATCGATAACAAATGAAACGAATTAACTGGGTTGGGTATAATCCGAGGTTTCGAAGAAAAACTACCATTTTCAGTAATTTATTTTATCAAACAAATGATCCGATGAGGTAGTCAGCCACCTATTTTTCCCGATGTCTCTGAATATTCTGAAAAAAATCATACTTTTCTCTCTGTGTTAGATGTGATTTTTTTCGGATTTCTTGGAACTCCAAAATTTCCAAATTTTTCTATGGAACACAACTGTTGAATTTCTCAGTAATAGCTGACAAAACTATTGAGGCACTCAGTAGTTCTTCCAAAATTTTAATAGTTCGGGTGGATATTCAATAGGTCGGTCACTAGTGACTATGGAGTAACTATTGGACCTGTGTAGTCATTAGTAACTACTGAACACGTTTATCAATGCTTCCAATAATCTTCCAATAGTGTTGGATAAAACTATTGACTGAATTTGAAATACTGAACACGTTCACTATTGGTTCCAGCGATCCTTTCAGTAGTGAAGCATAAACCTATTGACTCAAGCTGCACTACCGAAGATGTGCACTATTGGTTCCAGTGTTCCTGTCAGTAGTGCAGGACAAAACTATTGAATCAATTTGAACTACTGAAAACGTTCACTATTGGTTCCAGTGATCCATTCAGTAGTGAAGAATAAAACGATTAACTTAAATTGAATTACTGTAAACATTCGATATTGATTCCAGTGATCCTTTCAGTAGCGAACAGGTATCATCAAATCACTATCGTGGAAACTATTGATTGTTGTCTTTAACTATTGAAGATCTTTACTAAATTACTAGTAGTACTACTAGTGGGAACTAGTGGTAGTACTACTGGTGGAGACTAATAATAATAATAACAACAATATTAATAATAATAATGGATATTAATAATATAATTAATATTTGCGCGTCTACCATTTCACGTAATCGTTTCCTTATCCCAGGTTCATCGTGGTCTCTAGTTCATGTTGCAAGCAGGACGATGGATCGGTAGAGAAATGTGTAATGCAATCAATTAAAGTTATTCAATAATCGATTGATCGGATCGTTTATCAATTAATTACCAATTCGTTATCGTCAATCAATCGGGATAGGCGTAATCGACTGTTGAATTAAATGTGGCAGAGTTCACGCTTTCACAAATGAAATGAACTTCTTGTATCGCGTGCTCCCCCGCATCCGGCTCTGCGCGTCGAGCGCGCACAGAACATGAGAATACGGTGCGTAGGTTCGCAATTTTACGCTCGACTTCGCAATAAATACTACAAACAAATTACAATCGATCTTGTTAACTCATCTAAGCCGATTTTTGGCCCGGGGTCTGATAGACCTTTTCTTTGTTTGACACGTTCTTCTCACGTGCTTCCGTAAAAATGTTTAGTTTTATGAATGGATATCGTATTTTTTTACCTAAGTACAAGGCAATTTTTTTAATGGCGCACCAACTCATTTTACAATGGGGAATTTGAATTTTTTCCATATGCTATAGCCAACTTCACTCACGACTGAAATTACTATGCGTCGTTGCAGAATTTAGTAGTACGACAATAAAGCCTGCCCGTGATATGTATCCCCGCATGGAAAAAAACTATTGAGCACTACTCACGAAACTATTGAGAGAACATCGAGAAACTGATGGGAAACTACGGAAAAAACTATTGAGAACTATTGAAAGAACTATTGATAATTAGCATAGGACTTTCTCAGTAGTAAATTGGACCCCTCTGTCAATAGTGCTGTCAATAGTCTCCGCGAGTAGTGCTGGTCAGTAGTTTCCACGAGTAGTGCTGCTCAATAGTCTCCACCAGTAGTACTACCAATAGTTTCCACCACTAATACTACCCAATTTAGTGAACATCTTCAATAGTTGAAGACAATAGTCAATAGTTCCCACGATATGGATTTAATGATACCTGTTCACTACTGAAAGCATCACGGTAACTAATGGTGAACATTTTCAGTAGTTCAAATTGATTCAATAGTCTTATTCTGCACTACTGAAAGGACCACTGCAACCAATAGTGAACGTTTTCAGTATTTCAAATTGATTCAATAGTTTTGTTTTGCACTACTGACAGGATCACTGGAACCATTGATGTACGTCTTCAGTAGTTGCTAACGACTACACAGGGCCAATAGTTACTCCATAGTCACTACTAACCGAACTATTGAATATCCACTCGAACTATTAGAATTTTCGAAGAACTACTGCGTGCCTTCATAGTTTTGTTAGCCTAAATAGTTTGTCTCCATACGGGCCATAGTAAAAATTGATTTGCAAGACAAGTAAAAATTCGTAGAATATTCTCACCGTGTACCCCCTCAAGTGTCATCGAGGCAGATAGTATTTTTTCGAAGCGAGGGCCTACGTGCGCAAAACCCAGTTTGGGTTCGTTTTTCACTGCCAGATGCTCGAGTTTGGAAAAACTTGAAGGTTCTCTGGATTTCCCCGTAAAATAAATAATGAAGTCGCATTTGAAATATTTGATGCGAAACAAAGTGGCCTTCCGGATGAAGGAATGATCTCCGAGTTTATTGTTTGTCCACTTTCACTTCACGAGCCAATGGGTCAATTGGATATCTTTCGCTCGGTAACAGCGGGTCGAGCTCTCGACAATATATGGGTAAATCGGTCATCCGGTAGGGGAATAAGAGAAAAAAAGCCCGATATTCATGGACAGCACAATGAAGGTAACACACCCACGCGACAGCCAGTGCAGTTCTGCTGCTGCTTTCTCTTCGGGGAAATTCGCACATCTCATCTGCCCGAGATAAAGCATCGTGACACGAGAATCGTGTCGTGGGGAGCCGAAAGTCGTTAGATACGGTACGAAAACCAGACGCGTCGTGTGATATGATCTCGATAAACTCATCGACGAAGACTCATCAGATTATTCGCGCAGTTTATACCGGAAGCGGTAAGTTTTCTGCTACCAAAAAAAAAGTATCAGGGAGAAAGCAGGACTTTTATAGACTGCGAAATTAAACCGCGTTGTTCTTGTCGTTCGGCTAGACGAACTTTTTCCTCGAGTTTCACGGAGCTCCGCGGGATTAGGACGAGAACTTTCACTTTTTCCAGACACTCGAGCCATCCGCATAACAAATGATTGAAGGTACGAGAAAACTGGCTGCGCTATTTTCTTTTCTCGCCAAAGACCAATTACTTCGCAATCGTTTCCGATGCGTTCGCTTTCTTTCGTCGGTCCACGACTCTCTACGCGTTGGAGGAATTTCTATCAAGCTTGACACAAACACTCGTGTTGACCACTTTGTTAACACAAATTAATGTTGGTTCGACACGCGCAGTGTTTAGTGATAAAGTAACACTGTTCTGTGCAGAAGTAACACTGCTCTGTGTAGAAGTAACACTGCTCTGTGCTAAAAGTAACACACCACTGTGTGCAAAGTAGCACAAACCGATGTTAGAGTGACATTTAAAAAGTGTTACCTTCTATCAAATAACATTTTTGTGTGTTGAGAAACGGACCGTGAGAAACACTCTTACGATTGTGTTGAATCAACACACTAACATGATCAATATTCTACACAAAAATGTGTACACTTTGCACAATGACAGAAAATTGAACACAAAAATGTGTGTCAACGGCTTTTTCACACAAAATTAGTGTTGATTGAACACATTTCGTGTATAGTGATAAAGTGACACAGCTCTATGTTGAAAGTACCACGATCGCTTTAAGCTGATGATTGCTTAGATGGAGCAACGATATTTTTATCTCATGGTTTTTGTGCCCGGGCAAGACGTCTCCGGCCTCTCTTACGAGCATCAAGGTCCGCTTTGTTGAATACTAGTGTAAATGTGAGATTCGAACGTCGATTTCCATTGTGATTCTGGTTACCTTCGCTAGTCTCTAGCACTTTCAAGAGCAGATTGACGAAAGATTGAGGTAGCTTTCAGAAATAGGGGGAGTCGTTTTTGAATACAGTGACGACATTTGTTCAACACAAACCGCGTTTATCCGATTGCACTATTCTCACTTGTCGCAACAGGTCACTTTTGCCCAGAGTTGCAAGTGTGCTGTATTTTTTTATGCATCAAGTTCTCATTACTAGATAGTACTTGAATTTGTAATTAGTAAAAAGACAAAAACAGAATATTTTTTATTTTCACTTTACATATTTGGCATTATAAAGTATCACATTATTTTTTAATTAAAAAAAATCGAAGTACAGATTACTTTTGATTTTTACTTTACAAATTTACCAGCACCAAATATTACTGGATTCAGTAACTGGACTGTTGGCAAAATATTGAAAACCACAATTTTTATACCATCAAATCAATCTCCTCAAAGTTGTGTTAACCTCATACTTTTCCTCCTCGTAACCCGTATGGAAGAAAAACTATTGAGACAGTATACAGGAACTATAGAGAACTCATGGGAAACTACTGAAAAAACGATTCAGAACTATTGCGAGAACTATTAAAAACTATTGAAAGAAGTATTGATCATTGAATCAATCATGGTGAAACTTTTGGGTCGAACCATGACTTGTTCACTAGTTCCACCAGTAGTGCTGCTCAATAGTCTCCACCAGTAGTACTACAAATAGTTTTCACCAGTATTACTACCGAATGTAGTGAATATATTCAATAGTTAAGGAAAATAATCAATGGTTTCCACAATAGTGATTTAATGATACCTGTTTACTATTGAAAGGATCACTGGAACCAATAGTGAACGTCTTCAGTAGTTCCTAATGACTACACAGTTTCAATAGTTGCTCCATAGTCAGTACTGACTGAACTATTGGATATTCACTCTAACTATTAAAATTTTCGAAGACCAACTGAACGCCTCAATAGTTTGGTCAGCTACTATTGAGAGCCTCGACAGTCTTTCTCTATACGCGAAAATTCAATCGAACAGCTGAAAGACTAAGCTGGAGAACGAACGTCCAATAGCTGCTCCAGAGTCACTACTGACTGAACTATTGAATACTGAATGCCGCAATAGTCTTGTCAGCTACTCCTGAGAGCCTCAATAGTCTTACTCCTATGCGGAGAGGATCCCTTTGGATTTTCAAAATCTGTTGACTTTCAAAAATGGCCAAAATAGTCACGTGATTCGTTTCGAAACAAGAGGGCCTCGAGTATTCGGTTGAAAATGTTCATTTCCGAATGACCCACATAATTCCGAATGTATCGAAGCATGGAACAGATTTTGTAATTTAGAGTTCGATTGTTCGTTGGTGAGCGGGGCGTCTTGGAATTATTATCGGGTATCAAATTGAAAATAGATTCGACTCGCTAAGACCGGAGAAAGTTGGCTTCATTGCATGTTGTAACCCGCGCAGCGTGAGATATTTCAAAATATTTCTGAACCTTGGCGAACTACTTTTGAGTTGTCAGTTGGGGACGAACGAACGACGTGAAATATCGGAGAGAGAAGGCGGCGATGGAACGTGGAGTGACGTGGTGTATCAGGGTCAGAGCTGACTCGTCACACGCGTCTAAACGTTGCCGAAACCACGATTTCCGGTTTCCTTTCGAAGCGAAGGGGGTTCAACCTTTGATTTTATCCCGACACGCCTCGATGACTGTTCGATCGCCGGTCCAAATCAATCATGCTCGGTGACAATCGACCGAGAATTCTTGTCACACGTCACGTGTCCAACGTCCACATATTTTCGGCTGCCAACGTATTAGCAAATCCACAGAACGTTGGATTTTTTTCAAAAAAAATAAATTTCCCTCTTGATTTTGAGCCCCACACTATTGCGACCCTTTCATTCACTATTTCGTACACTATACATGAATTTTCTTTCATTTCGTTTTTTTAATAATCGACTCATGTTAATTTCCAACGTAGTACTGCGCCCTCTATTAGCACACCTGATAGAAAAACACTCGCGTTTTTCCTGCTGTCATTTGCAATTGTTTATAACAAATTATTTAAACAAATTATGATAAAAATTGTGATTTCGAAAAACTGGCTGTGATTTTGAAAACACTTGAGCGGAAATAGACCCCCTTTCGTTGCAAAGGCTCGATGGAGTTCGTAACTCAAACGTCATGGACACGGAATAAAACAAACTGAACAACAACAGCTATGATAATTTATCGGAAACGTCGACAAAATTCGTACTGAGCTTTACACAACAGATAATTGTGGTATATTGTGTCGCTGGTGAAACACGATCTTATTTGCGTCTGTAGATTGTGAGAGAGTCGTCGTCGTTGACAAAGGTCCGAACGATACCCATTGTCATATCTCCCTACCGATTTATCTTTTCGATAATGGTAATTGAATCTCAATACGTGATAACGGTAATGGAATACAAATAAACACTGGTCGGTGCAATGATCGCTTGAAAAAAAGGCGGTTATGATAACAACACTCGAACTTATCGTAAAAGTCTATCGCAACCAAGTTACGGGAATATGCAATTTTTTTTATTTTTACGATTTTTTGTAACATTTTTTTTCATTAATTTTGATGAGCGTGGCATAATTTTTCTGTGATAAACCAAAAGGCGGATTGTGATGCAATAATTTGTAAGTGAATAGTGCGCGTGACATGTTTGTTTTTTGATACAATATAATTTGCAACAGTGATAAGTATTACAAATTATTACAAACTATTGCATCAGTTATAATTGATGAAATAATTTGTAAGGAAATATTGTGCGTGACCAGTTTGTTTTCCCAACAATATGATTGGCAATAAGAGTACCCGTATGGAAAAAAAACTATTGAGGCACTCGGTAGTTCTTCGAAAATTCCAATGATTCGAGTGGATACTCGATAGTAGTGACTATGGAGTAACTATTGGGACTGTGGAGTCATTAGGAACTACTGAAGACGCTTATTAATGGTTTCAGTAACATTTCCAGGAGTGATGTATAAAACTATTGACCTGATGTGAAATACTAAAGACGTTCACTATTGGTTCCAGTGATCCTTCCAGTAGTGCAGGATAAAACTATTGCATCAATTTGAACTACTGAAAACGTTCACTATTGATTCCAGTGATCCATGCAGTAGTGAATAATAAAACTATTGACTCAATTTGAATTACTGTAAACGTTCACTATTGATTCCAGTGATCCTTTCAGTAGTGAACAGGTATCATTAAATCACTACCATGGAAACTATTGATTATTGTGTTCAACTATTGACGATGTTCACTAAATTGGGTAGTATTAGTGGTGGAAACTATTGGTAGTACTATTGGTGGAGACTATTGAACAGCACGGCTCGTGGAAACTACTGAGCAGCACTACTCGTGGAGACTATTGACAGCATTACTGCTGGAACTATTGAGCAAGTCACGGTTCGACGCAGTAGTTTCACCAGTAGTAGGGTCTTACTACTGTGAAAGTCCTACGCTAATTATCAATAGTTCTTTCAATAGTTCTCAATAGTTTTCTGGCACTTTTGTCCGTAGTTTTGAGGGTAGTTCTCAATAGTTTTTTCCACTCCAGTTCAGGGGATATGGGCCGTCGAAAAAAGAGCCATTTTTGCTTCAAATGGCAATAACGTCATTAACAAAAATCGTAGAACGATCGTTAAGGATAGCAATGAAAAGGAAAAGAATCAAGCTTTCCAGGCTTCAAAATGCTATATTATTCAATTTTTTGCGACCATTATTAGCGGAGTAACAGCACTTTTAAATTTTCCTGTTTTTGCGTTGGAAAGTTTTGATTCTCTAATTGTTGCGCCGAGTCTATTATAATGACTGTAATGGAAACTATAATACAATAATAATATACTATACGACGTAGCGTGGCATGGCGTGCGAGTGCTGTACAATCATCCGGTACCTAATCGCCAAAGGAAACAGGGGGAGTTTCTCGAGCTCGAAATGGGAATTGGAATTTGGACGTTTTGGTTGTACATCATCCCTTCGTGGCGTCCGTTTTCCCGTCAGGATCGTGACACGTGTGCGCAAGTACGGAAAGTTGGGCGATTTTGCCGAATGTGAGCTTATCTCGCCCCGTTCCCGACCGATGACCTTGAAACGAGGCTGGGTAAAAGTCTGTTTTGTATTCCGCGACACAAAACATGGCGACCCTTTTCAAGTCTAACCATTAATAACGTTGGCGAGGTTCCACCAAGAAGGCTCATCCCTTCGCGAGGTTACGGCTAGGTCACGGTGGCGCGTGTCAAGGTCACGAGAGGTTACTCCCCTCCGGCTCCTGCCAACTTCTTCGACTCGTTTGACCTTTGCGCCCACCGCACCACGAACCCAAGACCCAGCGAACGGGGGTAGGGATGCGGGCAAAGAACGCGGGCCACGTGCCATGCCAACGCTGTCGCGCCCACTTCACTTTTCTCGGAAAATCTTCGATAAATCCAATGTACGTGAAGCGAACAACGGCCAATATTGCTCGCTAGGTATCTACCAACTGAACACTCGAGTGTTTAATTTCTCGGCGATATTTTTTTTTGTTTGAATAATTCATGTTGCAAAGAATATATTTGCGCTGGGAAAAAATTCCAAGTACATTTTTTTCTCGCTGTCGACTCGACTTTTCGGTATTTAACAAATTTTTGTGGAAGAAATGAGCATGCACATTCTGTGAGGCTTCAAATTTGCTATAAAAAAAATTGGCAGATTTTTAGGTACGACCAAAAAAAATGGCCTAAAAGGCAGAAATAGCCAATCCTGGGCCACTTGCTGTAGGCCAAGCCTTGGCAGCTAAATATTGGTCCAAGATTCGTATTATACGTATGAGCCTCAAAAACTGACTACTGGCCAATTCTGGGTGCAAGCTTCAGTTTGAATTTGATTCTCGTGTTTCATTTTTTTCGACCTATTAAGACAGTAATGAGGCGATAAGAACGAGTATTTGCAACGGAGAATGGACTCGCAAAAGCAGAGCGCAATAATTTGCCCAAAATTGATGTGGCTATGCTGGGAACCTTTTTCGGACGTAACCTCAAAATTTCGTAATATTCAAACTCCCGTGTACAACTACAATAATCAACGATAACGTGTGCAAAGGATTTCAATACTATGATAGGTCATAGATAATAAAACTTTTTGAGGTTAGGTGTGGTGAAGTAATACGCCCTTGACACATCTGTTTGGTCTGCTAGGTGTGACGTCAGTGAGGCTGCCATGACAGTTTAGGGCGTTTGGGTACGAAATTTGAGAAGAGTTTTGAAAATTCGAAACAAATCATGTAAATTCTTGTGTTCTGTGGCAATATTTAGTTCATGGGTAAAGTAGACCATGGGGGTCTAATAATAATCGATTTCTGGGAAATTATCAATTAGCCTCTTGCACGCGATGAATTTGATTGATCGATGAACTGACGCGTGGATAAATGAATAGATACGACTAGATTAACAGATTGGGTAGAGGATCACGGTCACCTGTATTTCAGATACGATTTATCTGGGCCCTACGAGCGAGTCGTCACCTACCAGGACAAGTACACGAGCATGTGATACCGTTTGGAATACGATCTGGTGCCGACAATCAGTCACAGAATTCTGTGTCAATCGAAAAGTGACGTTTCATGTACCGCGCCCTTTCGAGCCTAAAACGTCTCTCTCGTCAATCGTAGGGCCTGAAATGAGGCTGAATCGCCGCGGGAATGTCTCCTCGTTCCATATTTTCTTGGGGCATTGTCTTCCCGTCGATTGCTTCGGCTGCGCAATCGACTTGTGGGATGCCTGATTCAGCGGGAAGTCGCTCGAACACCGCAGAGAACTTCGCGGTCACAGCGTGAGTTTTCCTCAAGGTCAAAAACTGGCCGTCGGAATCCTTCTTCTCCGGCATGTAGCGGCCGCCGCTGGACGTAGTTCGGAATGCAGCTACTAGGCGGCTACTCCGTACTCCACGATTCCCGCGAGTGCATGAGCGCAGCGCCCTATACATATACGAGGCATTCCTCTGAGTCCCGCCGCGTGGCAAGCGTCCAAATTTTCGCCAATTATCTTATGACTTCCTTAAATTATTTAGGTGTTATTAATGTATTAATCCTGAACTAAATATTCGTAACTATTCAATTTTGCTCCTAAATTTCAAAACCTAGGTAAAGGGTTCGAAATGCGTTGGCAAAAAATTACAAATCGCAAGCTTTATGACTCTCCCGAAAAATATGATGATTCTATACAACAAATAAAATTAGAACTGCCACTTTCACCGTCGTTTTTTGAGAATTGTTTTTTTTTCTCGGAAAATTCAGAAACTTACCAGTGAAAATATGTCTGACAATCGAATCGATCTCGTTTTTTTTTTGTTTGTCATTATCTGCGAATTTCTTCATTGGTAATCGTTTATTTTTGACATGGAATAAACAATCGCATGATGCTGGGTAAAAGTCACTAGGCTGAGTCGCAAGCAAAACTCAGGCCATATAGTGACAGACTAACTATGACAGACATAGGCAAATGGACAAAAATTACCCGTGTTTTTTCTTTTGTCACCTGCAATTGTTTAAGAGAAATTATTTGGATAAATGACGATAAAAGTTGTTATTTTGTCGTCAATAAATAAATTGTCGTTATAAATAATTTTTTATAAACAATTGTAAATGACTAACAAAAAAAATATTGGTATTTTTTTCAGTCTGGCCCTGAACGTCGTAGCTAGTTTGATACTATCCAGTTCAGTTGTGGCTCGGGACTCAATGGGTTAATTATGGTCGAGGGAATAGTCTGGAATCCCTTCAATCGTCTTGTTTAAACTGTCTCGCATGTACTTAAATATCCGAGTGAGGTTTGTTCTACCGTTTCGACTGGGGAGATCGCAGCAGTGAAACAACTCCGTTAGCTCTTTCTCCGTGGAACAAGAAACGAATCGATACGAAGAAAGTTTAAATCGAAATCGTATCGAATTCTCTAATGATCGTCTCCAATGTGATGTCAATAACACTCTTGTTTCTCGTCAAGTGTTCTGGCATCCGAATTTGTTCGAAGAAATTTCCTCGAAGAAGCGCGAGGATCTCTCACGTTGGCCTTGATAAAACGGGGCGCATACCTCGAAATGCAGGTAAAATCGACGCCTTCTTATTCGCGGCGTTGCGGATTTGATGGCAAATGGATTGACATAGGAGAATCGTGCGTACGAAACTATTGAATTTCGAACTTTTTGCAAACGCAGACCGCGCCTCGTCGCTCTCTGCTCCTACGCGTCCCGTTAATCGGTCCTCGTCGACCGACGACGAATACCCGTTTGCACACCAACGCCGAGGCGTCTCTTGCGCGCACCTCGGGGAAGGCTTGCCCTTGACTAGGGGTGACCGTGACCCAGGCCGTTCGCCTTCTCCGCGCGTCCTTCCACAGCCCCAACTAGACGTCGCGGCGCGTGCCGTCGAGGTCATCCCCGGGGTCCCGTCATCCCCTCTTTGATATTACTCCTCTATTTATACGCCTGTACCTACCTCACACCTACGCGAGCGAAGACTCGCGTTGTTCCTCCTGCGAACTTGCCGAATCTAGCGCCGTCGCAGTATGGAATCAAAACATATGTAGATGTACACGATCATCTATCTCCAGCTTAGTTTTTCAGCTTTTCCAATGAATTTTACCGTATGAAGAAAAACTATTGAGGCTCTCAATAGTAGCTGACAAAACTATTGAGGCATTCGGTAGTTCTTCGGAAATTCCAATAGTTCGAGGGGATATTCAATAGTTCAGTGATTAGTGACTATGAAGTAGCTATTGTACCAGTGTAGTCACTACGAACTACTGAAGACGTTTACTAATGGTTCCAGTAATCCTTTCAGTTGTAAAGGATTCAACGATTGACTCAATTTGAACTACTGACAATGTTTCCTATTGGTTCCAGTAATCCATTCAGTAGTGAAGGATAACACTATTGACTTAATTTGTACTATTGAAAACGTTCACTATTGGTTTCAGTGCTCCATCCAGTAGTGAAGGATAAAACTATTGACTCAATTTGAACTACTGTTTTTAAGTAGTAAAGGCAAACCTCGTTATTTGTACTGATTGGTTTTCACTATGTATATGCGTCTATTGAATGAACCATTAATCAAATAAGAAACACGTGTTTTGATTTGTTGAATTATACATTACTGTGATTGATTTATGGAGATACTGACCTGTATGTTTTTATGTGTCAATCATAGGTATGATGTTGTCGAATGATTTGTCTAATATATCCACGAATAGTACAGCTCAATAGTATCCTCGAGTAGTGGTGATTAATAGTTTCCACCAGTCGTGATGGCACCATTAATGCTGCTCAATAGTTTCTGTCAGTAGTACTATTCAATAGTTTCCATTAGTAGTGCTGCTCAATAGTTTCCAGGACGGAACTATTGAGCAGCACTACTCGTGTAAATTGTTGATGAGCACTACTGATGCAGCCTATTGGCAGCACTATTGATCGAAACAATTGGGTAGTACTACTCTCAGAGACTATTGACAGCACTACTGGTGGAACTATTGAGCAAGTCACGGTTCTGCCCAGATGTTTCACCAGTAGTGGGTTCCAATTTACTACTGAGAAAATCCTATGCTATGATCAATACTTCTTTCAATAGTTCGCAATAGTTCTTAATAGTTTTTTACATAGTTCTCAATATTCTCGCAAAAGCTTTCTGACACTTTTGTCAGTAGTTTTGTGAGTAGTTCTCAATTTTTTAGGTTGGATATCCTGTTGGGGAAACTTGACTCCTACCACACTATTTTCTTGCCAAATCCGGTGATTGGCCTTCACATATCCGAATCTGGAGAAGACACCTACCTAGTCGCTGTACAAATATTTGAATAGCACGCCGTAATGTTTCTCGATTCTGCGAACAGACTGACTCAACGTCATGCCCAATTCTTGGTAGGTACAAAATTCGTCTAGCTGTGGAAAAAAAAATCGATCCACATTACTCGAACGATTTCTGATTTATTTCCCGAATTTCACGTCACGCCAATTTTCCCAAGGTCATCCGAGCGAAATACGAAAATTGCTGACGGGGGAAAAAAAATGTCGACGTCACAGCAGTTGTGCTCTGTATGAAATCTACACTTCCTCGTGGCACATGCGAAAAATGACTTCCTTGGTATAACGCGCGCGTACCTGTGCAAATTTAAACAAACGTTCGTGATCATATTCGCCGAATTATTCCATTTACGTAACGACATTCGTCACGCCGTGGTAATCGATCCGGAAGAAGCATATTCGCTCGCGTGCGACTGACCTCGCAACGAATTCGCGAATCATAAACGCCGAAATCGTTGAGACCGAGGAAAAAAAACGAAGGGATGCCAACGAAGTAGTATAACCAAATCCAACAAAATTTTTTGCTCCCTTATTTCACTCAAATTTCACTCAACAATTTTTCTGATTTTTTTTCCCAAAAACTTCCCAAATGTCAGAAACCGACATCTAGCATCATTTTGCACTATCAAGAGCATCACAAATCTGTTCTATCATTTTTATTTTACTGAAATTTTTTGTTTAATTTTCACTTTTTTGGGGGTACTCATTTTTGCCAGCAAAGGGGACAAAAAAATTTCACTGGCAATTGGAAATTCGTCTTAGCGACGTTGATTATAATTAAAAAAAAGGAAGATTCAGCATATTTATGACCACAAAACCTTGGTATTTCCCTTAGTACCCCGTTTTGCCCCCCCCCCCCCCCCCTATATTATCCTATATTATCCTATTATTACAGAACGTGCCACTAGTTTATCCTGTTTACCCTACTTTCTACTATGTTCTCCTTCGCGACCCGACCATGCAGTCGAGATATCGCGAGTCTGCATGCACCTAATGCAATTTCGCACGTGTCCCGAGTCGTCGTGAATATGGATGCGATAATTACGAAACGAGGACCGTCCTAGAACTCTAACTAGGTCCATGAAATACCGATAGCACGTGGGCGTTTTACCGATGCCGTTGTTAACGTATCTGTAAAAAATTGTAAATGATGGGTTACGAGCTTACGCATGTGACGTCCATGCTAATTCGTGGTGATCTCGTACGCTATGAAGATAATAACGCTTCCTGGTTCACGTGCCTTGTTCCATCAATTCTGCCCTCGTTGGGTGATCCTCTGCTCGAGCTGCGCGAAACTATAACAGTTTAACCCTCTCGGTCACAGCGGGACATCGGCGTCTCTCGTAGACACCATCGATTTTTTCACGTTCATTTCATTGCCATTTTTTGATCCCTGCCCTCTCAAGAATCCAACGAGTGCCAGAAAAATAATAGTCTTGCACAACTATTTGAAATACATATTGCTAATAGCAAACTAGTATCGAAATAAGCAGAAATTTCCAAATAATTGTACGCCAAACCGAAATAATAGCAAGTATTTTGGAAATTCAAAATGGCGGGTCAAATATGGCCGATAAAAATGTTTCAATGTGTTCATTTTTTGCTAAAATCTTGTGCCGAAGGATTTGTGGGGTCATTGATTACGGATTTCTGCCGCCATTGCCTACGAATCCGATGTCAGATTTTCAGAATACAAAATGGCGGATTCAATATGGCCGAACAAAAATGTTTCAATTTGGTCATTTTGTCTGAAATTCAATACTCAAGAACTTCTGAGGTCTTTGCATACGGATCCAAAGTCAATTTTGAAAAATACAAAATGGCGGATTCAATATGGCCGAACAAAAGTGTTGCAATATGGTAATTTTTGTCTGAAATTTGGTACAAAAGGATTTCTGAGGTAATCTTGGCCTTCTCCGAGCTGTTCTGGCCTCTTTTGACGTTTCTGTCGCGCGGTATGAAAAAAATCATATCTCCGTCAATATTGTAGGTACAGACTTCGTTTTGGGCTCAAAATTGTCCTGAAGGTTCACCCTACAAGAAAAAAAATGAAACCGAGAACCGATTCATTGAAAATCTCAGGGGGCCCTATTTAGCGCTATTCTTACCTATTTGAAAAACATTTCAATAGGAAAAAAATGTTTTTCGATGTAATACGAGTGTTATGGTACACCTGAAGAGTTTCAAAATCGTTGTTCGTTGTCGTGACCATGAAAAAAAAATTTCCAAAATCCCTCAAATTTTTGGACGCTAGATCACCACGTCCCTCTAAACATCTAGGCTAAACAATGGTAGGTCTTTTCTGAAACGAGTAAGCGTCTTCGCTTGATCAGGTTATTCGATGTACTTAAAAAACTCGCGAACGAACAACTGACAACAAGTATTTCAGGAAAGTTGTACATATTTCGCAAGGGTCGACTCCTTCGATGCGCGATTGTTTGTCGACGAGGTCTGAAAATAGCCCGTGAGAATTAAACAAACGTTTGACATTGAACAATTTCCCCGTAACGCGATGTTTTCCCAGAAAGCAGTCGGCAATCTTTTTTGTTCCAGCAGTTCTCCGTTCTCCTGCACCGCGCCGATGCTCTCTCCCCAAGGAAAAATACGAGCTGTAAAATAAAATGAATTAAATAACGCTCGTGTTTCCACGATCCACCCGAACTCGTGCGCACTTTCGGCCAATATTTGTCAACGCTTCCGCGGAGAGCTGAATTGCTTGGGCGAATGCCAGGGTGCGCAGTAAGCGTGACCTTTGACCGATCGCCGAAATACCCGTTTGAACGGTGAAAAATCGAATTTTCGTCGGATTGCTGCAGGATCAGAACGAGTTACAAAAAGAACACCATCGTTTTTTCTCTGGATGGAATAATCTTGTGGGCGCCGATAACGAATTTGCACTAAAAATTGGCAATTCAAGATGGCGGATCCAATATGGCGGGCCAAAAATGCGAAAAGTCGTTTGACGAGAGTGAAAGTTGGTACCAGGAGTTTTTTGGGATTGCTGGTAACGAACAGGCACGCGAGATCCTGAAGCTCGAAATTGGATCCAACATTTGGAAATGGATCCGTCATTTTGAATTTTCGAAGGCTTATCAATTTCTCAGCGCACTGACGATGAATTTATGTTATATCCAAACGTCACGGAAAACTTGCGTATACCTATTTCTTCAAACTTGTATTTTCGAAGATTGTATTGTTCTAAAACCACAGGATTTCAGCGACAGAGTCGTTTCGTCCTTTGCAGGTATTGAACCACGGGTTCAGGTAATAAACGAAGCATGTTGTAACCACTTTTATAATGTATATGTAACGAGGTGCTACGTACCGAGTGTACTTTCACGCGAATTTTCTCCGCTCTAGCACAGACATTTTCCTCTCCCGAGTATTTTTTTCAGTCGCTTTCGTTCCTCGATTCTTTGCTCGTTAAAAGCTAAATAACGATTACATCATAGCGGATTGTAACCAAGTCCAACAAATGTAAAATGACATCGTGAATTAGCCCGCGTAGCTGTATTCAACGTGACACTACGGCTTTACAAAGATAGATGAATAAATAAATAGGCAAACAAACAAACAAACAAACAGACAGATAGACAGGCAGACAGGCAGACAGACAGATAGACAGCCGGACGGACAGACAGACAGACAGACCGACAGACAGACCAAAGGACAGACAGACAGACAGACAGACAGACAGACAGACAGCCGGACATACAGACAAACAGATAGACAAACAAACAAACAAACGAACGAACGTACAAACAATAAAACAAACAAAAGAACAAACAAAAGAACAAACAGACAAACAGACAAACAGACAAACAGACAAACAAACAAACAAACAAACGAACGAACAAATAAACAAACAAAGAAACGAACAAAGAAACGAACAAACAAACAAACAGACAAAAAGACAGACAGACGAACGAACGAACAACCAAACAAACAAACAAACAAACAAACAACCGAACGAACGAATGTACAAACCAACGAACGAACAAACAAACAAACGAACGAACGAACGTACAAACAATCAAACAAACAAAAGAAGAAACAGACAAACAGACAAACAAACAAACGAACGAACAAATAAACAAACAAACAAACGAACAAACAAACAAACAAATAGACAAAAAGACAGACAGACGAACGAACGAACGACCAAACAAACAAACAGACAGACAGGCAGACAGACAGACAAACAGGTAGACAAACAGACAGATAGACAGCCAGACAGACTGACTGACAAACAAAGAAACGAACAAACAGACACACAAACAAACAAACCAATAAACAAATGAATAAATCAACAAATAGATAAATAAATAATTCAACAAATAAATTTTGAATAAGTTCGCGCCGTTTAGATTTTTAATAAAAACAAGGAGAAGATCAGAACTGAACGCCAACTTTTGACATCGTTCGTAATAACAAGTTTTCGTTTAGAATCGCGATGCGTGGACAATCGCGAAATTCTTTGCTGCTACGTTTCATCATTATTTCGTATTTGAGTAAAGTTCGCGTGTTTTTTTTTTTTTTTATTGTTCTTATTCTCGGTTGTTTCTCTTCGTAGAAGTGCGGTGTCGTTTTTCGGTGACGAATTTCGATATGGTCGCAGAATCCTCGCATAGAGGTAAACCGGTGCCCGTTATAATCGAATATCCCCGGACGCGTTCCGGCCTCGCGGAAGAAATGATGTTTTCACAATACGGCGGAGGCCTGTGCCAAGCCATTATTTTATCGGTGAAGCGAACGTGTCAATGCCCTTCGTAAAAAGCTAGGTTGCGTTGTGCAAGCGTGAGCGCCGAAAAAATATCTAGCGCTGCGGTAGACCCGGACTGTTGTTCGGTCGTTCGTTGATTAGGCATTTATTACGTCAGGAGAATCGTGAAGCAAGTCGTAGGTGGTTGTCCCCTGTCGTAATCCTCTACTTAAAATCTGACGCAATTGCATTGCTTTTCAAGCTATTCATCTAAAAACCTGAGTGGCAGCTCGCGCCTCGACGTCATTAAAAAAAAAAAATGTATTCATTTTTTTCGTTTTTTCCCGACAAAAATTGCAAGAGAAAACACCTCGACGTCTCTGTCCAGCGCTCGTTCGCTACGGACAATTTTTTTCGCCGACGAACGCGATGAATAAAAGTGAAATTTGAAGACGAAAGTACGACTCTTTTGTTGATATTTTTAGCGTGTAGTAGGAAAAAATTATTGTGCTCAATAGGAATCAATAGGTTAGTCGATTCATGTTACGGTAAAAAAAACTGACCTATATTTTAGTACAAAACTATGTGGTCGCGTGTAGTTTGTAAGCTGTGAAGATGGATGATTTTGTTTAATCGTATGAAAAAAACAACTATTTGTTGGATGCTTCCAGTACACAATGGGTCATTTTGACCCGGTCGTTGACTTTGACTGAAATTAGCGTTCAGGTATTTGGGAAAAGACGGTACTATTTTCACGACCCTTTTCTTTAAGATTTGATACTTAAAAAAAAAAAAAATTTCTCTTTGCAAGTTTTTGAAGTGTGTTATAGACCTCCAAGATGCTTGTAATAGTTGAATAGCACTCAAACACTATTGAAACTGTACATTTTTTTCTGAAATAAAAGCTTCAGTAGTTCCGAAGGGTAAAATTGACCCAAACTGCGGAAGACGTTCGAGAAAATTCATTTGCTTCGCATACTACATAGAATTTATAAGACGAACTACAATGCTGTGAATTCTCATTTTGAATTATTGTTTATTTTTAGAACTGAAACAAATGTAATCAGGTTTGATAACTATTAATTATTTATATTATGCTTTCAGTAGTGAAGGATAACACTATTGAGTCAATTTGAACTACTGAAAATGTTCACAACTGGTTCCAGTGATCCTTTCAATAGTGAAGGATAAAACTATTTACTCGGTTTGAGCTGAAAACGTTCACTATTGGTTCCAGTGATCCTTTCAGTAGTGAAGGATAAAACTGTTGACTCAACTTAATCTACTGAAGACGCTTATTACTGATTCCAGTAATCCTTTCAGTAGTGAAGGATAAAACTATTGACTTAAATTGAAAAATTGAAAATTTCACTATTGGTTCCAGTGATCTTTTCAATAGTGAAGGATAAAACTATTGACTCAATGTGAACTACTGAAAATGTTCAATATTGGTTTCAGTGATCCCTTCAGTAGTGCAGGGAAAAACTATTGAATGAATTCGAACTGGTGAAAAGGTTCACTATTGCAATGAGGATAATTTACTGAAAGGTTGGAATGAATTATTGGTTCGTAACATTGGCCATTGAAGCATCGTGGATTACGCATTTACTAACAAGTAGTGCAAATATTCATCAGGTGAAACAAGACACAACATTATTTGTTTGTCTGGTATGCATAACAGAATCAAGTTTGGTGCTATCGTTCGATAGAGCCGTCGCTATTATTAAGTATTACCCGTGCATCATTTGTGCGGTGAGTCGGGGCCAACTTTCGTCCCAGATCAGTCATGCGCGCTCGCAATGCACGCGTTACGCTCGTGGTGCGATATCGAGGAAGATGAAATGTCGCCAACGAGTTTTATTGCTGTTAGTTTCTCTTATTTATTTCCAGTCACTTCGTCCCGATCCCGTATCTTTTCCCGTGTCAGCTGCGATTGTCCCTGCGGTGGTTCGAGTTCGCCAACGCTATTTCGTTCCCGATGCCATTTCTCATCTCCCTGGGTCCACGTCGCCGCGGAGCTTCCGAACTTTTCAGCGAGAAATAAACTTTCGTGGCATTTTGTCGAGAAACATTTCGATCGTCCATGAACGTGGCGTTTAGTTCGAGCTACACGGTAAATTTTTTTCGGTCATTGTGTAAAGTGTGATAATTGTTGTGCAGAATATTTAACACTTTAGTGTGTCGATTCAACACAATCGCTAGTGTTGCTCTCACACTTCGTTTTCCAACACACTAAAATGTTATTTGACACTGAAGTAACACTTCTCAAATGTTACACTAACATTCGTTTGTGTTACTTTGCACACAGAGCTGTGTTACTCTTAACACAGAGCTGTGTTACTATAGCACTAACACACTAAGTGTGCTTAAATAACACTAATTTCGTGTTAAGAAAAGTCGCTGACATCCATTTTTGTGTTCAATTTTCCGTGTGTGTGCTAAGTGTACAAATTTTTGTGCGGAACATTGAACATGTTAGTGTGTTAACTCAACACAATCGCTAGTGTTGTTCTCACACTTCATTTTCCAACACACAAAAATGTTATTCGATACTGAAGTAACACTTCTCAAATGTTACACTAACATTGGTTTGTGTTACCTTCGACACAGAGGTGTGTTGAAGGCTGTAACTGGTCTTCCAATTATGATAATCATACATTATTGTAGACTTTTGGAAAGCTCAGGCTCAGCTGAGTCAATTACAAGTAATTTTAATTTTAATGAAACCCATTTTTTTCCGAGTCAATTCAATAGGTAACACAAATTTAGCAAGCGACCTCTTACAATTGAGCTACAGCGCTCATCTTTGGTGAGAATTTTGTCACATTCAAGAGAAACGTTTGAAAGGGTGAGGGCTAGCCAAAAAGTGAAAACTCTTTAGTAGCATACATATATTTACGTACAATGATGAATTTTATTTGACACGTATAAAATGGAACTGCCGATGCGTGACAAACGACCGCGATACTAAAAATCCTGCGGCGTGCAAAGCACGCGAAAAACAATTGCGAATGGCAAATGTAGGGGAAAGAAATCTGCAAGGAAACAGAAAAGAAGAATTCGAACATCGGATGACTAGTCGCGTACCGATTTACGAAACAGCCTCGGTTCTTCGAGGACGTAAGTCCGCGTTGCCAGCCGTGAGAGTGGCACGCGTTGAGTAACGTTCGCGCAAGAAAAGTAGAGCAAGAATCTCGGGTCGATTTGAAACTAGAACCGCGCATCGAAGAAAGTGTCCTTTCTCCAGACGCGTAACTCGTACCCAACCTACTAGACCTCGACGACACTAATGGATAATAGCACAGATTTTCGGAAAAATGACAAAAACACAACCAACAAAATTGAAAAAAAGAGTTTTTTAGCTGTTATTTATGTGGGAAAACGGAAAACCGTTGAGCGTCACGTAGAATGAGAATACAGTGCTGTCCTTGAGGGAGAATTACTTTTATACCCACCAGAAACTTTTGAGATGATGACACTTGAAGAAATAATGGGAAAGTACTGGAAAAATTATCAAGCACTATTACAAGAACTATTGAAAACTATTGAAATAACTATTGATCATTAGCATAGGATTGTCTCGGTAGTGAATTTGACTTCGCTAGTGGTGAAACTACTGGATTGAACCGTAACTTGCTCAATAGTTCCACTAGTAATGCTCTCGATAGTCTCCATGAGTAGTGCTGCTCGGTAGTTTTCACTAGTACTGCTGCTCAATATTTCTGTCATGGAAACTATTCAGCAGCACTGGTGGAAACTTCTGAGCTGCAGTACTCGTGGAAAATATTGAGTAGCACTACTGGTGGAGCCTATTGGCAGCACTACCAGTCGCAACTATTGGGTAGTACTATCAATAGAAACTATTGAGCAGCATAACTGGTGAGTTGTACTATTCGTGAAAATATATACATATATACAAAGAAAATCTACATATTTTATGTATATAAAGCAATTTTACATGCATTACTAGCCCCAGGTACAAGCTTTGTATGAAACAGTGATATTAAGATGATGGAACAATTACAAGTTTAGCCAAAGTACGTGTTTTCTTCGGGATCGAATGACAAAAACTTTTGATGACATCGATGTGGTGAATATTTTCGATAGATAATAAGAGTTGAGATAGTGATTTAATAAAACCTGTTCACTACTGGAAGGATCACTGGAACTAATAGTGAACGTTTTCAGTAGTTTGAATTGAGTCAATAGTTTTATGCTTCACTGCTGATAAGATCACTGGAACTAAAATAGTGAACGTTTTCAGTAGTTCAAATCGAGTCAATAGTTTTATCCTGCACTATTGAAAGGATTACTGGAACCAATAGTGAACGTAGTGAACTCCATAGTCACTGCTGACTGAACTATTGAATATCCACTCGACTATTAGAATTTTCGAAGAACTACTGAGTGCGTGAAGAGTTCTGTCAGCTACCACTGAGATCCTCAATAGTTCTCATCCATACCGAGTGAACTGAATTTCGGTTATCTTACACATCTTTCCAAATTTTTGCGTCGAATTTGCTTGCCATTGTCGTAATTCCCGGATCGCCGTGGTAGAAAACGTTCGCCGCTCTCGCAGTGTCTTTGCGTGAACCGGGAAACGACACTCGACCACGGTATTAGGTATGGAGGTTACCGAGTGAAAGATATTTAGTGAAACTGAAAGTTTCCTGCCGTATCATTCGTTCTACTTTCCATTGCGCACCGATAAATAATTGGGCCAACCACTCTTCCACCGCTGCTTTGACACTTTCTGTCGCGGACAGATACGATTACGTACCTTTGGAGAAAATACCGAACGTTTTATTAATCCGCTTCTTCTCGTCGTTCGCGACGAGTCGCGTGAGCGTTGACATAATTAGAAAATCCCACGTTACGCAATCCCTTCGTTAAGCCACGGAGGCATAATCGTGATACGCGAATAAATATGTTTGCATTGCACTATTGAAATCACACAACGAGTACAACGAAGTGGCAGTAAACAACTTTTCATTCGAAATTCCCGAAATAACACGTTCTTACCCCCCAAATTCATAACACACCGATCCAAATCTGAATTTCCACAATAACATCAATTCTCAGACTCAAAAAGTGTACATCCCAATTTTGTTGAAACCAATAAATCGGTGCTCCATGAAAAAACCGACAAACAGCGCCATCTGGGATGAATCGATAAAAAAGTTTGAGAAAAACTATCGAGGTTCTCAGTCCTAGTTGACAGAACTATTGAAGCACTCGGTAGGTTTTCGAAAATTGTAATAGTTCAGGTGGATATTCAATAGTTCGGTCAATAGTGACTGTTGAGTAACTATAGTAGTCATTAGGAACTACTGAATACGTTTGTTAATAGTTCTAATAATCTTCCAGTAGTGAAGAGTAAAACTATTGAATCAATTTGAATTAGTGTAAACGTTACATGCCCTCAGTAGTGAACAGGTATCATTAAATCACTATCGTGGAAACTAATTGTAATTGTCTTTAACTATTGAAGATATTCATGAAGTTGGGTAGTACTACTGAGGGACACTATTGAGCAGCACTACTCGTGGACACTACTGAGCAGCACTACTCTAGCAACTATTGAGCAAGTCAAGGTTCGACCCAGTAGCTTCGCCAGTAGTGAGGGTCCACTTCACTACTGAGAAAGTGCTATGCTGATGATCAATAGTTCTTTCAATAGTTTTCAATAGTTTCTTCAGCCGTTTCGCGATTAACCCACAGGATTCAACTGATCGTGTCACTCATAGACGAATATATGTCTCAGTCTGAATCAGTTTTTCGAAATGACAACTTTTATCGCGATTCGTTTGAATAATTTTCCATAAACAATAGCAAATGACAGGAGAGAAAACACGAGCATGTTTCTTTCATTTGCCTGTGAATGGCCCAGTTAGTTTGATGCTATCTAGCCCAGGTTTGTCTGGGCTTCACTGGGTTAATTCGATATTTGACTCGGGGTCGACAAACCTTTCCGACAAATTTCTCGAAGATTTCGCATTTCACTTTCAAGTTATCGCAACGAACGATCTGTTTATTCAGGTCAGACGGCAAAAGTGGCGAATCATTTGAAATTCATAAGTCCGAGCCGTTTCTACGGTTCATAATCGCAGAATCTCACCTTGCGGACGATCAAAAATTATATTTCGAAAGACCGGAGTGGAACGAACCTTTCGAAAGATGAGGCGTGCGAAATTCGAAATTGTGTATTACGAAATGAATTGATATTTTTCACCGTGTATACGACGTAAGAGCGAGCAATTATGAATAACTTCACGCGCATCTCGCATATTCTCATTGGAATCGCGACTCCGAAATGAAACCAAAATGTCATCGATACGAAATCGAACTCCGTTAAACATCAAGATTCCGTGATTATTTCAAAAAGTTTCCAAATTTTATCAGCAAGCTTCAATTTGACGAAAAATAATTTCGGAATCAGCGATCCAAAAAACACGAAGTCAATCAGTTTCAGCAAAATGGTACTATTTTTTTTGGTTAAAAATATATCCGCCATCTTGGTTCCACCATTTCAAATTTTCGATATCGAGGTACATGGTCGTTTTTTTAATGGAACCTCCTAATTGTGTCCCTGGATTTGGATTGACCGCCTAAAAATATCGGCATTTTAGCCTAGTCAATTTTTTTAAAAAACGCCTGCATAAGGCCCAAAGTTCGAAACAATGTACATAATTTGAGGAGGTTCAAATCTCGTTAAATAGGCTAAGAACAAAGAATTGTTTCAGACAAAAGTTGTCAGGTGCGGAGGGGAAGAAATTTGGGCCAGTCCATTTTTGGGCCCAATGGGAAATCTGGGTCTATCTGGTAGCAAGTGTTTTGAAAAAATTGATAGCTCGCAAATAGCGCGGGATATTAAACTAGAATCGTCAGAAGTATCAGGGATAGTTAGAACTATAATGGGACACAACAATAAGATCAGTTCACTTCCGGTGCTATTGGGCCCAAATGGGTCTTTCCACTAAAACCTCCCAAATCCAAATCCAGGATCACAAGTGGGTGGTTCCATTTGAGAAAAACCCAAATGGGCCCTGAAAGGCCCAAATTTGCCATTGGACCCAAAAATTGGCTACCCCACATTTCGTCCTCCTCCAAACATTTGACAACCTTTGTCTGAAACATTTGTTTTTCTTTTCCACGTATTTTTCAAAGTGTAGTCTCATTGTGAATTGAAATGGTCCACCCTGTATTATTTGTCTTATAGTATTATTTTATACTGGTTTCAGAGTCGACACTAGTGCTGTCCGGGTAAATATTCTGGTAACGCTGCCAAGTCCCCGTACTCCACGGCCAAAAGGGGAGCAAGGGGTCTCCGTGCGAGGGAGGCAACAAGCGAGAGCCAGGCTCGTCTCAAGGCCGGTTAGAGACATACGAGGCTAGTAGTCCTCGGTTAGGTCTAGAGTCCAAGCCCAGCCGCGCCCTTCGAGGTCAGTCCCTCGTGTCTCCTCCGCCTCTTCAACCGTCCCATGCGCCCGCGTTACTTTTCATACTCCGGGAATATTATGGTCGACGTATCACCTCCCTACGTTATACTCCAAAGCCTTTTCTTCCGGCTCAGTCCACCGGCGCGAAACCATCGCATGGTGTTCCCAGCTGCTGCTGCTTCTCTCATGCGCGAATCCAGGCGTCGCCGATCCTTCTCATTGACCTTGAACAGAGCTAGAATCAAAAGTGCAGCCAGACACCGGGCCGCCAAGGCCAAAGGCAAACACTGAACGCAATAGTGAACGCTTAGAGTAATTCAAATTGATTCAATAGTTCTATTCTTCACTATTGAAACCAATAGTGGACGTCTTTAGTATTTCAAATAAGGTCAATAGTTTCATCCATCACTAGTGGAAGATTACTGGAAGCATCCGTAAACATCTTCAGTAGTTCCCAATGACTACACAGGTCCAATAGATACTCCATAGTCACTATTGACCGAACTATTGAATATCCACTCGCACTATTAGAATTTTTGAAGGGCTACCAAGTGCCGCAATAGTTTTGTCGGGTACTACCGAGAGCCTCAATAGTTTTTTCCACAAGGGAATCCATAGCGACGGATGATCAATCCGCACGTGATGCCAACATCAGAAAGAGCGAGATGCGCGGAGTCTTGGCGATCCCTCCTCGTGTCGTTAGGCACTTCGACGACGTAGCGTAGTGGTCGGGTGAACGTTCCCAGTCAGACGCAAAAATCCTTTCAAGGTCGGTGCATCCCCCTCTGTCTGTCCCTATCCTGACTCCACGCGCGGTCCGAGTGAGACGAGTGAAGAGCAGGAGCACCAGGCAGGAGCGAGACGATCCCATCCATGGAAGAGGATCGACTCACCCACGCGCCGATTAAAATGTCAGGAGACGAAATAACGCGGAGTTTGACGTTGCTCGTTTACTGGAACGACGAGGGAGACGACGCCGTTCGTTCGGTGAATTTCAAATTATTTCTCCACAAAACGATTCCCAAGCCCCCTGGTTCTTTGTCACGAAGAATTGCGGATCCGGTTTGTGCCTGGCAAACCGACCAAACGATACTTCTGTACTATATAGAACACGAAGAGCGTGGAGTGAGGAAAAAATTATTCGCGACTTATTGCCATTCATCGAACACCTATAATATCCATTCCTCCTTAATCCAGCCACCCAATTTGTTTCATGTTTCTGAAAATTCGGAGAAAATAGTATACTAGACTCTCTGTGATTTTTTTTTCGGATTTTTTGTTACGTATTTATTAATAATAATTCAACCTCAAATCTTTTCGAGAAAAAAAAGTGCGCCTTTCTGAAGAGCAGAAAGGGACGCGTGGAGTTGCGAAGGCTTGGGCCCTCGAGAAACTATAGCATACGGGGGAATGTTTGAGCAAGGGCAAACCGAGCGAAGGGCAGACGCAGAGTAGCCAACCTGGGGGGGTTCCCCCAAAGAACCCTGCATAAAATACATGGAAATTGCATGCTGGTCAAATCTTATGAAATTTTGGATTTGAATAGTTCTTGGTATTCTGATCGAAAGTCTCAATAGGGCCAAAGCTGAGAAATGCATTCTTTCAGAGCTACCCCATGCTGAACGTTGAGATTTTGGCCTTTTTCTAATTAGCCCCCCTGCCCATTTTTCTTTTAGGAGAAAAAAAGTTTTGCACAGATGGAAAAATTTGTTGGGAAGTGTAGTTTTGACTGCCGTTGGGTGTTTAGTCGATAAAAAATTCCTAACCTCAAAATAACCGTCCAAAGAGAGGCGTCCCACAGGAAATGCCATTTTTTTGTCATAAATGGTCGAATTTTTTTACCGAATTACTGTCGCAGGGATAACACGGGTCGCTGAACTCAAAACCAATTTCAGTTTTCATATTCAAGATGGTGGAACCAAGATGGTGGACAGTATTTTTCTGATTATTGACCAATTTCTAAAAAATTCTGTAAATGAGGGTTTTTCAGGTCGCCGATGAAGAATCTGAGGTCAGCTGAGAAATGCATTCTTTCAGAGCTACCCCATGCTGAACTTTGAGATTTTGGCCTTTTTCAAATTAGTCCCCCTGCCCATTTTTCTTCTGGTAGAAAAAAAGTTTTTAGCAGACGGAAAAATTTGTCGGGAAGTGTAGTTTTGACTGCCGTTGGGTGTTTAGTCGATAAAAAATTCCTAACCTCAAAATAACCGTCCAAAGAGAGGCGTCCCACAGGAAATGCCATTTTTTTGTCATAAATGGTCGAATTTTTTTACCGAATTACTGTCGCAGGGATAACACGGGTCGCTGAACTCAAAACCAATTTCGGTTTTCAAATTCAAGATGGTGGAACCAAGATGGTGGACAGTATTTTTCTGATTATTGACCAATTTCTAAAAAATTCTGTAAATGAGGGTTTTTCAGGTCGCCGATGAAGAATCTGAGGTCAGATTTCAGGTTCAAAATGGTGGACAATATTTTTCTGATTATTTACCACTTTATGATTTAATATTAACCAAAATATGAATAAAATAATATAAAATCGGACGGTTTGTTGTGTCAATGAAAATCGACATGTTTACCAGTGACCTTGGCGAGATTGTAAGTGGGGAGAATTGTGACCGGAGAGAATAATTGATTCGTGGATGAAGAAAGTCAGCGAGAATAATTATTGGTCCAATAATTACGAAATATCTCGATTCATATTCATGACAGATCGCACCATTTTGGTAAAAAGTGGTCAAAGATTCGTCCGCCATCGTCGAATCCGAGCATCGATCAGCGGGAGAAATTGGACAGTACGGTGAAGAAACGTGCTCGGTTCTGTCTCCGATGAGACGTCGTTGACCCGACGAATCGGCGCGTGGGGTAGTAAAAAAAAGTCCCCAGCAACGGTCCCCAGAGTCGGTGCTCGAAGGTGGAATTTTTGATCGGGCTCGTCGTTAAAATAGTCCTTTTGACGAGTCGAATTTTCTTTTCTTTGCCTTCTACTCACGCGATTATGCTCGTAGAAAAATATTGTCCTGGATCCAGCTTTAAGGAGGAACTACGAAGCACAGAGAACGGAGAAACCCAGTGGACTGTAGAAAAGCCTTGACCCTTAGAGTATACACCCATTTTTAACACGCTTCTATTAGCTGCACCTGTGTGTTTGTTTGTATGTTTGCATGTTTGTGTGTTTGTACGTTTGTTTGTATGTTTGTATATTTGTATATTTGTATGTATGCTTGTACGTTTGTTTGTATGTATGTTTGTATGATTGTATGTTTGTATGTTTGCATTTTTGCATGTTTGTTTGTATGTTTGTTTGCATGTTTATATGTTTGCCTGTTTGTATGTATGTTTGCATATTTGTATGTTTGTTTGTATGTTTTTTGTATGTTTGTTTGTATGTTTTTTTGTATGTATGTTTGTATGTTTATTTGTATGTTTGTTTGTATGTTTGTTTGTATGTTTGTATGTTTCTATTATTGTATGTCTGTAACGGAATCATCGCACGCGATTTCCACCAACTTTGAAACGTTACATTGATTCGAAATTTTACACACGTATCAAGAACCGATGACAGTACGATAATTTGAGACAAAAAATTTGGATTTTTTTTTATTCGTCGTACGTGATTGAGCTTTGATTAGCTCAGAAATGAACCTAAAAACTATTTCTTGTGCAATTTCAACCAGTTTGGTGGAATCTGAAAAGAATCTAGGCACTGGCAATTGTTGAGGAAAGGGTGGCAAAAATTTAGGTAAATATTTCGAATCAGGGCCGTGACTCACAACTGGTCCAATTCTTCTCGTAGCATTCTTTATCATTAAAAAATGATGTCCCATGTAATATTATGGTCGGGGACCACCTCTAACACAAAAAAATGGTTTTTTTTTTTTGAATCGCCAAATGAGTAGAGTCTGTGTGTGTGTGTGTGTGTTTTCATATCACACCATCACGACCAGCCCATTCACCATACACCAAATCCAATGCCTGCACTACTTTATACTGCCCCTTTTATTATGTTTTTGTACGACATGCCATACGCGGATGTGGGGGTTGCGTTGGGTTGAGTTGGTTGGGGTAATTTGGGTTGGCTGGTGGCTCGTTATTGAATTGAAAAAATGTTTTTTATTCTATGGCGTCAAAAGCCGTTTCCCACCGTAATATTACACGGGATATCATTATTCAATGATAATAAACGCTCCAACAAAAATTGGACTAGTCTTGAGCTGCGGCCGAGATTCGACATATTCACCACAATTTCACAGCCTATATTACTTGGGAAATGTGTAAATCTGCCGCTGGGTTGGAAACAGAAGGACGTTCGGTAGCTTGGGTATATAGGGCCGAGGGTTCTGCGAATGAGAAACGTCGAGCGGATAGAACTCGATATGCGACGCGCACCGCTATCTCTTTGTTGTTGGTGCACGCATAGGGCAACGCACTCGCTCGCGGGGTTCAGCTTGCAGACGTGAAAATAAACAAAATGAAGCAAACTTCTTTACTCCACGCACCCCTCTCTGCTCCCCTTCGCGTCGTCACGTTGCTTCGTCGCATATTCCTGTGACGTATGCGCGAGTGCACGCTGCGTAGAGCAGGGCGATTGTATTGGTGCGTGCTTCAGCATGCGTGACTTCTGCGCACGCGTGCTGACGATGCCGAGTGCATTTTACGCGCGTGCTGGATTTGGTATCCGAAGAATATTTTACCTGCGATATTTGGATTGATGAGTTCGGAGCTTTGCACTGGAAAATTTACAGTGCAAAGTATTTCCCGAAAATTCTGCTCGAGTTTCGGGAAAACTGAGCTCCGAACCGGAGTCATTTTGCTGTGAGTATGATAAAAACGAGAGACACATTTTTAGTTGGAATCGTTTTACACTAAGAAATTGAGCTTCGACACAAAAGTGTTAATTTTTTCCATAGAATTGATCACTGCGAGCAACTTTTCGAAATGATAGCTCGCATCACAAGTTGTTTAAATGATTTTTCATAAACAATCGCAATTGACGACAGAAAAATTGATGCTATGAATTGCATGCTTAGCGTGATGCTATCAGACCCAAGATGTGCGTGGGAATTGGCGTACCCGTCTGGAAAAAAACTATTGAAAACTACTCACAAAACTATGGACAAAAGTGTCAGAAAACCATTAGGAGAATAGTGAGAAACTAATGGGAAACTACTGAAAAAACTGTTGAGGACTATTGAAAGAACTATTGATCATTAGCGTAGTCTCCGCCAGTAGTACTACCAAGTGTTTCCACCAGTAGTACTACCCAATTTAGTGTATATTTTCAATAGTTAAAGACATAACCAATAGTTTCCACGATAGTGATTTAATAATACCTCTTCACTACTGAATGGATCACTGGAAGCAATAGTGCACATTTTCAGTAGTTCGAATTGAGTCAATAGTTTTATTATTCGATACTGAATGAATCACTGGAAGCAATAGTGAACGTTTTCAGTATTTCGGCACTATTGAAAGGATCACTGGAACCAATGGTGAACGTCTTCGGTAGTTCAAATTGATGCAATAGTTTTATTCTGCACTACTGAAAGGTGCAGAAAGTGTTTTTCTTGAGTGATTAGAAAAAAACCTTCTAATTTTTCTAATCTTCAACGGTGACACAGTTTCTTTTCCATTTCCCGAAAACTAGGTTCTCACGACTCGATACTTCTTCTAGCACGAATCTGCTGACGCGGATGCAAATGTTTGTCTTGCATCTACTTCAACCAACGTCGACAACGTCATCAATGACAAGAGGCACTCGCGAGCAGAAAAAATTGCATAGATGCTGGCAGCAGTCTGGAAATAACAATGCAGCGAAAGCTCACAACAAACTTGCACCACCCAAGACATTGCGCACATTTCGGCTATTCTTCGCCAATGTCAAACCGTTGTAAGTATCAATGTAGGTGAAGGTGTGCTTACCCTCCATATAGCTGCTTCTTCTCACTGCCGTATCTTTGTAACGACTTCGGATTTGAAAATATCACTTTACCACCGTATTCTAGACATGTTAAGGAAGCAATTTGTGGGACAGAGAGAAAAATCGATCGTTTGGACCCGTCGCCTGGGTTGGCCCCCCCAAAGTCGTAGATCTTCAACACAGACAATATAAATATGAGATGGAGCGATGGTGAATATTTTTATCACCAACGAGCAACAAATTAAGCGGAATTAAACAAAGCAAACGGAAAGTTGCGGGCATTGGGAGGAAATTAAAAAAAAAAAACTGTTTCCGCCCGGGATCGAACCGGGGACCTTGTGCGTGTGAAGCACACGTGATAACCACTACACTACGGAAACGGTCACAATATTGTACGGCAGAGTTAGGATCTTAAAGTGAATATTGTTGTTATTCAACGAACAATAATATGCTTATCGTAGTATTTTCTTCGAAACGAAGTACTCACGCAGAGATTTGCACAAAAGAATGCACTTTTTGGTGCTTCATTTTCGATACCGTTATTTGTTATTAATTATAATGAAAAATAAATAATATATAAATGATAGAAAATGAATAGGGAATCGGAAACACGATGTGATATATTCGAGTAATATCGAGATACGTTTTTTTTTAAATTATTTACGCGTCGCTGACGAATAGGAGGAATGGAAAAGAATTGGAAAAATTTCGAGGGGGAGGGTAAAAATGTCGAGCTTTTTTGCTGGTGTTAGATTTGGGAAGGATGCGTCAGACGAGAGTATGCGTGTGTGTGCTTGTGCGAATCGCGTCGGTGAACCGATAAGAACGGACCCGTTCACCTTATCGCAATATTATCAAGGCCGTTCGTCGAATGAAGGCGATTCGCACGCGACGCACACGGATTTGATGACAAGAGGAACACCGTTTGTTCTCGGCTGGTGTGAGAGTCGATACGTGCTCTACAAATATTATTATACCCTGGGGCGACCTTGGCAAAAGCTTACGCACTGCGGTGCGTACATTTATTCTGAGTCGTCTGAGCACCGGTTATTCCCACAAGTGGGTACGCCGCGTGTCTATATTCTGCCTTTCCCAAAGGGTACACGGGGCCCGAAATGCTGACATTCGAAGAAAACTATTGAAGCTCTCGGTAGTAGCCGACAAAACTATTGCGGCACTCGGCAGTACTTCGAAAATTCTAATAGTTTGATTGGATACTCAATAGTTCGGTCGGTAGTGACTATGGAGTAGCTATTGGACCTGTATAGTTGTTGGAAACTACGGAAGACGTTTATTAATAGTTCCAATAGTCTTCCTGTAGAGATGGATAAAACTATTGACTCAATTTGAAATACTGAAGACGTTCACTATTGGTTCCAGTGATCTTTTCAGTAGTGCAGGATAAGACTATTGAATCAATTTGCACTACTGAAAACGTTCACTGTTTTAGTTCCAGTGATCTTATCAGCAGTGAAGCCTAAAACCATTGAACCAATTTGTACTTTGATAAAACTATTGATTATTGCCTTTGCCTATTGAAAATATTTATGAAATTGGGTACTACTCCGGTTGGAAACTAGTGGTAGTATTACTGGTGGAGACTATTGAGCAGCGCTACTCGTGGAAACTATTGAGCAGCACTACTCGCGGAGACTATTGACAGCAGTACTGGTGGAACTATTAGCAAGTCACGGTCCGACTTTAGATAGTTCTTTCAATAGTTGGTAATAGTTTTTTCAGTAGTTTCCCATTAGTTTCTCGCTATTCTCTCGATAGGTTTCTGACGCTTTTGTCAGTAGTTTTGTGAGTAATTTTCAATAGTTTTCTTGGTCATGGATTAAAAAATGGCGCTTCACTGGAATTGTTCCCATTTTGCACTACTGATTCTTCGTAGTAATCGTCTTTTCCTGCTGAGCGGCAAAAATCGTCCCTTCATTTCGCAAGCTCGATCTTCGATCGTTTCGTTCGATCGACGGATGACCAGCTAACCGACGACGCGAGTGAAACGGAAATTATATTTTTAGCCGTTGCGTGCTTCTATATACCAACTCCGTGGTGGAGAACAGCAAACGAAGTGAATAATTTATCGTGAGTCACCGAGAATAATCTGAATACTTACAAGTTACCGTGACGCACAAGGCCAAGGCCGTGTGGTTATCATTTGTACAAACTAATTGTCAGAAGCTCGTGATTTTTCGAAAATCAAATTTTTCTAGACGAAATCCCTCTCTTCATCCGTTAAGTACCTCGCTTTTGCCATTCATTTATTTATTTCCCGAGTCTTCAGGTGCAAAAAGCTCTGAGCGAGTATCGCGAAATTCATGGAAATTCGCGTAGTAGAGTTGGCACTAAATCTAGTGCAATTAGTATACCCCTAGTGAGCAAAAGCTTTTTTTAGTATTATTAATAGTTCCAGTAATCTTCCAGCAGTGATGGATCAGACTTTTGACTTGATTTGAAATACTGAAGACGTTCAATATTGGTTCCAATGACCCTTTCACTATTGCATCAATTTGAACCACTAAAAACGTTCATTTTTGATTCCAGTGATCCTTTCAGTAGTGAAGCATAAAACTATTGACTCAATTTGAAATACTGAAAACGTTCACTATTAGTTCCAGTGATCCTTTCAGTAGTGAAGCATAAAACTATTGACTCCATTTGAATTACTGTCAACGTTCGCTATTGATTCCAGTGATTCTTTCAGTAGTGAACAGGTATCATTAAATCACTGTCGGGGAAACTATTGCCTATTGACTCTGACTACTGAAGATATTGACTAAATTGGGTAGTACTACTGGTGGAAACTATTGGTAGTACTACTGGTGGAGACTATTGAGTAGCACTACTCGTGGAAACTACTGAGCTGCACTATTCGCGGAGACTATTGACAGCACTACTGGTGGAACTATTGAGGAGTCACGGTAAGTGCCATGCTAATGATCAATAGTTGCTTCAATAGCTTCTAATAGTTTTTTTAGTAGTTTTTCATTAGTTTCTCGATTCTCTCTCAATAGTTTTCTGACACTTTTGTTAGTAGTCTTGTGAGTAGTTATCAATAGTTTTCACTCGTACGCTTCGAGCCCATGGAGACTCTCAATCTACATGATCTCAGCTACCTTTTCCCAAAGCTCAGGAGAATTCGACAGTAAGTTTTTTCCCAAAAGGCTTGTTCGGGGTCCTTTGTTCACAGTGTTCCGGGTAAAACAGATCGGGATGAAGTATGTATGTCCGCATTTCAGTTGCTCACTTTTCGCATTGTTGTTGCCTCGTCGCGTGCGATTTGTGCGCGTGACTCAAGTTTTGTGGAATTTCCATGCTCGTTTTATTATTTCTCGGCGACCATTGTCATGTAGTTCGATTCGTTCTTGTCAATCTTGGCCGAGTCGCCGGGGCGTTATTCGCAAAAGAGACGATGACGCCGAATCGTTCGAGCTTCTGGTGATTCATTGGGTCAATCAGGACTTGTTCGCCGAATTTTGATCATCGACGTCGTAAAAATTAAGATCTAACGATATCGATGAATCTGCTCGACTCCCCTTGGCGATATGTTATTCGACGTAACAATAATTACGACGATGATACTAACCTCCATTTTTCGTCCCATAAATCGTTTAATTGGTCCAGATTACTCGCAAAAATAGTGTACACGAATCACTAAATTCCCAGCGTAGTTAGTGTTACTAAATCGCAAATGCCCGCCGTATCTCGTGGTTACCTCGACGAAAAACAATGTTACGGCTACAGGAAAATTTTTGAACGGTGTCAAAAATGTTGTTCTCACACGTCGAATTTCTCTCGGCGTGGAGCCGAGTAAAATAACTTTGCTCGCTCATTTGCCTCATCCTGCACCGAATCACCAAGGAAATTACGGAGGCGAACGGAAGTGCGCAGAAGTATTCGGGGATCGGCGTGGTCACGTAGAGGCTCGCATCGCGAATATGATCCAAGGCAACGATAATTGAGAAAAACAAGTCGTCGATCGCGAATGCCATGGAACAAAGCACCTCCCACAAGGGAATGAGTTATCAACTCCGAGAAGCTGGTAACAGGAAAGAGAAATTCTAGCAGAGTTACAAATTATTCAACTGAAAAATTTTACCTCGTTCATGGAAAATAATATCAATTATTCCCATTACATTAATTATTCATTTTTTCTCAATTACCAATTTACACAATAAAGATTCCCAATTCTCGAAAGAATGCATTAATACATTTTTTGAGTTATTTATTTTTTGTAAAATGTATTTCACAATTTTTATAATTACTCATTTTTCCAAAAATGCTTCAATTACATTTTTTGAAGCATACATTTTTTAGAAAATGCGCAAATCCCATTACGAAAATCTTGAGTTTCTTGAAAAATGCATTTATCAATTTTTCAAAAAATGCGACATTGATTTATGAAAATCTGTTATTTAAAAAAAAATACAACAATGAAATTTCTCGTGAAATGCAAAAATCGAGTCACGAAAAACTCAAATTTGTGTGAAAAATTTGGTATTCTTTAAAAAATGCATCAGTCAAGTTTTTTTGAAACATACATTTTTTAAAAAATGCAAAAATTGAATCACGAAAATCTCAAATTTGTAGGAAAATGCATTTATTTATGTACTGAAATGATCAATTTTGCAAAAAATGCGTCAACTAATTTATGAAAATTTGTCATGATTCAAAAAATCCATCAGTTCAACTCTTTTGAATCGTACATTTTTTACAAAATGGAAAAATTGAATTATGATTTTTTTCTAACCATTTATAATTCGATTGAAAATTGAATAAAAAATGGATCGTGGAAAGAATGCAGGAGACGGCTCGCCGAATCACCCAGAGCTGAAAACGCGAATTGATATCGCAGCTTCGTCACGCGACAGAATTCTCACGAGCACGTGTCACGATGACGAGTATTTCGGTGGCTGCCACCACTGCGGTTCCAAATGACAGGAGCATCAGGTACGAGCATCGGGCTCCGAGATGATTTCGCTGAATAATGGCATCGCGATGCAGAAATGGAGTCCGCTAACAGCGGACAGGCATGAAACAAGGTTATCAGACACCTCGGCCTCTACCTGGCTGGAGGCGATTGGGAGCTGTTTACTGTATAATCCTCTCGTTCGGAACGTCTATTTTCGATCCGCCAGAGATGGCGAGGACTTTGACAATTCGCTGCCAGGATTTGAATGGCGCAAGAACTGGCTGCGCCCAAAATATTCAGCCTGAATCCAGTCGCCGCTCGCAGTCTGTAATCGGCTTAGCAAGACTGATTGCGAGTTCTCTGGAAATGAAATAAATGCTCGAGCGACCCGCAATCTGCGAATCTCTCGTGCGTCGGACTGGCTATGCCATTCATAGACGAACAGAAGAAAATATCAGTATTTTTTATTTTTTAATTTGCAATTGTTTATAAAAAATTGTTTAAACAAATTATGGTGAAATTTGTTGTTTTGAAAAACTGATCGCACCACTCGATTCTACGGACAAAATTATGAATAGAAGAAAAAACAGTATTTTTCATTTTGTAATTCACAATTGTTTATAAAAAATTGTTTAAACAAATTATGGTGAAGTTTCTTATTTTGAAAATCTGTTCGCATCACTCGATTCTACGGAAAAGATTATGAATAGAAGAAAATAGCAGTATTTTTTATTTTGTAATTTACAATTGTTTATAAAAAATTGTTTAAACAAATTATGGTGAAGTTTGTTATTTTGAAAAACTGATCGCCCCACTCGATTCTCGGGAAGAAATTATGCCGAAAACCTATATAACGCTTCATTGCAAAAAGTTCAATTTGTTAGTGTCAAATGTTATAAACAATTGGATTTTTTGAAATGTGAGTGGCTGTCAATTGGATGCACGAGTTGACCGCCTTTTGTTTGGTAAAATAATCTTGGAGAAGCTTTTGGGTGCTACTTTGTATTCGTACAACGAATTTCTAAACGCTAATCCTCAATAATTTCTGTGATTCAGGAATTGAATTGTTTATAACCATTACACACTAGCCAATTGAACTTTGACATAAAAGTGTTGTGTTCCAGTTTTTCGTAGTAATCTTTCCCGTAGAACCGATTGGTGGCATCGGTTTTTCAGAATAACAACTTTTATCATAATTTGTTTAAATAATTTTTCATAAACAATTGCCAATGCCAGAATAAAAAACACGGCTATTTATTCTGCCATATGCTTATAAGCGGCATAATTAGTTTGATACCATCCTGCTCGAGTTTTACGTGGAATTTGGCGTATTCACTTTTACTCTCACTTACAAGATTGTTTATAACCGTTTCACACTGGCCAATTGAACTGTGACACAAAAGTGTTATATAGCTTTTCGTCACGATTTCTCCCGTAGAATCTATTAGTGTGATCAGTTTTTCAAAATAACATTTTCGATCATAATTTGTTTAAACAATTTGTTATAAACAATTGCCAAAATCACGTTGAAAAACACGGGTATAATTCTCCACCATTCGCCCATGAGTTTTTTAGTCTATGGCGGACTCAAAACGTAGACAGGGTCAAATTGACCCGCAGTGTAGATGTTCGAAAAAATAGGTGTGTACTCGAAGGGTTGTCGCGCGTTGGACGTACTATTTTTATTGTTTCCTCATTCGCACGAGTCCAAGTGCCTCCTTCAGAGTTGCTCGCGATGTCAATAGTGTTTTTGGCAAATAGGATCCGAATAATTTTCATCGGCACACCTCGCACGTCGGTGAGGCAATTTACACTGTTTTTTCTACCGTTCCGCCCGACAGCTCTCGAGATCCGCTATCGCTCTACCCTTACGACCGATGATTGCGAGTCGATGCGAGATTCATATGCGAATTCCTCGCTCGGCGATCTGCGTCGCATTGGCACTCGGACGTTTGGGAATCACAGCGACGAAGGACGTCTGGAAGTTATCGTTTATGGAGTATTCCGAGAACGGTGCGCAGGGTGAATCATACTTCCGACGCGCATGCATGTATGCAGGTCTCGGAGGATGTACCCAATAAATAAAATCAATTGGATCTGATTAATGCCGCAAGACATTCGAACGACACGTCGAACGAAATCCGCGCGCATCGCGAACAGATCGATTTATGCTGAGCGATATTCAATAGTGGCAGGTTAATAGTTTCGACACTTGTGGGGAGGGTATACCGAACGTTTCGACTACACGAGAGCCTAGTGCTACATGGCCGAAAAAAACGTATCTCCGCCAGTTTTTTTCGAAGAACTCGATGGTCAGAAAATCAAAATTGTCCACTAAGTTTTTGACAAACATTTTTTTTTCAAACTTCTCCCAACTATATGGTTATAAAACCAGCAACTATTTTTATTGAGTCAAATAGTTTTAACTGTCAATATATGAACACTGTTGCGTACAAAAAAAATGTTTTCAATTCAAAAAGTGTTGAGGATCTGTAAAAAAATTTGGTATCGATGACAAATTGAAAAAATTCATCACAATTTATGCTCTCCGAAGCTTACTCGTGTCCCACTCTCAGGTTCAACTAACAAGCTTGAGTTTGTCACGTAATTTGCACTAAACATTTTTCGAGAAAAAAGTGTCGAAATAAAAAGTGTAAGTGTAAAAAACCGAAGAAAAAAAAACACGAAGTGTTCACCCAAAGTGTAGATTTTTTCCAGATTTTTCAGAGTCATCGAGAAAAATAGGTGACTGGATTGAGGAAGAATGCCTTGTATTAAGATGACCTTAAAAAAAAACCGTACCACCCTTTTGCCTCTTTTTTGCGCGTTCCTGGATTTTTTTCACAGCTATATGTACGTTCCGTGGATGAGAGCGAGTATTGGACAGGAAGCGTGGGAGGTGAGGATGTTGTTCCTCGATACTTCGACTAAACGAGCAAAAAATAATATGGATGAGAGCGACGAGATGCGCGATAATGCGAGAATAGCCCGGCGGAACGGAGTCACGAGGACAATATAGATATCTTTAGCGCTTCACCTTGGCACCAACCTTTGGTACAGGAAGCCGAGGTCAAATCGATTCTCTGCCAATGTCAATGTCAGCCATGGGGCGGAATATCCTTTTCCAGACCTGCGCGCGCCGCCGTGACGTAATGCTCTGACATCAGCAGCACCCTCCGCCCCGGCCACAACCTTCAACGATCTCATTGTAGCTGGAGCCATCTATATAGCACCCTCTTCCGGGGGATGTTACAGTTATCCGTGGTTAATATCTCGTTCCGGGCGCTAGCTCTGTGCCAACTTTACCCCCGTCCACTTGCTTAGCCGTGCCTTTTTTACATCGCGTTGATTTACTCCATCGACCTGCTGCGACACCGCAAGCAACCTGTTGATATCTAGTACCCGACGCTTTTCTCTTCGCTTTCATCGCGGTAACAGCAATAAACGCTTCCGAATGCAAGCGAAGAATATGCCCACCTGCATTTATCACGAGCAAGCAGCTAATAGAGCAGTGGGGGGTAGAACGGGGTACCTGACGCAATACGGAAGTTTTTTCGAACTCAATTATACTGAATTATCCTTTTTTTTCATTATACCCGTATGGCAAAAACTATTGAGGTTCTCAGTAGTAGCTGACAGAACTATCGCGGCACTCAGTGGTTCTTCAAAAATTGTAATAGTTTGAGTGGATATTCAATAGTTGGGTAAGTAGTGACTATGGAGTAACTATTGGACCTGCGTAGTCATTGGGAACTACTCAAGACGCTTATTATTGGTTTTCCTGATCCTTTTAGTAGTGCGGGCAAAAAGTGTTAAGTCCATTTGAACTACTGAAAACCTTCACTATGAGTTCCAGTGATCAGTAGTGCAGGATTCAGTAGTGCAGGATAAAACTATTGTATCAATTTGTACTACTGAAAACTTTCACTATTGGTATCAGTGATCCATTGAGTAGTGAAGCATAAAACTATTGAGTTAATTTGAATTAGTGTAAACGTTCGCTATTGATTCTGATCATCCTTTGGGTAGTGAACAGGTATCATTAAATCACTATCGTGGAAACTATTGATTATCGTTTGTAACTATTGAAGATATCTACTAAATTGGGTAGTACTACTGGTGGAAACTAGTGGTAGTACCACTGGGGGAGATTATTGAGCAGTACTACTCGTGGAAACTACTGAGTAGCATTACTCGCCGAGACTATTGACAGCACTACTGTTGAAACTATTGAGCAAGTCACAGTCCTATCCAGTGGCTTCACCAGTAGTGGGTTCCAATTCACTACTAAAATAATGCTATTCTAATGATCAGTAGTTTTTCAATAGTTCCTAATAGTTTCTTTAGTAGTTCCCCATCAGTTTCTCGATATTCCCTCAAATAGTTTTCTGACACTTTTGTCAGTAGTTTTGTGAGTAGTTCTCAATAGTTTTCTTCCATGCGGGTAATCAGCGTAAGTAAGACAAATTTCCAATTGCCAGTGAAGATTTTTTTCATATTTGCGGTAAAATGGGGTATCTCCAAAAAAGTGAATTTTTCTTTGGCAAAATGAAATTGATAAAATAATTTTCGAAACTCTTGAGCCTGCAAAATGATGCTAGATGTAGATTTTTACTATTCACAAAGTTCTTCGAAAAAAAAAATTCACAAAATTTGTTGAAAATTCTCCTTTATTCAATACCAATTTGTTATAAGCAAGAACTATTTTGAATAGTTATGCAATATCACTACGTTTTTTTAACACTTATTGGGTTCTGGGGAACGCAGGGGTCAAAAACGCCGACGAAATCGATAACAAACGGCTCATAGACGTTGGAAAATCAATAGTGTCTAGTGGGACACTGTTGCGCGGCTGTGACTGAAGGGCTTAATTCTTGGCATCACCTTCGAACTCGAGCTCGTTTGGTCCGCTCTTCGCTCAGGAGACTACTACAAAGAATCGTGCCGTGATTTAAACAAAGGGACCGGCATGCGTGCTTGAAACGATGGAATCATCGAACTTGGTGTACAATTACCATCCGCTCGCGGGTGGTCCTCTCGAACATTTCAAGACTCGATGAACGCGAACAGGTCGAGGTATGAGGATTTTTTTTTGATTTCACATTAAAATCAGCAGCGTTGCCAAGATATGGCATTCGCTCCTAAAAAAACATGCTCATCTGGATTTTTATGGCGAGTACTTTGGTACTTGCCGACTGATTTCAGAATTTTTCTACGATTCTCTGGCGAAGTCCAGAAAACTGGCTGAAAAACAGCTATCTTTGCGGTAACTCTTTTGGGCATAGCCTCCGCAACTCAGCACCATTCGAGCTGAACGTTGGAGCCATCATTCATGCTAACAGCATCGCAGTATTTTTTTTCTTTTTTTTTCAATGTCTGAAATCAATAAATCTCTATGCATTGGACGTTGAGCAGCCAATTTCGTTCGGCAAATTATCATATTACTTACATTAGCTTGTTTGCAAAAAAAAAAAAACGATGCTAATTGCCGAGGAATGGATTTGGCCGATCGGAAGCTGACCTTGAAATTGTAATCGTCAAGGATAATCTTCTACGGTATCCGTGACTCCCGAGTTAGGTTGGTCGCCAAGTTCAACACAGTTGCGGATGATTTTTGACGCTCTTCCGATTCGCATGTTAATCGCGTGACGTGAGCTGCCGCTAATTCTTTTTTCCCGTCGTATGAACACGCTGAGGCTCGTTCAATTGACGTCAATATTTATAAATCGCCATCAGCTACGAAGGCCAGCCGGTTGTGGCATTGGACCAATGATACGTTTTTACTCGCGGTTACAACGATTCCTGATCAACGAGGAAAGTACGCGACTGAAAAATCTCGGTATCCGGTACTGAATGAACGCTACTCGAGCTGGTACCACATCTTGAGGTCACTCGGCGTTATCGGTGACAACGAGTACTCCGACTACACACAACACTTTTTTTTGGATCCAGGCGCCAGCGGCCATTTTGGCTCAACGGTTTTGGGGTTACTGAGGCCAAATTCACAAAGCTTTTACCTCCATCACTTTAGGTTTTACCATTGACCCCAGTATATCGGCGGGGGGGGGGGGGGGCAGGGCAAATGGGGTGTCCAGGACAACACTAGGGTTGTGTGAACTTAACTATTCTGAATCTTGCTTCCTTCAATTATAATCAAGGTGTATAGAACAAAGTCTGACTCGAACAACATACCATCTCCTTATGTGAACATTGTTAAAACCTGTGGTGAGTTGATAACCTGAACCACAAAATCTGAAATGCTAATCAATTTTTGTTACTAATTTCGTGAAAAGTAGAAGGGCAGTATCTGTATGTTTCATTGGATGAAAGCTGCACAGTTTTAATACTGCTGCTTTTATGCCTAAGAAGTGTAACCAATTGGAAACATTTGAAAAAATGGATATCTTTTTGAAGTAACGTTCTCGATGGGTTGTTTCATAGTCGATATGTAGAAAGTCATTGAAAAATATGTATATTGGCATCATCATTAATACAGGGCGGTAAATTGAGTCTACTACCCTTCACGTGAGCACGGCAGATGGACACAATGAATGACCTAGTCTCGGCTCTTCAAGATCAAGGTGAACCCGTGTCAAGGTCACTACAAGAGCTTCGCAATGGGTACGCAAGCTCACGCAGCTCCCGGCGAGCACGCGCAGGCGCACGCTGACCCGAAACCTGGCATGGTACTTGACGGGGTGGCGGCGGGAGCCCCGTGTCCCCAAGGTCAAACGAGTGGGTCGTTGACGAAAATCCGAAGGTCGCTCAGCTTTATTGTCATCAATTTTTCAGCGGCAAAGCTGTTACTTTTTCTCGCCACTTTTTCGGATAATAAACCCCGTTGCTGCTACCCTCGAGTCGGATGCTCGCCTCTTCTCGTTGCCTTCGCGTAGACATTTGTCGAAAATGTCATTTTTGCTCGTCAGGCGAATTTCTTTAGCACTTGCGCCAGAGAGGTTGTTTTATGGGGATTAAGATTATTACTTTTTATAATAATTGTTATAAATTGATACACATTATTATCCAATAATTATTCGAGAACAGGGTGATTCAGATTTGTTGCACTGTTGTGGTGATTGTGGGAATAGAACGAAGTATGGAAGCAAACAAACCAGTAAGTGACGATTAAGCCTCGTATGATCTCATGGCAATTACGCTTCTTCAAAACATTTCCTTACGGGCAGGTGAAATCTGCATATTGCAATGGCAAATCGTAGTCAACGATGTCTCTCCACTTCATGTTCTCCAGACGCTACCAAATTCGACGATGCGCAATGTCGCGTCGATGAGATTGAACTGTCGTATATGGGCTGCCGAACACCGCATAATCGCTGTAAGCGGATCACTCTGAAATAATCAACAGGCTTAAGGGGTCCGTCGGGCCCCATTTTTTTTCGAATTATCGCCAACTAAGGATGAATTTGTTCGAGTTAGACCAAAACCATTTGTAACCGGCTGTCCAAACCTATAAAAAATAAGTTAGAGGTTTAAGGGGGGGGGGGGGGGGGGGGGGGGCTCGGGCCCCATTTTTTAAAAAAAATTGTTGAACTATCGCAAACTAATGATGAATTTGTTCGAGTTAGACCAAAACAACTTTTACCTGGTGGTCAAAAACCACAAAAAATAACTTAAAGGCTTAAGGGGGCCGTCGGGCCCCAATTTTTTTTTAATTATCGCAAACTGATGATGAATTTGTTTCAGATAGACCAGAAATCCGTGTACCCGATGGTCAAAAACAAAGAAAAACATGTACCCGGTGGTCAAAAACCACAAAAAATAATTGAAGGGCACAGGGGGGCCATCGTTCCCCAGATTTTTTTGCTAATTATAGCAAGCTAATGCTGAATTTGTTCGAAATAGACCAATACAACTTGTACCTGGTCGTCAAAAACCACAAAAAATAACTCAAAGGCTTAAGGGGGCCGTTGGGCCCCATTTTTGTTTTCAATTATCGCAAACTAATGATGAATTAGTTTCAGATAGACCAGAAAACCATGTACCCGATGGTCAAAAGCAAAGAAAAACATGTACCCGGTGGTCAAAAACCACAAGAAATAATTGAGGGGCACAGGGGGGCCATCGTACCCTAGATTTTTTTTAATTAAAGCAAGCTAACGCTCAATTTGTTCGAGATAGACAAAAACACCTAATACCCGGTGGTCATAAGCGACAAAAAATAATTCAGAGGCTTAGGGGAGCCGCCGTGCGCCGACCCCCCCCCCCCCCCCCCCCCCTCCCTCAGTTGTAAGTGAAAACGACCGGAGTAAGTAGAAAAGGTTGGCGAAGAGTTGGATGAACGAAAAACGCAAAACCTCGACGTCTGGCTGCAGACTGTGAAAAAATTACGTTAGTTCTCAGGGCACGTCAACCGTGGCCGTAAATTAATTTATCGTCAGTCGAGCGTTTAACGAGATCCTCCAATATAAGATCTCGTTACGCAGTTATACCATGGAGCCTCTACCCCACATTCGCGAAACCCACCACCGCTAATTGGATAAAAACGTTTAAATCGTCGCACGCCGGTGTCATAAATTAATGATACGATGTACTTAGTGTTCTTACACCAAGTGAGTCATTGTATCGTCGACTCAGCCACCGAATGATGATTCACAAATTTGCGATTGTTGTCAGCAGCTTTCAACGGCAGTGCACAGAACCGTCACTGGGAGAAGAGTTTTTGGGGGGGGGGGGGGGGGGGGGGGGTTGCTGTAAAACGAAATCGTTTCAGCAATCGAAACCTTCTTTCGAAAAATCTCGAGTACACTATCGCTCCAAATTCATTTTGCCATCTCCCTAGAAAATCTGGGGGATGCAGCCAAAAACGAAAAATACAGCAAACTTTGCAGTTTTTTTTTCCAAAGAAACTCAACAATTTTTCATCTGCAACATATGCCACGCTAACAACATCGTACAATATACTCAGGCTGATCGACGTGCAATTTCCATGAGAGGCTAGCCGACGAGTAATCTTATTACGGTGAGGATTTAGTTTATAGATGCAAAGAATCTACTCTACGCAATCGAATCGATGTAATAGGAGCATGAAATGCGAAGAGGATTGGCATAGAACTGACAATTAGAATCTGAGATCGCAATGTGACGTAACTCCGCGAATATGGAGAAAAAAAATTCTTCCCTAGGATACTAGAATAAAGTGCTACTTTACTCCCTAGGGAAAAATATTCCACTTCAGTTCCGGTTTTTGGAACTGAAGTGCAACTTTACTCCCTAGAAAGAAATATTCCATTTCAGTCCCGGTTTTCGGGCACACAAAGTGCTTTACTCCCTTGGGGGTAAAGTGCTACTTTACTCCCCAGAGAAAAATATTCCGAAAACCGGGACTGAAGTGCTACTTTGCTTCCTGGGGAGAAATATTCCAGTTCAGTCCCGATTTTCGGGTCCACAAAGTGCTTTACTCCCGAGAGAGTAAAGTGCTTACTGCCCAGGGAAAAATATTCCATTTGAGTAGCGGTTTTCAGGCCCATTATAGTTGAGTTAGGAATAAAATAGTATATGCAACACGGGGGTAGACTCGATCATTCCCTCAGGCAGTAAACGCACCCTCGGGAGTAATCTCCGACTTTACTCCCTTGTTGCATAATGTAATATTATAGCTTACACTTTCAGTTAGTGGTATGCTTTTGTTCCGTGCAGTGCTTCGTGATTGGATACATTTGAAGGAAAACCAATTGTGATCAAAGTGTTGTGATTGATAGTTTTTCTCCGTAAGTTTTGTACCAAGTTTGAGTTATTTTCATGCTATGAAAAAATGTTTGATAAATTATCATTAAGGTTTCAGTTGTCAAATCTTCGTCAATTTTTTATTCAACATGAAAATAACAATGAACACAATGATGTTCACAGTTCCTAATTTTTGATTTTCATAAAAATAAATGAAGAGGAATTATTTTTTTGGGTCTATTGGACCCCAATTTTTTTTTCTCTATAGAAATACCGCAAACTAATGCTGAATTTATTAGGGATAGACCGGAAAACTTCTACAGGGTGGTCAAAGGCCACAAGAATAATTTGGAGGCCGAAGGGCCTCCTCAGGTCCTGAATATACGTGGAAGACTATGAGATGACGATGGATCCATCGATGATAGACGATCGTTGAAAGACGAGCAGACGCTCTCGGTCGACACTGACAATGAGAATGAGGTTTTTACTCTCGAGGGGGAAACTCGAAGGACAAACCGTTTACTTCTACCAGAAAGTCTGCTCGGGTTACGGTACCAGAATTTGTAGGCGAGCAAAGACCGTGTATATACTGTGTGTAAAGACGTTCATACGGCCGCTGATTATTTTCTGCCCACGCTCCGATACGATATTCCAAATTACTCACCTGCGCCACTCCTTGCCTCGTGGCCACGTGTTTACTCGATCCACGTTCACGTGCAGAGGCAAGTGAACCTCGTACCTAATTATTCTACGTGGTAACTCGGATAAATTTCAATCACGAATTGGGATGGACGAATATTCACTTACCGTCCGATACCGTATCTCCGTTCTCGGCCTATATCTCCCTTGCAGTGCAATTTAGGCCAAAAACGATAATAACCTTTTTTGTAGAAAATTAAATTTAAAGTCTTTTTTGTTGAATAATTTTTTCTATATCACCCACCGTTGAGGACTTATACGATTATTACGACTTACTTGTTCACTTTACGACCGCTGCCATAAGTCGTAAACGGTGGGTGATAAAAAAAAAAACTCTCAGCAAAAAAAATAGAAAATTTAATTATCTACAAAAAAAGTCATGACCATTTTTAGCCTCAATCAAACGGTATCCGAGATATGAGCCATCTCTTGTCACGACGCCACGTGCCTACTCGATTCACGTTCACGTGCAGAGGCAAGGATGTAATTTGTTTAAATAATTTTTTATAAACAATTGCAAATGTCCACGGATAGCATAGTTAGCTTGATACTACCTAGCCCAGTTTTTCCCGTGACTTGACGGGTTAAAAAAAAAATTACGATCTTCTGCGGTACCAGTGAACGAAACATGGTATCGTCACGAGTGTGGCGGCCATGATCGTTGGGCGCAACGTGCTATCGGCTCGCCGATTCTCGTGTTTACCAGATCAACCCAGACGTCGTCGGTCCCAGATCTCTCCCACGTGCTGTTTAAATTATTACTACATTCGTACAAATACCAGGGCTCGAGGGAGACACGAGAACGTCAAGTGCGAAGAGCGTTCACCGAGGAAACGGAAAGTGGTCCGATAAGGCGCGTGGGTAACATCGTCTCGTCACATCGCGCAGCGGTTTCCATGGTTTTTTTCCCTACGACTAGTTGCCGAACCGGTTTGAACGAAAATCCATAAATCGTCAACATAAATATCGTCAAATACAACCTCGCGTGAAATTTCCTCCGCTTTCGTAACACCGAACGAATGTAATTACCGGCAAACTCGACGTCAAGGTTCTTTTTAGCGCGCAAATTTACCTCGTCCGACCCCACACCTCGATCCTCCCTCCACTTTCCTCGGCGTTATCCGCGGTGTATACGTGTGTTCGAGTGATAACTTTACTTCCGCGTACGTGCAATAATAACAGCTGTACGAGTCGGATTATACATACATGTAACATGCTCGATATACGCATGTGCGTGTGGCAGTACGCGCGACAGAGTAGCGACAGACATTTGTGTCGTACGCGACGAATATCAAGGCGTGGAATCCAAACGTAAGACGATCACGGATCGGCTTTCACGTAATGATCTGAGAAATCTGTACTTAACGGATCGTTGCATCTCGGGAGAACAACGGCAATAGTGCAATCCACTTTTGTCCGCATAGTGGCGGAATTACACGAGTTAATCTTTTTTCTAATTGGGCTGTGTATCACGCACTGGTTTATCAACTAAAAAAATCCGCGAAAATGTCGACCCTGGAAGTTCCGCCATCTTGAAAAAAAACTGTCTCGCCCTGTATCTCCGTTACAGTGCACTTTAGGCCAAAAAAGATAGAATCTTATTTTTTAGATAATTGAATTTCCTGTATTTTTTGTCTGAGGTTTTTTTCTGTATCAGCAACCGTTTATAACTTATACCATTATTACCATTTATTTAATGACCTACCGATGCTCTATCTCCGTTCTCGGCTTATATTTCCCGTACAGTGCAATTTAGACCGAAAATTGTAGAATATTTTTTTGTAGATAATTAAATTTTCAATTCTTTTTGTATGACACTTTTTGTCGTATCAATTACCGTTTACGACTTATATGATTATTACGACTTATTTATTAACTGGCCGATACTGTATCTCAGCTCTCGGCCTATATCTCTCTTAGACTGCATTTTAGGCCGAAAATTGTAGGAACCTTTTTTGTAGATAATCAAATTTTAAATTCTTTTTGTATGATGTATTTTTCTGCATCACTCACCGTTTACGACTTGTACGAGTATTACGACTCATTAATTCACTTTACGACCGCTTATATAAGTCGTGAACGGTGAGTGATGCGAAAAAACTTTCTGCACAAAAAATATAGAAAATCAAATTATCTACAAAAAAGGTAATAACCATTTTTGGCGTAAAATACACGGTATGGGAGCTATAAGCCAATATCGTTTGGCTCGAGACAGCTGTAATTCGGGAGTCTAAGGGGGAATCTTGTAAGGCTTTTGTTAATTTGTATTCAGTGCGTGATACTGAGCATGCTCGAAAAAAAATGACTTCTGTACTTCAGTGCAATGCAATATTATCTATCAATTGCAACGAGCATCGATGACCGCGATGGTATTATGTATGTGTACGGTAAACGGCGCTGTTATGTCGAGTGCAACCGAGAGCCGTAATACTCTGTTGCAAAATCGCTGCTCGAAGGAGTTTGCGAAAATAATCGATTTTTATTTCGTTCGTGTTATCATCATCCGCGGGTACACGTGTCTCACCACCGTTTCCCCGCCACGTGCCTGCTATACCGCCGTTCTTCGTCCCCGCGCCGACAAAGAGAGTGTGAGAGAGATGAAGAGCGAGAGCGAAAGAGAGAGAGAGAGAGAGAGAGAGAGAGAGAGAGAGAGAGAGAGAGAGAGAGAGAGAGAGAGAGAGAGAGAGAGAGAGAGAGAGAGAGAGAGAGAGAGAGAGAGAGAGAGAGAGAGAGAGAGAGAGAGAGAGAGAGAGAGAGCGAGAGAAGGGATCTGTGCGAGTGGGACGGAGGCGGTGGCGGCCTGGGATAACACTTTGCAAATCGAGCGTTTCAACGAAGTGCGGAGGAGAGCGCGAATGACCCTGGATTACGTAATCTGGTAGCATCAGGTGATCGCGAATGTTTTGTCAAGGTCGTCTGCCGAAAAATAACCCGCCACTAATTATATATATAGACCATCGAACTCGGCGTTACACACGTAATCGACTAGGCGATTCGCGGTCTTCTCTCTCTCTCTCTCTCTCTCTCTCTGTGTTGTACAGCCCATATTCTGTGCACATTCATCGTTGGTATACTTATTTTTGTATTGTTTTCGGTTCTCTTCTGTTACAGCCCCCGCGAAAAGTGCTCAAAATTGGTTGGAAATTGCGTGATAAATATCGCTGAGCTTAGTGAAGGTCATTCTAGCATGGAAACAGTCGGAAAAAATCGTGTTCGAATTTTTTTTTTGCAAGTTTAGAAAAAATTGTAAGATTTGGCGAAAATTGCAGCATGCACAGGTTTAATTCGGGTACAAGTGGTCACGGATGTTTGTGAACCGCGTAATAAATTCAGCTAGGCTTGATAGAGGTTATTTGAGATTAATGAAAACATTTTGTGAAAATATTTTGTAATTGAAAAAAAATTCGAAAATTTGTACACTTCAAATGTGACCTTACCGGAAATACATGAGTTAAATCAAATCTCTATGCCTATTTCTATTTTTCCTTTTCTTGCTTCATTTTTTGCACGCGTGTACAGCTGCCGTCCAGGCAGGCCACGGAACCACCAATAAGCGAGGGAATAGCGATATCAACGCTCCGTGACGTCCGTCGTTTTTTTTTCAACCTTCGGAAGATGAAAGCCAATTTTAAGGTAAGGTGAGATTTCGACGAAACTTAACGAGACACTTCCTCGTTGGTAGGTACCTGCAGCCAGTGTTACCAGAATATTTTTCCAGAAAATACCAGTGCCGACTTGAAAACCGTTCTGAAACAGTAATATGAAATAACTAATGCGACAGTAAAGTTATCCGACATTTGAATATTTGTGGTATTTCAACTCCAATTAATTTTATACACTTTTCAAGTGTTACTCTCAAATCAACACAAAAAGTGTGTTGAATTTACACAATATGTGTGTAAACTTACCTAACACATTAATGTGTGAAATTTTTGTGCAGAGTATTCAACATTCTAGTGTGTTGATCTATCACAATCGTGATGTTGTTCGCACAGTTCGTTTGTTAACACACAAAAGTGTTACTTGGTACTAAGGTAATACTTTTTAAATGGTGCTCTGCAATCGACACAAAAAATGTGTTAAATTTACACACATATTTTGTGTTTCGCACACATTAATGTGCGAAATTTTTGTGTAGAGTGTGAACATTTTAGTGTGTTGATTTGACACAATCGTTAGTGTGGTTCGATCAGTCCGTTATTCACCGCACAAAAGTGTTATTTGGTACCGAAGTAACTCTTTTTAAATGATACTCTCAGATCAACAGTGTTAAATTTACACTACGCGTGTATTAAATATGACGCTGCTCGTCACTACGTCCTCACTTGATTTGATTTGAGCAATAAATACTCTAGCTTCACTGTTTAACGTATTTCCATTCACTGTTGAGGTTGGATCAATGTTGTGATGTTCGGGACGAATAACCAACACTTCACTTATATTTACACTGTTTTCCAATGTATTTTAGTCACTGTAGTGATAAATTTCTCGACAGATCATGCGCACCTTCAACTTTACTTTCATCGGTGGATGGCATTCGCAATATTTTTCCGTCTGTGCGTCCAGGGCTACTTTCAACGTGGGCCGCCATTTGTCAGACGACATTCACGTGTATAGCCAGATGATCCGAGTACACACAGAAAATGTTAAAATTAACGTTTTTCACGTATTACGAGTGACACTTTAGCGTGTACAATTCGATGAACCGGCTCTACAGAATTTTAACATTGGTTGTGTTACTTCTGACACAGAACTGTGTTACTCTCAACACAGAACTGTGTTACTTTCAACATAGAGCTGTGTTACTGCACGCGAAATGAGTGGAAATAACACTAATTCTGTGTTCAAAAAGTCTTTAACACAAATTTTAGTGTTTTTGTGTCAAAATATTTGTATCAAATTTGACGGACAATTTTTTGATGTGTACTTCGAGAAATTCGGGTGACGTTGCCGGCGAATCGTGACACGCGCGGCGGAGATACCACATTCGACCTCGTAGTCGGGTCACAGCGAGAATTTCGGACACGTGTTGTTAATTATTGTCGCTGCCATTATTATTATTATTATACTGCGATTTTGGTTATTCCCGTCATTGTAGATAGCGTTATTGTTGCCAATACCGTTCAGCTTTATCGATGATTTGTTCTTTTTCGTTTCGGTTTCGTAATCGTTGTGCCTCGTACCTCCTCGTCGTTCGGTGTCAAACAAACAATAATTTTCCAGTACTGATGGATAAAATTATTGACTTAATTTGAAATACCAAAGACGTTCACTATTGGTTCCAGTCATCCTTTCAATAGTGCAGGATAACACTATTGACTCAATGTGAACTACCGATAACTTGCACTATTGGTTACAGTGATCCTTTCAATAGTGCAGGATAACACTGTTGACGCAATATGAACTAGCGAAAACTTGCACTATTGGTTACAGTGATCCTTTCAGTAGTGAAGAATAAAACTATTGACTCAATTTGAATTACTGTAGAAGTTCACTATTGATTTCAATGATCGTTTCAGTAGTGAACAGGTATCATTAAATCACTATCGTAGAAACTATTGATTATTGTCTTTAACTATTGAAGATATTCACTAAATTGGGTAGTACTACTGGTGGTAACTGTTGAGCAGCACTATTCGTACAAACTACTGAGAAGCACCACTCGCGGAGACTATTGACAGCACTACTGGTGGAACTATTGAGAAGTCACGGTTGGATCCAGTAGTTTTCCCAGTAGTGGAGTCCAATTTACTACTGAGAAAGTGCTATGCTCTTAAAATGTATCGTCACCAATATTCACAACACAATAATGTGAGAAATTTTGTTTTTTCGAGCACGACATAAACATTTGCTAATGAATTTAGCATAACAATTATTCCTCATACATACTCAAAATACGAACAAAATACAAAGGTTGTTTATCAATAACAAAAAATGTGTATAGTGTTTTCATTCGTGTACAGTAAAAAATCAGTGCTATTGTAAAAAATGCGAAGACGAGGAGAATACCTTCGTACGGATTCTCTAGCAGTCCGTCGATAATTTTCTACATCGTTAACGCCTAAAAACACTCTCGCGAACCAACGAAAAACGCGGGCGAAATCCCGCTACGGAATTATTCGCGGGTCACCGCGTTGCTTCTGCGCACGTTGCCAATTACTGTGGCAACCAAATAAAAGCTTAATCTACCAATACAACGGGCACGTATAACCATTTGATTGATTTTTCCTACGATCCGTTGATTTACCAGACGTGTCTGACTAGGATTTTTCGGCGAACGTGACGAACCGGTTCCTTTTTTCACGACTAGCATTCTAATAATCGTGGAATTAGTTGTTGTGCTATTCCTAAAACGCGTCTAAAAATGACAACAGATTTTGCAAACGGTGTCCTTGCCGCGCGATAAAATGACAGAAGTCACCGCGACGTAATTTCAATTCCCCTTCGTGGTTCGTTTGAATATTCATCGACTGAAAATCGAAACGTCGCGCTTCTTTTATCACTTATTCATTCGGCTGTTCCACGAAGGATGCGTCGCGATATTTCCGAGGACCTTGGAAATTCCGAGTAACCCACTAACTCGACGTTTTTAGCGTAATCGAAATGTTGGCGTCGGCCGGGTGCGGAAAAACTATTGAAAACTATTGCGCGAACTAGTGAAAACTGTTGAAAGAACTAGTGATCATTTGCATAGGACTTTCTCAGTAGTCTGGGTCTACTGGGCTGAACCGTGAATTGCTCAATAGTTTCACTAATAGTGCACATCAATGGTCTCTACGAGTAGTGCTGCGCAGTGATTTCCACTGGTAGTACTGCTCAATAGTTTCCATCAGTAGTGCTCGACCAGCAGTGTTGCTCAATAGTTCTGCTGTGCAAACTATTGGCAGCACTACTGGTCGCAACTATTGGGTAGCACTACTAAAACAAACTATTGAGCAGCATTACTGGTGCTACCAGGACTGGTGGAGCCTATTGAGCAGCACTACACTTGGATACTATTGAGGTGTACTATTGGTGGATATTATTAGACAGTTCATTTAAAAACATTATACCTATGATTCTGCGCTACATGTGTTGTTTCTGCCATATTAATGTATTATGACACATGATATTAAAAAATGTTATTAATGAAAATCATTTACAATCTTGCAAAACAAATGGATACAAAATTGAAAATGATGTTTTCCAGGTGTTTTTGTTACATATAAGACTATTACACTTTCTGAAGAACTACTGAATGCCTCAATAGTTTTGTGAACTTCACTGAGAGCCGCAATAGTTTTTTTTCCATGCGGATAGCAGAGAATTTCACGCGCTCACATTTCGTCTCGGGATCCCGTTACTCGACAGGACTATTTGTTCAGCGGATTACTGATCTTTTACGACGGTGGATAAAAAAAAATACGATGATGCTAATTATCCAATCTTTCGCGTGTTCCTCAGATACTCGCCGTCTTTTATTTGTTATCGTGAACTTTGTTTTACGCATATTTTTAGCCGAGGCGAAACTTATCGAATATTTGTTTATCAAAGTTTCTCGATAGGCCAACGAGTGTAAACATGACAGCAGAGAAAAAGCGCGCAAGTGGAGCGGTATGAAGAAATTGAAGGTCGCCCGAGCTATTCCCCTCTCTAATCGGACGTAACCATCATCAGTCAAGGGTGTCTTTGATCGACTTTCCTCGCTCGATTCCACCCCTCCCCGACTAACGCGCGACCCGACCCAAGGTACCAGAACAACCTTGGCCTTGGCCAAAGTTGTCTCAGTGACCACCTCTATTCCTCATCGATTTGTTCGCTCAACGAACAGGGCCCGAAATTCCGACAAAATGCGCGATATTCCATGAAAATACGGTTCCCATCTCTCCTTTTTCAACATTCCAATTCAATTTCGATCGGCAATCTCGAGCGTATCTTCTCGACGAGACGGTTCCTAAAAATTGAACAAGTAAAATAATTTCCGTCATTGTGTAAAGTGTACAAGCTTTCGTGCAGAACACTGCTAATTCAACACAATCGTTAGTCTTGTTTTCACAGTACGTTTTTCAACACGCAAAAAATCTTGTTCGACACTAAATTAACACTTTTTTAATGTTACTCCAACTTTGGTTTTGTGTTGCTCTTAACACAGTGCTGTGTTACCTTCAACAAAGAGCTGTGTTGCTTTAGCACTATACACGGAACATGTTGAAACAACACTAACTTAGTGTTAAGCCAATCGTTAACACGGATTTTTGTGTTAAGATTGGCGGATTTTTTTTCGTCGGCGTCGGAGTATAACGGACCACCATAAAAAGTTGAGTAGAGAAAAAATCAGACATAAGAACTTGCTCATGAGTGAAATTGGTGTGAAGAAAGTTATTAACACGAAGACGAACAATTGAGTACAATTTTCGAGGGCCTAAGAAAAATGAATTTTTTCTCATCACTTTTTAGAGGGGCCATAGTGTAGAAGACATGTTTGTCAGGAGTTTCGTCAAAATTCCGGTGAATTTGGTTTAAAGCCACAAAAAGTAGGCCCGACGTGCACTTTTGGGTGCAATTGATTCCGAGTGTTTTTATAGTGAAATGGGTGTCACTAAAAAAAGTGTAAATTTTTTTTCTCAAAGATCTCCGTACACGTGTCTGTTTAGTGGCTAAATTTGAGCCCGGTTGTGGATGAGTCCCACGTACAGAGGGTTACCGTAAATTGTGTCCGAATATGGCCAAATAATCAGAACTATTTATAGTTAGTGTCACATCCTTGAACATGTTTCGCTCGTCGCGTGATCAGCCTTCATGTAATATCGCGACACGACTCAACCATTTGCTTGTTTCGGAAAGCAGCTTTCGTGGAATGTGCAGCAAGCTCGTAATAGCAGATGCCAACGATCGCTTGCACACATCGAGAGAGTTTGGGCTGCGGTATGGTAGCGGAAGTCGCGTTAGGCCTGCCCTTCTGTCAAGCTCGACGTGGGCTGTCGCCAGCTTGAAGAGTCGCGACTATTTATTGTTACCATGATTCTTATTAACATTATTATTAAGCCGGTGGAAATCGGTGGTTATCGGATTGGACACAAAGATGTGTATGTAGTCAAGGTGAAGCTCGGAACGATCCGCGGAGGCGTTGTCCGTCGGGCCAAGCCAACCTTGGCGGCACAAAGAGAGGCAACGTCTCTTCGGCCACGGTATAGGAGGACCGTCTGCCGCGCGAAACGTTGCATGATCTTACATCACGAACATACGTTCGTTCTACGCGAAACAAATCGCTTGCTCGTGTGTCACGTGCGGTATGCTAATAATATTGTTGATAACATTGTTTTGCCCATCAGCGAGTGGTCATTTACGTAGTGGTTACTTTCCACACAAAGGCGGATCGTACTTTGGGATCTGGATTCTCTACACCTTGCCCCATTACCCCATTAAAGCCCCAGCAAAAACTGGACTAGATAGCATCACACTAACTACATGCCATTCAGAGGCCAGCAGTGTAAAATGAATGTAAAGTGTAAAACGAGTGCAAACAACTGAATTTCTGCCACATGCAAATCGTTGGGAATCACGTTTCCGGCATGGTCTTTCCAGGAGAACCGAATGTCGGTAGCAGTTTTTCGAAACAACAACTTTTATCGTAATTTGTTTAAACAATTTTTATAAACAATTGCAAATGACAGAAGAAAAATACAGGTATTTTTCAGACTCCCATGAATGGCATGGTTGGGGCTATCCAGCCCAGTTTTTTGCATGGGTCTTAATGGGTTAACGCCGTCACGTCGCGGCTCTACCTAATCGTAAATATGCACTTGTCACGCGCTGTTTAGTATCGCCGTCGTATTCGCGATAATGGAACGCAGCGTTCGCCGCCGATGCAACGCGATATGCGTGTTCTCTCTCGTTACGTATTTATGATTCAGCTAAGCTGTCGGTAACAACTGATTTGCAGATAGGCCAGTTGGACGACATTGTCACGTACTTCGCGCGCCATCCGACATTTGTCTCCCACCGATCGCCAATCCCAATTCCGCAGTAAAACGTACGTTTCGGAAATGTGAGGAAAATGTGAGTAAAAGTAGGCGAACGTGTCTTCGGATTTTGAGTCACTCGGATTGATTCCACAGGCCCACAAAAAAAAGTTGTTTGCTGGGGATTAAACCTTAAGTCTCTGTTTTCCTTTATCCCGATGAACACGCATCTGAAGTCCGAAACTTCCCAGACAACCCATGAGAAAAACCGATGAGAATCGTGATCTGGTCATGTTTGTTCGAAAGCTTGCCCAAAAAATTAGCACTAACGAACAATTAAGATTCGACTCAGCTAATGGGTGTAGTGTTTTCCTAAGTAGCGTGCGTTGCTGATGCAACTTGTTTCCAAAGCTGTGAGTAATACGGCGGAAAAATAAGGCTAACTTTTCGCAGACATTGTTTTTGTTGTTAATGCATTGCACACGAGTTGGGAACAACATCGATAATTCAAGGGTATTTCGAGTGCAGCCGTTTTTTTATTTTTCAAACATCACGAGTCGAATACGATGACTGCATTTCGGATGACTCTTCCAATTAACGACTTGATGGTTACACTGCCGGAATAAAATTACGATACTCTGGCAGGACTCGTGGGATAATAAACGAGAAATAAAATTACGAAACGATGAAATGTTAAACGGTTCGACCTTCCGTTGGAATAACCTGCCCGGCTGTTTTTAATGTTTTTTCAAATTTTTTTTCCAAGCTTGATTCGAAATAAGCTGAAGAACTTGGCAATTGAATAAGCGCGGTGAAACCTTGATCTTTTAAATAGAGATCCTTCGGATTCTCGAACTCCCGCACTTTCTTCCACTTACAATCGAATACTTTGTACTGCTCTGTGAACATGTACATGTTTTTATAGATAAACATAAATTTGGGTGTCAGGTTGACGTGAGTGTGAGATTAATTTCTTGGCATCCGATTAGAGAGCAAGAAACACTAGTAGTACGGAATTTATATTCAATTCGCTATTGCCCAATGTTTACGTAAGTTAATCCTGAACGCTGATTCGCCAATCTACGCTACATAGTGCTCATTTCAATATTTTTAAAATTCATTTTTTCACCGCCACCCAAAAAATTGTCTCGCTCGAGAGAATAGAAGTTTAATGAAGCCTATAATTGTTTCTGTTTCGTGTGCTAATGTGTGCATCTACTATCGTGTGCGAGTTCTAATGTTTGCGTGTGGTAATGTAAAGGTGTACTAATGTGTACCAATGTTTATGTGTGCATGTACTAGTGTGTGCCTGTGCGAACGGGTGCGCGTCTAATGAGAGCGTGTGGCAGTGTAAGGGTGGGCAAATGTGTAGATGTGCTTATGTGTGCGTGTACCAGTGCTCATGTGTGCGTCTGGTAGTGTGTGGGTGAGCTGATGTGTACGTGTGCGTATGAGTGCATACGCTAATGTGTGCGTGTGCAAACGTGTGCGAGTGCTAATGTGTGTCTGTGGCAGGGTGTGCATATGCTGAGGTGTACGTGTGCTTATGGGTGCATGCGAAAACGTGTGCGAGTGCTAATGTGCGAGTGTGGTAGTGTGTGGGTGTGCTGATGTGTACGTATGCGTATGGGTGTATGTGTCAATGTGTGTTAATGTGTGCAACCGTGTGCGAGTGCCAATGTGTGCTGTACAATATAAAGTACAATATAAAGTAGTACAGGCATTGGATTCAGTGGTGAACGATCTGGCAGTGACGGTGTGGTGTGTGGGCACACGCACACGCTTACACGCGAGTTCGCGCGCGCACACACTGGATTGGACTCATTGTCAGAATATTGGGCGCATATGGCTTGATGTTCGTTCGGCGATCCGGAAACAATTATTTTTTCTCGGCGTTAGAGTTCCCCCCCACTATAATTTTACTTGGGATATCGTTTTTCAATGATAAGGAATGCTACAAAAAAATGAGCCAGTTTTGATTTCGTGAATTATTGTTATTCACGAAATCACCTCCCAACTCAGGAACACCCGATCAACCAACCGGCGTCCAATAAAAATGTGGACCATGATATAAAAAAATGCAATTTATATAAATAAAAGTATGACCGGAAGTGGTCAATCTCGCGTCGTTTTACGCGAATCTTCGAGTTCGACCACGTGCTTGCGGGGATCTGCTACTTTCATTCGGCACCGCGAACACGATAGGTACGATTTAATGCAGTAGTGGATAACGACGGTGCTAACGCGTCTCCCAACCACGTGATCGCGATTAATCGATCGTTCATTTGATCGTTCAGGGTCGAGTTTCGACGAGCCGCAAGAGTTATCGTCCCAGGAAAGAAAAACGCGGCGAGGAAAATTTTTCCATCGGATACCCGTTACGATTACGTGGATTACGATGTACCGGATGTGGAATGTCGTCTGGACTAGAGATATTCCCGCCGAATGCGAAATCACCAACGAATTCCAGGCACGCGGTGTATCGGACGTCGCGAAATGGGACGGATGGGTCGCGCTGCCCGTGAAAATAGATACGCGCTCGCGCGACCTTGAACGCGACGATTTTTTGTACAGCGTTTATCGGTCAAAGCGAAGGTCGACCACGTGCGCCGCCAGCGACGTTCGCGCGCCGCAGAAAAACCTTCGCAGTTTCTTCGCGACATATCGCGAGGGGAACACCTTTATTTTCGCAACTGATCGAACGCTTCGTATCAATTATGACCTCGGAAGCACCGACCAATTGAGCATCGACTACGCGGAATAAAAGATGCCTAAAGAAAATACCTGCGATACTGATCAACCGCAAAGATCAAATACCACTTATTATTCTACAAAAAAATAAATAAATGAATAAATAAATAAATAAACAAATAAATAAATGAATAAATAAATGAATAAATAAATAAATAAATAAATAAATAAGTAAAGAGATAAATAAATAAATGAAATAAGATAAAATAAAAAAAGAAAATCGTTCAAACCTCTTTTGGAACACTTTGTATTCATATTTCAGAAACGCTTTTCGCCATATCTGTTGCCGTAGAATCGACTGATGCCATCCTCCTTTGAAAATAACAAGTTTTATCACAATTTGTTCAAATAATTTTGTATAAACAATTGCGAATGACAAAATGAAAAATATGCGTACTTTTTTTTCCATTCGTCTATAAATTCTACGCAGCTCGCTTCTTTTCTAGGCCTCAATGGCTCAAATTGAAATCGCCAGGATAGTTGAAAATAAATTGGATTTGGGAAAAACATCCAGCGGGGCATTTTTTTCAACCCAGCCATCTATTTTTTTCCGATGTCATGGAAAATTCTGAAAAAATATAGTATTCCACGGGTTTCGGATTTTTTGGAGCTTCGATGCCGAAGCCACATGGCTACTAAGAATTTTTCTAAGATTTGATGTATTGCGATAAATTTGCGTCGAACAATAAAATGTTTTGTACAAAAGTTATAGGTTTTCTGTGCAGGTTCAAAAAAAATTGAAACATTTTTTATAAATCCCAGACACTTTTTAACTTGACAAAGAATTTTGAATTTTTTTTTCATCATTATAAGATTATAAAACCGACAACTATTTTTTTTTAGTCAAATAGTCTTAAGTTTCAATATGTGAATATTTTTGTACGAAAAGAAAAGGTGTTTCGGAGTCAAAAGTGTGGGGGGTCTTTAAAAAAATTAGATAGCGATGACAAGTTGAAACAAAAACCGTTAAAATCTATTTTCTCCGAAGTTTACTCCTGTTTGGCTGAAACACTTCTATTTGTCACGTTATTTAAGCTGACATTAAAGAAAAAAAATGTCGAAGTGTCGAGTGTTAACAGACGTAACTTCGGCGTCGAGGCTCCGAAAATTCCGAAAGAGTTCACGGAGAGTCCAACTAACGCGTAGAAGAGTATGGAATTTTTTCAGAATTTTCAGAGACAACGAAAAAATTGGGTGGCTGTATCGAGGTAGAACGCCTGTAGGTAGGGAAGCATGCTGAAAGGCGCGCGCCTCGCGCACGCTACACGGGCAATGGGAGTTTGCACTCGGATAGTGTGAGTAGCGCGTGTAGCCTAGCCCGCGCTCGCACACGTGCACCCACGCTACGTCATGCGAGTATATCGGTTGATTCTCATCGCGCAGCCGTCGACAAAACACACGCGCGCGACCGCGTCAGAGTACAAGGACAAGGCCGCGTGGTCACGGGCGTCGCGCGGTCGTCGGGCGGTGGGCGGGGCCTCGCGGGGGAATCGAGCCACGGGCGTCGTCAACGTCCGCGTAACTCCGAGTCACGTTTATCCAGAGCGAACCGATACTGTATAAGTCATTTTTACGAGATATCGAAGGTTGACATCCCCCGTTTCGTACGAGCGGCGTTGCGGGAACGTTAGGTAGGTAGGTGGACGCGATTATGCGCGATCGCGACGCCGATTGCCAATCGTTTGGAAGAGCATTTCGAAGGTCGCGCGCGCTACGCCTGGAACCGAATGATTGGGCGACGATTTGGAACACGATGCGTATTTTTAAACTCGGGCTCCGGTTGTATTCCGGAAAATAACGTAGCCGAAAGTACCTAAGTACCACAGAGATCGCAACACCTGTAGCTAACTCTCCGTACTGCCAGGAGAAACACGTCCAGTTACAGTTCTCCCCTATCGCCGCAATCATGTTGGCGCTATAGGCGCGAACTGGAGCGCAAAGAGAGCCATAACCTCCAAAATTCGAGGAAATGGACGGATTGAGATGGGGTTTTTTGCATTCGCTTCCAAAAATTCTCCAGAAAAAGTGTACCCACTTTTCGTTGAAACATTTTCGAAAATTGCGTTTGCCCAGTGCAAAATGCATTTGAAAAAAAATACTATTTCCGAAAAGTGGGGACCTTTTTTTAGAGATGTTTTTTGGAACCGGATGCAACAAGCCCCATCTAAGTGGGTCCAAGTCCTCAAATTTTGAACGTTGAGTGCTTTATTCCCTCGCCTATTGTAGTAAATCGAACTTTACTAGGTACTCCATGGATGGTAGGAAAACAATCAATTACCACGATTGCATCTCTTCGATGAACCATCTCTTCTTGCAATACACGTACAGGGTGTTTCATTTCGAGGCAATATTTTCTTTGGTCGTATCTGAGTTCTTTGGGCGTGCGTGCCGTATCGTTGGACGTGAAAATAAATTATTTGTCGAGGACGTGGATTCGACGAACCAGGAATCTCGTCGTTGTTGGTCAAGAAGTAGCGTGCTCACAGCACTGATAGAAATATCTAGCTCCTCCGACCTAAATCGGCCAGTGAAATAAGGCACCGACGTATGTTTCGGTGTTCAACACCCATTTTGAAATTTCGATGGCCGTAGTTATTCAAACACAGTAATCCTAACTAAACCCTCGTGACTAACTAAGTAATATTGATTTGAGTGGCATTGCATTCGAGTTCTTTTCTTGAATTCACCATTCACGAGAGTTTGTCGTTACCTCAAGATACTTTTGACTACTACTTGACAGTCACACTTGCTAAAGCACTCCTCCTTTAAGCATGTCGTTTGGGTACACTTAGAGTTGTAAACCCTAGTCCGTTCCTAGCCTTAGCTGGTTGCTCCTCGCTTGAAAATATTGTTAAGATTGCTCGAAGGAATTCAAGGTCGCCAAAATACTAAGCGCGTATCGCTAAAAATTGTGCATTGCACAGCAGACTAAAGAATTCCTGTAAATATTCGAGTTGTAAGCCCTAGTCCGTTCCTAGCCCTAGTTGGTTGCTCCTCGCTTAAAAATATGGTTTAGATTACTCGAAGGAATTCAAGGTCGCCAAAATACTAAACGCTAATCGCTAAAAATTGTGCGTTGCACAGCAGACTAAATAATTCCTGTGAATATTCGCGGAAAGTTGAATAGACTGCTGTAATAGACTGTTAACATCGCTCAGTTCCGGACGTAGTTACTGTTACAAAATCCCAAATGCCCGCCGTATCTCATAGTTACCTCAACGAAAAACAGTGTCCCTGCTACTGTAAAATTTGGACTGTGTCAAAAATGTTTTTCTCTCAGTGGAGAATATCCTTGACTCTCGTTTTCCCAAAAACGAGGAGCAGAGCTTCCCATCGGCTTCGCACTGCGCTTACACTTGTAAGTGCAGCGATGAGCGGCGTCATCTTTCACGGTAAAAAAAACATCACCGCTCGACATTATAAAAATAACGCTATCATTCCTTCGTGTCGACATTCGTCGCGACCGGAGATACGATAACTTTAACGCGAAAAGTTTGCTCATTTTTTTCCGCCGCTCGACGACAAATTTCCAATTTATCGGACGGGAGCAAAAACGTAAGTACGAATGCAAATTGATAGCCATCCGACCTCCAGCTCGTCCTCGCGCGTTTTCGCGCCCATTTTTACAATTTTATAAAAATACGAAGGTGACTTTGAAATTTCTCGCCGATCCGATGTAATGCTCTGGTTTCGCCGTGGGCCGATGACAAATGTTTCTCGTATCCCTAGCGCGGCTGTCGCAACGCCGATCTCATCTTTCGATCCTGAAAACACGGACCAATATTTTCCCCCGAATATAATGACGCCAATAATAATAATAATAATAATAATAATAATAATAATAATAATAATAATAATAATAATAATAATAATAATAATAATAATAATAATAATAATAATAATAATAATAATAATAATAATAATAATAATAATAATAATAATAATAATAATAATAATAATAATAATAATAATAATAATAATAATAATAATAATAATAATAATAATAATAATAATAATAATAATAATAATAATAATAATGCGTTTCAGAAAAAAGGATAAAATTATTCAAAGTTATCTGGTTTGCTTCTTTTGGATTTTTGGGGAAAAACCGGAAAATTTCTCAATGATTAGAATTTTGGATTGGTTTAATTTTTTTTTTCATCGAATTCCTTGACAATTTTGGTACAATTTGACATTTTTCCAGAGCAGTGTTTTTTGGATTTCTCTTTTTACCTTCTTTGAATTGAAGAAGATTTTCTGATGATTTGAGAGGAAAAGGTTTTTTCAATTTGGAGGAAAAATTAGAAATCGTAGAACCACGACTCTGGGGAAATTTGATTGGAAGTTTTCGATAAAAAAATTGATAGACATATAAAACGGTGATCATCGAGAAATTTGCGATTTTTCCCAAAAATCCAAGAAAAAAATCATTTGTGATTTTTTTTTTACCGAAAAGTCAAAGTTTGATAAAAACAAAGCCACTTTTTTTGGGTTGGATGAAAAATGTTGATTTTCGGGGGGGTTTTCAGTGGGGTAGAGAGTGATAAGAAAGTTTCAGCGAAATGAGAAGAGGTCGAGATCGAAAGTGGTCGATTTGACGTGGAATGCCCCATCCATATGCTGGGGTTAATACGCAAATTGATATTATACGACTGAAAGGTATATCTGAAATTAATTGTAATCTGTCAGGGGTAAATTATGTAGGTATTGTTACATTCTCGTGTCGACATGAATTTGCTCATTGTCGAGGAAATTTGATATGTAGTTAGAAATGTTTGCAAAAACGAAATAAAATAGGCTTTGGCGACTTTCATGTGAATATAAAAAAAATGTGAAATGATAATTTCTGTGATTTTTTAATAAAATCGCTTATTCGTAATTATCCATATAATTTTTTATTATTTTATTCAGCTCGTTTACAGTAATTTTATTAACACTTTCTTATCAGTGTTTTCAGAGTGTTCTCGTGGCGGAAGCTCAGATTTTTCCCCGTGCAGAGCCACGCGAAAACGAAACGACCGGATTTCGACCGCAGCGGTTTGGTCGCGTTGCGTCATACCTACTGAAATTGCGAAATGCTTCGCGAATTGAAATTCAAAACCCTCGAGTATTTGTTTCACGTAAACAGATTACGCGGGAGAGCGGATCATCCTCGAGAGCGCTCCTGCCATCGGTTTATTCCTCGCTGCTCCCTCGCTCGCTCGCTCCCGCGCTCCTCCTTTATATATCTCCCTAGCTCTCACTCTCTCTCGCGAGCGAGCGCGCGCTCTATCGTCTCGCAGCGAAACGAGCGACGCGTCGGCTGAACGCGACGCGATTGACGCGACTGCAAAATAAGCGTCGGATCGTCGTCGCTGGATAGCAAAAGATTATTTTTCAAGGACAAGGTCAAAGTTGCCGACAATACCGATATATTTCTGTGCCTTTGTCGAGTCACTCGTACGAGCGGTACGGCGACAAATGCGAGCGCTAGACCGAGGCTAGCAAATTCTCTCGAAGCAAGCGCGCGGTTTCGCAAAATTTCACTATACAGTTCCATTTTCCACGCGATATTACGAGGGAGACGGGGGCACGACGGGCCCCTTGAGTCTTTAAATTACTTTTTGTAATTTTTGACCACTGACTACAAGTTGTTTTGGTCCATCTTGAACAAATTTGTAATTGGTCTGCGAAAATCCAATCACAAAAATTGGGGCACAACGGACCCCCTTCAAAAAAAATGTTTTTTCTTCAAATGACTTTGCACTCTCTACTTTTATGAAGATGAAGAAAGTGAGAGCTATAAACATGATCGGGTTCATTGTTGTTTGCAAGTTAAATAAACAAAATACTTATATTTTTCAAAACGGAAGTATCCCATCTTATTCTTGTCACGAAATACTCTATCTCCTTCTGAAATCGCTTTAAGACTCTAAATTAGAGATCAATTTGAGAAATATACATTTTTTAGCAAATTTTTAAGGGGGTCCGTTGTGCCCCCCGGTCTCCGCAAATTTTTGAGGGGGTCCGCTGTGCCCCAGTCTCTGTACATTTTTGAGGGGGTCCGCTGTGCCTCGGTTTCTGTACATTTTTGTGGGGGTCCGCTGTGCCCCGGTCTCTGTACATTTTTGAGGGGGTCCGCTGTGCCTCAGTATCTGTAGATTTTTGAGGGGGTCCGCTGTGCCCCGGTCTCTGTACATTTTTGAGGGGATCCGCTGTGCCCCGGTCTCCGCAAGTTTTTGAGGGGTCCACTGTGCTCTGGTCTCTGTACATTTTTGTGGGGGTCCGCTGTGCCCCGGTCTCTGTACATTTTTGAGGGGGTCCGCTGTGCCTCAGTATCTGTAGATTTTTGAGGGGGTCCGCTGTGCCCCGGTCTCTGTACATTTTTGAGGGGATCCGCTGTGCCCCGGTCTCCGCAAGTTTTTGAGGGGTCCACTGTGCTCTGGTCTCTGTACATTTTTGTGGGGGTCCGCTGTGCCCCGGTCTCTGTACATTTTTGAGGGGGTCCGCTGTGCCTCAGTATCTGTAGATTTTTGAGGGGGTCCGCTGTGCCCCGGTCTCTGTACATTTTTGAGGGGATCCGCTGTGCCCCGGTCTCCGCAAGTTTTTGAGGGGTCCACTGTGCTCTGGTCTCTGTACATTTTTGAGGGGGTCCGCTGTGCCCCAGTCTCTGTACATTTTTGAGGGGGTCCGCTATGCCCCAGTCTCTGTACATTTTTGAGGGGGTCTGCTATGCCCCGGTCTCTGTACATTTTTGAGAGGGTCCGCTGTGCCCCGGTCTCTGTACATTTTTGAGGGGGTCCGCTGTGCTGGGGGTCCGTAGTGCCTCGATCCCCCCTACGTCTTTCAGCTACTCACCGTTACTTCACGCCTCTCCGTACGGATATTTGATCGGATCGAATTTCCGGAAGTGCTTGGACGATTTTCGCCACCAGTACCACCCGCGAACTCTTCGAAAAGTAATCACGGTAATCATGTTTCACGGTTCGATCGGACGTAACCGAGGATGCGGGTCACTGAACGCGGAGAAACGGGACTCGGCATCAAAATCGATCCGTTATGAAGAGAGTTTCAGCACCGGAAACTATATTGAAAATGTCTAAGATGGCGCAGTAAGAGATTTTCCGTCAAATTTATCCTACAAATTTGTGTCAACCACTTTCTCAACCCTCTCAAGCACACTGGGATTGTGGGATCCCACCTTTTCCAGAACCATTTTCCGAGTGTTTGGCGCAGTTTTCCTTCGATTTCCAATCTTTACTCTGGATTTTAATGCCAATTATTTATCTAAGAATAAAAATCGACGTGAAACAATTAGCAATAATTGGTGATTTTGTTGAAACAAATAAACGAAAGTTGAAAAATAGCCATTTTACCGTAAAAAACTCACCATCTCCGAAAGTTCTTCGCGTTTCCATGCCTAAGTTTGTATTTGGAGTCTTTGGGGGTGGCTGATAACAAATCTGCACCAAAAACTAGCAAATTCAAGATGGCGGATCCAATATGGCGGACAATTTTCACTATATTTTTTATTGCAAAAATCCTTTTTTCGAAAAAGCTCCGCTATTTTGATAATTAGGTATGAAAATTGATAATTGGAGCTCGGGCCAAAGCCACAGTTGTACTTTATCCAATAACATTCGGTTTTTACGTTTCGAATAGAATTCGTTGCACTATATGAGTGCAAAAAAAACTGTTTTCCAAAAAGATATCAGTAGAAATCAATGGAACTAAATCTTACACGTTGCTTATTAGTATTTGAACTTTATGAACAAATTTATTTCCCTTTTTTTCACGAAAATCACTAGATAAGCAATCACGTAGCCCAATGCACTATGACAAAAATGTTGCTTTCCACGGATTTCAATAGTTTTTCCTCGGAATATTGTTGGATCTGCAAAGTATATAAACATTCTAGTAGAATAAAGTTGTAGTTACAGTCTGTCAGGCCCGATTGGGATACTTTGTTTGGAGAAATTTTCAAACTTAAGTTTAAACACTTTTTTTTGAAAATGCCAAATTTTTCTAATTAATAATTTTTATTGAAAAAAAGGGTAATGAAACTTTTTATTAAGGTTGAATACTAATAAACAATGTGTAAACGTTAGTTTTATCGAAGTGTATTTTTATCCTATTTGAAAACATTTTTTGTTTTAGCGCGTTTTTGGCGTTGTTGGCGTTTTTTGACGTATGTCTACCCTTAGAATTGACGGGAATCCGACCTCATTGGCTGCTGAATTTGAAGATCCAGAATCCGTTGACATCTTCTCCCCAAGGCAAGTCTTCTACACCAGCGAGGCAACGTGCAGCCACGTGGCTAACGTTAATTCTCTGGAGATACAGCGTGGTTTGGGTTTTGGAAATTCCGCAATTGGTACAGAACAGATCCGTGCGAAATTCCTGGCAAAAATCTGGTGGATGACAAAATGCGGGGCCCATTGTTCGGCGATGCCGTTAAATTTCTTTAGAATAGACTGGGACAGAATTTTTTTGTACTCGATCTGCCGTACAGCAGATTTCACGTCTCGTCAGCTGTACAGAGGTAAGCAACGTTGAATAACAAGCAATTTAGACATCTTCGCCTCACAGCTCTGGTTCGGTCAGTCGCAATTGCTATACGACACCAACTACGTGAGCCGTGCGCATCGTGTGTTCCAGACGCGTGATGTACGCTCGATACAACTGGACACTTGTTTGATAACTGACCAAGCTGCGGATATATCGAGTAACATTCTCCAACGCTCTTTGCTGCACGACGATAGCGAAAAGTACGACCGGATGTCCTCACTTGAATTTAGAAACTTCACACCTCGTGGATGTGTGTCGCTGAAACGTAACACATCAATGCCCAACGCCAAGCTCGTATTTTCCATCCACCGACCATCGAACAGCCAACGATGAACCGAGGAACATCGATGATACGATGTAGAAATCAGGATGGAATATACAGGGTGTATCGCCTCGTGTATCCAGAATGGGAGGGAGTTAACCGACGCGAAGCCACGCCCCTCTAGCCAATAAATGAGCACGAGATTTACGTAGACTGAAATTCTCACGAGAATACAGGATACAACAAGAAAAGACTGGCAACAACGATTTGATGTGCTTGTTGGGTCGGCTTCGCGCCGACCAAGTCCCTCCCATTCTGGACACATAAGGCGATACACCCTGTAATTGGATGAATACAAAAAGGAATCGTCATAGAAAACTTTAGAAAACTTAACGATCATATTAACTTTTCTAATGTAACCTGATGGCATTGACGTAAGTGTCAGTAGTGTAACAGTTGGCACGATTAAGATAAATTAATCGATTTATTTATGTAGATAGATAGATAGATAGATAAACGGATAGAAAGATTGATGTATACATAGATAGATAGATAGATGGATAGTGAGTTGGACAGATAGATAGATAGATAGATGGACTCCACCCCAAGAAATATGATGAAAGGGCTACTAGAATGTGCTGAAAAGTGGGAGAAGAAATACGAAACTATTAGGAATATCATAGCAAGTAAAGAGAAGGGACAAAGAGAGCTGAACCATACCCACGATTAAAAGACAGTGCACGCATCGAAGTCATGCTAGCTCGGTTTCCGATGCGTAGTGCGAGCGAAGGGAGGAGGTGGAGGTCCTAGTCTGTAGGAATCCGACACTACCCAGACACCCAGTTGGGTGTCTAGTGCAAGATTTTCCCCCCTCCCAAAAAAAAGATGGAAAGATAGATAGATAGATAGACAGGTAGATAGATTGACAGATGCATAGTTAGATATATAGATAGATGGATACGTAGATGTGACTGAATGAATCTATCTATCTGTGTCTCTCAAAACTGTATTTCTGGATGTTAATAAAATCTCTCGTACATTAGTATTGGCTCAATTACTTTCAGCACTCGAACACATATTCTGGGGCACATCATCGCGAAGCGTATTGATTTTGTGACTTTATTTCGTTAGTTCGAATTGTTCGATTGGATTCGTCGCGAATAATTGGTTAATTCGAATACTCGCAAGGTATGATGTTGAGAACAGCTCAGCTCTCGAATGACACACCCCGCGCTGTAGAGTAATCCAGTGAAGGCATTCGTGTGACGCGCAACGTATCGTGTAGCACGTATTTGTAAAGTCCATACCACGCCGAGTATCGCAAGCACATTAGATCTTCAAGTTTAGAAGTCACGCGTCTCGTATACATGGACAAAGTGTCAACGGCCTAGTCAGCGAATCGTTTGGTATTCAGCACAAGTGCAGCGGATCGAGAAGGCGTTGTGAGGGGGCGGCGGTGCGTCCGAGCACTCGCAGTCAGTACTACTATAGCTGTCGCTCGGCGCCGAAGCGAAGGGTCGTTGCCTCTCGCTATACAAAGCCTCACGTTGGTTTATAGGAAACGCCGAGTGCATCCGCGGCAACAACCCAACAACTGACAACGGATATCTACTGCGCTGCGGGGTAAAAGTTGCGGATGGCGATGGCAACGAAGCAGACGAATGTGCGGAGGGTGAAAGGCGCGCGTGTTGTCAAATTCGGAGATGGGCGTGTTTGAGAATCGCGAGGGTTGATAAACCCTTCGACAAGATGGAAGCTCGGATTCGAGGGGTCTGTGTGTCCGCATAATTTTGTTCCCGAGACGATCAACGCTTCCATCGATGTTACGCCTCTTATATCTACTATCCTAACAAAACTTGATGGTTTTTTCCACCTTTCAATCACCTAGCAACATTTTCACCGCTATTCCGATCCTCTCTTCTTTCAGGAAAAGGATATATCGCGTTTGTCAGAACCCCAAAAAATGCCTTTCTTCGCACAGTCGCCAGTTTTTTTTTCGTTACTACTAATTAGAAATTCTTCAATTTTTTTTAGAGATAACCAAAGGGCTGCAATCGTCTTGATCAACATGACCCCTTTTTTGCCCTAAATTTTTTAATGTTGATGTTTTTTTAGATTTTTTTGTGTATATTATTCAAACATCTCCTGAAGAAATGAATAGTGCAAGTATTTTACATTTTGGAAAAAAAATTATCGGGATCCACAAAACGTCCATATGCCTCTGGGTCAGAATGACCCCTTTAGGCTTAGTTGACACAAATGTTACCGCATATTTATATGGAGACACTCCGTGGTTTTTTCAGAAATATGGCGACAGCTCGCTTCTTCGAACGCATTTGCATCACATCGCGCGACTCGTTTATTTATAAAAAGCTCGATCACTTGCATTTTACTGTTAGCGTGTCGGTGATGCCTTGCCCTATAAATATAGTCACACGCTACTGCATCACGTGGCCGTGTCAACGCCTCCAGTTTACCTTTCAGATTCTTGTCGATCGTTAAGCGAAAATGATGTGGCTCGTGAGTTGTGCTACCATTCCAATCGCCTCGCGACTCATTGATTTCGAAAGCGAGTGAAGTTGGCACCATTGATCCAACGAGTCACAAACAGTGTCACAAACAGTGTCTCTAATCCCCATGGACTGTCATGCAAATATCCAACAGCCGAAGAACCCAAACAAAAATTTCTTCTCACCAAAATTTTTTCATTGGGAATTCGAATTCCTATACATACACGAATATATACCGCTCCTTCCACGTCAACTCGACCAGTGTCGAGCCCCAACCAGCTCAAAACCATTTCATGTTTTTTTCTAGCATTCTACCCGGTAAAAAAAGTGGCCTGAATTTTTTTCAAAATTTTCCAGGCCACCGTTCATTTTTCATAAATAGTTGGAGTCGCATGCTGATGCCTATTTTAAAAAAATCTGAAAAAATTCTCAAAAATCTAGGGAACGACGCCAAACAACCCTCATTGAAGAAAACGGGCGATGAATTTTTTTTCTATTTTTTGCCGAACGAATTTGGAATTTTGAAATTATTGGACCCAAAATTAAAGCGAGGTCGATTCGTAGATGTCTATATTTGTCTTCGTTCCTGCATTTCTAGCTAGATTTCGAAAACAGGGAGGCGTCATTCGAGTGACGGTTGGGCATCGGCGACGGGAAGTCGATCACTTGCGTCCACATCCCGCGGAGAGGTATGATGAAATTTGGCGCTTTCGTTTCGAGAAAAATGGGAACTCGTTGACGGAATCGGGTGAACTAACGAGGCACGAGAATCGTCCGTGCGCAAACAAGCCGCTGAAACGGAGGTGGAACGAAGTTCGGTAATTTATTTGGCGGATCGTTTCGGTGACGTGTTTTTGTAAGATATCTCTTCCAGCAAAGATAGCAACATGAAAGTGAGGAAAACGCGCGGTCGAAGCAGGTTGAGACGATGAGAGGATAATTTAATGAGAGTGAGTGCGCGCCAGGGAGTTGGCGAGAGGGATCGTTGCAGTTCGCGCGGTCACTGACCGCAACTTCTTGCCAGCGATGAACGTCTGCTCCGCAGCCGCGTGGCTTTGTAAGCATTTCTCTGCACGGTACCAACGGACTTCTCGCTTTATCTCTCATTCTCTCTGTCTATCCACACGTACGCTGCTCTTCGAGGTATCGTTGAGCCGAGTGTAGGGCGTTTGCCTAAGTTTGGTACCGCTCCCGTAGAGCCGAGTGACCAGCAACTACTTGGACTTGGCATAACGGAGCAAAGAGTAAAGAGGTAACGGGGTAAAGCGGCTAGTAAATTATTTCCCCGAGATCGTCGGCGAACCCGATAGTTTCCGAAGGCCCGACGCCACGATTGTTCTCTTCCCGCACGATCTTGCCTCGTAGTCACATGGGAATTTGGTCCAGTTTGGATCCCACGATACATTGTGAATCCGATGATCCATTTTGCTTTCGACGCTTCATTTTGGCTTAGGCAATCCATTTTGGATTGGACGATTTGCTTTGGATACAACGATCCATTCTGGATTGGGTCATCCATTTTGGATACGACGCTCCATTTCGGATCGGAAGATCCATTTTGGATTAGACGATCCATTTTGGATTCGATCACCCAGTTTGGATTCGATGACTTGTTTTGCATACAACGATCTATTTTGGATACGACGATCCATTTTGGATTGGATGATCCATTTTGGAAGCGACGATTTATTCTGGATACAACGATCCGTTTGGATACGACTATCCATTCTGGATGAGATAATCCATTTTAGATACTACGATCCATTCTGGATTGGATGATCCATTTTGGATACAACGATCCATTTCGGATCCGAAGATCCATTTTGCATTGGATGATCCATTTTGGATTAGGCAATCCACTTTGGATTAGACGATCCATTTTGGATTCGATCACCCAGTTTGGATTCGATGGTTGTTTTGGATACAACGATCTATTTTGGATACGACAATCCATTTTGGATTGGATGATCCATTTTGGATGCGACGATTTGTTCTGGATACAACGATCCATTTTGGATACGACTATCCATTCTGAATGAGATAATCCATTTTAGATACTACGATCCATTCTGGATTGGATGATCCATTTTGGATACAACGATACATTTCGGATCCCAAGATCCATTTTGAATTGGATGATCCATTTTGGATTGGGCGATCCATTTCGGATGGGACGATCCATTTTGGATACAACGGTCCATTTTTGATACGTCGGTCGATGTTGGATTGAACGACTCGTTTTGGATCCGACGATCCATTGTAGATCCGACTCTCCATCGACTCCCGTTCTCGCTTTCTTTCTCTCTCTCTCTCGGTCGCTCGTTCCCCGATGATTGCGCGGGTCAACGACTTTCGTGACGTAGCGATTCCCGCTGCTAATGAGTCATTTATGCATAAACGGCTAATATTACGAGAATTGGCAGGACTCCTAATAATTAATTGTTCAGCTTGCGCGTGTTGGTAACGGACCTGTTCCGAAAACCGATATGTTCCCACAACAACAACCTTGTGGTAGCAGCGACGTACGGGACTTGACAAAACCGACGATGTGCGGAACGTGACCGATGCTGTAATTTTCTTGAGTTTTTTTCTTAATTTCAACTCCGTTGTCAGCTCTATTTTTGACCACCTTCGAACTCTCAAGCCACGCGAGCTCTGTCGGTGTATCCGCCGTTACCACCTGCTCCGCACACGTAACTATCTTTCATCCGCGACAGGAAAATCGTTCGTCGAATGTAAATTCCATGTACCTAACGTGGAATGCCGTTGCACATCGATCTACACTTGACCCAGCGGTGGAATGCGACTCGCATGCGTTTGATGGCTATCACGTGTTCGGCTCAAGGTTACGCAATCGATTGAGAATTTATTCGTTACCCGCACCGATACGTGCAGAGAACGAGCGTGTCACGTGTTGTCTGGCCATCGGATGCTATCGATACATCTGTTAGCATTTATCTGGCGCTTTCTGCACCTCTCTTCGTACGACTGCACCCGAGTCGCAATGTAGAGCCTACACTGACCCACTTAGCCCGTAATAGTTCCGACTTAGAGCACCATAGCCCAGACTAGTAAAGACTCAGAGCGCCATAGCCCCCACTAGTTAAGACTCAGAGCGCCATAGTCCCCACTAGTTCAGACTCAGAGTACCATAGCCCCGACTAGTTAAGACTCAGAGCACCATAGCCCCGACTAGTTCAGACTCAGAGCACCATAGCCCCGACTAGTTCAGACTCAGAGCACCATAGTCCCGACTAGTTTAGATTCAGAGCACCATAGCCCCAACTAATTCAGACTCAAGGCACCATAGCCCCAACTAGTGCAGACTCAGAACGCCATACTCCCCACTAGTTCAGACTCAGAGTACCATAGCCCCGACTAGTTAAGACTCAAAGCACCATAGCCCCGACTAGTTCAGACTCAGAGCACCATAGCCCCGACTAGTTCAGACTCAGAGTACCATAGCCCCAACTAGTTCAGACTCAGAGCACCATAGCCCCGACTAGTTAAGACTCAGAGCACCATAGCCCCGACTAGTTAAGACTCAGAGCGCCATAGTCCCCACTAGTTAAGACTCAGAGCGCCATAGTCCCCACTAGTTCAGACTCAGAGCACCATACTCCCCACTAGTTCAGACTCAGAGTACCATAGCCCCGACTAGTTAAGACTCAAAGCACCATAGCCCCGACTAGTTCAGACTCAGAGCACCATAGCCCCGACTAGTTCAGACTCAGAGTACCATAGCCCCAACTAGTTCAGACTCAGAGCACCATAGCCCCGACTAGTTAAGACTCAGAGCACCATAGCCCCGACTAGTTAAGACTCAGAGCGCCATAGTCCCCACTAGTTAAGACTCAGAGCGCCATAGTCCCCACTAGTTCAGACTCAGAGCACCATAGCCCCGACTAGTTTAGATTCAGAGCACCATAGCCCCGACTAATTCAGACTCAAGGCACCATAGCCCCAACTAGTGCAGACTCAGAACGCCATACTCCCCACTAGTTCAGACTCAGAGTACCATAGCCCCGACTAGTTAAGACTCAGAGCACCATAGCCCTGACTAGTTCAGACTCAGAGCACCATAGCCCCGACTAGTTCAGACTCAGAGTACCATAGCCCCAACTAGTTCAGACTCAGAGCACCATAGCCCCGACTAGTTCAGACTCAGAGTACCATAGCCCCGACTAGTTCAGACTCAGAGCAATATATCCCCGACTAGTTCAGACTCAGAGCACCATAGCCCCGACTAGTTCAGACTCGGAGCACCACAGCCCCGACCATCTCCAACAATGAACCTCGAGCTCCCACCATTTTTCGATAAGTCCAACTTAGGACCTAATTTCTATTTCTGTCAAAGCCGAATTTGTTCCCTTTGATGGTGAAAATGGAAATTTGTACCACTTCAGGGTTCAAAGTCAGACCTAATGTAACATGAAACCAGACCCATCAGAGGGTCAATATCGGCTCCAAATGTCGACTCGGGTAATGGTTCACGTGGAGTCGAATCGAGTGTGGGGGGCGTTTATCGGAACCTATAGCTCTGGATACGCGATCGATGACGTTGCTTCGGAATAACAATTCTGAGAAAAGTGTACACGAACCAGTTCACAGATCCTGTACGCAAGTCCGGCATCAAAATTTTTGGCCACTTTTTCCATAATCAAAAAACAGTTTTCCAACTGACATTTTGTGAATTTTTGGAAAAAGATGATGATGCTTTTTTCATTCGTCATTTTTAACGCGAAATCCGAGAAATAATTTTTGAAATGTCAATTTCATAACGTTCTTATGAAAACTATCTCTATACAATTTGCCACGGGGTTAAGAAGTTCTTTTTCTACATTTTATACTCACAAAAATGGGACGATGTTATATTTGGCTACTGTACCTTACATCCAGAACTCGGAGTGGTGCGGAGGTGGGAAAGACGAAATCGTGACGCTGAGTCACGGATTCTTCGATGACGGCGTCTGTTTTGAGAAATATTGACGAGTTCGCGAGTGTCAACGACCGGCAATCATCTGTACACCGTCGGCTGTAGCTTCCGCGTAAGACTGCGAGACCGTTGACCGGTCAAATTTTCAGAATCGTTTCGTTATTTGTCTACCATTACCCGGTTCTAGGAGGTACCAGTAGTTCCCCGGTTATTCCAGCGCGTAGAAATGTGGAACGATCGTTAAGAGATGATCGTGGTTATTTCCTAGCAATGCTCACCGTTAACTTATTCATTCTCCACGTTACGAATGACGCGCTACTTCCTACCCGCTACTAAAATTGCTGGGACCGAATCGTCATTGTTGGATTTACCATTCAACGATGTCAACAGACGAGTTGAGAGTCACACGAGCGTCATGGCGTGGACGAAATTCACATTGGGTCGCACGTCACCGCGATCGGGCTGCGATTCATCGACAGCTGAAATCATTCGGGTTTCTTCGTCATCCTCCACGGTAAAACAATCTTCGTCAAATTTGACACAGAAATTTGTGTCAACGAGATTTTCTCACACAAAGTTAGTGTTAGGTCAACGCACTTCGCGCGTAGTGATAAAGTGACACAGCTCTGTGTTGTACGTAACACGTTTCTGTGTTGAGTGTAACACGTTTCTGTGTTGAGAGTAACACAAACCAGTGCTAGAGTAACACAAACCAGTGTTAGAGTAACACTCAAAAAATGTTACCTTAGTATCAAATAGCATTTTTGTGTGTTGAAGAACAGACTGTGAGAACAACACTAGCGTTTGTGTTGAAGCAACACACTAAAATGTTAAATATTCTACCAACAATTTTGACACTTTTTACACAATGACCGAAAATTTAACACAAAAATGCCTGTTGATGTCTATTTTTTACACAAAATTAGTGTTATTTCAACGCAGTAATAAACCGGCTCTAAGTTAAAAGTACCACAGTTTTGTGTTGAGAGTAATACGGCTCTGTGTTAAGAGTAATGCAAAAGCAAAGTTGGAGTAACATTCAAAAAGTGTTACTGCAGCATCGAATAACATTTTTGTGTGTTGAAGAACAGACTGTGAGAAGAACACTACCGTTTGTGTTGAATCAACACACTAAAATGTTAAATATTCTACATCAAAATGTGTACACTTTGCACAATGACGGAAAATTCATCACACAAATGTGTGTCAACGACTTTTTTACACAAAAATAGTGTTATTCAAACACACTCCGTGTGGCAGTGATACGATAACACACCTCTACGTAGAAAGTAACACAGTTCTGTGTGGAGAGTTACACAGTTCTGTGCTAAGAGTAACACGAATCAATGTCAAAATATCACTAAACAGTGTTAATTTAGTGTCAACTAACTTTTTTGTGCTGAAAGACGGACTGATCGAACAACACTAACGATTGTGTTGAATCAACACACTAAAATGTTCAATTCTCCAATTATGTAAACCTATATTCTTACAATTCACGAAAGTAGGAGCCAAAAATGTTATCGAATTCTACCCAAGAACTGAAAACAAAAATTTCGGTCAAACTTTGTAGATGTCTAGCAATTTATCGTTTCAGCATGCTGTAAAAATTTTGGAATTTTCAAGAAGCTCGCTTACAAGAAAAATTATCAAACAAATTAACCTTTAGCGTTATAAGAAAATCGAATTATATTTTGAATAATTTGCAGATTAAACGATGATCTCTCAAAATTTCATACACATCATTGGAGATGAATTTTGTAGAAAAAAAAATGAAAATATAGAGCACAATTTCACCTGTTCAGCACTAGTGCACAACGGTAATGCTTCGCAGCTGTGTAAATTTGAATTTTCATGTTCTTCGCCTTGAACTGGGTTACCGATGTCGTTGATTGTATTGTTATGAACTTTCTTATTGTTACGATACAATAATGCAACGGATCTAAATAGATTTGGAACAACTTTGAACGCGTTCGTTCGAAAACACCGCGCATAATACGACGAAGCTGCAAACTCAGTAAAGGAAACGAATGGGATTTCTCCATTTGCGGGAAATCGCAACGCCACCGCAGAAAAATCCTCGATGATAATTTCTCAACATTTCAAGGTCTTCCAATTATAATTATCCAGCTTTTTCCTTCTTCCAGAACGAGCTTCGCGCCATTGTCTTGCCAGCATGGTAACAAAGCCGCAGACAGAAGTTCGATCGATGTCGGTGTACACATTTCCTCGATTCGTAGAAGAACGGAAACCATTTTGCACGGTAAAAAAAAATGTTACTCGAAAAAATTATTGGCTCTTCGTTTACTCGATTTTTCTCATTTTAATTTTTTGTTTGAATTTCAAATTATTTTTTCAATTTTTTTATTTTTTTCCAGATTTTTTCTTTTTTTTCAAAGAGAATTTTTAAAAAAAATTTAATAATGACAAATTCTGAAAGATAAATTATTCACGAGTACCTCCAATTTCTCTTATTTTTCACTACACAAAAACTTTCCAAGAAAATTTGATTTTTGTAAAAAAAAAAATCTCTCAAAATAAATTCATCCAAAACAGTTTTCATGTTTCACGTTTAATTAACTCGACCTCCTTAACACCGGGGCAACACCGAATCGGCCCGGGTCGTTGAACTCGTGGTAAATATTGTTTCGATGACTCTTATTTGTCGCTGTTTTTCGCTGCTGACGAATCGATGAATTTCCAAGACTCGCGGAAACTCCGAAGTCTCGTATTGACTACGACAAGAGTTGCGCATAAGATTAACATACTTGCGATATGCCTCGTCGAAGAAAATTAACGTAATCGAGATTCAATGAATCTAAATTGCAAATAAATAATTTATTATGAACTATTATTAATATTAAAATTATTATAAATATTACAATCAATATAAATATTGTAAATATTATAATTATTATAATTATTATAAATATTGGATTTATTATAATTTTTATACTTGTCATAAATAATTGTCTTCAAGGATGAAAATCAGATTTGTTTGTTGCTAATCGTTCGCGTTCCAGTCGCACCGCAATGTTTGTGCAATAATTTGCGTCAAAGAGCTGTGTCGGCGTGTGCGCGTGGTGATTTTACCATTAACGGTTATCTCTTCGCGGTTCACTAGTCACCTTATCTTTTCGGTCGAATATTTATCGACATCGGTCTCTACGGTGACCTTGAACGGAATCTCTTCTAATATCGGCGTCTCTCCGCTTTGCTCCCCGTCGCCCTGTTGGCCGTGGCTTCCCACGACTCGCGGAGCGAACTCGGCGCGGTCAACAAACTCCAAAGCTCGCACTTTCCAAGGATCACCGAAGCCTTTTGCTGAACGCACCACTAACCGGCTGGCATCGTGATGGGAAGTGAAGACTCGCGCTCGAGCGCATGCCACAAATCGCCTCTACTCGTGCCTCGCACTACTAGTGATTGAGCTTCCACTTACACTTGTGGTAAGCTCGTAGTGATCCGAGGGATCGTATGTGATTCGTTGTTTTTTTTGTTGATTTTTTTTGGAAATGCGTGCGGGGTTTTTACTGTTTTTGGATGAAGTGCCGTAAAACGAGAGACCCAAACAAGCGAATGAACAAGATCCCCTCACAGAAGATCCAAAACCCAGAGTTAAGAAGCAATAACTAGGAAACAAAAGGAGAACACCCAAACATACTAGCCAATGAGAAAAACCCGAACAAACGAAATTAAACACCCAAACAAATGAATGATCGAGACTCCCACAGAAAACCTAAACCCGTACCAATAAAACAACCCGAACAAACAAAGCGAAAACACCTAAACAAACTAAACAACAACACCCAAACAAGCAGAGAAAAACACCCAAACAACTGAGTCATTGAAACGCCCACAAAAACCCAAAACCCGTACAAATAAAAAAACAAAACGAACAGAACAAAACACTCAACTAAACGGAACAAAACAGCCAAACGGATAAAACAAATTAGACGCCCACAAAAAATCCAAGACCCATACGAATGAAAAACCCCAAACAAACAAAACAAAACACCCAAGCAAATAAATATACATTCAAACAATCAAAACAACAAAATGAATGCATAAAATCTCCACAAAAACCCAAACCCACACGAATGAAAGACCTCGAATAAACTAACCAATAGGAAAAACCCAAACAGACAGAACAAAACATTCAAACCAATAAATAAACAAAACACCCATAAAACATATACGAATAAAGAACCCAAAACAAACAAAACAAAAACAGACATACTCATGCAACAAAAAATATCCGCTTTCAGATACTGTACAAGAGATATACCCCAATTATCCACAAGGCTGGAGACAGAAGATGGAACTCGTGTGGTATAATCTACAACTTTTGTAGTAAACATTTTTCTCCAAGGTCACTATTCAGAACAAAAGTTGAATTAGATTTGAATAATATTTTTCTGCAAATGCTTCGTTTATTTGAATTATCATCGTATCGTACTCCGGTCCCAAAGTTCAATATTGTGAGAAGAGTCGTAGAAATATTTGTACGGTGGAAGCTGTAGCGTTTCTTTACAAAAATATGTCTCGAACTGATCCGTATAACATATCATTGTCCAGATATAGAATTCCAAAAATAACAAACTTGGGTGTCCATGGTATTTAAATGGGGAATGGATATTCGCGATGAAGCACCTCTCAAGAATTATATTAGGAGCTCAAATTTCAGCAGACTTCTTTTTTCACCTATGTGAAAATATATAATCTGTTTGTAGGTCCAAAAAAAAAGTTGCTCGGAAATGGCACATCTTAATTTCACCCTACTTAACACAATTTCTATCTGTTCCGGAGTTCCCGTCGAGACAAAGGAATAACGGTGGTGAATATTTCCATCGTCCACGCGGATGATACGGTGCTTCGAAAATAATCGAGGAGACCGTATGAATTTCGAGTGGATCGTTCTTAAACCGAAACGAATTCGACGTTTCGCCGAGTCATCCGAGAAGCCTCAAGGGCATTCACCCGCCGCTCTTGAACCTTCAGGGTCAACTGACGCCCGCGATATCGAGGAGCGTCGACTCAGGCTGATACGTTTATCGACTGGCCATTATTTCTCCAAGAATTACACACATCAGCAATCATCTTCTTCGAATCATCGGCGAAGAAGACTCGTACCGTTCATCTCGCCCATGACGCGTTAACAGGGTCGTCCGGAAATACCTGTGCTTCACGTATCTTCAGATATAACGCGCGAATACGGTTACGTTTCTGTGGTCCCCCTTCTCCGTGCCAGACGTTGACGTCTGTTAAAGGCCTCGCTTTGTTTTACACACCCGATCTTGAAACATAGTGGCTCGGGTCACCGTGACCCACGCGAGTACTGAAGGGTCAACGGTTGGCCCCAAATGCCAACGAGCAAACCAACGACCATGGGGCATCACGTGCCGATGATGAGAAGCCAAAAGATGAGTCTCGCCTGAGCAACATTTTTCCGCGAATCTCTCCGCTAAGTCGATTAAGCACGTATATATCAGTCGGAGTGACATGAGATAACCCGAGGTAAGCCGTATAAACCGTCGTGCTGGCCACGGTACAGTTAGAATTCCGCGCGGACCACTCGTTGACAATGAGCCCCAGTCCTGTCATCTCCCCCGCGCTGATACCCGTCGAATCCGGCGTGTCCCCATCGCTGTGCGGCGCTCTATTCGCTTTACTTGGCCCAGAGGATATGATACCGTATGGACAGACACAGACTTACCGGCCGCCGCGACCGGCATTTGTTTCCACAGACGAAAATCGTTGGGTCGTTGAACTCTCTGAACACGTTTAATGCGGCGCGAATCGTGGCAACAACTGATACACGCACGCGCACACAGGCACACGCACACGGTCTAGCACGTGCACTAGCACTAGCACACGCACTAGCACACGCACTCGCACTAGCACGTGCACTAGCACACGCACAAGCACTGGCACACGTACATACACGAGCGTAGGCGGACGCACTACTGCAAGCACACGCTCTAGCACATGAACTAGTACACGCACATACACTAGCATGCGCGCTAGCACACGCACATACAATAGCACAGGCACACGCAGTAGCACAAGACCAGCACACGTATTGGGACACGCACTAGCATACGCACACGAACTGGCACACGGACTAGCACACGTACTAGCACACGCACATACACTAGCATTCGCACTAGCACGCGCACTAGCACACGCACTGGCACACGCGCATACACTAGCACAGGCACACGCAGTAGCACAAGCACTAATACACGCACTGGCACACGCACATGCACTAGATCAGGCACACGCAGTAGCACAAGCACTTGCACACGCACTGGCACACGGTCTAGCACAAGCACACGCAGTAGCACAAGCACTAGCACACGCACTGGCACGCTCATGCACTAGCTTAAGCACACGCAGTATCACAAGCACTTGCACACGTACAGGCACATGCACTAGCGCACGCACTGGCACACGCTCTAGCACATACACTAGCACACGCACACACACTAACATTCGCACTAGCACACACACTAGCACACGCACATACACTAGCACAGGCACACGCAGTAGCACAAGCACTAGCGCATGTACTGGCACACGCACTAGCACACGCTCCCGCGGCGCGCGCGCGCGTTGGCAAAGTCCGCGTCGTGCGAAGACCCGGAAAGAGAAGATTGGAAAGTGCGGGGCAGAGGAGGAAGAGGGGTGAAGAGACTTGGCGCTGCTTGGATCTAGCCTCGCGCGTCACGTTGTGGAGGAAGAGTGCGCTGCCCTGTTATGTTTGGTTGGATTCTCGGGCGATTCCCGTTGCCCGGGCACCTTTACTTCGGCGAGTATCTTCCTCGACTTCCTTGACTACTTGGGATCCGCGTATCGTCGCGCATCGTCGGACGGGGGCATACTTATACGCGAGGCAGATATACCTACCTACCCAGCGGCGGGGAAGTGGGTCGCGTCGGTTGATTCAGCGACGCCGAGACTTGCGGCCTGGTCGCTGCTAGGCGGACCGATGTAACGGGATCGTGAGTAATTGATGGCCCACCACGCCATAAATACTATAGCTACTATCGTGACTACAGGAATCTCCATCCGAACTGGTAGGGAGTCGAGGGTCAGTGGACTCTGGCAGTTGTTTCGCGCGCTTTCCCACCCGCGATATTACAACGATCAACACACCCCGCGAGTGTCTCTTTACTCTCATCTCCTCGTTGCCCCACCAACTAGTCTTGCCAACTCATGTTAGTGGTTTCACCACTGAAACTAGTAGAATTAGACTTCCTCTGGTGGGCAAAAATTTTTTCAGCGTTAAAGAAGTCAATTTTTTATATTATTTATTTATACATTACACACGAATTTATTATACGTTTAAATAATCATTGATATCGTAACACGAGAATGCAGGGTGTTTGCACTTTTTATTGGTTCGCCAACCAATTGCGGCTGGTTGCACTAATGAATTTCACGACAGGTGCACACACGTATCGGATCGTTTTTTGTGGAAAAACCAACTGGATTTTTCTTTCGCTTTATCGATATTATTTTCCCGTTCTCTTCTACAATTTACTACTCGATCTGTAGCATTGGCCGATAGTGGGCCAATTATTAATTATTAAGACTTGATCATTATTATTGCTATTAACTACTATTTATTAATCATCAATTACTCATTAACAATTATTACCTATCAACTATCAACTATTAACATTTTATAATTAACTATTAATTGTCATTCAATAGTTAATCATTGTTCACAATAATAATTCATTATTAATTAACAACCTGTAACTCTTGATTATTGACTATTAATTACTAACTATTAACTATTGATTATTGACTATTGACTATTAGCTATTAACTATTAACTATTGACCATTAGCCATCAACTATCAACCATTACAAAATATCCATTAACTATTAACTATTAACTATTACCTATTAACTATTAACTATTGATTATTAATTATCCATTTATAATTATCAATTATTAATTATTGTTGAACGGTGATCGTTTGCGTCTGTTCAACGTTGTTTGGAATGTAAAGTCGTTGCAGGGGCTCGTATAGCCTGACGAGAGTGAAAGCATGAATTCACGGAGGGAAACTCGATCGAAATTATTTCACCAGAAAGATTGTCGACATCGCCGCGCGTCAAATAATTTCCCAACGTTAGTGACAAATAATTTATTCCCAAATGGATCAACAAATTGACGTCGCGCGATGTGGCAAACATCTCAGGAATCCCAAGGTCACAGACGTGACTCGTGACTCCGAGCATCGAGAATCGCACGGTTAAAAGTTGAAAGACGAAACATCAACAAAAAATAGAACAATGATAATGATAAAGAATAAAGGTCGAAGGAAAAAACAGATTGTGTCACGCGGGGCCAGACTTTCCATAATAAACGACACTTCAAAAACATTTTCACGCGTTTTTCATTCCACTTGTCTTTCATCTTCTCGCCAAAACGTGCTCATTTCCGGAAAATGAGTACCGGAAATATTGACGAGCAATAAACGAATGAGGGTTGATCGGTGGACAATTGAATTCGGTGTCTCCGAATTCGGCCATTTTTACATTGCTGAGAAATCTCTTCGCTTCATTTTCGCACCGCACAGAGGTCCATTTCGGACTCGAGTGTTGCTAGCTTCAGTGTAGACACAATTTTCAACCGATTTGCACCATTTTTCTTACAAAATACTTGCGAATAATTCTACTTATCAAAATTACTGGCATATATTGTGGCGCAGCTTCGATGCGCCACAACGCCGGAATACTTCAAGAACCGTCGAGAATCGTCACATCCCGCATGGAAAAAAACTCTTGAGAACTACACACAAAACTACACTAAGAAAAGTGTCAGAAAGCTATGGAAAGGATATCGAGAAACTAATGGGAAACTGCAGGAAAAAAGATTAAGAACTATTGAAAGAACTGTTGATCATGAGCATGGCACTTGCCGTGACTTTTCAATAGTTCCACCAGTAGTGCTGTCAATAGTCTCCACGAGTAGTGCTGCTCAGTAGTTTCCACGAGTAGTGCTGCTCAATAGTCTCCACCAGTAGTACTACCCAATTGAGTGGATATCTTCAATAGTTAAAGACAATAATCAATAGTTTCCATGATAGTGATTTAATGATGCCTGTTCACTACTGAATGAATCACTGGAACCAATAGTAAGCGTTTCAGTAGTTCAAATTAAAGCAATAGTTTTATGCTGCACTACTGAAAGGATTACTGGAACCAACAGTGAACATCTTCTGTAGTTCAAATTGATTCCATAATTTTATCCTGCTCTACTGAAAAGATCACTGGATCCAATAGTAAACGTTTTCAGTAGTTCAAATTACAGCAATAGTTTTATGTTGCATTACTGAAAGGATTACTGGAACCAACAGTGAACATCTTCTGTAGTTCAAATTGATTCCATAATTTTATTCTACTCTACTGAAAAGATCACTGGAACCAATAGTGAACGTCTTCGGTAGTTTAAATTGAATCGATAGTTTTATGCTTCACTACTGAAAGGATCACTGGAATCAATAGTGAACGTTTTCAGTAGTTCAAATTGATGCAATAGTTTTATCCTGCACTACTGAAAGGATCACTGCAACCAATTCCCAAAATTTGGTGATTACGATTTTCACCCTAGATCGATATTTGCAGTGTTATATCTACTATCAAGTTCAGCGAAAAAATAGTAACGGGTAATCAGGTAGGGAATTTTATTTCCTTCAACTTTGCTTATCGCACTTTTTCTACCCTACGATCACTATTTTCGGACTTATACTCAAATCACGGCTGGCCATTTTTTTTTATTCAGTGATACACATACATATCCTACTATTTTCTCGATAAACTTGATAGTAGGCATAGCTCTGCAAATATCGGTCCTAGAGTAAAAATTATAATGATCAAACTTGCGGGAAATTTGATTTCCCACAACTTTGAATTCTTTCATTTTCGCTCTAAAGCTGTAAATTAGCGATTTATTTCGGCAAAACAAAAAAAATCAACTTCAAACCAAGACGGAGGTCTACGCAATGGCGAAATATTCCTGAAAATTGAGATTCGGAGTTTGAAAAAGAAAACGCTGCCGTTAATTATTTCCAGGTTGAGCTATTTCTACGTCTATCTGGGTTGGAGATGCAGAGATGCAGGTTCGCGACCGAGACACAAGGGGGGCGCCGCGTTTCCCCACGCATGAAAAATGATTCGCGAGCGATGATGAACGCGCATCGTAAGTACATACATCGCGTGTTGTTCCTTGGCGAATTCAAGGCTCAAGGTTATTATTTCGCGGTGTCTTGCCTTCGCGATTCACTTTCGCGTGCAGCCAATCACTCGCGGTCGCGTTACGCGCAAATATTGTTCACCGCTGGCTGGTATTGTCTGACCGGCGCGGCGCTGCTCGGCAAAGTGACGATAGGTCATGGAACAATTTGTTGAGTCGGTCCAACTCGATGTCCCTCCGCGATAACCGTTCGCTCTTCGACGCTACGTCACAGCCGTGTCGCGGCCGACCAACAACGAAACTACGCGGGGACGACGCGACGCGTGAAAAACATCGTTGCTGTTGGAAAAATTGTAAAACAGTATGACGCTCGATAAACACGACGCGTTATTCGAGCGTTTCTCTTATTCTCCGCAGCAAAGATATCTCGGTGCGAGGTTATTTGTGGAAAATCGAAGCATCAGCCTTGAATCCGACATCGGGGCAAGGTTCTAGGGTGACCCAAGAAAATCGAACATTATTTTGTTTCCCGACCCCGAAAAATGGGTTGGGTTGGGTTGAGTTCCCAGGCACGTCTGGGAAGTGCTGGCGAAACTTGAGCTCTGAATATCATTAGGAAGATCCTCGTTATCACAGTTTTCCATTTTTTCCGCATTCCCTCATAAAAAATACGATATCTTATTATCCATCACTCTTTTAATCACATCTCTACACATAGTTTTGTAGGAAATTGAATGCTCTACAAAAAAGGACAAATGCGTTCCAGCGATTTTCCTAACCATTTGGAAGATATTCAAGGTCAAAGTTTGACGAATTTGTCAGAATTTTGTTTTTTTTTTAATAATGTTGTACCTCGGTGAGAAATAATTATTGTCAAACCAGTATGACGTGTTTCCGTAGCAAATTTAACGCTGTACAAAAAAGGTCCGATGTGTTTCATTGATTACTCTGACCGTTGAGAAGATATTCAGAATTCGGAATTCGGGATTCGGACTCGTACGACTCGTCAGATCTAACGACCTCGGTCGTTGTGAAAATTCCAGAAACCGATAGCATCTTCAGACTAATTGGTCGAGCCTGCAGCTAGCTCCGCAAACATTTGATGGTAGATATATTTCGACACCGGTGCGAGAAACTGATTTTCTACTCGAATGGACATTTGCTGTCGAGCGAAGCGAATTAAAAACTATTATTTATAATTAGTCACAATTATTAAGAATAATTGATTGGTGATAAAATGTCAGTCATATCTAAAGACATATAATTGTTTGATAAATAAGTTGCATTTCGCAATAACAATTTTATTATTATCATATTTCATTGTATTCATAATTTTAATTTGAATATTCTGATAATTTTTTATAAACAATTGCAAATGGCAGAAGAAAAGTATTTTTTCTTATTTATCTATGAATTGCATAGTTAGTTTGATGCTATCAGGTCTAGTTTGTCCTCGGTCTTAATGGTTTGATAGAAAAATATGTAGACGCCTGTACTTTGTAAAGCTAATCAAGGTAATTTGGTAAGTAGTAGCCTAAAACTACCCAACCAACTTAGATAAGTGCGAGCATGGCGCTTACAGTTCAAGCTTGCATAAACAATGATAAGCTAGCTAATGAGAAGATAGGAAATGAACTTTATTTTTAGCTCGTATGGATCTGGTATTCTCGGTAAAAGAGAAGAGTAGTTTTCTTTTTCAAAGTCAATTTTCTTTTATGATTATCATCCATTGATTTCACTAGTGACTTATCAATTTATAAATCGCTTTGACACCCGTAGTATTAATAATTTAAGAAAAAATGCAGGCTTTTGTTTAACAGGCATTTTGTCAAATTGAATAACAAGACTTACTATTTTTGACAACTTATCACTTTTATAAATTGCAAACAAGATAGCCCATCTGAAGAACGACTATTGAGAACTACCAACAAAACTACTGACAACAGTGTCAGAAAACTATTGAGAGAATACCGAGAAACTAATGGGAAACTACTGAAAAAACTATAAAGAACTATTGAAAGAACTATTGATTATTAGCATCAAACTTTCTCAGTAGTGAATTGGACCTCACCACTGGTGAAACTACTAGATCGAACCGTGACAAGCTCATTAGTTCCACCAGTAGTACTATCAATAGTCTCCGCGAGTAGTGCTGCCCAATAGTCTCCACCAGTAGTACTTCCAATAGTTTCCACCAGTAGTACTAGCTAATTTAGTGAATATCTTCAGTAGTTGAAGACAATAATCTATACTTTCCACGATAGTGATTGGATGATTCCTGTTCACTACCGAAAGGATAGTTGGAAACAATAGTGAACGTTTTTAGCAGTTCGAATTGCGTCAATAGTTTTATGCTTCACTAGTGAAAGGATCACTGAAAAGTTTTTTGCATAGAAAAAAAGTTAGCAGCGAGATATTTTGGAGGTTGTAGTTGCACCAAAGTCTTCTAATGTATTCCATTCTAATAACAAGCTAGAACTAAGCTTACAAAATGAGTTTTGAATGCCGAGCTAAAGTGAAGCTAGTTTGACGCTTCTAAAATTGTCTGAATAACAAGATAACAATATTCTATGTGGAGGCCACTCGCTTTGAAAATGTTTTTGACTTGCTTTGAAAATCTGAAATTTGGAAATGCAACAATCTGTGGATTTTGGTAGACACGATAAATTGACGGGGAGTTCTTCAACTTTTTTTACCATGTAACCAGTTTTATGTCAAATTCAATCTGGAGAAACCAATTCGAAAACGCTATGCAATAAAAAAAAACAAAGACTCGTCCAGATCGTTCGGAAATGATGCGGAATGGTGAATGTTCGGCGCGATCCATTCATCAAACGGATCGGATATCCATTGATTGTATCCGGTCTTCGCGGTGGACGCGCAACGATGTACGTTTCGGCTCCCGCGGGTGTCAATAACCCTGGATTCCCTTCGGATTTCCGGTCAACCAGCTACAACTTTCCCTGCATAAATAGCGCAACCACCCATACAATTCGTCATTGGATCGAAAATTACCGGAAAATTTACGAAAATGTTAGAGCTCAACGAATTTTCAAATAGGTACCACGTGATTCGAAATTTCTGGGAATAATAATAAGCTCGTTATAAAAAAAGAATTTGACTCGAAATATAAGATATAAATATTGGTCGAGTTAAAAATATACTTGGCACGCGACACGGCAGACTTTCTCGTTACCGTTAGTATAAAATAATCAGACAAATGCATCTGTAATTTGATAACGAACAAAGCATTCCAAGAGAAAAATAAATGATAGTTTATGCAAAAACTAAAAATCACGTCTTCATTGATCTGAAAAGTAAAAAATGAATCGGTCACCGCTTCGACGTAGAATCGATTGGCGTTGGATTCAGATCGATATCTGGACCAGGAAAGAAGTTACGACAACTGTGCACAACTACTGTGCACAGTTGTGCTTCGCACAATAACCTCTTACTTTTCGCACGATTTTTTTGCTTTCTAGTATTTCGTTATTTCATTCTTCATCACTAGTAGAGTATCACTAGTAGAGTATCACTAGTAGAGTATCACTAGTAGAGTATCACTAGTAGAGTATCACTAGTAGAGTATTGAACAGTGTTAAGGCGAAAAATCGCCCGACTTATTCCAGTGACTGTTGAATTTTCAAATTTCAGCCTGATAAGTACTAGTTTCATCTATCCACTGCACGAAACAAAAAAACTACCATTTTTTTCGATGAAAAATGACACAGGCATGTCTGGTACCACGAATGCTGTCAACAAAAACACTGCAAGTTTTCAGTGTAACTGTTGAAATGTTTCAACCAATTGTTCACCTCATATAGATACAATGTCATGCTTCAAAATGTATATCACGGTTATTTAACAAAATCCAGTTTCATGAGTTATAAATAAAATCTTGAACATGACGCTGCCTTTTGCCGTTTCAGGTGTATGTAACCCCTTGACGACCTTTTGCGTCTTATTGAAAGCGCGACCGATGGCCAGAATAAGGTGACACCTTCAAACGACCCCACATATTATATGTCGGCGTCCAAGAGAGATATTGTTAAGGTTAATACGTTCTCGTTGCTTATTTTTATACGTGATTCGTGTGACCAGTCATCGCGCTTGTCTGCTGCCCTCCCCCTGCCGCTGGGCCCGATATGCGATGGTACGGCGATGCACTAACCTGCCCAGGCCGCGCGCGATATATTTGTTTCGTTCAAGGTCACGTGGACCTTGCGAGAATTCCTCCCACCAGACGCGGTCTATAATGCGTAAACATGTCTGGGTCTGGGGAATCCGTTGCCCGCGGTTTGTGACCGCGGACTCACCTCTCTCTCTCTCTCTCGCTCCGGTAAGGATCGGCGCGACTCGGGGTGCCGAGACGCCCGATCACAAACACGGACGAGACCACGGTCACGGTCATGGTCACGAACGCGATGGTCGACACAATCCAAGCATGCGATGACCGTAGCACTATGGTCACAGTCACGGTCACGGGCCATGGCCACGATCACAACAGCCATGGCCACGAGGACAAGACTGTACGCGTCGTAGACTTATATGAAATAGAGTGAGCATTGGCTGGGGGCGAGTGACGACAACATTTTGTGCTCCTCGTTCTCTGTCTTATACGCACATTGATGATGCTCTGTTTCGAGGTGGGGACGAGTAGGGGCCACGTAGGGTAAAGACTAAAGAGACTTCCCCTCAACTACCGCATTCCCCATCATGGCCTGCATCAAGAAAGAGACAGAGCAAAAAAGCCAGTAGTTAGAAAGAGACAGAGCCAAAAATAGGCATCATCCTGGGCCCAAAGCAGATAGCCGGCATGCTCAGTCTATTTTATACAAGTCTATGGCGAAAGCACAAACCGCGGGAGCACGCTGAGAACTCCATAGGGGAGTAGAAACAGAAAGTAGCATACGGGACCAATCCGTCTCTGTATACCCGCGCATGCGCGGAACGTGTGCTGCGCAAGAACGCTGGAACACTGCGCGCGCATGCATCATTAGACAAGGATAGAGGGGTCCCATGAGAGGCATTCTTTCTCAATCCACTCCGCTATTTTGAAAAATTGCGAAAAAAATGTATACTTTTCTATGTGTTAGATGGAGTCTTTGTGATGTTTTTGGAGCTTCGACGCCGAAGTTACACGTCTAGCAAGAAATTTTCTAGAAATTGATGTACTGCAAGGGGTAAAATAAAATTTTGTCGCACAGAAGTTATGGGTTCTTTGTGCAACTTAAAAAAAGCTCGTTGACAACTCCGAAGCTTACTCTTGTCTTACTCTCATGTTCAGCGGAAACACTTGTATTTGTCACGGATATTGGGCTGAGATTTTTTCGACATCGAAAAAAAATGGGTAGCTGGGTTGAGGAAGAATGCCTCGCGTGGAGAAAATCGCCCGATCTCGTGAATCTGCTCGTGGTAGGTTGTCTAAGAAATGACAAGTGACAATAGTTCTAGATTCGAATTTTCAAACGATCGCGACGCGATAAGCAGTCATACTCGTGTCGGTTGTCACGATGCCAGGCGGATCATGGTCACGATCACGATCCAGGGCCATTGTCGCGATCACGACCATCACAATCATCGGCACCGCTATCGAGGAACCAGTTTTCCCGCGAGGCAAGACACGCAGAGCGATATATACACGTATACTTTCGACGGATTTTAGAGGTGATAACCTGAACGGTTCGTCAAGGCCTTGCACCACGTCACACGACTGACCTAGGGCAATGCGTTGCACCGTGACCCTCCTTACGAAAACATCATCAGTCTCGGTGACGCGGAACGAAGTCGCAAACAGGCATTTTTTTTCTCGCGATGCGTAGACATTCGCGGTGGTGGGGATTCCGACAACGATGTTTGTTGAACTTGAGATACCTACGTATTTGGAACAATGATTTCCCCTTCAGCTCCCTGGCTACAGCGCTCGTCTGGCAAAAAAAAAATCGAAAAACACACAAAGTTACCGATGAAAATTGCAAAATTGGAAACTCTTCGGCAAAGTGACTTTACTAACGAGGGATCTCAACGAGTTTGTCTTAAGTAGAGTTTACTCATGCGATGGGTTCAAAAAATCAATTTTTGTCGTTCATACTTTGCGGGCGGAAAGTGGCTCTTTTCCGCTCTAGGGCGGAAAGTACAGCCCTAGGGCGGAAATTGAAACCCTCGGGCGGAAAATGTTGCAAATAATTTCTTAGGGCAAACAAACTTTTTTTCAATATCATTTTTTAGAGGAGGACCGATGTGCCCCATACATTTTTTTTGAGTTTTGCTGTCATGGTTATGAGTTTGTTGGAGGTAGATCTAAAGTGACATCGTCTGATGATTGAAAGCCACAAAAATTAGGGGGACCAACTTGCCCCATTGTCTCCTATATGGCGTACTGAGTGGACACTCTACAAGAGAATTTGGATCCAAAATTTCCAACGCTGGAGCATGGATCGAATTTTCCGGAATTTTACGCCCAGTCGCGTATTTTCCTGCCGTCTCGTTTCTATTCTCAGATTCGTTGTTGCAGTTGTGCTCCGGTTACACATATGACAGAGTCGGAATAGCTAACAAAACAAAATGCCGAGGTGCATGTAGCTGTGCAACGTGGCGATGCAAACAATATATACCTTTAGCATTTCAAACTTTGACGACGGATACGATACGGCGATTGTCATTCGGTGTTTACTAGTAGATATACAGTTTGGCTGCATATCCTGGTATTTTTCTGCCTTTTGTACCAGTCCAGATTTCATCCGGCTCGTTGGTGTCTTCTGGGTCTAGTCTGTCGCTCGCGAGAGGCGCAAATGTGCTGAATATATTACCAAAGTTGGGAGGATGCTCGCGTTAGAGTGATGGTGTAAATGAGTCGTTCTCTCAGAATGGTAATAATTTGACAATGATACCAACGCGCTCCGGATAACGATGATGCTGGCGAGGATGGGCGCAATATAAGCAGTTGGTGCGTAGTTCTAATAAGACGGACGTTTTTGGCAGAGTTCACTTCATAGACGTCGGAGTCGTTAGAGAACGAGGGTGAAAAACGAGATAGAACTGAAGGGCGGGCGAGGACTTCGTCGATTGGGGGATTCCAAGGCCAACACGGTCATAAATCCCCATTTGGGGGTGTGCACCGGGGGATCCTCCTATGTTGGGGAAGTTCCTTGGTGGGGATTACGTGACCTTGCCACGTGGCGAATACCCGCGGCGGAGAGACTTGGGGAAGGACCAGAGACCAGGGTTAGAGAGCTTCTGTGCGACGGATGACGAGGGGAGACAAAGAGTTCTCTTGCGGTTGTTAGAGAGCTACTATCCTGGAATCCTGAAATCTCCGAGCTTCGCCCCGTTTCTGGTCCATTGGATCTACTCGGAACCGTGGAATGCCCGAATGTAGCCCCTAGCCGTGACCTTGAAGGGTCAACCGCCCTATAGCGCGATTGACGTCAACGATGGTCGTCAACAAACGTTTCCACGCACGCGCAGGCATATGTCGACGCATCCGAATGGCACATCCGCAAACGCCACGCGTACACACGGGGATTGGGAGCCTCTTTTTCCCTCCGTGTCCTCCTCGCTCTCTTGGCCTGCACCGCGACAGCGAACCCATGGGACGACTTCTTGAACCAAGTTTATTATCTTTTCTGACGCACCCTCGAGGACAACCCTTAAGAGAGTATTCTAGCCTGAAGATTTGAGGAAATCAATTTTTTTTCTTCATCCTTCCAGAGCTTAGGTCTTCAACCCTCCAAGCACCGTGGGACTGTGGAATGATAAAGCTGTCCGACTGAAGGCAAATTAGCAGACGTTGGCTAAACCGTATGTCGACAACCATCGGTCGAGAGTCCTCGTGGCGCGACCATTCGGTCGACTTGACATTCCGACATGCGTTGTGGGTTACGTCAAGTGCGAGGCAAGTGCTCCTTAACAAAGTCCAGTGACGTGGATCAAACGAGACTCGGACCTCGGGTCGTGAACGAGATGAATCAAGACCGTCTGACCTGTCTGAGGACCGTGCTATGTAGAACAATCAGATCATCACATCCGTATTCGTTGCTACTAGGGATGTAGCTAACGAATGTTCCGTTTCCCACATTCGCGAATGCGACTATCGTCAGCTGAAGAAGAACCACATGTGTGTATGCAAGTATTGGGGTGTTTTTTGCGACTATATTTTCCCGTCCCCCACCTGAAAATTCGTTGGATATGTCGCAAAAAAATTACCTGAAAGTTGCAGTCCTCAATATTAATTTTAACTACTTCCTCTTATTTTTTTTTGCAAGTCAAAAATGGCACTTCTTTTTTTTCTTCTCAAATTCATTTTTTTCTTAGAGTCCCCCTGGTTCGAAAAATCTGGGAAAAATCGAGAGTACGTTTTTCTGTGGGCTGAATAAGATAAAAAATAATGGAACAGATCGTAGAGGGTTAAGGTGAAATTCCGCCCAGTTGGGGTGGAATACCCCATTTATGTTATACCTAGTATTTATATATTTTATTTATGCGTTTTTCAGTCAGTATTTCTCGAAGCAGTGGCTTTCTCGTTTTTGTAAAATAATTTATTTTTGAATATGACGCCAAAAGTAGGCATATACAATAAGCTGTCACAACCACTGAAGGACGCACGAGGTGAATAACCCATGATTGATCGCTTATTGGCTGAAGCTAGCTGCAAATAGTTTTTTCGTCAATTAGTTTTGATGTGGAGTGAATAAATACATTTGTGTGGATTGTTAATTTATACATCATTTTCGCTTCTCCTTGCCAAAGACATTCGCACAAAATTCGCATGATGCATTGCGAGTGCGAATATTGAAAAACCGTGATTATTCCTTGATTCACTAGTTGCTACGTTGGAGACAAGTTGAAAGTGACTCACAGAAATCGAGGAAATAATCTGGCGAAGGAGGTTAATGATTGAATGAATTCAGGGTCAATGATGCTACAGCGAACGAGATCGGCTAGGAGCAAATGATGATAGTGATGCCAAAATGAATTTGCTCTCACGATCAGATCAATCAAAGACATAGGAGTTGCGAGAATTCTATTGGCCCTCGTCAAACGTTGCCACTTTTACGATCGCCATTCGAAGAAAATATTCGACTCAGCGTCGATGGAATGAGTGCAGCTTCGACGTCGACTGTTGCAAGGTCGACACAGATCAAGTAGGAGTTTTGGACCAGGAGGCCAGGACCCAGAAGTGCAACGGTGTATAGAGGTCTGAGATTGAATTGGGACACCCTTTGCAACCGATATACGCCCTAGTTTTGACACCAAATGGCGGCACTATCCAGGAGAAACATGATGGTCAGCTGGGGTCATCCTGACCCACGCGAAAAAATGCTAATAACTCAACAACTAATCGTGTTACGTGAATGAACAAAATTTTAGTAAGGACCTAACACACCAAAAGATCAATTCCAATTGGTATTCTGAGCAAAATAATAATGGTAGTACGCAAATAAAAAAATCTAGGACAAAGAGCATACGAAAGGTCAAAGGCATTTGAAAATTGGTGGGGTGTGAGCGAACCCTTGGACCTTTCATGGGTCAAATTCTCAGCCTTCGTAAAACTCTTTTGGTATTTTTGGTCCCTGGGCTCCCAGACTATTTCAAGCACCCGTAGGAATGGAGCAGGTCAGACGATGATTCCCAGAAACGATCTCAGCAGTTCGTCACTACTAATTCACGAACTTTAATTAGAAGAGGCGTTTCATTGACAGATCTCTACGTCAACTGGATTCTTGGAAGGAACTCGTGACCTTGTTTCAGCGGAAGAACAGCGTGACTCGTGCAGATGATGCGTCGAGTCTCCTGAAGGATTCTCAAGGGCTTCAGCGATGAGAACGAGTGAACTGTCACATAGTAGCCGATTTTGGATGCAGTCAGTTTTGATCTCGCTAACAATGCAGTTCTCGACCGAATTAACCCCAGGACCCTACTTGGGAGTTCCCCAAACCCTGCTAAATTTTAAAGGCCCCCAACTAGCATGTCGCGAGTTGAGTTACTCATGCCACACTGTTGATCGCATTAGGAGGGAGGAATGTACTCAGTAGATTTGTGCGAATCCGTTAGTTGCAGTCTGGAAGTGACGAAGAGTGCACGTATTCAAGAGTCTGGTGTTAGGGTCACCCCACACATTTTTCTATATATTCGTCTACGTACCTTGCCCCTACTAAAATGGCACAGTCAAAGAAGATCAAGACCCAGAGGGACGAACCCCCCCCCCCCCCCGTTTTTGGGTGGGCGGAAACCGAATATGACCATGAAAAAAATGTAACTATCGGTTTCCTTGTTACCATCTTCTTATGGGGGATGGAATGTGTTTTCTCATACAAAATCGAGTAGGATGTGAATTTCGATGTTTCGTGGGCCACTGAGAAGGGAGAAGGCTATCTTCAGCAGAGAATTAATGACATTTTGAAGAGATCAAAAAACAATTTACGACTAAAATTCGATTCAGGTTGGCAAGTGGCTGGAATTATTTTTATTGTTATCCACTACGGAATTGGAACAGATAGAGAATTGACTCGCAGAAACGAGGAGGGTATGAAACGTAGACGACATACAAGATAGTAAGATATGAAAACAAAGAATACGAACGACGAGAGATACCCTGTATTTACGGGGACGGGGTTCGTCTATTTTATCGAATCCGAAGGAACGTTGAACTCGACTCGCGGCATTGTTGCTAGTATTGTGACCCAACGCGATTCCAAGGTCCGAGGACAGGCCGCAGTTGACCGATGGAAATTCCTCGAGGAATGATAACGCGAGGAGGAGATAATAGCTCAAATGTACGTGTCACGCGCATTGTCTTCGATAGCAAATGATGCATAGTCTGCAGCAACCGATTTACAGATCCAACGATCTTCAGCGGGAACTACGAACAACAATCGTTCACCAGCTCCGACGAGATACCACCAATGACGAGTAGAATTGAACTGCGCACGCGATAAATCGTGTGGCAACACCACTATAAATGACGAGCAGTGAAGACACACGAATCGTTACGATTTTTGGAGCGAGATTTTCCTGTTTTCTCGGCCTCCCTGTATGGAAAAAAAACTATTGAGGCTCTTAGTAGTAGCTGATAACACTATTGAGGCACTCGGTAGCTCTTCGAAAATTCTAATAGTTCGAGTGGACATTCAATAGTGCGGTGAGTAGTGACTACAGAGTAACTATTGGACATGTGTAGTCATTGGGCACTACTGAAGACGTTTATTAATAGTTCCAATAATCTTCCAGTAGTGATGGATCAAACTATTGACTCAATTTGAACTACTGAAAACGTTCACTATTGGTTCCAGTGGTCCTTTCAGTGTTGAAGCATAAAACTATCGACTCAATTTGAACTACAGAAGATGTTAGCTATTGGTTCCAGTGATCGTTTCAGTAGTGCAGAATAAAACTGTTGACTCAATTTGAACTACTGAAATCGTTCACTATTGGTTCCAGTGATCGATTTAGTAGTGCAGAATAAAACCATTGCATCAATTCGAACTACTGAAAACGTTCACTATTGGTTTCAGTACTCTTTTCAGTCGTGAAGAATCCTATACCTTCTTTCGAGTTGATGTGAAAAAAGTTTTTTCTTCAGTTCGCGATGTTTTTGAGAGTAAGTAAATAAAATAATACAACGATGAAAGGTTAATTGGGATTCGATTTAAACCACGAAAAAGGATCAAACAGACGACATTTCACAAACAAGTCGGGCAAACCGATCGTGAGGAATTGAATGTTAATGGAATGCAGGGCCGACGGGACCGCGCCGGGCCCCCACATTTTAGGGGACCCCACAAGATGACGAAAGAACCAAAAAAAAAATGTGGCGCGAATAAGATTCTGACGATCGGTATCATTGCAGTATTTGCAGCACGATAATCACAGAAATAGTCGTTCTAGTCACATCATTTCATCGCAGACTTTCATACAGGGTGTTAGAAGAGTTTGGTAATGATCGAATATCTCGAAAACGAAACATTTTTCAGTAAAATGTTCCAAACCAATGTTGTATGGTTTCAAAAGTTTCATTCAATGATCACATTTGTTTGACTTTGAGCAGAGGCGTCAAGGCGAGGTCAAAACCAACATGATTTTTTTAAACAAAATACCCCATTTTTTATGATACAGTATTAAAGATGGCGGTGAGACGTTTCCAAAACACTACTTGAAGGCCTATTTTTGTTGAGAATTGCCTGAGTTACGAGCTTTGGAACTTACACTTGCCGCCAGCGATAGTGTTATCCAAGATGCACCGCGCGGAGGTTACATGTTCGGCACTAGTGCAGACGGCATGTCGCGGCACGGTAACTTCTAAGGCTTATAGCTGAGGCAATTCTCAATGAAAATAGGGTGTCAGGTAGTGTTTTGGAAACGTCTCGCCACCATCTTCAATCCTGTGCCATAAAAAATGGAGTGTTCTATTAAAAAAAAATCATGTTGTTTTCGACCTTGCCTTGACGCCTCTTTTCAAGGTCAAACTGATTATGGCTTCGAAAAGGGGGCCTTGGGGTTCTCGCGTTGCCTAGCCGGCCCTGACCGCATGTTTGATGGGAGCGATAAAAAATAATTATTTTTACCGATAAAAATGACGCTGAATGGATTATAAACGACCGTAAATTTTCATTCGACTCGAAAAATATTTTCACAACCCAATTAAATTAATACCGTTTAATGACGTATCAACTCGAATGGTAACATTGCGAAGGAAATCCTGGTCACTGCTCGAAAATAAATTTGTCCATGTTTGGGGGCATTTCTCGACGAGTGGAAAGGAATGGGTTTTTTTATCGCCAACCTTGGAAACAGATCACCTTCGACAATTCTTAATCCGACGACAAATAAATCGAAACAAAAAATTCCACGATGTTTCTCATCAGGTCTGAACTGTCAGGCATCAGAAATGCAGCCGACAAATTGTAAATATTTTTTTCCGCAGAAACTCGAAAATTGCTCGGTCCAAGAGTCTGCTTGGTACGATTTTGTCTGAAAATTCCGAATGAAAATTATACTTTTCTATGGGTTTGATGGACTCGCTGTGATTTTTTGCAGCTTCGACCCTGAAGGTACATGTCTAGTAAGCAATTTTCCAAAATTTGATGCATCGCGACGTATTATCGCTGATAATTCGAGTTGCAAAAACTCGACTCGTTCGGATTATCGAGGGGGAACAGCTGCTGCGAAGCGAGCAGATATAGATGCGGAATAATTCAGGGAAATCGTCGCACATTTTCCGCAGCCTCGCGCGAGTCTCTCATCCAAGTCGCAAGATAAACTCGGCATTATACGAGCAGCGAGGGAACGAACATTGATACTGCTCTTTATTTACACGGATTAACACGGTACTTGCTGTTTGTCGCTGCTCCCTTTCAAATATCTCTTTCCGAACTGTCGTCGCTGAAGTAGACTCTCGTTTCAAATGTGACGCGTACCGCGTGCTCAGCCCAAAATTCGCGAGATGCGGCCGAATCGCGTACTCACACCTACGCGCACGCCGCTTTCGCCGTTTTAATGCGATATAATTTCGACATCGCTGCGTCACGGCTCGTTGATTCAATTCTCTGATCTGGCTCAGCGCGTCGAGGCTTCGGAAAAATTTCCAAGTTTCACCCACACGAACGCGCTTATTTTTCCTCCGAAACTTCACGGAGTGCCGAGGCTTACTCGACGGATATATTCGACGACTCTGACGAATAATAGGACCAAAGGGGAACCGAAGCACCGTACACATTTTTTATTGACAAACAACTCTTGTGTCTGCATCTTAGGTATGTAATACGAAAACATTGTTGTGCTGAATACTAATTAATATGTTAATCGTTCCCAGGCACATGCAACCTATTTTATGTTTGACAAAAAAAACAAAACATTATGTTATTGTGGGCAGTAGTGAAGATACATGTTGAGATTCTCGAAATTCAAAATGGCGGATTCAATATGGCGCACAAAATCTTGAAGTACAGTAATTTTTCTGAAATTCGGTATGTGGGGGTCTCTTAGGTCACTGATTCTGAATCCGCTGTCAAATTGTCAAGGGACAAAATGGCGGATTCAATATGGCTGATCAACATTTTCAAATTTAGCAAGTTTTTTCTGAATTTTGGTGTACAGGGGCTTTTGACGTTGCTGATCACGAATCCATTGTTAATTTTTGAAAATAAAAAATGGCGGATTCAATATGGCCGATAAAAATTTTGATTTCAACAAGTATTCTCTGAAATTTGGTATGTAGAGGCTTTGGAGGTTGCTGATTACGAATCTACTGTCCAATTTTAAAAATACAAAATGGCGGATGCAATATGGCCGGTCCAACATTTGAAATGTAGTCAGTTTTTTCTGAAACTTGGTATACAGGGGCTTCTAAAGTCGCTGATTATGATTCCGCTGTCAAATTTTCAAAATTCAAAATGGCGGACTCAATATGGCCGATTTGAATTATAAAAAAATTTGAAATATCGTCAGGTTTTTCTGAAATTTGGTTTACAGGGGCTTCTGGAGTCGCTGATTACGAATCTGCCGTCAAATTTTGGAAATAAAAATGGCGGATTCAATATGGCTGATCAAAATTTTGAAATTTGGTAAGTTTTTTCTGAAATTAGGTATACAGAGGTTTTTGAGGTCGCTACTTTTGCAATTTCGACAACAGATTCGCAATCAGCCATCTCTGAGACACTTATGCACCAAGTTTCATGAAGAAAACGATGATTGAAAAAATTCGCGACCGAAAGGACTTACTCCTCAAAGCTCATCGCAGATGTACGATGATCTGTCACGAGACAGATCGAGCATCGAGCAAAACCTCGTAATTTTACATCACGTGTCCCGCGCGTGCCGACTTCGGTACACCACGTTTACGCCGACGTACACGTGCGTACAGTTTTGACAGCGTGACTCTGTGAGAAGTAAAAGAGGCATACTTAACGACCTCCACGTGTTGCACATTCGCGGTTGACTAGCCAGCGAAAACGTATGAATGAACGCCGACGTGTGTTGTACGCTGCATTAATCGGCAAACCGGAGACAGCCGAACTGCAACGAACTCGTATTAAACGACCTGTCTTCTGCACTTGGCCGCACATTTCCCGGTCCGAAGCTGCGTGACCAGGATCGCGCTGGATCCAGTCTACGGAGACCTCGACGATCTTCTTACTCCCCGACTCCGCATCTCAAACGTCGCAAAGTAAGCTGAAGCTTATATAGCCTTAGGAACATCGAGCAGAGCAGAATCCAGCCTATCAATAATAAGCCCTCGCAGATCTCTCTAAAACTGGGACAAAAAATTAATTTTTTCATGCTTGAAAAAAAAAATATTTCTCATGCTCCAAAAAATGGATTTTTAATGCTCCAAAAAAATTGATGTTTTATGCTCCCAAAAATTGATTTTCTTATGCTCTACAAAAATTGATTTTTGCTCCGAAAAATTAATTTTTTATGCTCTAGAAAAATTGAATCTTGCTCTAAAAAAATTGATTTTTTATGCTTCAAAAAATTGATTTTCTCATGCTGTAGAAAAAGCTATTTTTTCACGCTCTGAAGAAATTGATTTGCATGCTCCCAAAAAATTGTACGTATCGTTCAAATTCAGAAAATGTTTATCGTCTCCATAAAAATGTTGAACGTTTTCTGAGATTGTTTAAAAAAGCGAATGATAAAATGTAAGGAAGACGAGAATTGCAAGTAGATTCTTCGTGTTTTGCTCGACGATGAGCATTGTTTTCTTTCTCACCGGCTATGATACGTCTGGGCGAGTCGCGTTCTCGTGTCTATTCAATGCAGAGGTAATCGTTATTGTAGAGGGTAAGCCTGCTCGCTTGTATTAGTGCTCGCCTCTTATTAGCGGATGAAGAACAGCGATCAAGAGCAAATAAGTCTCAGACACGAGATTATTGAGAACGATGACCCAGAGAAACGCGTCGCTCTGATGAGTCAGAACAGACTGGGACGAGATTTACTGAGTCGTCCAGCGCGAATTTGCGAAGTATTTCGAACAGTGCGAAGGATTTCATCCAGCATGACGGCGCAAGTCAGCTCAAAAAATCCAGAAGATCCAAAAAAAAATATTGATAAAAACGGTCACTAGGAGCCAATAATTTTTTTTATTCTTTGAGTTTCACTTTCGTAGGAGATTTGAAGTTATAATGCCACTAGTTAGAGTCCTTCTCCTCTTACTAGCTTATATTTTTTTTCAAAAATCCAATCGTTTCTTTCAATTTCGCCGATCTGCGCGAAAGAACCGTTCAAATTGACGAGATCCAGTGGATTTGGATGAAAATCTCGTTTAGAAGCGACGACGAACGTGGGACAAATCGGCACTTCAACCCTTTCGGTCAGGACTTTTTCAGCCATCGTTTTTTCCAATGAAATCTGGGGTAAGAGGGTTTTTGAGATGGCTGGTTACGAATTCGCTGTCGAAATTCGCTGCAAACACCGCTATATACCAAATTTCAAAATTTTCATCGAACATATAGAATCCGCCATTTTGTATTTTGAGAATCTGACCATGGATTTGTAATCAGCAACCTCAGAAGCCTTTGGATATCAAATTTCAGAAAAAACTACCATATTCCAACATTTTTGATCGGCCATATTGGATCCGCCATTTTGAACTTGAAACATTTGACAACGGATTCATAATCAGGGTCTCCAAAAGCGCCTATGTACCGAATTTCGGAAAAAACTAACTATATCTCAAAATTTTTACCGGCTATATTGAATCCGCCATTTTGAATTTGAAATATTTGTCGGTGGATTCATAATAAACGGCCTGAAAAAGCGTTATATACTAAATTTCAGACAAACTTACCGTATTTCAACATTTTGATCAGCCATATTGTATCCGCCATCTTGAATTTCAAAAATCTGACAGCAGATTCGTAATCAGTGACCTCAAAAGCCCCGATGTACCAAAAATCAGAAAAAACTGACCAAATTTCAACATTTTGATCGGCCATATTGACTCCGCCATTTTGAATTCGGAAGATTTGACAGTCGATTCATAATCAGCGACCTCAAAAACCTCTATATACCAAATTTCAGGTAAACTCGTCATTTTTCAAAGTTTTTATCGGCCATATTGAATCCGCCATTTTGAACTTCAAAAAATTGACACCGAGTTCGTTATCAGCAACTTCAGAAGCCCCTATATGCCAAATTTCAGATAAATTCACCATTTTTCAAATTTTTTATCGGCCATATTGAATCCGCCATTTTGAACTTCAAAAAATTGACACCGAGTTCGTTATCAGCAACTTCAGAAGCCCCTATATGCCAAATTTCAGATAAATTCACCATTTTTCAAAATTTTGATCGGCCATATTGAATCCGCCATGTTGAATTTGCAATACTAGTTGGTAATAGTTGGCGATGAGCAATAATTCCCTATTTCAAATAGTTATGCAATATAGTTTTACTTTTTCCACACAGATTGGATTCTTGAGAAGGCAGGAAAGAAAAAATCGCCAACAAACTGCTAACAAGCGTAAAAAAATCGAGTGTCTAGATGGGACACTGGTGTTCCGCTGTGACTGCTGTGAGAGGATTAAGAAATCGGCTCTCGTGAGCCCAGAGACGAGAATATCGAACGGCGTCCGAGTTCGCAAGAGAGATCCTCGTCGAGACAGTTGAAGCGTCCGATCGCCGGATTAACGAAATGAACTGGCCAGCGAACAATAATGTTTATAAGGTGACAAGAAAACAACCGAACTGCGAAGCGTCTCGCTTCCAAAGCGAAAACATCTTGATTCACCGCTTTTTGAGAATTATTCAAGCTGCGACAACGACAACGACGACAACGACGACGACGACGACGATCCGTAGAGAATGTTCGCTGAAAGAAATGGGAAGGTATTTTCAACACCGTTGTTGTTATTGACAGATGTGAAAAAAATAGATCAGATATTATAATTCACCAGACAATGTTTATTCAGACGACCTCACAACTCCCAAGCGTACAAAACGACGTGCTCACTGGGCATACGCGGGGGAATATATTTTTTGTATCTTCCATTTCGTATTTATCAGAGAGAGAGAAAAAAAAACACAGCAGCAGCAACAACAAGATTTCATCTTTCGCATTCCTTCCTCGACGAGCGTCACAGAAATACGCGATAATCTCCGTTTAACCATTACTATTACGAGTACACGTTTCGCGCGTGCATCGTTCCAGCCATACGAGCACGTCAAACATCATCGAATTTCCCCGTCACTTTTCCATACGTACAACCTCCTTCGTCTTTTTTCACTCGAATGCCGAAGATGACGGAACAGATGCGTGCATTTGCAGGGGGGCAGGGAACTGGCGTCTCAATAACACGTCGGCGGCGGCCCGCCGCGTTTTTCTTTCGCTCGCGATTTGTCGGGGGGAAAATAAAAGAAAAAGAGCAAAAAGAAACTTGGCATAGAATAATAATTATTAACTAATAATAATAATAATAATAATAATAATAATAATAATAATAATAATAATAATAATAATAATAATAATAATAATAATAGTGGTAATAATAGTTGTAATAATAATAGTGTAATAATGATAATAATAATAATAACAGTAGTTGTAATGATAATAATAATGTCAATAATGATAATTCGTTCACTCGGTCCTACGTGAGACTATAATCTTACAAAGCTACTATGTACAACGATCATTGATTTCTCCCGTGCATGTATGCGTATAGTACATAATGTCCGTCGCTAACCTTTCTCACGATTCGAAATACTCTACATTTTCTCTGTCCTGCCCTAACCAAACACCGAGACTTGACCTTTATCCGGATTAAGCGTCTCTCGTCAGCGGACCTTCGGCTGCGCGTACGTGTCGTTCGGAACGTGTGGTTCCGATAATTAATTATCGAAGAGTAGTCGAGAGGTATCGATCAGCGAGACCCAAAGCGGAACTCGCGTTTGTCCTCTCTCTTCTCTGTTCATTACCTTTTTTTTTTCATTTTTTATTTTCGTCCATTTTTGCGCGAACACGAGGAAAGTAGGAGGAACGAGGAATCGTTTTTCAGCGATTTCTACAGCCCCCTGTCTGAGTCCTCGCCCGTTATTTTGGAGGTTGAATTGTTTTGAGAATTTGTTTTTGGAAATTTTTTTTTTTTCGTTTATTTTTCAAATATATCTTTATTTCTGCCTCTCATAGTTTCCAATGTGGACACGACGCGTGGTACATAAGGGTACGGTAATTGCGAGCTGGTGACCACGACGGGCCTTTCAGTCTCATGACAAAACTCTCTTAATTCACTCGCTTCGAAAGTTTCTTCTCATTACCTTACCGATTAACCCTACCTTACCTTACTTAACCTGACCTGACCTCACAAGTTACTTTCTACGCTTAGACCTACTCCTCGTCTCTCTCTCTCTCTCTCTCTCTCTCTCTCTCTCTCTCTCTCTCTCTCTCTCTCTTCTCTCTTTCTCGCTCTCTCTCTCTCTCTCTCTCTCTGTGTTTTCGTCTGACCGCGTCCACAAGTCTGGCCACATTCGTTTTTCGCATGTCTTTCACACTCGCACGATCGACACGATCTCATTATTCCTCTCGACGCAATAATAATGTATAGTAAAATTATACAAAGTAGACATGCGTGACGATATTTTGACGATTATTAATTCATACCAATATAAGATTTAACACAATCAATATACGTGTTCATATCAATGATATCATGATAATTTTTTAATATTATTATTATTATGATTACTGCTATTTATTATAGTTAATAATAATATTATCGTAAGGTAATAATAGTTACTCGTATCGTAATTATTAATCATTCATTCGATCGTTACATTGCTAAATACCTTACGGACATTACAACAATATGAATTAGCATTAAAATATACATATATATATATATATATATGTATATATACATGTGTGCATAAATATACATATACATATACATATATATATATATATATTCGTATAACGTTTAAGATTAATCGTAGTAGAGTAGAGGATGATAACGATGAATGAGGTGGAGACTGTACAATATGCGCGAAGTCCATGGATTATCACATGTAAATAGATTATTCATTTCCGTAAGACTTTACCTATCTTGTGTTCGGGGATAGATTACAGCCGTACAGAAGAGGAGGTTGAGGATGAGGAGGCCCTTGTCCTCTCGTCGAAAGTCCGAGGCCGCGCGGAGATCAACTCTCGGGCACCTTGAAACGCACAAAAACGGCAAACGGAACGTCATCACACAATACGCGCGCGCGCCTTCATTTCAAATCTCGCGGGTCGCACCTACAGAGTAGTCACACACGCGCGAAATGAGGAGAGGCCGATGGGTCCGACGGGCCCGATGGGCCCCCCCGCCGCCGCGAGGCTCGTGTGCGTACGAGCACGCGCTTCCATGTGTGTTGACCGACGCGCGTGTCGCAGTAGGTAGGCATTTCCTTACGGTAATTATTATCATTATTCGTTTAAATAATAAATTATTTGGTTAGTCACGCGCTACGCGGAGCGTCCTGGCACTTTAACAGCGTTTTTCGGTGTACGTTGGCACGGACGGATGGGTAGGAAGCCCCGTCCTCGCGCTCAACAAGGTGGGTGTATTCGTCGCAATTACTAGCAAGGTCGAGCAGCAATGGGGATGGGGGCACTACGCTTCCAGAGATAGCGCTTTGCACGAGCCGACGAGGGGCCTTGGTGACGGCGATGGCGACTTCTTGGAGAGGTTCAGCGGTTGTTGGCTGTCAGCTATGTCTACTTGGAGCTCCATCATGTTGCTGGAACAGCCGGATAAGACGAGGGTTGTCGCGGTGCTGGACGTTGGCCTGGGACTCGTGCTGGTACAGTTCGTCGAGGCTGCCGGCGATGGTGCCATCGTGTGATAGCGCACCGACGTTACAGGAGAATTACCCACTACCAGGTAGCTACCGGGTGACGGTTGCTGTTGGTAGAGCTGCTGCTGCTGCTGTTGCTGTTGTTGCTGTTGGTGTTGTTGCCGGGCACCCGTCGTCGTCGTGATAACGGACGTGGCAGGCCACCGTCCGGAACTGTAACCGGTAGTCGCGCACTGAAGGAGGCCCTGCTGTTGAGAGCCTTGGGGTGAACGAGCACTACTCGCGGTCGTTGTCGACGCGCACTGTTCGGCGGGCGAAGGCGAGGTCGCCGGTGATCCTGGTGTCGCTTCGCCGCGCATGATGTAGTTGTGAATTATATCGGTCCGCTTCATCTGCTCGGCCGTCATGCGTGGTCCCTCCATCAAACTCTTGGCCAGGGTGGAATGGGTGCTGCTGAGTAGGCTCGTCGCTGCCTGGGGGCACTGGGAAGGCTGCTGCTGCTGCTGCGTCGTAGGGGACGTGAGATGAAGGTGCAGCTGGGATTGTTGGCTCGCGACAGCCGGTTCAGCCTCGGCGCTGTCCTTATGCCGCAACGCCCTGAACTTCTTGTGAGGCTTGTAGGCCTCGTCCATTAGCGAGTTGGTATCGTACAGAGGTGGTGCCTGGAGAACCCGCTTGAGCACCGGCATGTCCTCGACCTCTTTGTCCTCCGATCTTGGACTCGAGCAAACGGAGGTCGGGGCACTGCTAGCGCTGCTCGCAGGTTTGTCCGTCTTCTCGGTTCCCGACTCGATACCACTGTCGCTGGGAGAGTCCAGTTTACGGAATCTCTGGCACTGAGGTGGTTGCGGTGTCTTCGCTAGGGTTGCCCTGTGCAGCTCGTCGTCTCCCGAACTCGTCGAGCCGGAATTGGCGCGTCGTCGGTGAGGGCAACGACCGCCGGCGAGACTCGCCGCTAACAGCGGGGCGTTGGAGGCGTGATGCCCGGAACTTGGTACTACGTGATGGTGATGGTATTCCGTGAGGGAGGCAACTTCGACGCTGCACGTGCTCTCGGTGCTGGAAACGCTACCGAGGGGACTCTTGACAGCCTCGTCGAGGGTCACGTCAGAAACGGAACCCCACATAACGGCGGGCTCCTCCTCCATGGGCCAATGCTGCTGCTGCTGCTGTTGGTGCTGGTGTTGGTGCTGGTGCTGCTGATGGTGATGGTGCTGCGGCTGTTGATGGTGCGACTGTTGTTGATGGGATTGTGGCTGCTGTTGATGGTGTTGCTGATGATGGTGCTGCTGCGGTTGATGTTGTTGCTGAGGTTGGGCCGAGGCGTGAATAGCTTGCTGCTGGGCCTGGAGATGCTGTTGTTGCTCGGTCATTTTGAACGCCAACAACTTCTCCGAATGAAGTGTGTTCAAGGTCCTGAGATCTGGTATTTTTTTCAGCAGTTCCCGAAGAATGTCCGGGTGCTGGGGATGGTTTTGAGCGAGTACGGTTTGCAGGGAGTTTCGGAGTTTGTTGTGCATCCTTCCGATGAGATCGGTATTACGGAGTCCCGGCCTGTCGGCCGCGATCACTACCACTGAGCAGAAGAGGCCGATCTCGGCATCGGACAACCGTAGAGAGTTCACCCTTTCGGCGAAATCGAACATCGAATCCATGAGGAACCGAGCATTGCTGCTATTATGAATGGATTCACGTTTGAGCACCTGACCGTTCAGGCATATCATGCTGTTCGTTTGAGTATCGAACATGCAGGCCAATCTAACGAGGAGTACCTCGAAGACGCCGGCTTTGAGGAGTGTAACCTGGTCGTCCTGAGCCAGCAGGCTAAATCCAGGAATACGTTTCGCGAACTCCACCACACCGCGAATCGCGGGTGAAAATCTTTTCGAAAAATCTTGCAACAGCTCCTGCTGGCCGGTCAACGGCTGCGGATTCGGATTCAACGGGCATGCCTGTAACCAATAGCAAAAAAACGCACCGTTAGCCGACTGCCGATACATACGCCATAAAGCGTTGCATACGCCACACCTCTAAAGCGGGCGTATCGGAAGAGAGAACCGGATGACCTCCGGACCTGCAGCTTCCTGGTTCGGTTTGCCGTTCGAGGACGACAGCCGCCCCCTTCTTCTCGCGATAGACGCTACTCCAACGTCATACAATTCCCGTCTCATAGGACTCGAGGAGAAACACAAGCCTCGAAGGTCATCCCGAAAACGATTCCGAACGCGACATCGCAGATACGATCGACCGTAGACGAGCAATATACACTACTAACCAAGGTTGGCGGACACGCCGTGTAGCTCGGAGTCTCCCGGGCCCTGGCCAGTACCGGGGCAACCTTTTCTCTGGTAAACTCGCAGGTCTCCAAATGAGCGCGTACCACTGTAGCCAAGAGACGTTGTTCGTCTTCCAGTTCACCAGCGATAGCCTTCTCTTGGGAGCGGCTGTGAGAACTTTGTTGCATAGCGGCCAGAATCCTGGCCTTCTCTCGCTTTGGTACCCTGCCAAATCGAACGGCTGTAATCAGGAAACGGAAAAGACAAGGTTACCGAGTTATCCGGTGATGGTGTCCTCGAGATAACGAATAAAGAGCGTTAGAGATTTATAACGATGGATGGAATTAAAAAAAAAAACAATGGAATAGCGACTAGCGCTGTGGCGAGTCCGATTGGCACTAGCGATGGACTGGTGCGCTGGGTAGCGTACGCCTGATCTAAGGTTAGGCGAAAGGGCGATCGTGGAAGGGAAAGCGGTTGCGGTGGCGTTCCACACTTTCTCAACGCGAATGAAAGTGCGCTAAAATCGACAGATACGAATCCGTGGCGGTAATAGAAAGTGCAGCTGACAGGCCGTGAGATCTTGGAAATTCGCTACGAATCAACCTCGTCGCGGCTCATACCTCTAAGGCGGGTGAATAGAATACAAGGCATTCGCGCGCCGCGGGGGGCAGGGGGGCCAGTTACGATGATGAAGGCATGTGGAAATGAGAATGACCAAGAGACAAACACCTACGCGCATTGTGGTAATTGACAACACCGTTGAGGATACCCTTAAGTATCGGTAGCTCGTCCCCCATGACGAATCCGCCACAGATCTGTGTGTACGGAAGGATGATGTTCAAGTAACGAAGAGATAACTAAACTCTGTCATGTAGCAGGAAAACTGGATCACTCGCGGTAGCGGACGAATTGAGTAGTAATAAAATGCCACTGGTACCACACTGTTTCCGTATCATGCAGTATTATTATTCTCGTTCACGGATAAACACTCGTCGGTAACTCTTCATTGGTAGGCGCGATATACGTGCGTCTGAGAGCCTGGCCCCACTTGTCGTTACATAAGTGCGCGAAACTTGGCGGCTCCGTGGCTCCCAACGCGAGGTTAAAGGCGGTTTTCGATACGAATTTTATTTAACGAATACGCGTCGAGTCGCTGGGTGCAGCACGGCCAAGCAAAACTGTTCGATGCTAATCAGACCCGCTCGACGAGACACGTTCACGCGCTAGACAGCATCACCGCCGACTGCGTGACGCTCCGTGAGCTGCGTTCAACAGCCCCCCACTTATTCAGCCATGAAAGACCCCCACCATCGCGAACGTGGCCTTTGCTAAGCCTTTGGCCTTGAACTTGGTTACAACGGCAGCCGCGAGCGGCGTGTCAACCTATCCGTATACGACACGCTACACCGCAGACGAGGCACACTCGCGCACGGACACACGCGCGCAAGCTGCCCCTCGCATCCCATGGCTACAGACGCGATGCGCAGATGCGAATCAAGTCCAGAGAGGTTCCTATCCCACCCCGCGACCTTGAACGAACCGCCGCCGCCCCCTGTTCCGAACTTCGACGCTGACGACGTAGCCGGCTCTGTCGTTGTCCTCGTCGTCGTCAGAAGTTGGGAGATAGCGCGAACGAGCACGACCAATCGCGAAATAATCGCGTGCAAACGTACATAGCTGCGATCCCGTTTAGTCGTACGACTCGGATGGAAGAATCTAGAGAATCCCTCTCGTCGGCTGCGCGTGAAAGTGAAAGGACGCTAGAGACACGGGGGACCGGATTCCCGTTAACCGGTGATCGGCTGTAGAGATGGTCATGTGGACACGTTGAAGAGAGACGGTTGTGTCGAGATGTAAACATCGGTTGTATGGTGCCCGTATAGTTTTTAGTTCTTCTTTTTCTTAGAGTTGGATCTGGATCTGGATTTGGATTTGAATTTGGATTTGGATCTGGATTTGGATCTGGATTTGGATTTGGATTTGGATTTGGATCTGGATTTGGATCTGGATTTGGATCGTTGGCACGCCGACCCATATGCCGAGCACAATCAATCATCGTCGTACGGCGGCAGAGCTCCGATGTACGTGCGCACCTGGCCTCGCCGAGCGCTGGCTATGATCTGTTCGAGCCAGCACAGTTCGCGAAATTTCCGTCGAGGCGCTGGCGCCAAGCCGCGGCGCGCGCCGACTTGCCCGCGCAGGCAGGTCGGCGCGCGCCGTGAACTGGTTGGGACAGGCACCGACGCGTCGCGTAGTGTCGGAACGACGCGTCCGGGGTATCTCGCGGGGCGCGTACGCGGTGGTGACGGGGATCACGATGAGCGGGAATGCGCGCATAGCGGTATTTGCTTTCCACGGACGGATCCGGCAGTCGCGAGGCGAGCAACGCCGAGCATTGACCCCGGCGTCGCGCGCCACGCCACCACATACACATCGTCGTGCCGATCGCAGAAAAATATATACCGCCCGAGAGGTATATAACAGAGAACTGAACCAACGATCATCGTATGCGTTTGTTCGAGCTAAAAAAAAATGGGAAACCCGTCAAACTCAGCCCTTTCGCGATCGCGTGGGTCACAGTGACCCGCGCCACTATGAGTTAAGATGCGGCGTGTAAAGGACGCGAGTACTGAAGGGTCGAGGATCGTTGTTGTTATCCGATGGGCTTGGTTTAACGGTAAAATAGAATAAAATAGAGCCCGTCGAACTTAACCCTTCAGTGGTCGCGTGGGTCAGCGTGACCCAAGCCACTACGTTTCTAGATACGGTCTGTAAAGGACGCGAGTACTGAAGGATCAAGGATCGCTGTTTGCCGATGCGTTTGATTAAACGGCAAAATAGAGTACACGACCGGAGGCGAACGTAAACTTTCCCCGTTTCAACATCCGAATGCTCGGCGAACCCGGCGAGCATGACGCGTCTAGTTGTGTAATTGTGTGCTGGAAATCTGGTCGCCTGTCGGGAATTTGATATTTTTTCTACTCTTTTTTGCCCCACTTCTCGATGGAGCTAATAAAGGACGAGTTGCCTGGATCGGGTTGGGTCACGCGGCGTGTAACGACGCGATAACGCGAAGCGGTTGCCTCTACCTGGGCGCGAGGATCGGCGGGCGTCTCTGTCGCAACGTTTCGGCATCCATGTTTCGTTACGATATTTCCCCCCCCACCAATGATCTATTCTCAGTTTGATCCACTTTCGAATTACGCCGCGAACGGGTCGCAGACCTATCTTGACCTCGACTCAGATCCGTGAGTTCGCAGCGTTGTGGCAAAAACCAAAATTGTACGGGACTCCACGGTCCTCGAATGAGAGTAGAACGAGTGCCGTTTGGGGGAACGTAGAACGTATACGTCTAGGCCACAAGTGATGGGACAAGGGGTCTGTTATCGGGCGATGAATGAAGCGTATATATGTAAAGGTTCTTACCGTCTCTGCTCATGCCAACAGCGATGCACTTCTTGAGGCGACAATACTGGCAACGATTTCTGTTGATCCGTAGGATGCTGCACTGTTGATTCTTGGTGCAGGGTCTATACTGGATCTTCTGTTGAATACTGCGTCGAAAAAAGCCCTGCGAATCACCCACAAAACCCTCGTCAGTTTGACTCTCGCTGTCGGACGATGATTCCGAAGTACGAGCGGTAGAGGAAGCATTTCCCGATCTGGGGTCGGCCAAGTCACAGTCACACAAGCACCCCATGAATAAGGCTACCGCGATAGTCTTCGAAGGCTCAACGATATCTGTTCCCTCGTAGGTGCAAGGCCCAAGAAGCCAGACGCAAAACGGAGAGTGGCTCCCGGCGCGACTGTCAGCTACTACGCGAGGATGCGTGGAAGGCCAAGCCTCACTTTATTTAGGCAGGCGAACGTCGCGGGTCTCGATGATACGTCAGAAGCGTAGCTCCTCAGCGTACATCTATTTACGTTTTGTTGTTGTTGTTCGCGTTTCGTTGTCGTTTTATACAAATTACGCTGTCACCGAGAACAAGCACGCACTGAGGGATGCGAGTCGAACTTTCGTACGTAGCATGCACACGTGTGAATACGATGCGAATACGTGAATACGCGGCGTACACGAAACGAACGCGAGGTATATAAGGAACGTCCTGGAGACGCGTACGCGTTCGTCGCGTGAAAATTGACAAGAAGTTTGGAAAGCGACCGTTTGTATCGAAGCTTGGCTGCGAACTGGCTCTCTCTAGCACGTCGAACATAGACGCTCGGCGCATTGGCCGAGAGTGCCCTGGTCTGGCTGGAGGGGACAAGTGGGGGCCCTCTGACCCAATTCCCGGCCGTTCACCCGCAGTTCACCACGCGAAAGTGAGAGTTCCTACGTTCTCGCTCGCTCGCGCTTGCCCGACACGCGCGTCTCTCCATCCTCGTTACTCCTCCGCCGCACCGCTCGCGGTCACCACCACCACCTCTACTTTAGTTTCCTCCGGCACCGCGCTCCGCGACTGCGAGGCCTGCTAACGGATTCCGTCGCCGTGATCCCCACTTTGCCGATCATTACACACCCACGACGAAACGTACACGACTATACGTAAAGGTACTCGGGCCTCTACAGCCACGCCGACATACCTGATATTAGTATTATCTGCTGTAGTATCTGTAGCGCCGATATCAGCAGTCTACAGTCGTAGTAGTAGCGGTCGAGCTAATAGTAGCTATATACTACTTAAGAATAGTAATAGCAGCTGTAGTAGCAGTAGCAGTAGTAGTAGTAGTTGTAGTAGTAGTAGTAGTAGTAGTAGTAGTAGTAGTAGTAGTAGTAGCAGTAGTAGTAGTAGTAGTAGTAGTAGTAGTAGTAGTAGTAGTAGTAGTAGTAATACTAGTGTAGTAGTAGTAATAGTAGTAGTAGCAGTAGTAGCAGTAGTAGTAATAGTAGTATCAGTAGTGACGTAAATAGTGTCTTTGAGGCGGTGGAATTCCGGTAATTGAACGTAAGAGGAAATATAAGGTTGTGTGGCCACGTAAGAGCGGAGGTAATGCGAGGTGTACGATTGGCTTCCAATGTTTATTCGTATATTTTTGGGAAGGGGTGTGAGCGAGAGTTTCGAGCATCTATACGACGTTTTCCCGCGTCGGATACCGTGATATCGGTCAATGACCCCGACGATGGCCTTACGTAACGAGGACCAGGCCACCAGTAGGGAGCGCAAGCGCGAACAACGCGCGCATCGAACTTGAGGCGCGTGACGTCAGCGCGACCTCGCCTACCTCAACGCGCGGGCGCGCGCAGACGTAGAGGGTTTCGATGCCACTAGTTATGCGTACACGACGACGACGACGACGACGACGACGAGTAACGATAACCCGAGCGCTCGTCATCGTGCGTCCGAATCTCCAGATTTCCCCCTCCCCCCCCCCCTCCCCCTATCATAATCGAGTGTCTGCTCCTTCTCGCTGCGTCCCTACTACCTGCTGCTAGTGTACCTCGCTCCATCTCACTCGCGTCCTATCGCGCCTGATCTGTTCGTGACATGCGAGAAGATGGCTTATTATACACGTATGTATGTATATTACGTATGCAATGGCGGCGGTGGCGGACCGTCTACGCCGCGGGTACGTTGTCCGTGAACGACGCATCGATCCGCGCTCCTCGGCTTAAGTAAACGGCGTCGGCGCTTAACCCCTGGCGCGGCGCGGTCAACGGCTCCACCGACGAGAGTCATGCCCCGGTGTCCCGCCTCGCGAAACCTTAATTTCCTCCGGTAACGGAATCTGCTTCGACGGAGCGACTCGATAAGACGGCGCGCGCGGGAGTAGTAACGTTGCGGTTGTCGCGGGGCGAACGACCGCAGGTAGTACTCGTTGCTCGGAGTCAGAGAGACGCGGCGAGAGGGTTAGGCTGGGCTAGATTGGGTTGAGTTAGGTCGGCCGGCGCAGGGGGGGCAGGGGGGCGGGGCCACCAGCGGGTTAACGGTGACGAATGTATAACGCGCTCGCGCATGCGCGCCGGCTGGTTCTTCGGGAGCATTAACCGCGGTTAACGAAGAGGGAAGAGGGCAGGGAATCGAAGAAGAGTGGAGAAGAAGGAATCGGCCAAGGCTGGCATGGAAGGAGGTCCTCCGTGGACGAAGAAAAAAACCGCGTCCTCCTTCCCGTATCTGGCGAGGAACGCGCTCGCTATCTGGATCTCGATGATTTCCATCTCAGCTGGATGAATACGAATTGGCGATCGTCGCGGGGATCGCTGCGCGAGATTGGACCCGGTCACCTCGATTCGGGATGACGCTAGCGCCGATGCCTACGCCACGCTCGTCTCTCCGTCTCCCTCGCTTGCTCTCTCTCTCTCCCTCTCGCGGTGCAATCGAGAAGCGCGCGCGAGAGAGGAAGCCAGACCCCGATAAGAGTGTGCGCGAGCGCAACCAGACTCTACCGCAATAATAAACCGGCGACCCGGTTCGAAACTAGATGCACCCAAAGGGTCGTTGACCTCCCCGAGTACGAAAATACGTTAGCAACTAAATGAAAATGAGATCGTGACTCGGGAGAACGAAGCTGACGGCTCGGCCGGAGCGGAGTTCGATGACGCAAGCAGCCGGGGGTTCGTTGACCAAGGGTTAACGTACCCTGAACGCTATATCCCGCCGCCGCGGAGGTCTCTCTGGACCGCGAAAAACAGGTAACACCTATAACACACCGACTCAGGCCAGCTGCTCGTAAAGGTATTTCCCATCCTACGTAAAACGGCCTTACCACTGATCAAGCTCTTCCAAAAAACCCCGACACACCTGCCCGATACTCGCCACACGCGTTACGTTAGCCCTCCTCTGCTCGCGTGGGTCATGGGGACCCTAGCCGCTAAGTGTCGAGATAGGGTATGGAAATGACGCGACTACCCGATTCTACGTTATTCCGAGGACCCTGGCAACCCTATCATCTACCACTCCTCAGCCCCAACCTCTTGGTCCCCACTCATTTTCAGCTACCAAGTCCAAATCCCAATTGCAGAATCAGGACTGGGAGGTTTCAAGTTGAAGCACTTCGACCAACACAGGTCCCAGTGTCTAAATCCATTTCCCTATTCATAGCATGCCTGGTGGTATAAATAGGTAAATAAATACGCTCACGGTAGGTGAAAGAATTTTTGTTTCGCTTGCCTGCGTTAAGCCCTGCTCACTCGTGCCATCTACGGTCTAATTATTCGGTTGGAAATCATTTATCATTCGTTTGTTTTCGTTAGCAATCGCGGTTGCATCGCGAGCTCGACCGTACCTCCCTCGCCCGCAGGAGGCAAGTGCTCCGGCAGACAGCCGCAGCAGATCTGCCAGGCCAGGCAGCTGGAACGGCGTCATAGCTATCACCTGGTGAACGAACTACTACTGGAACGCGAGCGACCGGTGGTAGTGGTAGTGGTGGTGGTAAAGGCTTGAGCAGCGGTGGGGATTTGCCACTTCCTACGTCGATTCGGCGGACAGTGGCCCCGCTAAGTCGAGGACCACGAGGCCAATGACACTCCGGCCTTCAACTCTTGCACTCGCAAATTAAATTATTTCACGTAATATCAAATTCCACGCGAACTTCGATTATTTTCGCGAACAATTTCACTCCGAGAACTAGTTTCCTCACTTCGGCCCCTCCCCTCCCATGGAGCCGAAAGTCCCGATAATTGGGGATAAAATTAGCGAAAAATTCACATCATAGACGAAATACCGGAAGGATAGTCCCGTCTACCCGTCGACCCTGAAAAATACCTCTAACCATTTCTCACGCGCCCAGTTTCCTTACTTTTTATCCGCGATATTTGTTACCCCCTCCTCAGCTCTCTTTAAGGACAACCAGAAAAGATTCTGCTACAACGTCGTTTCCTGTCTAGTCTCCACTTCGCGCTCGATTTTCTACCACTGCAGAATTCGCGGAACAGAATTCGAAGTCCTACAGTTTCGGATTTCCGCGCGTGCCCAGGAAGACACACGTTTCCCCGCGACGATCGTTCACCAAGTCAGATTTCTCGCCGCGTTTCCAATTTCGCAAAGTCCACAATAATCATAACAATAGCTACCTCAACAGCGATGGATAGTAGTGGTACCAATGGCGATGATGATGATGACACGAAGACGCGGGGGCAGGATATCGGGCTGAAAACTGACTTGGTTTCCGCGTCGAGGCGGGGTAATCGAAACCGGCGGAGTAAACGCGACGCAAATTCGCTAAATTATTCGCTGGCTATATTTTCGATAGGTCAACGCGATGCTGGTCGTAAATCGACGCCAAGGTTCGCGCGGCGGGGCCCTCTCGGCCGTTCCTTCCGCGTCTCCGCGATACGTAACCAAGGCCAATTCGCGCGCGCGCTACCGCGATATCCACGCGATGCGCGACACCGCCGGTCACTCACATCCCGGTTTAACCTTGAATAAATATTTCGTTCGCGCAAAGTCCGTTCACTCGTTCAATCACAACACTCTGACCTTGGCGGAAGCTTCCTGGTACCCATCTAGGGAATCGAACGGACGTGGGTACGAGAACGGAGTAAGTGCCCCGAGAGTCCTGCGTACCGTGTCTCGTCTTCGGAATCATGCGTTTCGTAAGAATCGTCAACTTCCTACGTGTACGTACACGAGCGGACGTTGGCGCTTTTTTGGATGTGGATACATCCAAAAAATGGGATACATCCAAAAAATGGGATACATCCAAAAAATGGGATATTCCAAAATTGGGTTTTACCTTGCAGCCTTCGCAGGAATGAACGCCGTAATGGAAACCGGAAGCCTTGTCACCGCACACTCGGCACAGGACGGTAGTTCCATCGAATTCTGAAACAGCGAGGAAAATTTGGCGGATTAGTGCACAGACTCCAAACTCGGGACGAGTGTGTACAGAAAATGAAGAGGCGAGAGAGTGGGATGCCCCACGTGGCCGCGATAGACGCGGCAGCAGGCGTGCCTCGGAGAAAGGTCTTTCCTTCGGAGAAAGAAGAACACTTTCTCCGAACCGCAGCTCGCGGTGTTACAGCATCATGCCTATTACACGCCGCGCACGGCTTTCACTACTAGCAGCCGTGCCGGTGGCACAACGCGGAGTTTCGCTTGGGAACACAAAAAAGGAGGAAAGAAATGAGAAAAAAGTGCACGATTTCACGAAGAAAATGCACTACTTTTTGAGATAGTTTCGCGACCGTTTTGCCACAATTTTTCGACTGGCTCTTTGGATGAGAAAAAAAATTGTTTCGGTTATTTGCTATGGCCCCTGGTCCTTCCGCTGTCCGATTGTAGAGAGAGAGAGAAAGTGACAGAAGTGTACCTATGTTGAGTTCTGGCTCGGATCTTGCCGAGGAAACTGTTGAATCCATCGTTGGCATCTGTGACGAGACGTGATAATCTCCAGGCAAAGACGAGACGCGGGACAAGTTGGACAATCTTATCGTCGTGTTGATCGTCGAAATCGAGGATTGGGACGACGGTGACTGAGCCACGAGACTTTGCACACTACTATCCGGCGACAGTATCATTTTTCGCGATTTCTCTTATCTCCTGTACACGCGAATGCCAAAGTCGATACGAGGGAATGAGGCTGTTGACACCGTTTACGTCATACGCACGAGCACAAAACACTCGCGACACATGGGAGAAACTGGTGCGCGGCTACAATTCAAGGATGTGGTCGGATCTGCTGGTTGTCATAGCTCACAGCCAACTTTGTCTTTCCATACCATCGATCTGTGTGGAGCACTTCTCTCTGTTGTTTAACGCGCACTGGTCACACTGCGATTATACGAGTTTATTGTTTCGATGGATGAGACGATCGCGTTACTTCGCGCGCACGTGTATCTGTATCTCTATCCCTCTTCCTCCCTTTCTCTCCGCGTGTACGTACACCGGTCTGCGTACACGGGTCAGCGTACACGAGTCTTTGGATGCGTTCCTCCTGCTGGGGCGACACGTGTTCCGGTGATACGCGACCGATTGGAGATAATTTTTGGAAAACACTGGACGAGGTTTTGGCGAGGAAACGTGACGCGCGAACGATCGACCATACGAGTCACCGACAACTGCACCGGGTTCGAATACTGCTAGACAGAGAGTGAAAGTAAGTGCGAGCTGGAGGGCGGTTCGACTTCGTCTGAGGCGAGTTTGGATCCGTCGAGTGTTCGTTACCTGCGCCGCGCGGTTCCCTGTCCGCCCGTCCGCCTGTCTGCCTGCCTGCCTGCCTGCCTGCCTGCAGCCCTTACCAACTGTTCGAGTGGTGGGGCATGCCTGTATGTATGCTACGCGACACCGCCAGTCTCCGTAACGTCGACGCCCTGGCTGTACGCTAGCTTGCATATAGTAGTAGAAGCGATCGCTCGGTTCAGGGTATTTTCAATGTTGGAGGTCACTGACAAACAACCGCGCGATGCTCAGCACAATGCCGATCGAGCCTCCGCCAATCACGGGCCTCCGCTATTGGCGGAGGTGCTTCGCGATTGGTTATCGCGCTGCCCCACCATTGCAACGCGCTGCTCCTTCCAGCGACCGAGGGAAGTTCATCGTCCGAAACCTTGACTGAATTATCCCGCAGCATCGGCCAAGGCCACCCCCTCTTTCATCTCTCTATCTCTCTCTCTTCCTCTCTCCCTTCCCCTCTTCTCTCGCTCTTCATTTTTTCCTCTCTGTCCCGCTCTCTTTTTGTCCCACTCCCCCCTGCCCCCGCGCTTTTCCTCTCTTAATCGGCATCTGCTTCCCCCACCCCTCGCTTCCTCTTCGTCTCTCTTCCTCTCCTTGCCGTTCCTTTTCAGCATTTTCTCTCCACTTTTCTCTCACCCTCATCGCTGCTCTTCCCTCTGCCTCTTCTTATTCAGCCTCTCCAATCGCCTTGTTTCAGTACCTCCACTTGTCAACAGCCCGTACGCGCCAACGTGTTTGTGGTCCACTTTTTCATCGGAAAGTAAATGAAAAGTTTCTCTTTTTTCACTCTCTTCGAAATCATTCGTTCCACTCATCGTCAGGCTATCGGATCGAATGCGCACCCAACGATGACCCCAACTTCTCCTCCCTATCGATATCTGCATACCTTGCAATGACAATTTTGTTCCCCCACCCACGGTAATACGATCTAGAAACGTAATGCAAGTTCCTGATAAGCAAGTTTTTCTTCCACCTCTCGATGTGGATGAGACGAGAAGTGTCGTGTTCAGCGCAGGTGGACGGACGAATGGACGCGAGAAGCGATGATCCTTGCAGGATCCTGGTAATCCAACTAGTAATCCAAACACCATCAACATGGTCACCCTCGCCCACATCTGACATTACCACTGTTCATCCAAATTTACAACAACTAATCGCTTTCTCAACTTGTTCCAGGAGAACAACTCCGCGCTAGTACCAAGAACTTGGCGACACGAAGAGGATCGGATCAAAATACCACGACGTAGCAAAACGAACAACAGTTATAATATTATACGCTTATCATAACAGCTCGCCGCATAGAATTTCATTCCAATACGGACGACCATGAATGGAGGGTAATCCGAATATGTACGTGTTCCTTCTCTTCGTTTTGTGCAGCAGAGGATGAACGTGATTTGGAAAAAAGTGTTAAAAAAATATTAAAAAATATCAAAAAATATTTAAAAATATTAAAAAATATAAAAAAATCAACGGTGGTCCGATGAGAGCGAAGATGCGGTGCCTAATCCTCTTTGGAACCCCTTTGGCCGAATAACCTTAACAGCTATTCGCGTGGGGGTACGCTGTTTGGATGGAACATCCATATTTGCTGGTAAACTACGAGCTTTACGACTACATAAACGCATAACCATAAACGCGGGTGATTATTACTTTGACCGGTTCGGGACTTTCTCTCCGTTGGTCAGCCCTGCGCGCCCGTAACGTGCCATTATTTGGCACACATTGGGTAACGAAAATGGGAGCGGCGGTTTCCGAAGGCTCGTAAAGTGCAATTTCTCGTTATCGGGATGATAATTTGTTCGGATGATACCGATGCTCGTGTTCCTCGACTTCTTTCGAGAGGAGGCTGTTGGAGGGTGTCGGGGTGCCGGGCGAGGTATCAGCTCCGTACCGCTGCTGCCTACGATCAACCTCGTCGCTTCCTACTCTCCCACCTCGAGAGATCATTCGCTCTTTAGGTTTCCTTGAAATCGGCCAGAGAACTTGGAAGTACAAGGCTACGCGCCACGCATATATGTATAACGCGAACAGTACATTTATACCCGAGAGTCTAATTGCGACGGTGAGCCCCGATCGACCTTTGCATTTCATTCGAGTACGATCGTTATATCGAACCTACGTAAGTACCGCGCGTTACATTAAGATCGTTACATCTGTCCTCGAAGTGCTGCGCAAGAACCCTGAATGACGAGACCGATTAGCTCGTCGAGGTCGTCGCCTGAATCGAAATGCCAAAGGACCTCGGGTCAACCGATGCGATTCTCGTGGCTAATTACGCGGGCCAACCAACAAAATTGCTGTCCACACTTTTTCAACCGACACGCTCAAATCTTACGTATTTTTAGACGTTGACACCGTATCCGCTTTTTTTTCACACTTCTTCCACAACGTCACATCTATTATACATGCTCCAAAATAAGGAAAAGTCGATGCACGAAGACCAAAAAATAGTCCTTTTTTCAATCCATTATTATTTTTTACTCACAATGACGTTGTTATTGTTGTTATTACTGTTACTATAAAATTGGAATTTATCGCCAACCTAATAACATTTGAATGACGAAAAAAATCAATTTATTCAAAGTGTGAAGAATGAACTGGCTTGTTCTTCTGGATATTAAGGTGTGAAAAATTGAAGGGTGACACGACTTTTTTGTTATTATTTTCCGAACCTGCAGACATTTTATAAAAATTCGAGATACTTCCGGTCGACAACTCCGCGAAATTCTAGCTTTGCACACCAGGCGCGAGAGCCCGAAGGTCGTGTTCTCCTCCCACTTGGTCGAGATATCAGCCCAATTATAATTTTCTAGCACGTAAGTAGAAATTTCAAATCAAGTTTCTCATCGCAATACAGCTACGCTAATAAATAAATAAATAAATAAATAAATAGATGAATAAATAAATAAATAAATAAATAAATAAATAAATAAATAAATAAATAAATAGATAGATAGATAGATAGATAGATAGATAGATAGATAGATAGATAAATAAATAAATAAATAAATGGATAAATAAATTGGGAATACGGGTCTTTGCTCGTGATAAATAAACATGAATATTTAGCAGCACTTTGCAACGGGTTTATCAAACCACTGGCTTATTTCGTCGTAGCATTTCGTAAATGAGCCGCGACTACGACCAGATCGGCGCGAACAGGTGTTTCGATTTTGGCGAGGCAAAAAAGTTGAAAAAAGGCCGAGAAGAAAAAATGTTCGATTTCAAAAGCATCACGCGACGCCAGAATTTTTCAGCTACGAGAGAATCGTAATTTTATTTAAATCAATGCAAAGAAGAACAGCCTCGTGTCTGCAGGTGGCAATGACCCTCGGACGTAACGTACAGCGGCGGAGTATACAATTTTCGTACGAGATTAGCTCGATCGATCGGACGCGCATGCATCGCAATTTTTTGGCGCTCGATTGCGAGCTACGTGCTATACATATCCGTGTATATGTATGTGTATATATTCGTAAATGAGTGCTTTCTTCTCTCGCCTCATCCTACAATCCTCGTTCCGTAAATCTAGCGCGTTGCATTCCCCGAACCAACATTCCTCTTCCGCGACCGCAGGTATTTCCGGCAGGTATCGGTTAGTCGAGGAGAAAGAGGTGGCGAAGCATGATCTCTCTCGCGCTCTCTCTCTCTCTGACTCCGATGGTGCCGGTGAATCGGGAGGAGTATTATTCGCATACGCGCGTGGCGCGGGTGAGTCCTTGGCACTGGGCGACCGGTCGGCGACCCGTACGCGCACCGTTGGTGTAGTTTCCTGGTGCCAATTGGCGACTAGGTAACCGGAGTGTCAACCTCTGGTGGCGTCAGTCAACCCGCGTAACGTACAGCCCGTAGCTCCCGATGACGATTAGAGCCGCGGGGAAGCACAGGGCGCGCATACGAGCTCCTGCTATTGCTACATTTTACCATCGGCATGATCATTATTATAAAAGGCAGTAGGAACAACCGAGCAGCTCTCACGGCTCTTCGGGCCCAGCAGATCGTTGTACCTACGAGACACACGCGCGCGCGCCTGTGTTTGGGCCAGGGGGGACATAGGTACGCGGAGATAACGTAACGCAACACGTATCGTACAACCATCGACTTCCGTAGTGGGTGCTCTACGCGATAACGGTACGTTCGGGTCGTCACGTGCACGCGTGTCCATGCTGTGCGTAATGTCACTGAACCTGCAGCGCGCGACTTCCGAGTCACCGTCGCGCGGTGTCTCTTCGATTATTGAAACAGGTGATTCGACTGCGTACCCCGTTCGACGCGCGTCACCGCAACCTCTCTGCTCCCAGAAGGTTTTTCCCGGTGTGAGGGAAAAACTATACCCACGCATCCTCTTCCCCCAAATCCAGAGTTGTGCACGTTGCACTAGTGTAGTTGTTGCACGTTGCACTAGTGTAGTTGTTGCACGTTTTTCCCGCTGTGAGGGAAAAACTGTGCCCACGCATCTGCTTCCCCCAAATCCAGAGTTGTGCACGTTGCACTAGTGTAGTTGTTGCACGTTGCACTAGTGTAGTTGTTGCACGTTTTTCCCGGTGTGAGGGAAAAACTGTGCCCACGCATCTGCTTCCCTCAAATCCAGAGTTGTGCACGTTGCACTAGTGTAGTTGTTGCACGTTGCACTACTGCATTCGTTACACGTTGCACTGCATAACGTAACATGGCTAACTGCTGCATTACTAATTACAAAAGTAACCTGTAACGCATGGGAGCTCCATTTAAGTTGAAAAAGTAGTATGCAACGGATGAGTGCTACATCACAATTAAAGTAATGCGTAATGAACTCAAATATTCGTAAAAAGTGAATGGTTGGATGAAAAAATGTGAAACAAATTCAGGTCACGTTTTTAGCGAGCAGAGTGTTGTTACACGTTGCACTGCATAACGTAACATGGCTAACTTCTGCATTACTAATAACAAAAGTAACGTGTAACGCAAGGGCGCTCCATTTAAGTTGAAAAAGTAGTATGCAACGGATGAGTGCTACATCACAATTAAAGTAATGCGTAATGAACTCAAATATTCTTAAAAAGTGAATGGTTGGATGAAAAAATCTGAAACAAATTCAGGTCACGTTTTTCAGCGAGTAGAGTGGTGGAAAAAAACACGGAGTGGTTTGGAGATGATCGGGGTTGAACGCTGGTCGACTTGGCGTGGAATGCCCCATATTTATTTATTTTTACGACAAATAAAATAGTTTTTGCTGCTGGCTGGTTGTAGAACTGATAAGAGAATGGTTTGGTAACGAGGTGGAAAATCTAGGAGGATAGGCGGAGGAGACGCGTTGTGACGCGCGATTGGCATGGTATTTCTCCCGAGGCCGAGATATGTAAGCGAACGTTCGCATGGTGCTCTCATTTCCGCGTGCTCTCGTCCTTTCAACTTCGACGGCAGAGCAGAGTCGTCGAATCTGTCGACTTCTGCGATCGAAATCGCGCGCTCTCGACTCTCTCGCAGTGACGAAGCAGTCGCGCGAGACTACGAGGAAGGCGCCAGCAGGTAGGTCGCCGCGGCGGCCCGGCAAGGTGAGAACTGAAAAGCCTGATATGGCGAAACGATAGAAAAAGTCATTTTCTCGCTGGAAACGCAACGAGGTCGTTCGGTCTCGTCGGCGAAGTCGTTTGCCTCTTTGCCTCCATTCGACCGCGGTTCTCCGGCTCCTGGCCCCTCTCCCTGGGTTCTCGGCCAGGGAATACAGTTGCATTCCCTCTTAATATCGAGCCAACCCAGAGGCCGGTTAACCGTGAAGTCGCTTACTCGAATACGTCGCTGGCAGTAGAACGAGAAACGATGGTTTTTCGCAAATGAAAGTTAACGTCGTCCGGCAAGAGGGTTGCGTCTCTGCACCTTTCATGCAAAATCTCCCATTTCAATTCCCAACCTTCCCCAGAGCAATGTCGATCCAAATCCCAAAGAGGCGAATAACGACAACAATAACAACTACAACAACAACGATTATAATGATAATAATAATATAATCATGATAATAACAATAATAATAATAATAATTATTATTATTATTATTGTTGTTGTTGTTGTTGTTGTTAATTATTAGTTTCTGTTAGTAGGTAAGTATAGCTATGATTGAAGGAAGGATTTTGGAAAAAATTGAAATTTGTGTGCAAAGTAACAGATTGATGATGATAGTTATTATCATTATTATCCTCGATATTTTTTGGAATGGCGGTTTTTTAGGAAAATGATGACAACATTTTGTCATCACTTTATTCGGATCAGGAATGTTACGTGTGATGAGAAAATGCTAGAGAATTTGCGAAGAATTTTGTATGGTGCAAAAAGAGAAGAGACATGGGAATGTATAAGATATACACAATGGGACATGTTGATAGTGTAGAGACGCGCAGTGCGAAAAAGTAATCGTGAGTGTTTGTGCTTTTTTTGAATGTGTTCACTTGTCTGAAGAGTTGGAAAATGTTAAAATGGATTTCGTGTTTTCTTGCTGGACAAAAAAAGAACCAAGTTGAAGGGAAGTATTTGAAGCTTCCCGACTGATGATTATTGTTAGTATTATATGATGGAGAAGAAAGAAAAATGTATGATAATTTTGTCGAAAAGTTGCGGATCTAAATATTTAAAACGGTGTATATTGATGGACAAACATTAGTTTTTCGACGAATCGAATTTTCGGAAGTGTGCAGAGTAAATTTTTTTCTAGCGATTTGTGTAAAGTGTACACATTTTTGTGTAGAATATTTGAGATTTTAGTGTGCTGATTAGTGTTGTGCTAGTTTTGTGTAAAAAAGAGTATTTAAAACTTTCCACCGAGTGGCAAGTGTTTCTGACATCTATGGTCGTCGTACTAGCCGGTTACGGCGTTGAAATTTGTCAAGTATGCGGAAAGTAAATAAAAGGAGTCATTGTGTCGAGCCAATAATCGTGAACAGCGTGCGGAAACTTGGAACAATGTAGACGTCGTTGGAAGTGCGGCGAACCCGCAGGGTCCGTTCGCCGAACGAAGGTTTCGCAGTGTGGGCGGAGCAGGAAAAGGGTTGTCTGCCGAATTGGACAGAGGGTCGAGGTAGGTATAGCGCAACGTTCGAGTGCACGGAAGTGTTTGGGCTGATTTATTGAACGTCGTACCGTCGACTGGCGATGATTTAAAGTTACGAATTGCAGCTTTTCCTCGACGCGACTATATCGGTATGGTGTATAAATATGTCAGAGCGTACCGAATTCGACTTTGTGGCCTGTGTCTCTTCGGTTTGAATTGATAAGCGTTTTACTGCCTTTTGTGACCGTTACAGTGGAGTGCCGTGACAAGTTACACCCATTTGGACATTTCGAAAAATCACATTCTTTTTCCACTCATCCAATCTCTATATCCCACAGTACAACAAGTCCGGAATGCTCTCCCAGAATTTTGAGTCAATCGGATTACAACTCTAGAAGACAGAACTTCTGGTGTGACCCCAGTTATTGAATCCAAAAAATGCATTACACTGCACACAGCTCCCCCAAAAATTCGAGTTTCAATTTTTCTCCAAAACCCCACGTCAGACCATAGCTATCCTAGTCTGCTAACAGAAGATACTCGGTTTTTTGATTTCAAACGAAGCCAGCACGAGTTATCGTGCCCACAGCGAGGACACTTTTTTAGGGTCCCCGCAAATCACACATCCCATCGGCTGAACATTCACAATTTTTGGATACACACGTCACTCTGTGATGTACCGAACGTTCTCGATGAAATGGGACCTACGTAAGGTGGGGAACATCGAGCAAACGTGCTTTTTGTCTTGGCCTCGAAAGCCATGTCACCCCTGAAGACCGTCACGTCCAAGAGCGTGAGCATCGAGCAGGTTACAGCAACCGAGTTATCGACCCTGATCCTCGAGGAAAGCTTGTGCTGACGGGAACGAGAGCGCGCAGGGTGACCAAGGCCGGGTGGAAAGTGACGAACGACAAGGTCTCTTTCTCTGTATACGAGCGCGCATAACGTCGCTTCCGCGAACTTTACGGGACCGCATAGCAACGTGGGAGTCCACGCAACTGCATCGTATCCGGCGAGGTACGATGAACGCGGTGAAAGAATCGCGCGCGCGCGATCTGGGAGTGTAGCGACCCTCGCATATTCCCGGTCGTTGACCGCCTCGAGTCCTCCCAAGGATCCCGCTCTTCTCCTTCTTCCGACGTTCTCCTCCTCCTCCTCCTCCTCCTGCTTGCGCTCTTCAGGTTCTTCTTACTCTCCTCTCATTCTTCTTACTCTCCTCTCATTCTTCTTACTCTCCTCTCATTCTTCTTACGCTCCTCTCGTTCTTCATACCCTCTTCCGAGGCTCCTCTCCTTCTTCCGAGGCTCCTCTCCTTCTTCTGAGGCTTCTCTCCTTCTTCCGAGGCTCCTCTCCTTCTTCCAAGGCTCCTCTCCTTCTTCCGAGGCTCCTCTCCAGCAGAGTCGCGGAGGGCAATTGTATAGCTGGGGATAGACGTCGAGAGACTCGTACCGTTTTGTGGATTTCTCTTTCCCTCGAAAGTCCGCGCAGGATGGTGTCATCCGTCAGGTACCCCGAGGATCAAGCTGATGTGAGCCAGATTCACATTCGCGTTTGAGTCGCAGACAGCCAACGACTTCAAACCCCACATTGTTTTACGAGCAATCGACTTGAAACTTTGTCTCAGAGGGCTTTTGGGGTCGCTGGTAATGAATCCGAAATTGGATCCCAAAAAATCACAGTCGCTCCTTGTGACTGGCAGATTTTGAAGAAAAAATTGGAAAGATTGACAAAAAAAAGTGGCCCACTTGATGAAGAATGCCTCGTGTAGGGGATTTTGGGGTAGCTGATTTCCAACGTTGATAGCGGATTCGTCCTCAGCAATCTCGAAAACCCTTACATTTGCACCGAATTTCGTACAGGCACGATGGGTGAAAAAATTCGGGACTAGCAGGGTTAGCAGAGTCCATGTCGCGCGATGAGAAATTCACAGAAACAGCTAACTAGCATTACTATAACAGCCGCAGGTGTCCACAATACCTTTCTAATCCTATTAACCCCGGTGTAACCCCATCGGATCCTATTAGCAATTCTTTTCCTGCGAACACTCCAGTGCCTCAATAAATTTACCAATCGATCATCGCGACGATTTCTCCAAAGGTTAAGCCGGTTGCCTCGACCTTGTCGACTTTGTCCAAGGAAAACGGCTGGCCCGCGTTACATCGTAGTGTCAATGTCAAGACGCGTACTTCAGTGTTACTCCCGAATAAATTCAGTCACGTCGATTACACAGGCACACAACAACAACGAGTCATTACCCAGAGAAGAGACCCCCTACCCCCATTTTCGGGTGTGTTGGAACCGAATGTGGCTATGAAAAAACTTCAACTATCGATTTCCCCGTTACCACCCCCTTAAAGGCGTTGGGATGTGTTTTCTCATGCAAAATAGAGTGGGCTATGAATTTCTATTTTCTGGGTCACTGAGAATGAAAAATGCCTCCGCTTCACACGTAGAAGACATCGTCTCGTTGGACCCATCTGTCAATGGCAAATCGTTGAGTGTCATCAGAGATGCTGATACAGTGACGTGAAGACTTCTTTGTTTGAAGGAACTGTGCATCTGTCAACCGTATACATATCCCTGATGGAAGATAACCCAATTTTTGGTAGTGTCACTTCATCAGCATCTTTGATGACACTGGACGATTTACCATTGACAGATGGGTTTAATGAGACGATGTCTTCTATGTGTGAAGAGAAGGCATTTTCTACTCTCACTGGCCCAGAAAATATAGAACTGCACGCGACACTTGTATGACAAAAACACATTTCAGCCCCCATAAGGAGGAGTATGGGGTCGGTAAAGTGGCGTTCTGGGTCGACACTAGGATCAAGATCATGGGAGATAGGCTTCTTCGTTCTCAGTGGGCCAGAAAACATACTGGATTAAGTATGAGAAAACACATTCCGGCTTACATAAGGGAGTGGTAACGGGGAAACCTGTAGTTGCAATTTTTCTTCATAGTCAGATTCGGTTTCAGCACACCCAAAGACGGGGAGGCGGGGGGTCCTGCTCTTCGGGTCTTGGCTATTCTTGTGTGCCTGTGTTATCGAAGTGCTAAGTGACATCGCGAAGTTCGACTAACAACTAGCTCAACTAGCGGTGTGTAGCACTTCGCAACGGGGTCTTACGCCGCAGTAATCTGGATCAACAGGGTACGCCGCGACGAAATGATTTCCACCTTCTTCTTCTTCTTCTCACCTCTCGCTTCTACGAAGGTAAAAGTCCGAGGCAGTTCGCGAGTTCGGTACCTACTTTCGTTGTGACGCGTCAGCTGCTCTACCTGTGATCAATCACAGTGTACTCGATGTACCTACCTACCGCGTGGACACGATCGCCGCGTTATAGTCGTTGGCGGCGGATACCTTAAGTCCCTAGAAAATTCGAGAACGGGGCATCACAGGAAGGAGCTACGGGGGGCAGGGGGGGGGGGGCAAGTGCCGAGTACGCGGACGATTAGCCTGGTGTGAAGGTACCTTAACGTCGCGAAGAACGCGACGGGGGTACCAGAGGGGAATATACGCATCTTCGGGGCCGTCCTAACGGTAGGGCGGGTCACTGGACGCTGCTGCTATTGCGTCGTGCAGCTCCTTCGACGGGGGTTCCACGCGCGCGGAACACCAACTCTCGTACTACGAACTGACTCGGAGCAGAGGTTTTTACGGGGACGGAGTCGTGCTCTCGCTGACAGTGCGCAACTACGAGCCTCTCCTCGTCCCATGTGCGCGATGTCTCTTGCTACAGCATCGAGCGAGCGAACGTTCGCCGTCGTTATTTCCTCCGGTGCAATGCCCTATACCTACCTACCTACCTACCTACCTATCTACCTACCTACCTACCTACCTACCTACCTACCTACCTACCTACCTACCTACCTACCTACCTACCTACCCACCCAGCTACCTTCCCATTACACGCGGTGTAACGTGTTCATCACTGCCCTTATATCGCAACACTCCCGGTCACGAACGCACGTTCCAATGGAAGTTATTGCTTTTTTACGCCATGTCCTTGAACTCGAGTCCCCTTTTCACGGTCTTTTTACTTCCCGGTCATGAGCAGCAGAGTACGATTCGCGACCGTGCCATTATTGAAACAAAGTGCCTTTACAGTGTTCCCGACGTATGATATTATGCTATCAAAATGGATCCGCATAACACATATTGTCTACAGGAGGCATTCTTCATCGACCCAGGCACCCATTCTGTTTCACGTCTCTAAAAATTCTGAAAAAAGTCCATAATTTTCTACGCATTTAAAAAAAAAACTAGTAATCATAATATTACAACCATTCCACAATTTCTATTCTGTGTATCTTCTATCCAACTATTCTCAAACGTTGCGAATCTATTTTTCACTATACCTGTTATTTTATAACAGGTATCTCGTGTTTTTTTCGCACGTATTTCCGAACAATTGAGAAAAATATCGATCACGATCCACCTAGCATTCCAACGTGATCGAGTTCATCCGTCGAGTTTGTCCGAATTCGATGACGAAACGAGCGGATGACTCGATAATTTACGTCGAAGCCGTTCAGAATTTTCCGGGTGAACGGATCTACTATAATTGAAAGTTGATTTGAGAATGTTCCTCGGCGGTTTTTTTTTCATTTGTTTTTTTTGCACCCGGGCAAAAACCGGTACGGATATATTAATAGCAGCCGTGAACCTGTATGTATCGGTCGATCGCTCATCGCTGCAAAAGGAGGATACTGAATTCAGTGATACAGCTCCCATGTCGTGCCACTCTGTATAATACGTGCGTATAATACGTGTATAATACGTGTATAATACATGCATAATATGGGTATAATACGTGTATAATACGCGTATGATACGAGTAAAATACGTGTAAAATACGTGTAAAATAGTGTATAATACGTGTATGATACGTGTATAATACGTGTATAATACGTGTATGATACGTTTTCGTGATTGGTAGTATTGGCGTCGGTGAAATCTGGCGATATCGCGGTATTAGGGTTCGTTGATCTTGACGCTCCGCGGTCTGAACGCGGGATCATCCAGCTAACCGGGAAGACAAGAAGAGAAGAAGTCAGAGCGGCGAATGGCTAAGCTCAGGTCTCACGGCGCAGGCCGATGACCCGGGTTTCGCGGTTGTGCGTAAGAGATGACTGAACGGTACGAATTTCGGTGGAATTCATTTGAAAACTGGAAATTTCGAGTAGCGGGAGGAACGGGATTCGCAAACCGAGTCCGAGTCGTATTTTTGAAAATAACCGCGATGACGCACCGACGACGTCACGCGACTGGATCACTAGTATTTCCCAATTACTCGCTCGACCTGCCGACAATCTGTCCGCCAACAGAACTATCTACTTATTGGTAGCCATTTATTATTTCTCGTCTTGGGCATCTCGGCCGAAAAATTTGATTACTTTATTATTATTGGGTTTAAATTGACGTCCGAGTCATATTTGATTTCCGACGAGGATTCATTTTTGTCATATTTACTGACATGTTTCCATCAGAAATATGCTTTTTGTCACCAAAGACTACTTCGATTTTCGTACTACTTCACAAATTGATTAGGTAGAAATTACTGGAAAATTAGCAATTGTAACTGACTGAAAAAGGCGATGAAGACCAACGATTCGATGGATTACAAGTTTAAAGCCCAGTTAAATACCTATCGTAGTATTTTCCTTCAGTGATCGAACGAGACTATGAGTACTCGTGTATTTAATCATAACTTCCAATGTATATAATCATTGCATTCCTATATCTCATAATTTTTGTATATTCTTGTTGAATATCAGTATCACAATTATTCTATCCTTATTTTTACGTAATGTGCTGATGGCTAACAAACAAACAAACAAACACACAAACAAACAAACAAACAAACAAACAAACAAGCAAACAAGCAAACAAACAAACAAACAAACAAGCAAACAAGCAAACAAGCAAACAAGCAAACAAACAAACAAATAAACAAACAGGCAAATAGACAAACAGACAAACAGACAAACAGACAAACAGACAAACAGACAAACAGACAAACAGACAAACAGACAAACAGACAAACAAACAAACAGATAAACGGACAAACAGACAAACAGACAAACAGACGAATAAACAAACAAACAAACAAGCAAACAAACAAACAAACAAGCAAGCAAGCAAACAAACAAACAAACAAACAAACAGACAAACAAACAAATAAATAAATAAATAGGTAGGCAAATTTCGAAGTAAAAACAGTATGGAAATTATTTTTGACCCAAATCTGTTACTGTGCGTCGTTTGACGATTGGGAGGAGAATCGGATCACGTCTTCGCAAGTTTGATAGTGTGGTGTTATCGTTGACCCAGATACGAATCGCGCGTTATATTTCTGCGTGCCGAGTCAATCGCAATTGGATCTGTCTCCTGTAATCATCGTATTGCTGGGCAGCATCTCGTTGACGAAACGTGCGATAGCACATCGATTTAACACTAGAACATCAAAGGTACTCGTCGGAGTCTCACTTTCAGGCCGCGTCTCACGCGATCCTCCGCTCGCGCGGAAGAAGAGATGTCGCGTGTCAATGATACGACAGCAGTCTTGATCTTGACTAACGATATACGCGAGACATTATCATCATTGTTATCGACGAGATATAATATACAGCCGGTATGCCGCGTACCGTCGATTTAAATTTTCTGCACGCCACTTATCCGTTCACCGTATCAAAACACTCCTCCTGACGTCACTCGGCCAATGAATAACCAGCGTTGGGAATATATATCCCGAGGAAAACAACAACAACACGCTCGGCGAGTTCCGCAAAGAACGGACGAAGAAATCAGCCTCGTGATCTCGTTTGTCTTCGAATGACGAATCGAACCTCGCGCAGCTAATAAACGAGCTCTTCCGACGATTAACTGTACCCGCAACCACGACTATTACCATGACTACATTACCGTACTCGTCACTTCGGCAATGTCAATATTTTCATACTCGACAGCCGATGACGATTGTGACCGAAATTTGCCCAATAGCCGTCAGCTCTCAACAGCATAAAGTTGCCAATTTGGAGTGGCCGACCCAGTAACCACGACTAACGCAAGAGCCCCAATCATCGACACTATAGGAACGACACTCCACACTGCAATTTTGTCCACATTCCAAAACTAATTCAATCCATTTTTTGTGCGAAACACTGAAGTAGATGTTTTCACTTGTATGCATTTTCATGGCAACACATTTCCCGGCAAATATATTAAGCCCAAGCCCAAGGGTGTTAGTGGATTGCAGAAAACTTAGCAAGCCAATTACTGACACATCATTGAGCCCGTTATAGACGGTGCATAACACTCACCGCGTCTGAACGTAGTTGAAGTCATCCTTGACTTCACTAGCTAGTCAGAATTGTAAGAGCTAGTCTAGTTGATGTACCGTGGAAAAGTAGGGTTTCCAGCTGCTGTAACTTTCTTATCAAGTTGGAGCTACCAGATTTCAGAAGCTGCACGAATGATTTTCAGCTCCTAATAATATGGGCAACAATTAGAGTCAAACACCGCGCAGGGACTCTCGGATCTAGCTACTGCTACCACATTTCTCAAGCTGCAGTAACCACGAGAAAAAATCCTCTTCAACTATAAACGTTCGTTGTAGCAGCTCCCACATTTTGGAGTTTTGTATTGCCAGCGAAGATTGTGATCTCGTGTCTCGAATACTGCTCTCAGATAGTGTTTTAACAAGCGAGGTGGCCCGAACCTCACCTCGAGCAATTGAACATTGATGTGTCAACTTGGTTGAAAATCTCGAATCAGCGGGACGTTTCTGGTTCTCGGATTTGACAGGCGAGGTGAAATCTCGACTCGATGGGGTTTACACAACGCGAGGGTGTTTACATGCAACGCGATATTCCAGCCCCAGGTAGGAGCAGCTACAATTTCAAGGTTACTTCAACCATCTTTTCTTGGCATAGTATTAACGAAGTTACATAGTTGAGGACAATTTGAACTAAGTTAGCTGCAGAAAGCCCAAATCGGCTACAGCAGCTACATTGATGGGCTACTATTACCAGGACTCTAGTCGCAGTAGCTAGAAAAAGGGGTCCCAAGTGCTTTTCTCGAATAACCCTTTTGTTCTAGTTACCCTGACTAGGTACCATTTCTCTCGGTGTGTCATTCTTAAGCAGATTAGTGGATAAAATAGTAAGATTACACGGGTTGGCAATAACGAGGGCTGTTACCTTAAACGAGACTGGCATTGATGATGAAGGTGAAGCGGCGACTGCGCTGTGGAATGACTGCATACAGCAGGTCTAAGTAGAGAATACGTCAGAACAAGGGCGAACAATGGATATGTTCGAGGTAAATAAATTTGTTCGAAAATCCTTTGCGCGCCTCGTCAATCTAACTGTACTCCTCAACACTCCTGTAGAGCCGTATATAGCGGTGTGTCGTACTCCGTGCACGAGAGATAGATACAGACAAGGAACGAGGCAGAGATAGAAAGAGAGACAAGTATATACGTGTATCATGACATAACGCGGGTTTAGCGTCGGGGCGTCGACCCGCGGACACGTCGTCGCGTAGCGTCAACGTATCTCCGACACGTATGAGAACGTCATAGAAGAAGGAGCCGTGCTGCTGCTGGCCATGGGCATAACACGTATTTACCTACCTACCTGGACTTACTCCCGTTCTACACTAGAAAGTCCGCCCGGCGACGTGGCAACGAAAGCAACGTACGAAAAACGTGAACTCTTCACTGCCACAAAGAGTAGCAGTGAACGGCCTCCTCGTCTTGCCAAATGAAAATCAACACCTTCGCAGCACGGTGTGTGGAGAAAATCCGGGGAACCCTCAAATCTGTTGATACTGGGGTATCCAGCGGTAAAAAGTAGATTTGCACTGGATGTCAAGAATGTAGACCTTCAGTCCAGTATCACTAGTGCATCTACCTCGATGATGCCTGAGAGTGAAGAGGTGGTGCACTGGCTTGTGTGTGTCTCAAAAACGAGATTGCTCCGAGATGCAGGGATACTCTGTGGTTTTTTGAGTTTGGCCCATCACTTTTTGCGGAGTTGGCGAAACAATTTGAAAATTAGTGGCGAGGGGTACGTTCCTCGTTTGTGGGGTGTCTGAGGAAGTTTCGCATGGAACCTGAATTTCGTTTTCTTCACAAAATCGTAGGGTATTTAGCGGTCGCGCTGGCAGTTCATGACTATTTTTCTGACCTACATAACGCGAAAGTTCATTGGCTTTCCTCTTCTTCGCGGCTTCTTCTTTGTACACAAGCCGTTGCGAATGGTCATGATGATTCGTTTGTCCGATAACGAGAACGCGTTCCCCGTACTTATACATGCGATCGTATATCAAAAAGTGCGTCATTCACGCATCAGGCATTTCCGCTCGTTTCTCGCGCGAGATCTTCGGAAATTCCTGATCGATAGATCCGATTCGTCGTAGGTGTCGAAGATCTTCGCGAAGAATCGTGGATGATTGAAAAAAATCGATTTTTTTTCCGACGCTGAAGAATTGGTTCTCAGGCACCTGTAGAAAGTGCTCACACAAATTTGAGCTCTCAATAACAATAGGAAGATCCTCCTCAGCACAGTTTTCCATTTTTTTCTGCAGGCCCTCATAAAAAATTCTATATCTTATCATTCATCAGACGTTTTATCACACCTCTATACATATTTTTGTAGAGAATTGAATGCTCTACAAAAAAGGACGGATGCGTTCAAACGATTTCTCTAACCATTTAAAAGATATTCAAGGTCAAAGTTTGCCAATTTTTTTTTTTTAATAATGTTGTAGCTCGATGAAAAATAACTATTGTTAAATGAATAGGACATGTTTTTGTAGGGAATTCAACGCTCTACAAGAAAGGTCTGATGTGTTTAATCGATTACTCTGACCGTAGAGAAGATATTTGTGTCCGAATCCCGAGTTTCGAATTCCTGGCACTTGGAAAAACAATTTATCGATAAGACGTTCGTGACGAAAAATTGAATTTGGAACGTGAGATATCGGCCGCGCTGCGTCATTCCGATAGATTTACATACGAGGTGAGGAGAACTTGGCGTACGAATTTTTTGATAACCGAGGTCTGTGAACGCCGAGATTATAATCCGCTCTACTCGCAGGCATCGCGTAACGAGGACAGAGCACGAACGAATTCGAACGCTTGGAAATAGGCTAATCGCGACGCCCCACCATTTTTTATCGCTCGCGACGATGTGAATGAACTCTTATTTTTAACAGTTCAACTTGCCTCTACCTGGTTACTGACCCACGTTCCGTATTCCCGAACAGTTTACTCAACTCTGAATTGTTATCATTGTCGCTGGGGCATATTTCTCTCTCCCTCTCTCTCGCACGCGTACGTAAGTGTCCGACCTGTAGGTACGTATGATTTCGTGTACCGCACACCTACGCGCCACTACGCGCATGAAACGCCGACATTCCGCGCAATTAAAAATAATCACATACCAAACCCCATTTTGCTACCGTAAACAACTACCGAAGAAAACGAAACGAGACGAATGAAAAAAACGAAAGAAAAAAGGACAAACAAAAACCGCGATACGTTGGCGTTATAAAAATGTATGAGCAGAAAGTTCGAGAAAATTTATGTTCCATTTTCGAATTTACGGAAATTCGTTCGCTACTGCTCAAAATGTTTGTCGGCAATGGCTATTGGTAAAAACGGTGTCACGTATAATATTTAAGAGGGAAAAAACTTCGAACCCCATAAGAAACCCCATAAGCTACGAATATGAGCATTAGAAAATCGTCACAGGAAGGAAGACTTTCAATCCCATAAAACCCCATAAAACCCCATAAAACGCCATAAAACCCCATGAAAACTCAAGATACGGGAGAAGAGATAGTGAATGATCACAGGCGATGATTAACGATAATGACACGTGATGAATTTTGGATTTTCGTATTTGTAGTTTATGGGTATTTTTTATGGGGTTGGGAGCTTTCCCCCTGTTTAATATTATATGGGATACCGTTTTTTTATACCACCCATTGCCCGAACAAAATTTGGAGCAGTTTTCATCGCTTGAAAGGTAATCACCGTTTAAGTAAGACTTACGACCCCATAAAACCCCATAAAGCACGCAAAATGCGGGACAGAAGATAGTGACCGATCACAGGCGACGATTACTGATGATGACACATGACGATTCTTCAATTTTCATATTCGTAGTTTATGGGGTTTTTTATGGGGTTTGAAGTCATCTACCTCCGCAATATTATATAGGATACTATTTTTTGACATTAGCTATTGCCAGAACAAAACTTGGAGCAGTTTTTCGCAACAGTCCGCGATTGTAAATGTTTACCAAAAATTCTTACCAAACCCAACGTAACCCCATTTTATTACCGTAAACAATTGCCAAAGAAAACGAAACGACAGCAAAAAAACAAGACAAATTTTAATGGCGGAAAAGTCGACACAAATTTTCGAATTTTCGTTGAGAAAGCCGAATTTATGGAAATTATATTTCCGTTGGGCAAGGGAAATTCTAATGTCCGACGGTTATTGAAATTTAACGTCCGATTTTTCCCTCATTTTGTATTCCGCTCGACGAACTGTTCGTAGAGTTGTTCAAATTCTAGGAATCCCTACGTCCGTCCGGGTTTTCCGGGGTCATCTCGAGCTTTCATCTATTCACCTCGCATCACCGAGGGCTGCGGATAAAAAATGATTGCTGTGCCGAGGATGATCGTGGAATTATTTCCGACCCGATTTCGTAGCCCCACTCCATTATCTCGCGAGTAGGCAGGTACTGTTCTATTTCTCCGAGTCTTCGTGCGAAAGAAGTACTCGTCTCTTCACGGTCCGCTACTTCAGCCGCGAAATTTCTAGAATCGAACGTTACCGGCCATCGCGAGTGTTTTGTTTACCAAAATCGCGCACAGTGCGATAAAAACATACGTAAACGTTGTAAATCGTTCTCCGGTTCAGTTTCCGACTTTTTTGCAAGGAATCTCCTCAAAAAACAAACTAAGCACTTAAGCCCGCCCATTTCTCGAATATTGAGTTTTCGAGGTTAGGAATTGCCTTGTCCTCTTTTTCCAGAGTCTGAACCCTCAAACTGCATCTTTGAAACGATGTAGACTGATAAATGCCTCCAAATTCAAACTGCCTACAATCTCCACCCCTAATTAGCGGAAACAAGCATCCTAACCTCAAAAACCTCATATTCCACCAACGCGCAGATTGACGTGAAACCTTGATATTTCTTGAGTATTCGAGGGAAAAAAGTCATTTGAAAATCTCAAAAACTAGACTGCGCGACTGTTTTTTTTCAGACCAAACCTAACCCAGGCGTACAACCGATTTTCACAGCAGTTTTCGAGACTTCGCAGTTTCGGCCACGCGACTCGAGAATGTTGCGGACAGATAATGTCTTTGGCGCGTTGGAACATTGCCAGTATTGAATCATCGTTGCCTTATGCAACCACGTGGCGCGGTAGCAATTTGCAACGGCATTCCGACAGCCGCGATGCATTTCTCAGGCAGGCGTAGGGTACGAGTAGCAACGGGTCATTCAGTCGGTCGATGGCTGATTGAAAGATCTAGAAACGGCCCGGTGATATAATACGACAGCAATAAAAATAATAATAATACTAATAATATTAATAATGTAATAATAGTAATACTAATAGTAATAGTAATAGTAATAATACTAATAGTAGTAATAGTAATAGTAATACTAATAGTAGTAATAGTAATAGTAATAGTAATACTAATAGTAGTAATAGTAATAGTAATCGTGATACTAATAGTAATAGTAATAGTAATAGTAATAGTAATAGTAATAGTAATAATTGTAATATTAATAATAGTAAAAGTAATACTAGTAATAGTAATAGTAATAGTAATAGTGGTAGTGATAGTAATAGTAATAGTGACGATGATGACGACGATAATAGTAATAATAATAATCGTAGGTGGGCGAAGCCCGGGGGAACGAGCAAGGAAGAAGACGTTGGCCGGAAAAACGTGCGGGTCATCGAGTCCTAACCTGTTACGACACTTCCGCGCTCGCACGAGCCCGCGTATAGGTTACCTGGTTACAGACCGGAGTTCAGGCCAACGGAGTTCAGTGCCTTCGGAATCGCGGATTTCGATTTTTTTTTCCTTTTTTTCCACGGAATTTTATCGGCGAGTAACGGATTCGCGCGACTGCCTCGATACACCGTGCCGGGATGGACTTTCGATTGACAGGCATAAACAATCCGAGACTCCGAGTTCTTCCTATTGCGAATCGCGTGGCTTGGATCGGGAGCCACGATCCTATTGTTTCGAGTATCGCCAAGCGGCGCTTTTGCCAGTGTTCGTCGTTTGTCGTTCAAGTATCGACGATTGTCGTTGATCGTCGATTGTCGTTGATCGTCGATCGCCGATCGTTTGGCAATGACCGGGAAAACGCCGCGGCGCGTCGTGGTGCCTCGAAAACGAGACCCATTTCTCTCGCCGTCCGTTCCGAGCGACAGCAAGAGGCCGTTGCCCTCGCCGCTCGTAAACAGAGTGCTTAGAAGGTTCCAGGCCTAGTAGACAGGACGCGCGGACCGCTATTTTACACCGCTGCGCGGACCCTGGTTCTGTCTGGGCATTCGCATACAAGCCAGAACGTTCGGCTGTGACCACCTCCACGGACTGCACAGCTCGTGTGGGAGTGCGAGAGACACAGAGACAGAGAGAGACACAGAGACACAGAGAGAGAGAGAGAGAGCACGACCATATTTCCTGCCCAGCGATACCCGATAGCCAGATAACCGCGAGCAAATCGGCAAATCAGCGAAACGGTTCGCAAACGACACGCAAGAATCGTCCGCTCGAAATGGGTAAACCGAGCCGCTCGCGAAGACTTTCGTTTGCGAGTAGCAGCGGATTCCTGTTGGTAACCTAAAAAAACCTCGACGATAGTCGTAGCTAACGCCAATTTTGATCGCCTCTATTTTATCTACGCCTTTTTTCACCCGCGACTCGATCCGGACCCGCGCTCGCTACGTTCGAGAGAGGAATACCGTAAGCACTAGCTTTGTACGCGACGATCGATGAGAATACAGGAGTTCCGGCTGGGGCGATGCTTTTTTTTCTTGTTCAGGGCTCAGAAATAATTAGGTTTACCTGCTGAATGAGAAAAAAGAAGTCTGCGATCGGTTTTTGTGGGAACTCTCGCCTGAGCTCCTCGGCAAGTACTTCAACGGCCGGATCGTACTTCGATATCGGAATGGCGTAATACTCTTTGTTTCAATAGCCACGAGTCCTCACGTAACCGGTACCGTTTGACGGGGATGATGATAGCTCGGCTGGTAATGGTTATCAACACTTTTTTTCCTCGCTCTCGTACTCGGGGACACGCTACCGCCGCTCTATTTCTCATTCCGCACCAACTAGGGGACGAGATTTCACAGGATTTCCAAACTGATGGAATTTATATTCAACCAGATAAGGGGGGGGGGAGATCCTACGGATGTCCAGACGCATACGATATGTATTATCGAGGGATCTCGTCGAGGTGGAGGGTTGAGAACGATGACCGATGAAAAATGCGTGCTTTGAATACGTGACGGGCTCAACCGTCTATGACTCTCTAGGCCACTGACCGCTTGGACTCAACGGAAAGTGTCAGCCTGTCCATCGACCACTGTCCTTTGCTCGAGGATGACGAATAGTTGTGTGCGAATAGAATAGTGTTCGAAACTAATCGAATCGAACAGTAGGTACTATTCGAATCAAATAATTCGAACCTTCCGATAATTCGGAGATTTTTCGAATTTGGATTTTTCTGGAACACAATTATTCATGTCGTCATTGTGTAAAGCGTAGAAATTTTTGGGTAGAATACTCAACATTTTAGTGCATTGATTCAGCACAATCGTGGTAGTTCGATCAGTTAATTTTTCAATGCACAAAAGTGTTACTCGATACTAGAGTAGCACTTTTTAAATGTTACTCTCAAGTCAACACGAAAAGTGTGTTGAATTTGCACAGTGTGTGTGTAAATTTAGCACATCAATGTGCGAAATTGTTGTGTAGAGTATTCAACATTTTAGAGTGTTGATTTATCACAATCGTAGTGTTGTTCGAACAATTTGTTTTTCAACACAGAAAAGTGTAACTTGGTACTAGAGTAACACTTTTTAAATGTCACTTTCAAATCAACGCGAAAAATGTGCTGAGTACACAGTGTATGTGCCAAATATGACGCTTCATCGTTTATACACTGTTGTATAAATTTATAAGTTCATCATTTATACACTTTCTTTAATCACTTTCGCACAAAAAAATTTCTTCTGGATGAATTCAGCGCTCTGCTGGATGCATCCTCATAAACAACATTTTTTTCATCGAGTTGAGTAGAAACAAATTGTGATCCAGTCTTGCGAAATTCACGTCTGGATTTTAATTGTAAATTAATTATTATTCAAGGTGAAATTGTTTTCGTCAATTATTTTAAACTAATTAGAATACAAAAGGTAGCAAAACGCTACTTTTTGTCTAGCTATATAGCTAGATATATGATCATCTTTCACAGTAGGAAGATACGTCTAACACGTCCTTGCAGAGTTTCGACTGCGAGGTCTTCTGCCAAAAACTGGGCATCCCATCTATCGTTGTCCCAGTAAAGGCAGCGAAAGGAACAGGTATTCGATTGCCCTCGAGGCGGAGAACATTGGAGCAATCAATGAATAGTGAAACGTGACCGCGAAACTGTACGAATATGGAGAAAATAAAAAAAAACGAGAAAATTGAAGCGAATTACGATCACGGTGATTGCGAATGGCTAATGTGCGAAACGCGTTCAAACTTTCGAACGGATTTTCATTTTCACCGATTAGTTCCGACGAGGGATAGCAACTGTTGCGAAACGATTTGAATACGCGCTCGAATCGCCGCAGATCAGATTCGACGAGATTGGACCTATCATTTGCATCTACCAACTGGACCTACTCCCATTTGGATCGACCAACTGGATCTAACATTCAGACCTGCCAACTGGGCCTACCATTTCGATTTACTAACTAGACCTACTATTTGGATTTACCAACTGGACCTGCCAACTGGATGTAATAACTGGACGTACTATTTTTACTACCATTTGGACTCGTCAACTGGATATACTATTCAGACTGACTGACAGACCAACTGGGCCCACCATTTTGACTACCTAAAGGACCTACCAACAATACCTGTCAGTACCCCATTCAGACCTACCATTTGGATCGACCAACTGGATCTAACATTCAGACCTAGCAACTGGGCCTACTATTTGGGTTTACCAATTGGACCTACTATTTGGACCTACCATTTGAATTTATCAAGTGGATCTACCAACTGGACATACAATTTTCATCTACCAACTGGATGTAACAACTGAACCTACCATTTTGACCTGCCAACTGGATATACCAACTGGTCACATCATTTTGACCTGCCAACTGGATCTACCAAATGGACACACCATTTTGACCTGCCAACTGGATCTACCAACTGGACACACCATTTTCACCTGCCAACTGGATGTACCAACTGGATACACCATTTTGACCTGCCAACTGGATCTACCAACTGGACACACCATTTTGACCTGCCAACTGGATGTACCAACTGGACGTACCATTTTGACCACGATTTGGACTTACCAACTGGATCTACCATTTAGACTCACCAATTGGACCTACTATTTCGATCCACCAATCAATTGGACCGACTTTTTGGACCTGCCAATCGGATCCACCAACTGGACCTGCCATTTTGACCAGCATTTAGACCAAGGTACCAAATGGATCTACTATTCAGACCTGCCAACTGGATCTACTACCAACTGGATCGACCAACTCGGCCTACAAACTGGGCCTACGAACTGGGCCCACCATTTCGACGTACCAACTGGACCTACCAAATGTCAGCGTGGAATGAGAAATAAATGTATCTCGAACGTTCCGAGAAATCGATTCGCGCGATACGACGGCTATCTCGGCTGTCCGAGCATATCTCGCTCCAAATCTCGATGCAATATTAATCAACTCTCGATAGCGACGCGCGACATCGAGAGCGCGTATTCTCGTGCCGAGCGACTGACCGCGAGAGGAGGCCAAGAGGAAACCGCGAGAGGAGGTCGAGAGCCTCGAAAGGAAGCCGAGAGGAAGCTGCAAGAGGAAGCCGAGCCAGTGAACGCGGTTCAACTCTGCAACGCCGACCCGTCGGTCACTCACCTCGATACGTATTGCTCCACATCCCTGTGAGATAAGGTAGAATTCTCCTGCATACTCGAAGACGCGTGGCCTGGCGCCCGCCGATCGCGGCGCACGCGGCTCTTTAAAATTTACGAGAAACGAGACAACGACCGGGCATTCGAGTAGTAGATTATATAATCACGATAAAAAAGGTCCGTTCCATCAAACTTTTCTCGTGCCTCGTTCCACATCAGTTTCGGTAGCGCTTGACATTTTTCCCCAACCCTAACCTCGACGACCCCTGGAACAGGATTGATTCATTCATTTTTTCAATTCATTTGTTTGTTTGTTCATCCATTTATGTATCTACTTTACTCCTCGAATAAAATTTTATAGGCTCTAAAAATGGCGGAGCAATTTTTTCCCCCCAAATTTGGGGGAAGCCCCGAAGTTGGCTCGATGCACGCTATCGGTGCTTTTCTTTTTTCGACCGGAATTAAAATGACCGGCTTCCGAAATACAAGTTTCGAACGAGATGATGTAAAACATTGGGTAAGCCGAAGACTTCTGTATTTTCTGTGTCAATGACCGAACGCAGCGACGACTCCGTGTCTGTGCAGTCGGAGAAATCGGTGCGAGTGAGTCGGTTCGTTTCAACGAAAGTAGGAAAGAAATCGTCGTTGAAGCATTTCCACGACTCTCTTTCGTCGAGGAAACTGATGTGGACTCGTAGAAAACATGGAGAAACGAAGTACTCAAAGGCTCTTCAATGGACGACGGATTTTGTAAATTTACACATTTTTTCGGCAGGGGGGCGGTGGGGCACCGCGGCCCCCCTACTTTTCGTGAGTTTCGATCATTACACCGGACTAATCTTATTCCATTTCTAATAAATAGACCGCCATTTTGGATCACACCCAAAATAAAAAACAAAAAAAATCTGGGGCACAACGGCCCCCCTTCAAAAAATATTTTTTTTTTACCCCGAGAAATTATTTCGATGTTGAAAGTGTCTGTCTTTATCATAGTTACTCTGCTTACTTTAAGCTTTACTGACTCGAAAAAAAAGGTTTAAGGCTGATTTTTTTTTGACCCAATTTTTGGGACTCATGATTATGATTCGGTTATCGGGGATCATCTTCACAATAAGTGAAAACATCAAAGTCATCATATTTTCGCGAAAGAAGAAGCTAAAAAAATGTTTGGGCCAATTTTTTGAGGGGGGCCCCCCGCCCCCTCGAACCCTCGCCATCATTCGAGCAACGCACTTTTTCGGCATATAATTCCGAAATCTTATTTTTTTTTCAGAAATATAAAATCCAAAAAAATTATGCAATAAAAAAATCCAAAAAATATGCGAAAAAATCCACACACAAATTGTGCAAAATCCAAAAAATTAGCAAGAAAAAGATCCAAAAAAATTATGCGATAAAAAATCTCAAAAAATACGCAAAAAATCCAAAACAATAGCAAGAAAAAATCTAAAAAATACGCAAAAAAATCCAGAAAATAGCAAAAAAAATCCTCAAAAAAATATCAAAAAAAAAAAAAACTGTAAAAAATATGCAAGAAAATTCAAAAAATCTCAAAAAATAATGCAACAAATTCTGTTCTGGTCCAGAAAATTCCGCGAATTATGTACTGGTCGCGAACGTCAGATTTGAAAAAGAAAATATCGCCGCATTTGCAACGATCAATGCCCCCCGACGGGGATTCGCGTTTGACTCCTCCTATTTGGCATCGTTGTTACATCGGTCGATGTGTAACCTTGATTCGACGATGAACCGCGGTGGATGACCTCGGCCTCGCGCTCTTTCGAATTCAACCGATCAACGTCTCGTCCTTGAAACTAAAAAAAACAAACTCATTTCTTTTTTTGCGCAGGAAAAACGCGGATGCCTCTTCCAACTGCGCGCGATTCGCACGTTCGGCAACCAATTTTCAACGACCGTTGGATTGGCCTTGTCAGGTCGCTGACTCCGAATCGCCGCGACCATTTTGTTGCCTCGCAAATTATTCGGATTTCCAATAAGACGTTTTCTACGCGTCTGACCAAAGCTACGCGCGCAAGTGAAGTGTCGTGCCGCGACGTACGCAGCTCTCAAACTTTATTCCACGAATTATTATTCGTCCAATACCATCATCCATGCCACTACGCAACTCGAGCACTCTTCCTCGAACAGTGTGACTCGATCGAAAATTTCAGGACACCCCTTACGTCCCGTTTCTACGAATAAAAACAACCACAAAATCCATTCCATCACAAAAAATGTTGTCTTTCGTTTTACTTGCTCCAATTATCATGCTAAACATACAACAAACATATTTCAACAGTGTTGTTCACAAACAAACAATTTATTCGTTCCAATTTTTTTATTACAAAGTAAGAGAAACGTAATACTATATTTAACCGATTTCCAACAAATTTAATTATTTGTCGTTTGTCCAATTTTTTAAATAAACAAAAATTCAAATTGAAAACTCACAGCACTGCTCTTGTATCACTATGAAATTGGATAACGTCTTTAAAATTGCCAACGATCGGTGTGTAATAATGTCCCGGTCGCTGAACACGAATCCGGCGTCAGAATTGCGAAATTCAATATGGCGGACCCAAAATGGCGGGCTCAAAATGGCTGACGAGTCTCTGAACACTATTAGCGTCGCAAGAACAGTGTACATGGGGTTTGTGTGGTCGCTGAATTCGAATCTGGCATTGCAATAGTGAAATCAGTACGTCAGAATCGAAATATCGAACAACAAAAAATGATCGCGAATCGCATAAATTATTATTCATGTCCCTGTAAATGTACATGCTATGGGGTATTTGATAACATGACAAAGCTTCTACCCCGTTGCTGACAAATTGGCGAAGAATTCAAAAACCTGAAGAATCCATTCCCGAATTCTATTTTTTAGGGGTTGGGCTTGCAGGTCCAAAAATCGATTCACAAGCTCTAATTTTGTGCGATTTGCCTACATTTTGGATGCTGGATAAAAAACAGAACAGTGAAATTTTTGTTCAACGCATACTCAAGATATATGCACAAAAATTGGTCATCGAGGGAGAAAAATCGGTTGGTGGTTTTTTAGAGGCATTTTATTGGTTGCTGGCAACTTTGGTGTAGCCAAAAATCGCTGCTGAATTCCTGTACCTATGCCTCCCCAAGCTCTCCTCTCGGTATCGTGGTACACGCGACGCGGCTAGTTCTCACGATGTTTCGGAAACATTACCGCAACGTAACATTGCCTATTACGTGTCGATGACGTTACACCGCGATGTTTTTGAATCATCGCCGCAACCAATATATTCCGTAACGGCACGACAGACGTTTTCCTCGTTTGCCTCCTCGTACTCGGCACAATCGCCAATGGATGAGTCGTCGATCGTCACGTGGCAACTTTTGAAAAGAATCAAACGTTCCTCCTATCTTAACATAACACGACGGCGCAAGGTGTCACTGACTTCTGCGTATAGGTGATCGACCTCCATACACCTCCCGTAACTCCCACTGCGCGTAACCAACCTCTTGCCCTCCACCTCCGCGACTCTCCCCCCCCGATGCTGATTTCTCTCCCACCGTCTCGCCAGTTTTCATTGCCGTCGATTTTGCCCCCCTCTATCTTTGTGCCGATCCGACCCAGTGGCGGATTCACCAGCAGGCCGAGTGGCCAAGGGTAGCAGATTTTTGGGGCGGATTTTTTTTGTTTTGCCACCCGTTAGATTTTCTTAAGCCAATTTGCTGATGCCTTGCAGAAAAAAGTCCATTTATCCGATGACATTTTTCTCTTACTTTCATTGCACGATCAACGGTGGTGCAAACTCGTATGTTCTGGGATGAAACACGCGGCTCGCGACCCCCAACCAGTAATCGGCCACTTTGCGTAAGTGGAAGAGAGCGGAATTGCTGAAAATATATTTCACACTTTCCTCATTACCCACTCAGGCAAGTCAGACTACTGGCTGGGGGCTGCAAACTGGGAGGTTTATGTGGGGGAGACCGGGGCACAGCGGCCCCCCTCAAAAAAGTACAGAGAACGAGGCGATCCGAACCCCCGGGGCACAGAGGACCCCCTACAGAATTTGCAGAGACCAGGGGCCCCTCAAAATTGGGGGAGACCGGAGGCGCAGCGGACCCCTCAAAATTGGGGGAGACCGGGGGCACAGCGAACTCTTCAAAATTTGGGGAGACTGGGGGCACAGCGGACCCCTCAAAATTTGGAGAAACCTGGGGGCACAGCGGACCCCTCAAAATTTGGAGCGACTGGGAGGCACAGCGGACCCCGCAAAAATGTACGGAGACTGGGGGCACAGCGTACCCCCTCAAAGGGAGTCCGTTGTACCCCGAATTTTTGTGGTTCAATTATCGCAAACCAATTATGAATTTGTTCAAGATAGGCCAAAACAACTTGTACTCAGTGGTTAAAAAGCACAAAAAATAATTCAAAGGCTTAAGGGGTGCGCCGTACCCGGCCTCCCCTACCTTAGGGTGTATCATGTTCAGGCGAAATGTTTTTCGTCCCACCTAAAAATCTGTTGATTGACTTTCCAAAAAATATATTTCCGCTAGAATTTTTTTGAGTAAATTAGAGGCTCTCCACTCTTTCACAAATTCGATTTCCCCAACAAATAACACAAGGACATTTTTTTTCGTTTCAACTCGATTTTTCGGTATTCAAAAGATTGTGAAAAAAAATGAGTAGGTATATAACTTTTGTAGAGCATTAAATTAGCTACAACAAGTTTCTCCGAGCAGCTTTTTTTACATGGCCGCCATTTTGCTAGAATTATTTTGCGAATTGCTCTCTGGTCAAACGAAAACTGCATCTCTACCCTTCAAGACATAACCAAGACCTTCGTTTTCAGATCACCAAAGAGAGTGGAATCGTGTCAGCCAGGGGGCAGCTTTTTCTTGAGTCTCCACTTTGCGGGCCTAACTTTTTGACTTTTTTTCCTACTAAATTTTGTTGTGCTCTTTAAAGACGAATAAACAACTGATGAAGACTTGATGGCAAAAATCTTGACCGTTTTTTATTGGCAGCGTTTTGAAGGGCACCTGAAATTTGGCCCTGTAGACTAGAAGAGCCCCTGAGTTTCGTCAATGCGGCATGCACATCATCGTGTGCGTATTTGTCGCACGTGATTGAGGTTTGATTAGCTCAGAGATATACCAGAAAACTGTTTTCCCGCAAGTTCAACCAATTTGTTGGAATGTGGAGATAATCCAGGAACTGACGATCCCAGAGGAAAGGGTGGCGACAATTGAACAGTCTGTACTTGGGAAGTGCGTAAATCCGCCACTGGCTCCGTCAATCGATTTCTGCTAAATGCTCGCGCTGATTGACTCCACGGAGCTCGGGTTGGTTGGTAGGTAGGTAGATAGGTAGGTAGGTTGGTAGGTTGGCTGAGCATGGTGGATCGTGATGGAAGTTACGACGTGACGCAACTTCGGTTATTCAACCGATCCAGCCGCGATCCTCGTGCCGACACGATCCGATGATCTGCGGAGACTGACGCGAAAGTTCTCCGTGAGTCGAAGCCGTTTCGAAGGTACTGGCTAAGTAAGTAGCGTAGAAAGAACGATGATCGGAGCGAGCGCGCGGTGAGTGGACGAATGATCCACGCCACGGAGCTGACGTCGGTCAACTCAGATGCGAAACGGGGTAATCGACCCACTGTGAACTCGTTCGCGGTCGAATCCTATGTCACGACCCAAATTACTCTTGCGGGGAAAATCGAAAGATTCGCAACATTCAATATACACGAAATGGTCATATTTTCCCAAAATTTGGGAATTTTTTTCAAATTTTTAAAACCTGCCTTTTTTCTACCAAAAATAACTAATTTTCGTCTAATTAAATACGATTATATCGTTATATTCAGTCAGCGCAAAATAATAAACAACTCGATGTACCTACTTCGGAACGTTCATATTAGCAACTATTTTGTACTTTCATTTTCTACTTGAATTCTCGTATCACTGATCAAATTATATCTAGTTACGCCGTATTACCAGCAAATGTAGAGCAAGCACAAGATACGCGTATTGCATAAAGTAATTTTCGAATAAAAAAGTATTTTCTTCGCACTAATAAAAGTGCTAACAGTGCCAGAAAAAAATGCACAGCTTAGGTACAAAATATGATTTTAGTTATTTTTTTACCTATCAAAAAAATAGTATAGTAATTTTTAGTTACGGTTAGCCCGTTCGCCACAAGTTTCGACGGAATGTTACAGTTGTAGTCATGGCAAACGATACGAAACGTTTTTGAACCGAGAGGATGACGACAATAGGATGTACGAGTACATCGCGTCTTTTGATAGTACAGTTAAGGCTGAACATCGACGACATAGGCAGCGTCGATTACGCGCGCCACGCCGATGAAAGAGGAGGTTCGTGTAGCCTGATATCACGCCAAATGCGTTGTTGTACTCAAACAGCGCTGCGACGTAGCTACCTACATATTTATGTACCCGTAGCGCTCACGTTTCGCGAAAATTCTCCCCGAGTTATAAGTCATTCCGCGCGCTCCACGGAGGAATACGCGGCGCTGGGCCCGCAGCCGCGCGCGGCACCTTATTCTCCCGCCGAGTCACCTCGCTCGCGAGAAACTCCACTCGAACGGGACCGCGGCGCGTCGATGCGCCGTATCGCATGGCTGTCGCCGGTGCGGTAAACTCGTGCGCGCGGTTCACTAAACTCCCAAGCGATGTGGCTCGCGGCTCACGTGATACGGTTCCCTTCGTTTATCCGTGCGCGCGTAGCCCGTACATGTCCGTGCAGTTTACTTATATCGACTTCGTCCAAGGATTCTAAAGTAACGGCATCCCAGCCGAGGACAGCGCCAGGACCCCTTCTCTTCGCGGTGTGAAAATCATCGAACAATTCTACACGTTTCTCTTCTTTGGTCGGTAATTTTCTTTTTTTCTGGCCTCGGAGCCAAGCGAAAAGAACTCTGGTTCGCGCGTTGTTTTCCCAAAGTATTCACTCCTTAGGTCACTAATCTCTGATTTCTTCCTCTGCTTGCCACTCTTCTACGAGGTGTTTCAGTGTGCCTACTGCTACGTCTTCTGATCTAGCCAGTACTGGCTCAGTAATGAATAGCAACAACTACGTACATCATTCATAGACACGTGTAAAAAAATACCCGGATTTTTTCTTCCGCCATCTGCAATTGTTTATAAAAAAAAAAATTGTTTACCATGCGAAGGCGGATCACCGCCGCCGCGTTGATCTATGCAGCGAATCAGCGTGCTTGCAACCACGTTGGCGGGATCTCGGTAGTTTTATGAATATAACGTGCTACGCGGGTCTGAAACATCGCCAGTCGGGGCATCGAGTTACAAGGCAACGGTGCCAAGCGAGAGAGAAATAAATACGCGAGAGGGAGAGGAAACGGATGAAATGGGTCGAGGTCAATGAACTGATATTTTCTAAACGGAATGTCACAGCTTGCGCCGAGTTTCATTGAGATTCCGTTTCATTAGTCCCACGAAACTCTCGGGAAGTCGATGAATTCCGCGTAATTTCGATGCGAGGCAAGTCGGAAATCGAAGGGAGTGCAGTTGTAAATCGGCGCTGTATGACCGGTCGGCTGAGGTCGTTCAGCGACCCCGGTTCGCGCTGAAACGGCTACGGGTATGCAGAGGAGTAGGGGTTACGAACGTCCATTAATTTGGTGATTCGTATAGAATTATGGGCGGCCCGGTGCTCCACCAGAGCTGATAATACTTCCGTCGGAAGCACTGGCCTTTGCCCCCCGACAAATTCATCTACAAGCCAGTTAATTCCACTCCGATTTTCTTATCGCCAGACTCAACTGATGCAGCCAGTTTTCAATAGTCAAAAAATAATTAAAAAAATAAAATAAAATAAAACAAAACAAAACAAAACAAAACAAAATAAAATAAAATAAAATAACATAAAATAAAATAAAATAAACTGGAATAAAATAAAATAGAATAAAATAAAACGGGATAAAATGGAACAAGATAAAATGGAATGGAATAAAATGAAATAAAATAAAGTGAAGTCAAATAAGATATAATGAAATTTAAAAAAAAATTGAAACGGCAGTAAACAATCATAGAGAACAATCCGATTATTTCGTATGCCAGGTGGATTACTTCGTATCGCATAATCGTTGTGGGTAATACGATTTGGAGATGAGCAGTCAGCTGCTCGAGGCTCGTTTGTATCCGGGAAACCTTCGAGCCTGACTATATTTGCATGAAAGTTGGAGTTTGATAAGCCTTGGTTCGGACTGCGGCGGGGTCGATGGATATTGAGCACACCTCGAGACAAGGTCCAGATGTGAAACGAAGAACAAATCATTTCGAAGGTTTTCGGCAACACCAGTCACTCAACCGTCAAACCTTCGTCAACCATTCCCTCTCTTTTGTAATTATCCATTTGTCATTACGTATTTCATATTCCTCCATTTTTCCCTCAAAGCAATTATTACGTCATCATTTCCCCCTATTTCTTGCTTTAAACAATTAATACATTTTTTTCTGGTATTTTTGCTCTGGACAATTATTTTGTTATTGCTTTTTTGTTTATTTGCTCTAAACAATTGATATATAGATTTTTTGTTTTTTTGATTTCAGAAATTATTAGTATTTTTTTTTCTGCGTCGAACAATTATTTTATTATTATTATTGTATAATTTTGTAGTGACATTTGTAAATGCAGGTGGCGAGGGACTGAAGCTAGTCTCAACTGTGCTCTGTACGTCTGTGCATAGACTATGTAGGGCCGTGAGTACTTGGTTGGAAATAACCATCAACTGGACTGTGGCGTTCCTCTGGATCTCTCGTATCGATACAATCGACAATCAATATCCAACAGCGTCGTTGAGATGATGTACCTACAGCGAAACTGATGTGTCAACCTTGTTTCCCTTTTGTTTATGTACACGTATTTCTAGACATTGATCAGGCGCCGCTGGATCGATGAAGCGTGAATTTGAGAGGTGGACCAAAGTCACGTCCTATTCGTGTACCATTTTGGTAGGCCAAAAAAGGCAAGATGCAAGTGCTCCTCTTCCTCCCTCCCTTGCCCCGCCACAACGATCTGTATCATTCTCTTTCTCCGTGTCTCTCGTTTAGCCCCCCACTTCCTCCTCTCGACGGAACCGGGGTCAATCGCAGCTTTCTCCACGGCTGTGAGCCCACGAGGAGCGACTAGTAGCAGACACGCAAGCGATCGTCGAGAGTAAAATTAAACGGGAGAAAGACGACAGAAGCGGAGAAAGGCAATACAATGAAAGTACTTTCTTGCTCTTCGACAAACGAGGCAAAGCAGGCTCGAGCCGCCACGCACACGCGCCGTTTACGTAAGCGCGGTGGTGGGCCCCGCGTGTGGCGACCCATACGGGGCCGCCCCTCCTCGTGACGGGGCTCATCAGGCTCGGGTAAATAAATTCGAAAACTGATCGTTTCGATTAGGAAACAAGCGAGGATCGCTCGCGTGTGAAGCGTGACAACTGGCGCGCGAGTTGCACAAGGGATTTCCAGGGCTCTGGGAGTCCTGAGACCCCGATAGCGGACATAGACCCCGTTCAGCACGGCGCACCGCCAAACTAACTACGTTGGCCGTGAGATTCCGAGTGCTGTCAGCTATTGCAACATCGTTGACGCGCGCACAGAGCCGCGGCATGTTCCAGCGGCTGGAAATCGAACGGAGTCTTGGCGGGGTCTCTGGTAGTTTGATGCCTTCCTAGTCGTGAAGTAGGTGGGAGAGGGAGAGAAAAACCGACTCGGTTGTGGAAATACGCGACGAGGGTTATGAATACAACGACTATTGCAACAACTGGAAGATGGCGAAGATAATTCCATGGAAAAAAAATGGAGTCATCGGGAGTCGGGTAATGGGGGGATGAAGCGAAGAAATGGGCGTTTCGACTGATTTATCGTTAGCCAGGGATCGATGCGGAACCGTACGGGTCGGGCAGGTAAGCCGAAGGTTTTGTTACAGGCGTAGAGCGAGGTTACGAAGCGTTTGCCTTCGAGACAATGGGAAATACATCGAGGAGTAACGGTAGCCCGGCAAGAGTTGGAATAATGATAAAAGAACGAAAAAAATTGCAAACGAGCGTAGCACTATCTCGCGGAGCAAGCCGTAACCCCGATGCTGCGCGCGATCTCTGATCAAGTTTGCTGACGCTAGATGGCAGGCGGATCTCTCGCTCTCTCTCGCTCTCTCGTCGGATTGGCTACAGCGCGTGGGTCGGCCGCTCCGCGCACCGCTGGCCCGAGCTCGCGGGCAATGTCAATGCCAACGCGAGGTGAGAACACGTGAGAGAGGGCCAGGCCGGAAATCGATAGCAGTTTCAGTGTCAAGCAATCGCGTGGCAGAGAGAGAGAGAGAGAGAGAGAGAGAGAGAGAGAGGGAGCGAGAAGGAGCAAGAGAGAGAGAGAGAGAGAGAGAGGGAGAGAGAGAGAGAGAGAGAGAAGGGTTGGTCGAGCGTTCAACTGTTTTCAGGAACATCGGAACCGTCCGGTCGTGAACCTGGGCGCCACGTCGATTGCGGTGCGCGCAGGAATCACAGAACAACTGACTGTCTCTGAGAGGGCCCTTAGCTTTGGACAAATTCGAACCAGTTCGGGACCCCGCGAACTTGCGTCCATTTAGATAAGGTGGATGCGAATGAGAAGATCGTTGGAAGACGAGTAAGAAAAGAAGGAAACAATAAACAACGAGACATCTGTGGCAATAATTCACGTCGAACTGACCTCGGTTAGCTCGAGGCTGCCTAGGAGCTTCTCGCCTGTTTTTCTCGACCACGGAAATAGCCGCTTCGCAAATCTGGACCGGATCAAACGTCGCGACGTCCCGCGTCGCCGAGCCTTGGCCGGCAGCTTCCCGATCCGAGTACCATTTAGAATCACTATCGCGGGAGTGATCGGTCCCGCGAACACTCTCGCCCTTCGTAATCACACGCGAACGAGACTCGACGGCTTCATCCATCCTGACGACCCTTTCGAATCTGGTCCGTCGTTCGATGGGAACTTTTTTACTATATTCTCATTTTTCGTTTTTTTCTTCTTCTTCTTTCGGGAAACTAGACGCGAACCACTAACGACGCGTCCCGACTGTATTATGACTTATCCGCGAATACAGGCATTTACCGCGATATTCCGGGGGAGGGGGCAGGGTTGCAGGACGGCATCGCGCGAGAGAGTAGGAGGACCTGGGCGCGCTTGCGTCGCGGAATCTACCCGCCAAACGACCCTGAAATTAGGGTTACGTCACACGTTCGCCAACCCCTCGCGTCTCTTCCGCAACCCAGCGTCTCAAGGTCAACGGTGCCCGGATGCGCGAAACGTTAATGCAGCCACTCGTATCTACTGTCAATAGTTGTAGTCATTACAGTATTACTATTACTACCACTGTTACTGTTGCTGTTATTATTATTACTACTGCCATTGTTAGTACTATTATTATTATCAGTATCACTACTACTACTATTAATATTGTTATTGTTATTGCCATCATCGTTATTACTGTTACTATTACTGTTACTATTATCACCATCATTATCATTCTTATTGTTACTACTACTACTACTACTGCTACTACTACTACTACTACTACTACTATCATCATTATTGTTACTATTATTATCATTGTCATTGCTGTTATAATTGTTATTATTATTGTCAGCATCATCATCACTATTACTGATATTATTATGATTATTATCATCATTATTGTGGTTTTTGCTGTTGTTGTTGTTCTCATTATTGGTGAGATTGATCGTTAATTTGTAAGTCGGGTAAACATCGACTATCGAACGATAAATTAATAACGTTATCATCCTTACGCATAGCCTCGCGGTTGTGGACTACTGTTGGCTGTCTATCGTTAATTTCTACTTTTTCAGGTGACAAAATCACTGTTCACTGACAATGCGTATTGGATTACACGTTTATGATGGGGCTGGTGTTCGGTTCATCGAATCTTGTCACAGCTATCGTATACGTGTCGTTCAATAATCACTGCGAGCGATGTGAAAAATAGGGGCACCTAATCGAACAGGAACTTTCACGTACTCGGAACGAATCTGCAACGTATCAATGCGGATCGGTGAACGCTTTTCTCGAGTGCCCTACAATTTGCAATAATTGCGCAGTCACGACGCGATAGTCGTGTAAGCTAGACCGATGGCCTACGATCAAACTTTCCATTTGCGCGGAATCACGATCGAGTGATACTACACACGAAACACGAACGTTGTTCCAGAAAACATACCGGAGGCCTGACATTTTGGGTCCACCATTTTGAGCCCGCCATTTTGGGTCCACCATATTGGATTTCGCAATTATAATACCGGATTCTTGTTCAATGACCCCGGACACTATTAAACACCAAATTTCGTCGAAATCGGTCGAACGGTGTTTTTTTCCCCCTAATATAGCATGTATGGTAAATTTCCAGTTGAGCGGTTAGTACAAGAATATGTAGTTTACTCGATGTGGAATCGAGGGATGTTGCAAAATCGTACGAAAAGAGAATCTTTTGTTTAAAATAATTCAGCTTGCTCCGCATGCAGTGTAAACCTGACAAGACAAACAGGACACTAGAACAGTTGGCACGAGTGATAAGAGCAACGTTATCGGTAAGAATGCCGTGTTTGCAGGCGGCACGGACTATTTTTTGAGGCCAAAAATTATCAAACGACCCAAATCAGCAAGAATTGTTTTCCTTTTCGAAATTTCCCGCCTCTGCGTTTGGCATTGGCGGGGGAATCCCCGGGCGAAATGATGGGACTAAAATCGAGCGTTTTTCAGTTCTCTCGTTCCAAAATTTGACAAGTTTCTCGGCAATTTTAATCTGTTGAGAAAAGTTCTTGAACCCCTGTGAAAAAAGATCACTCACGTTCGCCGCCCGGAAATTATCGCATGACCATAGGATTCAGTCCAACCGTCATCCGCGACTTACCTGTAACAGAGGAAGCAAAAAACTCGTGTTATTTTGAATAATATTGTAATAATATGCGATTGGTGTTGGGCATTCGGCGATCGTCCCAGATTCGGAACTGTTCGGAATCAATCGGAGATAAGGCTATTCGCGGGTGGCTGACAATGAGTTATTACTTCAAGGCTTATCGTAGCGTTCGAAGAGTAGTAAGCAATCCGCGATACCGACAATCTCACCTGTTCTCGCTACAGATTCCTGCTGTACCGACCCGTAGATACGCGATGGTACGAATCAGAGTCGCGAATTCGCAAATGACTAGTGGCGCCGCGCGGCGTTACGCGGTTCAACTGTCGCCGCGGGGCGCGCTGTACGCGCGTGACGCGAAATCCGCGGCCGGCGCGCGTACTTAATCGCGGCGGCGCGTAAACGGAGCGCTCGGTGCTGCTGGAGTTTTATACCGACTCGCATACCTTGAGTTCTTCTCACCCACTTGGCAGAGGCGGTCGTTGACCGCGGCACATTGAAAGTAGGACAAACAGCGAACTCTAGCAGCTAATGCCTCGGCGAGGCCTTGAGAATTACTGACGCATGCGCTTGTCTCCGCCTATCTATTTTATTTTCAACATCGCGCGGCTCCTGCCGCTAGGTAGCCTATACAACGGGTGTTCGCGAAACACTCGCGATGATCGTTCGCGTTTTTCGCCAAAATGGCAAAACACATTCGAGTCATTCTAAATGTTCCCCAATTTTCCCTCCCTTTGCGTTTCACGATCCAGCAGGAACCACGCATCGGCCTGCCCAAACCACGAGCTTAAGAAATCAAAATGGTACAATAAAGGCTATTTTTGCGAATTTTTTCGGCGTTGCTATGATGGATATTAGCATTAAAGTTGTTAGGCTAATTGGATACACTCTGAAGATATTGGATATTAGATATTGGATATTGGATATTGGATATTGGACATTGGATGTTCGATATTGGATATTGGATATTGGATATTGGATATTGGATATTGGATATTGGACAATGGATATTGGATAGTGGATACTGGATACTGGATGTTGAATATTGGATATTGTATACTGGATATTGGATATTGGATATTGGATACTGGATATTGGATATTGGATATTGGATACTGGACAATGGATATTGAATAGTGGATATTGGATATTGGATAGTGGATATTGGATATTGGCTATTGGATACTGGATGTTGAATATTGGATATTGTATACTGGATATTGGATATTGAATACTGAAAAAGGCCCGCCATTTTGTTAATTTTACATGAGAATTGATAACTGTAGTTTGAAACGAAGCCACAATTATGGTGATTTTTCATATCACCTGCCTAATTTTTGGAAAGTTACCTTTTTCGTAGATAAATATTGAACAAAATGATCAAAACAAATTTTTCAAATGTATTTCTTGAGCTATTTATATATCAACCTTCCGTTCTCACTATGGGCCTTTTTTGGATCCTAATTCACATGTTCATAATCGAATATTTCCGGAATTAAAAAAGGGTAGGTCTGATTGGATCATAAAAACGGTTCTGATAGAACTATTCCAGAATTTTTCTAGATTATTTTTGGCCACAATATTGGGAATCTTTTTAGGACCCAGAGGGAAGGCTAATATCTCTGCTAGCAACTTCAACCCAAATTTCGTGAAAATAGCGTTTTTCCGAGCCTCCAAAGTAAACTAACTCCTTAATCACAGGCCTCGCATCTGAAATGATCGAGGTGGCGCTCTCAGCCAAGTAGCAATTCGTAGTTCGGCTTGACGCCGCCAGGCTCGCTGTACTCGAGGGATGTTACGCGCAGCAGAGACAGCACCGTTTCCCCCACTTTTCCTACTCCGAGCGGACATCCCTCGATACTAGCGACACCAAGAGTACTGGAGCCCCCCGCCCCGCCTTTGAAACTCTATCCAGTCACGGGACCCGCATATAAGCCCGTGGTCCGAACGATCGCATAACCTCGAATTTGGATGTATCGTTAGATCCTAAGTCACGCTGTATATTCGCCTCGTTGCGTCGCTTACAGCCGCGAGGTTTATGACGTCGTACCGACTCGTGGACTTGATGTATATTGCAGCTTTGGATATGCTCTGTTTCCTCGGATAGCCGTGACCCAAGACCACGCAGTCCGGTCGACCCCCGCGATGCTTTCGAGGCAAGTCGAATAATCGGGTAAATGAAAAATAGTTTCCCAAACTCGCGTCCAACTGCAGGTGCCATGATTCGAAAAACGGTTGGGAAACGAACCCGCAGGAGAGACGAACGGGGCGACGCGAGTCAGCAGCGCCGGTGAATGAACGCTCGACTCGATTTCGACATCTCGCCTCGATGTAGACGCGTGCCTCTCTCATTTAAACGACGAACCGAGAGAACGTGAGCCGTTTTTTTTTTGGTTTTTGTTTTTCCAAAAAAATTTGACTATTTCCAATTTTTGGACGAATTCGAATTTTCCGCCCTTCGCGGCAACGACGTCGCTAGCTTCGGGGGCTGCAGGAAAACTGCCCTCGTTTGCCGAATTCGCCGAATAATATGCAAACAATAACGAGGCTTCGGACGGGAAAGTTTGTGAAAGTTGGCGAGGTGCAAGTTACATGCACTACAAATTACGCAACGCCGTACAATTACACCGCCCTGTTGAATAATCTACGAGATTCGTGTACATTCTAATTCAACTTTTTTCGCAAGACGGAGCAGAAAAAAAGAAAAACCAACGATCGCCTCGGGATACCGCTCATTTTCCTCGCACACGAATCTCCGGCATTTCCAATCATTTTTTTTACTCTTCTTCTCCTTTACTACTCTTCTTCTCGTTTTTTTACACGGCCTCCGCAACGCTTTTGGCAAATCGCGAAAGTGACGAACCGGACGATCGCGTTTTTTCTACGAAGTGCTGTTCTCTGTTTCGCGACATTTTTGTTCAAATAGGACGCAGCGAAGTAGCCGTTTTGGCGCCACGCCAAAATCGTACAGCGAAAGTGTGAGTTTTCTCAGGATTTCGATACTCCCACGATCTATACTAAATAGTACGAGTAAATATTATCCTAGATTTCTGAGTGTTTTTTTCCTATATATTTTGCTTTTCTTGTTGGATTTTGGATTTTGCTTTTTCTCTGGATTTTGGATCCTGATTTTTTGGATGTTGGATTTTGCTTCTCTTCAGATTTTGGATTTTGCTTTTCTATTTGGGTTTTGGATCTGATTTTTCAGTTTGGATTTTGGCCTTTGCTTGTTCTTTGGATTGTGGATTTCACTTTTCGTTTTGGACGTTGGATTTTTAGATTTCAGATTTTGCTTCACTTTTTCTGTGGATTTTGGACTCTGCTTTTTTCTTTTCTGTTTGGAATTTAGATGTGGCTTTTCGTTTTGAAATTTGGATTCTGCTTTTTTTTTGGACATTGGATTTTTGGATTTCAGATTTTACTTTGCTTTTCGCATTCTGCTTTTTCTCTTATATTTTGGATCTTGATTTTTCTTGGATTTTGGATTCTGCTTTTTTTTGATTTTTCCTTTCTACTTGGATTTTGGATGTGGATTTTTCTTTAGATTTTGGATTTCACTTTTCATTTCGGACGTTCGAGCTTTGGATTTCAGATTTTGCTTTTTCTTTGTAGTTTGGATCTTGCTTTTTCTTGGATTTCGGATTCTACTTTTTTTTCTTTCTACTTCGATTTTAGATGTGGCTTTTCATTTTGGATTTTGGATTGTGCTTTTTTTTGGACGTTAGATTTTTGGATTTCAGATTTTACTTTTCTTTTTGCATTTTGCTCTTTCTTTGGATTTTGGATCTCGATTTTTCTTGGATTTTGGATCTTGCTTTTCTTGGATTTTGGATGTTGCCCCTTTTTTTGGGTTTCTTCGCCAGGTTCGAGATGTTGGGGCAAGTGAGGCGTATGCAGCAGACGTAGCGAGAAAAATGTGCTTTGGGATCGCCGCGTATCGGGAGTTACGTCAAAGTTGACCGAGTTTAGGGTCACCGCGAACATGAAGAGGGCAATGATCCTGCGACTCGCGATGGTCCCGCGAAGCTCCGAGCTTGCGCGAGGGGGTGCGCGGGGACGTCGCGTCTAAATACGAGCGGCTGGCGGCGTCGCCGTTCTCCGTTTGAAACGAGCCAAGTACTGGAGAACGGGGAAGAAAATCCTGGCCCCGAAGAAATGTAACGAACAGTGGCGAGGAATTTCATAAGCGGTGAGACGAAGAAATTGCAAACCGAATCGTAACTCGGCGTGGTAGAAAGTTCGAGCGGAAACACGCGTCGCAACGAGCGTGAAAGTTGATCCAACGTTGTTTACCGCGACAACTTTCATCCGGAATGATCGGTCGATTGATCCGCCGCTGATTTTTCATTTCCTGCTGCTCGCGAATTCCACGGCAAAAATCGGCACAGCCATTTATCAAGTATTTTCGATCAACATCATACCATTCATTCGTTCGTATTCCTTCAAAAGTTGACAAAATCAGGCATTCGAACGATAAAGAACAATTTTGTTACGTTCAAGAATAAATAACGTGATCATTTTGAACAGCCGAATTTCGAGGCCTAATATCTGCGAAACGGCTCGACTTACGCAAATCTTCGTTCAGACCTTTTTTGTAGAACGTTCGATTCCCTACAAAAATATGCCTCGCTGATCCCGGAACAGTGACTCGTTGTCGAGTTAAAAAATTCCGAAGTGAACAACAAAACGTTCGCGTGTCGTTTAAATAGGAAATCGAGCGTGCAAATCGCGATTCATAGCTCATCTTTCAACAAGGTCCTCATCTGGGCATACTCTGGCGATTGTTCGCCGTTTTTTGAGGAAAAAAAAACATTCGATTTTCTTCAATCGATCCAGTAAACAACAATTTAAAATGAAAGTCTCCAGCACTGTTGTTTGTTTTACAAGATTTCCATTGCATCGGCAGTGTTCTCCACAAGTTCTCCAAACGAGATCCACAAGTTTCGCGATTCGCTCAAAAGCCAGAAGTTTCGAGAACGTTTGCATTGTTGTTCGTGTATTTTTCGCCGGTTCTTCTCAACTCGAGGTCGACGACACCACGTCGCGAAACTAGAACGGATGATGTTCTATGAAAACAACACGATGGGCGACGCGCTAAAAATCGCGTTTGCATTTTTCCACGCCGAATTCCCGTTGCCAACGCGAGCCATCGGGGCAGGAGAGTCGCAGGGTCGTAAAGGGGGTGCGTAAAACGTGGAAAAATCAACATTTCCTCAGATCCCAATATTAGTCCGCGCGACCCCCGACTAGCAGTAGTAGGCAACCCTTGACCGTACGAACAGGGATGTTTCTCCCTTTGTCCCGCAATTGCGGGCCTCGTAAATAAAAAGGGTACGTCGAGAAGTCAAGCGTAGGCGGGTAAAGGGTTTAAAACATTTTTACCAGGCGCTTATCAAGATGGGCATAAAAACCCGTTTGGCATCGGCCAGTTTTTTATTTTTTCTTTTTTTTTCTTTTTTTATTACGTCCAAAAACGTCGAGTCGATTGGTTCCAATTTGTCGAGAGTGTATCGACGTTTCGAAGGGTTTCGCACTGCCATAAAAAGGGGTTGAGGCCTTAAAGGATTAGCTCGAGGTTCGAGAATAGATTCCCGTTGGTAACTGGGCGACGTGGGAGTAGAACGCGTTTTATTTCGATCACTTCCTCGGTAGGCCCAAGTTTTTTTTTTTTTTTTTTTTTTTTTACGAGGCTCGGCGACTCCGCTGGCATAAAGTAATTTGGAAGTCACTCTTTTTCGACCGTTTGCTCGGGGGATGGGAGAGAATTCGAGGAGGCCTCAACCCTTCGGTTTATGGGAACATTTCCAGGTCTCCAGGAAACGAGCGAAAGGGGTCCATATTTTCGAAACGACGGTGAGCCTCGTTGGCGGACCCCAACACACTCAGAAATCACGCAGAAATTCGTCATCGTCGGATCTTTCGGCGAGCTCGACGCACGATTTTGGACAGCGATAAGATGGTGGTAAACAGGTAAAAACAAGCTTATCGGTCGATTTGTATATCTGTGACAAATAAATCTTTTCAGATCCGTAAGAAGATAAGCTCGGCTTATTGAACACGGCTGTCAAGAAAGTGGATCAACGACGTCGTAGAAGCATTTGGAAACAAGAAATCACACGAGTGGCGAGGAATCGGCTAACATTTTCAGGAGATCGCGATTTGGAAACTATTAGTTGAGAAAATTTTTTTTTTGGTTTTTCGAAAAATTTTTGAGTGGTGATTACAGACGAACGGTTCGGCGAACTAGTGACTTGTTGGTACTCGTTGGATTCGTCTCGGCGAGACCTACGCTCCTGGACGTTCGATCGCGTCCGCGGATTTTTTTTTTTTTTTTGCTAACAGCTACAGCGGTTTTTTTTTGCTGCGGTGGAGTTCTAAAGTTAGCCGATCAAAAGTTAACCACGAATGGAAATCTCGGCGGTTCCCTGGGGAGGGGGAGATATTTCGGAGGACTACGTATCGGAAATAGGCATGAGGCGGAGCGCTTTTGCGCCTTTATATAGCGTCACGGGGGTTGCGAGGTCATTGGCCAGAATAGGCTGCCACTCGAGTTAACCAGGTCACCTCCGATCCCTCCTCGACACGATCGTTTTTTTGCTCCTTCGTTTTTTCGCAGCCTGACCGATGCGCGCTCTGCCCAGAAAAATCTACCTACTACCCTCGGCCCAACCGAGGTGCCTCGACCCTGCTCATCCCCCTGCTCATTCCTAACCCTCGGGGATTGCGGATCCCGTCAAATTCGTACCACGCGGATCAACTCGTCGTTGGGACGAGTTTTCCTCCAGGAACACCTATCCAGCGATTTGTTCCTGCTACCACGACAGCAATCGGGCCACAAGACCGAGCGATGACGTAATCGGCGCACACACGTTTTGCGTCGATAAGCAATCCACAGGACCAGAGAAAGGGAACAAGAGTATCGTTTTCCGACGAAATTGGTGGGATGAGGCTATGGCAAATATTACCATCGACTAACGAATGACAAACGCTGAATTACAGTGTTCGAAGCGTGCAAGGTTTAGCTGTTATTTCATCGCTTCCGATTCAATTTCATATCCCAATTGAGCAGCGACCTGTATAAATCTCTCCGTAGCAGTGGCACGACTGTTGCTCGTAGCTTTCAATGCCTTTTCTTGCTTCGCCGTAAACTCGAGGCGTTCGTACCGAAACGAAGTACACGTTCAGCCCCTTCGCGATCGCCTACATCTTCCCATCGATACTTTTTTCAAAAAAAGGTTTTTACTCCCCTAGCTTTTGGAGAAAAGAGCAACTCTTCGAACTCCTCCTTGTGTGACAGTATTTGTCGGGTAATTGAGAAAAAACGAACATTCTTTTCAGCTTACCATTTTCTAGACAATGGTAGCTCGTGAAGACGGGACAATCGACGGGGATGATGACACCCCACATTTCTGGCGGAATGAGAATTTGGAAAAATCAGTTTTAGCTCCCCCCAACCAGTACATCTCCAGAGCGCACAGAGGGAGCCGAGTCGGAGGGGAAATTCTATGTTTGGCTCGCTCAGTAAAGTTGGTGAGCGGAATCCGGTCGACACTGGGTCAAAGGTCGTCCACCTTGATCCCCTACCCGTTTCATTTGATTCCGGAGGCAGCGAGGCAGCGGATCAGAGTATCCTCCTACGACCCTCCCTTCTGGCGTGGAAATACTTCCGCGTGAATTTCCACGGCAATTCCGAAATCGTAGCTCCTGTACTGGAAAGATCCACGCGCGACGGCTATACAGCAAGATACTCCCTGGGGTATTTCATTTTTTGGAAAGCAAATTTGGGGGGATCAAAATAAAATGTTTTCCGTGCGGCAGCTTTCGATGGGGGAACACGAAATAGCGATCTCGATTTGTCGGAGTTGGATCGCGACCGTGAAAGAGAAAGCGCGGAGGGTGTTTCCAGGCGCGAGAAGAAAACGACTTTCCGATGCACCTTTCTTTTTCGTCTCTGACACAGAGCGTTTTCGCTTTCTTCGGCATCCGGACAGACGGGGGGGCCGAGCCTCCGCCGCGAGAGGGATCCCGCGCGAGCCTAGGCGCGAGAAAACGGGCCTCGGCGGGGGGCGGGGCCACGGAGCGCGGAGTATCCGTGAGCCGGGCGCGCTCGTCCGGCTCCGATACTACTCGGCCCGCTCGTCCGGCTCCGATACTACTCGGCCCGCGCGGTGGGCCCGAGCGGCGCGGCACGGTAGGCCCACGCGACCACTTTTACTTTCCATTCGGTCACGCGTGAGTCAGGCTTCGGTGACCGCGCGAAATCCACCGTACGTATCGCGTATCACGTAACGCTCGTGCGCCCGTGTAAACAGATGGGAGCATGACAAGCTCGATCGGGGCCCGTTTAAAAAATCGTCGCGTAATTCCAAAAGCGATACACGCATTCCTGCCCCGGTACACACGAACGGTTCTGGTCTTACGTTGGACCAAGTGCTGAAAACGATATCGCTAATTAGACACGCACACGCGATAACGGGCGCCATTGGCATTATCCGACGGAGAATATTTTCGCGCGCCGATTAGCCGAATGTGCGACCTTGAGCAGATACGATACCGCGTACGCGATATCGTCGAATTGTTATTTTTTTTTCGCCAACGAATATCGCCAAACCTTTATCTTCCGCGCGTTGTTATTTATTATTTTTCTCCGTATCGCGGCTTTTTATCAATTCGCAACGTTTTCCTAAGCGCGTACCGCGACTGATAAGCCGATTCGCGGATCGATGCGAGCGTCGTCCCCGTTCGAGGTTATTTACCTTCGTGGAAGGAAAAAAACGGGAGAAAAAGCGGGACGAATGACGATGAGAGGGAGAGAGAGCGAGAAAGAGAGATAGATAGACGGATAGATAGTCGGATAGATAGATAGAGAGAGGGAGAGAGAGGAGCGTGCAATGATCGGGCGTCTTATCGGCCTTCAGAAGCGTTGCGGCGATATACGTCACCGAGGGTCGAGTTCTTTGTACTTTGCGGGTGCCCGTGAACGGGGGGACCTGTCGGGAGACTAGAACGGGGCCGCGCAAGTCGTCGAACTAGCCTCGCGAGAGGCCCGCCGTCCGCGAGTCAACGCTCGAAGCGCGAGCTTAAGCGCGACCGAGAGACCGCGCGAGACGTGTCGCCGGTGGAGGGTGTCGCGGCAATCGAGGTCAGACGGGGCTCGCGCGAGGCTAGGGCATTGCCCGCGCCATGGTTTTGAGGTTAGCTAGTCTTTAGCGTCAGCGTCACGCAATTAGAAAATACCCAGCGATTTCGACACGCGGCGCGGACTTTTGAGTCGCGCGTATAAGCGGGACTCCTCGTGCCCGTCAACCGCCCCGCGAACCGAAGTGGTCTGACGTAATATCATCGTAGTTGAAATCGTGAAGGCGACGCGATAGCAGAGGGAGGCCAACAAGGAGAAAAAGTATGTCTGGAGCGAGAAAATTTGGGACGAGTAGGTAATTCGCGTGGTCTCGTGGCGGTCGAATGTTCTAGGTTAGACGGGGTGGGCGGGGGGAGGGGCCGGGGGCGGCGGGCGGCGGGGAGGCGGGGCGGGGAAGAGCGGTGGATCGGGATCCGATCGCGTGCCGCGTGGACGGGCAAGTACGACGGGTAAGGGAGATGAAAGGTGAAATGGTATCCTTGTCGGGGGCAGTTCGGTTTCGTGAGCGGGAAAAAAAAAGAAGATCGGTGGCGAGGCGAGGCAAGGCAAGGCAGGTCAGTACTCGACGCGTGTAGATTCCCCACGTGACGTACCTACGCCGGAGAAAGTATTCGGGCGTCTCGAAGGCACCTAGCCAAGAACCGAGGAGTGAGAGTGATTACGACGGAGGTGCGGGCCCCGCGGGCGTCACGGTGTGTAGGTAAGCCGTGTTCACGCGTCTCGCCGGCCCACCTTTCGTCTTCATCCCGACCCCCGGCACATCCTCTCGCGGGACTTTCCCCCGGGGTCCACGACTCCGCGCCGGTGTCCCGTGACACGGATACGTCACGCGGCCCCGGGGACAGGAGCATCGCGTCTTACGTAAGGCCCCATCTCTCTCCGCCCCGCCCCCGCCCTCCCAATTCCACCCCCACCTCCGCCCCCCTGGTTCCCCCTGGCTTGTACGTTTGTCCTGGTTTCATTCCGAGTACTATGCTCCACCAAGAGCGGCTCTCGGCATGTCGTACGCGCTCCGATCATACCGGCAGCTAGCTTGCGCTCGCGTCTATCTGTTCTGCCTATGCCGAAAGGCGCGAGTGTGCGTGTTGTATCGATTCGTAGAATCACCGGCTACGCGACCGTCGTAGTCGCGTATGGTAGCGGTGGTATTGGTAAAATGGTGGTAGTGGTGGTGGTAGTGGCGGCGGCGGTAACGGTGGTGCGGTGATGGTGACCTTCGAAATATCGCACAGTTGTGAAGCGGCAGCGGTATGGTGGGGGTCGACACAGTTCGAGTTTGTTGAACCAGCTCGCCGCCGATTGGCTCGCCGCGCGAAGTTAAGCCGCTTTTGCACGGAGGGCCTCGGTTAATTTCATCTTGCCCCAGTTACGAAGCAGGCGGGGTGAACGAACTAGCCTCTCGCCAAGGCTCTCCCGACCCACTTTCTTGCGCGGGCGAACGTGTGCCCCGTCGTCGGTAACGCGCGGCGGACAGCGTCGAGATTCCAGAGCCCGCCGCGAGGTTACGTTATTCCGCGGCTACCCAACTAACGTGTCGCGTATACGCGGTGGTAGATAGTTAGATAGATAGGTAGGTAGGTAGGTAGGCAGGCAGGTAGATAGGTAGGTAGGCAGGCAGGCAGGTAGGTAGGCAGTCCCTCATCGTGATTGATTGGTCGCGCGGCGGGGGCGGGGGCGGGGGGCGGGGGCGGCGGCCAGGGGGAAGGCGATAACGGAACGCGAGGGCGAGCGAGGAGGAGGACGAGAACTTCGAGAAAGGTCGATAGGAGAGAGAAGAAAGCGAGCGAGCGTGGCGCGGGGTTCGTAGGAAAAACAAAAATAAAACGGCCAGACGGAGGAAAAGAGGAGGAAAATATTGCGAACGCCGAGCGTGGAAGGCCGAGGGGCAATGAACTAGCCTCTCGACGGGTCGGCGCGCGACCTATATTTTATCGCTGGAAAGTGAAACTGTGCGCGATGTGTGGAAGGAAGGTGTTGGGGGTTGAGCACGAGCCGTGGCTGGTTGCCTATGCCCGGGGCACCCTCTACGCGAGAGAACAACAAATTGTGCACGAAGTGCAGCAGCTCCTTCCGCGACTACCATACACACGCGGACCATTGGCTATCGGCAAGGCAACCTCGAAGAGTCGACGGCACAGATGGCCCTTGCCTACCGGCGTCCTTCGCACACCCTAACTCAACACGCCTAGTGGCTAGGGTCAATATGACCCAGACGACTATCGAAGGCTTAATAACGGCTCGAACGTGACAAAAAACAAAAGAGCGAAACTCGCGTTTTCTTACCAGCTAAAACACGGCCCAGCAGGTTCTCGCTGTCCTGCGTGGTAGCGTGTCCGTAAACGAGCTTTGACTCCTTCTCGTTCTCCTGGATCTCGGAGGGCGGCGATAATATATCATTGGAGAATTGTTCCTCGGCGCTTCCGCGCGACTTCAGATCCTGGACCGTCATGTCTCTGATAAACCACGACTCTCCGGGTCCTTCCGATATCATAACCTTGGACTCTCCCAGATTCTCCGTTCTTCAGGCACACACTGTTTCTTCCTGCGTCCGAATTGTGCGAAATTGCATAGCACACTATATTTCCCCGCACTGTCACACGGTCTCCTCTCCTCCGGTCCTGTTTCCTCTTGGTTCCTTCCCTCGATCCGAATGCTGCTGATATGCCTGTGTTGTGACGCGGGCGCGGACAAACTTCCTCTCGTTTATCTATCACCACTGACCTTCGTTCATTTCTCTTTCTTATCTGTCGCCCGTTGTCACGGTTGGTCCTCGCTTCCTCCCCGTCCTCCGAAATTAGATAAGCACTGTCCGTCGTCGTCTGTTACTTTATGGCACACAGGTACTTTATGGCCAACAGGTACTCGACTGTGTTGTTGTTGATATTGTTGTTGCGTTTATACATACGCAAATACTTTGCCCTACGCTCTTGTTCCCCGAGTCGCGAACGCAAACTTCCAGTCGAACTATATTGCACGAACGATATACGTCTCTGACATAAGCCCGAATAAGACTGCAAGGATACCGCGTGGTTTCGCGCGGTTACCAACAAAAGAGCGCAAGTTCGTTGTTGTGTGTGTATGGCGTGCGGTTCCTAACGCGAGTAGTGGCTTTACGCTGGCGGCATATCGCGGAGTCTTGCGCCTGCGCCGTTAGCGCTGAATCGCGAACTGCCTGCGCCACGCGCGCCAGCAGCTGCAGCTGCCAACCCAGCGCACATGTAGAAAGCCAACCAGAAGCTCGAGTCCCCGTTCGACTCGCTGCTTGCCGGTTGATTGCTACGGAACTTCTCGAACCGGCTCGCGAACCGGCGTCGCGCGAATCATCTGGCTAATATGCTCGCACAGTGAAAGTTGTATGTATTATGCTTCTCGTTGTCACGCGTGGCCGGAGAAGCAAGGAGTGCGAAAACGTCGCCGGTGAGATGTACGCCCCGGATAAACGTTGCCAAACACGTGCTCCGCGACCCTATATCGAGTTATGCGAATAATGTAAAAAAATGTCAATATTTGTATATGTCAATAAAATCCGTTATGTAAGAAAACGCAATTTCATGTTTTAAACACTGAATCTATTAGGCTAAGTTTATTCTAAATTCTCATGTAAGAAGATAAAGTTGCAAACTGTTTCTGTTTATGTTTTTGGAAATTGTGTTTTTAATTATCTATTAAATTAAATTTTAAGAAACGATCTTAAAAAAATCCCAGACGTTCTTTTTGACTAGTATTTCAGAGTGGCAGCTTTTCAGAAAAATTGAGTTTCGGAGATATATATTATACATATTAAGTATTTATGTTGTGCTGAAAATTAATTAAAATGATAATTTATTGTTTGTTATTAAACATTTTTGATCAATATCATACCATTCATTCGTTCATATTCCTTCTAAAGTTGATAAAATTAGGTATTCGAGCGATAAAGAACAATTTTGTTACGTTCAAGAATAAATAAAGTGATCATTTTGAACAGCCAAATTTCGAGGCCTAATATCTGCGAAACGGCTCAACTTACGCAAATCTTCGTTCAGACCTTTTTTGTAGAGCGTTCGATTCCCTACAAAAATATGCCTCGCTGACCCCGGAACAGTGACTCGTTGTCGAGTTAAAAAATTCCGAAGTGAACAACAAAATGTTCGCGTGTCGTTTAAATAGGAAATCGAGCGTGCAAATCGCGATTCAGAGCTCATCTTTCAACAGCGTCCTCATCTAGGCATACCTTGGCGATTGTTCGTCGTTTTTTGAGGAAAAAAACATTCGATTTTCTTCAAACGATCCAGTAAACAACAATCTAAAATGAAAGTGTGCAGCACTGTTGTTTGTTTTACAAGATTTCCATTGCATCGGCAGTGTTCTCCAGAAGTTCTCCAAACGAGAACCCATCAGCGCCGCTACTGAGCCCATCGCCAGGTAGCTTCGCGAAATCCACACCCGACGATTTGTTTATCCGCAATTTTCTACGCCGATGATGGACATTTCAGTGGTCCAACCAGAAATCGTCGAGTATCGGTCAAGTTAACGAATCATAGCGGGACGAGCTGCAGTTTCGCGATTAGAGCGTAACCTTCGAGTCGAGCCTGTTGGGACGAAGTGGCAGACCCATTTTCTTTTGTTCGTCGCGATCCCAATTTTTTTCGAACACTAGTAGCGGTTTCCAGAAGTCCCCTCCCCGATACGGCTATTAGACGAGTCACCGCACAGTTAGCAGGTGAAACTGGTTTGGGGTCAGTTGGACCCCATTCCGTGCCATCAGAGCACACGGAAACTGCTTCGTTTTTTTTCTTCCTCTCTTTCCCTCTCTCCTCTGCTGTGCTAGTAAAACTACTCCCAGTACTTCTTTCTCGTCGAGGACCTATCCCAACGGTGTCCAACGAGATTCTTGGCAGATGCCTCGATGACAAGTGAACGAGAGAACGTTACGCGATGGGAAAAGTTCATCGGTCTGTCTCACACATCAGCGATAACAATTTTTCTGTTACTGTTCATTGGAAAAATTAGTAACACAATGTTCTCCCTTTTTCCAATTTATTCATAAATAATCCTTTTTTTTCAAAATCGCTAATATCTTTTTTAAGCGCGTCATCGTTATCAAAAAAATTATTCATCCTCCAAATATTGACTCTTCAATCAGACAAATCTTATTCGTTATTTTATAATCGTACTTGTGAATAACTGTCGAGCTAGTTACTAATTTTTTAAAGATTCGGTATCAAAAAAAATTGGATATTAATTTTTCAAATATTCAGTATCAAAAAAAATAAATTATTAATGAATATTAAGAAAATGTAGAATATTATTGTTTACATTCTCAAATATGCAAACGATGATTATAACAACTAGTTCTCAAAAAATTCATATTTCAAACAGTGGTAGGTGGAGTTTAAAAAACAAACAGAAAAATGCTAAACAAAATTCTTTTCGCCCGTATCTGGTCGACTGTACAACAATGGATACACGGTCAAGTGACCGAACGACAGGTCTCATCGAAGGTTTCCAAAGTCGTACGGTATACGGTATTGATAAGTGGCGGGGTTGCGGTTACCGTTTACAACTACGGTTTTCAACTTTTACCGACTAGAGTGTTATAAATTTTGCGGAACTGTTGAACCAGCCTGGTTGTAAACGATAACGGAAACGGTTCCTCCTCACAGACCTGGGTGTAAGCTTCCATCCGATCTATTCTACCCCCCCCCCCCCCCCCCGCAGTATTTCATCTACATACCTCAATTACGATTCTGTTGGGTTTTTACACAAAGACGCATTAACCACTTCAGCGGTAAGCTGTGTTCCAAGTTTGGTACCACGAGTGGTACCAGCCAGTTGGACACCAACATGCACGGACACGTAGTACTACTTGGGGTTTTCAGGATCGCTGATCACAAATCTGCTGTCAGATTTGGCGAATTCCAAGATGGCGGCCTGATCGGGCGCCATCTTGGAATTTGAGAAATCTGGTAGCAGATTCGGAGCGGCGAAGAACTCCAGCACCAGAAGCTACACCCATGAGAAACGGACCTTGGATAACATTATTCGAAAATCGAGAAATTTGATGCTGCCATTTTGGCGCCGCCATTTTGAGAGCGTAGTAATAAATGGTCGAGGACCGAATTTGGTGCGGGTGGTGGAAGTTGGAGGGAGGTATGCAAATTTGGACATAGATGATGCAATGCCGAGGAATGACGAGGTGCCAGTCTTTGTCGAGGGAACAGCATGGAAACGAGGAACGAATCGGTTCGACCTAGTATAAACGTAACACAATCCTTCCGCTCAACGCGTGTGAAAGGACATCGCATAGCCTTGCTAATTAATATCGCCTTGCGATTACTCGCGATTGCATCTCTAGATAAGTCTCGGGCGACAAGTCCAGCTGCCAGTTGTGGGATCGGGTTGGATCTGCAATGTGGAGGATAAATATAAGGAGAACTGGCTCTGTGTATAAGCAGTATCCGTGGGCTCGGGTGAATTGAAGATGGCGTTTCTGCATCCAAAGGTGTAAATTGACCTCTTCGACCACCATCTGCTGGTGAAATCCCACCTTTTCCAAAACCTCACTCACATAAAAAAGACCACTACAAAATAGTGTTAAAAACACTTTACAAAAAGCCTACTCACTCAATAAAATTGTTTCAAAATGTGTTGATAAATAATCCCGTTAACCACAATTTTTAGGTTATACTCTGGTAATCTACGTTCGACTACGTTATCTGTTCTGTTTATCTCCTACTTTAATAAACGCAATTTTTTTACATTCTGCCACTTCCCCTTCCATTGTTGTTATTGCTATTATTGTTGTTATTATTATTATTATTGCTATTATTATTGCTGTTATTATTATCAATATTATTATTAATTTATTTTGTCATCGAACGTGAAAGCTACATGAAGGGGTAAGTATACACGCGTACAGCTCTAAAGAGACCGAATGACCGGTTGGCGACGTTCATTACCTATCGGCTTTTAGTTTCACGTGATACGGCCGTTACCCAATGCTCTATGCCTGCATATCGAACCATTTCACTCGTTATTTCCCCGTTGCTACTACATACTTTTACGGCATCGATCATACGCTTTCAGAATAAATCGCAGTCCCACTTCACACGGGTACGTAATTTTCTTCGATTGCATCTACCGCGGTACTTTCTTCGAGCTGACTCGGCAAATTGTGCTGGGACCCTGTTGTATCCGCATTATTCGAATTTCCGTAACAGCCTGTCTCTCTGTAATTTTTTCAGTCCGATCGGTACCCGATGCTTGTACTTCCACTATCGTTCCGCAAAGACAACGCTGAGCTGAGGGGTACCGTCAATTTGATTAAAATCGCCCCCCCCCCTCCCTCGGCCCCCCTCGGCCCCCTGCTCGCGCCATGCGGCGACCGCTTATACCGCGAGGGCCACGTCGCGTCCTTCGTCGTGCCTCTACCCCCCTCTAGAAAAAAAATTCTGACCACATTTTTGAGGGGGCCATGGTGCCCCCTCGTCCCCCACAATTTGACGATTTTGTGCCCGTCGAAAATTGGTTAAAAAATTATTTATTCGCAACTTTATTTATAATTTAGAGCTTATGAACAATTTCAGGACAACATGAAGTATTTTGTAAAGAGGATAAAATGGAGGACCTTCGATGTGCATTTTGTTTATTCTACTCGAAAACAACAACGAACTCAATTTTGTTTATAGTTCCCATTTTTGCTATTTTCAAAAAAGTGGAGTACTCAAATTTGATCGGAACGCTTTTTACTGTTTTCCGATCAATGATTATTATTGGAAATTAAATTAAACGGCGGACCAGTGACTCGTGACACGATCGAGTGTCGAGAGCTCGCGCTCCCCGGACAAACCCTCGTTGAACGTCGATCAAACGTCGATAGTGGTTTTGAGAGGTAGTGAGATTTTGAATTTTCCAAAAAATGGAAAATAAAATTTTGTTTTGGTAAACTGGGTTTGTAATTCCCACGAAACTTCATCCAAATTGAAAGGGGTCGACTTGACGTGGAATGACCCATACAAAAAAAAATCTGGCGTAGTGCTCGTTCGACGATTCGAAAGAGGTCGTCCCCCACCATAATACTACACGGGATATCATTTTTCAGTGATAAGGGTTGTGCTACAAAAAAATTAGAGCAGTTTTGAGCTGCAGCCCTGATGTTTTAAATAAACAACAATCATTATTGTAAATAAAGAATAATAATAATTGATTTTTTTTTTAATTTTGTGTAATTTCGTAAATGAACATTGTTGTGCATGAAATATAATGATAATTACAGTGTTTATTTATTCGTGCCGAGATTTTTTGGGATTATTTTTTAGGGTCGTTGATAACAGGTGACCGCAGGGCGAGTGGGTGTGTGTTGTACGATGACGTAGGCAGGTCGGGGCGCGTGGCACTTGATTGACAGATAATAGGTCCGAGGTTCCGCTGAACACACAAGTGATACGCGTAGGTGGCATGTCTGTAGAAATACGGCGCAAGCCACGCCCCACCGGCATGCGACACGTGAAGTGCGAAGACAACATGTATCGTACAACATGTTGCTCGAATTTCGAGGCGTACCAGTGTTAACCCATGGGACGAGCCTCGAAGAGGCTTCCAGAGTCGTTTTTACGTTCGGATAATCAGCAAATCGCCTGCTAAACTCGCGCTCAGCAAATCGAAATATATACACTGGGCATTCCACGCCAACTCGACCAGTGCAAATCGCCGACCATCTCAAAATCGTGTCATGTTTTTTTCTAACATTCTACTCGGTAAAAAACGCGACCTGAATTTCGTTCAGATTTTTTTGTTTGACCATAGATTTTTTTCGAAAATATTTGAAGTCACGTGCCAATGCCCATTTTTAAAAATGTGAAAAAATTCTCGAAAATCCACGAAACACTGCAGCCGGTGAACAGAACCCGCGACGAGACTTTTTCCCATTTTTCTAGCACTTGACTCGGAATTTTGAAATTCTCAAACCATAATGATATAGGTACGAGAGATTAAATTTGAATCGATTATGAGAAATATTCGACTAGCGGCGCTGTACACGCGCGGATTGGTTGCGAAAGCTCGCAATCAAATCATCAGAGCGAATCGGTACAACGAGCCTGCTGCCGCCACTGAGACCGGGTGCATTCCATTTCAAGGGGCTGGGCCAGCTAGAAATGTTATGTCGAGTATGTCGGTATGCCTGTCCGAGCATCAATCCGATCGCCAAGGTTTTTCGGCGTTGCGCAAATTCGGTGCGACAAACCACTCGACTGACGGGACGCCTGAATCACAAAAACCACATCGAATCACCCATCTTTCGACGACTTGACGACACCAACATCACTCGCGACGATTTCTCCATGATGAATGGCTAGCGCAAATTACATCATCGCATCAACGTGACACGTTCGAATACGCGGGTATGCAAGTCCTCCGCCTCATTCGAGCTACATAATCCTGCATAAGTCCTGTGACAGTTGCTTCCGAGATGCATGCGAAACACACGGTTGTACCGTCGACTTGAAATTTTGTATTCGAGGGTTTTTGTGGTCCTGATAACGATTCTGCGCTAAAAACTAGTAAATACAAGATGGCGGGTCCAACATGGCGGACCAAAAACGCAAAATTGTTTGAGGGCAGTGAGAGTTGGTATTCGGGGTTTTTCTGGTGGCTGATAACGAATCTGCACTAAAAATAGGGAATACAAGATGGCGGATCCAATATGGCGGACCAAAAACGCAAAATTGTTTGAGGACAGTGAGAGGTCGTATTCGGGGGGTCTCGGGGTTGCTGATAAAGAACATGCACTCGAAATTGAAATTCAAAATGGCGGATCCAATATGGCGGACGAAAATGCAGAAAGTCGTTTGAGGAGAGCGAGAGTTGGTATACGAGGTTTTTCTGGTGGCTGCTAACGAATCTGCACTGAAAAATATCGAATACAAGATGGCGGGTCCAATATGGCGGAGCCAAAATGCAAAAAGTCGTTTGAAAAAAATGAAAGTTGTTGTTCGGGGGTTTTCGGGACTACTGATAACGAATATGCACTCGAAATTTTAGCATTCAAAATTGGATCCACCATTTTGGATTGAATCCGACATTTTGAATTTCAAAATTTTGAGAGGATATTGGTTATCAGCAACCCAGAAAACCGTCGAATATGCACGTTCACTCTCGTCAAACCACTTTTTGCATTTTTGGTCCGCCATTTTGGAAGCCGTAAAAAATAATCACCAGCTCAGGGGGGCCGTCGTGCCCCATCGTCCCCCATCCGTATAAGATACGTTGCCGAATCTTCGATTTCTATTTCACAACACTGATCAAACATGTGACTTTCTGAAACACGTGCGTGATTCGCGAGCAGGAATGTATAATTACGGTCATATTTACGTAAACGATTCGCAGATACGCCACACGACACTTCGTTGTATTGTATAATACCCGAAAGTTTCGAAACACTTCGACATAGATCGACCAAAAATGGGAATATTGTTTTGTACTGAGTGAGCCCCAGAGCTGCAAATATCGAGTATTTTTCGTTAATGCGTTCGTAATTAGTCGGAGGGGGGGGGGGGGGGGTGAAGTAGGGGTACCTCGAATGGGGTGCCCAAAACTGTCGTAAAAAAAAATTATTTCGAGCATCATTTTGCATTATCGATAGTTTCAAAATTTTATTTTATTAATTTTTGTTCACTAAAAAAAAAGAAAAAATCACTTTTTTGGGGGGTACCCCATTTTGCCTGCAGAAGTGAATTTTTTTTTCATTTCAATGGCAATTGGAAATTTGTCTCATTTACGTTGATTATCATTTAAAAAAGGAAGGTTAAGCAAATTTGAGTCCCCAAAAGCTCAGTATTTCCTCAGGTACCCCGTTTTGCCCCCCTTCCCCCGCAACAAAAAAAATACATAACCTTTGCCATTTTCACTCTGAATTTTTCTGATAAATAAATACTGTAATTTTTCACTCTCGTATATTTTCAAGCAGCATTACATTTTTTATTTTTACTGCAAATAAACGTCGATCAAAGAATGCGATAAAACTGTAATTTCAATATTCTCCATTGATAAGATCATTGAATCCTGTAATGTCAGTACTTTTCAATCGCAAATCTCACAACTTTGCTGAGCCCACGACGTCGAATGTTTCCAACAACAAACCGTCAGCGTTGATGTTGATGAATTCTCGCGTTCGTTGTTGATCGAATTCTTGGCGAATAATTTCTCAAGCATCGTTATCGTTTTCAATATGAATCACTTTCGAAAACAAATCGCTTTTGTTTTCATCATTGCGTTCTCCACCTCATTCCTCGATGCTTCAAATGACAGCGCAATCGTTTAATTGGGTGACACGTTGACACAATTCTCACTTGATTCTCGATTATTCGTCGAATATTCATGAAATAATAAACAAAAGGATCACTTAATTACTCGTTCGAGAAATTCATACCGTGGCGAAATTGTTGAACTTCAACGGTCAAATTAGTACAAGTGACCTCAAAAAACACCGAAATCATTACAAATCAACGAATCCAAATTACATTTCCAATATACCGCAATTCCACAATAATATTGTTCAAAAGTTATTATTTGGAGCAATGAAAATTAGAAATAATAATAATAATAATGCCATTCATAATGATAATGATAATGATAATGAGAATGAGAATGAGATTGAAAATGATAATGATAATGACAATCAAAATGATAATTTCCACCATGAAAAAGCCAGTTGTAGGTCAGTTACGATGTGAAGTTGCGGAGAACCGTTTTTTGCTTTTCAGCTGAGGTCGGCAGCTGCTTATTCATGAACGAGTCGGCATAACGGATTTTTTTCAACCTTGCTCGAATTATAAAAATGTGTATCGCCGGAAATTATACAACTGATGTTTGTGCAGTAAAACTCCATGAGGATACAGAACGGGTCCGCCGATCGGGGTGCCGAGACAAAGAGAAGTGGAGGGTATAGGAGAGTATACGGCAAGATAATTATCTGTTTTGATGGAAAATAATTATATATAATTGTCTATCCATGTTTATACAATAGTTGTTTTAACAAACCGAATTTGAGTGATGAGCTGAAATTTCGAACATCGGTCAGAATTGGATGACAATGCAATGTTCATACAGGTAGACAATCCGGAGGAATTAACAGCTTATTTCAGCGAATTGCAAATGGGATTCAGTGCAATTTATTTACTCCAGCTCAACTGTCATGGATTGCCTGCGCTCCACGTGTTTCTCTCCAAGTATTACAAATATATCCGTAGCCACTAACAATCCTCCCTCACAATCGTAGGGCCACGAAATAGTACATTACGCAACGAGGGAGTAAAGCAGAAGATTATTCCCGCGGGTAGGTTTGCAGTAACTACCCAAGGGAATGATGCACTTCACTGCCTAGTTGCATATAGTGCCTTATTTCCAACTCTACTGTGGCCGCTTTATTGACCTGATATGCGGGAAATAACGAAATAGAAGGAAACAGTCGAGAAGTGAAAAAAACAGAAGAACTGAAAATTGTCATTATTTTACAGGGAGTAAAGTGGCATTTCAGTCCCTAGGGAGTAAAGTGGCGTTTCAGTCCCCAGGGAGTAAAGTGTCACTTTGCTCCCCCACATGGATGACCAAAATACAAGAGGGAATAATTTGACACTTTCCTCCCGTTTCCCAGGTCAGCAAAGTGGCCATTACAGTTGAGTTGGGTATAAAACTGTGTTACACTTTTCAGTCCGTTTTAAAAAGTGGTATTTAACCTTTTTTCCATCTAATTTGAAGCTATCGTTCGTTTAAGTCGTCGATTTGAAATGAGTTGTCATTCAGGTTTATATCAGGATACGTTCGAAGTGGCAGAAGTCATGACTGCTTGCGTTGATAACCGCGGCATCGGCATATTATAGACTAATATTCGAAGCATAGTGAGCATTTAAATGCAACGCCGAGTCAGCATCGTCGTCGGTGTAATCGGCTCGCATTAATAATCTTTTTACGACCAAGCGTGTAAAGACCCAACCGCAGGATTGTGTCAGTATTTTTTCTCTTCCTCGCGGAGTGGTCGCGCGCTAAAAATAAGACGGATGCTCGTCGCAACTTTACATCCGCAATAAAAATATTCATCAGAATAAATCAACAGTTATCAATTAATCGCCGATCGACAATCGCATTTCAGACCGATACGAACCCTGGAGACCTTCGTCGGTTCATTACATACCGTTGCAGCTCGTTAATACTGAAAGCGACGAGAAACAGGTTTCCGATTTCGCTTCTTGACCAATCGATGAACTCTTCGCGCCGCATTTACTCGTTACATTTCCTTTCATTCACGATTTTTGAAAATCCAAAATGGCGACATTTTTTTCTCCTCAAAAGTGTTATTTCTATCGGAAACATGTTACAGAACGTACCTTGGCGTGTCCCGAAGCGTAGCCTCATGAATTGGGGCACCTCGACGGTGAATCCAACATGGCGGACCCAACATGGCGGATACAACCTAGGGAAAATGGACTGTGCACTGAAATGTGAGAAGGGAAGGTGGATCAGAGGATGCTCTTCCCTGAGCAGAACTTAATTTTGTATTCTAGAAGGATGTGTCTAGAATTTCAGTGGGATCCACAAGATTTCAGCGGTGACATAACCTCTCACAAATGGCACCATGGTCAAAAATTCCAAAAAAACTCGGGCCTACTCCCCACGAGAAAAACTGTTGTATATCCGACATACGTTCCTCGCAACATGCCAAGTCATGTTTTACAACATGTTTGCGACAGGAATAACACTGTTGAAAAAAACAATTGCAGCCATCTTGATTTTTTTTTAAATCGTCAGTCGAATCAGCTTCCTACCGGAATCGCCTTCACGAATCTTACGCTAAAATCTAATCGCATCGGTACGAGGCCACTTCTGGAAAATGGAACGAACTAAATAGCGTGTGATCGAAACATGCATACATATTGTAACATCTAGGAATGTCACCGAGCCGCTCGTAATCGTTAGACCAACCATCGATTTCCGCTATAAATATACAAGAAATCCACGTATGCTTTTGCCCTCCTATCTGATTCCTCGCGCTCCCTCTTTCAGAGACACCCCACAATTTCCATTGAACAGTTTTTTCGAAGACTTTTCGTTACTTATTATTATTATTATTATTGTTTTTGGTATTTGTTGTTGTTGTTGTTGTTGTTGTTGTTGTTGTTGTTGTTGTTGTTGTTGTTGTTGTTGTTGATGTAGTTGTAAAAAATGTGCATGGTACTTTTAGTTGTATAGTCGAAAATAGGAGCCCTCAGCGAAAGGAGCTCAGACTCTTCGGAAACGACTTGAAGAGACTTCAGTACGTTTTGGTAGTACTTTGTTAGCATCAACTGATGCTCCTCTCCTGTTTGAAATTTTTCCGATGATTTACCGACCCACCGCTTGACGACTGTTAACAGTTACGCGACGACTGCATTCCGACCCTAACAATTACCTACCGGTCCACGCTGTACGAAGACCGATGTCACATCTCCACTGTTTCGCGGTGTCCCTGTCCGGATATTCATCTGCGGTCTCGTTACGCGGCGGTAGCATTCGCGAAAGAGATAAGAAGATGCAGCGGTTGCACAAAAGTGTGCGAATGTCTTCGCCGAACGTTCTCGCGCGTAGACGATGAGAATGGGCGCAGTGGGATGAAGCGGCACGCCGTTTGTCGCAACTCCCCGCTCTTCGGCAGTAGGTAGAGATAATTGACTCGCCAGACTATGGATTTCGTGGGGATATGAACAAATAGAGAATTACGGAGATATTTATAAAAATAGTCCTTTTTTTGGCTCGCGCCACTCCTCGGCGGACCTGAGACGATTTGTGTCCAGTGAACAGTCAGATACCTTCTCTTCCGGCAAAATACAGTCAGTCAATGAAGCACAGCTATGATACACCTCCCGAACCAGCTCGGATTATATTCGCACGCTCGTTGACATTGTTACGAAAAGTGACTCGGCGTTTCGGTACCCTGTATCAAGTCTCACGGTAGTGTTTTCGTACGTTGTTGCAGAAAACATACCTTTAGAAGCGATCGTACCGATTTGTTATCCCACGCGCTGTAAAACGTGAACTCGACGACGTGCGGTGAATTTCTTCAACGGTCTTGCCATTAAGATAGGGGAGCATGGGGCACAACGGCCCCCCTGAGTCGGTAGTTACTTTTTGTGGATTTCAACCAGTACATCAGTCTACTTTCACTCTATCCGGAACAAATTCACCACAATTTTTACCAAACGCCCAAGAAAAAAGATTTTTATGGGGGGGGGGGGCCAACGGCCCCCTGAAGTGGTGAATACTTTTTATGAATTTCAATCATGAGATGTGTCTACTTTTGCTCTATCCGGAACAAATTCACCACCATTTTTGCCAAACGCCCAAAAAAAAAGATTTTTATAGGGGGTCCAACGGCCCCCCTGACCCAGTGACTAGTTGTTGTGGATTTAAACCAGTAGATCAGTGTACTTTTGCTGTATCTGGAACAAACTCACCACCATTTTTGCCAAACGCCAAAGAAAAAAGATGTTTATGGGGGGAGGGGGGCAGCGGCCCCCCTTGTGCCGGTGACTACTTTTTGTGAATTTCTATCATCAGATCAGCCTCTTTTTTTCTATCTTAAACAAATCACCACCATTTTCACGAAACATCCGGAATATTTTTTTCCGGGGTACAGCGGCCCCCCGTAATCGAGATTACTTTTCGTGATTTTTGACCATGAGATCAGTTCACTTGCGTGCTATCTTGAAGAAATTCACCGGCGTTTCAGCGAAACTCCAAAAAAGATTTTTTTTTCTGGCGCACAAGTCCCCCCTCCGCCCTCCTCTCTAAAAAATGCTGACAAAAAATGTGTACCGGCCCCAAAGGGTTATTCTTAATGTTAAAAGTGCTTTTCTTCATTCCAAGTACTCTGCTCAAGAAAAGAGTTTTCTCGTCGGATATGTCGACCAAATTTTTCATGCCCCCCCCCCCCCCTCCCCCGACCCCCTATCTCCATTATCTACGTCTCCCGGAAACGAACCGAAATATTGCTCCGTTTCCCGCATAGAAATTTTGACAAGTCGAAAGATCGGTCGCGACGAGATAAACATACGCGTTTATACGCGTCGATGTGTGCGCACGTGACGCCGCGACGCGCATGTGTGCGGACATGTACGTGCATACGTCGACAGGCATGTCGGATATCTCCGGTAGCCTGCGTACATTCACGGATACCTTTGAGACCGTTCGATTTGCGTGTCCTCGGCCCCTCTCAGGTGAACGCCCGCTCACTAGGGCACGTAAGCGTTGCCTCAGTCAGCGCCGAGTAGCGGTGTAGCGAGTTAGCGTGACGCGGTGACGTCTAAGTCGATCGAAGATGCAGATTGTCGGAGAACCAGGATGAAAGCTTGCGGATTAGGAGAGCACCGAGACACGACACAATCGTTTCCAGAAGTGAAAGAAACAGCGTGCCAATCGGGGTTCAGAGATGTATAAACAGAGGCGAGGCAAGAGTTAGTTCGGCAGTTGAGCCTAGAATAGCTACGCGAGGCTAAATTGGTAACGCGCTAGGAAATAATGGCTTTCAGATTTTTCTGCCTCGACAGCGTTGGATTGGCACATTTTTTGAGAAGAGCTTTACCCCCCGAGTTGTTGTGGAGCACGAGAAAATTTAACCCTTCGAATACACACCGATTTTTCGGAACATTTCCTACACTTAGGGTCAATTTGACCCTGCCAACTTTTTGATCATCCGTAACTTCGGAATTTTTTCACCTGAAAAAATTCACAGACATAGTTTGAACGATGTGCAAGTACTTTTTAAGTACTAGTAGTGTCTCTGAGGTCTGCAACAGATTTGAAAAATTCGCGTGGAAAATTTGTTCCGGGTCAAAAATGAAGTTTTTGGGGGGGGGGGGGGGCGATATCGTATACGCAGAAAGCTCTAGTAACGCCTGTTTTTCGAATGCCTGAACGCCATTTTCGTCAGGGTCAAAATGACCCGCGGTGCTTTTTTTTGAGTTTTTCTACATGGAAAAAAGCTTTGCAGCAAATTAAATAATTTTTTTGCGGCTCTCTCACTTTGACAAAATTTCTTCGAACTTAGAAAAGCTTTTGAAAACGGAGTTGACTTTTTTTCAGTTTTTCTACATGGAAAAAAACTTTGCAGCAAATTAAATCAATGCTTTCGGCGCTCTCACTTTGACAAAATTTCTTCGAACTTAAAAAAGCTTTTGGAAACGGAGCTGCCTTTTTTTTGAGTGTTTCTACATGGAAAAAAGCTTTGCAGTAAATGAAATAAATTTTTTGCGGCTCTTTCACTTTGACAAAATTTCTTCGAACTTAGAAAAGCTTTTGGAAACGGTGTCGACTTTTTTGTTTTTTTTTTTATGAAAAAAAAGCTCCGCAGCAAATTGAATCAATTTTTTGCGGCTCTCGTAACCTCCACTCCGACAAAGACACAATATCGTTGTTGTTGCTCGTACCGTATTCACAGAAGCTACCGAGTTGTTTTCGTCGGATTTATTTCTCCCGTCTCGTTACTTTCTCCAACTTTTACTTATTTCGCTCTTACGACTTCGGGTTTCCTGACCTACGATTGGCGCGATGTACCGCGATCACTTTCCTCGATCGGATCGACTATCAATTCGTTCAGCATTTATCGCAAGCTCGTATGGGCCGGCCCTTCGATCGAACGAAAAAGCTCCGCTGGCGGATCACCCGAGATGTCGCGGAGCTTTTTATGATGCACGATTCGAGCCTAAGGTCGAACTATTCTCGGGAGGGATGCGAGAAAATTAGAACTCTTTTAACGACAGCGACGTAATAGATATTTTCGTTGGTTCAAGCTCATCCCGAAGTATCGAATACCGCGTTAGGTGGCAGCACGCGAACGACACTCGTGCCGCGAAATTTCCTCGCATACTTACATGTCGCGACTGTCGTCCGACAGATTTACTTCGAGGAGCAATCTATCCGTTGAATTGTTTCAGCGGACGTTTTCTGGCGTCTGGTCGCGACTATGCCGAGACTATAGTCGTCGAAACTCACTAGCAAAAATGAATTTCAATTAGAAAAACTTTTTTTACAAAAGCTTTTATTTACATGTGCTAAGTAGAATACAATAAACTTTTCACAATTCATATGATATAAAAGCTTGTCGCGAAATTCGAGGACTCGTATTCGCTTCAATCCAGTTAATTAAGCCCTGACGCCACCTTGAGATTTTCCAAAGATCGATTCTCGGTTTCATTTTTTTTTCTTGTAGTGTGAACCTCGAGAAAATTTTTGAGCCCAAAACGAAGTCTGTACCTACAATATTGACGGAGATATGATTTTTTCCATACCGCACTGTGCAACGCTCCGTGCTACTTACATAGCTACGAGTATTTACAACGATGGCTACAATAGTATTTTGTTAATTTACACGTTGAACTAACCATCGGAGCTGGTTGTTACGACATATGCAATGCCGAAGACGATTACCGGATATCGCTGGCCGAAAAACGCGCGAGAGAAACGCGAAAAGAGGTCAGAACAGCTCGGAGAGGGTCAAGATTATCTCTAGAAGACCAGCGACTTGCTGAGGTGGGGCCCCAATATGGAGCAGGATTCCTGTACAACAAGGTAAGCTGCAAATATTCAATGTTTTCTATTGTTGAAAGCGCGTCAAGACTTTAAACGCGTTTTTCTCGAGACTACATTTTTCGATTTTGCTCCGATATGTGAAAATTTTGGAGGGGGTCCGCCGTGCCCCGGGGACCTGTCGTGCCCCAGCTCTGTACATTTCTGAGGGGGTCCGTTGTGCCCCGATCTGCAAAAATTGTAGAGGGGGTCTGTCGTGCCCCAGTCTCTGTACATTTTTGAGGGGGTCCGTGTGCTCCGAGCGTTCCGTCGTGCTCCGGTCTGTGTAAATTTTTGAGGGGGTCCGTTGTGCCCCAGTCTCTGCACATTTTTGAGGGAGTCCGTTGTGCCCCAGAGGATCTATCGTGTCCCAGTCTCTGTACATTTTTGAGGGGGTCTCTTGTGCCCCGGGGGGTCCGTCGTGCCCCAATCACGTCGAATTTTTGAGGGTGTCCGTTGTGCCCCGGTGGTTCCGTCGTGCTCCAATCTATATAAGTTTTTGAAGGGGTCCATAGTGCCCCCTCCCGCCCCCCCTAATTCTCCATGAAGCTTGCAGATTCGATGCATTCGCTTTGTTCAGCATGATTCGAGTCGTGACACCTGTGCGTTGCGCGTTGAAACACTCCTGTGGCAAATATAAAGCTTGCGTGCAAAATTCGATCGGATTCGAAGTATTTCATGATTTCAAAAGCAGCAGCCTCGAGCTACTCCTGCATACTTATTTCTGCTCGAAAATATTTTCCGTGCCGTTTCAATTCCTACGACAATTCGGTTAGCCGTCTCTTCGCTACGCGAAATTCAAACGTGCGCACGTCTTAACTAGAGCCAATGAAAAAAGAAGTATTTGAGGACCTGAAAATAGATCTCAAGTACGCTGTAACGTGCTCGGGACACAAAATTAACGGAGGCGCAATAAACTCCGGATACCTAGAAGACGAACGTCTTCATAAATTCTAATATTCGGACATGTCAACTTGATCATCTCGTTACCTTGACTACTGTCGCTGAGATATTCTGAAGCAATTTTTCCGCTCGTCTCAAAAACCTAGTTTCTCAGTTTAATCCTCACTCTCTTCTGGACTATGGATTATGGACAATTTATTTGCCAACAAACCACTTTTTTGCTTAAGAAAATGTTTCTTGTTTATCATTCAAGAAATGCGTTATTCCTCGAAGTGATTCGTCCAAAAATATATAACTGAAAAATACCGATTGTTTTTTCCTTTTTGTACCTAATTTTTCAATAGTTTGTTCATTGTTGTTTGATTAATGGAATTCGAGATACAAAAACCTTCAAATGTTCACTTCCAGATAGTGCTAGTGGTTTTTAACTAGTGATGTAAGAGTCGACACTAGTGTTTTAGTGCTTCTACATTAGTATCGACACTAGTGTTTTAGTGCTTCTACATTAATGTCGGCACTAGTGTTTTAGTGCTTCTACATTAGTGTCGACACTAGTGTTTTAGTGCTTCCACATTAGTGTCGACACTAGTGTTTTAGTGCTTCTACATTAGTGTCGACACTAGTGTTTTAGTGCTTCTACATTAGTGTCGACACTAGTGTTTTAGTGCTTCTACATTAGTGTCGACACTAGTGTTTTAGTGCTTCTACATTAGTGTCGATACTAGTGTTTTAGTGCTTCTACATTAGTGTCGATACTAGTGTTTTAGTGCTTCTACATTAGTGTCGACACTAGTGGTCTCTGGTGAGAAAATTCTGGCAGCACTGGTCTGGAGTTTTCGTTAGTCACGTTACTTCTCTCGAACGTAGGATAGAAACGACATATCGCGCGCGATAGACAGACACTTTCCATTGGCAAATGTCGAAGGTATTGCAGGTGCATCATGGCCACTATTCCGCGCTTGCGATAGCTCGTAAATAACTGTAATCCCGGATCACCCCCTCGCGCCGAGCATTCACATTTTTTTCCTTCAAATAACAATGTGAGAAGTTAATCGAGTATAAATGTAACTCCGATCTGCAAAGAGAACGCGCGTGGTTCGGTCACGATTCTTCGCGTCTCGCTGGATCACCGACACTTCGACCATAAATCGTTTCTCAGTAATCGATTCGCGCGAAGACCTCTGTCGTTTCGCCTGCACAGTCGTCCGTCACCCAACGTTGCTGAAATCCCTTTGCCGAATTCCGCAACGCGAGATGTGCGGAAATTTCTGATGCCAAAAAAACGGTGGACCCAACGAGAAACGGTACGAAAAAACGCGGCACGGAAATCGTGACCGGAAACGAGTTATTCGCGAATGAAAGCAACAAGTTTTCCCTGGAATAAAAGCTCCAAGCTTGAGTCTATCACGCATACTGAGACAAAAGATGTTGTATTTTGTTTTACCTAATAAATATTTGAGGAGCTGAGAAAAATGTCGAAAAAAGCATGGTTTCTCGATTTTTTTTTAAAATCTGCGGAGTGTTATAGTCCCCTTAAGTCTGGATCTCTGCCATTGTTCGACACGTTCTCGACAGCCATGTTTCGCGACCTGACTTTACCGACACGTCGAACGCAATATTTTTTTTTCTCCACCGGACAGACCTTGGCACATCGATAGCGAAGCACGTTTCAAATATTACCGCACGCATGATCAAGCATATAGGTACGCCGTACGTGATATGGAACAGGCACCGAACGGCCAGTGTTGTCCTTAATATTATCTGAAGCGAAAAACTGCATTTGAAATTTTCCACGCTCAACTAAAATGCGGTTAATTGCTTTTCCATCGGTTCGATCAGCGATCGGTCAGACGACGACCTTCTGTCGGGAGGATATCTGGCCGTAGGGTGCATTCGGCTCGAAAACGATTTGGGTAACCGACTAGCTGCCACGCGGCTCTCATTACCAACTAATTGCAACGCAGAAGACGACGACCTCGATGGGAACGAAATTCCCTGAAAATCCCATTTCCATTCGAGTCACCAGCATCGCGATTGTGGTAGGAGAGATCGCGGCACCACAGACCACCTGAAAATGCACAGACACCCTGGCACGCTGGTCGTCGGTTTATTTTCTAAATAAAAAGAATTTAACCAAAACTATGCAAAATTGGTTCTCTAGAATTCGAGTGCCATGAGATGAAAATTTGGCATGATGGGTATTTTTTTTTGCTAATAAAACTAGCCTCAATCTGTTGGGTCAACGAATCTCTTCAAGATAACACGTTAATTTGAGGTAGATTTAAATTGCAATAACTTTTTAACAGCTAGGTAAATCAGTTTGAGACGGTCACAATGGCTTTAGCATTGAATGCGGAATATTCTACTAAATTTTCGTTCGTTTTGTAATATTTTGACGTAGCACCCAAACATCCTCAGAATGTACCCCACACACCTGGTTCAATGTATCAATATCAATTTTATATTCCTCCGCGACAGACGATTTTTCTTTCTTTCGCACTTCTAAGATCGTTGCTCATCAGACGAGAAGGTCAGACCTAATTGCAGGCAGCTTTGCGTCGCGAAAATTTGCAAGCCCTCAAGTGCCGCGCGGCAGCGTTGACCTCGGTAGGCCGTCGGCCCCGTGTACGTACTGACCTCCCTGGATCTGGGGCGCTGCAACCGTCCTCTGACGTCACTGGAAGTCAGTGCGCGCAACGGTAGGTCGGTCGACAGAATAGGTCAACGGGACGACATAACGAGGCATGTCGGGGCGGGGCCAAGCGACGATCAACGGTGACGGACTCGGGCAACGCCACAGATTCGCTCTTACCTCCAAATAGAAACGGAGACTGCGACGTGCTCGTTGCGCGGGGAAAATTCTGGCCTCCGCCGAAAGAAACGCCGCGGCCTTCCTTTTCTTTACTAGCTCACAAACGTGGCTCGGGTGTTCGTGGATTTTTTATAACCTAATCTCGGAGCGTCGACGTCTCTCGGTTCTGCGATTGCGAGATGTAAGAATTAGTCATTCGAGTTACAATACTAGATGAGGTGTACAAGGATCGGCGGTAAAAATGTTTTGGGTAGCGATACCGCAATTTCTGATTGGTTATTCGAAAACCGAGAGACATTCTCGCTTTTCCGCTGAATAATCATTTTTTTCACGATCGCTAATAATTATTTTCATATTTGTCGTCATTATCAGAACAATTATTCGTTAAGCAAGTATTTAGTATTGGATGGGGAAAATTTGGTAAAATGGGGTAATCTTGGCTTGATTACCATATTTTTGAATAGTCAATGTAAAAAAAAAAAATGCTGAAACTGATTTTTCAAATAAATAAATTTTCGAGTACTCGAATATCTTATCTGTGAAACGTGCCACGTTTATTTACAAAAATCCAGTACAGTGATACCAACGTTGTAGGAATTGAGCAAGCAATACACAACTCGTTTGAACTGTGCGACAACTTCGAAATACTTGCATCGTGCGTATTTTTCAACTACTTTGCAGCAAATTCGATCATAATGACGGATGGTTGGCGGAAATGTTCGAACGACGCGGAAAAATCTGTATGGGACATCGATAACGATGATACACGATGACTAAATAATGTTTCACATCCGTATTGCCTTTCTGCGGTATTCCCGATTAACACAAGCGGAATACCCCGTCCATAGTCATATATATAAATATAAATATATTGGATATATAGGGCATTCCGAGCCAACTCGTGCAAAGTGAGACCTCGACCATCTCGAAATCATCTCACGTTTTTTTCCAAACTTTTACTCGGTGCAATACGCAACCTGAATTTTTTTCAAATTTTTTTGATCAACCGTTCATTTTTTATAAATATTGGAAGTCGAATGCAAAAGTCATTCTTAAAAATCTGAAAAAATTCTCACAATCCGGCGAACGATGCGAAACACTCTCCGTTACCAAAAACACGTGGCGATTTTTTTTCTCCATTTTTTTCCAATTTAATTCGGAATTTTTACATTTTTGAACCCAAAATTGACACAGGATCAAATCGTGAGCGCAGCATCGAATTGGTGAAACCGAATACTCGCAAGTAAATTGACCCTTATTTCACGCTTACAATCCAATCCTGTGTTAATTTTTGATCAAAAATTCAAAAATTCCAAATTGGGTGATAAAAAAATGGAAAGAAAAAATGTCACGCATTTTCCTTCACAGGGGTTGTTTCGTGTCATTCACTGGAGTTATGAGAATTTTTTCAGATTTTACAAAATGAGCGTTCGCAGTCGACTTCAAATATTTATGAAAAATGAATGGTTGAACGAGCAAATTTGAAAAAAATTCAGGCCACGTTTTTTACTGAGCAGAATGTTAGAAAAAAATGTGAAATGATTTTGAGATGTTCGGGGTTCAACACTGGTCAAGTTGGCGTGGAACTCCCCATATGTACATATTTATACGTATATATATATATATATTCAGTGCATCCAGTCATCTTCGCATCGTATTTATAAACCGTGTGCATATCGCACGACGCAATTGTGGTCATCAAGTTCTTCGTTCACTCAGAGGCCATGGCTGTTTCCGTTTTTCTCTTCGGCGTGCAATTTTTTTCTCGATACTATTGAGATGGTGTGCCGAATAGTCTGAGAAAAAGGCCCGAGAAGAGTCCTCTCGCGCCAAAAGTCATCCCGGGGCTGTTCGGCACGAGTCATCGTTGAATATATAGATATAGGGGGGCAGGGGGCACGACAAGCCCCCTCAAAAATTTGGTCAACAAAAAAGGTAACAGATAACCAGGGTGATGGAGATGGAGAAAAGAATTGTCGACGTTACAAATAATGTCCTAGGGCCAAAAGAATTTTTTGTTTCATTTTTTAGAGGGGGGCCGATGTGCCCCTCGGGAAAAAAATTTTTTGGGAGCTTCGTCATAGTGGTGATGGATGATTGGATGGTTAAAAGTCACAGAAAGTAGTTACCGACCCAGGGGGCCGTTGTGCCCAGGAAATAAAATCTTTTTTGACCGGCTCAGGGGGGCCGTTGTGCCCCATCGCCCCCTACGAATGTCTTGTGGTTATTTATTCGATTTGGGAAAATGCGGGCTTGGATCTTCGTTCCGGATTTCCACAATTCTTCCTTCTTTTTCTCTCTCCTCTTCTTACGCAATCCTCGTCGTCGGTTTTTGGCCAATTTAATCGGCCCCCAGCGAGTCCCCGTGGCTCGAGTTTCGTTTGATGTCTCTGCGTTTGGAGCCACTTTGCAATCGTTGGTAGGGGGAGCCACGGAGCACGTTGCGGAACGAGCGGCATGAATTACGATAAAGAGTGAGTTTGATAGGCCGTTGTAAAAGTGGCCCAGTTACGTGGATAGACTCTGGTACGGAGGGATCGGAGGGGGCATCGTCGGGTCGTCGAACTTTCGAGGACATATTGATATTTTTCTACTTTGGTCAAACGCCTCAGCCAAGGCTAACTTACCCGCCGCCAAATGGATCAAGATAGGCGAAATCTCATTCTGATAATCGCGATGAACTTAATTATTATTATCGCGAGTCGCCCGGTCGGCGAAATATTTTGTCGCGGCACGAAAAGTTGGAAAAGTCGTTTCGCGTCGCGGCAGTTTGAGCGGCGAGAATTGCCGGTAGTTGCCGATACTCAAAAGACAGTGGGAGAACAAAAACAAAAGGTGTAAAAAAAGACAGTCGGAAGACACAAACATAAGACAGTTGAGAGACAAGAACAAAACAACAAACAAAAGACAGTTGAGAGATAAGAACAAAGCAATACACAGAATACAGTTGAGAGACAAGAACAAAACAACAAACAAACGACAGTTGAGAGACAAGAACAACGCAACAAACAAAATACAGTTGAGAGACAAGAACAAAATAACACACAAAATACAGTTGAGAACCAAGAACAAAGCAACAAACAAAAGACAGTTGAGAGACAAAAACAAGACAACAAGCAAAATACAGTTGAGAGACAAGAACAAAACAACAAACAAAATACAGTTGAGAGACAAGAACAAAACAACAAACAAAATACAGTTAAGAGACAAGAACAAAGCCACAAACGAAATACAGTTGAGAGACGAGAACAAGACAACAAACAAAAGACAGTTGAGAGACGAGAACAAAACAACAAACAAAATACAGCTGAGAGACAAGAACAAGACAACAAACAAAATACAGTTGAGAGACAAGAACAAAGCAACAAACAAAATACAGTTCAGAGACAAGAACAAGACAACAAACAAAATACAGTTGAGAGACAAGAAGAAAACAACAAACAAAATACAGTTGAGAGACAAGAACAAAAACTACGAATCTCAAGGCAATGATAAAAACAAAAATTAAAACTACAAACAAAAACAAGTCAAAGAACGAAAGCTGTCGTTTCTTCGCCACAACGCACGTTCGAGGGCGCGGGCGTACGAATTTCGCAAGGTTTCGCTAGAATTATCGCTGTTGCGGATCGATCGCGAAAATAAACATTCGGGAGCGACGCTATCGTTACGAAAATATTGATTACGCTGCCTAAGATCGAGCAAACGTCAAGGTTCTTTCGCGTTGACACGCAATCTGAGATGACTGACAAAGATAGCGTCATCGTTACGATCAAAGGAATCGTCAATCGATCGACCTCGAGATTTGGTCGCGAACAGATGAAACGAATTACTCGTAATTCGAAAGTTTCGGATCCAATATTTCCGCAACTCTCGATTCATCCTGCTTATTGATTCGACGATAATATTCAATTCGAACCAACAATAACATTTAATCAGCCTGAACTTTTCTCCACGATCGGAGATATCGCGAGTTTTTGAAACGACGACGCGTATCGCGTCGTCCCGAGGTGATAAAACGGGTGACTCTGCACCCATTTTAGTGTCCGTGTCTGCGCGCTTCCGTGTGCTCCAATGTACACAGCTGCGCGAGTCGCGTGGTCCGCGACTTGCGCTTCCAGGCGGCTACCACCCTCCACGAGGTCAAAGGTCAGGCCAGAACGGAAAATACTCCCAGAGTTCATAGACCCCAATGATACCGTCGTATTCGAGCTCGATCGTTTGACTTTATCTCAACGAGGATAGAGAATAGAAATGCATAGATTCGTATCAACGACCGAGATTCGATGTGGGGTACGATGGGGCACGGCGGGCCCCCTGAACCGGTGATTACTTTTCGTGACTTTGTATCACCATATCAGTCTACTTTTCCTCTATCTGCAACAAATTCGCCACCATTTTGGCCAATCGCTCAAGAAATTTTTTTTTTCAGGGGGGCCCAGTGCTCCCCCTGAGGCGGTGATCACTTTTTGTGGATTTCAACCAGTGGATCATTCTACTTTTATTGTGTTTCCGACAAATTCACCGCTACTTTGACGAAACTCCCGATTTTTTTTTCGAGGGGCACAGGGCTCCCCTAAAAAAAAATCTCCTGGGGCAGGACAGCCCCCCCTATACCGACAATTACTTTTTGTGGCTTGGAACCATCACATCAGTTTACTTTTGTTCTGTTTCCGACAAATTCACCACCAGTTTGACGAAACCCCCCCAAAAAATAATTATTTTTTAGGGGGCATCAGACCGCCTCTGAAAAAAGATTAAAAAAATATGTCTTTCAGTCCTGAGAAATTATTTATACTGCTAAAAACATCTTACTTTTATCCTAATTGCTCCGTTTATTTTCACTTTTCTCGAAAAAAATGCCTCAATTTTGGTTTTTGGTTTTTTGGCGTAATTTTTGAGAGTGGTTCATTGTGCTCCGATTACTGTGATGTATGATCTTCAAAATGATGAAGATAAGGGAATACATCAAAGTTATGTTTCCACGAGGAGGGGCAAAAATGTTTCTTGACCAAGTTTTGTAGGGGGCCCACGCCCCCCAACATACGCAACGTATATTTTTGGGTACCCGTAGACAAGTAATGTATATAAGTCGTCCTCATTCCCGACCATTTTTTCCGACCAAGAGGTTAACAATCGACGTCGTCGGAAAATTACCGATGTGAGTTCAATTCTGAGACTTGTGAGATAGTATCGTAATATATTGCGAAGATTGTCAGGATTCTCGAGTAAAGGGAAGACGTTGGTTATTATCTCCGATCACGCGCTTACGTCGCTTCCAACGACCCAGCGCAGATTTTCCGGCACGAATAATTATTATGAAATGTTTATTAAAATTCACCATCACAGAATTGACATTTTGCGGAACTACTTAAATTACATACACGACATCGACCTTGACGTGCCATCAAATCTGACGAAGACTAGCAAAAATCTAATTCATTACCGTTTTATCAGATCCAGGCAATATGCAACTTGCGAGATGGGGAAAAGAAAATCACTTTCAGCACAAAATGTACATTTTACAGAGATGAAAAAAAGTGTGAAGCTGTGTGAAAATTCGAGGAATTTTTTTCTCACAAAACTGGAAAAAACTTGTTAAAATGGCCGCATTTTCGTGGCGTTTTGAAGAGTTTTTGAAGATTGGATGGGTGATATTGGACGAGCAACGGAATATTTTTGAGCAATGGACACGTCGATCGCTGGAGTCGCGAATCAAGATATTTTCCTGCGATAAAAGGGGGACCCAATTGACGAATTAGTTGAATCTAACGTGACAGCTAGCCGCGTGCGCGATCGGAAATATACACGTATCTCGATAATGTGAGTTTGTACGTATCACTTAAACTAATAAATTCCAAGTCCTGTTGCCCCCCTGCTTTACCCCGTTCGGCCAATATACAACTAAAGGCACAATGCACTCTCCGAAAGGCCTTGTAATGCGTCAGCGATTCTCATTCCCGTTGTACTTTGCGCGGAACGTTCGATTCGTCTTTGATATGACGTCGATCCGAAGACGTCCGATGACGATTAAGAACCTCTGCTTCCACGACCTCGGACCGCGAAGGCCTTGAAGGCGCCAAGTGATTGTTGAACAAGAATGCAAGATCTCCGCGCGAATGCGGGAATGTGCGGGCGCGCGGCCACGAGTTCATGCTCCGATAATTTTTCGTGACAAAATGAAAATGAAAATCGATCTACGATTAGACTTTGTTCGGATGCGAGCTGCGATCGGCCTCGTCAAACGAAACAATCGAACAAACAAACAAACAAACAAACAAACAAACAAACAAACAAACAAACAAATAAACAAACAAACAAATAAACAAACAAACAAACAAACAAACAAACAAACAAACAAACACACAAACAAAAGAACGAATACACAAACAAACAAAAAAACATACGAATAAACACACAAACAAACAAACAAACAAACAAACAAGCAAACAGGCAAACAACAAACAAGCATACAAGCAAAGAACAAACAAGCAAACAAGCAAACAAACAAACAAGCAGACAAGCAAACAAACCAACAAGCAAACAAGCAAATAAACAAACAAACAAACAAGCAAACAGCAAACAAGCAAACAGGCAAACAAACAAACAAACAAGCAAACAAGCAAACAAGCAAACAAGCAAACAAGCAAACAAGCAAACAAGCAAACAAGCAAACAAGCAAACGAGCAAACAAGCAAAGAACAAACAAGCAAACAAGCAAACAAGCAAAGAACAAACAAGCAAACAAGCAAACAAGCAAACAAGCAAACAAGCAAACAAGCAAACTAGCAAACAAGCAAACAAGCAAAGAACAAACAAGCAAACAAGCAAACAAGCAAACAAGCAAACAAGCAAACAAGCAAAGAGCAAACAAACAAACAAGCAAACAGCAAACAAGTGAACACGCAAAGAAGCAAACAAACAAACAATCAAGCACATAAACACACAAACAAACAAGCAATTAAGCAAACAAACACAATGAATCGAACGAACGAATAAACAAACAAACAAGCAAACAAGCAAAAGAACAAACAAGCAAACAAGCAAAAGAACAAACAAGCAAACAAACACACAAACAAACAAACAAGCTAACACACAAACAAAAAAATCAACAAAAAACACGCAATGAATAAATAAATTGATGAAAAATCAGTACATTTTTTAAAAAATTGAAAAAAAATACAAGTGAGGTTGGAGAAACGTGGTCGATTTTCGAAATGCGTGTTCACGATCCGCTCGGCGATTCCTGCGGGTCATAGTTTCAGTCGACGGAAAATAGGGTTTCGAAGCTGAAAATTGTCGAGGGACCGAGATACTCGCGCAGCTGAGGCTGTGCAACAAGAAACAGCCTTCCATATCTTACGAAAATCGGACATTCTCCGCGACGAACTCGAACTCAGATTTCACCAAAGCCCTTGGGCTTGTTGCGCGACCTTTTCTAGCCTCGGATATCGTCGCGCGGTCTCGAAATATGTCTTCGATAAAACACAACAAAGTCTCGGTGACGCGACGTAACTGACCACCGATCCACAATCGTGCTGCGATTTTCGCGTGTCGCTTCTAATCGTACAACCCGATCTAATCGCGAGCTGCGCCCCCATAATTGCTGGGCGACTCGAAGGGTTGGATGCCTACTACTTTCGTAACGTTCTCCTCGCTATTTTCGTTGCTGCGAGCGCTGAGCTGTCGTTGCAATAGTTGACCTCAGCGTTTTTTCAATATTCAATTTTTGAGGTTAGGATTTCTGTAGCGCTGTGCACACGGTTGGCCAAAACGCGCAACTCGACTCCCACCATCTCTGATTTGTCTACACTTTTCAGCATGATAATAATTTTGGGGGTAACGAGATGTGGGCATTTCGATTTCACAGCCACTTATCGCTTACAACCCAAAAAAACGTATACAAATGATTGAGACAAGAAAAAGGTGCCAAAATTCGTAACCTCGGACACTTAATATTGAAAGCAACAAAAAAAACGTGCAGGCTTAAGAGAAACCTTAACGTTTCGCCAGTATTGAAGAGAACCAAAATTCATTAAATTTTTTTTCGAAAATTGCGCACTTCCCGCCAAAATTAAGGATCGTTGGTGGAGAAATTATTGATAGAAATGGGAACCAAAATATTAAAAAAAACAGTTCGCGTTTTCGGGTCCCGTTTCATCCGCGAAGAAACGGAAGGTGTTGCCGGGAATAATGTAAATAAAATCTTATGAAACTCTGGACGAGCACGAAGCTCGGCTCGGCAAGACAACGGGCGTCGAACCCGGACCGCTGTCGACGTTACGAAACGAGGAACTTTCCAATCGGAATTACCATTACGGAGCCAGCTATTTTTCGGCGCCACCGTGTACATTTCGTTGGGTAAAACGTACGTACGTTTTTTAATTTCGCCACCTCCTCCCAATCGTCCTGCAACAACAGAACTGTTCTCCAATCGTCGGAAGTTTCGAAATTATTGGATCGCCGACCTTCTTAGTTGCCACAGACGTACCAGCGTGGCCAGAGCTACCAGATTGGGCTATCTTCTCCCCACGTATGCTAATCAATTTCAGATTTAGGCTACGAGTCGAAAATAAGGTTCTTTTCAAATCATTCCTTAGCGTTGGCAACGATCTAAAACTGTAAGCCGATAGAGAATATATTATTTCCACGTGACGATAACTCGACTTTGATTTAATTTGCAGGAGGGCCCCTGAGGCCGGTTTTTGGCCCAATTTAGTTTGGGCTGAAAAAATGTGATTTTTTGTTTTTATCTACAAACAATTTTGAATCGCTTCCCCCTCACCCCCCTCGCCACGCCACCTCCTTAAACGCAGGGGGAACCATTAGTTATTACAGGAATATTCTAAGAGTTTACACATGCTTATTAAGTGCTTTTTGGGTCGCTGATCACGGATCTGGACTCAGAATCTCGAAATTCAAAAGGGCGGACAAAAAAATTAAAATGTCTTCAGAATGCATGAATTTTTGTGCATAGGAGTTTTTTGAGTCTGCGACTATAAGTATAGGAGCAGAATCTTGAAATTCAAAATGGTGGATCCAAAATGGCGAACGAAAAAATTAAAATGTCTTCAAAATGCATGAATTTTGGTGCAAAGAAGTGTTCTGAGTCTCCGGTTATGAATCTAGTGTCAGAATTTTGAAATTCAAAATGGCGGGCCCAAAATGGGGGGCGAAAAAATCAAAATATCTTCAAAATGCATGAGATTTTGTGCGATCGACGCTGCCACGTGGTTTTGGGGGTAAAACGAGTTTTTAGGAAAATGTACTACGCGTAATTCGTGCTTTTCGTCGACTGTTTCGACGGGAGAAACTGATAGTTTCTCCGTCACGCGAATTGGGCGAGGGGCAGGGGGGCAGGGGGGCAGGGGGCTGTAAATGCAGCGCGGTGCGCGGCGATGGTACAGCGGTGAGCCGATCAACTGGTAGTTAGGAGCGAACGTAGTCGGTCCGTCAACGAGTCAGCCATTAGTAGATCGCGTTGCACAACGCAGCACAACCGCAGTCACTGAACCCTCTCAATCTTTTTAATTGAGTAGTAAACCGAGGACACCGAACAGGCGAACACTTATCGTTCTATCCGTCCCCGTACGGTCCCGAGTTCGAGATACAGCAGCATTAGAGAGATACATATACGCACATCTGTATATCTACGGGGCATTCCACGCCGACTCGACCAGCGTCCAGCGCCGACTATCTCAAAATGCTTCCACGTTTTTTTCCAACATTCTCCTCGGTAAAAAACGTGCCTTGAATTTTTGTCAACTTTTTTTATCCAACCGTTCATTTTTTATAAATATTTCGAAGTAATATAAATAGTATATAAATAAGTCGAGTGCGAAAAGCTATTTTTAAAAATCTGAAAAAATTCGCATAAGCCCAGTGAATCACACGAAACCCGCCCCATTAACGAAAACGCGCGACGAAGTTTTTTTTCAGGTTTAGCACTGGTCGAGTTGACGTGAAATGCCCCATACATATATATTCGTTGCGCAATATCGACACCGCGGCGGTGGAGCTGCTACGGCGTTATCAATTTATCACGGATTACCACGATATCCAATGAGAGAAACGAACGGTGGAAAATGCACGCGAGATTCCACGAGCGTTCCTTTTGTTGTCCCATCTAGTGTAGGTGACGCCGCGCTCGACGCTATTCTACTCGTCTGTTTAATAACAAGTACAAGTATCGACTCGTTGCGAGGAACGCCGACAGCGAACGTGAGTCAACGGATTCGTGGTACAGAGTGGGGCGATTAAATCGACGAGATCGGTGGTCACCGGTCACTCCGTTAGTAGGACACTTTCAAACTCGATGATTCGCGCGGCTCTGTACCGACGATCGGCGATGGGTCGCCGCTCACCGATCCCCGCGGAACGCTGCGGCGAGCCGCTGACCCCGCGATTCGCGGAACTCATCCGCGAGCTATCTCCGCCACTTTCGATTTGGCCGCCATCTTAAATTTTCTGGTCGTTTTTGGTTTTCTCGTGGTTCTTGATTTTTCCCGATTTCCTTCCGATTTTTTATGCTCGCTACCACCCAGATCCTTCCACCGATCTTCTCGCGTTGCTTTTCACTACTGCAATTGCCATACGCGTATCTGTACCGCGTGGGACCGCGACTAGACGGAATTGGAGCGTGTTGCGTAACTCGCCGCGGAACTTGAATCGGCGGATATCCGCTCCGTAACCCGCCACTTTTACTCGAACCGGCCGCGAAATTTCTCTCCGCTGAAGTTTCTCCGCGAATCGGAGAGTGTCGCGTCATCGTAGACAAGGCGAGATTCGCGTGGTCGTGTGTACCGACCGATCGGTATTGCGAAACACCTGGACGTGCCACAGGTGCGAACGAAGACTACAAGGTGCTCCGAGCGAAGAACGAAAGTCGTCGGTGCTGCAGGTTAACGGGGACAAAACAGCGACGAGATCTCATCAACCCTCTTCCACGAAACGCCAACTCACCTGCATCGTTTTTTCCTCGATTTTGATTTGAACTATTATTATGATTATTATTATTATTTTCAATAGGACTTTCGACATTGAACTACCTATATAGCATTTTCGCACGTCGATTATGCATTTTATAATAACGAGCACGAATATTCAGTAGGTAGAACAAAACACAACATTTTTTCATGTTTGTTATGATTTTTATCCGAGGGAAAAATGTTTCTTTTATTGACGATCAGCTAATTTGTCGTGCAGAGTTCTTTGGCTACACAGTGAAAAAGTGTTCGTCATTGTGTAAAGTGTAGAAATTTGTGTGTAGAATATTTAACATTTTAGTGTGTTGATTTAACACAATAGTGTTGTTCGATGAGTCGATTTTTCAAAGCACAAAAGTGTTACCAAGTGCTACAATAACACTTTTTAAATGTTACTCTCAATTCTACACGAAAAGTGTGTTGAATTTACACAATGTGTGTGTAAATTGAACACATCGTTCTGCGAAATTTTTGTGCAGAGTATTCAACATTTTAGTGTGTTGATTTAACACAATAGTGTTGTTCGATGCGTCGATTTTGCAACGCACAAAAGTGTTACCAAGTGCTAAAGTAACACTCTTTAAATGTTACTCTCAATTCTACACGAAAAGTGTGTTGAATTTACACAATGTGTGTGTAAATTGAACACATCATTCTGCGAAATTTTTGTGCAGAGTATTCAACATTTTAGTGTGTTGATTTAACACAATAGTGTTGTTCGATGCGTCGATTTTGCAACGCACAAAAGTGTTACCAAGTGCTACAATAACACTTTTTAAATGTTACTCTCAATTCTACTCGAAAAGTGTGTTGAATTTACACAATGTGTGTGTAAATTGAACACGTCGTTCTGCGAAATTTTTGTGCAGAGTATTCAACATTTTAGTGTGTTGATTTAACACAATAGTGTTGTACGATGAGTCGATTTTTCAAAGCACAAAAGTGTTACCAAGTGCTAAAGTAACACTTTTTAAATGTTACTCTCAATTCTACACGAAAAGTGCGTTGAATTTACACGATGTGTAGTCGTACTCGTAGACAATAGGGTCGCTGATAACGAATGTGCACTGAGAATTAGAAAATTCGAAATGGCGGATCCAATATGGCGGACCTAAAATGGAAAAGGTGGTTCGACGAGAGTGAAAATTGCTATACGGGGGTTTTCGGGGTTGCTGATAACGAATCTGCACTGAAAATTTCGAAATTCAAAATGGCGGATGAAAATCAAAATGGCGGATCCAATTTTGAATTTGAGGATTTTGAGCGTATATTGCATCACTGTAACCTCGAAAACCGCCGAATACCAACTTTCAATCTCGGCGAATGATTTCTTCCATTTTCCGTCCGCCATGTTGGATCCGCCATCTCGAATTTGCTAATTTCGAGTACAGATTCGAGATCAGCCACCCCAAACGTCCCCAAATACTAACTTAGACATAGAAACTTCAAGAACTTCCAGCGACTTTTCAACTTTTGCTCATTTGTTTAAACAAATTCACCGATTATTGAAAATAATTTCGCGTCCATTTCTATTCTCCAGTGAACTATTGCTATTGACGTAGAGAAAAAAGGTTGGAAATGGGAGGAAAACTGCGCCAACTACTCGGAAAATGGTTCTGGAAGAGGTGGAGTCCCACAATCCCAGCGTCGCTGAAAGGGTCAAGTTTCCCAGCGAAACGGTGCCGAATTTTCGTGCTGGCTTTTCAGCAGGCAAGAGAGAAAACGACGGAGCGCTGGCATCGTGTTACCTTTGGAATAAACACATCGTATGAAAATCAATGAGAGTGGTACCGCTGCTGCTGCTGTTGCTGTTGCTGCTGTGCTGCTGTGCTGGCACCTCCGTTGGTGTCCGCTGGTATCTGCCACCAGCCAGCGAACGTACAACTGTTAGCTGCTGCTACTACTAGGACAGCCGGTTGATAGTCGGGGACGTATATCTATCTATCTCTTGTCTACGTGTGGCTGACTCTGCGAGTGAGAACGCGCGCTCGACTCTCGCGTAGAGTCCTTCGCGTCTGTAGGTGTGCACCGAGTCGCGCGACGCCCCAGTTTCGGTCGGGTTCAACAATCCCTATCGAGGTGACTGCTTGCTACTAGCCCGTTGCACAACAACCTAGGCGACCAAATTCGCGTTACGTGAGAATAGTAACGGCGCGAGTCCGCGTACGCGTATCGGGCAACGAGCTATGGAAACCTTGAGCCACGCCGCGTAATTGTTCGCGATATTTCTACGCCGACGACGACGAAATCGTACGGCGTTTAGGTGTTCGTACAGCCTTTCGACATTCCCCTACGGAAAATAGGGGAGGCGGACGGAATAGCTGTTCTAGTTCGATACTGTATCGGTAGAGGGAGATAGAGAGATTTTTAGACAGTCGAATTTCTCGGTTCTTCGTGTAGATAGCACATTTTACTACGTTGAGCGTGTTTTTGTAGAAACACGATTTTTCGAAACGGTACGTCGCGGAACTCCAACAACTTTCATCCGCTTTATCCGAATTGTCGATAGCATCTTTTGAATACCATTTTGGAGGGGATTACGTGGGGGATTTTCGATTGGTCGCGTGAACATTGCGTATCAACAAATGATTGACACGTTATGTTGTCGAAAATTGATCGTCTTCGTTTGAGTACTCGCCAGTCGTACAAAAATGAATATTTCTCGAATCTTCTACGTACTCGTGTAACTACGAGCATGCAGATTAAGTGTTTTTTTTTTGGTTTCTCCAGATTGAAAATTGCAGCAGCTACGCTGCGCACAGCAGAGCGCGACGAATTCGACAAGCCTTGCGAGAATGGCTCCGGTGTCGCCGTTTATAAATATTCATTGTTGATAATTTTTTGTTTGGTACCCAAATATATGCTCGGCAAGCTCCTTGAGTTTTATCATTCTATTGCCTTTACTTCCGTTCTAAAGAAATTGCCAAAAAACGCTTTTTTGGCTGTTACAGTGGTTTTGCCTTCGAGTCGTTACACGCCTGCACTTGCTATCCGTTCTCGTCCGAGGCACGGCTCAGTAGCTGCGCCTTCCGCGTGATGAAATTGAATCTGCTTGAAGAAATGACGATCGAAGCACCGTAATTACCTCGCCTTTATTTTATTATATTCAGGCCCACCGACATTTTGACATTTTGACTCAAGTTTGCTGTAGATAGACGCATAAAAAACCAATCACCTCGAGTTTCTACTCAGAGGGTTTCGTTCGAGTTTAGGTTTGGAGATAAAGTACGAGACGGGCAAAAGAGAACGCGAATGTTTTTGAAAAAATCCGGCCCGTACTCGTGGAAATAAGGAGAAAAAACATGCAAGGTGAAAACGACGGCAAGCTGGAATAACGACTGGTACACCAGTAAAGATATCACCAAACCGAAACCTAAAAACGAACGCGAAGCAACAGAACTCGTACCTTCGCACCGTGCGCCGAGAAACTTCAGTCCACCCGCCTATCGGAGACTGGATACAACGTGAAGTTTGTAGAGAATGGACTCGTGAAGCTTGTCCAGCGTACCCAGGCCAGGACTCATATTTTTGTGACCATTGTTTCGATCAGTTCCCATTTTCCGTTGTGCCCGACCTATGTACTCATTCTGCCCTCCCTGGATGGGCAAACCGGATAATTGGCTCATCGCCCAAAAACACGTATAAATCACAGAACAATTTTTTTTCCAGAATTTTGGTCTCCATTACTAACATGGAAGTATCCGAAGCTAGCAAATACGAACTTGAGAGTGGATATTATTGGAACGTATATTTTTTATTCGTTTTTCAAAGTAAGGGGTCCAGCTGCATGGCGTTTCTATTTTTTGGAGGGGGGTGAAGCGCTTGATGTGCGGCCAGCTTCGAAAATGTTGAATTTCGATCTCGAAGACAAGTGCCTTCGAGCAAACAACATCGCACCGAGAAAGTTCGCGGTCTCTGCGTGTAGAATCAGGTGAAAAATTTCCGACGAGAAAGTGAAACCGAACGAGTCGTGGTTCGCACGACCGACGAGAGAAGATTGGATTCCGTTGGGAAATGGCGAATGCGGTGTATAACCCAGCGCGAAAGCCGTGACGCGGCGATAAATTAGCGAATAGAAATGACGGGTGACGAATAAATGGGATGAAGAATTGAAAATGAACGGCATTTGTTTGTGGAATGAAAGTAAATGTTTCGCGGGCATGGAACGAGTTGAGAACCGCTTTCGGCGATGTGTAATAGTTTCGATCGAAAGGAGGTTATAGAACGAACGAACTTCGGTACCGAGGCACGCGCCTGTGCGCGAAACGGGCGGATGGATGATGCTCTGGCGGAGAGAGAGAGAGAGAGAGAGAGAGAGAGAGAGAGAGAGAGGAGATGGATGGTCGCGATTTTGGAGGAATCGGCGAGGCAGCCGTTGCTTGTCAGCCGTCTGTCAGGGATCCCAAAACCCTCTGTATACCAGATTTCGGGAAAAAATACCATATTTCCAAATTTTTATCGGGCATATCGGATCCGCCATTTTGTATTTCGCAATTTTGACGGCGGATTCGTAAGCAGCGACCTTAGAAGCCCTCAGATACCAAATTTCAGAAGAAACGACCGTATTTCAGAATTTTCATCGACCATATTGGATCCGCCATTTTGTATTTCACAATTTTTACGGCGGATTTGTAAGCAGCTGCCTTAAAAGCCCTCAGATACCGAATTTCGGAAGAAACGACCGTATTTGAGAATTTTCATCGGCCATATTGGATCCGCCATTTTGTATTTTTACATTTTGACAGCGGATTCGTAATCAGCTACCTTAGAAACCCCCAGATACCAAGTTTTAGAAGAATCGACCGTATTTGAGAATTTGCATCGGCCATATTGGATCCACCATTTTGTATTTCGAAATTTTTACGGCGAATCCATAAGCAGCGGCCTCAGAAGCCCTCAGATACCGAAATTCAGAAGAAACGACCGTATTTGAGAATTTCCATCGGCCATATTGGATCCGCCATTTTGTATTTTGAAATTTCGACAGCGGATTCGTAATCAGCTACCTTAGAAACCCCCAGATACCAAGTTTTAGAAGATTCGACCGCATTTCTGAATTTTCATCAGCCATGTTGAATCCGCCATTTTGAATTTCGCAAATTTGCAGCTGAATTCATAATCAGCTACGTCAATAACCTTCGTATACACATTTTCAGACATTAGTATCAATCATTTCTTCTTGGCATGAACTTATGCTGAGAATTTTGCTTTTTTTAATACTAATTTGTTATTAGCAATAATTATTTTAAAAAGTTATGCAATATTATCATTATTTTTTTGCAACACTTATTGGATTTTCGTGAAGGTAGGGATCAAAAAACCGCAACTAGGATAGACACCGGTGTCCTGCTGTGACTGCAAGGGTTAATAAGAACAACGAATGATCGACGTGATTTTTGCAAGCTGATGGAATAAAGCTTCGGTACCACCGAGAACCGATGATCAAATCACAGTCGGGGCGAAGATGTAATTCATGGAAAGGCGCGCGCAATTGGTTGGGCAAAGAGAACGCGGAACGTTTTCGAAAGTCGATTTCCGGTCTTGGCAGCAGCAACGTGACCGCATTTTGATTTCCACATTTTCACAAAGTTGCCGTCGGGTGTGATGCCTGAGCGTCCTCGACACGGAGGTCCTCGGCGACGTAAGTGACCGAGGCCGGGTTTCACGCAACGCGTGAAATAAGTACGTCGCGTGTCCGACACGAAGCCCCCAAACGTACTGACTGACTGATTCCTCTAGCTATCCGCGAATAAAAGCATTATTATTCTTAACTATATAAAACTTATTTTTTATATCGCATATTTCAATTGTTATTAACAATTTCCGTGCGACTTTTCGAGATTCCTTTTCAGCGATACGCCATTTTCTAAAAAATCCCACCTACTGTCTATCAAAAAAAGGACACCGCCGCGAAAATGATGGGAAGCCGCCATTTTGTTTGATCAAACTGATAAACAGCGTGCAATACTTGTATAATAAATAACTTAATTCCCAACTCAGCTGTAATCGCCACTTTATTGCCCTGAGAAGCGGGAGGAAAGCGTCAAATTATTCCCTCCTAAGTGGCACTTTACTCCCTAGGGAGTAAAGTGCCACTTTACTCACCGGGGAATAATGACAATTTTCAGATTTTCTGTTTTTTTCACTTCTCAACTATTTTTTTGCAGATCCTTATTTCCTGCATATCATGTCAAGCAAGTGGCCACAGCCCTTGGGTAGTTACTCCAAACCTACCCGCGGGAATAATCTTCTACTTTACGCCCTTGTTGCCTAATGTGCTATTTTACCGAATGTTGATATATTGTCAAGTTTTTTTGAAAAACATTCCCACAGTTTGCTCTATTTTTAGCCTCTAGAGTAATTCACTCCCTCAATTGCACTTTTTTAAATACCAAGTAAATTGAATATACCAGCTACTATATTTAATTGATGTTTATCGAATTGAAGTACAATTTTGCAAATAAACAGTAAGCAATACAAATATTTTCCGAATGAGCCCCGCTCACTTGTGTTCCAGTCTCATCGCGTTTTTGGACCAAACCCAATTTTTTGGATCGAATGGGTTTCGAAGAATGGACAAAAAATGTGACAATGGAGTTGATCACGTTGGAAAACACGCGCTGTCACTCGGATGACAAAATAATTTGAGTCACATTTCCGCAGTATTCACAGCATGCTATCTAAAAATACTTACAATCAGAGAACAAACAATATATCCAACGTAACAATAGAACTAATTTACAAAACTAAGTCAAACATGGCAGAGAAAACAAACATCGGTTACCGATGTCTCCGAACGAATGTCAATATTCGTGTTATCTGTAGTTTCAAGGTCAGAGATATCCTGATTTGGAAAGACAAATAAGTTCAAATGGCGGATTACTCCTCCTCGAGACAAACGAAACGATGCTTAGTTCGTCGCGATGGACGAGAGCGAGAAAATACGTCCGATAAATAATCGTAGCGGACTTCGAGAACGAGAATTTCACACACCACCAAATAATATCACCGCGTCACACACGGGTCAATTTGACCCAGTCCGTTTTCAAGAAGCGATTGTCAGCAAACTATCGCTCCAAAATATTTACAAAAATTACAGAACATGCTCCAAACTTCCTCAATTGTGAACGTAAAATTGACTTTTGAAAAAAAAAATTGCAACTTACCGAAAAAAAATCGCGAAGAGGTAAAAATGCAAAAGAATGCTTTTTCACTAAAAAAATCGTGACTTCCTCAATTTTTAATATTGTTATGCAAATAACTAACTTTTACAGCGAATTTGTGATAATTACCACGCAACAAATAAATTTCATAAAATGTCACAATTACATTGTAATAAATAATGGCAATAATAATTATTTGTATATTATATATTAGGATGGTTGTTAAAAATTAAAGTGTTTCTGACGCCCTCAAAAAACCTTCCTTTGGACGAAAAACTACGCCAAATTTTTTAGTTTGTCGTAAACAAAAAGTTCATTTTTTAATAAAATTGTAGTATTTTACTAGATATAATATAATGAGCTATTGTAGATTTAATTTGGGTCACAAAATTGGGTATGTATCCGGGAAGATTACATTTTTAGGTCTCAAAGTGTTGACTGTGTAGAAGCTGTACAATTTGATTAGTTGCAAAGATCGACAATGGAATAGGAAACAGCGAGGTTTCTTGCGGTGAACAACTGTGAGAATCGGCTCTATCGATATCACTTTCGCGCGGGCCGCGATAATACAAATATCCAGTGCCGAACCTACAGACGCCACCGCATCCATCATTTGGCTCGGATTTGCTTAGCTCGAAGAAAGCGAAATCGCAACCGTCAGAGTTTACTTGTCTCTTTACAACGTACGTAGAATCGTTGCCACACCAATATTACGCAAGTGACATAACGTGGGTAGCGTCGCGTCGACGTAAATTCCAAGTTCGCCAAACAATCAAATTCGAATCTGGAAACACAATTGGAAACGTCTACGAGTCGATGTAGAAAAAAAATTATTGGTAGTATAAAATTAGACTGAGATTTTTCAACACTCGTTAAAACGGCTTTACTAATGATTTTTTTATTATTATTATTTTTCAACTCTACACAATAATTTTTTTCGTCAATTTGAGTGGCTAATTTCCAGGAGGAAATTGATGACCTTGATTGTATTTATTATATAAATCTAAATAATTTTTTTCCAGTGCAACTTTTCATATATAAGGTCCGCCAGCAGATGTGGTGATTTTTATGAACTATTTACGCTATTAAACTAAGCATTCGAATATCCATGATCATGAAAACGTGATGCTTAGATATGATTTTGTGTTATGAGCGCGCGAAAAAAAACCTACATATTTTCGCCCGCCGAAAATAAACGCGGAGCATTTTTTTTTCACACCAAATCTGGCCAAACTAGTTTGTTACGCGATAATGTCCACGTTACGGCGCTGATACGCGGGTCGATCGTTTCGTCGGTTACGATTAGCTTGTCGGATTCGCAGTAGGTAAGTTCCGCGCGTGGTAAGCCGCGAGCCGACAGGGTAGTAGTAGATGGCAGTGCTCGTCAGACGACAGCGCGACTGATAGTCCCTGTACGTTGGTGCGTGGCGCTGCCGCTAGAGAACAAAGCGGTCGCGCGCGCTCCCGCTCGTGGCGCCATCTCTCGGCGCATCGCGGAACCCTCTCGCGGCGCTGAATATCACGTGTATCTGTCTGACAGGCACGGGGCCTCGCGCCAGCGTGCTTGCATATTTTTGGAGATACTGAAACATCTGCCGATCGGGCAATATTACGGAGCTGAAACGAGACAGCCGCGATGTGGGAAGGGATAAATACATCGAAGTACATCGTTGACGACGTGGAAGCGTGACAGTCTGTATCAAAAGTGTATCCAAAGGAGAATGTTGTAACTTTCCAAAATTCACCGGTCACCCTAGTAATTCTTCGACAACCATCGTTTTCGTTTACAACGGTTCTTTGTTATCAAGGATGCAATTTTCACGAGCTTTGGTTTCACCAGTCCTCAGATAAACTTTCAATTCAATGTTTCATCTTCATCGTGTGTGAATTTAAACACAAAAGCTGCTACTGCTTTTCGCCTATGGAGCTTTTCTGAAATATTTTGTCAGACTTTGGATTTTAGTTTTGGACTTTGACCTTCGGACTTTGGACTTTGGGATTTAGGTTTTTGGACTTTAGACTTGGAACTTTGGGTTTTTGTTTTTGGACTTTGGGCTTTGGATTTCAGATTTGGGATTTTGGCCTTTGGCTTTTGGACTTTAGATTTGGTGCTTGGAGCTTTTGTTTTTGGATTTTAGACTTTGGACTTTGGACCTTGGATTTGGGATTTCGGATTTTAGACTTGGACATTAGATTGTGGAAAAACCACGAAGTGTTCCAACAAATTGGAGTTAACGATTTTTTGCTGGCGTCAAAATGGAAAAACAATTTTTCACAGAAAATCACGGGTACAATATCGCGAATTACCTGGACTGTCATGCGGTGAGACCGAGAGAAAAACATAGATTCGCGTGTTTTACTCACCCGAGGGCGAACGGAGGCAACAATCATGTGACAGATCGAGTCGACTTACCTGTAATCAAATAAGAAAGTGATCAAATTAGTCATTGTACGTATCTGTGTCGACTTATTTACGATTGTGTATCACTCTATACACAGTTCTACAATACACTGCCACTAACATTCGTTATCGGATAGGGAAGGGTTAATGATCCAAAGCTCGCACATCCTGTGGGTCTGTGCTTCTGTGTGGCCTATATATAGCAGGAAACGCTCTCATTGGCTGTACCAAAGTCAGGCTGCAGCTGAACGGAGACGCATCTGCAAAAGGTCACCGTCGACCAGTGTTTTTTTACTTCAGCAGAGTCCGCTTGCCAGGAGTAGAAACCACCCTAACGTAGGCGAAACACGACAAATACGAATTTTCTTTTATTGCATGGTAGTTTTAAAACACAACTACGCTAATGAATCTGAAGGATATTATTCAACTTGTTGAAGAATAATATTCACCACACTTTGTGCGTAGTGATAAACTAGCACAACTCTGTGTTGAAGGTATCACAAACCAATGTTAGAGTGACACCTAAAAAGTGTTGACTTAGTATCGATTAACATTTTTGTGCGTTGAATAACGGACTGTGAGAACAACACTAATCAACACACTAAAATGTTGAATATTCTACCAAAAAATGTTGGTACTTCACGCGATGACGGAAGAGTTTTTACCATGTGACGCGGTATATCGATGCTGGGGTGAATAATTTCGGAATGAATTCGAGCGCGTCGTCCATTGTGGGAGGATCATTGAAGACCGCGTTGAAAAATCGTGGTAAGCGCCGAGATTTGCGTACCGTTTAGGGGGAGTCGAAGGAAGGGGGCGCTGATTTTTGGGGGATCGGTAATCAGGGATGAAAAAAAAGCTCGATGTAGCTACGCCCGCCAGCTGGGCTCGTGCGCGGAAGTCGTTAACGGCTGCTTGACACCGTTTGACCTTTCCATCGTCAACGCTTCCACAACCCCCGAAATCTGGTAACCTTGACCGAAGCTGAGCAACGGAGTGCCAAGCGGTGACCGCGCGCCCCGGGCACCGGAGCTCGCTTCGATCTGGCGACCTGGCAACCGTTCGATGGCTTTCCTCGGATGCGTACGAGAAAACGATCGGGATCGGAGATCGATCACGATCAGCCACAACAACGAATAATAACTCTAAAAAAAATTCCCCAAGAAAAACACCAAACTCGACTGTTTCGCTAATCCTGACAGCAAAGAAAGTTGTACTCTGTTTTATCTAAGGTATATTTGCAGGCACAAAAACCCTGTCAAATTCCGAATATGATATCGAATTTTCAAAATTCAAAATGGCCGACACAAAATGGCGGACTCAAAATTGCGGCATAGTATCACAAAAACTCTTCCAAATCGAACGAGCATTCGTTTTCATGTGTTATGGGGGTCGCTGATTCTGAATTTGTTATCAAAGTTTCAAAATTCAAGATGGCGGACTCAAAATGGCGGGATGGTATCATAAAAACTCTTTCAAATCGAACGAGCATTCGTTTTCGTGTGTTTTTGGGGTCGCTGATTCGGAATTTGATATCAAAATTTCAAAATTCAAAATGGCGGACTCAAAATCACAGCTTGGAATATCAACGACTCGTTCGAAGATATTTTATTCAGAGTGTTTTAAACAACGTCTTGCGGGCATTAAAAAAAAGGTCGTTTGGTTTTCGTTACATTATTGCTATTCCGCGCGCGTATCAAGCAGCTTTGAGATGCCACACCACGGGCAGAAGCACCCGGTATAAGAGAGTAGTAGTCCCTCGTCCGCGCCCACCGCCACGTGGTCCATGCCACGCGGAATACGCGAGACCTTCACCTCGTTTAGCCTTCACCCTGCTGGAGGTCCGGAACACCGACGCGGATGGAGGCATTCGCGTGTTTTCCGCGAATATACAGCGCCGTTCTTGAACTTGATCCGGAGATAGATGATAACTTATCACACGCTCGCCTCCCACGAAACTAAAATATGAGCCACGAAACTTCCAAACCACTCTCGGTTGCTAATTTTCCGTTCGAATTCCTCGCCAAGTTTCCTCGCGCACGTTTCCAAACGTGAGGAACGATCCAGAGAGAGAATGGCAAACAGCTACGATTTTTCGCACTAGACAGGCCAATTTTGGATGTAGTCGCACTGAAAAAAAACGGATAGGTGCAGCAACCATCCGTTGGATAGCCATTAGCAGATCGTCGCTGTCCCAATCCGTGTGGTGGCGAACGCCAAATTACAAAGCTTTTGAGCAGCATCCACCGCGCTCAATAATTATTGTCAGTGCGCAGTGTATATGTGAATGGTGCGTTCCTCGTTGGCTTTGTTTATCAATTTATAATTCGCGTTGAAAACCTTGGACAAGTGGGTGCAAGAAAAAGTAGGCTCGTGGGACTTTGAAAAGTACGTCAAGATATTCGAAGGCAAGTCAAAACATGGCAGAACAATTAAAATCGATCTTATCAGGGAAAATTCCTGGTGTTGTTTGGAAAACGAACAGCACAGCTTCTTTTATAAGAAAAACGAATTTTCGTCGTTGAATTTGCCGACAGTGTGTAGAGTGTAGACATTTTTGTTTGTTTTTCAACACACAAAAATGTTATTCGATACTAAGTTAACACTATTTAAATGCAACTATAACATTGGTTTGTGTTACCCTCAACACAGAGCTGTGCTACTTTATCACTACGCACGATGTGGGTTGAATAACACTAATCTTGTGCAAAAAAGTCGTTAACTTATATTTTTGTGTTAAATTTTTCATGATTGTGTAGAGTGTACGAATTTTTGTGTAGAATATTTAACATTTTAGTGTGTTGATGAGTGTTGTTCTCACAGTCCGTTATTCAGCTCACAAAAATGTGATTTGATACTAAGTTAACACTATTTAAATGTTACTCTAACATTGGTTTGTGTTACCTTCAACACGGAGTTGTGCTACTTTATCACTACGCACGAAGTGTGTTAAATAACACTAATCTTGTGCAAAAAAAGTTCTTGACTTATAGTTTCGTGTTAAATTCTTCGTCATTGAGTAGAGTGTACGAATTTGTATGTAGAATATTTAACATTTTAGTGTGTTGATTAGTGTTGTTCTCACAGTGCGTTTTTCAACCCACAAAAATGTGATTCGATACTAAGTTAACACTATTTAAATGTTGCTTTAACATTGGTTTGTGTTACTCTTAACACAGAGCTGTGTTACATTCAACCCAGATGTGTGTCACCCCATCACTGCACACGCAGTGTGTTGAAGTAACACTAATTTTGTGCAAAAAAAAGTCGTTAACACGAATTTTAGTGTACAATTTGACGGAAAATTCTTTCCTGCGTAGGTACTTGATTCTTCAACCGAAGTCGAGTCAAATCGGTGTACTCGTCCGACGTTACACCGGATTCGCACACGAACAAACACACACCCATAAATGAGTCTGCAAAATTGCTCAGCCCGTCTCTCAGACTCGGATGAAATTCCCTCGGGTAGTGCTCGAGAACTGTGACGTATTTAGGTCCACCAGCGTCTTTGGAGGTAGTGTGACGCATCGCGGAGTCTCCAATGAGAAAAGCTCGTCATTATAATATTTTCATTTCGAAACGACGTTGATCGGCCGAAGAGCATCGAGTCACCCCGTAAATCGAAGGGGGCGCTCCGCTTCCATGATATCTATAGCCAATAGAACGAAGGCGGGGGTGAAACAAATAATAGTGTGCAGAAAACGTGGGCGGCGAAGAATTGGATTGGATTTATTTCTGCTTCTTGGAAACGTGATCGAAAATTGTCGCTGGAATAGCTTCATCGAGTATCACTGATTTTTGTGCGTGTTGAAAACGAAGCTCGGCCCCGGATCGATGAAGCTGGATGTGAGCTAGTCGTGTGCTGGGTCGTAATTAAGCGAAGTAATTACATCGAAGGCTCCAACTTCGCCAAGACTTTTTCTTCTGCCCAGCTTAAAGCGGATCTTTCTTGTACGACGTGATCGGGACGCAGCGGCCATGGCCATGACAGTCACCTTGCGCAGTCGTGGTCGCTCCCGTTACTCTCCAGGCAGAACAAGATCACGGTCATCACCAGGAGGCACTGCGTCGTGGAGCACGTGCCGTTGGGTTGTCATGACGACGGCGGCCTTGTCCCGCGCAACCAACCCTGGCCTTTCTTCGGTCAATCCGAAGATAAACTACATTTCCGGGGACGACCAAGAGAATCCAGCATCCGCCACAATAATCATTCTCACGAGTCGTCCGTTTTCAAAATTGTCCTCGTCACTTTGGCCCAGTATTTCAGGAAACACAAAAAACTGTACAACCATTGTGCACATTAATTGGACAAAATTATTTCTCTTGTTGGGCACATCCGCGATACATGGGGCATTCCACGCCAACTCACCAGTGTCCAACGTTGACCATCTCAGATTCATTTCATGTTTCTACTGAAAATTATTTCCCCGAAAATAATGACATTAACGAGTGACAAGAAATTTCCCATTACAAAAATTAATGTAATGGTTAACGAAAATATTTCCCACTGAGAAAATGAATCTAATAATTAATGAATACTCATTCCATTGAGAAGATGAATTCCATGGCTGTTAAAAATTTATCCCATTGAAAAACTCCCCATGGAAATTTAGAAAATAAATTCAACGGTTAATGGGAATGTATCCCGTTGAAAACTTGATCTAATTATTGTTGGAAATTTGTTCAATACAAAAAAGAAGTTCAACGATTAGAGGGAATTTATCCCATTAAAAGATAAGTTCAATGGGTAATGCGAATTTATCCCATTGAAAAATAAATTCAACGGGTAATGGGAATTTATCCCATTTAAAAATCAATTCAATGGGCAATAGGAATCTATGCCTGGGAAAAATCAATTCAATGGGCAATGGGAATTTACCCCGTTGAAAGCTTAATTCAATGGGTTGTGGAAATTTATCCCGTTGAAGAATCAATTCAATGGGTAATGGGAATTTACTCCGTTGAGAAATCAATTTAATGGGCAATAGAAATTCACCCTGTTGGAAAATTAATTCAATGGGTAATGGGAATTTACCCCGTTGAAAAATCAATTCAATGGGTAATGGGAATTTATCTCGTTGGGAAATTAATTACTTTATTTACAACCCTGTTTTGGGCTTCCATTGAAAAGAGGGGCATCTAACTTCGAGGGCTTGTTTCCTGATTTTGCAGGATTGTAAAGAAAGAAGAAATGAGAAATGGAACGAGTCAGGGTATGTTCGAGGTTGAGAACGGGACTGGCCAATGAATTCCAACCAGTTTTGTGATTGGGATGAACAATTGTGCCATTCGCGGGTGTATCTTGGAAAACATCGAGGCGTAAACGACGTACTGGGACAATCGATAGCGTACACTTCTTCCTTCCCTCGACGAAGCATTACATGACAATTTCTCTTTTTCGTAGGCCAGCAAAAGAGGGTTGGATGATGCATCGTAAATTGAGTACTGCAAGTCGAGGGCGGTTTTATGTATCCATAGCAACCCTCGGCCACCAACGACGCAATCAATAAAATGCAACATTGAGTTGGGGCATCGCGACTAAGTTTGGTCGACAGTTCCCCGAACTAAGTTGTTTAGGAGCGACGAACGATGCAGGGAAAAAAAATAATACAACGTGAAATCATTTTGTCACACGAAAAAAGAGGAACGCAGTTTCATCGAACGTATCAAAACATACCCATGTCTAACTTGTCTACGACTCACGAAATTATTTCCTCAGAGGCAACAAATATCGTTGGAGTCTTACCACAGACCCTACAATCTTAACACAGAACTGTGCTACTTATCACTGCACACCGAGTGTCTTGAAATAACACTAATTTTGCGTCGAAAAAGTTGTTGACACGAATTTGTTTGTCAATCTTGACGGAATTTTCTTACTGTGTAGACGGTGAAAATTGTTGACTCATTATGTAAAGTGTACAAATTTTTGTGTAGAATATTTACAAATAGTGTGTTGATTCAACACAATCGTTAGTGTTGTGTTCACAGTCCGTTTTCCAACGCACAAAAATGTTATTTGATATTGAAGTAACACTTTTTAAATGTTACTCCAACATTGGTTTGTGTCACTCTTAACACAGAGCTGTGCTACTTATCACTACACACCGAGTGTGTTGAAATAACACTAACTTTGCGTAGAAAAAGTTGCTGACACGAATTTTTGTATCAACTTTGACGGAATTTTCTCACTGTGTAAACGGTGGAAATTGTTGCCTCATTGTGTAAAGTGTACAAATTTTTGTGTATAATATTTAACATTTTAGTGTGTTGATTCAACACAATCGTTAGTGTTGTGTTCAGAGTCCGTTTTTCAACGCACAAAAATGTTATTTGATACTGAAGTAACACTTTTTAAATGTTACTCCAACATTGGTGTGTGTCACTCTTAACACAGAGCTGTGCTACTTATCACTACACACCGAGTGTATTGACCTCACACTAACCGTGTGCAGAAAAAGTAGTCGACACGAATTTTTGTGTTAAATTTGACGGACATTTGTTTGCTGCGTGGTGGTTTTAGAGTAGATCCTAGTGGTCTCTGAAAAAAAATTCTGGTAAGACTGTTCAGTGTTACGTATCATAGGAGAAAGAGATAGCGCTGCTCGTCCCAATCATACGCATCATCGTGGTTGAATTTGCTTTGCGTCGCAAAACACCCGCGTCGTCACGGCCGCGTAAACATCGTACGGATCGGAAAAGTTCGTTCGGACTCTCGTCCTCTGTTCGCCCTTGGCTGCCTTTCAAGGTCCCGAAGCTCATCCCTAGCCGGTGCACCCGACACGTTAATATCGGGGTTGCCATGTCGACCGCCGCAAGCTACCCTTGCAACGTCCTTACAGAATTGCGTTTCAACTTTCCAGCTTAGCTACACCGACTCGGTAGCTCGTGTCCCCGCTATTCCCAGAATTCGTCACGTTTCCATGGAAAACACCGAGAATAACATACCCGAGTTGCCTATAGGTACCCCACGCGCAATGGCAGAAAGCATCTTGCTCTTCGCACTATTGGAACGAATGATGGGAAACCATGCGACCATAACTAAACTGGACCAATAAACATCCAATCTCATGGCGTCACTATCACGAATTTGTCAGGAATTCCCGTTTTGTTCCACCAAGTTTTGCACCTAACAATTTTTTGTAGGTCTGTGTTACCTCCAAATCCGCCCCAGCACTCATCACCCAAAAATTTCCCTGGACCATCAATGAAACAAAAAAAAAATCATTGCTTTGATAGTTAATAGCTCTCTGTTGTTGAAAACAAAAAAAAATGGTAGTCGCTGACTATCTACAAAACACCATCGCTAGGAAATGTCTCCAAGGACTTGGTTTTCAAGGCATACTACAAGGCCCCAGGTAGGCAACGTTAAACTTAAGACTTCAAGCTGTATCTTGACAAATACATTGTCTATGGGACTACGTAGGACTTTTTATTGTGTTGCACACTTCTTTTGTTATTAACAATTATTCGACGATTTTTCAGGCGAATTTGTCACCTTCCATTTCAGAAGTGCACCATTTGATAGAGTATAACCCTGGCTTCGGCTGGAACTAGGATTATACAGGGTGTATCGCCTCGGGGGTCCAAAATGGGAGGGACTTGGTCGCCGCGAGCCACGCCCCTACAGCCAATCAAGAAGCATACAATTTTCGTGAGCCGAAATTCTCACGAGAATAGCGGAAACAACAAGAAAAAAACGACCACAACGATTTAACTAACTTGTATTATATTTTTGATCACAAAAATCACTGAAAAAAATTCCTCGAGGTTCCGGTAATTTGTTAATTATGCTTAAAAATTGATAATTGCTTTCAGATGAATAAAACAATTTTTTTTCTGAATATATTTTAAGAGCATATTTATTGAGCCCAACAATTTTTATACTACTATCATAGCTACGTCAAAAAATTGGTAAAATAGTCTAAAACTAGATCCACTATGCAGCTAATGATTGTACCATTTGTTTTTTAAATAAACAAACCAATTATTCGGGATAGTCATGTTTTCTATCGAGGTCCAAGAGATACGGAGCTCGTCTTATCGTTTTAGTTCTTTTCTCTCGCATCGACGGTCTCGAGCGAGCGTGAGATTGATTCATTTGGCGAAGGCTGCCAGAGGATGATCCGATGATTCAGCGACAAATTCAAGATGAATAAATGTATGAAGCGCGGTGGATTGAATTCTCGTTGTTGGGAGTAGTGAGCGAATTTCATGGGACGCGATGTATGAATCGCCCCAAAAGCGGTCCGCAAATTGCATTTGCATTTCTCTAAGATACCATCGGCGGGTTTGAAATGCTCGTTCCAAAATAACGACGTCGACTTATTTTTCTTATCCTCGGTGATTTCCGTCAAAAACGAATACAGCGTCGATTTTTGCCCGCTGCACGAGTCCCCATCGCGTGGCAGCAAGCAACATGTGCTGCTGCCAGTCACACGGTGCGGCTGAACCGACTTTAAGTGGATTTTACTGTCGCATTTCATTCTATCGCCGTTCAAAAAACACTTTCAAGTGAGATTTGAATAACCTGTGAGGCAGTTTTTTGAAAATATGTAAAATCCACTGTCAAATTTGTAAAATACAAAATGGTGGATTCAACATGGCTGATAAAAATTCGGAAAATTCAAAATGGCGGACACAAGATGACCGATCAATTTTTTGAAATAGGATAATTTCTTCTGATATTTGGAATATAAGGTTGAGAGAGGTCAGTGATTACGAATACGCAGTCAAATTTTTGAAATTCAAAATGGCGGATTCAATATGGCTGAGCACATTTTTGAAATATGGTAATTTCTTCTGATATTTGGAATATAGGAGTTTGAGCGCTCAGTGATTTCGAATACGCAGTGAAATTATTGAAATTCAAAATGGCGGAATCAATATGGCCGACCAACATTTTTGAAATATGGTCATTTCCTCTGATATTTGGAATATAGGAGTTTGAGCGCTCAGTGATTTCGAATACGCAGTGAAATTTTTGAAATTCAAAATGGCGGATTCAATATGGCCGACCAAAATTTGTGGAATATGGTCATTTCCTCTGATATTTGGAATATAGAAGTTTGAGAGGTCAGTGATTTCGAATACGCAGTGAAATTATTGAAATTCAAAATGGCGGAATCAATATGGCCGACCAAAATTTTTGAAAATTGGTCGGTTTGTCTGAAAATTCGTAGATAGGGGTTTTTTCAGGTGGCTGATGTTGCCATTTGCACAACTGATTCGTAGTTAGAAATCTCCAAAATGCATGAATACCAAATTTTGTTAAAAAAAAGATGGCTGAAAAAATTCGTGGCTGACAGGGTTAAAGTTGGTTCGGCCGCACCGTGGACGAGGCGTCACTCTCGGGCAGCGTGGAGAACGCAGTAACGAAGCAGTAGGTTATCGCAGGACCTTCACCGCTGCGCTCGGGGTCGGCGTCCTCCGATGACGCGTTGCTTCGCGCTTCGCGAATCTCCGATCGCCATGATCGTTGGAGAATCGTCGTCGTTACTCATCTCGAGCGTGGTAATCGGCGCGAGCAGCCCCCCCCCATCTACAAATCTTGGCCACGGGAAGGTAGGCAATGGAGTAAGAAGGAAGAAAAAAGCTGGAAATTCTGCGAAAAGCTTCGCACGGTCGTAAGAATTTTGGAACATTACTCATCGTCATTCGCTTCGTACCCGGAAGAACCGAAAGGTTAATAAACGCGTAAATCGTTGGATAATTTGAGAGCCCGCATCATTAGTCGTTTCTGTCAGAGATCTCAGGGTCACCGGAGCCGGACCGAAAGCCGTCGAACTGGGTACGGTACTTCGCAAACGACGCCCCCTGTCTCGAGAGTTCACGCTGCGAGGAAGATAAATCAACGTTCGTTTGTCCTACGACGTATACCACGGAGAAATCTAACAGTAGCAAATTTTTGCACATTTTCACTAATCACTTCCGTGTCCTTGTGCACTAAATCTGTGACACGTTGCGCGACAATATCAACGGACTTGAAATTATCGATTACAATCACATTATTCCGCCACCGTGTAGATTAACGAATATATAGTACACAGTATACAGTAAAAAAATGTCCGCCACATTTAACACAAATAATTGTGTCAACAACGTTTTCACACAAATGTAGTGTTATTTCAACACACTTCGTGCGTAGTGATGAAGCAGATAACATTTTTCTGTGTTGACAAACGGACTGTGAGTAGAACACTAACGATTTTGTTGAGTTATCACACTAAAATGTTGAATATTTTACCGACAATTTTTACACTTTACACTATGACGAAAAATTTAACACAAAAATGCGTGTCAACTTGTTTTAATACGAAATTAGTGTTATTTCAACACACTCCGTGTGTAGTGATTAGTTTTACACAGCTCTGTGTTAGGAGTAACACAAACCAATCTGAGAGTACCATTGAAAAAGCGTTACTTTGGTATCAAATAACATTTTTCTGTGTTGAAAACCGGACTGTGAGTACAACACTAACGATTGGGTTGAATCATCACAGTAAAATGTTGAATATTCTACCCAAAAATGTTTAAACTTAACACAATGATGAAAATTTGTACACAGAAATGTGTGTTGACAACTTTTTTACACAAAATTAGTGTTATTTTAACACATTTCGTACGTAGTGATACAGTGATACTGCTCTGTGTTGAAAGTAACACGAACCAATGTTGAAGTAACTTTGAAAAAGTGTTACTTTGGTGTGAAATAACATTGTACTGTGTTGAAAAATGAACTGTGGGGACAAAGCTATCGATTTTGTTGACTCATCAAACTAAAATGTCAAATATCCTAACAAAAAATGTGTACACTCTACACATCGACGGAAAATTTATCGTCAGCAAAAAAGTTCTCTTGACACGTCAGTCATTTTGAACGCAATTGAAATTTTGAAGCAAAAAATGCTCAAAAACTCTGTTTTTTCTTGGTGTCAAATTCGAATTTTCCAGCACGCGATGAAATATTAGGATTTTGTCATTTTCGCACACCGACGATCCATTCGCGCGGTAGCCGATCATTTTTAGAGATTATAGCATAAATGCAAGTGGCCCTGGCTCCTAATGATTTGGCAGGGACCAGCGGAATGTTTTGACGAAACAAGGTTAGCGATGATTTACTTCGAGAAAACTAAGCATTTGTACAGGATTCCACCATCCTGAACACATTTAGGATGAACGACGAGACGGAGAACCGTCCTTGCGAGACCCTAAATTCTTTATCCTCGACACACTTGAATTTGGAGGTCTCGCGGTGCAACCGACCAGACCTCTTCGGGTTGTAGTCGGGAATATTTATTGTGGGGAGCATTTGCCCAACCTGAAGACCTCGAAAATAGTATGTAAATAAATGCTCAGCTTTATACGAGTATAGTGGTTTCACAAGTCTTCATTTACGAAGCAGCCTCACATTCTGCACCGAAGAGTGACAAGTGTTTTTTTTAATATTTTTTTCACCTTCAATTTTTAATCACAAGTAAAATGTAATGCTCGACTACTATTCTGCCACAAAGCAGGTGTCCACATTCCAAAAATTGGAGCGGTCATATTTTTTTTTTGTTTAAAAAATATTTAATCATTAATCTCCAAGATCTGTTGAAGTGTATTATTTCGATTACAGTTTTTGTTCACGATTTCGTAGCAGTCCCATGAGAGCCTATATTAGATACAGAATTTTCATCGTCACTTTTCTTGGTATTTTGTACAACAATGTATGTCGAAAAATGTGCACAGGTTTCTATACACTCTTGATATTTCATGAAGTTCTATTGTTACTTATTTTTACTAGGCAACCTCCTTACAAACATACATATAAACATACAAACAAACCAGCTTACACGCATAGAAGCATACAAACATACAAACATACAAGCATACAAATATACAAGCATACAACCATACAAACATACAAGCATACAAGCATACAAATATACAAGCATATAAGCATACAAACATACAAGTATACAAACATGCAAACATACAAGCATAGAAGCATACAAACATACAAGTATACAAGCATACAAACATACAAGTATACAAGCATCCAAAAATACAAGCATACAAGCATACAAACATACAAGCTTACAAGCATACAGACATGCAAACATATAAGCATACAAGCATACAAATATACAAGCATACAAGCATACGAACATACAAGTATACAAACATAAAAACATACAGGCATAGAAGCATACAAACATACAAGCATAGAAGCATACAAACATACAAATATACAAGCATACAAACATACAAGTATACACGCATACAAACATACAAGTATACAAGCATACAAACATACAAGTATACAAGCATACAAACATACAAGCATACAAGCATACGAACATACAAGCATACAAGCATACGAACATACAAGTATACAATCATACAAACATACAACCTTACAAGCATACAAACATACAAGCATACGAACATACAAGTATACAATCATACAAACATACAAGCTTACAAGCATACAAACATACAAGCATACAAACATGCAAATATACAAACATGCAAACATACAAACACACACGTATACAAATACACAAACATACAAACATGCATACACGCTGACATGCAAACGGACAAACATGCAAACATACAAACATACAAGCATACAATTATAGACACATACAAACATGCAAACATACGAACATACAAGCAACAAACATAGAAACATACGAACTTACAGATGAAACTAATAAAGCGTGTTAAAATAGCGACTCCTCTTACCAAGGAAAATTCACGACTCGGTCGAAGTAAAGCGCACAATTTTGGACGAGCATAAATAAACGTAGCTCACAGCTCGAAACTGCAACGGTCATAAATAACTGGGTGGATTCAACGCGATCGTAAATCATGGGCGAGATGGAATCAAGGAAATTATGCAAAGGCCAAATAATATTATGGGTTTATTGCTCGAAACAAGTCCATCGTCTCACCTTGACGCTGCCGAAGCACTACTTCTACCCGGACGAGCATTCGAAATTTATTACCGCAAAATGGAGCCGTTCCTCGTCAATGACTCGTTGCACCAGAGTGACCTTGGCCGAGCTCGGCTAACCTACGATTTCACGGTCAATTTGTCGAGAGCATCTCTAAAATCAACAGCTTCATCATCGCTTCGTTTGGTATTTCCCCAGACTGCATCGAAAAACCGTGGCCCTTCTCGGGGCTACCCTGTACTCCGTCTCGCATTGTTAGACTGTACGTCGAGATTCTATTGGAAATTGTGCGAATCAGGTAAAATTTTGCGTTTCCGCCAGCAAGAATCGGATCCGCGCATCTGTGAACCCCTTTCACTCGACCCGATCCCCCCCCATTCCAGGTCGGGAAAGGTGAACCATTTTCATTTCATAATACATATCACGAACTCCCCCTCGATGTGGCACTATCGAGCCATTGGAATTTCCCCAAATTTGGAAACGGTTCCCACGCAGGAAAACGATTTCATCCCGATAATCTTGACCCAAAAAATATGCTATACCTACATCATCTTTCCTTAACCCGTCCCCCTCCTATGCACCACGTCCTTCACGAACGTGACGAACGCACGCGAAGAAAAGACTTCTGGCCTCCTCGTAGATTTTCGAGGCAGGTAGTCGCTCGTTCAACGATTCTTCAGCTTTTACGTCAAGAGAGACAACGTTTACCTCCGACCCAAATTCGTGCCCCCAGTCGAAGATCCAAGATATCTCCTCGCTCCATGCATATGAGCGAGTCCACAGAACCTTTGATTTTTTTCAACAAAATTCATTTCACTCTTCATTTTGAGACATTCTTAGGCATCTTCCTTGTACACTATAAGTGAAGAATGCACTAGCGTTACTCATTTTTATCAGACCCTCAAAAAGTTCCAGTACAAAAAAAAAATTCTTAAATTATACATACATAATAATTAACTCATCTTAATCTCGAACGTAGTAGTGTGCGCTCCATCAGCGAAATTCCGCACCTGCGTTCATATTGTAATTAGTAAGTCATTTAGAGTTTATGCTATGCAACCACGAAATCTCGATTTTCTCCTTCCAACGAATTTTTTCACGTCATCTTCTCTATCTTTATTTCTTTTCGTGCACATACGGATTCTTATAGATGTAATCCGAGGAATCCTATATTTCAATGCCTTTTTCACATTTTGAACGTGGAAAAATAGCAATACGAGGAGATTCTGAGCTGATGCGGAGCTTTTTACAATGATGAATTTGTAAGACATTTCGCTTCGATCGTGTCGAAAAATTCTGATTCTGAGCCGATTTTGAGCTGATTCCGAGCTGTTTCTGAGATGGTTCTGTGCTGATTCCTAGCTTGTCACGATGAGGAATTTACAAGACACTTCCCTTCGATTGTGCCGAAAAAATCTGATTCTGAGCTGATTCTGAGCTTTTTACGATGTCGAAATTATAAGCCCCTTCCCTTCGATCGTGTCGACAAATTCTAATGCTGAGCTGATTCTGAGCTGATTCTGAGCTGATTCCTAGCTTTTCACGAAGAGGAATTACCAAGACGCTTCCCTTCGTGCGTGCCAAAAATTCTGTCCAATTTCTATTGGGCGTCGAAACTTCAGATTTCGAAAGCACAGAGGAGTGCTTTTTTCCGGTGAAACATTCACAGCTGGAACTAAATTTGTGCAAAGCGTTTTTGGGGGAATTCTTCGAAACATCGTTCGTTGGGTTGTCCTCGACGAGAAAACCTTGCCGCGCGAATGAAACGAAAAATAATCGCGAGGGGATGGGAAAGGCGAGATTGCTGCGCGCGAGAGATCGGCAGGAGACAAAGCGAGGAGAGAAAAAGGCTCGTCTTCGCGTGCCCCGTGATATCGAACAACGCTGCGTCAACGCGTTTGAAGAGAGAGAGAGAGAGAGAGAGAGAGAGAGAGAGAGAGAGAGAGAGAGAGAGAGAGAGAGAGAGAGAGAGAGAGAGAGAGAGAGAGAGAGAGAGAGAGAGAGAGAGAGAGAGAGAGAGAGAGAGAGAGAGAGAGAGAGAGAGAGAGAGAGAGAGAGAGAGAGAGAGAGAGAGAGAGAGAGAGAGAGAGAGAGGAGAGAGAGAGAGAGAGAGAGAGAGAGAGAGAGAGAGAGAGAGAGAGAGAGAGAGAGAGAGAGAGAGAGAGAGAGAGAGAGAGAGAGAGAGAGAGAGAGAGAGAGAGAGAGAGAGGGAGAGAGAGAGAGGAAAGGAAAAAGGCTCGAAGCAAAGGAGTAACAAGGGCTTCTCGGGACAAGGATAACGCGTAGCACGGGGTAAGGTCTCTGACCGAGAAAAGGCCAACGCTCGGCTCGGACCTTGAAGCAAACAGAATGCCTCGAAGAACGCAAACTCTGGATTGCACTTGGCGAACACGCCAAGCGCGCGTCACCGATACCAACGCAAGACCTACTCGTTCCTCGCGGAGACTCTTCTCCACTCTTGTCACCCTCTCGAATCCACGACCACGAGGCTCTGTAAAGATGACGCGCCGAGTCGTCGTGACGATGGGGCAATGCTCCCTCGTTCAATGAAACCGTCGCACCAAGTGTTTCATTTCTTTTCTTCATTTTTTTCCTCCTACTTAAAAATCTGGATTTTTTTCGATATATTCCCGGTGAAAACGAAATTTCAAGTAGATTAGAAGCTTCACTCTTTCAAAAACTCGATTTCCGGTATAAATAACACGACAATTTTTTTTTTATTCCGCACGCAACTGTAATGGCCACTTTACTGACCTGAAGAGGGGGAGTAAAGTGTCAAATTATTCCCTCTCATATTTTGTTCACCCGCGTGCGGGAGCAAAGTAACACTTTACTCCCTACAGTGTAGAGGAAAGTGTACACTTTACTCCCTAGGGACTAAAGTGCCACTTTACTCCCGGGGAATAATGATAATTCTCAAATTTTCTATTTTTTTTTTCACTTCTGAACTGTTTCCTTCTGCTTCGTTATTCCCTGCATACAAGGTCGATAAAGTGGACACACTCGGGTTGGAAATTAAGTACTATATGCATCTCGGGAGTGAAGTAGATCTTTCCCTAGGGTAGTTACCCCAAACCTACGCGCGGGAATAATCTTCTACTTTACTCCCTGCTTGCATAACGTACTATTTCCGTTCCGCCTCGATTTTTCGGCAATCAAAAAATTGTTAGACAAGAAATGAGTATACAACTTTCGTAGAGCATTGAATTTTCTACAAAAAAGTGCCTCTGAGCAAACGCTGTCCGACCAACAGTTTTCGAGTTGTAGAGCTGGAAAGGCGAATGTTAATAATAATTGACAACAAATTTTCTCGCACATTTCAGTTTCCAAAGTTTTCTAGTTCTATTTGATGGCACGGTGGCGCTGTTTTTGACTTCGCTCATTTAAAGAAAATTTCCGGTCAATTATTATTAAATTAAATCATTGAGCTCCCAGTTTACTCGACATTTATTTCTAACAAGAGAAAGGAAAAAAACGTGGACAAAAATTGAAAAAAAACGTGTTTCCATATAATAACGAAAAGTATCGAGACGAACGTGGGATCTGTATTTTTCCATATTTTTACAAATTTCTGTCAAACGCTTCACTGTTGTATTGAAAAAAAAATACGCCCAATGCACGCATAAAGCTGAACGATCTGCCTGATCGCATTACGTACTTGTTATATCCTTTGAAGGCGGCTCAAATGGTTTGAACCGCACTTGTATCACAATGAATAGGGTAATAGAGCGACATCTCGAACAGCTCCCCAGAATAAATACTCGCACAATGCTATTGGCAGATATCTGCGTAAGGATAACATCTATTTTACGACCCTTTATCACAGGATGGGAAAAAAACTCTTTCACCGACTATTTCTGAAAATATTATTTGTCGGACAAATAATTTTTCTCGAATATCAAATCGTTGAATATTTTGAAAATAGCTCTGCCAAAAATTAATTTCAAGGGTTCTATTGCTCGCTCGTGACGTCCAACATTTATAGAGAAATTCAGAATCGCATTTGTTATAACTCATTATTGATTATTTAATAGTATTTATTATGAATTACGCCAAGAAAATTGTGTCTCCCGTTTCATCACAAATTCATTTGTTCGTTTCCTCGGTTCCTCGATTGTTCGTCTCCTCGTTTGTTCGTTTCCTCGTTTGTCCGTTTGTTCGTTTCCTCGTTTGTTCGTTTCCTCGTTTGTTCTTTTATTCGTTTCCTCGTTTGTTCGTTTCCTTGTTTGTTCGTTTCTTCGTTTGTTCTTTTGTTCGTTTGTTCGTTTCCCCGTTTGTTCTTTTGATCGTGTCCTCGTTTGTTCGTTTGTTCGTCTCCTCATTTGTTCGTTTCTTCGTTTCATCGTTTGTTCGTTTCCTCGTTTGTTCGTTGTTCGTTTCCCCGTTGGTTCGTTTGTTCGTTTCCTCGTTTGTTCGTTTCCTCGTTTGTTCGTTGCCCCGTTTGTTTGTTTGTTCGTTTGTTCGTCTCCTCGTTTGTTCGTTTGTTCGTTTCCACGTTTGTTCGTCTCCTCGTTTGTTCGTTTCCTCGTTTGTTCGTTATCTCGTTTGTTTGTTCGTTTGTTCGTTTCCTCGTTTGTTCTTTTGATCGATTCCTCGTTTGTTCGTTGCCTCGTTTGTTTGTTTGTTCGTTTGTTCGTCTCCTCGTTTGTTCGTTTCTTCGTCTCCTCGTTTGTTCGTTTGTTCGTTTCCCCGTTTGTTCGTTTCCTCGTTTGTTCGTTTCCTCGTTTGTTCGTTGCCCCGTTTGTTTGTTTGTTCGTTTGTTCGTCTCCTCGTTTGTTCGTTTCTTCGTCTCCTCGTTTGTTCGTTTGTTCGTTTCCCCGTTTGTTCGTTTCCTCGTTTGTTCGTTTCCTCGTTTGTTCGTTGCCCCGTTTGTTTGTTTGTTCGTTTGTTCGTCTCCTCGTTTGTTCGTTTGTTCGTTTCCTCGTTTGGTCGTTGCCCCGTTTGTTTGTTTGTTTGTTTGTTTGTTTGTTTGTCCGTTTCTCCGTTTGTTCGTTTGTTCGTTTCCCCGTTTGTTCATTTATTCACTTATTGCAGGTCAAACTTTATCTCGATCCATTTACCCCGTAACTCCATTTCTCCGCCTGAAAAATAAATTTGCGGACTCGTCGATAAACTCTATTGTCTTGACGACGAAAAAAAAATCTGGTGAGTGAAAAAATGAACGGCGATGATCGCGAAGAATATTTCATCGAGGTGCTAGAACGTAATGGACGAGAGTTTTGTAAGTATCTCATTGAATGATCGATTAGCCCAGGTAAAAATGTTTCTCTTCGGGGTGGCCTTGTTTTTTTTCTCCTCGCCAATAGCAGATAGCGAGTAGTTTGAACTACTGGTCGTGGAAATAAGAGGCAGCAGTCGCCAGCAACGGACGGGAAAAGGAGTCGCTGGGTCAGGTAGAGCAGGACCCGATCCGTCAAGAGATCCCGGCGCGAAGACCGGAAATGCGGAGTCCTTGAATTTCACGTGCCGTCGAGGGATGGGAAGGGTCTGGATCGATGACCTTGGATGGTATTGTCAGCGGGATAAACCCGGCACGAAAATCTCGGCGAGAATAAACGCAGCCGCTGCCGAACGTCTCGGAGGGAAAAATAATTTCCGTCGCGAACGTCTCATTCACCTGCTTCGCACGTGCTAGATTTATAGCACCTCGATCCCGGATTTGATCGCCACTCGAGACAGGATCGAGCATGTCATCCGTGTACAGAAGAACAGCGGATCGCAAAGAGGAACGAATCTGAGAGAACACTGCACGACAATCATTTTTTCCCCCATTCCATCGTAATGAGTGATCCTCCATGGGGGAGTCTGCCATCTCACTCAACTCCCTAAGCTATGGGGTTTCCGTTCCCAGAAATACACGATGAAACCGGGCATTTTCCAATATTTTGAGAACTTTCCCCTTGAAAGAGTGAACCATCCACTCCATTTCGCCCATCTCCATACTGGTGCACCCAGACCTAGCCAAAAAAATCCTGTACTTCCCCGAAACAACCTCAAGCGTAAGTTTTTAACCTCGTAACGATCCTGCGAAAAATTCGTGTCCTCGTTTTTTTTTTGTTTTTTTTTTAAACCAACGCGAGCAGTGTTTTATTGGGTGTCGAACGTACATTATATAACTATAATGATATATAGCTAATTGGGGTTTCTGGAACGAAAAACACCAGATCTACGTTTTTTTAGTTTCCACGATGATTATCTTCGAAACTATTGAGTTGAGCGAAAAATATCAAGGCACCATTTTTGTTGCTTGTAAAATTTTCTACAAAAAGTTTCTCCTGTAAAATTACTCTAAATCTCTTCATTTCGGAGATATTCGGAGTAGCAGAAGTCAACAGATTTCACAAGACATTTTTTGTAGAACATTTTATCCTTTCTTGCGGGAAAGTTCGTTCAGTGATAGTACTGATATACGTAAGTATCGAATAAGAGTCGAAAACATATTTTTAGATTATTTTTCGAATTTGTCAAAATGGAGTTTCGACATTCGAAGAAATGGTAATGAGATTACTTACTTGGGTAGGGAATTTTATTTCCGTCAACTTTGCTCACCGCACTTTTTTGTACCCTACGATCAACATTTTCGGACCTACACTCAAATCAGGGGTGGACATTTTTTTTTTATTCAGTGATACACATATGTGTACATGTGTATGTCATTATGTTTTCGATAAACTTGATAGTAGGTATAACTCTGCAAATATCGATCCTAGAGTAAAAGTCGTAATGACCAAACTTGGGGGAAATTCGATTTCCAACTATTTTGGATTCCATCGTTTTCGCGCTAAAGTCGTAAATTAGTGAGTTATTTCGGAAAAAGAAAAAAATTCAACTTGAAACAAGATGGCGGCGCAATTTCCACTCGCAAGCGTTTGAAAAAAATCGCTGCCGCTAATTATTTCTAGGTTGAGCTAGTTGCACGTCCATCTGGGCGGCAGTGATTTGCGAAAGAAAACTCGGCGACGGAGATTCATCTGGGCAGATGCATCGGCTGCGGATTCGTGCGGTTGGGTCATTTCCGCGAGGGGTTTTTGCGCAAACAGCAGCTGACGTTTTCGGTATTTGCATAGAAACGCAACTCGTTGTGTTGACAAAAGGGTTGACCCCAGCTGCTGAAACGACGATTTGAAAAATTGCATGTATCCGAGATTCGTCGCGAGAGGTCCATCGAGGACGCTATGATGGTATGAAAGTGTTGGAAATTCCTCGGAACGTCCCGAAACCCTGCGAGTGCCGGAACAATGTCTTCGGTATCCGAGCACCTGTATTCCGTTCGCGACGAAACATCTGCCAGAACCCAGGGAAAATGTGATCCGGCTGGAGTTTTGCGTCCGAGTAAATCCCGCGGTTACAGATCTCACGTATTATGAAAGTATTAAAGCGAGAGAGGCCGGTGGGCGGCGGGGCTGGCCAAGCGGACTCGCGGCCTGTGGAAGCCGCGTGTTTACCTGGATATGAGAAAAGGTCGGAAAGGGTTTTCCGTTGCTGCAGATGCAATAGGTATTTTTCCCCCCGAAATTCGCTGCACTTTACGATGCAGCGCTCAGACTATGATAGTCCAGATATTGGCTCCCAGATTAAAAAAAAAATTCCACTCAGTTTTTTTTCTTCTATTCCTTAGAAGGGGGGGTCACTGGTAGTGTAAATTCAAAATGGCGACCAAATCGCGCCGTTGGGTGTATTCGCTATTTTGAATTTCGTGAAAAAAAATTGTTTTTCCAAAATACGTCGGCCATTTCGAATTTTGAGGAAAAGTTGTAAAGAGCACATTTGTAGAAAATTTAATTTTCTACAACTTTGTTCTTTACAACTTTTCTATCAGATCTATATTTTGGCGACAAAAGTAATCGGAATGACATGCTGCATGGGCTTCGCATGAAGTATTTGGGCGGATCTCTCTTAATATCGATCTTAGAAGAAAAGTGGTGGAGAACAAAGTTGGAGAAAATTAAATTTTCTACACATTTGGCCCTTACGACTTTTCGGTAAAATTCGAAATGGCCGAGGTATTCGGGAAAAACGATTTTTTTCGAAAAATTCGAATAGCAAATATACGCAACTGTGCGATTTGGTCGCCATTTTGAAGTTCGAAGCTTTTTTGCAGAGAATCAAATTTCCTGTAAGAATATGTGCACCAAAATTGGAAAAACTATTTTTTTCTCAGTCTTAACCGGAGAACACGAAAAAGATTTTTTTTGCCCACAGCTCCCTCGGGGTGCTGATTTGAGCGTCGCGTCGATCTGCACATGCTGTGCATCATGTATAAAAGCGATGGGGGGCAGCTGTGCGGGAAAATTCGGGTGCCACGCGCACATCCGATTCTCAGTGTTACACAACATTGAACAACACCCACGTGACACTCCATGCATTGTTGGAGCACTGCAGTGTTGCCAACTGAGTGGTTTTACCACCAAGACCAATGGAATTAGCCACCCCCCAATGGGCGAAACGTATTTTTAGTGGCGAACATATTAATTTTAGTGAACAACTAATTTGACACAGCAAATATATTTTTTTAGAGGTGCAAAAAAAATCAAGTAGGGAATCTGTGTCTATTCTTTTTTTTTGGAAATTTTGTTCTTAATTTTTTACCAAATTGTGATCTATCATGTTTGCAGTTATTGTTAATGATTTAGAGTAGCTTAGAATTGTTTGTACCCTTCGATTAAATTTTTTTATACCGAATCTAAAATTCAGTAGGCTCGCTGTAAAGTTAGCTACTTGTATTATTATTTATTTTACAATATTATTTATTATTCATATTATTATTCAGTTTATATTATTATGTATTATTGATATTATTATTCAGTTTATATTATTATGTATTACATATAGTATTATTTATTCTACTATATTATTTATGATTTATTCTATTATTCAGTTTGTATTATAATGTATTATTTATATTATTATTTTGTGTCTATTGTTATTTATTTTATATTATTATTTTATACTGGTTTAAGAATAGACACCAGTTGTGTCTGGTAGAATATTCTGTTTTCTATAGTGTGTCGGCAGAATGGTCAACCGAGAGACGAATGGCGATTTTTTCCGAAATTCCCGATGCCAAAAAAATGTGGGATCGTTCGAATGGACCACCACATCCGGTTTCTGGTTCACCGCACGTTACATCCGTCGCTTGACACGCGAATCAACGTAACAACGTAACAATTTTTTTTTCAAAAGACGTGCGGAGCTGCAAAATCTAGGGGACAGACGAGCGATACGAAAAAAGCGGTCAGAACAGGAAGAATATCTGTTCCAGTTCGATACTGTATCGGTAGAAGGAGATAGAGCTACTCGACACGACTGTACATTTGTCCGAAAATTGATTTTTTTTCTAGGCTAGAAGGTGCTTAGAACCTGGAATACGAGGAAAACAATTTGACACCCGAAAGAATTTTTTTTCATCGACATTTTTAGACAGTCGAATTTCTCGGTTCTTCGTGTAGATAGCACATTTCACTACGTTGAGCGTGTTTTTGTAGAAACACGATTTTTCGAAACGGTACGTCGCGGAACTCCAACAACTTTCATCCGCTTTATCCGAATTGTCGATAGCATCTTTTGAATACCATTTTGGAGGGGAAATCGTGGGGGATTTTCGATTGGTCGCGTGAACATTGCGTATCAACAAATGATTGACACGTTATGTTGTCGAAAATTGATCGTCTTCGTTTGAATACTCGCCAGTGGTACAAAAATGAATATTTCTCGAATCTTCTACGTACTCGTGTAGCTACGAGCATGCAGATTAAGTGTTTTTTTTTGGTTTCTCCAGATTGAAAATTGCAGCAGCTACGCTGCGCACAGCAGAGCGCGACGAATTCGACAAGCCTTGCGAGAATGGCTCCGGTGTCGCCGTTTATAAATATTCATTGTTGATAATTTTTTGTTTAGTACCCAAATATATGCTCGGGAAGCTCCTTGAGTTGTATCATTCTATTGCCTTTACTTCCGTTCTAAAGAAATTGCCAAAAAACGCTTTTTTGGCTGTTACAGTGGTTTTGCCTTCGAGTCGTTACACGCCTGCACTCGCTATCCGTTCTCGTCCGAGGCACGGCTCAGTAGCTGCGCCTTCCGCGTGATGAAATTGAATCTGCTTGAAGAAATGACGATCGAAGCACCGTAATTACCTCGCCTTTATTTTATTATATTCAGGCCCACCGACATTTTGACATTTTGACTCAAGTTTGCTGTAGATAGACGCATAAAAAACCAATCACCTCGAGTTTCTACTCAGAGGGTTTCGTTCGAGTTTAGGTTTGGAGATAAAGTACGAGGCGGGCAAAAGAGAACGCGAATGTTTTTGAAAAAATCCGGCCCGTACTCGTGGAAATAAGGAGAAGAAACATGCAAGGACGAAAACGACGGCAAGCTGGAATAACGACTGGTACACCAGTAAAGATATCACCAAACCGAAACCTAAAAACGAACGCGAAGCAACAGAACTCGTACCTTCGCACCGTGCGCCGAGAAACTTCAGTCCACCCGCCTATCGGAGACTGGATACAACGTGAAGTTTGTAGAGAATGGACTCGTGAAGCTTGTCCAGCGTACCCAGGCCAGGACTCATATTTTTGTGACCATTGTTTCGATCAGTTCCCATTTTCCGTTGTGCCCGACCTATGTACTCATTCTGCCCTCCCTGGATGGGCAAACCGGATAATTGGCTTCTCGCCCAAAACCACGTATAAATCACAGAACAATTTTTTTTCAGAATGTTGGTCTCCATTACTAACATGGAAGTATCCAAAGCTCGCAAATACGAACTTGAGAGTGAATATTATTGGAACGTATACTTTTCCCTCGTGTTGCAAATTAATTCCCTACATGAACCCAAAATACGTAGTGGACTCCGCGGAGCATGAGACAAATTGCGTCATTGACGAGACTCGAATGAGACGCGGAGGAACGTGGAAGCAAAATCTGACCTTGAATTTCATTGATCATCACGTGGCTCGGAAAATCAGGTTTCACAGGGTAGGCGAATAATAGCAGCAGCTTCGTAATATCCGCGCCACAATGGGAACGCGCTACAAAATACGCATGCAGGTGACGGGCATCGGGGACCAGACGATCTGGGACGAAATCTCTGCGCATTCACCAACAGCGTTCTTTTATTTCTCGGGGAAAATAAACCCTCGCTTGAAAATTTCACCGCGTCACCTTTTCACGGGCCCAGTCGTCGCTCAACCCGTCCTTCGCCGACGATCCTGACCTGCGCCAACCTCCATCATCCTCGCGCGAGGATACCCCTCGGATTGAAATCATGCACGCGCGCGCGCCTGGTCCCTTTCTCTTTCGTGGGCCTCACGCGCATGTCGAGCAGTGCTACCAGAGTATTTTTCCAAAGGCAACTAGTAACGACTCTACAAACTGGTATACAGCTAGTAGCGTTATGCCCAAGCAAAAATACATAATATGACGACAAATGTCTACATTTTTTGGACTCTAAATTCGAGTACAATTTTTTGTACACTTTCATCCCCACGTTTTTGGGAAAAAATGTGTTGGATTTCTGCTCAACTCATCAGATTAGGCCATTGTAAATAGCCTCGTTTTTCTCTTGTCATTTTCAATTGTTTATAAACAATTATTTAAAAAAATTATGATAAAAGTTGTCATTTTGCAAAACTGATTACATAGCACCAAATCAGCTATGCCATTCATGGGCAAATGGGAAAAATAGTCGAGTTGTTAATTCTGTCATGCGGAATTGTTTAGGAGAAATTGTTTAAACAAATTAAGGGAAGGATTTTTTTAAAAAAAACTGATTGCACCAATAGATTCTACGAAGAAATCTACGAGGAAAACCTATGTAACACTTTTGTGTCGAAGTTCAATTTGTTAGTGTAAAACGCTTATAAACAATCGCATGATGTAGAGCAAAATGGACTATGCCAAATCCCAAGCAAAATTTAAGTCACATGGCATCAAACCAACTGTACCATACATTGGCATGTGAGGAAAAAAATGGATACTCGTATTTTTCATTTTGTCATTTGCAATTGTTTATAAAAATTATTTAAACAAATTATGATAAAAGTTGTTATTTTCAAAAACTGGTTGCACCAGTCGATTCTACAGGAAAATTTATGAAGATGACCCGATCCTCGATAATTTTCATGTTTCAAAAATTCAATTGTTTATAACCGTTTTACACTAACAATTTGAACTTTGACAGAAAAGTTATACATAGATTGTCGTCATAACTTTTTCCGTAGAATAGATTGGTGTCCTCCATTTTTCAACATAACAACTCTCATCATAATTTGTTTAAATAATGGCTTATAAACAATCGCAAATGGCAAAATAGAAAATACGAGTTATTGTTCCCCTTCGCCTACGAGTGGCACAGATAGTCTGAAGCTATCTGCGCCCAGTTTTTACCTAGACCTTAATGGCTCGAGTTAATGTCGTATAAATAATTAAAAACAAACAAATAAATAAATAAATAAATAAATAAATAAATAAAAAATAATCGAATATTTTTTACCATTTTCACAGATGTTTTTCCAACACTGCAAGCATAGACGTACCTAAATGATAATATTTTACCTTAACAAATGCAAAATAGAGTCAATAAATAAAGAAAATGTTTGCTCGGTAACAATAAATAATCACTAGAATCATTTTTTTACCCACTGAAAAAAGTTTTGGCTGGCTGATTTCGCTAGTTTTTGTGGTAAAACCACCAAGCTGGCAGCACGGATGTTGCGAGGAGCGTGTTGCGTAAGAGGGTTGCATTTGTTCGGTAGTTCCGATTGTCTCGACCGGAAGTAGCTGAAGATACGGGGTGGTAAACAGTTGAAAAACGACCTCGAAGCACGCGCCGGGAAAGATGAGAAGTTCTCCTCGGATGGGTACGACGATGCAAGGAAAAGAGGAGAATAATAAAAAAAAAGGAAAAAAAACCGGGACTCGAACCACGCGCGCAGCCCACCTTCGAGCGCTATTATATGATTACGCAACACGCGGCGAAAACGCGTGGCCAAGCAGATCTGGAATGAATGAAACGGAAACCTGACGCCCCGCGGGGTTCTTCGACGAACGCGACTCGAGTAACGGAATACATCGCTGCTGGAGCGTTCGTCATCTGCGTCGCGAACGAAGCGAGATCACAAATTCAGAGGAATTATTCGAATAAATTGTTGCGTCTAGAAGTTCGGATGTTCAACATTTGCGATTGGCAAATTAACGGCGACGGATCGGATTCCGGTTCGAATTTACCCTCCCAATTTCTCTTCGGCAGACTAACGAGATTCATTATCGAGTAATTCGATCGAATTCGGCGAAATCTCAATTGTAGCATCTTCACAAGACTCCTTAGTGGCAAATATTTGTATTTGTTTATAAAAATGTTGATAAAAATGTTCACAAAAATGTTTATGAAAATGTCCGCAAAAATGTTTATAAAAATGTTCATAAATATGTTTGTGAAAATGGTTATCAAGATGTTTACAAGAATTTTCTTTAAAACGTTTACAAAAATGTTTAGAAAAATGTTTAAAAAAATGTTTAGAAAAATGTTCATGAAAATGTTTTGAAAAATGTTGATCAAATTGTTTATAAAAAGGTTTATAAAAATGATTCTAAATAGGTTTATAAAAACGTTAATAAAAATGTTAGAAAAATGTTAGAAGAATGTTTGTAAAAGTGTTTATGAAAAGGTTTGTAAAAATGTTGATAAAAATGTTCATAAAAATGTTTTTAAAAAATGTTTATAGAAATGTTTATGAAATATTGTGAAATTTACATTTTGAGGTTGACAGTTTCTTTAATATAAAAATTACATTTCTCAAAATGTCAATTTCACAGCTATGTATAAATACACAAATTATGCAAGAATGTTATTAAATTTGAATTCAAAAACACAAAAACTGAGAATTTTTTTCTCGAAAGTTCAAATTTGAAAATTTTGAAAAAATGAAAGATATAAAAAATCAAAAATGCAGAAACAATAGCGAGCTGATCGCAGGAGTATCAGAGAATTCATCGAGAATTATTTTCGAGCTGGTTGTTTGAAAAACCAACAAAATTTTGAAAAAAAGGTCGATTTGAGATTGCAATTGCAGGACGAAACTATTTCTGTAGGCGACATCTATGAATGACCGGGAAAAGAATTTGGGCTGACGTTGAGCGCGTGGCAGCGACATCTGCACCTAAGAGGCTGAACCCTCCGTCGAAACTAGACGGAGATCTAGCTATATAGTTAGATGTTATTATGCGTAGCTATGCATACAGAGTTCACGAGTTCGAAGTTCAAATTTCATTCTCGATAGATTTCTATGCAATCAACGAGAGAAAAAAACATGTCCGATCACCTCTACGAGATACGACTGAGGAAAGTTCCCAAAAAGTATCCGCTCCAAACTGAAGGAGATGTACATAGCCGAATAAAAATTCGTACCTAGTCGAAATTTCAAAAAAAATTTTTGATCGGCTACCCGTTTATTCGAGCACATATTTCGACACCTATGGGACACTTTATGCGAAATCAGGAAAAACAATTCCAATTGTTCATAAAAAGAAATACAGAGCAATATCTGCTCAATTTTTTTTTTTAGAAACGAAGAAAATTTTTGACTTCCAAAAATCGCTAGTGACTTCCACAATACTTGAAAATTTTATAGAAGACCTAGCTTGACGTATTTTGTCGCAAAACTCTTTTGAAGAGGAAAAATTAAAAAAAAAATGTCCCATTGGGTCAATTTTGAAAACAGTTTTTAGTATTGGAACAAAAATGTTTTTCAATTTTTTCGGGTTTGGCAAACCACAGATTTCTGAAGTCCATACGACAGGCACAGGATCGGCCTTGCAGCGTGTACATATATATATATATAGGGGAGAGTGGGGCACGACGGCCCCCCTCAAAAATCTGGTCAACATTTTTTTATCCCGTTTCCATGAAAATATGCCAGCTGTATACACTGTCGGTGTAGTCACCTATTTACAAGATGATATACCATAATCAGCACATAATGGACCCCCCTAAAAATTAGGTAAAATAATCAACTATAAAAGCTTTTTTCGAGTAAAATCAAAGTAGGCAAAGTAGGTGATTAAGATAAAGAAACATATCTGTAACATTGGAAATAATTTTTGAGGCAAAAAAAAATTGGCTTTATCATTTTTTTTGGAGGGGGCCAATGTGCCCCACAAAAAAAATTTGGGGGGGAGGGGGGGCCGTGAAAAATGGGTCACTTAGTATAGGTAGGGTACATTCCCTTACCTTCTAAACCGTAATAGACTAAAAACCCTATAGCCAAGAAAATTATTGTTCTTATCGAGTTAATATATTTATTATTAGTTAATTAATATATTTATGATTAGTATTAAATATATTCGAGGTATTTTTTGTTCTTGTTGAGTATATAATTGTTTATATATATTTATTATTCGTATTAAATATATTCGAGGTATTTTTTGTTCTTGTTGAGTATATAATTGTTTATACATATTTATTATTAGTATTAAATATATTTGAGGTATTTTTTGTTCTTGTTGGTTATATATTTACCTTTGAGGGTGAATTTGGAAAAAAATGGTGCAAAAACGAGTCGTACGATCAGTTCGTAGAAATGATCGCCGACAGCCGGAGAAAAAGTGATTGGGTCATCGGTTACCCGCTCGTTTCTTTTCTTTTCAATACCAGGAACACCCGGCTGAATATAGGTTTCTATACCCTCCTAAAAAAACGTTGGTATGCGGGGGCAACGTCTCGTGCGTCGTTCGTACGTCAGCTCGGGCTGCTGAGCGTACACATATCGAGCCTGAGTCACCACTGACACGATTACTTGTTCGTAATCACCGAATGACGAATACTTGTTCCTAGGTCAAGGATCGATTTGGACAGAAAATGCGTCTGAAATTTACGTAAAGAGCACGTGGATCACAGCGAGCAGAGCCATCTCAGCTTGTCAGAAGTATTTCAAAAACTTCATCTCGTCATGAAATTCTAGTCATCTCCAAATTTTACCTCCCCTCGATTTTTCCATTCCCCCATTTTTTCTGCACAATTTGCACTGCTAATTTTCGAAAAAATGGTCAAATGCGATTCATTTCTATATTTCACATTTTTTCCTCAAGTTTGGACAAGACATTCGAAAGTTAACGCATTCGTATAGAATTACTCGAGGTAATATCAGTAAACAATTTTTAAAACGTCAAATCCGTCAATAATGAATTTTTTATCATAATAATAAATATTTTTAGTCTGAATTTAATTTTTAAACATTGCTCAATTACAATATTCCACACTTCTGGTCGGGACTATTCCACCTCAACCTTCTCAAAAAAAATTAGTCACAAACAGCGATATTAACAAAACAAAAAAAAATCGTGCATTACTCTGGTCGCCATGCACTATGCCGATTTCTAGCGACGAATGGCTGTACGTAGAGTTGCGTACATCCGGGCGTTTGCATTTTGTTAACCGTCTCGACAAAGTTGCGATGCGAATGTTGTTTCAGTCGTGGGACTACGACTATTGTAATAGCAATGCATTAAGGATGATAGCACTGTGATTTATAGTGTTTTAATGCAAAACATTTTAGTGTTTAAATTCATATGCCCAATTTTCAAACATTTTTAGGCGTTTTAAATGTTAGAACACTGAGTTCGTTTTATTTAAAACGTTTCAGGCTTTTTAAAAAATTGCTGTACACTAAACAAATTTCCTTTCGCATCGTACAGGGTGCGGCAAACTTACGGAAACCCCTGAATAACTTGGAAAGAACCCGTTTGCGGGTAAAATGGTGAATACCAAAGTCGTACGATTTTTCTCTGGCTATCCAACGCTGACCTCGAATTCGTCCTTGCCCGTGACCTTCGAGGTGAAATCAAGGTCAACTTTACTTTTTCACATAAAAAGCCCTATTTATTATCGAGTATACGTATTCTCCGGACCAAAATACGTATGTTTTGTTGGAAACACTTTTCTTGATAACGCTTTCTTCTCTCGCTAGAGCTCAACTTCCCAGGGAGCAAAATCTTCAGAGTTAGGCGAGATATTGAAAAAATTTCGCACGAAAAGTGTAAGGTTTCGAGGGGAGGCAATAACGGGGACCTTGCCGTCGACCTTGGGTATAAATTCCAGGGTCGATTTGGTTTTGCAAATGGAAAGTGCTATTTTTTACTGGGCAGACGAAAACACGTGAGTTTTGTCTGACAGTGTCGAGGACATTGGAAAGTAGAAGAAATAGCGATTAGAAATCAGCGGGCATTCACGCTGCACACTTTGTTGATTCGGCCGATTTTTGCGCATCGGTTGTTTCACCGAGCTGCAATCCTCCCCTCGCGACGTCGCGAAACGAGTCACCCTGTACATCAGCGGGGGTGGATCGATGCGGCGTCGGCGGCGCCGAGGTCACTGGCTCGCCAGCAGCCAGGATTAACGACCCTCACCCAGTGCAGTGCAATGGCATCGGCCCTCCCATTCGCCGGTTCCCCCTCCCCGCCCCCCGGGGCCCCCCGCCCCGCCCCCGGCCCCCGCCGTCGCGGCCCGCGCTGCCCCCCGGCTGGCCCTCGTTCCCCGCGCCACCAGACGCCCGTAAGATACGATAACGCGCGCTGTTATGTGTGCTGTGTGCTACGGTCACCCGCTGCACAGTCGTGCGCTGCATCCCCTGCTAATCGATTTCTCTCCGCCTCGCTGACGCACCCTGAACTACACGAACCCCCCAGCAGTACGACCATTCGAACAACGTTTCTATCCAAGAAACAGAACCACGATAGCACTCGAACTCCTCGTCGGCACTAGTCGCATCGTTTTCGTGCACAAAATTCGAAAACAAAAAAAAAACACCGCGTTGTTGTTGTTTACGACAAATTTTCCGACTATCACTGGCTCTATAATCAGAAAAATAATTACGTTTCGATTGCTACGAACCTAACAAATTCGCACAATATTTATTCGAAGGCGTATCAACAGTGATATTCTCGCACAAAAGAGACATTTGTTTTTCTACTGTGACGAAAGTTCTTCTGTGAACAACGTATACATGTTTTTTCAATCTCAAACAAGTTAAAAAAAGAATCTGTTAGAATTTGAACTGCTAATATTAATGTTAAGAGGTGCCTCGTCCCGAATTTCTATAATTTTCACCCATTTCGAAATACGAACTCGAATATCATTCGAATGGCTACGTTTACCAGAAAAGTCCAAGAGACCTTTTATGTAGAGCGTTCAATTCTCTTCAAAAACATGCCTCGATCTAATCCGTACGACATGCCATTGTCGAGATATAAAATTCCAAATCCAACAACTTTCTATCACCATGTCTCATCAATTTGCAACGACCACCTCTTAATATTAATATCGGTAGCTCAAATTTCAGCAGACCCATTTATTCACATTTCCCAAATTACGAAACCTGTTTGCGATTCAAAAAAAAGTTACCCAAAAATGTCCACAACCTAACGTCCACGCCATTTTTCCTCGCACGCGAATCGTGTCACTTTTCAAATACCTACAGTTACTGTCTATCCCCAAAAATGGGAGATCATACGCCTGTCGACACGCAGCCCGTTCTTCAGATCTGTATTGGACGTCGTCTGCATCCCCAAGCGCTTCGTTTTTCCACCTCAGGGGCGATTTTGAATCGGTCAGCACTTGGAACGAGCGGGTGTAAATTGGGCGAGCGAGCACGGTCCACTAGGCGACGGTGCCAAATTGAGCCGATGGCAAATTGCGCGACAATTCGCAAGCTCGCATGTAAATTGGGCGAAAGGGCAAAGTCCACTAATTCCATTGTGCTCGCTATAATGTAAATTAGGCAACTGCTTCCTAGTTTAATGACTCCAACACCGTATATCAGTGGACATTGCTCTTTGCTCGCTCGTCCAATTTACACCCGGCTGAGAGTGGACTGGATAAGTGGATTTGGACTTTGCTCGCGCGCCCAATTTACACTCATCTCCGACTCGAATAACATGGGAAGGAGGTCGCGCAATTTACATTCCAGTGTCGAGGATGGGATTGGTGGACTTTGGACCTGGAACATCGGGGGGCGCCTCCCCCCGTTCCGTTACGAAAATGGCTCGCTATAAACAACGCTGAGGAGAGTTGAAAAAAAAAAATGAAACAACGAAAGAGTAGAAAAAAAAGTAAGGGAAAAAAAAGCTTGACGACGATGCTAATTCCCGTCGAGTCGGGGCCACGTTCGCTCGCCGCTGGTGTAGCGCAGGTTGCGCAAGCATCGTCGGCGCATACCGCGCGAACGTAGCGTGGGTTGCAGTCTGCTAAGTAAAGAGCCCGGGTATCGAGTGTATAGAGAGGAGGTGGCACTAGGTCATTACCCCTTGGCGCTCGTACAGCGTGCAGTGCAGGGGTCATAGCGAGACGACGCTAAACCCAACGAGTGCGCGGCCCTCGCCCTCCCTTTTCGCCCACTCGACTGCGCTCTCCCCCCACCGTCGCGACGCCGCGCCGTTTTCTCCTACCACGTCGCGGCGCTCGCGCGAGGGGAACAGGGTGAAAGTGGAAGCAGCCAGGGTCGCGGCGGGAAAAACGGGGCAGAGGTGGATGGCATTCGAACGGCGAGTGTGCGGATATAGGGGGAGAGGAGCGTGCATGGTGCAGCGAGGAGAAATGTATGCGGCGGGCACGCACACGTCGGCGAGTTTGCAGTTATCTTATTGATTCGATTCGATGCACTTTCGCAGCGGGCACGATGCGTTCGTTCGGCCCACGATTGATTTTAAACGACCGTCACGTTGTTATTGTTACTTTTACTATTGTGTTGTTATTGTCTTTCTTATAAAAAAAAAAATGTATTTTCCGTTTAAAAATTTGCCACGCTCCCAAAAAGCAGCTTAATAACGCTGCACTCATTGCGATATCATTAAACATCAACTTGCGAGATTTTGAATAGCCTTATAAACTATAATCAGAAGGTGAGGGATTAGGGCTATTCGGTTTAGTTTTTCACGTTTGGATTTTTGAATTTGGGTCTTGAGGTTTTGGAGTCTTAGGTTTGGGTTTTTAGATTCAGTTTTTCAGCTTTGGATTATTGGGCTTAATTTTTTAGATTTGGGTTTTCAGTTTGGATTTTCAAATCTGCGTTTTTGGATTTCGGAGTCTTACATCCAGGTTTTTGGGTTTTCAGGTTTAGTTTTTTAGGTTCTCATCATTTTATGCTGAGATGTGCAGATAAAACGCAATAATTACACGTGAAGCAAAATAAATCGTTTCCAACAAAAAGGTTCTTTCTTTTCGTCTACATATTGTTGTTTTAAAATATATTTCCACCAATACCTGCAATAAAATAATGTAAGTTTTTTTTTTGACGTAACATCAATCACATAGATTTGAATTGACTAATATATTGATCAGTATTTAGCATAAAACACTTTCTCCTATCACATACTTGAAATACAACCAGACAAGTTGTTTGTCAATAAGAAAAATGTGTAAGGTACTTTTAGTCGTCTGCACAGTAAAAAAGTGTCGGTCAAATTTAGCACACAATTAGTGTAAGGACTTTTTTAGCACAAAACTAGTGTTATTTCTACACACTTCGTGCGCAGTGATGGGGTAACACAGACCAATGTTAAAGTAAGGTTTAAAAAGTGTTGATTTGGTATGAAATAACATTGTCGTGTGTTGAAAAACGGGCGGTGAGAACAACACTAATCGACACACTAAAATGTTAAGTATTGTGCACACAAATTTTCACACTTTACACTGTGAGGGGAAATTTTTTGGTGTGTTTAGTCGAAAATCGGTGCTATTATTTGCTAGGGTCTCGATTTTGATAAACCGATGAACTTAGTTCGACCGTCCACCCTGGAGGCATGTAGGATCGCGCTGAATTATACCCGCGCGATATCGAATCGTGTGATTTTGCAGAAAAAACTTGCGACCAGACGGTGAAGTTGATACAAGTTGGAGCTGCTCTCGCGAGGCATGGTTGACCCTGAATCGGCGAACGACCAAGGTTACAGGTGTAGCGAGTCGAGTCGAGACGCAACAAGAGTCGGAGATATCGATACACCTGATAATGCCCAAGGCCACGGCGGCGTGGTTGTCGAAAAAGAAGAGAAGAGGAGAGCAGAGAAGTCGGTCGAATTGCTCGATCGAATCATTCGTCTCCTCGACCACGGTGATCGATAACGGTTCGCTGCGGACCGACTTCCTCGTATCCCAGGGCAATTTCTGTGGCCCCGTCAAACGAACCTGTGAGAATCGACGAATCGACGCTGATTACGAACCCGTTCACGATGGGACCCCGCGCGTCTGGATCCGCTGACGAAATATCCTTTGGACAAAATATCCTGCGACAAAATATCCTTCAGATAACATATCCCTCCACAAAATATCCTTCAGACAAAATATTCTCCGACAAAATATCCTTCGGGCAAAATGTTCTCCGACAAAATATCGTTCGGGCAAAATATCCTTCAGATAAAATATCCCTCCACAAAATATCCTGCGACAAAATATCCTCCGACAAAATATCCTTCGGACGAAATATCCTGCGGCAAAATATCCTTCGGACGAAATATCCTTCGACAAAATATCCTGCGGACGAAATATCCTTCGGAAATCTTCTTTGGACGAGATATCGTGCGACAAAATATCCTTTGGATAAAATATCCTTTGGATAAAATATCCTTTGGATAAAATATCCTTTGGATAAAATATCCTCCGACAGTTTCGATTGGAATTATGGCACCGAAAGGTTTTGTTAGGCTGGGTTGGGTTGGAATGAATAAATTGAAGGTAGAAAAAAAACTACATATTTTGAGAGCTTTATTCTCAGGAAAATTGTGGAAAGTTATAAATGAAATTGTGAAATTTATGTTGGTATTCTCTAAGCTGTTCACTTATCTGTAATTTGCCGTTCATTTATTGACTAAGTCATTAATACATATTGTAGTAGCGTTTAGTTCTATAACTCCAACATTGTTTTTCTACAATTAAGCTATTCGATCAGAGTCATGTAAGAGTTGTGTACATTTTTTCTCTACTGAGATAAATGTAAATTCTGATTGCGAGATATTTGTCGTGGAATATTTTATCGGTGGATATTTGGTTTGTGGGATATTTTGTCGTGGGATATTTTATCCGTGGATATTTGGTTTGTGGGATATTTTGTCGAGGGATATTTTGTCTTGGGGATATTTTGTTCGTGGGATATTTTGTCGTGGGATATTTTGTCGTGGGATATTTTATCCGTGGATATTTGGTTTGTGGGATATTTTGTCGAGGGATATTTTGTCTTGGGAATATTTTGTTCGTGGGATATTTTATCGTGGGATATTTTGTTCGTGGGATATTTTGTCGTGGGATATTTTATCCATGGGATATTTTGTTCGTGGGATATGTTGTCCATGGGATATTTTGCCCTCGGGATATTTTGTCGTGGGATATTTTGTCCTTGGGATATTTTGTCGTGGGATATTTTGTCCATGGGATATTTTGTTCGTGGGATATTTTGTCGCGGGATATTTTATGGGTAGATGAAGACGTACGGAACCGTTTAAGATCGCTATCTCTGCTTTTTACGATCAGCGGAATCCAAAGATACGGTCGCTATTAGGCACCATAAGCAGAAGCCTCGATGTCGATGATGATAAAATCGTCGGAATCAATCGTCGCGTAGAGATATTACTTGGAAGGAAATCGGTCGACCACCAACCGTTTTGTCGACGAGAGCTTGTTGAGCTGATCTGTACATGTGCAGCATGACGTAACGAAAAAAGGAAGTAACGCGACCGTTTGTCTGGGCAAAGCTTGCGTCAGTGGGTCGTTCGCCGCCCCGCGTCTAGCAGGGTCACAGCCACGAAGCGTACTTAATGGCCACGATACGCCACGCGTTTGTAGGCAACGATGCGACAATTGAACATCCTACTGCAAAAGTATATCTACTAGAAACGAAACAAGACCGGAAGTGGGGAACCGAATAACTCGAACTTGTTTAACCCGTTCGTCACGAATTTTTCCATTTTTGAAATTCGAAAATTTGACGCCGGATTGGTAATCTGTGGCCTCGAAAATCCTTGTACGTGAATAAAATTTCGGACAAATTGCCTTTTGCGGAACTCCATTTCGTTCTAGTTACCCACGTTTTTCTCGTCTTTCTCAAAATCGCATTTTTCCAGGAATTTTACAAGGGGTCACTCTGACCCCAACTAACTTTGAAACGTCACGTCGATTCTGTTGACATTTTCACTACGAAAAAATTCCTGAAGGTACCTGAGGATCGCTAGAATGAGCCCGAATTTGAAATTGGATACAAAATAAAATTCGAGCCTTGTAAAAAATTCGCAAAGCGAAAAATTGAGCGAGAGTGACTTGTTTCGCGGAAATGATCATAACTTCCACGATTTTTGATATTTTCGGTTAAAAATGTAGTCGAGTGTTCTTGAGGTACCGCACTTTGGGAAAAAAATACCACGGTTCATGCTCTTCCAAAATGTAGATTTATTTTGCGAGGGTTTTCTTGATTCACGAAAAACACCTTCTACTGTGATATAACTGCTGAAAAAAAAGTGTCCATCTTCCATGCGAAATATTGAGGAGAAGTTGAAGTTGGGGTCATCTGTACCCCAAGTAAGCGACTAGGGCTGAATCTGATTTTCCAAACATCGCGAGATACGTAGTCGTTGGTCTAGTTGGTATCGTGGTAGCAGAACTCGATTTAACATTCTCATTTCGTATGCAGACAAGACGTGGCAGTCTGAAGTTATCAGTGAACAGCAAATGCCTGATGTTTGTGCAACTGCTGAAGAAACATTGGCTGCAGCAATTCTAACACACAGCAAATATTAAAGCAAGATAAAAAATTCTATTTTTCTCCGTCGAGAAAGCTTTTCCATTATTTTTGAACCGTCACAGTTAAAATTGGAATGATTACTAATAAGAAAATGTCATCATACATTTTTACGTCACGAGTACAATTTCCTGCAGTCCTACGATATTTATTTTGGTTATTTCATTGCTCCAACTCTCGGAAACTTTTCTACCTCTTGTGACCAAAAACTAATACTCTTTTGCATAGAAATTGGTTTTCAGCGCCGAAAAGATGTTGGGCGCGAGGTTTTCGATTACGTTGCAAATTACGTCGAGGATGAAAGAAATTTGTAACGCTAACAATATGCCAAAAATATGATTCGAATGACGACGGACGCAAAACCAACAAGACACGAGATACCCCGCATGAGAAAAAACTATTGAAACCTACTCACGAAACTACTGACAAAAGTGTCAGAAAACTATTGCGAGAATATCGAGAAACTAACGAGAAACTACTAAAAAACTATTAAGAACTATTGATCATTAGCATAGCACTTTCTCAGTAGTGGATTGGACCCCACTACTGGTGAAACTATTGGGTAGAATCGTGAATTGCTCAATAGTTCTACCAGTAGTGCTGACAATGGTCTCCGCGAGTAGTGCTAGCAATAGTCTCCACGAGTTATGTTGCTCAGTAGTTTCCATCAGTAGTACTACCCAATTTAGTGAATATTTTGAATAGTTAAAGACAATAATCAATAGTTTCCACGATAGTGATTTAATGATGTCTGTTCACTACTGAAAGGATCACTGGAATAAATAGCGAACGTTTACAATGATTCAAATTGGATCAACAGTTTTATTCTTCACTACTGAATGGATGACTGGAACTAATAGTGAACCTTTTTAGTAGTGCGAATCGATGCAATAGTTTTATCCTGCACTACTGAAAAGATTACTGGAACCAATAGCGAACGTCTTCGGTAGTTCAAATTCAGCCAATATTTTTATGCTTCACAACTGAAAAGATCACTAGAACTAATAGTGCACGTTTTCAGTAGTTCAAATTGATTCAGTAGTGGAAGATTCCATCACTACTGGAAGATTACTGGAACTATTATTAAACGTCTTCGGTAGTTTCCAATGACTACACAGGTCCAATAGTTACTCCATGGACACTACTTACCGAACTATTGAATATCCACTCGAACTATTAGAATTTTCGAAGAACTACCGAGTGCCTCAATAGTTTTTTCCATACAGGACATATATTTATAAGGATCGTAAGATTAGCCGGAAATTAGAAAATTAGTAGGAAAAAAAACAATTTTGTTTTTCGAACAATCAGCAGCCAATTTCATCATCATCACAAAAAGCTCAGAATCACTTCAGAATCATCTCGTATGGTGATCTATCCACGTTTCGGACACTCCTTATCTAGATTCGAGCGATTTCGGAAATATATACGGATATACGTGTGTATTACTATTTTTTCGATAAACTTGATAGTATGTATAACTCTGCCAATACGGATCCTAGAGTAAAAATCATAATCACCAAACTTGTGGAAAATTAGGTTTCCAACAACTTTGAATTCCATAATTTTCGCTCTAAGCTTGCAAATTAGCCTCTTATTTCGAAAAAACAAAAAAATCAACTTTAAATCAAGATAGCGAATTTCCATACACGGGTGAAATGTAAATTATTGTCAGAGTTGTCGTAAAAAAATCACACAAGTCGACCTATGAACATGTAATACTACGTAAGGATTTCCGGTATTTTTCGTCGCCCTGAAAAGATGTGCAAGCCGTGCAACGAAATGAACTCTACTGACGTCACGACGCAACGCTGCGGTAATTTCTCACAGCGTGGTTTATTTTTTTAATTTTTTTTAGATTACGTTAAGGAGATGGTATAGTCGCAACCAAAAGTTTGTCACATTGTCATTCGAAATATTTTGTAATAAGAATAAAATTTCTGAATTATTTAAATAAATAAAATAAAATAAAATAAAATTAAACTAAAATAAAATATCAATACATATGATATAAAAAAAATAATTTTTAAAGTTTAAAAAAAAATCCATTCAATTAACAATCTGAATAATTTAAATTAATTGATCCGCGGAAATAAATGTGTACGAAATGGCTTTTGGATTTTACGGTTAACGATAAAACGACTTCTTTAATTTGTGACCAACGCAAGGCGACGGACTGTAAATTTTTCCCCAAACTGGTAACGCGATTCGATGAGAGTGACGCGAAAAACGTGGCTGCAAAGGGAAATTCCAATTTGCATGTGTTGACAGTAGAGCGCGCCTTCGGGAACGGCGCGAGCGCTCGCGGCGGCCCACCGGCACACTGGCACACGTGACCGATTCACAGCGATGCGCGTCGGAAGTAACGAAGGGTGGGGCCGCTGTCTGGCCGCAGCCCTGAACTCCACGTTACACGATGCGCGCGCCAATTGATGCTCGTCTGCACGCGCCCTGCAACGAATTGCGCGTCCGTTCCGGCGCGACTGCGGTTGTTTGCTCCGTGGCTATCGTAACTGTCATCTACGATGTTTCTTCGTGCTAAAAAAAAAACCCCAAAACCGGGAAAAAACTAAGGATTTTTCGGTGGAAACACGATAGCGCGCCGAGGAGTGGCAGGGGAAATCCATCGGTTTCGAAAGCCTTTCTAAAAATATAAATAACCCTCTTCGTTTCTTATCATCCCGCGCGTCTCTCGCGTCATGCGTGCAGCACGATACGTTCTAAATTATACATACGGGGCATTCCACGCCACTCGACCAGTGTCAAATCCCGACCACCTCAAAATCACTTCACGTTTTTTTCCAAGGCTCTACTCGGTAAAAAACGTGCCCTGAATTTGTTTCAAATTTTTTTACCCAACCATTCATTTTTTTAAAATACTTGAAGTCAAATGTTCTATTCGGTTTTAAAAATCTGGACAAATTCTCAAAAATCCAGCGAATGACAGGAAACACGCCCCGTTGAGGAAAACGTGCGAGGAATTTTTTTTCTATTTTTTTACTACTCAATTTTGGGTTTCAGCATTTTAAAATTCCGAATTAGGGGATAAAAAAATGGGGGGAAAAATCGTGGCGCGTTTTCCTAAACGGGAGTTGTTCCGGGGCATTTACTAGATTTTTGAGAATTTTTTCAGATTTTTACGAGGGGGTAGTGGCTATCGACTACCAATATTTGTAAAAAATGGACGGGTGAATAAAAAAATGTGAAAAATATTCTGGTCGCGTTTTTTTGCCGGGCAGAATGTAGGGAAAAAACAGCAAATGATTTTGAGATGGTCGGCGTCGGACACTGGTCCAGTTGGCGTGAAATGCCCCATATACAGGCTAGCGCAGCTCTCCGTGTGCAGCGCGAGTAGCGCCGAAGGGATGGGGATGCGGCCGCACGCTCCGTAGTGTTGCAGTGCACACGAGCGCTATCTGCCCACACGAACGCATTCTCCCCTTCTCTCATCCCTAGACGGCCCGGTCCCGACGGCGGCTGTCTGAAGAGTGTCTGCGTCCGTGTTAGACGCTGCTCCACATACGGGGTGTACGATGCGCTGCTAACGAACGCGAGATTCTCCCAGGAGAATTCACTACTCCTCATCTCAGAGACCCTACTACTACGACGTTCACATTTTAATATTTTGAATTCTACGGGTATTTTTACGCAGGTATTAGAGTGGGCCAAAAAAAACCGACATTTTTTCGCTACTTACCCCAAAAAATTGGTTGCCAGACACCTCTAGAAAATTCTCCCAAAAATGAGCTCTCAATTTCAATAGGAAGCTCCTTCGCATTACAATTTTCGATCTTTTCCTCAGTCCAATAGTAAAAAATTCATATATCACTGGTTAATTAATTGAACAGCAAACCTTTATATACCATTCTGTAGGAAATTGAACGCTCTGCAAAAAAGGTACCTTACATTTTTATCGTAAATGTCACCATTACAAAAATATTGAAGATCCAAGTTTGACTATTTCAACTCAAATTTGTTTTTTGCTTGTGAACTTTCTAACTCGTGAAAAAATGACGATTGTGAAATGGGCAATGCACTTTTTTGTTGGAATTGAATGCTCTACGAAAATGGTTTGTTATACTTAGTGAATTGGAACCTCATTTAGAAAAAAACGGATGCAGTACCATGGAAGTAACATCGCCTTTTTCTCCAAACACTATTTTCCGAGTCGGTGGACACGATTTCGCACAAACTAATGCACCGATCCTATTGAAAGTACACTTTTTCGAAATAGCATTGGCGAGTGGTTGATTTTTTGGCTTCCTCTCACAACTAATTTGACAAGGCTATACGTAGTGTAACTTGTACCAAAAAATATACGATTTTGCATACAGCCCTGCCAAAAATTGAAGTTTCAATTTTTTTCCAAAATCCTACAGGACATCATAGCTATACTCGTCTACTAACAGAAAATATTTGGTTTTTGAATTCGGATGAATCCATAGCGAGGTATCGCGTCAACCACGAAGACACTTGTTTCAGGGGTCTCCGAAAACCACATCCCACCGACTGAATTTCCAACATTTTTGGACGAACATTTTTTGAATATACTCTTGAAATGTGACTCTTTGACGTAGTTAGCATTTTGAATGAAACAATTTCTATATGATGTGAACAAAATTAAGTAAAGCGGGCAAACGTGCTTTTTGGGCCTTGGAACCCATGTTTGACCCCTTGAGACGGACGAAGCTGTGCTAGTCGGCGTCAACACTGTAACTGTATGCAATGATAACGTTTACTGTGATAACAGAATCCGGATTAGGTATATGATCGAACTCGTGAGAGGCCGGTGCAGTTAATGCGCTCGAAGACGAGTGCGCCGTTCGTACGGCGACTCGACCAGAGTTCTCAGGCATTGCTGAGGCCAACTGCGCCATTCGTCGACGGATTCACGGTCCATGGTATGGACACGATTCTTCGTGTCCTGTAGCTCCTACGCATCGATTCTTCAGATATGCAATACCAAAGACGACCTGTCAGCAGCGCCAGGGTCGTAGCTGGGGGTTGGCTGCCAGGGGCCCCAAACCTAAAGGAGGCAGACTCGTGGACGTGCACATTCTGAACCAACTCCACATTCGAACCCCAGCTTATGCCGCGCTTATATCTATTCTTCCGACGTGCACTTGTCAACCCTCCATCGTCACACTGGGTCAATTTGACCCATACGTCGACTTTAGGCTTAAAGATTTCGAATAATTCCCAGTGTAAACGTGAGAATTCGGAACGCGTACTATCGTGCTATTTTTTTAAATTTTTTTTTGGAAGTAGCATTCTTCAGGAGTATAACGTCCAAATTTGGCTCAAAAATATTGAAAATTGACAAAGTTATGGTTTTTTTTAAGCGAAAAAGCCTGCAATAGTGTAGAGCAGGGCAGCGCACCAATTCCGATGCCAACATTTTGTTTTTGGTATGACCGTCTTCGGTATGGTATCACTAGTGAATTTGAAGCTCCGGAGGCTGAGATTTCTCATTTTTCCATAAGTTATGGGGTTTTGAAGATGGGGCTATTTTGAATGAAATAAGGCATCATCCAACTCGCGAAAGCTCCAATTTTTTTCCTAATGTTGCTCATCACTCTGCAATGGTGTGACATGCAATATTATGGTGGCCCACCATGAAAAAATGCAAACACAATAGAATGGTGTTTCAGGTAGTATTCGTAAAAATTGCACGTGTAGGTGGGTGTGCCCAAGACCGGGCGCGCGGATCAGTATGTGCTACAGCACTCAACTCAACCCCATAAAACCCCATAAATCATGGGGTTTATGGGGTTTTTATGGTTTTTGCCAGTTTCTTCAACCTGACAGCAGACAATGAACAGATTTGAAAATGAAAAAATGGCATCATTATGAAAACCCCATAAGTTATGGGAATAATCAAAAATGTCGGCCTCCGGAGGCTCAAATTCACTAATGGTAACATACCGAAGACGTTCATCATAGAAACAAAATTTTGGCGTCGAAATTGGATATGCTAAACCTGTTCTGCACTATTACCATTTTTTCATATCATACTTGCACAAATAACTCAAATTACACTCGGAAATTGTTGCATTGTTAATTTGAACACAAAATAAATTTTTGGGGGGGCGCAGATTTCGAATTTTGCCCCGGGGCTCTGGTTACCGTAGGTACGGCACTGCGAATCGGTATAATCTATCGCGCGCGGGGGTACGGATCTGGGGTAAAAGTGCACGACGCGTGGACTCGCGATGGTCACACGTTTCTGCACGAATACGAAGCGTGCGTACATTTACATGTGTAAAAGCCGCCCCGCCAAGGACGACAAGGTCTAACGACCCAGACGCAACATCCGATGCAACTATACCGCACGAATTGTTACATACAAGCGAACATACTCGGTTACATCTCTGCTCGTTGGTATACGCACACGCGCGAGGCTTGTCAACGAGGAAAGAAAAAAAAATCACTCGAACGTTATTAGTTTCGTCGAATGAAATCCCCGAGGTCGGTTCGCTCGACGACTCCAGATATACCATGGACGTCTTTATCGGAAACAATGCGGTGAGCACTGCGCATGTGCTCGTGACGGATGCGCATCGGGGAATGAAAGTAGCGAGTAAGTATGCAGAAGGAAAAACGAAAGTAATCGTGATGCCCGACGAACGTATCTACTCGTTAGAGGGACCAGGCTACGAAAAACTAATAAGCGTCCAGCAACGCGTATTTCCTTTTTGTTTTGCAAAAAATACGAAACAAATTTAATTGGAATATCAATTTTATGAAAATGCATTATTTAGTAAAATCAGTCTAATTATCTAAATATTCAGAAATCAAGAATATGACATTATTAATTCTCTTAGTATTCCGTAACTATGAATAGGAAAGTTACTAATAATTAGCAATTATTACAAGAATATTCAATAATCAATGGCAAAGTATTTTCAATTAATTATATATTTAATAATTAACAATTATATTGTTACTAATTATTTAGTATTTTCATTATTATGCACTGCAGTATTTTTAATTATTCCAAGACTTACACAGTAAAATGTTGCCATCAGTGTGTAAAGTGTGCACATTTTTGTGCAGAACATTTAACATTTTAGTGTGTAGATTAGTGTTGTTCGCACAAAAATGTTGTATGATACTAGAGTAACACTATAAAGCTTACTCTAACACTGGTTTGTGTTACTTTCAACACAGAACTTAATTGACGATAAAAAATGTATTTTTCGAAATAATAAAATAATTGATACAATTTTTCTTTTCTCAATGCTAGATGTTTAAAAATTGTTTTGTCGCTAATTAGTGGACATACAAATTTGTTTTTTTAATATTGAGTACTAAAAAAATTTATAACCAAATCTACGGTTATTTATGAGTCCTAGAATCGTAAATAATAATTATCAGATTAGTAATAATAGAATAATGATTATTTAAGAATAAAATTATAAATATGAAAACAACAAATTTCTACCAACAAATTGTTATTGTCGATGCCCCTACTTGTTAGAGGAATCCGGCTAACAAAAAACTAATAAGCTTGCTACGTCACGGGTTGAACTTTACACCACCGCGCTAAGACAGTAGATACCGCGCGACGCCTTCGGCGGAGACACGACGCGGCGACGATTTTATCTAGCCGTGAAACGCTATCGAGAACCTCGTCCACGAGGCACCTGCGATCAGTAGCTCTGTTTAAATGCTCTTGTTGCAGTTTGTTCGTTATCGCTGTACGTACAACGGAAGGCGAAGGTCCCAAACACTAGGTCGGTAGCGCGCACCTAGTGATTGTCTTCATCATCCTCGCTGCGCGCGGTGAAGGTCGTTGCTTGGATTTTCCAGCACGGTTTTCGCGTAACGTGGAAAATTAACGTCGGATTAAACGTAGCATGAAATTTCTGTCGCGAAGCCTTGACTGACCGGCGCGACCAGGAAATATTCGCCGATAGTTGATTCATCGATCGGTACGTGACTCGAGACGATCTCTGCGGAAGGCCCTGGGACGCCGACGACGAACGATGGCCATGAGAAATTCCGGAATCTTTCTCGACAAGTTTAATACACTCGAACGAGCTCGCAAGGTTAACCCCTAAGATCACGGCGGTGACATTCTCTCGCGGGAAAGGCTTCTACCATCCCAGCCACGACGGAGGAAATACAAATACAATGGAGATACAAACCGCAACGAACAGAAAAATAGGGAGAAAATATCACGATCGTGAAAACGAGACCCGGAGCATGTATTCTAACGGGCAGTTCTACCGAAATGAGCAATTGGAAGATGATAATTAAGTTATATATAATTATATGGAAAAAAGTGGCCCGATATAATCATACATTAGAAAAGTTTGGAAACGGCCAAATATCTCGAGAACGAAACGTTTCTCAGAAAAATGTTTCGAACCAATGTTGTAGGGTTTCAAAAGTTCTATTTAATGATCATATTCGTTTGACATTGAATAGAGGCGTCAAGGCGATGTCGAGACCAACATGATTTTTTTAAACGAAACACCCCATTTTTTATGGCACAGTATTAAAGACGGCGACGAGACGTTTCCAAAACACTGCTTGAGAACCTATTTCTGTTCAGAATTGCCTGAGTTACGAGCTTTAGAACTTACGGTGCCGCCAGCATTAGTGTTATCCAAGATGCACCGCGCGAAGGTTACATGTTCGGCACTAGTGCAGACGGGCATGTCGCGGCACCGTAAGCTCTAAAGCTCATAACTCAGACAATTCTCAACAGAAATAGGTTGTCAAGTAGTGTTTTGGAAACGTCTCGTTGCCATCTTCAATACTGTGCCATAAAAAATAGGGTATTCCATTCAAAAAAATCATGTTGGTTTCAATATCGGCTGGACGCCTCTACTCAAGGTCAAACGGATATGATCATTAAATAGACCTTTTAAAACCCTACAACATTGGTTCGAAACATTTTTTTCAGAAAAGTCTCGTTCTCGAGATATTTGACCGTTTCCACACTTTTCTAACACCCTGTATACATAATTCATATATTATCATATATAATTATATAAAAAGTTTCCAAAACAATCTTTATCTTCAAAAATCTTAATCTCTTCTTCTCGGGTAGTCAACTTGTACCTGATATAAATTATGTACGTGATAATCGCCCAATAATTTGAAAGATTTGCATTTCGAATCCACGTACGACACATACTGAAAGAGCAAAACGTCGAGTGCAGAATCCCCGTAAAAAAAGGCGAATAATATAGTAGTCAGATTTCGAAGGAACGATGCGTTGCTATACGAAGATCGATTCGGATTCGGTGTATTTTGTGCGGAATTAATGGACCAGGAAGAACGTAGCTGATTTACTTGCACAGCATACGTTAGCGTAGCCCTGTTTGACGGAATTCACAGACGGTGATGCATACGATATAAGTCCGCGCGCACTCTCCTTACCACCTGCAATCTCGATCGTTAATCGTACCGACCTTGATACGAAATAGTATCATTTTAGTCATCAAGCGTGTATAATGCAACGTTATTGCATCCGCGATTCGACATCACTGAACAAACCGCGCGTCACGCGATATAACCGTAGGAAGTGCAAAAGAGCATGGCACCTCTCTTAACATCGGGCTGGTGGTAGCTGTCCCGAAGGTGACACCCTGACAAGTAAGCCTACCGACCCCGGACTCATCGATTTCGATAAGCCAAGGTTTTTCTTCTTTAATATGAAAAAATAGATGAAATTGTAGAAAATTTCTCAGTAGGCTTGTACCATCGGCGTAGGAGTTCCAAAAAATCCGCGCAAAATTCACGGAGAGTCTACCCAACACGCAGAAAAGTGTAATTTTTTTTCAGGATTTTTGGAGACATCGGAAAAAATGGGTGGCTGGGTGATGAAGAATGCCTCACGCGTGAGACAAGCTGGAGCGTAGTCCCACCTACTACAAACACGCCTACCAAATACTTGTTTCGGACGCTTTCTTAATGTTTTTTTCCCCCTTTTTTTGGGCCTTAAGAGGATCACTGGTGTCCCTATTGCGGTACCCCCATACCGCTTGATACATGCAACACGTTCGAGGAATAGTTCAGGCGTAACCTTGGCATTAGTTCCATCTACGGGCACGACAGAGCTATATACCGGACATTTAATATCGCACGTATCGGCGACGACATGCCCGAGTGACCTCGTCCAGCGACCGTCTCCGTCGCAGCGGTTCCTCGCCTTGTTACGTAACGAAGGCCTGAGACTTTTACCGCACGACCGTCTGTCTCCAAACGCTAGCACTGCTCTGCTCCCGCGATCAAGACCTCGCTAGTTCTCCTCCGCCTGTCGTCGTAGCAATTGCTCGTGGGGGGAACATGTTCAAAGTTTTTTTAGGCTATAACACATCGTTCAAGAATTAAAAAAAAAATTGATACCTAATGGTGAGCATCGCTCGTGATTGTGGCTATTCTGATGCATGCTTCAACGTTGTAAATACTTTATCATCGGTGGTGGATCCTATTTATGATAAGGGGCTCTACTTAAATTACGTGACACATTTGGGGATGGGGGCAAATCAGATTATTACTATTTCGCACAGATTGCATACGGAGGAGGGGATTTTTCAACACTTTTACGTAATTTCTATCGAAATAAATAAAAAAGTTTTGGGCGAGTGATTAAAAAATGTAACTATAGCCAGACTTTTACTTGCTTTTTCCATTCTGAATTCTAATTCAAGTAGTCCCCTGAGTCAGGTTAAAAAAGATATTGATATTTATGTCGTAGATGCAATCAGTCATTGATATTAGCCTCGCGGAAATTAGCTGTTTAAATCAAAGACACACAAAAAATGTTATAAGCAAAGCCGTTAGTTTATTCAACAGTACAAACTATTTACTCTACTCGTACAACCCAGAGAGTCCAACCTAGTTGAACGTGCCTGGATCTGGCCGTACAATAGTTAGGTACTAATAAACTAATATATACATTAGCGTGGTCGTTAAAAATTGAAACTACGGGGAAAACTTTTTATTTTGGTGCCAAACAAAAAGAACACGTAGCGCAAGTCGATTTAGTTCATTTTTTGATAAAATTGTAGCTTTTTCGAAATATCTTCGACAGTATTCGCTTTTTTAAAAAAATGTATAAACATCTTTGTAGGAAATTAGATTCTCTACAAAAGTGTTGTCCCAATTTTGCGGAAATTGGGACTAACGTCCGAGTTTCAAAAAATGGTAAAAACTCGACTTTGCCTTTTTTCAAGATTTTGTTTACCCCCCCCCCCCCCCCCCCCTGGCCCGTTTTCGGAGTTGCTGGAGCAGAAACATCGAGTGAGGCCCGACTTACCCAGATCAGGAATCGAGCTGGTGGGTTCCTCGTGATGATGACCGCTTCCACCCCCCTTTCCCTCGCCCGACTGTCGAGCCCTCGGCGGCGGGGGTGGCGGTGGTGGTCTCATGCTGGACGTCGAGCTGACAACCACCGACGATGCTGTGGCACCGTTGTTGGAAGCTGCTAGAACTACCGAGGAGGCACTCGTCTGCGGCGTGGTAGCAGCACTCGTCGTCGTCGTCGTCGAGGACGACGACGACGACGTCGTAGGTCCGGTACGCCGCGCCGTGGGGTGAACCCCCCGCATTTGTGTCTGGGGTGACATCAGTACCGTGTCGCCGCCCCGACCGTGCCCCGAGTTTTGGGGCGGTCGGGGACACCAGCCGTGGAGAACCCTGATGGCGCCCCTGACCTCGGCCTCGAGTTCAGGAGCGACGACTACAGCTCCCGTTGCACGCTCGCTGCTACTCGCCGTTTCGGCCACCTTAACGATCCGCGTGCTCCTGCGAAGTGTGCCAAGACACCTCGTCCCTCTGTCCTTCGCACTGCTGTAGCACCCGCACTCCTCGCCTCTTCCCCTCCTCGAAGAATCACTCTTTAACACTGAACGGTACAGCGGATTATCCACAACCCGGTCACACTCCGCTGAACAAAACGAAACTAAAACCAACTACCTCAACGAAACCAAAACTTTCGTCCACTTTTCCGCCACGAGTCGACGATTATCAATCTCAACGAAGATTTCCCTTGCAGCGCTCGGGATCCCCCACGGAGAGCAACGCCACACGTGTGTCTGCTCCGTGCGCAGCGACGCGAAAAAAGTAAGAAGCAGCGAGAAAGGGCTGTTAGGTTAGATACACGACTCTCTATCTCACCAAGAGCACACCGAACCCACTCCGCGAATAGGTATATACACGCGTGGACGAGTATGCCTGTACGATATGTACGTATCCGCGCGATGAAAAACGACCGGAAAATGTCAAGAACGCGACCTTGTCGTCGCTAGCTTCTTAAGCGTTTGACTCCGCACATTATCTCCCCGCTATTGTTCGCGCGGCTTATCAGCATCGTTGGCTCGTGCGACGAGAAACCGAAAGTTATTGGTTGTTGTCCGATTGCCAAAAGTGGAAAATTCAAGGGAAAAAAACACACGCACACTTTTCTCTCTCTCTCTCCTTCTCTCGAGATATTTCGCCACTCGCGAAATGGGATGGAAAGGGGCACGTCACCTCACTACTCGCGTGATCGTCGAGTGCGAATGAAAATATCGGGTGAAAACGTTTTCGATCGTTTCGTTGTTCCCTTTTATTATTTATTTGCTCGTTGTCGTTGTCGTGTTTCTTGTTGTTATAGTTGCATCGCGTGCTGCGACGCACGGAGAACACGTGGTTTCGGCTCGAGGCTCGAGCTTCCAAACGCCAATAAGCTTCCCGACTCTATGTCATGCACCGTGAGCTGTCACTGTCACACTGCGTGTCGTTGGTTGGCGGTGGTGGCGACCCCGACGACCGTCGTCGGCGCCAGCAAAAGTGAGAGTGTGACTCGACGCCGCGCGCGCGGTCGGTGATGCATGGAGCGCCGATATGTCTGTAGCGGCGCGATGTGGCGTGCTGCGACGCGTCGCTGCAATGCCGGGCACGTTTCGATGCAGGACCCTCGCTCGTACGCTCCCTGTGTTTCGGCGAGTCTTATTACTCTATATTTTCCACTACTGATTATCCCCTCATTATTCACTATTTATTCTTTATTGTTTAATATTATCCTTACCTGATACTCGCTTCACGATAACTGTTATTTATTAGCCATTGGATACGCTATCTATTCGTTCGTCAATTGTTTCCCGCGTCTCGTATACCTCGACGCCTCGCGATTGGAAAGCAATGACATTCGTCGTAAAACGGTTCGCGAGGACGAATGTGACATTCGTGAAACGCGCAGCGCGCTCGATTACTTTCGTTGCAGCATCGTAGTAGCGCACTTATAACGTATAGGTAGGCACCCGCGAAAGTGAACGTAAATCGAGTAAGTAAAGTAAAGCGAGACGAGCGCGCACGCGCGCATGTCGGCGAGACGCGACGCTAGCGATTCGAGCGCGCGCCCCTGTGTCCGTCCCTCCGCGCATAGTAGTCATGTTTCGTGACACTGCGTATGGTGGTAAGTAGTGCACATGAAACGAGGTAGGTAGGTACGTGCACCTCGCGCCGCATGGTACATACGGACCGCGTTTCCATGGGACTGACGAGACTTTAGCGACGCGATTCAAATCGTATCGCTCCCGTTTCCATTCCTGCGGATTTTCACGAATACGAAGTGTTCTGGCAGTCCCGTTCCAATTCGATATCGTGATTCCAATTGCTGAGAAAATACGAGCGTCACATTTGACAAGTTCGCTATTCCCATTCCGATCGATTCTCGAGCGCGATGGCGTGCATTGAAAAAAAAAAATGCGCGTTAGAAAAAAAATGCGCGTTAAAAAAAAAAGCCTGCGAGTTAGAAAAAAAAGACTGCACGTTAGAAAAAAAAACTGCGCGTTAGAAAACAAGACTGCGCGTTAGAAAAAAAAACTAGGCGTTGGAAAAAAATTCTAGGCGTTAGAAAAAAAAACACTGGGTGTTGGAAAGAAAGACTGGGCGTTGGAAAAAAAGACTAGGCGTTAGAAAAAAAAGATTGGGCGTTAGAAAAAAAATATTGGCGTTAGAAAAAAAAAGTGGAATGTAACGAGAGATTGGAAGAGGAGCAAAAGTCAGAAAAAGAGAGAGAGCGGTCAACGTAATCTTGCAACCTTCGATGGTGTCCTCCAAATGCGATAAGAGAGTCTCGCGTGAGTCGTGTAAAAATAAATGGCGAAATGAGTCGTTTCTCCTCGCCTCGTATCACCTTAGAGCTACGATTGATGACGAGCGATAAAAACGTACCGAAGGATAACAATACGACGATGATGCGAGCGAAGAGTTCTGAAATTCCGAAAGATTCGTTCGGTTGGTGAAAATTGGATTAGTTAAAAATGGTAGATTTCCGAGGTATTCCGCAGTGAATTCGTGTTTTCCCGATATTGGTTATAATATCGTTTAACATGGGCTGTTATGGTAGCACGGACTCGTTAGGAATAGACAGCAGGTTAGGAATGCCAGAAATGAGCGTATCTTCATGAAATTGCAAAAAAAATGTGGGATCAGTATTTCCTTAAGGTCTGAACAAGTGTTATAATTTACAATATAGATTTAAGGCGGGAATTTTTAAAATATGATTTTAAGCTTTTATCGTAAGCGTTGTATTGACAGAAAACTAGTCACGATAAAAACGTCCTTGAGGGCAGGTGAAAATAGTGCGACCACTGCAACAGGGCACCGCGACCGCCAGCTCCGCTCCTGGGTGGAGGCGTGGTCTACGTGCGCGAACCAGTTGCGCGGCCGCTATCACGTGGCCTTGTCCTTGAACGAGGCCTCTGAACTCAGGAGTGCTACGATTATCGATCAGCCCCCGCAGCCCCCGCTGAACACTCGCGGAACGGGCTCTTCTACGTGTATACAAACGGGGAAGAGACTTAAGTACGAACGGACGTACGTACAGCGGACGTGCGTACAGCAGACGTACGGATACTCGGACAAAGGCGAACGGACGGAGAGAGAGAGAGAGAAGGATGGACGGAGATATGCGCGCGTACGTGCGTACATATGCTATGATAACTACCATATACGTACAGTTATTTCTAGCTGCGTAAAAATACGCGGGCTCAGTGGCGCGTAGCGCGAACAGACGGATGAGAAAATGATCTCTTTTCATTGGCGTCCTCGCGTCGTCCATGTTACCAGAGGCGCCCTACCGAACTTCGATTGGAATCGTCGATCTTACCCTAATCAAAATTTCGCGCGACACTTCAAATTGTGATCCTTATTTCAGCCTTACGTTACCACCGAAATAAGTATGGGGCGTTCCATACCAAGTGCCCGACCCCTCAGATCCTGATCTCGATTTTGTACCTGGTCAATCTAGTTGAAAAACGCACTTTCAATTTTTTTTTTAATCCGTTCTGAGGTTTGTCATTTTTTGGTCTACTGCTATAAAAATCTGGAAAAATTCAAAACATTTGGAAAAAGTGTGAGCTTTTTTCGTAATACGTAAGCTCTAAAGCTCACAGCTCAGGCAATCGCCAACAGAAATAGGTTGTTAAGTGGTGTTTTGGAAACGTCTCGCCCCCATCTTTAATACTGTGCCATAAAAAATGGGGTGTTCTATTCAAAAAAATCATGTTGGTTTCAAAATCGCCTTGACGCCTCTATTCAAGGTCAAACGATCAGGTTCACTAAATAGGACTTTTGAAACCCTACAACATTGGTTCGAAACATTTTTCCGAGAAACGCTTCGTTTTCGAGATATTTGAACACCAACAGTACATGTCTGAAAGCACTGACTGTATCATTACATCTGACTCTTTGTTTCCTGTCACTGAGACAACTTTTTAGTAGTTTGTATGCTATACCTCTTGTACCGTTGCATTACAGTTTTTCAGCAACATACAGTACCTAGTAAGAAATTTGACCTCGTAATACGTTTGCACTATTCTCTCTTACACTGGTATCGAAAGTCTTCTCAAGGTCAACGAAAGTGATGATGGTGGGTTTGCTATCCAAGTTGTAAATTAAGTTTGCGATGTTGGAGAGGGCGTCTTCTGTTCCTCAAACCTTCTCTCTGAAACCAAATTGCTTCGAATTCAGTATATTGTTCTGGCAGACGAAATTCCCTAATCTTTTGTGCATCATTTTTTCAAGCAATTTAGCTGCGTTAGCTGTTTGAAAATAATTTTCATTCCCCGAAACGTGACGCGGTGAATCGTGTTTTCGATGACTTTGTTAGATAGACGTGAACAATTTTTCGACACATCCTTCCAAAAATTATCGTCCCATCGATCGAGAATAAAAACATCATTAGCAATAAACTCTCGTGCGCTTATTTCGGTGACCAATTTGTCGTACGAAATTCTATTCGAATTTACGATTTGACTATCGATTTGTTCATTTCGAAACGCGGAAATCCGGAATTTCACATAAACGCCCGAAATTCGGTGGAAATACGAATCGTGGAATGGCAGTCACGTGACCATGGGCCACGAGGTCGACTCGCCGTTCACCTGTTCTTCGAAAAAAATGCGTCACGGCGGAAAATCACGAGACGTGATGGAAAACCGAACGGTTGTCTATATTTTCACATGATTCGGTGTACAAAAACGGCGCCGTATATTTGTCTGTCGTCTCGTGCTCGTGAACGGTGCGCCATTGAAAAAACCACAAACGGCGATATCTTCGAACGTCTGTCGCTCGCATCCAATACTTTGGTATGCGTATCGATATCGTGAACCGGATGGCGTGCAAGGCCATCCGAAAATACACAAACTTCCCAGATTTTTCTGTATTTCTTACAATTCCGACGAGCACTATACACGAGGCATTCTTCCTCGATGCAGCCACTTATTTTTTCCGAAGTCTGAAATCTCTAAAAAAAAATGTCACACTCTTCTGCGTGTCAGATGAACGCTCCTTGATTTTTTTTTGGATTTTTTGGAGCTTCGACGCCGAAGTTACACGCTACTGAAAAATTTCGTAAAATTTAGTGCACAATAGAATTTTGTGTACAAAAGTTGTAGGTTTTTTGTGCAACTGTAAAAAAAATGTCATTTAAATAAAAATCGAATTTGCAGGGTCAAAATGGTAAAATACGGTTACGAATGCCATGTTCACCGATTTCGACACTTTTTATGTGCCTAATACAAGTTTTTCTGGTCAACGTGAGAGTGGGGCGAGAGTAAGCTTCGGAGAAAATAAATTGCAACGAATTTTTTTTAACTTTTCATCGATGTCTAAATTTTTTACAAATTTTTGACACTTTTTGAGTTCAAAACAATTTTTTTTCACTTTTTTAAAAATATTGTACCATAAACAATCAAATAAATAAATAATAAAGAATAAAGAAGGAATGTTAATAATAACTAATAAATGAAAAATAATTATAAATTAATAATAAATAATAAAAAATGAAGAATAAATGATAAAAAATAGTATAATAAATAATACACGTCTATTGTTTTGTAAATTTCGTGATATTTTACCAACGCATCATCGTACGTGCGCATCTTATTTTTCATTTTCACGATGAATTCACGGAAATTGACGATATTATCGTTTATCGATTTCGCGCTATATATAACAATTTATATTTATATACTTATTCGCGCGATTGATCCACGCTGTTACAAACATGTTTACCAATTTTTTTTCCATTCATGATTTCGCCCAAGAATCACGGTTATTTGTTCACATCGCGAAGTCTGCGAAGTTGAGTATTTTGTTACACGGTATTTTGCTTGCTGCGGTTCGCATGTATCAACATTTCTGTGCACATTTGAAAAATAATCATATCAGGATTTTCAACATATTTAATTGAGAATCTTTCAAAAATACAATCGAACTTTGCAACTTTTTTACCGAATAAAACCTATTTCGTTAATAACTTTTAATTTTGAACTGCTATTAATAAATTTTCAAGGCCTTTCGCATTTCATTGGTTTAAGTACCACATGAACATGTGATTAACGAGTTTTTTTCGTACTATAAATTTCAAGGTCAACTTTGATTTTCCACGTGGAAACCTCGATTTCTCATAATCCAGATGAAAACAGGCGAGCTTTGTTCGATACTTTTTTTCGATTACTTGCAGATGACGCTGCATTGGTAAAAATTGAATGAAATGTGGTTTTTTGTTTATTCTGTAGATACTGCATTCAGCATAACCCAGAAACAACGACGTGAACCTCCAACAATTAAAGTTCACCTTGATTCGACCTTGGAGTTTGGGTTCAAGGTCAACGACAAGGTGATCGTTATTTGACCCCCAGGGAACCTTGCATCTACACGGTACAAAATTGTCCGTCATTGGGTATAGTGTCAAAATTGTGCAGAATATTTAACAGTCTATTGTGTTGATTAGAGTTGTTCTCACAGTCAGTTTTTCAACACACAAAAATGTTGTCTGATACTAGAGTAACACTTTCTAAAGGTTACTCCAACATTGGTTGGTGTCACTCCAAACACAGAGCTGTATTACTTTCAACATTCAGCTGTCTCACTTTAGCACTACACACCCAATGTGTTGAAGTAACACTAATTTTGTGCAAGCAAAAATCGTTAGCACGAATTTTCGTGTTAAATTGGACGGAATTCTTTGGCTGTGTAGGATCTGAAAGATTTTTGGCGATGTGGCGTATTTTTTGAAACACTCAGATGTCGCTGGATAACAATAAGCGATTGTGCTTAAAAACCTCGTGGTTTCCGAAATTGTTGAGAAAATTGAGTCGATTCTCTCCAGTTACGTTGCACTCGCGTTTCGAAAGCATTTTCCGACGCGGGCCTATTTTTAAACGAGAACGGTGCGGCGACAGATTGGGAAGGAAATTTCTGGGTGTTACTCGTTGAACCTTGAAAAAACGTTCACCTCTATGCTTCGTCGTATCGAGAAACATTTCTAACTAAAAAATCAATAAAATCTAAATTCTCCTCTTCTAATCCAGATGCTCTCTGCTTGTATGCTGCATCCATCTGTAAATTTCTTTTTTCAGTTTCACAGCTACGTCCTGTTGTTAAAATATTTAATACGAAAATAATACTAAAACCATGGTATAATTTTTTAATATTTTTTAACACCCAAGCATTAATTATTTTTTACTGCGTAAAAAATTGTTTCGTTCACATGAATGTGCCCCAAAAAAGTGCTATCCAGAGCCACTGCAAGCTCACTATTGCACTATAATTATTATTGTTGTTGTAAAAAAATAGCGCCGAAAAAATCGTGCTAAAATGAATTCTTGGAGAGATTTTTTCGAAAAGTGTACAATGCGAGTGCTTCTGTGGTGAAAAAGGGCTCGTTATCAAATCAATTCGAAATAAAAGACCAGTTGGCCCCTTCGGGGCTGCAGACTTCGCTGAACAATAATTTCTTTTCAGGCCGCGACGACAAAGGATGCAATGCTTTTAAAATAGGTCAAACTGGAACGGTAAACCCTTTCCGTTTCGTTTGAATCGTCGAGATGACCGTGGAGACTGGATGGAGAAAGAGGAGACCCTCGTGGATCGACGGTTGACGATACCAGCGAGGCCGGCAGTCCGGCGAGGTCAAGGTCTTGACCGTGAAGGAGACCGTGGAGAGGAAACAGACTCCCGTTCCTCTTTTTAATTGGGTTTAAAAGCCCGATAGTCGGTCATGCGATACTACTACCACTTACATTAGGCCCGATGCTGCGAGATCGCCTCATGCGTGTTCGGAATCTTGAGATTAACCCGAGCAAATAGCATCGGAGTAACTATGCCATTCGTGGGCGAATGGAAAAAACATTCTTGTCTTTTCTACTCTCATCGGCAATTGTTTAAACAAATTATGATGAAAGTTTTTATTTTGCCGAACTGATTGCACCAAGCGATTCTACGGGGAAAATGATGACGAAAAGCTATATAAAACTTTTTTGTGAAAATTCAATTTGTTATTGCAAAATAGTTATAAACAATTGCATGATGAAGAGTAAAAATGACTATACCAAATTCCGAGCAAAACGCAGGATAGAGAACATCAAACGAATTATACCATTCATAGGCCACTGGAAAAAATTACAGGTATTTTTTCTTTTGTTATTTGCAATTGTTTATAAAAAATTATTTAAACAAATTATGATACGAGTCGATAATAAGAAGAACCGAATGCACCAAGCGATTCTACGGGGAAAACTATGACGAAAAGCTATATAACACTTTTTTGTGAAAATTCAATTTGTTATTGTAAAATAGTTATAAACAATTGCATGATGAAGAGTAAAAATAACTATACACAATGTCAAGCAAAACTCAAGTCAAATAGCATTCAACTAATGATGTCATTCGTAGACAAAAAAATACAAGTGTTTATTCTGTTGTCATTTGTAATTGTTTATAAAAAATTATTTAAACAAATTATGATGAGAGTTTTTATTTAGCAAAACTGATTGCACTAAGCTATTCTACGGGGAAAATGATGACGAAAACGTATGTAACACTTTTTTGTCAAAGTTCAATTTGTCAGTGTAAAACGATTATAAACAATTGAATTTTAGAAACATGAAAATTATGGAGGATGAGTCGCCGAAATTTTCGATGTGGCCATTCTTGGCACGTATAGCAAGCAAAAAAAAGTCTGGGCCAGTCAGACGGTTAACGGAGACCGTCGTAACTCCAGTGATAGAGCGTTCGTCGAGACGCTCATATCATTATTGTAATAATAGTACAAGAAACGAGTTTTGTGGAAACGAGTAACCTTCCATCGATCAATTAGGTATATCACACTCCTGTACGGAGCGCCGAACCAGGAAGTTGCCTGACCTCGTCGGTTCACCTCTAATAATGCTACGAGCCGACAAACACGAACAGAAGTGCGAACCGTCCGACTAATCGTCGAAATCGTTGCTACGATTAACACTAATGTAAGCCACCAGAGCGGTGAAATTTCCGCTCTTGAGACCTAAATCAAAATTGTTTTTTGAATTGGTACACGACGATTATTTTCAGTTTTATTGCCCTGATAAATTCTGTGTGACTCATGATCAATGGGAAAAAATTGCACGTTTATTTGAAAAGCGGTCATGTGACCAGTTTAGTGTTAATTAGCATGCTGTACGAGGGGTTGTACTTTTTTCATGGTGCACTTGCGATTAGCAACAAATTGGCAGCACCGATTCGTGATCTCGGTCCGTCAGAAATGCCCCAGATGATCTGTTACGCCAGGCAATACGAGCAGCTTCGATCTTACACGTAGCAGCTTACACTTGCAATAAGTGTAAGCAGAGAACTGGTATAGTGCTCGTTTTTGGTCGGAGACCGTGGGTAAATTCGAGATGAGTCCGAATAATCGAAACCGGTCGAGGTATACAGGGTGTATCGCCTCGCGTGTCCGGAATGGGAGGGGCTTTGCCGACGCGAGGCCACGCCCCTGGACTCAATCTACGAGCATAAGATTTTCGTAGACCGAAATTCTCACAAGAATAGAAGATACACTAGAGAATAGTGTCAACAACGATTTAATGTGCTTGTTAAGTCCGCTTCGCATCGACTAAGTCCCGCCCATTCCGGACACGTGAGTTGATGCACCCTGTACAGTGGAGAGCGTTGATTGGTTCTCCAGCCCATTGAAACGTTACATTTGGGGTTGCAGAAGTCTGAAGACGCAGGAAAGTGACCAGCAAAGAAATTATAACGACTAAAAGAAAATTGTTTGAGATGTCTCAGAAATGTATGTTGCCCAGGCCCCAGTTTCTTCTGCTGACACTGGTAAAAGGGGGCCTTATTACAAAACTGTATGAAAGCTTAGACAAAACCAGTGTTTTGAACAGATAAATAATTGCGTCTGTGTTCATAGGTCTCAGGATGAGGCCAAGAGAATTGTGATGTCGAAGTGCAAAGAGAAACCAGACGAACTCTGAAAGGTGGCACGCAGATCAACTAATGTGGTCAACTTTCCTTAAAGCTACATCACTCGACTCATAGGGGTTGAAAAATCAAGGGTTTTAGTTCAGTTAATTTACATCAGGCCACAGAGAGAGGAAATCTAATGAATATAAAATGGATCTAACGAATCTATTGAATATCAGGAGAAAAGTGTGGGGATGAAAATTTCCAAAAAGTTGTTGATTCCAATTTTTCAATATTTTTCTCATCGTTATTTAATTAATTGCATTCAGTGTACAAGAAAGGATCGAATGTCCAGCAGCTTTACGGTCACATTATTTATTTTATATTCTTATCTTATACTGGTTTCAGGAGCCGACACTACTTAGTGGTCTCTGGAAAAATATTCTGGTAACACTGCTGTCCGGCTGGTCGGTAGACCGCCTCCGGTCTCTTGTGTTGTACAAGGTTAGGGTCGGCGCGGCTCATTGTCAGCGTACGAGTACTCTACTCGCCGAGTTAGAAAACGGTGAGGCGAGGATAACGACGACAGCGACGAACGGGGATAACGCGAGGGAACGGAAGGAGTAGAGGAGGAGAGAGAGAGAGACAGAGAGAGAGAGAGTGAGAGAGAGAAGAGGAGAACTCTCCTCCTGATATCCCCCACCATCCTCCACCCAGCGAAGAGGTTCGTCTTGGCTCAAAGGAGGTCTCACGTTGTTCCAAGAACTGGCATTCTATATTTGTCTATGGTATCTCGGCGGTGGTGCCTTCAGCCTTGGTAATAAAAATACCACGCGGTACGTTAATCGGCGTTGACGTTGTAGAAGCCAAAAATGAGAAGGGCACAGAACAAAAAGAACGTTGGATCGATCACAGTTTTTTGCCCCGATCGATCCATGGGGATGATTCGTGTGAGAGTCGAAGTGGCCTCGAATACTCGTGAACAGCTCCGGAGTCCCTATTTTCGGTCGAAGATGCTCCGGGCATCGGTACAAGGTCGTTCTAGAAAGTCTTCCTTGTTCGCCTTGTGACGCCTAGACGCTGGCACTGGATTCCGTTGACCGTGGCATAGCCACTTTCGCTGGGTCACTCGTTACCAGCCACAGCTAGAACTCTTCTCTCGACCGAAGGGATTCCTTTCTATTGGCTAGGTCAAGAATGACTGGTGTTATTATATAAGCGTCGTTCGCTCTTGACCCTGAAATATAAACCTACGAGGCTCTACGACTGGCGTCTCGTAGAAAGTGCATGGGACGAGGTGACTATGAGGACATCGCCGTCGCGTTTTGCAGCTGTGACGAAGCTACATGACGCAAAAAAAACGCTTTGTACATTTGACCAGACCTGAATCCGTGCACAGTCAAAAAATGTTCAAATTTTTGTGTGGAATATTGAAGAGTCGTCTATAAACTACGTAGCTGCTTTTTAGTCACTTTTTGAGTCCCCCCTCCCCTGCGTAGATAACCGTAGAATTGTGCAATAACCCCGCCCCACCTCAATCTACGCTGTACATGACCGAATATAAGTTACCTACTATTTTATACAGAGATGGTTCTACTTTGTGGCAAGTACCATAGATCTACAAATTTGTTTATATATTTTCTTAAATCTACACCTTATTCATTTATTAAATGAATAACTTAACACAAACAAACTAATAAAAGTATTGGGCACAAATAAATTCTTTAAGTCTACGTAGCTACAACTGAAGAGTGCTCCACCCCCCTCCCTAGATGTCCGTAGTATTTTTTCTTAACCCCCCCCGCCCCCTCCCCCCTTAAATAGACTGCGCAGTTTATGGACGACCCCGTAACCTTTTAGTGTGCTGATTCAACACAATCGTTAGTTTTAGTGATACTAACGTAACACTTTTTTAATGTTACTCTAACATTAGTTTGTGTTACCTTATCACTATACACGAAGTGTGTTGAAATAACACTAATTTTGTGTAAGAAAAAAGTTGTTAACACACATTCTTGTATTACATTTTTTGTCTTTCTGTAAAGTGTAAAAATTGTTGGTAGAATATTTGACACTTTAGTGTGGTGATTCAACACAATCGTGAGTGTTGTGCTCACAGTCCTTGTGACAGTACACAAAAATATTATTTGATCCTAAAATAACACTCTTTTAATGTTACTCTAACATTGGTTTGTGTTACTTCAGCACTACACACGGAGTGTGTTGAAATAACACTAGTTTTGTGTAAAGAAAAGTCGTTAACACACATTTTCGTGTTAAATATTTCGTCATTCTGTAAAGTGTAAAAATTGTTGGTAAAGTATTTCACATTTTAGTGTGATGATTCAACAGAATCGGGAGTGATGTTCTCACAGTCCTTGTGACAGTACACAAAAATGTTATAGGATACTAGAGTAACACTTTTTGAGTGTTACTCTGACACGAGTTTGTATTACTTTTAACGTAGTGCTGTGTTACTCCATCACTAAACACGGAGTGTGTTGAAATAACACTAATTTCGTGCAAAAAAAGGCGTTTACACAAATTTTCACCGCAATACATCAAATTTTAGAAATCATCAAATACGTCGAAGCTCCAAAAAATGAACAAAAAAATCACCAAGAATCCATCTAACCCGTAGGAGAGTATAATTTTTGTCCAGAATTTTCAGAGACATCGGAGATAATAGGTGGCTGGATAGAGGAAGAATGCCACGTCGATAGATGGTTCTAGTCAAATGTACAGGCCAATGTTTTTTTTTCGGTGTGCCAGTGTTATACTTCGTGCGATAAAAAATCACTAGTCGTTTGTTCGAGGCCGAGGAGCTCGTACATCGGTGATGTAACCACCGAATGGATGGGTCGAGCAGACGTAGGAGAAGGAAGGGACGAAGGGAAAGACAAAGAAGAAGAAGTAGGTGCGAGTATCGTGAAGCATTTGAGAACGGAATGGTCAACGGTTTTTCCATCGAGGCTCATGCTAGGTCATGGTCGACGCGACGGTCGACGACGTTCGAACTACCACGTGCGTTATCAGCGTTCGTGTGAAGATAAAAATGTTTATTACAAGCCAATTTGGTTTGGTGAATCGATGGTTCTCGAATGAAATAGCCGAACGAACAACAACAGCAAAATGAAGATGGTCGATTACACTATCAGTCAAATGCACATTTATGTTAACAAATAGAACACGGCACTAATGCATGACCGAGTTGTGCACACCTATTGCAGTGTTAAATATGGTTATAAAACATTATAATGTTTGTTTGACTACTTGTGCCGTGACATGCTACTTGGAGGGAGAACCAATAAACGTAGTTCTACTCGTTGCAGTTCTTCACAAATATCCTCAAAGTTCTCGGTGGAACGCTCATTTCGTCTTCGTGGCACACAAAGACATCGATAAATGTCTGAGGCGAAATTGAAGCAGCAATCGCAGAGCTTGATTCTTTACCGATTTAGTGGGGGAAGTAGTCGATCGAGTGAAACTCGAAGCGGTGCACAATTCTATCGTGGAATCTAGAACGCAGTACACATTGCTGCTGCAGCTGTGGTTCGAGCAGGAATTCCGTGGCTGTAGGAGATCGATGCAGAAATGCATCGCAGCACTTGCAGATAAATCGCGACGGATTCGACCACGTAGAAAGTTCTGGAATTCAAATCCGCTCCTTCGTTACTATCTAACTCAATGATACTTAAAGGTCTACAAGTGATTCACCGATCAGAATTAGCTCGGAATCAGCTCAGAATCAGCTCAGAAACAACTCAGAATCAGAATCAGCTAGGATTCAGCTCAGAATCAGCTCAGTAGCAACTCAGAATCAGCTCAGAAGCAACTCAGAATCAGCTCAGAATCAGCTCAGAAGCAACTCAGAAGCAACTCAGAATCAGCTCAGAAGCAACTCAGAAGCAACTCAGAATTAGCTCAGAATCAGCTCAGAATCAGCTCAGAATTAGCTCAGAATCAGCTCAGAATCAGCTCAGAAGCAACTCAGAATCAGCTCAGAATCTCCTTGAATTGCTATTTTTCCACGTTTCGTCCGTTTCGAAGACAGGTACGAAAACCTATACGGCACTTTTTTTTCGAAATTCAATTTATTAGTGTAAAATGATTCGCCCGTATACCTAGTAGTAGAAGAGGATAGTCTTTATCGGTGTGGTGGGCTGTGTAGTATCTACGTTCGTTGCCGAACCAGCGACCTTCCGAACTAAAACCGGTCTTTGTTTAGAGAGGTTTGTCGGCAGCGATGCTTCCTGGGTCTGGCCCAATAAGCCCGGAGCCATGCGAGATAAATATCTGAACGGTATCGGGCTGACGTTTGTGATTGATAAGATAAGAACCCCTTTCTCATCGTTTACCACTCGCTTTCTGAGAGCGTTTGACAAATTCGACAACTCGATTATACCGAGACGTAAAAAATAGATTACGTTGAGACCTCTCGATGCCTGAAAGCCTTCACCTTGATTCAGGTACGAAGATAAGCATCGAATTGCACCGGAATTCGGGCGCAGCGCACAAAACAATAAAAATGTATTCACTCATCTAAAATCCCCAAGCTCAATTTTAATACCAAAAAAATTGTTCATTTTGTTTTACCTAATAAATACTTGCGCTAATTATAATTAAATGCACGATCAACAGGTAGAAATTACTATAAAGCTATTTCAATAACACAAATATATTTTATTGCAAACAAAATATAATACTATAAATAATTCATTGTTATGAAATTTAATTACATTTTTGCAATTTTTTAATAAACAATAATTTGCAGAAAATTTTACAGCGCTGTAGTTTGTCTTAGAAATTTTATATTGCATGTGAAGCATAATAGTTTATTTGGAACGAAAAGTTCCATATGAAAATACAAAAAAAAGTTTCATCGCAAAGTTACATATTTTTGTATTCAAATATAGTGTGGTGTAGTGTGTACACATTTTTGTATAGAATATTCAACGTTTCAGTGTGTTAATTCGAAACAATCGTTAGTGTTCTTCTCACAGTCCGTTTTTTAGCACACAAAAATGTTATTTGACACTAAAGTAACATTTTTGGAATGTTGCTTAGTTGTCTTAGGTTGAATTGTGTTATCTTGGGCACAGAGTTGTGCTACTCTATCACTACGCACGAAGTGTGTTGACTAACACTAATTTTGTGTAAAAAAAAGTCGTTGGCACAAATTTTTGTGTGAAATTTGACGAATAAGTTCTGATTGGGTTGGCCAAACAGTACGGACGATAAAACGCTGACGTTCCACCGTGACCATGAAAAGTATTTCGGTAGGATAAATCAGCAGACGCGTGTCAGATGTCTTTTGCGTTGGATTAGGTTAGCAGCTCGCGCCATTCAGCCAGCCTCGCAAATGATAAGGTAGGTTAGTTCGCCGAGATATGCGAAGCACTTTTCGTAGGCGTGCAAATATTCAGCCCAATACGACGAAGACGTGTATGTATTACCAGAATATTTTCCCAGAGACCAGTAGTGTCGACTCTAAAACCAGTAAACTGGTTTTTAAAATTTAAACATTTTTGTTGTGTTAAATTCAATGAAACCAACAAAATTAAAACGGATATTGAAAAATTGATCAAAGGTGATTCGTCTTCTCGCGAAATTGAAATGACTGAATCCATTGGCCTTCGGAAATTATCATACGAAACGCGCAGCCAAGGATCTCGGCTGTTTACAATTTGCGAAGCCGATCGAAACCAAAAATGGTCGAGCATCGTAGCAAAAACTTGTCTCGCCATTTTCGTACAGCATTCGATCCTACGCAAAAAACAAACGGCAGAAAATTCTTTTTTTTCATGATTTTTCAGAGGGGCACCGTTGTGCCTTACCCCCCCCCCCCCGTATAAAAGCCCCCCTGAAAAAAAATCGGGACCCTCATAAAAATGACCGTGGATTTGTTCAAGATAGAACAAATTGGAAAAATAAACTTATCCAATGGTCGAAGGCCACAAAAAGTAATTATCGACTCAGGGGGGGACGTCTTTCCCCACCCTACCCCGAATACATATGTATATAAATGTCGGTGAACGAGTTATCAGTTCGCCGAAGAGTGGCCTTGAGATTCGATGAGTGCGTAACGCTTGGCACAGGATATTACGATCAACTTACTATACGTAGGTATTTCCGTGCTGACCGTGACCATTGCGAGTGACCCGAAATTTCTGACGCATGCGTCTCGCGTTCGCGACTTCCGGTCGGAGGTATACATTTCACTTTCGTTGATTATGTGTTGCATAGGAATGGCAAACCAGGCGTCTTATCAAGCCAACACCTTCGAACTTCTCCCAACGATCATATAGACTAAATAAATGGGAACACACGCTTCTACTTGTGCATTGGCCCCGTTGCACAGTGGTCAAGAATCCGCGAAAACCGGTCAAAAGTCGAAAGTTTCATCCATCTTTGTAAATTCTTCACCTTTGCTGGCTTTTGGTAACTGAATTTGAAAATAGACTTCGAAATATGAAATTCAAAATGGCGATTGCAAAATGGTGGAGATATTTTTCAAAAAATCGTGCGATTTTCCTTGAGTTGACCATCTACACGGTTTTTGAATAGCTGAATTCGAAGCTGGACTTCGAAATACGAAATCCAACATGGCGGATACAAAATGGCGGATATATTTTTCAAAAAATCCTACGATTCTGCTGAAATTGAATTTCTTCACGTTTCTTGGGTCGCTGAGTTCGTAGATGGACTTCGAAATTCGAAATTCAACATGGCGGACCCAAAATGGCGGGTATATTTTTAAAAAAAAATCGTACGATTCTGCTGAACTTGAACTTCTTCATGTTTCTTGGGTCGCTGAATTCGAAGGTGAAGTTCGAAATTCGAAATTGCCGCAGTTGCAAGAATATTTATTAAAAAAAAAAACGATTGTTTTAAATCGTTCATCGATTGTGTTTGGCAAAAAACGATCTAGCCTCTCGTTGTTATCGTTGGATCGACCCAAACTTCTGGCAATGAGAATGTCTTACTCACCCAACATCTCCATGGCATTCATCGTTTCGATTCCCAGTTACGTTAAATTCTGCTCATCTCGTAAAAGCTGTTCGATGATTATACATTGGCGTCGCGGTCCGTATCACTGAATTTTATAACTGGCAATGCAAACATCCGTTGTGTACTCTCCGTTGACCTTGCTGCCGCCGTTTCGCACAGTTTTGCAAAACGTTGAGAGATTCGCGTTCACAAATTTTTCACACGCGTATCGAATTCCTCGCCCGATCAAATCCACTCCCCGATAATCAGTCCTCGTCGACTTTCGTCTCTCGAATCTCCGCTACTCGTTCATTTCCATTCCCATTTACGACCGCGGAATCGAAGACAAAAATCCTCACGAGAAAGGACGAAATTATTATTCCTATATTGAATATTATAAACGCATCGAATATTATTAGCACATCGAGAACACGTGTTTGGAATCGCGTTCGTTCCGATTGTCGCGTATGCGGCAAGGTGTAATTACAATTATCGACGCGGCGAGGAATAAAATTTCCGCGTAGGACAGAAACGGACGGATTTATGCGCGAAACGACCTGCACTTATCGCGTCTGCATCGTATATTATACTCGTATCTGTTTCACAACGCGTGATTCGACCGGCTGCACGCTCCGCGATGAATTCGGCTGATAAGAATACCGCGAGCCGCGAGTTTGCGAACCACGCAAAAACCGCGGGATACAGGCAACGATTTTCGGCGATCAGCCGCGAGTGAGAAATCGGTACGATGTGAAGAAGCAAAAAAAAACGCGTGGTCGTAGCCGCGTTAATTTACTCGCGGCATACGTATCCACGTATTTTCACAGCTTGGACTTCGACGCTCGAAGATCTGTTACATGCACACTCCCCCCGCCCCCCTCGCTCTCTCGCTCTCTCGGTGATAAGTTAACATTGAGACAGGGCAGGGTCGATTAGAGGACATCGTGTTACGAAGCTAACAATAATCCGATCGATCCGATGCAAATTCAGATAACCCGTGGCGTATCTCGAGTGTCGAGGGTATGAGCAACGAGACGCTGGCAAAACTGCAACGAAGACTGTTTCCGCGCTCGAGATGCGAACCCCTGAAATTTTTTACACCAAATATGTTCATGGTAAAATGACTGCGATGCGATTATTGCTAGCGTGAGATTTTCCCCTAGATCGTCGAGGTTTCGTCGCCGTGAGACGATGCAACGATCCGGGGATCCGAGTGATCAGGCTACTCTGGATGCTCGAAAAAAAAGCTGTTTTTACGAGTTGTTAATGTTAATATTGAAGTTGTTGGGCTCAATAAATACATTCTTGAGGTATATTTAGAAAAAAAATGTTTATTCATGTATCAGTGGATGAAGTATGAGTGAGTTTTTTAATTTCAATTTTTGCTATACATTTTGTGGAAAAAAACACTCGAGGAAATTACTTTTTTTTGAAAAAGGTCCGCCATTTCGTTAATTATGCATAACAATTTCATATACACAGTTGTACTTTATTCAATAATATTTGACTTTCCTGTTTCGGATGATTTGTTGCACAGAAATCGACAACGGGAGTCACCTGCGTACTTTTTGAAGAGTTACCTTTTGTGTGAATAAATATTAGGTATAGTGAAAAAAAAAGTTGGTTTTAACACACTTCAAGAGTGTATTTATTCATCCCAACAAGTTTTATATTCATATCTATCATAGCAATGCGAACAAAAATTCGTCAAAATTGCCTTTTTCCAGAGCCTCTGAAGCAGACTGATATTCCCTAACGGCTGGCTACAACGAGACTATCACTACTATTACTCCGAAATTCTCGCGCTGCAATGTTTGTCGTAGTGCTCGTAACGTCGTAATCTTTTATGTATAGAATATTCGTGTGCGCGTGCGTGTGCGTGTGCGTATCTTGTGCGAAAGTGTGTGCGGGCGCTAATGTGTGTACGCATGCATGCATATTTAGTGCGTGTACTAGTGTGTGGGCGTGTGCTACTGCGTGTGCATGTGCTACTGCGTGTGCATGTACTACTGCGTGTGCCTCTGTGTGTGCATGTCGTGCGCACATGCGTGTGCTGATGCGTGTGCTGGTGCGTGTACTAGTGCTACTGCGTGTGCGTTTGTGTGTATGCTAGTGCGTGTGCTACTGTGTATGCTAGTGTGTGTGTGCTAGTGCGTGTGTGTGCGCTACTGCGTGTGCTAGTGTGTGTGCCAGTGTGTGTGCTACTGCGTGTGCGTGTGCTACTGCGTGTGCTAGTGTGTGTGCTAGTGTGTGTGCGTGTGCATGTGCTACTGCGTGTGCTAGTGCGTGTGTGTACTAATGCGCGTGCGTGTGCGTGTGCGTGTGATTCTACCGATGAACCATCCCAGCCCAAAAATTTGATGTTGAACATATCAGCAAATTGTGATACCAAGCATTACCTAAGTACAGATTATTAATCGCAGTATTTAGAAAAAAAAGACACTCGATAAGAAATAATGAACATCCAGAGTTCCATTATACTCGAATTTGACGCGAGCAGCTCAGTTTATTTTTGTTAGTTCCAAGTTTGTTCAGGTCTATCGTATATCGTTTATAAATTATAGTTTAAAAAAACTGAAAAACACACTTTAATGGAAAACCGAACTGAAAATTTTCAAATTGAAAGAAAAATCGAAATTTTCAAATTTGAATTAAAAAAAAAATTGAAAAATTTCTTTTGTCTGGATTATTGTACTGTCGTGTGCAAAGTTTCAACTTAAGTCGACGTTTTGAAGTAGGTGAAAATCACGTTCGAAAATTTTTTTACGTACAAACAAACGAACATAGGTACCAAGCTAATGAAAGCGTGTTTACGAAAAAACGAGAAGGGAACTAATTTTTCGTGAAATAATAAATTCTAAATGTTCGCCGGCAAACGATACGTTATCTATCGAAAGATTCACCGAGGCAATTCGCGCTATCATTGACCTTTTTATCAGTGACATTGAAATTTAATCTATCAATAATCAGCGCTGATAATCCGTAAGGACTTCTGCCGAAGAACGGCCTTGCGTCAGAGCCAATGACAATAGCGAGATATTCAATATCAATCACGAGCGAGATCATTGAATTTCAGACTAAGCAGATGCCTGATACAGTGATACGCGGACATTTCTCTGTCTTCGATACCGAAACCAATATGGCCTTGGATATAACAACCGAAGGTTAACACGGGTTCTCAACATTTTCGCTCGACGATTATCATAATAACAATTATGCGTCTTTATTCGCGTTTATCTTGCTGATCCCAGTGCCTAAAAAAGAGCTCTCTTTTTCCACGTTCCGCAGCGAGCAAAAAGACTGTAACATTTTCAACTCATTTGTAATTTTTTTTTTACTTACTCACAAAATAAAACGAGCGACAGTGAGTCAGCCGTTGAACTTCCCGTTATTTGTGCTCCAATCTTACTTCAGATTCGTTATTAGTTACCAAATTCCTATGCGTACTATTTTTTTTCAACCTCTTAACATTTTTGGATTTATAGATTTTTTTAGTACCTTGTGGGATTCGCCATTTTGAATTTTCGATTCTGGCTACAGATTTGCGATCAGTGACCACAAAAACCCTCGGATACAAATTTTCATGCCAATCCGTTCATCCGTTCCGAAGATATCAACAATTTTATTCAATTTTGGGAATTTTGTTATTTAAATTATCGAAAAACTACTCCTGCGATCAATGCCAAAATCTAATCTGATCAGGAAGGCCGCGTCGATTGAGCCCAATTTGATCAAAATCCGCGCACTCGTTCTCGAGATATCGTCGGGACAAAAATTTCATCACATACATACACACATGCAGACGTCCAACTGAAAATAGTCGGAGGTGATTCTCTGGACCTCAAATTTCGTGGAGATCCAGCAAAAACTCAACTTTTCATTTTCGAGTTGATTGCATTAGCTTCCTGTTTCCTCTGAAATCAGAGAACCGAGAAATTGAAAAAACTGAAATTTAAAATGGCAAATAAAAAATGATTGGCGAAAATATTGAATCTCCGTCGGATGATACTTTTTCTTATGGTGATGAATATATTAACACTGAAATTGTTTCTCCGGTCGTTAAATATGCATTTGGGGTTAAACTCAAAATAAACAAATTTAGTGTAAATATGTTCAACATTTTAAGCAAAAAGGGTCATCTGACAGAGATTCATTATTTTCGTCAATCTGTGTTCATACGCCATTTTGAATTCCGGCTTTTTTAAATGAATGGCGCTGTACTACATCGTAGAGCAGTGTTTCGGGGGTAAAGTGAAGAGAAGAAAATTGAAATCGGTTGAAAATTGCACTATGGGTAGATTTTTGTCGAAGAAGGCGGAGAAAGTGTCGTCAAATGCATCGTCGAAATGGCGGTATCCGTCGTCAAAATGGCCGTCGACGAAATCGCGACGATAAACATGATTGCTGGAAGATAGCTGCCATTTGGAGCTGAGCCAATCGCGGTGCAAATAACGGGTGGAGAAAACAATCGAGATTGTTGGCAAGGGAGAGCATGTTTGGAAGGACGAAACGGGCGAAGACTGCTGGGCTCGAGCGATAACATCGAAGCGGTTGAAGGAGAGAGAGAGAGAGAGAGACACGAGCCTGTCTGACACACTATGTAAAGCGGGGGATCACTCCTATCATCGGCATGTGAACGAAGCTATTTCTTCGCCGATGCATGTATTCGCACGTGAAGAATTCAGAGGAAGATGAAAAATTCAAGTGGGCCAAAATTCGAAAAGGCAAAAAGTGAATGGGCGAAAATTTGAATAGGGCAAAAACGAAGGGGAAAAAATGTAATTACAGGGGAAAACAGTCGTCGTCGAGAAAGAGTCTTTGCCGAGGTGGTAACGTTGGAGCGAGAATGTCTGAAATTCAGTTGGAAGGAAGAAAGATAAATGTGAAATATGTAAAGCAGAAGAGGCTCGACTGAGAGCCGAAGTGAGGAACGACAGTCTAGTCTTGACTTACGCGGGGAGATGAGTGCGGCGAAGCCCGCAGCTAGGGGTTGTTGGCTCGGGGTTGAGGATCTAGGACTCCGAGAGTACGGGGGGATGGGTTCATGGGTTGGGAAACGTTGCCATGGCAATGCGCCGATGCCTCTGCCCGCCAACGACCAAGAGTATGACCCCGACCTTACAGGTGGATGACCTCTACGCCGCCTTGGTGCGCGGACGCCGATGCGTCTGTAACCTAGACGTTCCCCACTCTGCCCTTTGTGTAAACCCACCGACATCCCTCTCGCCCCACTCCGAGAGCTCTTTCAGCGGTGCCCTTCGGCGTCGCCCTCGTCGTTGAGCTACCCTCCTCGCGACGGCGCGCGACCTCTTTTCACGCGTACTGTTTCTCAAATCTGATACATCCGACTGAAATTCTATTCCTCGAGAGCCGTATGATTGCTACGAACAACACAGCTCTACGATGCAGAAGTTTCTTTCAATACTCTCATATAGTATATATAGATTTGGCCATGCTGGTTCGCAGTACCCGCGTAGAGAAAAACTGTCGAGGCTCTCAGTAGTGGCTGACAGAACTGTTGAGGCACTCGCTAGTTTTTCGAAAATTCTAATAGTACGAGTAGATATTCAATAGTTCGGTCAATAGTGACTCGGGAGTAACTATTGGACCTGTGTAGTCCAGAGGAACTACTGAAGATGCTCACTATTGGGTCCAGTGATCCTTTCAGTAGTGAAGCATAAAACTATTGACTCAATTTGAATTACTGTAAACGTTCGCTATTGATTCCAGTGATCATTTCAGTAGTGAAGCGGTATCATCAAATCACTATGGTGGAAACTATTGATTATTGTCTTTAACTATTGAAGATATTTACTAAATTGGGTAGTACCACCCGTGGAAACCAGTGCTAGTACTACTGGTGGCGACTACTCAGCAGCACTACTCGCGGAGACTATTGACAGCACTACTGGTGGAACTATTGAGCAAGTCACGGTGCAGTAGTGTCACCAGTAGTGGGGTCCAATTTACTACTGAGAAAGTCCTATGCTAATGATCAATAGTTTTCAATAGTTTTTTCAGCAGTTTTTCAATAGTTTTCTGACACTTTTGTCAGTAGTTTTGTGAGTAGTTCTCAATGGTTTTTTTCATACAAGTATAAGCTCCAGTAGACACATCACCCCCCATATTTGAGGGGTGTCCGAATAATTCGAACCATTTGAACAGTAACTAATCACTAATATTATTTTCTGCATCACTCAAACAAGCTTATTCCCACTAGAGGAAGACTAATACCACTAGCTCCTCACCAATTTCCATTTTTTGGTTCTTCTACAATGGAATTTTATTTTTCATGTCTCGTTCAGCATTCAGCGTTCGTATTTCCTCGTTTGAAAAGCACTGTTTGTAAAATCTCAACACTCAAGCGATTGTGCCACAACAGGATGGTTCTATTGACCGAATCATTATGAATTTGGGGGAAAAAGAACAGGGAACAACTTGAACGCGGATTGGTGGATTCAAGTCGATGGATCCTACAATGCGGGACTGCAATTAGCGCGTCTCAAGTATCAGCCGTATCTGCATGAAGCTCGTTTGAAGATGCAGCCTCTTCTGTGATGCGTGGTCGGAAATGACTCGCAAAAAATCTGCTGTGGAACGTTCGGGCAAGAAAGGCATGATTGGCATTTTTTTACAGTCAAGCTACGTAATTGACGTGAAGTGAGGGTTACAAAATTATTTTCCACAAAAAATTTGATTTTTTGTGTGTGGACAATTTGAAATCAACAGTGACGATTTTAAAACGAGGTGGCGACTGGAGGTTTTTACCTACACTTCTACGCTTATATATATAATATATATTGATTGAGAAGATCGAAATTCTGATACTGGGGGCTTTAGTAATTTTGATCGCGAAATCGAATGGGCCCATCAGCTACAGGGCCTCGTGGGGCCTTGTGCGAGAAACGAGGCCCAACTTTGAGATTTCAAATGGAAACCTATGTTTTTTATTGTGGATTCGGATTTCGAGGGAATTTAACATCCAAATACTTTAAGGCCCAAAATTTGTTGGTCCATTTTTGGGCCCGATGAGGGTATTTTCGCAGTTACAGAAACCAATTAAGGCGTGGCCGCTTATATTTTATTCTGGAATCGGGTAGAAAATTTGGGCCTTATGCGAGATATAGGGCCCAGCGCTGGAACTTCAAATCATATTAAACAATTTTTCATTCGTCAAATATGAACGTGAATATTTGTAAACAAGGACTGCGTGTTGGCAGACAGTCGTGGAATCAATTATTTTCGGAAAATTCGACTTTTTTGATTTTTTTTCCAATTTGTTGTCCAGTCGCCATGTAGTCGTCAACTTTCCAAGTCAAGCGATAAAATATTCCGTGGTCACCGCTTATATCTCGCTCCGCGTCAGTCGTCCAACGACGCCGCATACACCGAACAATGAACTGTCTAGACCGGGTTGCAGCTACCCCTGGCGTCGTCGCGTCAACACCCTTCTAGTTTTCGTCAGCGCGTGATCCTGGACTTAATGCACCCGGTCACCGACGTTCGTTACTTTCCAGCGATATTCTACCCTTACGACTCGTGGTTTCGCTTTTTCAAAATATATTTTATTCGATAAAACAATTTTATTTCGAACTGTTTGAATAATTTGAACTGTCCAATAGATTACATTATTTACATTTTGTCAAATCACTAATTTTGTAGAATTCACCGGAGGCTGGATACCGGAAATCCTGAAGAAATCGAATCGTTGCTCCAAGTTCTGTGGGTCGCCGATTCCAAATTTGATGTCCAAATTTCAGAATTCAAAATGGCGGACTCAAAATGGCTGGTTGATGTCACAAAAACTCTTTCAAATCGAACGAGCTTTCGGTTTCATGTGTTTTTTAGGTTGCTGACTCCGAATTTGATGTCCAAATTACAAAATTCAAAATGGCGGACTCAAAATGGCGGGTTGATGTCAAAAAAACTCTTTCAAATCGAACGAGCATTCGGTTTCACGTGTTTTTTGGGTCGCCGATTCCGAATTTGATATTAAAATTACAAAATTCAAAATGGTGAACTCAAAATCACAGCCTAGAATCTCAACGACTCATTCAAAGAAATTCGAGCCTTGCTCGAATCAAGGATCAAAATTTCATTGAGAAATAATGTCCATCTCAGAATGCAATTTTTGTCGCATACAAAATGTGTGCATTGACTGGATAAAAATTAGGAAGATATTGCATTACCGAAGATCTATGTTATAATTGTTGCTGTACGAAAGAAGTTTGTTAAAACGGCACATATATACAGTTTTCTGTCTCTTCAACGTGCCCATAATTGACCCACGATTTTAACAGATTATTTGATTTTCATAACATTATTGCTATTAAGCAGTCTTGTACCAATACACGCCGCCTCAAGGTCATCAGTGGTACCATCCGAAAAAATATTCTCGTCTCAAAATACCGGCGAAAAAAATGTGCTCAGCGTTATTTCAGCCTCCTTTCCGAGAATACTATCATTTTTTTTTGTTTTTGTTAAAACAGGAGAAAAATAGAAGCGTCGACCACGATAGTATCATTCACGCGCAATATTTCTCCACGTGCCGTATCGTCCACGTGCAATGTCATCTGATAGTTGGTTACGGCGGCAAATTGCGCATGACGAATTTTCAGCACAATTGTATTGAGATCTACCGTATTCGATGGCCGTCAGAGCTCTCAATACATAGACGATTCAATAAGTGTTGCTGCGAGTAGATAATATTGATATTACGAGTGGACGATACTTATATTGATGGGCTTGTATTGACATTACAGATAAAAAATGGATACGGATTTTTCCGTCGAGAATACACGTGTATATAGGGCGTTCCGCGTCAGATCGAGCATTTTAAAACAAAATTATTTCGGATCTCCTCCATTTTTCTATACCTTCTTGTACCCCTCAAAAAAGTTTCGTTTTTTTGTGTACTTGTCAAAAAATACGACATTTTTTTTCAAAACATGTTTTCATGTGATTTTTCAGTTTCAAACTAAAATCATTTTTTTAAGGTGAGTGCCATTTTTGTCCTGGAAAAAAAATGTTCATTGATTTATACTATAGTTTTATTATTATGGTTATCAACGTCGCTGAATTCGAATCTGAAATCGGCTTGCCAAATTTTGAATAGCAGATGCAAATTTTTAAAATAGTTTGATTCACATGAAAGTGAGTTCCTCGTGGTTTTGGTTGATTCGAATTTGAACGACTGAATGCGAGAAAATATGTAACAAAATATAAAAAATAATATAAGCAATCTAAATATCTAGTGACAAATCTGTTGTCTCTAATAAGCTTTTGGGTCACGGAAATGAAGACAAACACACATCTGGAGATACAAATTTTTGTCGAAATCAAACCATTTTTCAAATCTGCGTCCGCCATATTGGATCCGCCATTTGGACTTTTGAAAATCCGATTTTAGATTTAGCGATCTCAAAAACCATGACTTACCAAATCACAGTCGAATCGATGAAGTATAAGCATGTTTTTTTTCAAATGAGCACAAAAATGGCACGACTTTTTTCTTCACACATGTGCGTCACTGACACTCGAGGGGTTAACAACTTTCGAGATTAGTCCAGTCCTGGGCCTTCCATAATGACTATTTTTTTCAATTTTTATAGCTTGTCCGTGAGAGTGGGGTGAAAGTAAGCTTCGGAGAAAATAGGTCGTTTTTTTTATCTTTTCATCAATGTCAACGTTTTTCATAAATCCTTGACACTTTTTGACTTCAAAACAATTTTTTTAATTTTGTCCACCCATTGTACAATTATAAAACCAACAACTAGTTTTATCGACTCAAATAGTTTTAACCGTCAATGTGTGAGATTATTTTCCGAATACTGTTGCATAAAAAAAAAAAAAATTGTACCGAAGTCCAAAAGTGTCGAGGATCTGTAAAAAAAAATTTGATATCGATGACTAGTCGAAAACTTTTTTCTCCGGAGATCATTGTTGTCTCACTCTCATGTTCAGCTGAAAAACTGTTTATTTGTTACATAGTTGAGCCTGAAATTTTTTCGGGGAAAAAACGAGTGTCGAAATGTGATGTGCTAATAGACACGTAACTTCACACAGAGTTTAGCCAGAGAAGCAGAGAGGTATAGAATTTTTTCCGAATTTTCGAAAACATGGAAAAAAAATGGACGGCTGGGTTGAGGGCGCATGCCTCGTCTGTCCCGTTATAATTTGTGTCCCTCTAACTGCACCTTTTACCCCGTGTTTGGAGTCACCGTCGAAACGCAATACACCGCCCCAAGTCTGGCAGACGCACGCCTCTCTGAAAACAACGAGTCTGGGGTGTGGTACTCCCAGCAGACCGTCGACGAAGGGATCGAAATGCGTACAAGAGTAGAGAATACGGGGGCCGATTTAGTTGCAATCAGATCGGTCGTCTCCGCGTCTAGGTCTACTAACCTATCTTCATTTGGCATCGTTGACTCACTTCGGTTCTCCGCCGTTGCGAGGAGATACCGAAATTCGAACGTCACCCCGTATACTCGCGTCCCTTCGTCGCCGCGATTGTATTCAGCGCCCCTTCAACGGCCACCGTCGTGTCGTCTACGTCGTGGCCATGCACGGTGTACCTCTACTCCGCCGCCGTCTTCAGCTTCGACCCACCCCACTTCGGCGCCGCCGCCGCCGCCGCGCCGGTTTCTCCCCGGTGAATAACGAAAGTTTGCCCCAGTACGTTGCACCCTCCTCCACTCTGTTGCTCTTCGGTCCTGCGCCGCCTGCCACCCCACGCAGCGTGCGTAGTTTGCTGCACCGGCTCGACGAAATCAATACCAGCAGACATCCCAACCTAACGCGCGCTGGAGGTCAATGCCTTGCTACGTAACGTGGAGAACGGGGGACCGACTCCCTTGCTCGACGACCTCAACCTCCTATCTCTTCCAGCGCAACCCCTACGCCGAAGCCTCCCACCACCGGCTGGCTTATACCAGTGCAGACGAGTCTCACGCGGAAAGGACTCTACACTACACCGAAAGAACTCGTTCGTGAAATTTTGCAGAGAAATTCGCGGAGTCTACAGTAGTTGTAGGACTTATTGACCTAACGTCATCGTTTTCGGGTAACATAGATACCAGACGTGTCCTTGAAAAGGGCAAATGCAAAGCTTAACCTTCATCAGCCATGGACAAGATTTTCAATAGAATCATCAAATCGTTACCAAATTCGGCATATGGCGCTGATTCACAACGTGACCTTAGTTTTTGGAAATACGAAAATCCAAAATGGCGGACAAGGTTTCGCAAAAAAAAAAAATCGCCGAATTCAATCAGAATCAAAAAAAAACAGACGATTTTCTGGTATATTCCTCCCTCGCGAATCGCGGAAGCATGTCGAAAAGCCACGACGCGTACAACGTTTCGAAATGCTCTGAAGAATTGATCGGCGCGAAAATTCCTGAAATTAATCGAATAATTCGCGATTTTCCGGATAATAAGCGCGTATTGTACGCGGTGTATTACTCACCTGCGGAGACTAGAATAAGGGACTTGTGGCGGTTCCGATTCATCGGAACGAATCGATACGACGAGACATGATACGCCCGAGAAAGTTCTTCGCAGAATGTCGAAAAATTGTCGATTATTTTTTCCCGATAAACTGACGATAATAGATCAGTTTCCAAAGTCAATTTATCGATCGACGCGATTATTTCGACTTGCAATCAATTTTTTTTTTTCATCCAATTCAAACTGGGCGCGGATTTCAGCAGACAAACATAACCTATACGTATCTCGGCCGGCAGCCGGCATTTTCGTTGGGCTGATGAAATCTGCGTGAAACTGAGCAGTAAGTAAACTACGGAGGCTAGATGTAAGGAGAGGTGTCCGTGGAATCGCGTAAATTTAAGATGGCGCTGCTGCATCAAAAGGTCTAAATTTGTAATAAGGCGCCACGGATTGCTAGCGCAGGACAGAGTTAGGAGGAGAAAATATACATCCGCTTCGGCGAGGGCGCCATTTTCAAAAGGTCTATCTTCTTTTTCTAACGTCTCTTCGTTTTCAGAAAATTGGAGAAATAAAAATTGTTGAGACATTACTTGATAAATTATTTATTACTTGAAAATTATCACTACATAAAAGTGTTGAAAAAAAAACACTTTGCACAAGAATAACTAAGTCGATAGAATTGGTAGAAAATGTTGAAAGATAATCGCGTAAAACTTGTATGATATTTTTTGTAATTTGTTTAAATTATTTTTTATAAACAATTTCGAAGGACAAAAGACCAAATAAGATTTTTTCCCATTTTCCTGTGAATTACATAGTTAGTTTGGGGTTGTTTAGCCCAGTTTTTGCCTAGACCATAATGGGCTAGTCCTTAATCCTTAGCAAATAGGAATTTCGAGGAGATGCTGGGGGGTCAGGATCGAAAAGCTTGCGACAATGCAAAGCCGAATCGATGGGGTTTGACTGTCAGGATACGTAATCCTGAACGTAAATATTCGACTGGAGTAATTGTTTGGCTTGTATATTAATAGTTGTCGAACCGTCACCCGAATCTGTACGACGATGTGTCGATATCACGAGGCTATCGGAGTCCCGTTCGTTCGCGAGCTGCAGCGATCACATGGATAACTCGGTATATCGTTCACGTGTACTTCAACGTGTATCTCGCCTGGCCAATAAGGAAAAAGCAGACAGTGAAATCGAAGGGACATTTGCGTCGGTTCGTTGTAACAATGGCTTCCCCCATTTGGCGGACTTCTACATGCACGCGTTCCGATGTGGGCGAACACGATGGAGATGACGTACAATATTGACCGTGGACGAATAGGCAAAACAAAAGCATTGACATCCAAAAGCGTCGATGCCAGACGACTAGACGACCAGACGAAACCTTTCGATAATAAGAGTCCGTCTTGCATGTGTATGCCATGTGATGAGATAGGTAACACCGGGTTATCGATATTGATTCCAGAGCTCGAATGGAACTGATTAAATTGGTTCGTGCCCGCGTAACATTGGAATCTCCGTTCTTCTTATACAACTTTCCCGCGTACGATCGGATCATTCACTCGAGAAGAGATACGCACGAGCGAGAACTACACACAAAACTACTGACCAAAGTGTCAGAAAACTATTGAAAAACTGCTGAAAACACTATTGAAAACTATTGAAAGAACTATTGATCATTAGCATAGATCTTTCTCAGCAGTAAATTGGACCCCGCTACTGGTGAAACTACTGGACTGTGACTTTCTCAATTGTTCCACCAGTAGTGCTTCAATAGTCTCCGTGAGTAGTGCTGCTCAATAGTTTCTACGAGCACTGCGACTCGATCGTCTTCACCAGCAGTACTAACACTATTTTCCACCAGTAGTACTACCCAATTTAGTAAATATCTTCAATTAGTATAGACGATAATCAATAGTTTACACGATAGTGATTTAATGATACCTGTTCACTACTGAAAGGATCACTGGAACCAATAGTGAACGTTTTGAGTATTTCAAATTAAGTCAATAGTTTTCTCCATCACTACTGGAAGATTATTGGAACTATTAATAATCGTCTTCGGTAATTCCTAATGGCTACACAGGTCCAATAGTTACTCCATAATCACTATTGACCGAACTATTGAGTATCCACTCGAAGCATTAGAATGTTCCAACTGCTGAGTGCCTCAATAGTTTTGTCAGCTACTACTGAGAGCCTCAATAGTTTTTTTCCATACGGGTATGTTTAATCTCAAGCAAAATTCAAACGCTTTTTTCGCTTGTTCGCCGATTTTCAATGACCATTTTCAAACCCATGGCACAATTTGACTAAAAGTCTTATCAAATCATCTAGAATCCAAGCGTTGTTTCCACGTTCTCATCTCGTGAATAATTATTCTTTGACAAAAGCGTTTTAACACCAAATTTCAAACCCCTTCTTTCAAGAATAAGAAAGAATTGGGGGTCGCAACCCTTAACTCAAATATTCATTATCTGGCAAACTATTTGAGATATTGCAATGAAATTATAACAGTATATAGTCACTCGTAAGGTTTATATAATATAGTTGCTCCAGATTTTTTCCTCATTATTAGATCGTTAAAAAACAAATGTTTTATTCTTAGAGGTGGCGTATTATACTTGCTACCAATAAAAAAAATTAACAAATTAACAGCTTAAAAAAATACGCAAATTCGAATAGGTGGAACACTGTTGAAAATAAGAATAAAAAATCAATGTGACTTATTTATAATAAAGCATTTGTTTCGACGAATTTATGTGAGTATAGATCGTAAATTGTGTACACGAAAATGCAAATTTTCACATCGGCTTCCTCGCCCGAGGGGTGGCAGGGTGGAGTGAACATCGATATCAACGTGTGAATTTTCTTGATCTATCCTGTGCCATGTTGCTGGCCAGAGTTGCTCTGCTCGACGTTGCTGGTGTTCACAGAAAGAGCGCCCCCCTGGCTCTTACAGGAATAGCATAGATCGTCGTCCGGGTATAAACGCGTTCTACAGTTCAAGGTTAGGGACACAGGGCGTCGCTCTTCGACGCAGCCTCCGCGTCAAACGCTCGAAATACATCCCTCCGGTGGTGTATAAATATCTGAGAAACAAAACCAAAAGATCATCACCGTTAGCAGAAGATGCCTCAGTTTCGTGTGAACTTCGAGCGAAACTTGAGAATCTCACGGTTAACCTTGCGCGAGCTGCACTCGCCTGTTGAAAATAACGACGAACAATCCAAAGAATGCCCGATCTACCGAACTTTCCGAACAACGGAGTCGAAAATATCCGAGACTTTTTTCTCTCGCTATTAACCCTTTCGAGCACACATTTTTCTTTACGTGCAATCGACCTGAAATGTTGTACTCGGGGATCCTTAGGGCTGCTGATAACGAATATGCACACGACATTTTAAAATTCAAAATGGCGGATCCAATATGGCGACCAAAAAATGCAAAATCGTTTGACAAGAGTGAAAGCTGGTATTCGGGGGTTTTCGGGGTTGGTGATAGCGATTATGCACTAAAAATTAAAAATGGCGGATCCAATATGGCGGCCAAAATGCAAAATCGTTTGACGAGAGTGAAAATTGGTATTCGGGAGTTTTCGGGGTTGGTGATAGCAAATATGCACAAAAAATTTGAAAATTCAAAATGGCGGATCCAATATGGCGACCAAAAAATGCAAAATCGTTTGACGAGAGTGAAAGTTGGTATTTGGGGGTTTTCGGGGTCACCGATAACGAATATTCACTCGAAATTCTAAAATTCAAAATTGGATCCCCCATTTTAAATCTTGTCGATTAGAAAATAAAGTAAGCTATTGCTGAACAAAATTTATTTTAAATAGTCACTTTTTCCAAACCTCATCAGACACAAGCTCTCCGTATATTTTTCAGACCCCAACGTTCACATTCCAGCTAACAGTAATCTTCATAGACCCATTCGTACTCTGCCTCGTTTCAAGCGAATTACAAAACAAGAAGTCTTCTCACTCTTCTCCGTGCGGCTATAAAACCCCGTCACGACCCGCCATCTAAGATTCTGAATCCACAGAACATTCTATGACAAATTATTGCCCCGCTGGAGATGATGCTTTTTTCTCGCGAATGTACGAAGATCTATCCTGTCTGACTTTCGACCAACGTAAACTACTTAAGTAGTGACGAAAACATAGGGTCGTCCGAAACCAATCGACTCGCGTCAGCCTTGATCGCGGAAATCCACGAAATTCGACTTTTTCGAGAACACGTCCAAATCGGAAGCTGAATAATTATTTTATTATTCGTATTATTACTATCATTATTATTATTGTTGTTGCTGTTGTTGTTGTTGTTGTTGTTGTCACTGTTCTTGTTATTATCGTTATTATTATTGTTATTGTTATTGTTATTATTATTGTTGTTGTTGTTATTGTTAAATTTAGCTGACGATGTGATCAGGATGCTTAGGTGATAAACGATGCTATGCTTCGTATATTCGCTCTGAGAACAACGCAGAAGCGAGCACATGGATCGTTTGTACATCCAACGTGACTGGTCGTTAGATGAAGTACTGCGAACTTTCAATGTCAAGAATTAAAAACTGTAGTGGTCGACGAAGAAAATATGGAAAAAAGAAATTTTGAGGAGATAGAATTTCTTTAAATTTCAACGATTTCTGCTAGAAAATTAGGTCGTCGTTGAAGAATTTTGGGTCATGTTTGATTTACAGAAAAAATCGATGATTCGGAATGGTAAGCAAGTGCACAGTCTCGGAAGCGGGACCGGCGTGTTTGTCGTATAGATTCTAACGAAAAAACAGAATAATTGAAAAAAGCTTGATTTTACAATTCCGATTCAGACTCTTTGTTGGCTGTTTCGTGTCAACGATACGCGGAGGCTCGATTTTTGAAAACGATGCTCGAGTCACCGTTCAAAAAGGTGACTTTATTTATGATGTCTGGAAGAACGGGAAAAAATGACAATTTTTCCTCCGAAATTTTTCATAAATTTCATAAACAAATATGAAGAAAAAATGAGATTTTTTGCCGAAATTTTTCATAAATTTTATAAACAATGAAGAAAAAATTCGAATTTTTCTTCCGAAATTTTTCATACATTTTATAAACAATAAAGAAAAAGTGAGAATTTTTCATAAATTTTATGAATGAGAAATTTTCGATCCGACTTCAATCTTGTCTAGCAAGATGCAGGATCCTCGACGCTACCGTGCCGGAGCCACGTCGTGGTTTTTCCCATGAAATCGCAACGCGTCATCTGGGTGTGGCAGACTTTTTGTCTCTCGGTACGCGCAAGTTCAATCTCCTCGAGAATTATAATGCAGATTCTCCGATAATCGGGTAGCATGATGCGGCTGGCGTGTTTTGCAGAGCAGAGATGCGAGCATAGCAAATGACTATTTGCCGACAAAGAGATTATTTTCTGCAAAATCGATTAGGGTAGTTGCGAAGCATGACAGGAAGGAGCGTCGGATTTATCGTTGAAAAACATCGAAGAACTGGGAAAATAGACAATGGATCGCGATCTCATTTCGATAACTTCACGCATCGACGCCTCTCCTCTTCTTCTGCACTTTCGCGCGGCCAACAGTCTCGCGGATTGCTAGGGCGAAAATTAATGGGACGCGAGGAATTTCGGTTGGCTAAAAATAATCCAAAAACCGTATCGGAAGAAGAGGAACACCCCGGGAGTTCCCGGGTCAAGGCCGACTCACTCTCTCTCTCGCTCTCTCGCTCTCTCCTCCTCTCTGAGCCCCGATACTGTGCCCGAAGATCGCGTGAGTCGCTCGGAGAGATTATACTTAAGGTGCCTTTTCATACAACGCTAACTTTAGCGTGAACGCTCATTTTCCAGTAATATTTTAGTCATACCGCCGCTGTAGATTCTTCTCCGTGAAAAGGGCATTTCAGCGTCAATGGTTAATAGGGTGTTCGTTATTTACCAAGTTGGTCTATTTGTTCGCAGCGCCCCCTTCATCTTTAGTTTATGACGCGAAACGAAATATCAAGCCCATATGAGCCCTTCGTATTCATATTCAACCGAGCCGATACGTTTCAGAAGAAGAAAACGAAGAAAACTATTGAGGCTCTCGGTAGTAGCTGACAAAACTATTGAGGCACTCGGTAGTTCTTCGAGAATTATAATAGTTCGAGTGCATATTCAATAGTTCGGTCAGTAGTTACTGTGGAGCAACTATTGGACCTGTATAGTCATTAGGAACTACTGAAGACGGTCATTGAGGGATAAAAGTATTGACCTTATTTGATGTTGTTGGATGAACACTCCAATAATATCCACGAGTAGTACAGCTCAATAGTATCCACGAGTAGTGTAACTTAATAGTCTCCACCAGTCGTGCTGGCACCAATAACACTGCTCAATAGTTTCGATTAGCTGCACTACCCAATAGTTTCGACTAGTAGTGCTTCCAATAATCTCCACCAGCAGTGTTACTCAATAATTTCCACGAGTACTACTGTTCAATAGTTTCAATCAGTAGTGCTGCTCAATAGTTTGCACCACAGAACTATAGAGCAGCACTATTGGTCGAAACTATTGAGCAGTACTACCGGTGGAAGGTATCTGTATTGCTGTTAGTGGAGTCTATTGAGCAGCACTACTCGTGGAAACTACCGAGCAGCACTACTCATGAAGACCATTGACTGCACTGCTCGTGGAAACTACCGAGCAGCACTACTCATGAAGACCATTGACTGCACTGCTCGTGGAAACTACCGAGCAGCACTACTCATGAAGACCATTGACAGCACTACTGCTGTAACTATTGAGCAAGTCACCGTGCGACCCAGTAGCTTCACCAGCAGTAAGGTCCAGTTCACTACTAAGAAAGTTTTATACTAATGATATGATCAATAGTTTGTTTCAATAGTTTTCAATAGTTCTCGCAGTAGTGCTTAATAGTTTTTTCAGTACTTTCTCATTAGTTTCTCCACAGTTCCTCGATATTCTCTAAACAGTTTTCTGACACTTTTGTGAGCACTTCTGTGAGTAGTTCTCAATAGTTTTTTTCCATACGGGCAACAAGGTAGATTCCTCGTTCTCATTCCTTAATCATTTTCCGATGATTTCGATTCATATTATCAAAGCCAAAATCTGCCGCCCTAGGCTCAAGTCTACTCAACCTACTGCTCTACTCGCTCTCTGTTACTTAGACAGTAGGTAGCTGATGACCGATGGCTCTTGATGTTTGAAGTCGGCATGCGAACGAACGGCAAGATTTTCACATCACGTTCGACTGCCCTCGGAACTCTTCGGCATCCGCGCTTGCATTCCGCGGTTGACAACCCGCGAGACATCTCGACGAAACTGTCTCTCTGCTGTTGCACGCTGCATCCAAAGCGCACTCGTTGTTAGGCAAGAATGATGCCGATACGTATTTTTAAGGGTGTTGCGTATCTTTACTAATCACTAGCTGTGCCCTAAGCGTTGGCCGCGATGAATCAGTGATGGCATAAAAATAAACATTTTTACGAATGACAATTTTTTTGTTTTTCAATCTTTCCACCAACGACTTTGCACGCTATTTGAGTAGTACAATATATTTCTTTCTAACACCTTAGAAAAAATCCCGAAAACGCCTTGAATTCACAGGCTCTGGACCACCGTCCCCCCTTCAAACAGTTGATATTAGTTTCGGAAATTTGGACAGATTTTTCTGTTATTCTCACCACTTGGCACAGTTCGCACGATGCTTCCACCAATTGCAAAACACGTAGGAGCGAGGGGGGAGGGGTTACGGGGGGGGGGGGCAGAAACGGCCCCCTAAAATTGTTGGTATCTCTAAATACTCACGGGCAAAATGGGCCAAATTAAGTGTGTGAGCTTTTTTTTACTCAGGGGCCCTCTTGCCTCCCTTGCCCTCTTGCCCCCCTTGCCCCCCTACCCCATATAAGTATTTCCGAGCTGCCCAACAGGAAGACTGAATTGCCAGACGTATCGAAACGAAATTTCGTTTCTAATAGGTACTATAGATCCATCGTATAAAAGTTCTGGTATTGCCCGACCTAAATGAAAAAAGCATGTTCGACAGGGAAATTCTAAAAAATAAGTGCTCTGGCTGGCGAGGTCTTTTTTACGAAAGAGCAGACCTCGAATAATGGGTAAAGTTGAGAGAGGGTATTGTTACGCGTGTTCAGCGTTAAAGATTCGCGGAACGATGTGCTCGAGAAAAATGTTCGTAAATGACGAAGATGCACTAGTGCAAAAAAGAGTGCATCCCGATCTTCGCGTCTGTTCAAACTGTAACAGGAGGCGCGTGTGGTCTCCGTGCGTTTGAGAAACTCTGCAGGGCCATTGCACCAGACAGGGTGAACGCTCTTGAGCATTTTGCCGCGCGCTGCTCGTTGCAGACATGCTGCTAGCTCCGCGAATCCTCGGTACTCGCGCATACAGAGTTGCAAAGAGTTTCCGTCCTTCGTCCTACGAAGTACCCACCTCCCTACCTACCTACGCTGGCGTCATACTAACTACGCCATTCACAGGCCAATAGGCAAAAAATACCGTGTTTCTTCGAAGTAAATTGCAATTGTTTATGAAAAATTGTTTAAACAAATTACGATAAAAATTGTTATTTTGAAAAACTGATTGCACCGCTCGATTCCACGCCAAAGATACGACGAACACCTACGAAGATGATACTTTGTTGTCAAAGTTGAATATGTTGGTGTAAAATAGTTGTAAACAATTGAACTTCCGAAACACGGAATTCATTGAGGATTACGTAGTCGTCGTGATTTTTGCCGTAGAATCGATCGGTGCAATCAGTTTTTCAAAATAACAACTTTTATCCTAATTTGTTTAAACAATTTGTTATAAACAAATGGGGTTTTTTGACATTTTCCTACGAATCGCGTAGTTAGTCCGAGGCGATCCGGCCCAGTTTTTGGCCAAGGGCCATGAGGCCCAAGCCGAGGACCCCAGCAGCCGTACGTTTACTAGTCAATCAAAAAATCTCTACGTATCTCGCTTCCTCCCTCCGCGCCGCTCCTTCGCCGACGACAAACTCTCGGCACGCAGCTCGCCGCGGAGCTTACGACGCGGCGTCGTTATCCGCTAGTTCTTCGCACACGTGGACTACGAACGAGAAAATAATCGCGGACTCGTGGCGATGCCAACGTACCCCTTCAAGGACACCAGTATACCGCTCCACTGAACCAATCACGCTGCTCTTTTACCACCACCGATACCTCGGTGCTCATTTTTCTGCAAACTTTACAGCCCATAAACATGCCCTTCAAGTTTCGAACGAGCATTAAACTGTACAAGGTACCTACCTCCTAACTGCGTCTCTCGCGCATCATCCTCTCTCGCCACGTGGATGCTGACAACTGATGTATGCTGAAACGCGCGCGATTTACCAATTACGTAAATTCGGCGCGCCGATCGAGCAACGAACTGCGGTTCAACGCACACGATCGAAGCAGCGGCGACGAGGCCATAAAAGCTCGCGATCGGAATCACGATCGTGAGCGAATCGAATGAGATGCATTTTTAGCGCGCTGCGGAAGCCTTGGAAACAGAAAGAAAAAACAACACGAGACTACTGAATAACGGTACGAGTAACGCGTACGACACAACGATTACGTCACGGCGCAAGAAGCGAAACAAGTTGGGCTCACATTTTTCTCATTTTGGAAATTTCTCATTTACCTCCCAAAAGAGTTGCTTTTTCTTGCTCAGCTTGCATTTGGAACATTTGGAGTTATTCTCGCGAAATTCAGACATGTCATATTTTTCATACACGTAGAACAGTTAGATTCATTTTTGCACACTTCGTACATGTCATATTTTTCATACACGTAGAATTCATTTTTTTCGTGCAGTTAAAACATATACATGTACTTTCTCAGAACTTAAACGTGTCATATTTCTCATACACTTGGAATGTGTAGAACGATATTCGTATTATCGTAGAATGTATTAAACATGAAAAGTACTTTGCTCGACCTTGAAACATGGACGATTCAAATAGCCTTGGGAAACATGTACGATATTTGTGAAACATGTATCTGTTCGTGTGCTTAAGGGATATTCCGGTACACGGGCATAAATTGTGCGCGTTTTATCAAGCTCGATAAAAAAGCTCCCTCCTAAGGAAAGGATCTTTGTTGATGAGAATGTTGTTATAGACCTACCTGATAGAAAGCAAAATTAAAAATGTGTCGCAAGATGGCGGCTGTCTGAAAAAAAGCATTTTTCGCACTTTTTCAAGTATGCTATGTACACCACGAGGTACATAGATACGTGCTCGCTGAAAGCTCAAATGTCTCCGAGCATTCGTTGCACTTTGGCTACTGGCGCAATTCATTGCGAAATGATCGGGGAACCCTGGGAAATGCGCTCGCGATTGGGAACCCCCAGACTGTCGGGGATTGACCCAGACACCCCCTCCAGACGTCGGCGCCCCTCCCGATCCCGCTGCGCTATCGCCCTTCATCCATTGATCTTCCCTTGTCGCCGGAGCGAGTCGCATTCTGCACGCGAGGATGAAAATGGGTGCGCGAGGGGCCGTTGGTCGCGTTCAAAAAGAATTGCACTGCGACCGTGGAGAGAACCTCCGGTGGGTAGGTAGGTAGGTAGGTAGGTAGGTAGGTAGGTAGGTAGGTAGGTAGGTAGGTAGGTAGATGGGTGGGTGGGTAGGTAGGTAGATAGGCAGGCAGCAGTGTTGCCAACTTGGTGGTGGTCCTACCACTAAAACTAGTGGAACTAGTTTTCCCCTAGTGTGCAAAAAAAAATTGTTGTGCTGAAGAAAATAATATTAGTATCCTACAGTCTGGGTCAATTTGACCCTTAGCACTTTTTGACCACCTATAACTTCGAAACTACTGAACCTTTTCACTTAAAAAAATGTAGAGTTATAGTTTGAATAGTGTTAAAGTACTTCTCAAGTACTTCTAGTGTCTCAGAGATCTGTAAGAGACTTGAAAAATTCGCGAAAAATTTTTTGTTCGACAAGGATGAAGTCTTAGAAAAAAAATCGCCTGAATGCTATTTGGAGCCAAAGATCATGGTTGTTGCACATGGTTGAACGCGTTTTGGCGTCAGATTTCTTGTAGTGAGCACGAAAATTGGTGGTCTTATTAGAGAAAACTTCGCGACCACCAAAATCTCATAAGATATGACCTTCAGATGACAATGACTTCCAAAACCCATTTTGCCCATTCAAATGCAAAAACTTTTTTATTCAACACTTTTTGATACAATTGATAACAACCAAGCTATTCGGGGTGGTAGAGTTAAGTGGACCACCCTGTATATTTGGTTACTTGATTTGTTGTTGTTGTTGTTATTTACATGGCATTCAGCTAAGCATAAATGTAACAAGCTTTTTCCACGAATAACTTGAATATCAATCAAAAAAGTATCCAAAAATATGGGGATGAAAATGTACAAAAATTGGAGTTACCCAGGTCTTCAATTTTGTTGTTATTGTTATTTAATTAATGCAATTGAAGATACAAAAAAGGCTCGAGTATGCGCTAACTTTACTCTGGACACATTTTCTGGTAACACTGGTGGGTGGAGGTTCGTATTGGTATTACCATCACGCGACGCTCACGTACGTAGATGCGCTTGGCTGCACGTGAAAACCGCACCATGCGACAATATCAAACGCGACGTCGCGTCCTATCTCGTAATTAACTCACGCATCGACGCCCATTCTTTTCCTAATTGCATGGTTTACGATTTTTTATTTTAGTATTGTTTTTTGTGTCATTCAATTCCAATATATCCAGCATGACTCGACGATCAAAGAAAATTGTCACTTTTACAAATGTAGTTCTTACGACAGAAATAAAAATACGCACTTTTATATTTAAAAAATGTGCACTTTTTTCGTAGGAATAAAAATAGGCACTTTTTCGTAAAAATAGAACTACGCACTTTTTTGTAAAAATAGAAATGCGCACTTTTGTGTAAAAATAAAAGTGCGCCCTTTTGTGTAGAAACAAAAATACGCACTTTTTTGTAGAAATAGAAATGCGCACTTTTGTGTAGAAATAAAAATACGCACTTTTTGTAGACATAAAAATGCGCAATTTTTCGTAGAAATAGAACTACGCACTTCTTTGTAGAATTAAGAATACGCACTTTTTTGTATAAACAAAAGTACGCAGTTTTGTGTAAAAATAAAAATATGCACTTTTGTGTAAAAATAAAAATACGCACTTCTTTTGTAGAAGCAATAATACGCACACTTTTTGTAAAAATGAAAATACGCAATTTTTTTGTAAAAAAAACACACCCAGTTCTTTTGTTAAAAAAAATACCTGCGCAATGGCATGTAGAAATAAAAATTAGATATCTTACCCCAGACCTGTAACAAGTGAATCGTATCGAGTGGAAATAAAACCGCGAATAAAAAACGAATTGAATTTGTTTAATTTTTTTTTCTCCTACAAAAATTATTCAAGGACGATTCTATTTAACCTGCAACTAGATGTCCTTCGTGTTTTTACGATTTATCGATTGCGGGCGAGGTAGGCCGATGCAAAAACCGTATGCATCGGTGACTCGGCCGACGCAGGGGTTGCGAACCCCAGCAAACCAGACAGACCCACAGACTTGAAAGGGGGTGACCCAGACACTCCCTCCACGGTGCCACCGCCACCAGGATGTTCGCGAGGTCTCCTCGACGAGGGAGTCCCTACAATTTGAATTGCCCGGAATATAAACGCTCCAGACTTCATTTTTCTACAACTTCCGCATGAATGCGCGACTGTATTATTTCCTCTGGAATCAAACTTTCATATCGGAGATTAATGATGGCGCGAATCGACGCGAGGCCCTTATTATCCGCGCGCTATTCGTCACACGTACTTGTATGTATCCCCAAGGCGCTGCCCTTCGTTTTTAATTCCGGGCTTTCTCGTTACATTTAGTTGAAATTTGTGAAGGATTTTTGTAACAAGTATAATAATACAGCGTTTCATTTTTAGGCCAGTATTTTTTTTTTTGGTCGCACCTAAAAATCTGATAATTTTTTTTTCCAACTATATTCCCACTATAAAGCTTTTTTAAAGTACATTAGAGGCTTCACCCTTTCAAAAACTCGACTTCCCATGTAAATATCACAGGGAATTTTTTTTCCATTTCAACTCGATTTTTCGATTTTGAAAAAAAAAATCGGGAAAATGAGTATATAGCTTTTATAGGGCATAGAATTTGCTGCAAAAAAGGTCCTCTGAGCAAACGCTGTCTGACTAATGGTTTTAAATAAATTATCGGATTTTCAGGTGGAGCAGGAAAAAAAATATCCATCCTAAAAAAATGAAGCACCCTGAGATATACAAACAATTGATGTTTATAATTTGAGAAAAAATGAGTAAGTGAAATCGTGAAATTTCGGAAGTGATCGGCACGTTAGATCCATCACATGCGGCGTTGGCCTCGTGCTTTCCTAGGGAACTGGCGCTACCCAGGATTGTTTGGAAACGGAGAGTCGGTATCCAATGATATAAATAAACATGCATTCATGGTATAACTTCCTCAATAGATTTTGTCGTAAATAAATAAATTATTTAAAAAAACATGAAATATATTTATTTATTTAAATGTAAGATAATAGCAAAATTAATATTCGTAGTGTCAAAATGATTCTTCTATGGGTGCAGATACTACACGTTGTGCAAAAGACCACGATCTCGCTTTAAATTTACAGATTTCCCCATTCCTAAGGAAATCGAACGGAGAGCGTGTCTTTTTTCACACTCGCGTCGTTGCCTCGTCTTAAAAGGAATTTATTCTGATTTACCGAGCTTACTTAGTTCTGGTACACATGTTAAATACACATGCCAACGAAACGAGAATATTCCAGACCCAAATAGATCGCATCGTATATATTTACGTCAGCCAGCGAGATTCTCTTCACAGAGTTGCATGCGTATTACATTTTTGGATGCTGTATCTTTCCAAATGATAGGTGAGATACGAAATAACATTTGTCGAAAAAAATAATTTAACAAATTTTTTGAAATCACAAAACTAGACGCAATTAATCAGTGTTACCAGAATATTTGTCAAAAAACTACTAGGGTCGAGTGTAAAACCACTAGAACTACTTCGATGCCGAAATAAATAATAGCACAATAAAGTTAGCGAAAATTTAAACAATTTTTGTATTTTCAATTCAATTAATTAAATAACAATAGTACAAGAAATTAAAAAATTGGGTACAACAAATTTTTGTACATTTTTTGGATCGATATTCAATTATTCGTGAAAAAAAACTTGTTAAATCTCTGCTTACTTTAATGCTACATAAATAATTCAGAAGAGAAGAAATGAAATAGATAAATAAATAAAAAATATAACATAAACGTAGTCAAAAATGATAATATTATTTTTGGCTGACCAAAAATAAGATAAAATCTATATTTTTCAAGTAACATATTTTTCAACAAATTAATTGAATTTATAGTACGTTTTTTAAATAGTAAATAAAAATATGTTTCACTAAAACGTTAGTCTACCATTTTTTTTCGCGAATTTTTCAAGTCTGTCACAGATATCTGAGACACTAGTAGTGCATAGAAAGTACTTTAACACTATTTCAACTATAAGTCTACATTTTTTTAAGTGAGAAGGTTCGGTAGTTTCGAAGTTATAGATGGTCAAAAAGGATTCAGGGTCAAATTGACCCAGACTGTGGGACATGTTCGAAAAAATAGGTGCGTACTCGAAGGGTTAATCGCTAAAATTATTTTCTTCAGCATTAAAACATCGCGAATTATCGGAGCAAAAAATTGTCGAGGCAAGGTTTTTGCGAATCGTTGAGCTCCTTGGCTCGAATCGTGACTAACGCGAGGTCCAGACGATGCTGAAATGACGCCGTTCAAACTAATGTGTTTCTACTTGGGGCGGAGCACTCCCCTGCGTTATTTTTCACCAGTCATCGCGTCCCGAAGGTTTTATGCTTTCTCTCGTTCAACGCACACGAAATCCAATTACTTCAGATTGACCAGTTCGCACTGAACTTCGTGCAGATTGCGGGATTCGTCTCAATTACTTTGCAAAATGTTCGTTGTACATACGAACCTCGAGAACAATATCCTGTTGATTATACAGCCCGAATTGCGCGTATCAGATAGGAAATTGAATTCTGAATCGAAAAGTCCTCAACCATTTTTCGATCTGACGGATAGATAATGTGCTATTAGTTAAATTAAGCAGCCAATCAGGTGCGCGCTATAGGGGTAGAACGCTAACAGTGAGAGAAATAGGCTACCGCACGCGCGGCACCTCTTACCGTTCTGCCGCTGTAGCGCGCACCTGATTGGCTACTTAATTTAATTAATAGTCAATTATCTATGACTCGGATCAAAAAATGGTAAAGGACTTTTCGATTAAAAATTTCATTTCCCACTGATCCTATAAGCTAGCTTGTTACTAACGAGACAGGCTGTATATTCGTTAGTATATATCGCTTCTAAAGTAATTATCTGCGCAGAATCCGAATCCTAGCTGAGAATTATCCGATCACTTCTGGATTTTGAGATATTTAAGGTTATGTACACGAAAAAGGCCTGTTTTTACGATTTTTGAGGTTAGATACAGGCTGCAAAAAAAATGTCTTATTTTTTCTACACAACGCATCATGTAGTACTGCTCTTTTCCTTTAAAATGAGACCTCGAACGATACTGTACGATGTTTCATTCGCAAGTTATGGCGGATTTAAAGTGAGGTGATGAAATTAAAAGCTTCTGCTTTTCATGGGAGCAAGACTTTTGACGAGTAATATTACTAACAAGTATTTTAAAACCAGAGTAATGGAGTAATTCGGTTGAGAAGGGACTCAATCTAAAATGGGCCGCTGTTCGTCGTGCTGAAAAAACCTTTGTGGTTCATTGTTCCATCGATGACTGTGTTAACTGTTAGCTGTTGGGAACTCGAAGTGCTATGATAACTATTGCGATAAGCATTGAGCTCGACTTTGCCCGTTTTATAAGGGGGGCAATGTGCTCGTGGCGGTATCAGAATAAGTGCATTCGAATCGCAACCCAATTAGCATCTTTATTCGAGCCAGACTGTAACTCTGTGCGGTAAGAGAACATACCCTACCACCACTTCCACCTTCGATCGAGCAACGTCGCCGAGTTCATTGCTCGTGCAAAGGCGATACGTGACAGTAAAAAATCAAGGCTCGTATTATTGTGAGGACAAACAATCGTAGTTTGCCATTCGGTATGGTTATTAATACCTCTGGTAAATATCTAGAACTGCACCGCCTGAGAAATCGCAGGAAATTGATACGTATCATGGTGGAAATGAACTCACGGGCATTGAAGCGAATTATTCGCGGTAGGGGAGCACCATAAAATCCCAGCGAACCACATGAAAAAGCACTCCAAAGGTTGACTATTGAGAATTGCCGCTCCCGCGATAATGCAGTAAACTGCTGTGTGCCACAGTGAAAACCTGCATGGGAAAAAACTATTGAAAACTACTCACAAAACTACTTACAAAAGTGTCAAAAAACTATTGAGAGAATGTCGAGAAAGTGCTGGAAAAACTATTAAGAACTATTAAAAGATCAATTGATCATTAGCGTAGGACTTTCTCAGTAGTAAATCGGACCCCACTTCTGGGGAAACTACTGGGTAGAACCGTGACTTGCTCAATAGTTCCACCAGTAGTGCTGTCAATAGTCTCCGCGAGTAGTGTTGCGCAATAGTTCCACCAGTTTTATCCATTACTACTGGAATATTATTGAAACTATTAATAAACGTCTTCAGTAGTTCCTAATGACTACACAGGTCCAATAGTTGCTCCATAGTAACTACTGACCGAACTATTGAATACCCACTTGAACTATTAGAAATTTCGAAGAACTGCCGAGTGCCTCAATAGTTTTGTTAACTACTACCGAGATCCTCGGTAGTTGTTTTCCACATTTTGTTACACAGTTTAAAAAAAAATATTTTAAACACGTTTTTCTCGAAACAACATTTTTTTAACCTGGTTGACACGATTTCACAAAAACTATTTAACCGATCGAGCTGAAAGTTTGAGGGGTTATTCGTGACATACGTGGTTATATCCCGTAGCAGAATCATGAATATCCGTTGTAGTTTAACCACTTTTTAGGATAACATAGCCTCAAAACAGGTCGAAAAATCTAAATATCCGCCATTTTGTTATTTTTTACTTTAAGCTCTCGATTTTGGTACGGGCAGTAGCGACTTACTTGTCCCCAAATATGCATTTTGAATTTTTAATTTCAGAGGTCCTCGAGTCGAGAAATCGCATCAACCAGGAAAAGAGCAGGTTTTGTTGTGGCAGCCATATCTGGGTCACATTGGAGTATAAAAATTGAAAAAAATATTTTTCATACACTTTTATATGTATATTTGCATTTTTGAAAAAATTGAGGTTTAATGATAAAATTTACTGTGAAAAAAAAATTCTTGAAAATATGTGCAAAAAACTAGAGATGCCCCCTTAAAGTGGACTTACGTCGAGAAGTTCGAAATTATCAAGCTCCAATGACAAGTTCAAAGCTTGAAACTCGAAGGTCTTCGACGACCGAAGGTGTTCCTTCGAACCCTCTCATTTCCACTCGCCTCGACCGGAATAACTCCATGTTTTCATTTTTCCTTCTGACCCTACTCCTTCAACATCTATCCCCTCACGATCAAATACTGTAATGCATACTACAAAACAACTTGTACGCTATACAAGGTGTCCCATTTTGACAAAACTTGTACGATGCAGAGAGTGTGTTTTGATGGTGATAAATATATTGGTTGACAAATATGTGCAAAACGATCAAAAATATATGTCGCTTTCTGTAGCACAAAATAGTCAACAAGTTACTCGCTTTTGAATTTTTCGCTACTCCGATGCTAATCAACCGACACCTGTTGGACAGTTTCTGAACTGTTTCGCGGAAATTTCATGAGTCTACCTTACGTCTTACCGAGGAAATATCGTGTTACCGTGTCAAGGTATTTACTTTACCGACCGAGTCATTTTACCGACTATACATCAACGTTCCTGTAAACACGAGGTACCAAAGCTTTTGTTAGTGAAACAGCAGCGACAAGAGCCTACTTACCACACGTCAGATTTTCGAAGCTCGCTTGATCAGATCATCTGTCGGTACAAACAGAACCAGCAGTCGATATCTGTCTCAGAGATTCACATAAATAATTGAATAAATACTGAATAAATAACAAGAACAACAACAATATCAACAACAACAACAACAATAATCGTAATAACACCAATAACAATAACAATTATTATTATTATCATAGATAACCGATAAATCGTTAGATGAAATCTGATCTTCATATCGTATGATTGTTGTCTGATGGCAGAAAAATCGTAAAGCTATTTGTCGACAAGCGAGCAAACAACACAGAACTTGTGAACCATCTTTCAATATTAATACGAGAAGCCGAATATCGTAACGACGACGCTTCGTTCGATTATTTGCTGCGGTTGCAAAACGATGCACGGTATCTCGTTACGTGACGAATACCACCTGCACGATTATCGCTTCATTAGCAAATATCATTTCGCCCAAAGTAGACCGATAAACGTTTTTCTTGCCAATTACATCCACCGAAGTTGATATTTCTCGACAGCACGGCTAGGAAAGAAGTATTGCTGAAAATAGCACGCGAATCGCCATGACGCCTCGAATGATTAGAAAAAATTAACGTTACGCGCGTAGCTGTGGTATTTCTTCTTTATTTATTTAGTTTTTTCTCTCATATTTATATTCATTTATTTAGCTTTTATTTTTTATACAGTCTCATAGTGAGACATTTCATAGTTCAGCTTGTGATCGCCAGGTTCGCTGCACTCGTGGGGTGCTACGTGCATCAACGATAGCAGTAGTTTCCACCATTTTGTCCTACTTTCAAACGAACACCCCTCGATAGCAGCGCCATAAAAACGCCTAAAGGAAAGGAATTCGTAAGTCGTAACCACTCTATATTTACATTCTTCCCTGCGCCCAGTTCTGCCAATTAGTGATAGCGATTGTACGACCGTGGTGACAACAAATCAGGCTTGTCAAAAAAAAACAAAAAAAAAACACATCGATATATCGATTCATTGGTCGAATATAGTGATATTGTTTCGATACATCGATTATTAGTTGTAAAATACCAACTATCGAAAAGGTATGAAGTGGACAACACTTCATCGATAGTTCGCGCGCCGAACGCCAGGTGGCAGCACTCCCATCTTTGGCAGTTTTTAGACTTCGTCGACGCGTTCGCTGCTTCGCAGATGTAGTGCTTGCACCGGATCCATTCCGCCATATTGTCATCGCAGTACGGTAGAATAACATTGGAAGCACGTGGGAACTCGGCATCGAATTCCGAAATTACAGTCAGCTGCGACAATCCGAGTGTGAAAATCAGTGAGTAACAGTTGGTGATCAAGATTTTCAGTGATCGCAGCATATATTTACGAATACTTGGTGAGTACTTATCCGTTTAACGTTGACCATGCTGTTCACGTGTCTCGGTCTGGTCCGCGCGAGCCATCGACATCGTTGCTTCCATACGCCCTTCGTCCGACCGTTTCATTTTATTCGCATAATTCACGAAAGCGACGTACGATTGCTCTGAATAACTCGCAGTATTTCACCCTCAAAGGTCCTCGTGACAATCTCACCGGCAAAACCAACCCCGAATGATAATCGGCCTATCAACGCATAACCGCGAATTCAATACGCGGAGTAATATCCACCACGTTACATGTATACATGTATATGCTACGTACTTCGAAGTATGTACAAAGCATCCAACGGGATAACATCACAAACGGATTTCACCCGAGTCTTAAAAATCGCTAACGTCAGAACCTTTTGCACGAATCTATTCCAACGACTCTGTTTCGTGTGTATGTAGTGGCAATGGCTATGAATATCTCGAGGCTATTCTTCGCCGTGCCGCATGATAAATGTAATCACAATGTATCGCGATAGTCTCACGCTAATAACGTTGACCTTTTCGTACAATGTCGATAATTGGATCGACTAGATCCTACGTCAACGAACTACTTAAGAGGGTAAACCACCCTTTTTTCCCTTTAATTTCGATTTATTTTCCTATTTTTAAAATTGGTTTTTCCTTTTTTTATTAGAAGTTATTTGAAACCTATCTTAAGCCATGACTCAAAAAATACGTTTTTTAACGTAGAACTTTGTATTTAACGAAAAACTAATTTTTTGACTAAAAATGGCACAAAAAAGCATCCACATTTATTTTTTGTTTTTTTCTTTAAGTTTTTCAATTTTTTTTCAGAAAGAACGTTGAAAATGAGATTATCATAATTATAGTCAAAGATATACATTTTTTTTCAAAGCAAGAATAGATAACTTTGAATTGTGTGGAATTAAAGAGCCAAAAATTCAGCGGAAGACTTCTTTTTACATGTATAAAAACATGTTAAAAAATCAAAGACGGTCGCCATTTCGTTGAATTTACATGAAATGACCCATGTATATAATATAATATTAAAAAGGTGAAAACTAAAGGCGCCTCAAAAAATCTTTCTGTGTGATAGTACAGATGACTCATGACTGCTTCATCTGAAATAAAAGAACTAAAGAGATTTCTTTAGTACATAAGTATTTCTTGATTGTGGAGGAGAGATTTTTTTTCTTTCATCTACATCTCGTTTCATAACTAACCAAACAGACAAGATTTATTTGATAATTGGATTACACAGATCGTGCGTCAAAGAAGTACTTCAGAGGGTAAACCACCCTAGAGGCCAAAAAATTGACAATGTTTTTTCTCAAAAACTAATAAATATAATGTCATGAAACATAACGATTGGACAGAAACTTTTCAGATATTGGATCCGTCAGTTTGAAACTTTCTGTTTCTAGATAAACGCGTTTGAAGTTTAAAGTACCGAACAAATAGATAAATTCCACTCACATTCAGTCTGCAATGCCTACACCACACAATTGGCCTTCCAGATTGTCATCCAAAAAAGGTTTCTCTAACACTACCTGACGAAAAGACCCCTCATTCTCCATGCCGACAGCTGTGCATGAACTGTCACTTGAATAGAACAGTGTAAGGGACCACAATAAGTTCCGAATAGTGCCGTACCTAAAACTTTGCCACTTTATTTTTAAATTATCCCGGTACATTTTACGCCAAAAAACTTTTTTTGAAAATCCTACGGTGGTTTTCTTCCTTAAGGGGAGATATATACCTAGGAGTCGCTAGAAAAGGTCATTTTTGTGAATTATTTAAAGAAGACTATTAGAAATTTCGGATTAGATGTCTAACTATCCGAAAGTATACGCGTTCAGAAAAAGTTTAACTTTTTTCATTTAAAAATATCAAAAGTATCCGAGGATATTATATGATTCTTGGAGCGTGATAAAAAATCTGCGTGGGCGGTCCCCACTGGTGTTTCTTCAAAAATCATTTGAAAAGAAAAAACAACGAATATTAAATTAGTTACTGTAATCTAGGACTCGTCATAGTCGATTTTGAGAATATTGATCTACGACAAAATAGGAGAGCGTTTGAACATAAATAGTTATTTCTGACCAGAAATTAGTTACTATCTTGCCTATAAAACAAAAACTAAGTAACGAGAAAAAACATCCTATGACTAGTACTAGATAATGGTGTATAATGTATTCCGCTCGACAGAATGCGCATAGCTTCCAAATCCAGTTGTATTCTACCTTCTTTTGTCCGTTCGTGCACTTGCAGCTCGGTGGTATCTTCTGCTTGCGCAGCGTAAAAGTGTGTTTCCAATCCGACCGATATTCTTAACACGTTCATAACTTCCGACAATGAGCTGACAATTGTTGAATGTGCATGTTGCAACAAATATGGCAAAGCTAATGATTTTGCTAAATATTTGCTAAAGCTAAATATTTCAATATTTTGATTGGCCATATTGAATCCGCCATTTTGTATTTGAAAATTGAAATGAAGGATTCATAATTGATAATGGGTAGGTTCCTAATGTAACTGATGTTTCAACTGGGACACGAACGTTCCAATTTTTACTCACCTTTTCGCGTATAGAACTGATTTCCAAATGATTACAAAAATCATCGATCCTGCAACGATGTTGACAGTCCCAATAGCTTAGCGTAACGTACACGTAGCTTTGTGAGACATCTTACTCAGATTAACGAGCGGTATCAGGTGTATATCAGTCGAGTGTTATGAGACACGTAAAAATGAATCGTCGAAGCGCCAACAAACGAGAACGATGCGTACGATTATTTGATTATCAGTCAAGATAGTAGGTTCGCTCTTATTTGACGAGTCATGTACCTAATTATACACGATTACTACTATTACTCGATAAAGTTACTCAAGTTGTCGTGTGAAAATAAATCATATCGCTGTTATCCGTGTATGTATGTACGCTAAAATATCGATCGAACGAATTGCAAATATTTTCTCGCTCGATCATTAGACTGAATGATTGTAAATCATCTTGCATGATAGACCTACAGATAAATCAATTCATTATCTTGCTAAGAAAGATAAATATAGGAAAACCAAAATTTCGCTACTTCTCATAGCCGAAATATACTTAGCGTCCTATGTTTTGAAGAACATGGTCGATGATCGGTTTGCATAACTGGTTCTGCCGGTTGCATAAATCAGACCAGTTCCAAATTCCGTACATTCACACTCGTGAATTGGAAATACATCGGTCCTCGTAATCTTGTATTGTGTTATATCGCTAACAAGCTCCAATACTTATCTTTCGCGTCAATTCCAGTCCACTGATAATCGGACTCTTTATCTATTCCTTCCCATTACTTATCTCGTTAATAATTGGTTCACGTAGCAAATAAACTTTATTCATTTTTCCACTCGACCTTGACATTGCCTGTTCGTGGAAATTATAGGTCGATGAAAAATTCTCGAACACTATACTAACTAATCGGTAGTAACAATGAAACTATAGAAGTTTGAAGTATTTACTATCTAATAGTTTACGTTTCAACAGTAAGTCAGAATAATTTCAGATCAAACTTTTTGTCACAAGCCACCCATGTGGCAAAAAAGTTTGTCGGCAGTCTCGACGATTCCAGCCGATTGGCTTATCTGAAGTCAAAACAGGCAACGGTATTTCAATCTGTGAAGCTGTGACTATCGAACGAACTAGAATCATCCTAAGATATAAAAAATTGATTAATTCACATTATTTTTCTTCAATTAAGTTCAAGAGGATACAATCCAAATCATGACCATATATTTATTCAGGTTTCGAGCATACTTTACAATTTTTTCTGACCAAAACCATCGTTCTATGGCGAGGCACACTGAAACTTCTCGTTAGACACTTATTTTAAAACGTTTACTTCGGTTTACCACGATTGCGGTTTTGATATTCAAACCGCTTCGAGTATCGCGAAAGCACTTGACCCACATTCTACACCATTTGGATATAATTTATGGAAAACAAGTTTTCAAAATCTGACCAAATTATACAGAAAAACATTTATTCAAATTTACGGTACAAAATGGCGTCGTGGCACTTGGTAATTTAAATATATGTTTTTGCCAAGGAGCAATCTCTGAACACTAAAAATTTGTTGCCAAACTACATCAGTTTTACCAGCGCAGTACCCACGACTCTTAACATTGATAAATAGATACATTTGTTGTAAACAATTTGCAGTCAATCGATAGCATTGAAAACTAAAAACTAAATTCAATTTGCAAATTTTAAATGAAAAAAATTATATTTTGTATATGGGTCATTCCATGTCAACGCAACCAATTTTTTTCCTGCAATTTTGGTTGATTTTCCTATTTTTAAAATTGTTTTTTAATTTCTTCTGCTAGAATTTATTCGAAGTCCATATTGGGCTGTAGCTGAAAAATGTTGTTTTTAAACGTAGAATTTTGTGAATTATTTTTGGAAAAAATCAAAAATTTCCAATTGAGCGAAAAACTAATTTTTGGACTATAAAAGGCCCAAAAAGCATTACATTTTTTTTCAGTTTTTTAATTTTTACAGAAAGTGCGTTGAAACTGAAATAATGACCCCCTAGTATTCTCATCTCAAAATTCTCCAGTTTTTTTGGGTCCAGACTCTTATCCTATTTTTTCAAAAAGATGGAGGTGATCAAAGTTTTAACGCGCCTCTCGCTGCAACTTTCTCTATTATCGAATAGCAATAATCTGAGTAGTATTAGTAGTGGTAGTTGTTGCGACCTGGCCGATTTTTCGAACACGCTGCTTTCGGAGCATCGCTTTGTGCAAGGATCCGAAACTACTTTTACACGCACCTTGGTTACCTGACACCGGGCTTACCGAGGACAATCTGAACCTTTCAATCGCTTTCTTTACCCGCCTCCCACTGCGTCGGTTCTGTACGTTGTACCGTAAGTTGTTCCCGGGAAATCCCCGTACCGTACAGCCCGCAGCGAGGCTCGGTGTTCAGGGGCGAATGAAGCGTGGGGCTAGCTGCGGCTGTAGCCCCGGTCCCCACGGATCGAATTTTATTTCGCTTGAATTTTTTTTTTTCGTAGCTTGTATATTAATAGAAAAATATATGTATTTGAAAAAATAGTATCTATTAAGTTTGTTCGCTGCATAATACGTTGACACAAATTCAATTCAAAATCACCAAATTTCGGAAACCATAGTATTCTGCAAATACGGGTGAGCTGAAACCGTAACACTCATCTCGAAAACTAAATACAAAGTGATTTTGATTAGTTATATTCCGCTTTTCGCAGAAATTTGGGGCTTCGCTGCCCTCTAACCTCCTAAGCACACATACCAAATTCAAGATGGCGGACGAGAAATGCAAGAAGTTTGACGAGAGTGCAAGTTTGTACTCGGGGGTTCTCGGGGTTGCTGATAACGAATTCGCGCTCAAAATATTGAAATTCAAAATGGCGGACTAAAAATACAAAGTCGTTTGACGAGCATGAAAATTGGTATTTGGGGGTTTTCGGGGATGCTGATAACGCAGATGCACTCGAAATTAGCAAATTCAAAATGGCAGACCAAAAATGCAAGAAATCGTCTGACGATAGTGAAAATTGGTATTCGGGGGTCTTCGGGGCTACGAATAACGAATCTGCACTCAAAATTTGGAAAATCACAATGGCGGATCCAATTTTGAATTTAAGAATTCCGAGTGCCCCGGGCCCCGCGGCGCCTCACTCCGGCCCTGCCCGCGTGCTCCTTCAGGTACGCGAGGCAACGCGGCGACAGGGGCCTCGGCAGTGCAGGTAGGTACGGTCCCAAGTATATCGCCGTTTCGGCAAATTTCTGCTATCCCTAGTCTTATCTACTCTTACCCCCAGGGAAAACTGTACAATGTATTTCGTACCGTTCCTCATTGGTCGCCCCACCACGCATGCGCGAGCACAGTAAACTTTCATTTCATCACCCGCCTGTTGACCAGTTCACCGCCGAACACGTGTCGTGCCCTGAACCCCGGTCGCGTGAATGTTATATTAATTTCCGAAAAGTTGAATCCATCGACAAATAAGTAGTCCAATCGCGCGCGTGTTTTTTTTAAATCTTTTTTTTAATCATCTTTTAATATACTAATTTTTAAATCCATTCGCGATCTCTTTTCACTCATTTTCACAGCCGTGTATACAAAAAATCGTCGTTTTTGTCTTACACTCATCGTCGTCTAACGACACTCGTCTCTTTGTTAGCCTAGGTCACTTTACTAAACTCAGAAGGATGGATACAGTTGTGGTAAGTATTGGCCAATTCCAGCGAATTAACATATGTAGTAACATAACACACGTTTAATAACACCAGGTTTTTATTATTATTATTATTATTATTATTTTTTTTTTTTTTTTTTTTTATTTCCGCGAAATTCCACACGTAAACATCTTATATCAAGCATCTGTTTGTGTGGTCGCGTGTTTACAGTCGGAATTCCAGATAACCTTTGACCGATGGAAATATACATATTTGCAATCTGCTCGCCGTCGAAATTTGCCCGGAGATATGATTTATTCCGATATCCGCAGTGCCGGCCTTAGCACTTCCGGTGCCCCGTCCAAAACTGCTACAGCACCCGTATCTGCTATCGAAATTATTTTTCAATTTTTTTTCTTCTTATTACTTACAACTTATTTAAAAGTTTTTTTTTCAAAATTAGTCTAATTTTTTTTTAACAGGGAAATAATGTAACAATTAATTTTTTTCAAACTATCTAACATGTATGTACGTATTTATTGTCTTTCGGCTGTACAATAGCCTTTATTATCTATTTACTTTTCCTGCCTTTTCCCTCTCACTCCCCTCTTCCCTCTATTCCTCTCCTCCCTCTCTGTTCTCTTCCCTCCTCCTCCTTTTCTAATACCCATCTAATATACTTCTCTTGGCCCTTTCTATCTTCTCCCTTTCTTTCCACCCCCAGATTTCCGCTTCGTACATTACCACGCTTTCCACTAGTGTCTCAAACAGTCGCATTCGTCTCTTCCAGCTCCCTCTAAACTTCCTTTTTCCTATTCCCCATACCTGTTTCATTACTATCATTCCCCTCTTTGCCCTCTCCGCTATGTACTTTTCCTGTCCTTCGATTTTATGCAATACATATCCTACAAACTATCTAACATATCGAACTTATTATTAGTAGTGGTTTATTGAATAAATTTATTTGACAATAAATAAAATGCAACGACACAATTTCATAAAAAACATTTTATTCATATGATTAATTTATTTATTTTTTCAACATTATCTTCAATAGATTGTGACTGAAAAATAGTTCCTAACATTTTTATTCAATTTTACAATCCATTGCTGCAGTCAGTTTTTCAAAATAACTTTAATCGTAATTTGTTCAAACAATTTTTTATAAACAATTGCAAATGTCGAGAGAAGAAAACACTAGGGTGTCTTTTTTTTTCAAAAGGGTGGCCAACGTAGTAGATGGAGTGGAAAAACTTCCTTGAAGGAAAGCCAATTTGTTGAAACAATTTTTGCAAATTTGATATCGCTGATGGCGATAAATCGCGATATTTCACATATTGCAATCTAATTTAGTATATCGCGACGCGTATAGCGTTATCTGATTCTATTCGAGCAAAACACGTGTCGACTATACGTCCGATTGAAACATTTTCTAATTCCTATCGATCATCAACGAACATGATAACAAACACTTATTCGCACGTTATCAACGTTTGTTTTCATTGATACATGTGATCGAACTGATACGATGCGATATGTCAAATGGCCGCAATTTTTCCCCCCAAGTTTGGGGGGACCCCACAGTTGTATACACTGATACACCGAGTTCCCTGAAAAATTCCAGAATGGCCTCCATTTTCAGAATATTTCCAAACGCTATTTGTGACGAAATTTACATTCCACCATTTGGTTCGTCTAATCAAAGTAACGTTATATAGCTTCATACGTCACCGAATTTTCGGGAAGGTCATTAGCTGTGAGTCGTGTACATTTACTTACTAGGCAATGATAATTTTCAGTATGGTATTTTTCTAGAGAAGTAATTGTTTCATCCAAATGGAATTTTGTGGAATATTGATTGTTATAAAAAAAGTAGAAAAAAATATTTGTTGCCATGTTTTCGAATACAAAATAATGGACTCATAAATTATTTAAAAAAAATACGAGTTGTCAAACTGCGAGAGTTCTGGTGGTCGAAGTTTCGATCCGAATCGAGCCCACCAGAAAATTTATGCTTATTAATGTTACACCGTGTATGTAAACCAAGAAAACCCAAAGTACAGCTTTGCAAAATACGTAAATTGATGAGTAAATTCAAAAAATTAAAGATTACAATTACTTTTTTGAGTCTGATTAGCTCTCCAGATTTTTGCTCGATCAAATGATTCGTTCGGTTCGTTAACAAAACTATTACCCACCAAATGGATCACGAGCTTGTCGATTGATCTAGTTAATATTTTTATGTTTCCATAAAATCAATTTTTTTCATCTAATAAAAGTACAATATGTATAGACTATTCTCCCCAGTTTTTAAGTCAATTGGACTAAAATTCTAGGAGAGATAGCCTTTGGGGATTCCCCCGCCCTTCTTGGATGATATTTATTTTAAATACTGTTGAAATGTGACTCTTCGACGTACTTAACATTGTGGATGAAATAATGTCTATATAATGTGAAAGCCATTAAACTGCACTGAGTACAAGGAATTGAACGTAAATCGAATTTACAGTCGTTTACGATATTTCCTTCAAAAAAGAACAATACAAAAGTTATTCGATGTCTGGAACATCGTCGTCGTCTTACGATGGGTATGGAAGCTAGGCACTGTAACGCTGGCTCTCGTAGTAAACACACATTTCAAGAATCACCTTATCAATAATATTCGCACTGCCGGTTCAAATCACCCAGCAGAAACATGTTAGTACATCACACGTCTGGGAGCATTGAACGCGCGAAGAACTTAGCTCATTAGCACCCACGCATGTACCTATTCTCGTTCCATAAATACGAATACAAACCCAGTTATAATTGGTCACGCGCAGCTATACCTTCCCCGAAGAAATGAGACTGTAATATTCCTTTCCAAATTATTTCTCAAAGGACCCGGTAGAGATCTATGAATAATGGCTAACGGTCAATTTCTTGGAAACTTTGTAGGAAGATAATCTTCGACTAACTGATTAATAGTCTCATTGGGCCCAAAGTAATGCTATGCTTAGTTCCAGAGTTATAGAGGGTCGAAGAGTGAGAGCAATCTACACCAAGTCTTTGGTCGATTAACTTGGAAACAAAGACTTCTCAAAAAAGTCTTTGAATGATATGTTACGGGGACGTTTCTAGGTTTCTGTAATTTCAACCACAAGGATGAAGTTGACCAAGGTCGTTTCAAGGTCAACATTTCTGAAGAGAAACACAAGTCTATGTGCGTGTTATAAAATGTTGAGTAGGCTCTTTCCAGTGTTGAAGAGAATATTTCCCACTCGTTGAAGCGTTTTATTAACCGATGTGTCCGAGAATTCGTGCCATTCAAAAAATTTATATCAAAATCACCCCTTACAACAACTGGGACGATTTTGCACCCAGACGCAGGTGCCGGAAAAATCCTCAAAAATTCTGAAAATGTTCATTTGCGATCATAAGACTGTGTTCCAAAGCTCGATGTTGTGTCTTGAAAATTGACCAAGATAGCTAACGCCGTTTCCGAATCGGAAGTCAGATCTGGTCGACGATGAAATTTGCACATCTTCGGGGTAAGAAAAAGATCCCCTGCAAGTTTCATCAAAATCGGTTCAGTGGTTTGGCTGACACCGTGCTTACAAGAAATGGAGGGGTCACACGCATCACTCTTTAACATGCTAGAAGATGACTAGCCAGGTGCGAAACGTGCTCCATATATGATTTCTAAATGTTTATTCGATCCGACGTATTTTGCGATGGCGAATGTATAAGGCACTCGGTTTTCTACGATCTTGCCTAAAAAAGTATACCTAAGTTTGTTAATGAGCACCAAAGTCGTGCCACAATGCTGCGAAAAATGAAGATTCTGACTTTCGATACAAATTCGTTTGAAGAACATAAACCGCGAGAGTGATTGGACGAGGATAACCAGGATAGTAATTTCGTATCGCCACGTAACATGTTATCACCGCTTAGTAACAATCTCAGGGGAATTATGAAACGAGAGCCCTCATTTCCGTTCGATGTAACGAATATTCTACTTTGGACTATGTTGGAAAACTTAATCCCTCGAGCTGAGATTGCCATTTTACGTGCACGAGGCCATTCATTTCTGCGGTCATAAATGAAGAATCCTTCGGTAGCCCGAGCAAAACGTGGATTCATTAAATTCGTTCGAAGGATGCCAACCGAAGCAATTTGATGTACTATAATTGCGTATTGATCTAGGAATAAGAATAATGTGTAAAAATATTTTGCGTATCCTGAACCAAAATTCCTATCTTTTAGAAGCTTACATTCTTTTTCTCCTTATATTTTTACAGATTCGATCCTCTTCGCTGAACAGTTATTACAGTGGACTTGAAACATGTCAACGACGCGTCTTCAATTTGTAAGGTGGACAGTTCCGGCTTTTGCTTTGATCCTTGGCCTTCTGTGGTACAAGAGACGCAGAGCCGACAGAGCTGACCCTGGTGGAAAGAACGATTCGAAGAAGGATCTTCAATCGCTGAAATCGAATGTCCGCACGAGTCTCAACGATGTGGATATTGATATCGATGATTCGTTTAAATCATCGGCATCCATCCCGATAAAAACGGACATTTCTTGCATCACGAGGCAAGTCAGCGAGAGTCTGGCTATTCCACCTCGTAAACCACCTTCGATATCGGTTACATCCGATAACTGTAATCAGTCATTGGCAGGTAGCGACGATCAGGCTTGGTACAAAGACGTCGAAATGACGATCGACCTTGAACAGAATCCAGCCCCTCCGCTGCCCAGTGTTGACGATTCGTTGCAAAAGCGTCGTTCGAGTCAAAGAACCAGATCAAAATCCCGGACTCAGTCCGCTGAAAGTATGATACGTGAGCATATTACAAAACTGTTGGACAAATCAGAAAACGAGAAGTCCGGTACGACGGTGAGCGAAGTGAAAATTGACGAACAAGCAAGTTCCGAGCGAGATTCCGCCAATCACAGTCCGGTTTCCGGTGTATTGGATGGCAGCGTCAGCGACGAAGTGAGGAGCGAGGGAAGCAGCGACAGCGGCAAAGGTAGTAATGATACGACAATTAGCCTTGTCCGCGTCAAGGTTTTACTTGTGACGATACCAAGCAGAACTGCGACGATACTGTCAAACGTGAAGAGTAGTTATTAATTCTGTATACCATGGCTTGCTTACAGGTGGCAGTATCAATGGCAATAGTCCAACGGTGTACGAGTTTGTTTTACCGCAATATCTTATCGGTCGTCTCATCGGTCGTCACGGTGTTTTCCTAAATAGTATTAAAACCAAAGGTCAGGTGAACATCCTCATAAAACGTCACCCCGAGACTAACAAGCTGAAAGTATGCGCGATCGAAGGTTCGACCCAAGGCATTAATACAGCGCTGGAAATGATCAGACAAAAGCTACCGCAAAACAAATATCCTTGCGTGACTCTGGAGCAGGTATCATTTCTGAAAAAACCGGAGCAACAATCATGGGTACCAGAGGTAATGCAGCTGAAACTAGTGGAGGGATTGAACAACGATGTCACGGTTATCCGCATCATCGAACCGAATCATCTTGTCTTGCATCTGCCAACGCATCCGTCGTATCCATCGCTGCGCATCTTGGATCACAACATGACTCAGTTGTACAATACCACGACAGACGCACCGTGCGTTCCTGAACAACTGAAAAGTGAGCTATCGTTGCATTTCTGCATATTGTATTCGCAGCTTCGCCTGGGAATATTTCTCAACAGAGTTCCATTTTCAGAGGGTATGATCTTCGTAGCCAAATGGTACGACAGGTGGGTTCGAGTCTATATCCAGAAGCCGGATCCAGAGGGTGAAAAGAATCTGGTCCGGCTCATCGATCATGGTGGTTCTTGGATACTTAGAAGCTCGGACATGAGAAAAATTAGATACGATTATCTCACCCTACCATTCCAGGCCATCGAAGTCTATTTGGCTAACATTCAACCCAAAAATGGTAAAATATTCTCACAGGCATCCAATCTAAATTCATCGTTAGTACGTATAATTTTGTACATTTTTTATCCTCGACCAGGCACGTGGGTGCAAGAGGCGTACGATTTGGTGTATCAAATTACCCAAGGTATAGTGGCACAGGCACAAATACAGAGCTACGTCGATGAAGAAACGCACATAAATTTATATTTAAATATACAAAAACACGGGGTAAGTACTAATCGAGCAATCGAAACACGAGGCCTGATTATCTCTTATTCCAAAACGTTTTTAACACGCTTTTATTAGCTTGGTTCGTGTGTTTGTATGTAACAAAATCTTCGAACGCTTATCCACCTTTTTGTCTATCTATCTATCTATCTGTCTATCTTTTTTCTTTCTTTTTTTTTTGAGGGGGTTATAGAGTAAAATCCTAGATGGATCTTAGTACGCGTTGATGATAAAGTCGTCGTAACTCTCTCAGTCCCAATGCTGCCCCGTGTGTGGGACTCTCCCTCATGGCCTACCGATTAAAACCCTTTCGTTTTAAGGCTGTACGGATGTAAAGCCAAAACCCGAACTCCCCCTTTTGGCGTGTAGCACCCACCGGTACTCCTTTCCAGTATTACTTTTCTGAACAGAGATATTTAATTTTACAGATGTAAAAAACGCATGGTCTGTATCGGTATGTATGTGCGAGCGTGCGGTTACTTTTCGTATGATGGTCATCAAGGTCATGTTGTTTCTTGCTATACCACATCACACCACAGTCGACTACACTACACCACACCATGCCACACCACATCACAGTATGGTACTGTTACTGTTACTGATACTGATGAAAGTGTGGTGTGGTGTGGTGTGGTGTGGTGTAGTGTGGTGCTGGTGGTTGCTGGCCTACGTAAAGCAAGAAGCAACATTACCTTCGTGTGACTTCGATACTATGAACATAATATATACAAGCCACAACAAGAAAAACCACACACGAACAGTAACTGCACGCTCACACACACATACAGATACAGACCATGCGTTTATAACATCTTTGAAATTGAATATCTCTGTTCCTCGACGAGACCGCCAATTGTCTCATGGAAAAGTTGTTCCCCGTGCGAAAACACGTCGTAGACACTTAGTTCGAAAGCGATCGGAGGTGGCTCCCCTAAACGGAAGTTTTACGCTATACATCTATCTATCTATTTATCCATCCACGTATCTTTCTATTCATCTATCTAACTATCTATCTGTCTATCTATATATCTATCCATCTATATATTTATCGTTTCACCTATTTATCTATTTATTTATCCATCTATCTTCAAATTCGTTGCTACGAAATTATGAAAAACTAAATATCAATATAAGAATAAAATGATTATCGAGAAAATTAATGTCATTGTAAAAAAGCGAGGAGTGCTTTGTACTACATTCTTACACTAACTCTACATTTGGAAATGAAAAGGGTAAGATATTATAACAATTGATATCGAGCACCCCCATTTATTCTTATATCGAAATTTATTTTTTACTTCTCAGTTCAACCCAGTGTAAAAGCGTGTTTTTTTAGTTTTTTAAAACTGTTATATTCATGCTTCCGAAGAACCTATCTCAACTGTTATCATTCATTTCCAACAGGTCATATCGCTGGCGGATGAACTCATAGCTCGTGGCTATGCGGACCCTGTTCATTTAGAAGAAGTAGTTTAGACAATGGCGAATTATCGCAATGATTATTTAATGAAAACAGTATCACTACGCGACAGGAGTTAACACGAGGCTGTAAGAACGATGCGTTACAGCGGGACGGCAATCATTGAAGGCACGGATGGCGGATTGCAACTGTAAATTATTGCAATATCTTTGTGGAAAATGGAAAAATGTTGCACCTCAACCTAAACGAATGCTACTATCCAACCGGAAGGAGTATTCTTATAATTTTGTGCCAATTGACAGTCAATTGAGTGCCACTTCTGTGACTTTTGACTCTAGACCAATAGTATATTTTCGTAATTTCATATTTTTATAACTCACTTTCACTCACTCGCCTATACACTATTATTATCGCGGAATAACATTGATGGCAACGCTGGTCGTTGGACTCGATTCGATCAGTCTTACGATCATCGTAGCGATCATCCATAATCGACGGTGCGAATCGCACCTTTACTTCCGCGAAACGTAACTCGTTTCCTTTTATTTCCATGATAGCCATATTCTGCGTTGACAAAATGATTCCCTTATCAGTTTCCTCGAGGACTTTCTCAAACTTTCTTTTTAATCCCTCTCGATGAATCGCTTGCTGTGCACTAGTTGATATACATTTCTCTCTACTTTCGTGATTTATAATTGATTGCGTCTCCGGGTTCATCCTTTTTTTGCGCATAATTAGACTGCGATTGTTTCGCCAACAATATCTCAAACGTTGATATCGAAGCTTACAACGCGGTCCGCGGTGATAGAAATTGATCGCATCGTTACCTACAAAGGTTCAGCGTGTAAGAACTGTTTGCAAAGTTCAGTCGTAATAACGTCGGTTCGAGGTCTGATTTCCCAGATCGTTTTTACACGCATCAATTTCGACTGTTCGTTTTCTTGTATATAGTGTAATATCACCAGACTATTATTATTTATGATTTACCCTAGCGATAAACGGATAACACGTTTAACTTAAGTGATAGAAAATAAATTCAACATAAACTGACTAGGATTAAATAATTTACGAGTAATAATAACAATGGTCATACATGTGCACTTTGAAAATGCCAGCTACTGTTCGCGTAGAAGAGGTCGGGGTGACTCTGGAAATTCGGACTGACCTCTTCGACATGGCTGAAATATATTTTTGGGTCGTTTTTAGTATAACAATAATTAACATACACCGAAACATTTTCACCGCATAGAAATAAGGACTGATCTTTCTCAAGCGAAGGTGTCGATACATTGGGTAGCAGCTTTTCGCTCTATAAAAATTTCTCAAAGCCTTTTTTTCTATCGAATCTATCGATATCACGTGCAAAATGTTTCAAAACGTTGATCACGCGTAGCTGGGGATAAGTAGCCAAAATCGCGCGATTCAACGAAATTTTTAAACATTGCAAGCTTAGTTTTCTTTCCTTAAGATACAGAAATAACGTGTCCACGTAAATAAGAAAATGTAAAAAATATCAGCGCAATTTTCATAAAACAATGTTTTCTCTTTCGCGTTATACTTAACGTTTGGTCGTCGTGTCTTCTATCATGATCATGCTTGTATTTATATATGTTTTGTATACGATTTTTATACACGCTCGTTCGCACTTTTCCTAGCTCTATGTAATCTCGAGATTACGTTTCATATGTCACGATTACTACACGTCTCTCGTTTGGTACTTATCACATTTTTCTTGGCGGTGACCAACGTCGACTTAGATTTTTTTTTCAATCCTTAATCTGAGACGGTAATAGCTTAAATCTACAAACACCTAAGTAAGAAGCCTCGCGCATTATTCTATATGATTTAATTGTTATTCTCTAGTTATAGTCATTGTGTTTAGTTTTCGCGACGCGTAGTATTTTCATAAATTGTGATCTTCCAGCACTCGATAACTGGTACAAACCATGAGTCATTTGTGAATTTAGAAAAAATGGAAAAAAATATGTCTACAAATAAATTTACGTAGTCGATCAACTTTTAGTCCATCGGATCCGGAATGGACATCGATATGTCTGATCGTTGTCGATCGCGATGAAATTATTTTTCAATATAAATTGGTAACTCTCTATTGTAAGATGAAAAGCTTTGCAGCTATTACCATATAGATCTTCGTTACTTATCGAGCAATTAGTAAGTTGTGTTACAAAAATCAATCACGACTTTACAATTTTCCATATTTTTGCCAATGTTTGCTATATACATATATTTGTCATGAAGATAAAGGAAAAGACAACGACGATGAGGAAAATGTTCGAGTAACCCATTTATTCTATAAATATGTTTCCTTCCTTCGTGAAGTTCTGTTCACTTTGGGCATCGATCGAACATGTTGATTGCAGCAACAAACTTTTCACCAAAATTAATCCCCAGCTAGATAAGAACCGTTATATTTATTCGCCATTGTCATTGTTAAGAGCAAAGCCCAATTTGTATATAAAAGTGTAAAAAAATTTGCCCTTTCATTAAATTTACATTATTTTAAAATGAGACCCAATTTTTTTCACCCGAGCTGCGTCTTAATTCTGCTTCAGCTGAATTTGCAAGCTGGTGCGTTGTTTTCTTACTGTAATCTAATTTTGTGTAACTTGCAATAGTTTTAATTGTTTTCTTCCACCTGAAATTGGGTGAGTGATGAAATAGTTGTTAAATTTATTCCACATAATTATGGTAGTTGTATCGATATATATCAACACGGTGAATATATTTTTAAAACACTGCTATTTTTTCTTTAGTCATTTGCAATTGTTTTTTTACTTGCCTATGAATGGCGTAGTTAGTTATCGGGGTCTTGATAGGCTAATTACTCGTAATCAACGCAACTTTCATTTTTCATGCAGAAACAAGTTCAATGTTTTACGTAATACTCTGACTCTGTTTATTTACATGAAATGGTTTTGGTACAAAATTTTACAACTATTTACAATGAATAACACTGCATAATACCTTGCGTCGCAATAAATACTTTATACAGTACAAAATTATGCTTCCCACAAATCATTACCTATCGGGAACTAACATCTTAGATGTAACGTTCAGAATAAAAGATTATTAGTTTCACGAAAATTGGTGATTTAAATGTGTAGAAATAAAAATACAATTGTTAAAAATTAACTAATTTCATTGCTAATAATGAAGTTCGATAGCCAATGTGATGCAGACGATTGACATAACAAATTTGAGTAAACCTGGGGTTTCCTCATTGGTAACGAGGAGTGGGACCTCTAATATACATATTTACACATTCAGATAGACAAGTAACTTGAATAATTCAAGCAGTGACAATTAAATTGCCGTCGAAATTTGGAAGAAAGAAAAAGAATACTCTCATTATTATTAGTAATGAAAGTGTCACAGGTAGCATTGAATACTAGTTACTGCGAACGCATCGTTGCCATAAAAGCCTTACATCGATTTCAGATTGCTATAATGAAATTCACTGTAGCGACAAAAGTTAGAGTTTGGTGCTCGTGTTGTCTCGAGAAGAGCAATCACCATGAGGGGATTTGTGAATAAAATAATTTGGATCGCGTCACGCTATCAAAATCAAAATCAAATTGAATCAAAGTCGTGTGTTTAGGTCCCCGATGGAAATGATATTAAGTAATAGTGGTAATCAAATGATCAACATCGAACAAAGTATCGGGACAAAGATTGCGGATTTCCAAAGCGATCACCAGCTCGAATTTCAATCCTCTTCGAAATAACTCTTTTCAAATTTTCTTCTGCGTTCCAAATATCACGGAATGTTACGTCAACACGATGGATCGGAATCATTCATTTGTACATTTCAAGTAATTTTCACAGCCTTCGCTCTCGATCTTTCGTCGCATAGTTTTGCTGGCAACCAGTTTCTATGGGGATCACCTGACTGGAATTAAGAAGAGGGAGGTCTTTAAGAGATCCAACTTATATATGGCATACCAAATGTTTAATTCGTTGCCCACCGTAGAACTGAAAACCTTATCAGCTGAGAAGAAAAAACTGAAAATGATTCTACGCGGATGGTTAATGGAAACTAATGCTAATTTACCACTCAAGTTCTAAAAAAACAGGGAGAAGAAAATAAAATAAAATTGAAAACAAAACGGTTCGGATTTTTAGGCTCTTTATATGCTATTTATATGGAAAAACAAACAATGATCGAACGTCTCGTAGAATTGAAATATCAAGCTGGTCTTCGGGAGAATTTTTTGTTATACCTTAGAGAAATTTTGAGATGATAGGACTTGAGAAATTTTTTTTTTTTTTGGACCACTTTATTGTTCATTCTATAATAATGTTTCAGCAATAGCTGTATGTTTAGATAAATATGTTAGTGACAAAGGTGTGCTCTATATATTCAGTTTTAAGTGAAATTTCAAATATACTTACCGCACGCATAAAGTATTCGTTATCACTTGAACTGTCCGAATTAGGATCAATTTCTAATCTGTTGTTAATAATTGTTATAGGATGTTCGTCTTTTCTGTGCAGTGTTCTCTTCGAAAATGAGCGAAGTTTCTAAAATTACCAAATTTCTCCACAGTATTATTCGATTTTATGCTAAAAATCATGAAACTCACCGTTCCAACTGACGTGTGTTTTGGATTGGCCGAATTTGAGCTTGCCTCATACTTACTACCAGAGCAAGTATTAGATACCGTACGATTATCCTTGTACATCGCTCTGGCACCTAACAAAATTATAAATACAACGATAACTGGAAATTCAAGCAACATCCCAGTGAACATGTTTTATTTCAGCAATATAACATGGAAATTATAATTACTGTCACAATGTTAGTTTCCTGAAACATTGCTGTTATATAAGGTGGAAGGAGCATGTTATGTAACATTTGTTATTTGCTGGTTACATAACTGGTATATAACGGGTACATAACACGTGATATAACATGTTACATTGCGGAGTAGGAAATTTTAACTCACATGTAACGTCAAGGTAATATTACAGGTTACAATCAGTAACATTGCTGGAATATTACTGTGTTCACTGGGATACATTTGCTACATTAAACATTTTGATAAGTAACAGAATGTGATTCTTACCTTTCGAGTGACGCGGAGGGGATCCAACACGAGACCCGGGAGACGAGTCGACTGTGTCATCACAAGAACTTTCCTGATTTAAATCATTGGTCGATGGAGGTTTTTCTGGAAAAATAAAAATAAATCATATTATGAGAATTTTGAATTACTGTGACCGATAGATTTCGAATTAGCTGTTTTCGTTACTTTTTCATGTTACAGAATCGGAGAAGGCTTTTATTTTCGGATATTCCTGCAACAGTGATCACTTTATGGAGTAAAAAAAGGTTTTGGTACGAGGCCAAGATATGAACTTCCATAAATGACAAAACTGAATAAATAAGGCACTCCGAGAGAAAATACCATAACTTGAATGGTTGCAAAGTACTCGAAAAAACTGTTCTGAAATACCAATCGATATATCTATGTAATGGACTATATTTATTTACCCGCATATTTTGATTTACTTGATCGAAGAAAATGCTTCAGATTATACTGTTCGTCAATTTTCATCAACAGTACAGTAGGTCGCATCGATAAAGATCTCGATGGTTTACAATTCTTCTGGAACTTTGGGGCTGAAGTTCTGTTCTGTTCGCTCGTGCTATGCAAACGCTTTGGTGTAGGTGAATTTGTATGGAGTCCATCGTACGGCGATTCATCCGAGCTTGAAGTATAAACGATGGGAGGTTTATTTACGTAGTTTCGCTGCGGCCTCAATACTTTATTGTGAGCTTTGGAGCGCGTAACTCTAATACTTTCTGTTGCCGATCTCTCTGGGACCTCGTCGTCCACTACTCTATTAAAATTAACGTTGCGGCTCGAACGACGAGTTTGTTTCGCGTCATTGAAGGTTGTAGAATTATTTGGTGCATCCGACACAATTTTCCGTTTTAAAGGTGATACAGTCTTCGGAACAGAATTTCGATCTTTCTCAATATACCGCCTGCTTGTAATGTCTTCATCGACATTTGATCGTAACTCGGGTGACTTCACAGTGGAGGATGCAGTTTTCCCCAAGTTACGTGGCACCTTGACTGGAGATGACGTATTGTGATAGCGATTCTGTTCGTCGACTGATGTCTGGTTCGACACTGCAGTTTTCTGATATGCCTTGCGAGATCTTGAGTCATATTCACGTGAATCTCTACTCTTGCTACAGTTGTCTACGCGATTCGAATACATAGAACGCGCACCATCGCGTCCATTTGTTGGTAATCGGGCAGGCTCAAATGATCGAACTGTATTTCTCTGGTCTCTTGCTTTATGTTCAAAGTTGTTTGTATTATTCTGATGCAGCAATGCAAGTGCAGCTATGTGATTGATGCAATCGATCGATCTAAGTATCGTGCCGATGTAATTATACGGGCACTTTATATCTTCGAGATAACTGCAAATGGTATCAACGGTATTACGTGAAATTAAATCCTGGCCTTTCAACGAGTCGATCGCGTCGAGTTCTACAGGACAATTCTCTAATGCTCTCATTTGTTCGACGTCACTGATAAGATGATTGTCCAAACTTGGAGTTGGAATATTGGTCTTAATATGTGTACGGGGTGCTTGGTCAAGCAACATATTTGAATGGATTGAAATCCCATTATTATGCTGTTGTGTTCCTTTGGAGACACTTTTTTTTGATTCACGAGTGCTTATCGGTAAACTTTGAACTTCTACTGCTGTTCGGATGCTGGTAATATCTGTAATAACTGTACTGCAATCATGGTCGGTATCAATAAAAGTTTCTGGCCACTTGAAGCTTGGCTGACATCCACCATTAACATAGCTTCTCCAAAGACGATATACATTTTCCCAGTCCGGAGGAAATCCGTGGTAAAATTTCGTTCGTATGTAGACCGGTAGTTCTGTTCGGTCGAAAAAAGTTAGTTGAATCCTTGTTCAATATAAGACAATCAATAATTGAAACAACCCAATGAACACGGTAATGTTTCAGCAATGTAACGGCAATGTTACCGATTGTAACCTTGACGTTGAAATTTCTTACTCAGCAGTATAACATGTTATGTAACGGTTACATTGCAAGATAATAAGCTATATACCAGTTATGTAACCAGCATATAACAAAGGGTACGTAACATGTTTCTTCCACTTTATATACCAGCTATGTATCACAAGTATAACATTGTGACATTACTTGTAACTTCCACGTTATATTGCCGCAATAAAACCTGTTCACCAGGAAATTATCGAATTTGTTACCTTTATGGTTGTCATCAATAGATCCGATCAGATGATATTTGTGACCTGTGATCGACAACAACGTGACGTCATCCAGTCTACGGGCGATCGGTTTACTACGAACGAATTTTTTGCTAAATATACAGAAAATCCCAAATTTATTTCCACATAAATGGCAACAAATGAAATGACGAAACACATTCAACTTTTATACCCAAATATCTACCAACCTTTCCAATTTACCCTTAATGACTATCTGACCCGCGCGGTTCAAGTTAATAGTCCAATTATCAAATACTCTGCCATCCTGTTTTGAAACGTCCAATGTCGCAGATGTCTCCACTATCGACATCGTGTACTCATTTGTTCCTCGCGATGCTAATTCCACATCGGCACAATTATTAAGAACTTGTTTAGGTGATGGCGGTGTAACTGACAAGTATTTCCCAATTTTTCTGCTGCAAGATTCAATATTAACGAGCGAAGCCGTAATTTTTTTTTCACTATCCCGTGCCCGAGTCGTCCATGACATCACGGGAGATAAAATTCTGCGGTCAGAGCTTGGCGGTGGCATCATAATTTGGTCTGCTGATTCTCGGGCTTTTCTTCGCGTACAATTTTTCTTTGAAGCGTTGGTTGCCGACGAAATACAACTGCCTTTGTTTATCGAATGGGGAATAGTGGTGTCTGTCGACACGTCTGAAAATTCACGCCTCGTGACGTCGTTATACATCTTAATATTATTAGATTTCCTCATCCGTTCTTTTCTCAAGAGCTGCTGTAGTTTTTCGAAGCGTCCATCATAATTCAGAACGTCGTGAAAGTCAACCTGTAATTAAAATAAATGCACGATTAATCTTCTATTGGTTTACACACGATATCGATCGTCAAAATACGACAGGTTTTAGGCAAACGAGTGGAATCAAGTAATGACGAGACTCGGTGGTCGAAAATCATTATTCGCATTAAATAACGGATCGTGCGTGTGAATAGTTATCCTGACTTGAAATTGATGTATATACAAGGTGCCTCACATAAAAATTTCCATACATGTAGCAAACAAATATGGTTCTATGAATTCTATGGTTTTCTGTAGACCATACGCGTTTTAGCGTTTTACGAGAATCACCCTGTATATTTACAAAAATTCGCCTATAACAACGCCTTACACACACATATATATATATATATATATATATATATATATATATGTATATACATGCAATATACTTATTATTTATGTTATATTTCAATGTATGATGTATGAAAGGGGTCAATATATTGCTACAAGTTTGAAATATGAAGTTTTACCTGAAGATTTGTAGCGTCCATTTCAAAATTAGGTTAGTTGTCTTTTTCAAATGATTCATGTAATACGACGCATTTCTTGGTACGTATAGTTTCACAATTGAAATGAGGTCTACACATTTCTTCGGACGAAATTGTAAACAAGCAGTTTGATAGTAGAAGTCACGGACGCTGACGGTTACACGTATATTTGAGGTTAATCTATTCACACTCGACTTGCTCACGATCAGTGTTGCCAACACTTGAAATTTTTTCTCCCTAGAAAACTTCGAAAACCCCTAAATTTTCATCAAACCACTTCACATCACTAGGCTAGTGACAATAATCGGCCGAGGGAGAAAGGTGGAAGCACAGAAGACCGTGGGTGGGAGGTATCCGTCGATAGCAGCTTCGCACTTCAACTGAAAAGTGGCATCCCTAGAGTCCTCTTTTCATGCGCAGCAAGCAGCAGCAGCATTTTGGGAACTTACTAGTTATTATTACTAATATCTAGTCACATCTAGTTACTAACTAGTAATATTCAGTAAGTACCCAAATCGCTATTGCTGTGTGCTGCGCATGAAGAGGCACCGTAAGCAATAAACAGCAGCAGCAGTTTGGTAACTTGCCGGATATCACTAATAAGTTACCAGATGTTACTAGATATTACTACTACGATCTAGCAAGTTCCCAAACCACTGCTGCTGCCTACCGCGCCATAAAACGCACGAATAACTGTCATATTATCTATTCTTACTTCCGGGTGGCGCTAGTGGGCATATAGAATTTTCAGAGTCGACACTAACGCTTTCTTGAGGAAAATTCTAGTAGCACTGACCACATCTAAGTATACAGCGCGGTCAGAAAATTTCGGAACGCGCGCGAGGTAACCAGCAAAGACGCAACGTTATACCCGAGCTGAAAACGTCAACCCTTGATGTTGGCGGTCAGCCATCTGCAGCTGCAGCCACGTCATATTTGTGTGTTGTTCTGTCGGATCCGCGAGGATTTTCACCCGATTTTCTCGTGATATTGAGTTGCGAAAAAAAAGCTAGGATATGAATATATTCCGGCTTCTAGGTGATCTTTCGCACCTTTTGGCCATTATCGTGCTACTCCTTAAGATATGGAAAACGAGAAGTTGTGCCGGTAAGTAACGACGACTCAAATCCGCCAGATCAAATTCGCACGACGCTATTGTAACCTGGATTCGCACAAGGATACCTCCTGCATCCTCGACCCTTTTCAACATCCCAACACCCTCATTCCTCTGATTTGTCAGCCTCTGTCATGATATTTTACAGCTATACTTGCATACACAAAACCCTTATGCTGCGTCCACCTACCATGCTACCGGATCACTCCGTTCAAATAATATATTGGTACCAATTAGCCTCCAACCGAAGTTTCGGTCTCGACAACCAAAACATGTTTCAGTCGAAGGTTAGGTCTCGGTCAAATAAGCCCCGAAAGTTTCGGTTGTGCAGAAACTTATCTACCCGTAATTTGGGACCAGATTTGGTTCGCCTCGGTTGCGCTTGGCTCAGTTGGTAACGGCGTTGTTCGTAACGTAGCATTTGCCACGTAAGATCTCGTTAATTCTGAGACTTATAAAAATATTATTGCGCTGAAGGAGAGAGACTGCTTTGTTGGTACTCAATAAGTAATTCCTGGCATAACTATTCAATAAGACAATTGTATTTCTCGACTATCTGCAAAGTGGTTCCTTACCAAGCACGATTAGAATTGTTGATTGATGTTGGAAAAATGTTACCTACTTCATAATTTTTGTCCTTTCTTCTATTTGGCAAGTAAATAAAAGAAGGACGACGACGTATGATCATAAACTATGAGTAATGTTTCGAGGCCGTCCGATTGTCATTTGTTAAAATTGAAATTCGGAATACCTCTTTTTTCAACTTTAATAAGTGCACTTGTTTCATTGGATACCACCTACACGACTTACAAGTGGTTTATTGTTCGCGTGTAAAGAAATAACGGTCCATTGATATTTTTGTTCATAATATTCAACGATTTTAACATATCTATGAAAGTTTCGGTTTCGGTTTCGGTTTCGGTTTTGGCCAAACTAGAATCAAAGCCGAACTTTCGGTTTTGGCAAAAAAAACAGGTTTTGGTCGGACACTAGTTCTAATATTCCAGTTTCTTTAATCTGCATCTATTTATAGGTATCAGTGGAAAGTCCCAGATCTTATTTGCGATCGTCTACACCGCACGATACCTAGACTTAGTAACGACTTACATTTCGGCGTACAACACCTTCATGAAGGTGATCTTCTTGACAGCATCGTACGCGACTGTCTATTTGATGTATCTTAAATTTAAAGCTACCTACGATCACAACCATGACACGTTCAGGTACGAACATTGAATGCAAGCTACTGGCTCGAAACATCGTATTGTCTTTGTTTAACCGACGTTATGTTATTTTTTAGAATGGAGTTCCTTGTTTTCCCGAGCCTGGTATTGTCGCTATTGATAAACCATGATTTAACGCTAATGGAAGTTCTATGGACATTCAGCATTTACTTGGAATCTGTGGCAATTTTACCGCAATTGTTTCTGGTCTCGAAGACAGGCGAAGCGGAGAGTATCACCAGTCATTACCTCTTTGCTCTTGGGTCGTACAGGGGTCTCTATTTATTGAACTGGATTTATCGTTACTACGCCGAGAATCATTACGATCTGATCGCCATAGTCGCCGGTCTCGTGCAAACTGTTCTCTACTGCGATTTCTTTTATCTCTATATCACCAAAGTTCTCAAGGGCAAGAAACTGCAATTACCCGCCTAATGAGTATTAATTCACAGTACAAGTACATGATGCGCTGTTAAAAAGTTATCCTGCCCGACCGAGTATCGTCAACGTGCCCTTAACGTGGCAAAAACGGGGTAGAAGTCGTCAATTTGTAACGCTTGGATATAAGCTACTTGAATTGAGCTTAAATCTAATTCTGATTATCGATTGATCTATCCCTTTCTTCATCCGAATTGAGATATTTGATTTGTCTTATTGTGCATTGTAAATACTAACAACACATGGTTGTAAAATTAGTATGTCAGGGCTCACGAAAAGGAATGAAAAAAAAATTAAACAAAACACTAATCACCTCGCCGCACATATTAATGATGCAGCGCAGAAGACTGTTGCGGCGGCACGTTGCATCGTTCAATAGATCGAGTGAAAATTAGTATCGGATGTTTAAAACGGGTAGAACGAATAGAAAAAAAATTGCTGATTGTAACTTTAAGTTGTTATATTATAATTTTAATTATTTCAATATGACTATAATAATTACAAATTGTACACATTCAATAAAACCAAAAGTCCAGTAAAGCTCAAGTTCATATTTCGGCTTTATTTTTTCACGATTCAATTATAAAGAGAGCTTATCCGCATCGCTCCGCTATATGTTTGACCAGGTGCGTAATGTGTACCTTTTCCCCGATCGTTGTTAATTGACAATTGACTCGTACAATGCCGTTCGTCAGACTTTGATTATCTAATACTACTATGTATGGTACTATCAATAGCTTGGCATCATTTAGATCCGATGATACAATCGTATTCAGATTAGCAGCTCTTAATTGATTATTCAAGAAAACAGCTAATAGATTGGCATCTTTGCCGTCAGATTGGTTTGCGTAAATCAATGCCTTGTATGGTGCTAATTTTGGATGAATATATAAGCTCTCGTTATCTTGGTTGTATCCATCGCACAAAAATGTCAAGAACGCGAGCTCCAAAGACGTGGTATGTTCCACGACCTGCGCCTCTCGTAGTAAAGTACTCTGAAAAGCCTGTAACGAAACAAGAAAACTTGATTTGATTATTCCTTTCAACAATGGCTAATACGGTTACCCAATGAACATGGTAATGTTGCAGCAATGTAATGGCACTGTTGCAGCAATCTTACCGATTGTAATACGTAATATTACCTCGTCGTTACATGTAAGTTAAAATTTCATTCTCAGCAATATAACGCGTTTTCTACCCGGTATATAACAGTTATATTGCGAGATGATACGTTATGTAACCAGCATATAACATATGCTATGTAATATGATCCTTTGACGCTACATACCAACGATGTATCAGAAAAATAACACTGTGACATTACATGTAACTTCTATGTTATATTGCTGCAATAAAACGTGTTCACTGGGTACCTAGGGGATGCTTTTGATCAAACATACCTCCGAATCACACGCATTTTTCACATATGATATTGTTTCCACAGTAACATCTCCGAAGCTAAAGTTAGATTTGATGTCAATGACCTCTGCCTTCTCATCGTTACCCGAATTACTCAGCGTAAATCGAGACGGCGTAACTGCAAACCTACGCCACCAAGTTTTTCGCTCCTGTTGTTTTTTATAGAACAAATCCTTAGCTGCATGTTTGTCAACAAAGGTAGATACTTTAATTAACTGATGTTCATGGACTTTTGGCAAATTGAACATCTCCTCGTATCGTGCGTCCTCTGCTCGTGCAGTTTCTATCGTAGCAAGACCAACCGGCAAGTTGACATTTCTTTTTTCCTCGAGGTACCGCAGAATTCTGGAAGCATCGGTGTTTTTACTCAAGAATATATCGTACCTTTGCGTCGTAACACAATGCTGAAACCAGTTGTTCTCTATATTTCGCAACAGCAACCTTCCGGTCGGACCAAATAGCCATTCTCGATTAGTGGGACTTAGAAAAGCATCGCCCACGATATTGAGAACTTTTTGTGCAGACATTGCGACGAATTATGGTCCGGAGATTGGAGAAATTATTTTATTCTTCTCGTTTTGTCAGAACGACAGGAATATTGCCTACCGGTGCTACGAAATACCCTTCGTCGGTCACCGCGGCATTTTTCAAAACTTTAGCCGGACAACCACCATCGGTGACGTTATCCTCTCGTAACTGGAGCTTTTCGTTTTCTAAAACAGTATACATGGGTTGTGTGCCCTCTGGAATTTCGATTTCCTGGAGTTGTCTGGCAAAACGTATCGCTGCCTCTAATCGCTTCACACTTTCTTTGTTCTCAAAATTTACCAAAGATAACCTCTCCAACTGCTCAATCAATTTCGGCGATACCTGAACTCTGTCCTCGGTGTGTTTAGTGGAACTTGATGAATTTCTTCGAAAATTTCTCAGATTATATCTTCTTGGCGTACGAATTGCCAGACTGAATTTGTCCATTACAATTCGTTTATGTTGTTTTCCAAGTTTTGGATATACCGATTTTGGATATACGGATTTGAATGTTCGGATCAGCATTCTGCAGATCACCTATGCATGCACACCTCGGCCAACGATACTATTCGTGGATACGAATAACCTATTTTTTATTATCCACCAATCAGAAATGGAGAGAAAGAAGATGTTCAATCATTTTATTTCTTTTAAGCTGGCGTCCATGGTCCGGAATTTTACAATCCAATCAGAGGCGTTGCGGCCATTACGCGCCCAGTATAACGGTGCCTTTTCATGAGAGGCTAACTTTAGCGTCGACGCTCTTTTTCTAGTAATATTTTAGTCATACCAAAATATTAGCCTCCATGAAAACCGTATTTTATCGTCAAAATAATATTTACATGAATGCTTAAACTCAAAATAGAACGGGACAAATTAATAAAACGGTCCCGTGCAACACCGCGACATGCCACTGCTTGATTGGAGTAGTGCACGGTGGTGCACGGTCGGTCCACGTGGGACCACCTCTGGTAGCGCAGCAGCCGAGATTAAATGAACAAGGTTGCGTGAACTGGCTACATAGTTACAGGTTATTAAAGTCAAGTAAAGGTCTACCACCTGTCACCATTGAACTTAAGTGCATAGCTCTATGCATCGAGCTAAATGTTCTATGCGTGCCCCGTAAAAAATTCGCTAGATCAACCATCAGACACGAATGATGTGCGCAAGTTTGGCACATGCAATGTCAACGCTAGCAGAAGATGATGAAAAGTTGCGAGATGTTCTCCAACTTTTCTTACTACCCGATTATAATATCGTGTCAACTACCTATTTTGACATTTTGTTGTCACACATAGCAGAGAGAATCCCAGCTCAAGGTCAGATATGCCATGACGCAAATATTTGTTATAAACACTTGATATCTTCAAATCCTAACCTCGGGTTAAGTATGCGAATAGCATTAAGTATTCATAGCACGATGAGAACTAAGTACAAATCAAATGATTCCAAATTATCAAGGTATCCAGTAATGAGCATAACACTGTGAATTGCTTTCGAGACTATGGAAAGGTACAAATTTGTGTCCGAATAAAGTTTCGGTTTTGGTATCGGTTTCGGTTTCCGATTCGGTTTTGGTTACGTTTCGGCAAGAATAACATTTTTCAGCCAAAGGTTTGGTTCTAGATTCGGTTTTGGTATCAATTTCAGTTTCGATTTTGGTTTTTGTAGCATGTGGCAAAAAACTAACATGTTTCTGCCAAAGGTTCGGTTCGGGTAAAAAAATAGGTTTTGGTTGGACACTAATAAAAATACTATATTTTCACAGCACGTTGTTTGTTTTCCAGGTGATCCTTCGAACAACAGTACCGTAGACGTTTTACAAAAATGGATCTCACAAGCATTGGAGACCTGGCATGCTGGAACGCATCCGTGTCAGGCATTGGTTTCATTTACCATTAAATTGGTGGGATTACTGGGACGCAACAGCGTTGCATTTTCCAATTGGTACAACGATGGTACTATTACTAAAGTGTGCACGACGCTTCGGCTTAGAGAGGATGGATTATCTGCCTCCATAAAAATGGCGTATATAACAATGCTTTTGGAATTTATCGATCATGAGTCGGGTAGAAAATGGATCATTGAAAGTGGTAAGATGAAATAATATGTGGGGGAATCATTCATCTATGCTTATTTTCGTCGAGCAAGCTGCCCTTGTATGAAGAGTTGGGATATATGATCTCGTTCAGAACTTTTCCCTACATATATATCTGTTTATTTCCCTGATTACTATCTGTTTTTGGGCCTTTTGTACTTACTGTACAACAATACACTCGTGCAAACTATACTGAAATATCTATTTCATGAAAGTTTATCAATTTCAAGTATCAGTCGTGACAAAACTATTTATTTTGATAAGAATTAAATTAACCCGTTATGGCCCGGGCAAACGCTGTGCTAGACAGCATTAACCCAACTAGGCAAATGAGAAAAAAAAATCTTTTATCATTGAGAATTGTTTATAAAAAGTTATATACCAGTTATGTATCACGAGAATAACATTGTAACATTACCTGTTACTTCCATGTTATATTGACGCAATGGAACGTGATCACTGGAACAAGACAAAACCTTGAACTTCAATAGATCAGTGATTCCTCTCACACGATCAAGCTATACTAGTATCTACCGAACTATCTAATTTGACGTTGTTGATTTCTGCACACGACCTTGAAATCTGAAAAATACCCTGGGTGATAGTCGATTACCATTTTGAAACAGACCGACTAATGGAAATGCTACATTGCTTGCAGGCACCTGGAAGGACATTATTCATTTTTGTCATTTGAATCATACGCTTTACCTAACGAGAGAGAGTCAAAAATTCGTTTGCAAATTATTGCAACACGAAACGAGAAATGAAGAGTTTTGTAAAGAAGTGATCTTATTGGTGGCAGCCCCGTTGATAAATACGTTTGGTGAACAGCTTCATCCAGCGCTGGAAGAGAATTACTTGGATGAAAATAAGCTTCTGATTCCAACGATAGATCTGATGACAGTGATTCTAGAAAATACACTCTTCGTTGATAGGGACAATGTAATACCTCGTCTCATACAATCATCGACGGATCTACATTCACGGATCAAAGGATTATTTCAAACGTGTATTAGTACAACGTTTTTTTCGCATACAATGAAATTAATGTATTTATTACAATTCATGATGCTGAAGGAAGACATACACGAAGCTGGCAACGTAGCGAATTTGGAAATTTTAAAAAAATTCTCCCTCCACGTGGGCTACATCCATTCGATGTTGATAGCGAAAAATTATATCTTGGATTTGGTCAAGGCAGCTAAATTTATTTTGATTTACTGGAAGAAACTCTGTTGTCTTTATGACTTCGATTCACTAACACCGTTGAAAGTCAAACATCAGTGCGTCGTGATCATGGTACGTTATATCAGTTTTTTTAACACGCTTTTATTAGCTTGGTTCGTATGGTTGTATGTAACAAAAGCTTCGAACGCATACCCATATTTATATCTATCTATCTATTCATCCATCTATCTATCTATCTATCTATCCATCCATCCATCTATCTATCTATCTATTCATCCATTCATCTGTCTATCTATCTATCTATCTATCTATCCATCCATCTATCTATCTATCTATATATTTATCCATATATCTTCTAACTATCCATCTTTGAATATAACAATAAAGTGATTAACGTTAAAATTAATGTCATTGTACATTGTGCGTTATTAAAGCGCGTTTTTTAGTTTGTTTGAACTATTATTAATACTTGACAATAATGAACTTGATACATGTTCGATATAAGTCTTACATATTATTTCTAACAATGATCCTACGACGTGATCAGGTAATCCCGCTGGTCGGCTGTATATGTAAAGTTGATTCTGATGAAGATATCATCGAAATATTTGCACAGAAGTTGTTCCACATTACTTGCGAATTCACCCAACGATTGTGTTACATGATGCGCGATATTCTGTTAAAAAATTGCTTACCCATCGAACAAATAGTGAAAAGCACCATTCAAATAATATTGGATACTGTCGATATTATGGATAGAGTAAGTGTAGTAACTTTCGACATTATGTACGTTAGTTGAGTTGAATTTTATCTCCAGAAATAATGTTCAACGATTTTGTCCAGGACCTTGCCGTGATAATTTCCCAGTCGATGGTTCACCTACTGAAACGATTCGTATCAGATGGCAATGGCCAGACGAACAGTGTCAACAGTGATTCTCCATGCGCGATCAATAGTACCCGAAGTGAAAATGATAATCCTATAAAACTGAAAATAAAAAATAGATTGGAGGGAGATCTAATCGCTCGGTGTCCGATCGTTCTATCAGCGCTACTGGATGGTCTAGCTACTCTGACACGAAAATTCAAATTGAAATGGCAAGAATGTTTGGAAACTATTTGTATACTTTCCTTGTCACAGGAAATCCTTCGGCATCCCAACATAACTCCTAAGGTATTGATTTCCATTGATTGTTTCCAGCTTTGATTTTAACTGACTATCGCATAGTCCATGTTGCTTGCGGTGGAACGATAAATGTTTGTAGGCATGTATCTAATTGCGAATACCTATCAGTAATTCTGATTCTACAGTTATGTGTTCAAGCACTGACCCTGGCCAAATTGGCGATCCAAAATTTCATGGCACCAAATCTAGCGCTACTGGTCAATTCTGAAAGTCACATGGATGAAATTGGACCTGTTCTGTACAAGAGAATACACGATCCAAACTGGGAGGTTCAAGACAGCGTTTTGGAAGTAATCAACACTATCGCAACAATCTCCGAAGAAAGTTCGTCACATACGTATTAGAGTGGTCCAGAAAAAAAAACATTTTCTTTTCCTTCTAGTCCTATCATCTCAAGAGTTTCTCCAAGGTATAAAAAAATTCTCCCCAAAGACCAGCTTGATATTTTTAGAGAAACTTAGAGACACTTTTGAGATGATAGGGAAAAATCTTTTTTTTTGGACCACTAATACATATCAATATGTTAATCTTTATAAATTATTTAAAACTATAATTTGGATTTTCCCACTTCAGAGTATCCAGCCTTCCAAGATTTGCTCTTGATTAATGGTTTTTCGCAAGTAATCGTTGACATCGTCTGTTCGGATGGGGAAAGTTACGTTCGAGCAACCGCATTGACGTGTATTGTAGTTTTCGTGAGGATCGATAAACTATGGGACAATGTGCTCTGTCATCTAAATTTACCTGTAACGTCACGAATCAATTACCCTACTTTCCAAACATTCATTACAATAACGTGGAATTTTTCCCCGCGAACAAACTAAATACACTTTTTTTTTCCAGAAAATAGTCATGAATATATTGGCAACTGAAAGCGAAGCGATTGTCCGGAGAGAGGCTGTGATGCTAATGAAAGAGTTGTACCAATACAGGAAATGGCCGTAAGTGCTGCCAATTATGATACTTTAATCGAGACGTACCTTTTATTTTGCACACCCTTTTATCAGCTTGGTATGTATTAGACCTCCCTAGAAATTTTTTTTTTGTCTTTAGCTCGCACCAGCTGCAACTATTACTAGTATTATAACTTGGTTCCTAGCACAAGATGAGCTCTGCACGACGAGTCTAAGAAGCGCCGCTCGAAGGATTTATTTTTTATATTTGATTAACGCATAGAAAATTGACTTCTCACATTGAAACGTATATAATTTCGTTTTAAATACACAATACGATTCAGAACTCTTAGTTTACATTTTCGTAGGCTTAATAAAATTATGGCTCCAGTAGAATGTTTTGTTCGACCTCTAAGTATACTTTCTATGAGGATGCGAATCAGCGATTTTTAAAGTATTATTCACCTTAGAAAGAAAGCTACGAGGTTTCGAGCTCAGAAAATCAATTTCTGATGTGTTAATCAAAGGTAAAAACAAATGTTTCTTTCTGGGGTGGTCTAGTATATATGTTTGTTTATATGTAACATAATCTGCAAACGTGATGTCGACTTACTTCGGCGGGTTGAATTAAATTGAAACTTTGCACACGTCTCAAGGACCGATGACAACTCAATAATTTAGAACAAAAAAATAGAATAAAAAATCTTTTTTAAATTCAAATTTTTAAAGAAAAAATTGATTTTGTTTAACAATCCAAATTTGAAAATCTTGAAGTACTAAAAAATAATAAAATAAATTGTAGTTTAAAAAAACTAAAAAACACGCTTTAATGGTAAATTGAATCAAAAAGTAAAAAATAAATTTCAATATATAAGTAAAGTAATTAACGAGGAAATTAATGTCATTGTAAAAAAGTGTGGCTTTATTGTTGTTACATTGTTTTTTAATCTTTTTAAAGTATAATTTATTTTCCATTTTTTAGTTCAATCTATCATAAAAGCGCGTTTTTTAGTCTTTTCAAACTATGATTTATTCATTTTTAACAACGGATAATGATAAACCTTGTTTATTTGTAGGAGATCAACGATCGACGAAATGGTCAAGACCATGGCAGCTGCGGCTGTTTTGGACCTTCATTGGGAAGTGAAAGTTAATGCACTCGAATTTTGGCGTCAGTTCATGAAATCCCACATGAGTGACCAAGGAATGCTCGACGGAACATTTCCAACGGTGACGTTCTCCAAAGAGCACAAAAAAATAGTAACGCTCAACGAAGATGAGATAAAGCGACGAATTTTCAAAGCGCTAGACGAACTAGCCAGTCACAACTGCCTCGGAGTAAGTTTCCCCTTTCGAGTTTCGGGACCAGGGTGTCTACGAGTCCTCCGCCATTTTTGCTGCTTGAACGTGAACATTGCAAGTGTGATAATTGTTCAGCTATAAACCTGAGATCTTTTCCTTTCTTGGAGCTTCAGAATAGATCCCCGTGGAAATAATGAAGAAAAAATATTTTTCAGTTTTTTATTAGCAATTACTGTAGTTGAAAAATTCAAAACTGTAATTAATCATTCACATTTTTTTTTAATTTTCATATTTCTAAATTTTCATCTCTTGTTCAAAAAATGGTTATAAACAAACGCGTTGTTTATACGGTAATTAGCCTCTTTTCCGGAATTTCTTTTCTGGAATCCTAATTGTTGAAGATTAAAAAAAAATCTTTCCTTAAAAAAAATTTGAACACTTATGGAAGTTACATGTAAGTTTGAATTTCCTCCTCAGCAATATAACGTGTTATGTAGCCGGTATATAACAGTTATATTGCAAGACAATACGGTATATACCATTTATGTAACCAGCGTATAACAAATGCTACGTAACACGTTCCTTCCACGTTATATACCAGCTATGTATCACAAATATAACATTGTGACATTACCTGTAATTTCCATGTTATATTGCCGCAATAAAACGTATTCACTGTGGGATCGTTGAGTCCCGAGGGGAAATACTTGTAGACACCTTGGGGAAGTACAAAGATTGGAATTAATGTCTACAAAAATTTGCATCATAACTAATAAACTCATAACGTACAGGTACTTTTAGCCACATTGGACGACGAAAGTGACTTTCAAGTCTGCAAAGCTTCGGCAGAGCTGATCACTAAGATGAAACATTTCTTCTCTGAATACAAAATTACTGAATGTACGAACAAAGACACATCTAAGAGGGGAACTTGCACGAGCGAAGATAGCCTAAGGGAAATGCCGTGCAGTTCTAAAAATGGTTCCGAAACCAAATCGTCTACCAAAGAGCCTCAGTTGACGAAGGATGTTATCGACCTAATTGTCAATGCGGATGACATGAATCTCTTGGCTTCAGTCTACAACAAAACAATGAATATGGAAGGTGACAAATCACAAGTGGAATACAACAAGTTCGAATTTATTTCCTCCGTCAACACGAATGACTTTCTACATTCCATACTTCATCGCGATATCGAAGCTTATATCGAGGAAAAGAATCGCTGGCTCAAAACATACACAAATAGTTTTACCTCTGTGATCGACGATATCATCACCGCTCATCATTCCAAGAACATAAACGCAATGGATTGTTATTGAATAATAAACTCTTGCAAGAGTGAATATAAATTTCTATATGATAACGTTCGAATGGATCATCGTTAGAGCGGTCAAAAAAAAAAAAAGAAAAAACGTTTTGTTCCTATCATATTAATTATGGATTATTGAAATATACGAGGTCCAAGAAACTGAAGCTCGAGCAAAAAATCAGGATTTAGCATTCGTATATTTGTTGGATATCCTATGATCTATGTTTATTAAATGCACACAAGCTCCTGTATCTTGCATAGGATATATTTCAGAGACACAAAGATATTTTGTTACGGTGTTTTGATATCATTGCACTACAAGTGAGTTGAGAATTACGTAGCCTTTTTGAAGTAACTAGTCTTAAGACTTGATGACTGCTGTCGTGGCTGATGTATCATATATAGATATATATATGTCGATAATCACACAAAGAACAGTCCACGTTTTTCACACTTTTAATACAATATTATAAAATCTAACATGGCGATACAAACAATTATTTCATTACAAAGCAATAAAAAAAATCCAGAACAAATGTTTATGCCTTACACTTTTATTAAACATGATTAGGGATAAAAATGTCAACATAGCATATTGGGAACGTGATAAAAACTAAAATGAGACTCAACAGAACTCAAAACAAAGCTTCACACTCGAGTATCGAAGTGCATGAACTAAAAATGATAAAATCTCTTCATTCAATTCTATAAATAATATGAGTCGCGACATAGATCACGCTAACGAATAAAATCCTGAAAATTGGTACCCAATGATAGGAATTTCTAGGGTCGATCTGTGTAAACTTTACACGTTTAACGTAACGATTAAAACTAAAAGAAAATACATGTAACAAAAATATAGTACCGTAATTTGGTGGAGATATATCTGCTAAGCAGTAGCTCTTTTACTTGTAGTCTTTGGATACTGGATAAATACGAAGTACACGAGAAGAATAATAGATTAAGACCAAACTCAAGATTTACTAGCAAACTACCGATCACAGATTTGTGTTAGTTTTGCGTTCTGAAAATACATCGGCTCGTTCTTTGTTTTTCTCTTGGTTGTTATCGAAGGTGACAAAATTGTTCCATGGATTCAAGAAACTAAGGAAAGTAGATTCGTTGGAAACGTTAATCATTAGATTATTTCTCGTGCCTGGACTAGTCGGCATGTCATTACGTTGCGCAGGAATTTTTTTTTCATCGCATTGCTCGATACGAGTAGTGTGTTTGTGGCGAGCGGAAGCCAAAGGTTTCGTCCAAGTTTGTTTGGATTCTTTCAAGACATTATTTTGAACGGTGATCCTGTGCTCGGAACTTATATCTGTTTTTTCTGTAACCGAACTATTCGGTTCTGTTTTCAGTGGCGTGCAATTTTCTTTGCATATGGAAACGACGTCGGTTGCATTTTCAATTTCATAGCGTACGTTACGGCTGTCAGTGATCAGCTGCGATTGTTTTTTATTAACTTTATTCTTTTGACAATTTACATTATTATTTTTGCCATGCATGTGTTTTTTCCCATACGAGTTGCCCGACGAACTACGTCTGGGCTGTTCAGTGTCGTGTTTACTCGTTTTATTACTCGCGTACATCAGATTGTTTTTTTTCACCCATCTTTTGCTGGCAGACAAGTCGTCGCAGATACCCTCGACGCTCTTCAGAAAAGACTCGTCGCTAATTTGTGGAAGTTGGGAAAATTCCACTTCTAAATTGGTCGGTTTGTACGACGATATTGCTGACTGGTAAACCGGGACTCGAAGTGGTTCGCATTGTTTTTGAGGAACCTGATTGGAATACTTGTCGACGGGTTTGATAACAGACACATTTTTTACCAATGTAATGTTGGTCTGCTGGTGCAACGACGCCTTACGGCTAACTAGCATATTATTATTGCCGGTATCGATCTGTAGTGGCCTGTCATCTCGAGCATTCTGTGGAACATCCACTTGCCTGGCATCTCCATAATTTTGAAAATGTACAGGGTGATTTCTGTCCGACGCGAAGTCGACGGGCAGACTAGTGGCAGGTAGAGCGTTTTGGATATCGAATAGTTCACGCAGAATGATTATAGACCAGGATAACTCCTCTCTTGTGTGCCGATACATTTGATGATGATGAAGTTCGCCTATAGAATTAGTCATGGCTCTGCAGATGGTGCAAACATAGTACATCCGAGCTGCCATCCTGTTTAACAAAAGACAATCGTTGTTCGATTTTTCGGTTTTAACGGATTCTCAGCATTGATATATACTTAGATTTTAAATACTTATGGATATTCAAGCGTACAGAAGTGAGGAGTGGGTATTTATTGCTAGTAAACGTACCTTCTCCAGATGAATACTAAAAATCACTCGCAACAACACTCGGTAAAACTAGCACGTAACGGTCGTCAACACGTGTTTGGTAGAATATGAAATGACAATTACGCGCCAAGCCCGAATTCAAACGTCGAACGAAATAGATGCAGTGCCGGCTCTAGGGCCACTGGTGCCCCGAGCAAGAATAGGCGGCGTTCACTTAAGGAAATCATTGTCGAGCGTTAAGTTTTTACTAATTTGTAAGTTAAGAATTCCATCTTTCCTTTAGCGTTACCCAGAGCTCACGACGTGGATGTAGAAAATTTTATAGCTCCTCGTTTGTCTTTTCATTCTTTTTTAAATCAGTGAGGATTAAAATAAGTAGGAAATTTAATTCCAAACAACTTCGGTAACAACCATTTTTTTCGTAAAATTGAAAATAAACGAGTTATTCAATAAACAAAAATCCATACTCAAATCCAAGATGGCGGATGATGCAACAGGGTGCGAATCCCGAAAACTGAAATGTAGGTTGCCAGTGCCCCGCCCCCCCAAATTTGGAGCAGCGGGCCGTTGCTCTATCACGTCCCCTACTAACGCCGGCACTGACCAGTGGCGTAGCATGGGGGTGGGCGGGGGGGGGGGGAGATAGAATACTTCCCAATTCTTTGTACTTCACTGTACGAACGAGTGTTTCTCTCTCTTTAATTTATTCAATCGTGTTTCAGTTTCTATGAGAAAGAATTTATTAGAAAAACAAAAAAAACACCAACCACTTCGTTCTGTTTGAAATACGAACGACGGTTAAATTATTTGGATAATGTTCATACAAAAATATTAAAATCGGAGGAAAAATACTAAAAATTGGAGGAGTGAGACCACAACTACCGTATCGCGCGATTTTTGTATGTATAGTGAAGAAACAATATCACATTGGTTGAGCATAACGATTTCCTTAAGTGGGCGCCGCAAAATTCTTGTCCGGTGCATCAGTAACCCTAGCGCCGCTACTGCCACTGCCAGTGAGCATGATACTGCGCTTGAAAACATAAGAAGCACGCAGCGTCCGCGGCATCGAGCGCGAGGTGGACTGTGATTGGTCGGAAATTTCCAGGGGTTGCAGCGTCGCTTGTGATTGGCTCGGCGGTGAGAGACTGACATGCGAGAATGTTCATGTGTATTCTCGTATGTCTCGTCGCTGTCGCCCGTTCGACCTGCGGCGGGTTGATTCGGCTCGTATGTAATTTAGGTTTCTAGCAGTTTCTAGTTAGTTGTGACGGTTGTGACTGTGTACAACACGACCGGTGGATGAAAGCGGCGTGTTGCGAACTCTACGCTCGGAAGGAGACGCACTATCGAGAGTAACAAATTCTATCGACACAACAATGTCATATTATTTCCGGGACAGACCACGGTTCTGTGACAGACTTCGCGGCAGTTCGGGTGATGATTTTATGGAGGCTCTCGGACGACAGTTGGATCAAGAAAGTAAATCGTTTTTCGAACCTACGACAGGGAGAACTTCGCGCGAGCGTGATCCTTTCGACCGGCACACGGGATTCTCAAGGGTGAGCAATCAACAATATCATACCGACAACTTTCACGCTAAAAGTGCGCGTGCATCATTGTACGTGCGAAGGACTTACGTAACGTGGGTTTGAACAACAAACGATGATCGTTGACAGTTGCGAATCAGCGTGAAAAACGTGCTGTGTCCATCATCGACGTTATCGGATGAATACCACGATCGTTATATCAAAATCTCGTTTGTTATCTCAAAAAAAAAAAGAAAGTCGGAATTGTTAGTCACAGCAAGGGTCTAAAATTTATATCTCCAAATGTTTTCTTGCGATCGAAACATTATTATTTCGGCGTTTAGACCTTAACTGTCAACGTTAGGTCCATAAAGGTCCGTTTTTCACGTTTTCATTTTTTCAATAATTATGTTGGTCGAACAAGGCAGAAAATCGGCAGGATAGCGATTGGTTCTTGAACTACGATAGATAACGAAGTTACATGAGTTTTTCCAGATTACTGTACAGATTCCAGAGTACTGTAGAGTAGTTTATTAAGCACTGATGTTACCAGTTAAAGGTGTCGCTAAGACGTTACCAGCTACGGGTTAAAAACCTATGTTCGCGTCTTTGGCACGATCTGGATACTAAGTACCAACATATTTAATACTTTATAAAGTGCAAGGTACTAAATACTGGAAAGTTTCATACTTGAAAACTTCAAAAATAGAAAGTATGTTCAATCTCTAATATTTTACAGTTTCAAAATACTAGGTATATTCAACATTCAGTTCATAAAGTAAATTCAAATACAAAGTAGTCGTGTATTTAGTTACTTAATACGTGGTATTTATCTAGAATGGCAAATTCAGAATGAACAAAATATTATGTTGATTCAAACTTTTATAAGGAGTTGTGAGTTGGGAGTTGGATAGACACTCATTTGAAAAAGTACAACCACGAGTTGGCCAAATAATTTATTGTAATTTTCTAAATTCATCAACATATTCCATTAGGGAATAAAAATATATCAATGTACATTCCAAAACAAGTATACTTTTCGGAATTTATCTAAAAACGAGTTTCACTATCATCGAGTACTCTTCTTCGGAACAAACATTTTTTATCTGTATTGTTTCTATGTACGGTGACGTCCGGAGCACAACTAGTAGGTTACAGATCGATTTACCTTTGTTTTCACCTTTTTCACTGGAAATATGAGTATCAATTAGCCACCAATGTAGTGGTATATGATACGGAATTGATAGTAGGATGGCACAAATATTTCTTCCACGTATCATGAATGATAAATGAATATTTAACTAACATCGCCAACAACCATTATTGTAGTCGCCTACAACCGAAAAATCCAATCCATATCTGTTTAATCTACACAGTATACAGTCAGAAATATCCTTATGATCGTATAGTTTTCCTACGAACTCCCAACCCAGATCAAACCGTAGATTACGGTTATTACAAGCTACAAATTTAATTATAATTTCAAGAATCACAACTCTCTGTATACTGTATAACTAAATGTATTTTCATTGTGCATTAGTAGGTGCTTTATCGGCTTGGCGGTGTTCTACGAAAATTCAAAAATTGCCCCTTGAAATAGAAAAACAATTTACTAATAAGAGACTCGAGATATACAGATAAGCTTTGTGCTGGTATCTATAAAGCTATCATATCATCGCTCTGCTAGGCAATTATAGTTCTCGACCAGTATGTATTCATATCACGGCGATGAATTTATATTTGGAGTCTCATAATTGTTCGGTAGGTTGCAATAATGAGCGATGTTGTCGTTGGGAAAAATCTAATCAAATCATAAACTTATCTTTGAAACATACCGCACAACTACAATTCTGTCTATAATACCTGAAATGTGTATATGTATCACCTGTATACTATTCGATTCAGGAACTCTGACTATTTCCTATATCTAACTTTCAAACAAAACCTGTTTCCATTTAGTTCAAGTTCAAGACCGTTCATTTTACCGTTACCACGATTTCATTTGGCTTCCTTGACTCAGGCTTCGTTCGAAAAAATGTAACGAGAGAAAGAATTTCAAACTTTCCTCAGGCAAAGATCAGACTGTGACGTCAAATATTCTAGGATACTCTACTGATTCCAGCTATTAGTTTGGTATAGGAAAACGACCTAGTGAGCATGGCAATGTTGCGGCAATGTAACGACAATATTGCAGCAATGTAACGACAATATTGCAGCAATGTAATGGCAATGTTGCAGCTATGCAACTGCAACGTTACAGCAATGTAACGGCAATGTTGCAGCAATGTATCGGCAATAAGTTAAAATTTCTTACTCAACAATATAACATGTACCCCATATGTAACGGTTATCCTGCAAGGTAATCCGTTATATACCAGTTATGTAACCAGCATATAACAAATGCTACGTAACATGTTCCTTCCACGTTATATACCAGCAATGTATCGCAAGAATAACATTGTGACATTACAATGTAACTTCTATGTTATATTGCCGCAATAAAATGTGTTCACTGGAGATCCTAGTGTATTTAGTTGGTCAGAGCACTTGACCTTGCTATGATTAGTATCACTCCGGTAATTGAATTGATTCTCATTGTAAGTTAAGTGTCTCGTAACCCCACGGCTGATAATATAGTCGGACTAGAAATAGTAATTGCTACTGATTTCTGACGGTGGAAATATCTAGTTACGTTTGCTAATATTTCTATATCTGAAATTATAGTCATGAAAATAACACTGAACGATCAACATACCAGTTTTCTGACGCCACAAAAAAAAGTTTTCGCCAGCAAAAGAAGAAAATTTCCAGATTGTTCAAGATTTTTTATGATTTGTGTCATGAATGTAGTAGTGAACGGAGATCCAATTTAGGTATATAAATTTGATCGGAAAGAACAGCACACGAATGACGAAGTAAAAGTCTAGCGATGCTACTTGAATTCTAAAAATCCTCATGGGTTCTCATCGAACTACCGATCAGCTGGCTTTGGGATCTATCATCTGCAAAGTAGAACAACTTCCATTTTCTATCTGGTCTAAATGCTTACGGTCACGATGAGATACAGATTTTCTTCCTATAACCTTCAGTTGGAGTATTAAGCCCAGATATTTCCACGCTAAAAGAAACCGGACATGAAGCGAATCGAGAGAAGATTAAAAGTCAACTATTCCCCATCACGTTCCAGAACATCACTCACACTTGTGTTTTATTTATTCATTTTTGTCCACCAAAGCTTGATGTTTCCTCAAAAATCATCGATTCGTGGCAAACAACTTGGCTCTTCTCTTGCTCGACGGACCATCGAGCCGTTATATGTATGTACTACGCATTACAGATTCTATTTTTGATGACATATAAAACTCAGCAATGAGAATTGTCCACGCGACAATTTCGAGCGTTCCTTGTTATTTGTTTCCAGATAATCATTCTTCGAATGTGAGAGGGCAATCGTCGGGCATTTTTATCTATATCGCAAATTCCCATTGGCTGAATCGTTGCCAACTCGATTGCGATTATCTCGTCGTTACGTGCTGCGCACAAGAATTTTTCTACGTATTTTTCGATTGGATTTCTACTGTCGAGCTAAGTTGGTCGAAATTTCAAGCTGAATCGCTTGTTGGCATACATGTTACGAGTGCTTATGCTAAGCGACGAAGAACACCGTTGACACGAAAACGCCTTTGCAATACCAAACGATGGCAAATGACTTACCGATTAGAATAACAATCGAGTAGAAACTCGGGTAGCGTTAAGACTCCGTATGGGAAAAAATTAGTTTAAAAAAACTAAAAAAACACTTTATTTTTACTTTTTAGTTCGGTTTACCATTAAAGCGTGGTTTTCATTATGTAGACGAAACTAAAAATTTTTTTCTACAGTAAGTACCTCTCTATTGACCTAACCTTATAAATTCAATAACAACAAAAAATTCGCAAAATGGCGTCGAAAACACGCTGTCGAAATGGACGCATGCTGAAATCGAACTTTTACGCACGGAGTGTCGAAAAATATTGTGCGACACTTTTGTGAAAATCTGATCTCCTCCTCTGTGACCTCTTCGCTCGGGCGCAAACACCCACACGAGGAAAAATCAGTTTCTCGCACTAGTGTCGAAATGTACTATTGTTTGTACGCCGGTGCACTAGGTCTCTATTTATCACTTCGTGACACGCGCATGTATCTGACAGATACATTATATTTCATGAATATTTTATACTGTCTCGAAATTAATTTTGGTTACGTTCAATTTAATATGATTAGAATTGGAGTTAACTTATTTGTAGATCAGGCATATGTAGATTTGAGTAGACTATGTTTTTATCCATATTCCACACATCTATCTATTCCATCTAGTAGGCAAGTTGGTCAGACAGTTGCTAGGGGTTTATTCACAATTGCGCTCAATTGTCAGGGTAAGCTGCTCACGGTAGGGGTTGTATCTCTACTGTTGGCTCAAGCGGCTCGCTTCATTTATCGGGTCCGTCACGCGTACTTACTCGCGGGAGCACAGCGCGGCGAGTCGCCCTCCCACGGCGGCGGCGCGAGGCTCCCCCGTTCACGTTCCTGCGGGCCAGCCATGTAGGCTATTGATTTGGTCTATTTGATTTCGAATAAATAAATATAGTAAATATAAATATATCTCGATAATTGAATGACATACATATTTGGTTGATAGAAAAAAATTTTTAGTTAAATTAAATAAAACGGGATTGAATAGACGATTTTCGTCGACTTGACTTCATTTTTCTCTGGGGGTAGAGTGGCCGAACCCCTTAATCAACATCGTATGCAGACTCGTGATGAATCTTGCGATACAACACAACCGTGTGCGATACTCGACTTTCGCGCTATATATAACGACGCGTTGAACTCTGGCGGAAAAAATCTCTCAAAGCAGGAATGCTTTGCATCTTTGGCAACTTGGAATCGAACGATAACGAAATGTTTTCCCACTATCCTCGTCTTTCCATGACTCACGTGTCCCTTCCATCATCAGCTGAATTACGCGCCTTGTCTCGCAATTTTTATCAATCGATTCCGATCAATTGCTTTCTCTCCTCGAGCTACTGGCCTACATATTTTCACCAAATGCCCAATGCTACGCGGGGAAAGTTTTTTTTCGCGGAATTTTCGTTGTACCCGTTTTTGTTTCTCCATTAACCAGATCTCGTCTCTTACCCAATCCAACCCAAGATTTTAAAAATTCTTTCATCAATATACATAATGGAGTTTGGCGTGGTCAAAAAACCATTTTTTTCCCTTTTTTAATTTTTTTTTTGTTGAAGTTAATTTTTTTTTCAATAACAAAATATAACAAAAATTAAATTATAAATGTTTTTAAAAAAATGAACAACGGAAAGTGTTATATAGGTTATCGTCACCATTTTTTCCCTACATTCGATTGGTGCAATGAGTTTTTCAAAATAAAAATGTTCACCATAATTTGTTTAACCAATTTATTTATAAACAATTGCAAATAACAAAAGTAAAAACACTGGTATTTTTCTTTCCCATTTCCTTGTGAATGGTATAGTTAGTTTCATGCTATCTAGCCCAATTTTGGGTTTGGCCTCGTTAATTGAAAAATGAACAAACTTTTTTTTTGTGAATTCGGTGTGTCATCATTATACATGTTGACAAATGTTAGAATCGCCGAGTCTCGAGTAACGTTCGTCACAATCGCAACCTATTGCAACGCTATCGATTCTATTCTCGTGCTAACTCTCGTGCGACCGAACAACTGCGCTAGTCTCAAAATGTCTACGCGGCTATAACTAGTGATGTACGAGAGACTCAGGTCGCCTCTCTACATTCCACTCGCCGTACACTCGAAGGCGTCTCTTGGCTGTTGTGTTTGAGTGGTACAGTTCGATGAAATGATTGAACATCTATTTTTCTGAGCGTATATGGAGCATTCCACGTCAAATCGACCAATTTTGACCCCGACCCCTCTCGATTTGGCTGAAACTTTTTTTCATCATTTTCCACCCCTTTCAAAACCTGTTCGAGATTTTTTTCGAATTTTTCCACATTTTTTAATCCAACCAAAAAAATGGCTTATTTTGCAAATAACCGTAGCTTTGTCAACAATTAAATTATCGGGACGTGTTTTTTTTTCAAATATTTGTTTTTGAACGTACTTTTTGAAAAAAAAAGATTACAAAAATATTTGAAGTCCAATTTTTTGGGCAATGTTGTTTTTTGGGAAAAAACCTGTATTTGTTTAGGTTTATTTTGGTATCAAAACAAAATGATACTAAGTCCAGAATGAACTAAAGTTTAAAAGAATAAGACAAAAAATACGAGATTTCGAAAAAATGTGATTAAAAAAAAAACGAAATTTCTACTGCAAACATTTTTTTTTCAAAAAGTAAACATTCCAAATCATTTTTTGGGTTGGGTGAAAAAATTCGAAAAAAATCTCACACAGGGTTTTCATGGGGTAGAACGTGATAAAAAACGTTTCAGCCAAAACGAAGGGGGTCGGGGTGAAAAGTGGTCGATTCGACGTGGAATGCCCCGTATAAATACGTATTCGCAACTGCACCGCTGCATCGAAGTTGCATGAACCAAATGGCAGTAGCGTTCGACGGCGCGCCGTTGGATTTACACGGAGCCGCGAGTTTTGTTTATCTTGAAACGCAACGGAATGGAAGTACCTCTCGAGAGTCTAAAATTTCCGCAAGGGGTCTTTGAACTAATGAAGGTCGATGGAAGGCTTAAGTCTGTTCATTTTCCCCTATTTTTATAATGTTCTCGTTTTCATTTCTCGGCATTCATTCATGTCTCGTTTCGCGTCGATATGGGTGAAGCTTTGCCAAAAAGTGTGTTAAACTCGACGTTTAAACAATGCTTAAACATGATCATTAACAACGCAGATCTGCGAATAACGGGGTTCTGATTATTTTCGAGCAACTGGAGATCATTTCCTAAGTAACTTTCCGCGTAGAATCCAAATCCGAGCCCAGAATTATCCTATCACATCTGGATTTTGAAATATTTGAGGTTATGTTCGCGAAAATGGCTATGAAGACTGTTTTTGAGGTTAGATACAGGCCGCGCAAAAATGTTCTAACTTTTTCTGCGTATTGCATTATGTAGTGCCGCTCTTTTCCTTCAAAATGACACCTCGAATGATACCGTACGATGTTTCATTCGAAAGTTATGTCCATTTTTAGATGCGATGAACAAATGAAAAGCATCTGATGGGCTAAACAAACCTTTTTTTGTCGTACAATTTTTAGACCACGTCAAACGCATGACTTGGACGGTTTCGAGGATGCTAATTACGAATCTGAGTCTAGATTCCAAAAATTCAAAATGGCGGCTCCAATATGGCCGCCGAAAATTTTGATAATGGACCGATTTCCGCCAAATTTGGTATGTGGGGGTACTCGATGTCGCTGACTTTGAATCTGTCCTCAGATTCGTAATTAGCATCCTCGAAAACCCCCTAGTTTTGTTTGACGTGGTTTAAAAATTGTATGGCAAAAAAGGGTTCACCTCAAAACCGCCATAACTTTCGAACGAAACATCGTACAGTATCATTCGAGGTCTAATTTTGCAGGAAAAGAGCAGTACTAGACGATGCGATACGTAGAAAAAATTAGAAAATTTTTGCGTAGCCTGTATCTAACCTCGAAAACAGCCATTTTTCGTTTACATAACCTCAAATATCTCTCATTTTGAACTCGGATTCGAATTCTGCGGAGAAACTTACTCTGGAAAGGACCGCTATAGTTGATGAACAACAGAACCTTGCGGTCCGTGTAACAAACATCGCACTTGAATGTTGCCGTATTATCTGGCGAAATGTACCGTTAGTAACGCATCCACCATGGAACCCTCGAGGGTCGTATCCTGGCACCCTAGCCAGCTCGTTCCCCGCCCATATAAACCATTAACGACTTCGTTCCCCTCGTGCTCTCGATACCCTCTCTACGCACAATAAACCACGGAGTCTTTTCACCGCTGGAGAATATTGGAGAACTGCTGATAAATGAGACGAGCACGCATCCTTAAAGCGAGATGAGTCCTCTCATCTGCACTTTATCCTCGTCTTATGTACATAGATAAATTTTTGTGTGACTCGACAAACGCAAAGGAATGTTATCAAGCAGTTTATCAGACGAACGAATTTATTTTATCAACTTCTTCAGTCACGAATTTTTTCACCCATCGTTTTTTCAAGACATTCAGTGCATAACGATTTTTGACATTGCTGATTACGAATCCGCTGTCGAAACATCACTCGTTAAAGTAAGTAATAACTCCAAAGGTATGGGTAGTAGAGAAAAAATGTTCAGACAAATGTTGTTTGTAATTGAAAGATCTACAACTTCGATAATAGGCAAGATTCGCGAAAAGTGAACGGTTGAGGAGAAAATGGCGAAAGACGGAAAATAAGGGGAAAGAAAGAAGATGTTTTTGACTTTCGGAAGGAATAACTCGGAAAGTATTGCTGTTAAAAAAAAAAGTTTCATATAAAAAAGTTGGCAAATTCAATTTACAAGAGGAAAGGTCTGTACAATTTTTTGTCTTAGCCTAACCGTTTTCGAATTATCGAATATTTACATTTATATTTTTTGCATTTGCAATGACGAAGCGCACAAATTGCTATACACGTGTCTTCGTAGAGGGAATTGATGTAGACTCCAAGAAGGTTGAAGGTCACTTCCTGATAGTACAGAGCGGAAAGGGTGTGTCGAGATACTGGGTTATGTCATCACAAACTAATCGATACGAACAAATGGTGCACATTTTTTTTTTTTTTGTTTTGGCTACATTCTCTGACCTCCACAGTCTGATAATAAATCGGAGAAGAATAAATTCGCGTTCTTGGAAGTATTCCAATGGTTTTTACCACGTTAATCTCTCATACTCGTGGCTAAGTTCTTCATTTTCATCCGAGATTCTGATTGAAATTTTTTGCGACAACGATCCCGAACGTGGCACACATTTTGCCAGTTGATTATTTTTTCCTATTCACATTTGAATATGACGTCAAATCCGAGTTATGTATATTCAGTGGCACATACATTTCGCGAGTATTAATGTTAATTTTGGTTCAGAATGGTGATTTGACAATTTCGACAGCGGATTCTTAATCAGCAATCTCAAAAATCCTTATACACCGAATTTCATTTTTTTTTCAAAGATGGCCGAAAAATTTCGTGTCTGAAAGGGTTTTGGACGAGTCTTTCCTACAGTAGCTATGGGATGGTAGCGGCGCCCAATAGAACCGGGATTATAAAACGATATGGCCGTGCGGGAGTGTATGTGGAACTGGAAGGAAAACACCCCAAAGCGTTTTCAAGGGTCGAGCATAATCCACACTCCCCGAGGAAATCCCTGCGTCGTTCTTATTAGATTCCGAATCCAGATGAATGCTTTTCATAGGGAGAGATCGGGGAATGCGTGTCTCCTAAAGAGGGAAGGATATCAGGTGTCAAATATGTCCAGGATCGTTCGATATTGAAATATTCATGCGATTCTGAAGCGGTCGTAAGATTTTACGGCTTTGCTCATTCGTATCTGCTAAGTAGCATTTTCAGCCCTCTGTTCTCAGTGGTATATCAGAAAAAGCTCTTAATATTAATATTACGAGGTGCTTCGTTGCAAATTTCTGTTTACCATTCAAATAAAATGGAAATTTTTCTAAGAATCTATTATTATAGATACTAATGTGAAATTTGTGGAGCTTAATGAATAGACTTTCAAAATACATAAAACACGTCCTATTATACAAAGTGTTGGTAAAGTCTGGAAACGGTCAAATATCTCGAAAACGGAACGTTTCGCAGAAAAATGTTTCTAACCGATGTTGTAGGGTTTCAAAAGTTCTATTCAATGATCGTATTTGTTTGACCTTGAGTAAAGGCGTTAAGGCGAGATCGAAACCAACATGATTTTTTTTAATGGAACATCCCATTTTTTATTGCATAGTATTAAAGATGGCAGCGAGACGTTTCCAAAACACTGCTTGAGAACCTATTTTGGTTCAGAATTGCCTGAGTTACGAGCTTTAGAACTTACGGTGCCGCGTGCACTATTGTTATCCAAGATGCACCGCGTGGAAGTTACATGTTCGGCACTAGTGAAGATGGCATGTCGCGGCACCGTAAGCTCTAAAGCTCATAGCTCAGGCAATTTTCAATGAAAATAGGGTGTCAGGTAGTGTTTTGGAAACGTCTCGCTGCCATCTTTAATTCTGTGCCATAAAAAATGGGGAGTTCCATTCAAAAAAATCATGTTGGTTTCGATATCGGCTTGATGTCTCTAATCAAGGTTAAACCGATATGATCATTGAATAGTACTTTTGAAATCCTTCAACTTTGGTTCGAAGCATTTTTCTCAGAAACGTTTCGTTTTCGAGATATTTGACCGTTTCCCGACTTTTTTAACACCCTGTATGCCCCAACTGTAGCCAGAGTCCGGAACCAAAGTCATCAATTAATTCGACGAGCGTGCTTCGCTCATTATAATCAATATCCCGACACCTACTTTGTGCCCACTCGTGATCAGTCCTCTCGTTTGTGCAATTTTTTATGGCAATTAACACAAGACCAGGTCAAACAGTACTAGAGTTTATGACATGATTATTAGGGGGTACATACACTTGGAGACCAAAAAACGCTTTTTCACGATTTTTTTAATACAAAAACAGGTTTACCTATTTATTAATAAATGTTCTGGCACTCGAATAATGTAGTTTTGAAAAAGTTACGTTAATTTTTTCATGTCACAAATTGAGGAGTTCTAGTCAATCTTCGAGGGGTCCACAACAAAGTTGTGTCGCGGTGAATATAGAATCTGAAAAACGGGTTTGAAATTTTTAGCAGTTGTTGACGCTATAATTGTCTTGTGCTGGAACGATTTTTTTTTCCAAAATTTCAATCGTGTCAAAAATGGCCGCCCTTTTAGGAAAAATCCACGGCTTTGCTTAAACACGGATTCATAGCTAGTTTGTAGCCGCTGATTGTGAATCTGTTGTCAAATTCTTAAGATATAAAATGGCGGATTCAATATGGCCGATGAAAATTTGAAAATATGGTTGTTTCTGAAATTTGGTATACAGAGGTTTTTGAGGTCGCTGATCTAGCAGCTTAATTCTAGTACCGGAGCTCTCATTCGTCTTGCTACAGTATTTTATATTGTTCCCTTCCGTTTGGTGTAGAGAGAAGAAGTGTTTCCAATTTTTACCAGATGAGTGTAATCTGCGTGCATATTGCATCGCGAAATCGTAGGACGGCACGTGACCTCTACAGGCGTCGCATGAGTCACGTCGCTTCTCACCTTGCTCTTCTATGCGTGTCACTGTGTAATGTATTCCGTCCACACTTGGTCTACTACGTAGTGTAATTGCCGACAGAATAACCGTCGCCCGATGCGATGAGGAAATCTTTCGCAGGCACGATGTAACAACTACCTGTGTCAACCTAGCATCTCACAAATGATCTTCATATCTACTTGCATCCATTATAGTTCTATAGTCCTACATAAGTTTTAACCATAGTTCAGTCGATGAACCACTTCAGTGGCAAGCTCTTTTCCAAGTTTTGTGCCATAAGTGGTGCCATCCAATTGGACACCGAGATGTGCAGAGGCACAGTACTAAGGGGTTTTTGGGGTCGCTGAACACAAATCTGCTGACAGATTTCTTAAATTCCAAGATGGCGTCCTGATACGACGCATGCGCAGTAAGGAAAACAGGGTAACAGGTTGCCTTTGATCGATTAGTCAAACTTGCGAGCACATTTTTTGACAAGTTTTTGATTGAAAATTTCGGAAGTGTTTCGATGTGGAGTTTGGCACCTAGCGAGGGAATCATTTTCAGGGTATTATATATTTGTTATTCTTTGAAGATACCCATACGAATCAGAGATTACTTACCCATTCACAATGTAGAGACAAGAGCGCGATGTTGGCAGTAGCGTACTAGAATATTTCATATCACTGTGATCATACATAGTTGCATTTTCGGACGTGGGTAATAAATACCCTCGATATAGTCTATACATTCTGACATTTTTATGAGAAACTATAAATACCCTGCGTACGCCCTGACACGCCCTGTATACGCGCCTATGTTCCGTTGGTAGTTGCAATTCGTGAATTCGAAAATATTGGAGCTTCGCCAAAATCCAATTGCATGAGTAACGTTCAATGGCAGATTTTATCGTCGTGATTGTAAGAATCAAAAAGACAGCGTAACGAGGTCAGTCTGAAATCAACAGTGCTGAAAATAGATTAAAATTCGCTAGCACTTGTACAATGAGAGTACATATTAGATTGTCGTATGTCGACAATAGATTGCGAAAAGAACGATATACTTGCACTGAAAAAAAAATGGCGCACTTGTATAGTGCTGGACAAATATTTTGTTGCCCCGAGAATAAAGAATATCTTGCGTAGAGAAAATATTCTCTTCGCTTAAGCAAATTTTTATTTGTGTTGAGAAGACACTTTTCAAAATTAACTTGTTTAAGAGAATCAAGTCTCCGTCTGAAAAAATGTTTATTTGATTTAAGCGAATATTTTCTTGGTAAAAAACAAGTTATTTTAGTTAGAGTCGCGTTATAACTAGTTCAGTTTTACAGACTGAGTTTTAGGCAGGACTTGGCAATTTGTCCCCTCATAGGTTTTCCCTGCTTAAATCTGGCTCCTGGATCAGCAGAAATGATGAAAAGCTAGACCAATTTCTACTAGGGCTTTAGACCACGAGTCTCTAAGTACAATGAAATGATTACTCATTTTTACAAACATTTTCTTGGCAATAGTCAATAAAATCCAAGTTATTCAAGTTTTTTGGGGATTAACACATTTGTTTCGCAGTGTAGCCTTCAACAGTTTATGCTCGTGCTTAAGGATTTTATACTCACGCGTTAATACTTGGAACAAAAATAGAGATGATTAAGAAAAATCGTGCAACGATAAAAAAACAATAAAAAAACGTTCTCCAAGTAACCATCGACGGTATCGCAAATTTTATTGTCGTATACCTACTGTCGTCGAATAAATGTTTTTATTTGCATTCCGGCGTAAGAGGCCTCCATATAATGCAAGTAATTTTTTTTACTTGTGGGTGGCAGTAGCTAATATTTTCCGCTCTAATAAAAGTGTAATTGTGGTACCAAATTAGTTTTACTAGAGTTGACTTAGTCCGACTCTTCATCGAGTACACTTGTCTATGGATTAAGCCAATTTAGTACTGAATCGAATTTGTTTTTATTCACATTCTTATAATATATTTCTATTATACAGTCGACAGGTAATGTAGACAGTGAGGGGGGGACAGTCGCTAGGAGTCTATTCTCAATAACGCTACGAAGTTATGGTTGGTGTGCAAGGTAGGGTTGTAATCACACTGCGGGTGCAACTGGCTCGGTCCGTTTATCTGGTCCGTCAGGCGTTCTTACTCGCGGGAGCGCAGCGCGGAGAGTCGCCGCCTCGCGGCGGAGACGCGAGGCTTCCCCTTGTCCACGCTCCCGCGGGCCCGCCATGTAAGCAGTTGATTTGGTCTATTTGATTTCAAATAAATAAATATAGTGAGAATAATTATATCTCAATAATTGATTAAATTAAATAAAACGCGACTAAATAAGCGATTTTCGTCGATTTAACTAAATCTTTTTTCTGGGTGTAACCCCGATTCAGATAATTATACTTTGCAGCGTTCGCGTCACGACGAGTGGTTGGCGAATATGCGAAAAAATGACCGAATGCTGGCGATAATTGACTTATAATTTGCAGTACACCGATATAATTGCGAGAGAAGTAGAATCAGCGTTCGCCGATCGATTGTGAGACGGCGATGCGAAACACTTTGTTTATCACTACGCAAATGAGTGTCAATTCTATGTGACGACGCGGATGTTTGTGTGTATGTGAGTTTCGAGGAAAACACGTCGGTACTTTTTGAGTTTACGGTGTTGTGGGCGTTGACGGAGTTACCGACACCTACACTCATTATCGACACGCTGTGTTTGGTTCCTATTCGTCTGGAAACGTTTTCACACGCTCATTCCTTGAATGGGCTTCGTGTTAGAGTCAATTAGTCAGTCATAGCGGTGGAACGACAAACGGAATCGACATTTCGTGTTGACAATGAAAATCGGTCGATGAAATTTGGTGTGCAAGGGTTTTTGAGGTTGCTGATTACGACTCCGCTGACAAAAATGCGCAATCAGCGGCCTCAAAAACCCTTGTATACAAAATTTCAGAAAAAACTCGCCCCGTTTCGAAATTTTGATCGGCCATATTGAATCCGCCATTTTGTAATTTCAAAATTTGACAATTGATTCGTAATCAGTAACCTCGAAAACCCCTGCATACCAAATTTCAGATAATCTTACCACCTCGTAATTTTGATCGGCCATATTGGACCCGCCATTTTGTATTTTCAAAATTTGGCAGTGGATTTGTAATCAGTGACCTCAGAAACCAATTATGTACCCAATTTCAGATAATCTTACCACATCTCGAAATTTTGATCGGCCATATTGGATCCGCTATTTTGTATTTTCAAAATTTCGTCAGCGATTTTGGAATTAGCGACCTTAAAAACCTTGCCATACAAATTTTCAGATGCTATAAATGCTAATAATTATCTTAAACAGTGATGCATTATTATTATTATTCTTTAAACTAACATCGGATTTTTGAGAAGGCAGGGATCAAAAAATCGCAACAAAATCGAGAACAAACTGCTCATAAGCGTTCAAAAAGCCATAGTGTCTAAATGGGACATGGGCGTATAATATATTAATAGAAAAAGAAAATCAACCTCTTTAAAAATACTCCTGTAAATTATTTGATAAAAAATAACACTGCGAAAAGTTAACATCGTACGAGATAATCATCCACGCGTATTATGTAATTTCAATGTTACGTCACGAAATAATTATACTTTTATCACAATAAAGATCGGGATGTGGTTCGCCGATCTTCCACGTGAGTTTTCTCCCCAACGAGTGACCTTCAAATTTTCGTTATATCAGCATCCACGAATCGCCACGATGTTATTCATCTCTCAGAAAATTCCTTCGGCGATTCGTGCGAGGTTCTAGGCATCGCGTCAAGAATCCGTCGAGAAGCTTGTAGAATCATCTGGCAAATTCGCGCGCGAGTCGGCAAGACAGAGAAAGATAGAGAGAGAGCGAGAGAGAAACAGATCGCGGAGTCATGCAGAGCTGCGATCGGTCGAACGCCACAGTTCGATGCCAGTCAAACTCGCGAACGCAACTATTTAAGATCTTGTTCAGCCAGAGAACAGTGTAGTATCTGCAGAGATCGAAGAACGCTCGTCGCGCGCCGAAATTGTAGAAGAAAAAAAAAAATTGCTCCGTTTCCCGAAAACATCTCTCTCTATATATGTAGATATACGTACGCATAATCGAGGAATAAACTACATTTGCTGAAAATAATATCGGAATAAATATGGGACTCGCGTGCATATAAACGAATGCCATCGACGTTTAAAAAAATACCGCTAAACAAATAATACTGTTGTGTGCTGCGGAGTACTCGCTCGACTGGAACAATCGAGTTTACGTTGAAAGTTGGTGCTATCGGTGATTTTAGTCTTGTTCCGCTCGAATTTCCGCCCCGACGCCTGTTCGAGATTACTGGAGTAAATCGCAGGGGGCATCCTAAAGAAACGTCCCCTTACTCTCTGGGTAACGCTTGATTATCAGTGTGTTCTTATTTGTTGTAACTTATCCACGCTTTGTTGCCTAAAAAGTTTGAAATTAAATTAACATAAATTAAATCTCATAACTCCGAGCAAAAAGAGGACTCGACAACTTTTTTATTAAAAAGAAAAAAAAAAGAAAAGGAGAAAAAAAATATTTATAACTCGAAAACATGGATTCGCCTGTCATCTTGGACAACGCCCCTGAATTCGCCCAGTACATGGATCATGGTTTTCCTGTAAGTCGGCTGTTTTCTTCTTCTCTTTCATCCCATCGACACACGAACACACTTAACCCGCATGTTTCACCCAGAGATCTGCAAAAACAATTTTTTTTTTTAATATTCATTTTTTACATACCAAATAAAATTAAATAAAATATCAATTTTTTCGAAATGAATTATCCACTAGACTCTTTGTTTCTGATTATATTAGTAATAATTAGCAACCAATACATTGGGTACCTATTACTTCGATATTCAATAATCAACAATTATAATGTTACCAATTATTTAGTAATTTAATTGTTATTATTATTATTCAAAATAGTATTTTTAATTGTTGCCAGATTGAATTGGAAAATATTAGAGAGTTGAAACGGGAATATTCGAAAAAATATGTAATGGAGGAAAATAGTGTACAAAAATGATTAAATTATTACTGTAAAATTTTTGTTCAAAATTGGTATTTAATTTTTCTTTTATATTGAATATTTGAAAAATTAGTAATCAACTGAACTAAAATACTAAATAATATTTTTCACGTTTCATGTTTTTTAAACATAATTATTAGTTAATTTTTGAATATTAATTATTTGAGAAAAAAAATGAAAATACGAAAAAATTGTTTTTGACTTTCCCTGCTTTCGTATCGATAAGTACTCTCGATCGGAATCTCATTGAATCTGGAAAGAAGAACAACATTGACGATCTTCTTGGAGCCCGTGCCGTTTATTTTTATCCCCGTTTCTCGCTGATTCAGGCGTTATTTTTGTTCGACGCAAAGTATTTTTCGAATCTTAATTGCAAAACTCGCGGCGCTAATGCTATCGTCATTATTTTAGGACAAGCGCGGGCGTAACGTTCGAAAAACAATTGCCGCACGCCGAACGTTTCTTACGCAAAATGGCCGTCATTGGAACAACACGAGTTTCCAACGTCGCGAAATGGAAACAAACGAAACACGCGGATCTGTGCTCGTCGATCGCCGTAGAACAGACGAATGGCGTCTTTTTTCTTTTTTTTTTAATTTTCCATTTTTTTTGGTAATCGATAATTCGTCAATTGTCAGATTAGTCAGAGGAATGCGCGTGCTTCTCGCCATTTGACCATATTCGGTCGCACTGAACGTCGAGCTAATTGTAATGTGTCGTAAGTGTGTACGCGCGTGGTCGTGCGATGACAAGTATCGCGGTGAATTATGGCAACGGGGAAAGAAAAAGTGGATACCAACCAGAAATACCAGCCATCGTCATTCGAGCGTGAAAAATACGCGCGATTTCGAGGTGATGTCTGTCGACAGGTGTGAGATACCGATGCTGCAGTCTTAAGCAGGGATTTGCAACCCCAGGCAAAACCTGGGCTAAATAGCATCGACTAACTATGCCGTTTCCAGGCAAATGGAAAAATATCTCATCTTTATTTTGTAATTTGCAATTGTTTATAAAAAATTGTTTAAACAAATTACGATAAAAGTTGTTATTTTGAAAAACTGATTGCACTGCTCGATTCTATGGAAAAAATTATGACGGAAAGATGTATAACACTTTTTTGTTAAAGTCCAATGTGTTGCTGTAAAACGACTATAAACAATTGCATGATGGCGGGTACCTGAAAATGAATACGCAAAATCCCTAGTAAAACTCAGGTCAGGTAGCATGTAACCAAGTATTTCATTCATAGGCGAATAGCAAAAAAATACCTGTTTTTTTATTTTGTCATTTGCAATTGTTTATAAAAATTGTTTAAACAAATTACGATAAAAGTTGTTATTTTGGAAAACTGATTGCACTGCTCGATTCTGTGGAAAAAATTATGACGGAAAGATATATAACACTTTTTTGTTAAATTCCAATTTGTTGCTGTGAAACGCTTATGAACAATTGAATTTCTGAAACATAGAAATTATTGAGAATTAGGTTTTCATCATAATTTTTCCCGCAGAATCGATCGGTGCAATCAGTTTGTCAAATCAACACGTTCATTATAATTTGTTTAAATCATTTTTTTACAAACAATTGTAAATGACAAAATAAAAAACATGTCTAATTTTTCTCACAGTCGCCTGTAAACGGCATAGTAAGTGTGTTGACGCTATCCAGTCCAATCTTTGCCTGGGCCTTAATGGATTACACGAATCAAGGATTCCAAAATAGTGCAATGTGGTCGAATTTTTTAAGTATCATCTAACAGTAGAATTTTCGATTTTCAAGTTGATAGGAATTTTTCTGATCGTCGCGTGGACAGTGACGCGAAAATTCCAGTCATATTTACTAATCAAAAATTCGATGTTGGGATAAAATGTCGAAAATTCGACTACAGTGTACTATTTCGTTTACACTGTTCTGACATTTTTGATTCGTGTACTCTTCGAAAGACATTCGATTCTGTGGCTCGTTTGAAACTCACTATCGTTACTCTCCAACTTGAAGACCATTGCGCGCTAAAGTTATGCATCTGATGATGGCATCACTATTACTCTACTGCTACACTGCTACTACTACTACTCAGTGCCGTCTTAGCACTACCAGCGCCCCGGGCGCAATTGCTGCGGCGCTATCTGCCATCCGAATTATTATTTCCAATTTATCGAATAAATTTATATCACAATAAATAAAACACGACACATCAATTCCATAACAAATCTGTAATTTATACGAATTATTCGATTTTTTCTGATTATTTTTAATACATTATGAGTGGAAAAAAATCTTTGTTTAAAAAAGTTTTAAAAAAATGTCTGAAGTAGGTGAAATGGAAATATACACCGTATAGATACAAGATTTAATTTAAACAAAAAATACAAAAAAATATGAGAAAAACCCCAAAAAATTCAAAAAAAAATTTTTTGGAAATTTAAAAAAAAAATTTGCTGTTTATTTTTGAGTTAGTTTTTAATCTCGCGATAAGTCACTCAAAGCCACACATTCGTTCCCTATCGAAAATCCGAAGTTCCTAGCGAAATCGCGGAAACGGCAAAATCCGGAAGTCAAAGCATATCAGCATCATCTTGCCCCCTCGAAACCCTTCAAGTTTTGTACTCAACTTTTTCTCGTATCTTCTTTAGTTTTCGAGATATCGTTCCGGGCGATTGAAATGAAGCACCCTGTATATCGAGGGTCTACAGGTGTACATTGCAAAGAGCGTAGAAAAACGCTGTTTTGAGGAGTGCTGATTTTCAGGAAATACGTGTACAGGTATTTTCGAACGTGATCTAACCGATTCGCGTTGTTCCTCGACCTCTCCTACCACTTCTTCGGGAGCCTCTAGAGAAAGCCTGCGAAAAGACGCTGGTGGGGGATCGGGGGGGAAAAAAGCAAGAGAGAGAGAGAGAGAGAGAGAGAGAGAACCGGTTTCCAATAAACACTGTTTATAAGTCGCGTGGCTACGACTCGGCGCGTTTTTGTTTGCAGAATGAAACCAAATAGCAAGGTGCGCCGCGTGCGTAGGTTAACGTCGCGACGGTGAACACAGTCGTACAATACGTGGTAGCGCCGAGCCGGCACATCGCATCGGACGCGTGGCCTACGATGAAAAAACGGTGCTTTTCGAAGATAACATTTTACATTTATTTAAACGTTACGTTTTTGCTCCTTTCATTTTACATACGAGGCATTCTCCCTCGATCCGATCATCCATTTTTTTTTCGATGTCCGAAAATTCTGGAAAAATTCCACCATTTTCTACGCGCTGGATGCACTCTCTGTGAATTTTTTCGGAATTTTCCTACCTCTGACGCCGAAGTTACACGTCTACTAACAGTGTAGAGATGTGATTATTTTATCAATGAACAACGATGCAAAAATCACGAAAGACTTTCGCTCTGCTGTATTTTGCTGCCACAATTTCACGGAATTCCTGAAATCAGCATCGTTGGATGTTGAACAGAGTTACCGCAAAGTTGGCCTATTTTTTGGATCTGGGAAAAAAATATAAAAATATATTACAGCTCAATCAAATTGCTCCCCCTTGAAAAGCAAAGTGAGCATCGTTTTTTGGTTTTTTGAAAATGAAAAAAAAATACCCAGAAAAAGTAAAAAGTCGAGAACACAGAATTTTAAGAGACAGCGGAGCAAATAGCTTACTGGACTGAGGAAGAATCCGACCACCAGAAGTTTTTTTATATACGTTCTACGAGCACATTCGAAATACGGAATTTGAAAAAAAATGAAAAATTCGAAAAAACGATAAAAAACATACCCACGTTCCGATGACTTGGCAACATTGTAGAACTTGGAAAGTTGGCAACGGTGCGCCAAAAATAGGGAAATCTGGACCTCTGGACATAGCGTGGGTGCTTTACGTTTCAAATCTACTAAACCTCGCCGCGATGCTCTCTATCTCTCTATCTCTCTATCTCTCTCTCTCTCTCTCTCTCTCTCTCTCTCTCTCTCATCTTTTCTACACACACGAATATTCGTATTTTTCCAAGATCCACCATTTTTCTTTCAATTCGCCTCAACTTTTCCGACGAGTCTTGCGGGTTACCGAAGCCGAGCTAATTTTACACAGGTTTTATTTGGGACAAGGTCATTTTCGCGCATTCAAATGATACCTGGTCACGCGAAGTGGCATTTGCACTGGAAACGACCGCGGAAAAGTGCATGTTCTCGCTCTGACCTCAAAATTCCGAATCTGGCGAATGATCATGTGTTTTTTGCGGCTAACTTTTGAAAAACTTATTCCTCCGGATAAATTTTGGAAAAGCGTTTTTTACCACCCATTTTTTCGAAATTTCGTGTACCTGCCTATTTTGACGTGCTGATTACGAATATCGCGGTAAAATGCTTGCCAATGTGTGTTCTTCAAATAACTTCGTTCATTTATTTAGATCACTTATTTTTTTTTAGAACATTTCATTTGTTTATTCATTTAGATGATCTTATGTATTTATTTATTTAGATCATAGGTACTTGACAAAATAATCGCTTTTCTCTGCGCATCTCAGGCCCTTTTACCTCCGAGAGATTCACGATTTCACGAAGAAGAAAATAGTCACCCCATTTTTTTTCACCTTGTTATGATAGATATCAATAGGATATAAATTGTTGCACTCTCAAGATATATTGCAAAAAAATCGTTTTAACCAATATGTATTTTTAAAAAAGGCAACTTTTCAAAAAGTATATTAGACAAAGTGTAGATGAGTTACAAGCAAGATCCTATAAACATCTTAATTTTTACTGCAAAACTCACTAGAAAAAATCACTTTTGTTCAAAATACGTCCTCCATTTTTTTAGTTGTGCATGAAAGTCCATAATTGTGTTGCACTATGTAATAATATTTGATTTTTGTGTTGGGCATAATTTGTTGCAAAAAGATCGACAACGTCAATCACTCGCGTATTTTTTGAAGAGTAACCTTTTTGTGAATAAATATTGAGGAACATGAATAAAAAAGAATATTTTTAATATACAAGGTGTCCCATTAGAGGGTAAAGATTCGAACGAAATTTGTAGGACATAGAGGGGTGGACAATATTCCTCAGTGTCTGCTGACCTTGAACTATTTTTTTTCCTTCTACCTGCGTTAATTGCGTGGAAAGAGTAACATGGAACGCCCTATATTTTCGTGTTGGATAAAAATGATTCAGGCCAAAGTTACTTATTTTCGCGTGAAGAATCTGATACCATTGTGAAAACCAGGGGTTGCCAGTTAAAAAACAAAGTTGACCTCGATTTGACCTTGAAGCCATTGACCAAGGTGAACTGAGACTGCGGAACATTGTGTCCCCTTTTGGTTGGCCATTTTTTGTTCAATTGTTCCGCGATAAAATGGATCGTCCTGTATTTTAAGAGTGTATTTATTGAGCCCGACACTTTACTATTAATATCTATCATAGCAACGTCAGAAAAAAGTCGTAATCATGACCTTTTTTCGAGCATTCGAAGTAACGGGTTTGCTGCAGCAATCACGATGTGTGGATTCATTTATGCCTATGTACTTTGCCGATGAATTGAGGATAATATTTCGCTTATTGCGACGTCGAGGTCGCGCCGGGTGTATTACTGATCAACGGCTGCAGCGAGAGCCAAAGCAATTAACATCTCCTCGATCCAATTGGACAACTGCATTCGCGAGTGCAAGTAGAGCGTTGTCGGTGGTTTGCGAAGGCAAAAGGCCCAGGAAGAAGCTAGGATAGATAGCATCAAACTAACTAAGCTATTGGTAGGCCAATGGAAAAAATGTTTTTCCTTTTGTTTATAAGAAATTGTTTAAACAAATGACGATAGAAGCTGATATTTTGAAAAAGTGATCGCACTAATCGAGTCTGGGGACGAAACGATGACGAAAAGCTATGTAACAGTTTTTCGTCCAAGTTCAATTTGTTAGTGTAAAACAATTATAAACAATTGTATGCTGGAGAGTACAAGTGACTACGCCAGATCCCAAGCAAAACTCGGGCCAGATAGCATCAAACTAACTATGCCGTTGATAAGCAAATGGAAAGAAGTACCCTTGTTTTTTATTTTGCAATTGTTGATAAAAAATTGTTTAAACAAATTGAAATCAAAATTGTTATTTTAAAAAACTGATTGCATCGATCGATTCTACGGAGAAAATTATGACGAAAGGCTATATAGCCCCTTTTTGTTGAAGTCCAATTTGTTGCTGTGAAACGCTTGTAAACAATTGAATTTCTGAAACATGGAAATCATTGAAAATTTGGATTTCGTCGTAATTTTGCCCGTAGAATCGATTGGTGCAATCAGTTTTTCAATGTAACAACTTGGAGCATAATTTGTTTAAAGAATTTTTTATAAACAATTGCGCGTGTCAACATAAAAAATACGGGTATTGTTACTCCATTTGCCTATGAAGAGCATAGTCAGTTTGATGCTGTCCAGTCCAGTTTTTGCCTGGACCTTAACGGGTTAATCTCAATGATTCCAGCAGCAATTGTTTGAGTCAGAGGTGTAGCCCTCGACCGCAAATTGTACGTCACCCTGGACAAGTTTTCGAGCCTTGACCCACTTGCTACCAATAAGGATGATACGATACGACGTCCTTAGCGAGATGTTGTGCTTGAAACTTCGTCTCCGAGGTCCAGACTTATTCAGTTTTTAAGGAGCTACACCAGTGTGACACTTTCAAAAAATTGATTTTTTTCGGTCTCAGCAGGCATTATTCGAGAAAGAGGAGGGTCCATTGTATGGGCCAGGTATAGCTGATTAGCAGTTTTTATGTATCATTATATATCATTGTATCTTACAACATTCGATAGTTAAATCCTTAAACGCGTTTTTCTCGAAATGAGATTTTTCAAATTTGTTCACATCGCAACTCGGCGCGCAATTATCCGATTGGCTTGAAATTTTAATGGAGTACTCTGGAATACGTTTACTCTGGAACGACGTAGGGTATTTGTGATTTTTTCCAAAACTTTTTTTCCAGATTTTTTCCAAAAAATTCCCGAAAATCACACGAATTTTGGACGTTTACACTGGTAGAGCCCCTTGAACTGTTCGCAATGGTCGGAATATCGAGGACGACCTGCTCGAGTAGGTGCCGCAAAATGTTCGACCTCCTTGCCGATTCTATGCTCGTATATGGCCACAAAGGTCGAGTACGTTGTCCGAACCGCGAACAAGTCTCGCTATTTCACGCGATGACGTTCCATCTGATGTGACGTCGTTGTCCAGGGTAAAATCAATGTATTCGTTTTTATTGATCTCTGAATAGACCCGTACTTCTGCCTCCGCGAATAACTACTGTTTCCCCGAGTACTGAAGAGCCGCCCCCCTCGTGCCCGTGTGTGCCATGTCTTGGCCGCCTAGTCATGTTCGACCATAAAGGTGTACAGTGTAAAATGTTCCTACAAATTTTTGTATAGAATATTTAACATTTTAGTGTGTTGATCAGTGTTGTTCTCACGGTCAGTTTTTTACCATACATAAATGTTATTTGATACTAAAGTAACATTTTTTAAACACAGAGCTGCTCTGTAAATTTGAATTAGTGCAAAGGCACTATTTAATTTTAGTTAACTACATTTACAGGTTACTATTACCAGGAATCTGGTCGCAGTAACTAGAAAAAGTAGTTTCAAGTGCTTTTCATGAATAGCGTTTTTTTCTAGTTACCCTGACTAGGTACCATTTCTCTCAGTGCATGTAACCCCTTAAAGCGCATCGAACTTTATAGACAGCGTGTTAGAAAAGTCTGGAAACGTTCAAATATCTCGAAAAATAAACGTTTCTCAGAAAAATGTTTCGAAGCAATGTTGTAGGGTTTCAAAAGTTCTATTCATTGATCATATCCGTGAGACCTTGAGTAGAGGCGTCAAGGCGAGATCGAAACCAACATGATTTTTTTGAATGGAATACCCTATTTTTTACGGCACAGTATCAAAGATGGTAACGAGACGTTTCCAAAACACTGCTTGATAACCTATTTCTGTTGAGAATTGCCTGAGTTATGAGCTTTAGAGCTTACGGTGCCACGGCATGCCGTCTGCACTAGTGTCGAACATGTAACCTCCGCGCGGTGCATCTTGGATAACACTAATGCTGACGGCACCGTAAGTTCTAAAGCTCGTAACTCAGGCAATTCTGAACAGAAATAGGTACTGAAGTAGTGTTTTGGAAACGTCTCGCCGCCATCTTTAATACTGTGCCATGAAACATGGGGTGTTCCATTTAAAAAAATCATATTGGTTTCGATCTCGCCTAGACGCCTCTGCTCAAGGTCAGACGGATACGATCATTGAATAGAACTTTTGAAACCCTACAACATTGGTTCGAAACATTTTTCTGAGAAACGTTTAGTTTTCGAGATATTTGACCGTTTCCATACTTTCCCAACACGCTGTATGTATCCAATTCATTTGGCGGCCGTCAACCTCGGAGCTATTTCACGTATTTCGATCAAGATCTTTTGGCGTGTGCCATCCTGAACTCACTAATTTGGCAGGTCTATTCGATATCATTACCATCGCAGAGGTCCATGTTAATTCACTAGCGTAATCAGGCCGGCCGATGCGCGATTGTATAGATCATTCACTTCGTCAACTGTGTGATCAGGTGGTTCAATTATTTTCGTAGGGCACATCGTCCAACTCGTATGGTGTAGCAGATCGAATGTAATTTCGACAAATGACCGAGAATATTTCCCGCAGTTCAATCCCTCGACGGGTTATTCACATATCGATATACAAGCCTCCGGTTGATGTCATTCCTAGTAATGCTCGAGGCATGTTTTGCATTGCTACAAAAAATCATGGGTTAGCGGACCACGGACGATGCTTGTTTTTTTTTTAAAACCCGTTATTATCCAAATACTCATAACCCGTTTGAATACCCTCTGTACGAAGAAGGGTAAAATTGCTTCACATTCACTGTAAATCTAATTGTAAGTGTTCTAATTTAAAACATGTATGTGTTTTATTTCAAGATGCTTAGATGTTTTATTTTAAGAATAGTTTCAAATATAAGAGTACAAGCATTTACTTACTAATTTCACTGCGTTGAGCACAACCCAGAAACAACGGCATAGACGTTGAAAAATCCAAGTTGACCTTGATATGACCTTGGAAAAAAAATTAAAAAAAATTAGACCTAAAAACATAATTGTCTTTATTATTGTTTTTGAGATGAATAAAAAATCCCTTTCACGAAGACATCGCTCATACACCCTAATTTGTAAACAAATTAACAAAAAAATATATTTTTTTCATAACAAAATGGTCGACAGCTGCTTTGCTAAGGAAACAGGCAAACGAATTAATAACAGTGCGTCGAATGAAATACGAATCGAATAATAATAATAATATTGATATATTGTGTTAACGGTGACGTCAGCACGTTTTCTCCTCATTCGGGTCACAAATTCCACAATCGGCCACATGCGCGTATCATTCCGAGAAAAATTAACACCTGTGGCTGATTAAAAGTTAGGATACAAATAGTGTTCCGCGAAAGTAAAACAGCACGGCGAGCTCGTCTCGATAAAATAAATAACTAAAGCACGAGTCTCGTTTCCTTTTAAAGACATCCTTGAACACGCGTCGCAGCCATTTATGAATCACTCGAGCAACATTGGACCGGAAATATCGCGAACACGAGACTGTTGGGATATAATTAATTCCTTTCTCATATCCGATCGGAGCAATTTCGCGAAATGAACGTCACGTTTCCAATGTAAATTATTACCTGTAAATTAATGAAAAGAAAATACGATCTGAAAGAACCAGCTTCGTCCGACAAACAGCTGGTTTCCCGACAGCATTCCATCATGCTGTCTCACGTATGTGGAAAGTTGGTTTGTAGTTTGTCAAAAAATCAATTTTTTTTTTAATTTAAAAACTTCATTCTTGAAGGAATTTTTTTTTTCATTGAAATTTTTCAGATAGTCGAATCTTTCATTTCTTCTTGGACGTTCTTTGAGTTTCCCTGCCCAAGCTTATATTTGGAGTTTTTTGGGGTCATTGATAACGAATGTGCACTAAAAATTAGGAAATTCAAGATGATGGATCCAATATGGCGAACCAAAAATGCAATAAGTCGTTTGACGAGAGTGAAAGTTGCTATTCGGAGATTTTCGGCGTTGCTGATAACGAATATGCACTTAGAATTTGTTTAATACAAAATGGCGGATCAAATTCAAAATGGCGGATCCAGTTTTGAAATTGCTAATTTTGTCTGCATATTCGTCATCAGCAACCCCGAAAACCATTTTTGACTCTCGTCAAACGACTTCGCACTTTTGGTCCGCCATATTGGATCCGCCATCTTGAATTTACTAAATTGTAGTGCAGAATCGTTATCAGCAACCCCAAAATCCCCCGAATTTCAACTTTCACTCTTGTAAAGCGACCTTTTGTACTTCTGGACCGCCATATTGGACCCGCCATCTTGAATTTGCTAATCTTTAGTGCAGATTCGTTATTAGCGACCCCGAAAATCCTCGAGTACGAAATTTCAAGTTGATTGCTCGTAAAGAAAAATGTGCGCTTGAAAGGGTTAGGAATATCTTTAGAATACCATTTTGAAGGTAAAATACGTACCGGATATTCAATTAGTTCATCAAAAAATTATTTATAAAATGCTTTCTTGTAAGCTGTTACACTGCTTTTTCTACCCCTTAAGGTTTGTTAGTCATTCGACAAGTTTTGATACTTGAGCGGAACCTACGACGTTCGTACAACGACGATGTGACGCGTGATTCGAATTATTTATTAACAGAGTTTTCATTCATGTCGACTAACGATCTGCGAATGCTTTGTGAGACTACAAAGCATTCGAGCTATTCTTTACGCGTTCAGCTGTAGCAATGAATGAAGAATCATTCATCGTTAAAAATGTTCAACTTGAATAACGTCAACCCAACGTTTACCTACTTAACATCAGTTGTGCTCCGTGTAGCGGTATTGATACCTACGCAACGAGTATGTTTCACTGATGAATTCTTCGAAAAGAATCGGCAAACAGATATAATTACGAAAATCCAAGAAACACGAGAGTGCAAAACACGTTGTTCCTTCAAATTTGTCGTGTCCGGTTGTAAGGCACAAAGACTACTTGATATTCTTTTCCCGATCAACAGAACCGTATCTTGAGTGGGACACCGATTTATCTGTATAGCCCTTTCAGACAGTTAGATGACAGTTAGACATTGTGACTTCTTCGCTACTAGCGCCGCCGTTTACTGAACGGATAAGTTGGGAGCACTTTAATCCGGCTGTTATCCGGATAAGAATTGCTAGATCAAGGCGCTCCTTGGGCAAATAGTACCATTCACTACTAAGTTCTTTTAGGGTGGGGAGAGCAGCCCCGTCTTTCAAGGATCTGGGAGTTATTTGTGGGGGAAATTTCTATTGGGAGAGCTATGACCCATATGATTCACCCATGGTTGACTTTAGTTTCATATTATAATGTGACGTTCGTTTGTTTCAGGGGTTTCCATTCGACGACGACGACGACTTCGAGAGCCGGGGCAATATCCGATCTCATTTGGACGACCTCGCTGCCCGACATCCCGAGTTCGCCGATCAACTACTAGGTCCGCCCTGGGGAGACACACCTTTTCTGGGCACCCGTAGGAATAGACGACGTGGATCTGGTTTGGGCAGCTATCACAGTCATCCTGACGAGGACGCTCGTAGCCAAGCAAGTGGTAGCAGCGCGGGAAGTGCGGCCAGTGGAGCCAGCGGCGTGAGTTCTCACGGTGACCCGGAGGCGCACGCCACCTCACCGCAAGAAACTCAGGACTTTGAACGACAGAAGGAAAGGAGGCGAAACCCCATTCCGCAATACGGCTTGCGAAACACCGTAGACATCGGTCAACATCGACACAACATGGAGAATCCGGATAAGATGAACCGTGGTCAAAGATCGGCTTCAGCTCCTCCGGAGAATCGACAACAGCAACAGTACTATCCACCACCCCAACAGCAACAGCAACAACCCACCCAACCCCAACAGCAGACTCAACAACAAACCCCTAATCCAAACCAACGATTCGTTTCCCGCGTCGACATAACCCCTCAACAACAACCACCCAGTAGTGACAACACTAAACCACCGGTGTCGCCAAAAACTCCGCAGCAAAAGTCGGCACCGCATCAACAATCCCCACCTCAGCACACTCAACAACAACGACCTCAGCAACAACCACAAAGCAACGTCCGACACATACCGATCTTCGTCGAAGGACGCGACGAGCCTGTGATATCTAGAAAAACCGACGACACTCCTTTCCCCTCATCCCAACAGAGACCCCATTCTCCTCCCCAATTTCAAACTTCGTCGCAGTTTCATAGACCCTCGCACTTCAATCAACACTTTGCTAATAGACAGCAACCGTGGCCACCTCAATTTCATCAACCGCAGTACGAACAACAGGGACAACAAACGCAACAACCTGAACGACCTAATCACTATCAACAACAGCAACAACAATATCGACAACAACAAGCTGAAAATCATCGAGCTCAGCAGCAACAGCAGCAGCATCAACAAGAAGCCGAACCACCAAAATTGAAACAGGTCCAACCCAAAGATCCATTGGAGAAAGTGGCGCTGGTCCAAAATGAGGTTGATTCTTTGATGGATCAGGTAAAACAGTTCAGTGGAAACTCCAGGCAAGCGAAGGATTACATGTATCTCGATGAAATGTTGACGCGAGAATTAATTAAGCTGGACGATATTGAGACTGAGGGTAAGGAAAACGTGAGACAAGCACGAAAGGACGCCATAAAGAGCATACAAAATTGTATCGCCCTACAAAATTGTATCGCCCTTCTGGAGTCGAAAGTACCGCTCCCTGAACAGGAGCAACAAATGCCTGTGGAAGGCGATGAGGATAAGACTTCGCAACAAATGGAGACTGCAGATTCGACAACGAATGTTCCTGGTCCCGAGACCCTTGAATCGCAGAATGGTACTGCTCCGATACCTTTACCCCCAGCTCCATCCTCACCGGTTACCAACTCTTCGACGAATCCAGGAGAGGAAAATCCACAAGTTCCTTTGGCCACGACAACAGCATCACCTGATGCCCAGACGTCGTCCAGCAGTGATGCTTGTCCTCGAGTCCCTGCCGAGGCAACTGCACCGGTCGATGAGTCTACCACGGAAGCATGCGTTCCTCCATCTGCAAAATCGACCGAAGGGGACGAACCTATGGCAACTGAATCTGCTGCACCGCTAGCCAAAACGTCTTCGGTGACAGCTATGGACGTTCAAGAAGGGGATGCGATGCTGAAGTCACAGCCAGATTCGACTGAGTCGCAACCAGCACAAGAGGCCCGAGATCAAAGCATGGAGGCCGCAGACAACGTTAAGCCAGCTAAATCTAAAAAGAAAAATCAAAAGACGAAACTTCCTAAACCAGTTTCAGAGGAACCGATACCTTTGCCAGCTCCGGAAGTCAGCCAATCGAGCGTTAATTAGAATGTAGACCTAAGCGTTACGTTCCTTCTAAATAGATACTTCACTACTATCTACGTACCTATATTTTCGTTAATATGGCTGTAGATTTAGTGATCTGCTAAGAACGGTCACTGACTATTAATAGTCCTAAGAATTACAAATCGCGAGAAGCAAATTCCACCGACGGTTCTATCAGGACTCTTCTACGAGAGAAAAATACCGTTGGCGTATATACACAGGGTGTTCGGCGCATGGACCGTGAACATTTTTTTTGGATTGGTGGAGTCATTTGCAAGTTTTAACTCTAAATCTTGGAGATTTATCAAGTTCTTGGAGTTTCCATGCCTAAGTTTGTATTCGGGGTTCATTGGGGTCGCTGATAACGAACCTGCGCTAAAAACTAGCAAATTCAAGATGGCGGACCAAAAATTGGATCTGCCATCTTGAATTTGCCAGTTTTTAGTGCAGATTTCGTACAACCCCCAAACCTTGAATACCAAATTTCAAGTCGATTGCACGTAAAAAAAAATCTGTGCTTGAAGGGGTTAAAAAAAATTGTACTCCAATATTTTATTCGTAAAGCGTATTAGCATAGCTTTTTGTTATTTTATTCTGTAATGTATTCTTGTTCGAAATAAATCATTTTTTGTGCCAACGATAATTTAGTTACAAGGCTCCAAATCCCACAAAAGTAACTGAAAGAAATAAAAATTCCGAACTTCTAAATTCCTTAGAAAAAAAATACCAACAGGAGCTCAATTCGTGCAGGATTAAAAAAATGTACAAAAAATCTCTTGTGTGCAAAAAAACTGTTTTGTACAAGTTATCTCGAACAAGAATAGCCTACAGAATAGAATAGCACAAAAACTACACTACTAGGCTCGCGAAAAAAAAATGTGGGAGTCTTAGTGGGGCACTTTGCGAGTTTTTAGAAAGATATGAAAAAATTTAATTCTACGTAACACTCAGGATTTATAATTCGCAAATGAGCCTATCAATCCACAAAGAATGTTCCGAACACCCTGTACATCAGTTCACAGATGATTTTGTCATAGCTGGCGATCAATGGCGTTAATCCTTCTCCATTCTATCTTAAATCTCTTTTGCATCCGCTTTTTTCCTTTCATTATTGACGCCCAAAGAAAACGAGGCCAAGTTTTCTCGAGCGATCGTCGTCACGATCACGACGTCCGCGATGAGTATTATTTCGTATGTATAGTCTAATGTAACATATATTATTTATAATTTATTTTACGTCTGCCGGTTGTCAAAGAATATTCGAAATTGAACAAAAAAAATCAAAAAAACAATTAAAAAAAAAAAAGTCGATCTGCTTTTTACTCGAATCGTGCGCGTTACCAACACCGAATTGGCCATACTTGAGAATGTTGCTTCTCCACCGTTTAACTTTGCTATATGATATTTATACGTAGTCGTAGTCAGACTGTATTCTTGAGCCTGATTACATCTTTTCTATTATTCCCTCTTTCATTAATTGTTAGCCTTTCTCACGTTGCCCCACGCGAATTATAGTATACTATTTCTATTATAGTATACTGCTAACAAAACTAAAGTCCCGTGCCTTTGAAATAGAACGCATAACTAGCACACAAAATTATACGCAGGGCAGGAGAACCATGAAAGAGGACAACTCGTCGCGTAGGGTGAATAAGAAACTCGATCTTGTCCCACGAGGCATTCTTCCTCAATCAGCCACCCATCTTTCATCGATGGCTCCAAAAATTCTGGAAAAATTCTACACTATTCGACAAATTCGTTGCGACCTTATTTTACTATTTGGACTCTTTCAATCAGATTTTGATTGAAATTTTGTGACACGAAAAACCTATAACTTTTGTGTAACGAATTTTATTGTCGCACGCAAATTTATGGCGGTGAACCAAGTTTTAGAAAATTTTCTAGTAGACGGTAACTTTGGCACCGAAGCTCCAAAAAATCCAGAAAAAATCACAGCGAGTTCGTCTAAAACGTAGAAAAGTGTGAATTTTTTCCAGAATTTTCGGAAGCATCGGAGAAAATCGGTAGCTGGATTGAGGAAGAGGGTCTCTTATGACGAACTTCCGACATGATATTAGAATTATAGGTGTAATTATTCGCTTTACAGCTTGAATAACAACAGTCGTCCGTGTACCATCAATGGTGTTTTTATCCAACTACTGTTTGTATCTGTTTGTTCCGAGAAGTGGGCGAGAAAGAGAGAAAGAGGCGAAGCGTTTTTATCTTTTTTCAATTCTGACGGTTCTATGCACTATAAAAGTATACTCGACCCGGAGAGGTAACGTTTTTACTCTACGATACAGAGATATCATGTGAAAATAAATTTTCTATCGTCCGAAGAGTAGACTTGTACAAATGCCAAAATGGAAGTGTAATTATTTTATGAATAAACAATGATGAAAAAATTATGAAAGATTTTCGCTGTGTTGTGTTTTACTGCCACAATTTCACGGAATTCCTGAAATCAGCATCGTTGGATGTTAAAAAGAGTGACCTCAAAGTTGGCCTATTCTTTGGCCCTGGGAAAAAAATAGAAAAATATATTACAGCTCAATCGAATGGCTCTTCATTGAAAAGCAAAGTGAGCATCGCTTTTCGTTTTTTGAAAATTAATTAAAAAATTACTCAAAAAATGTCCAAATTATTAATTTACCTTTCATCGTCTATTTCTTAAAATCTGGAGAAAATAGTAATTATCGTTGGCACACTATTAACTTGGTCTTAAGATTTGTAGAGTGAAAATATGAAAAATTGAAGGATATGCAAAATTCAAATTATTCAAACGACCGATTTGGGATGGAATGTCCCGTATGTACGTAGCGATTCGCGTGGAGACGTGAAAGAACTTCGCTACCCGACGAATCGTTATTACCTAAAATTAATGCAAAGGCGAGAAATGTGGAAATTTTATATGAATATTATTATTAGCAATGCCATTTGGTCAACTTCAAAGGTCACGCAACGACAAACTATATTTAACTTTAGCGTTTAGACAGAGTGTGGTCCGATGATGCGAAGTTGGACTTGTTTCACGTTTAGATATAAACTCTATGTGCCAGACAATTCATACAAATAGCTTATATTTATAGTACCTATAATATTGTACGTGTATTGTCGTTTCGTTTTTTATTTGTCGTCCAGTTTTTTGAAATTTATTTATTTACTTATTTATTTATTTATTTATTTAACTACCCGATCTAGGGGGAAATTATTGTAATGACCTCGAAAATCGAAAGTGGAAATTTCACCATATCTCCACGTTTCAAGACTTCTAGAATCTTCCTCTGACATTTTCAGGAACATGCCTGTGGGTGTGTACACGCGCGCGCGTGCCTGTCTGTGGACGTATCTGTCTGTGTGTCTGTCTGTCTGTCTGTCTGTCTGTCTGTCTGTCTCTCTGTCTCTCTGTCTCTCTGTCTCTCTGTCTGTCTCTCTCTCTGTCTCTCTGTCTGTCTGTCTCTCTATCTGTCGGTCTGTCTATCTATCTGCCTGATTGTCTGTCTGTCTGTATGTCTCTCTCTCTCTCTCTCTCTCTCTCTCTCTCTCTCTCTCTCTCTCTCTCTCTCTCTCTCTCTCTCTCTCTCTCTCTCTCTCTCTCTCTCTCTCTCTCTCTCTCTCTCTCTCTCTCTCTCTCTCTCTCTCTCTCTCTCTCTCTCTCTCTCTCTCTCTCTCTCTCTCTCTCTCTCTCTCTCTCTCTCTCTCTCTCTCTCTCTCTCTCTGTGTGTGTGTGTGTGTGTGTGTGTGTGTGTGTGTGTGTGTGTGTGTGTGAGAGCAAAATTTTGTGCTACGATTTCTCCTCAATGACTAATGAGAATCAAAATTGCTCTTCGCCCATCGACGCTCCTTGATGGGACTTGGACCTGATTGGATCACAAGTACGATTTGATAAGTGGTGCTTCATTTATTGAAATAAATAAAAATGTTGAAATTTTTTTTTCATTTTTCCTTCCAATTTCACTGATATTTCGATTTTTTTTGTTTTTAACGAAAATAACAATGGTAGGGTTGTTTTCATGAAAATTGCCGATTCCGATATTTGTGCAAACGAGGGCTTGACGCAAAAATACCGAATTGAGTTAATTCCAGTGTTTCTTTTCAATTGTTACTCTCTGAACTCTGTACGATAATGATTGCCAATGCTTGTGTTCCTGCAATCTAAGCGTCTCATTCGCAAAAGATAATCGGCAGAAAAATGTCATATCTGCGTTATTAATCCGGGGGGGGGGGGGGGGGGGGGGGCAAGATGAAATGAAGGGACAAATACATGATCGGGAAGTAAATGGGTCGGCCTGATGCGAGTCGAAACCCACCCAACCAAATTTTTAATGTTGTTGTTGTTATTATTATCATTGTGGTTGTTGTTGCTATAAGTTGTTTAGAGTAATGTACACGCCCCTGCCTTATAAGAGTGCGACGCAATGATGTCCAAGAGCAGCGGAAGCAAAGCAAGCCAAGGAACGACTGTGTGAATTATTCGCAGTTTTCTGGAATCTTTTTACAGCTAGGTGACATCAATATGAAGTTGGATTTTCCCGGATATGTCGCATAAATAAGCTCGCAACGCAAAAGCTGGAATAACGTCAACAAAAGCTCTTCGCTCGACGAAATCTGGCTTCAACTGCGAATTTATTCTTAGATTTTCTCGATGCGGTTTTCAGTAGCAAGCCATGATGTTCGCATCCATAGATTGTAGCTGTACATGGATGGTCAATCTGGAGAGTGGAGATTCGAACGCAATGATTTACAAACATTGCGCAGAAGAAATTACGCGACTTTTAACTCCCCTGCATGGTATTCATATGGAGGAGTGCTTTTTTTTAAATCAGATTAACCACATAAAAATCAAGATCAAAATCTGCGGGGTCAAGGTCACGGGCTGGTCGAGTTGGTATGGAACACTCTATTTACAATTGACAATTCACTAGCTAGACAAAACACGATCTCTGACTCGATATGAGATCATCCGAAGTATAACAACAAGCGAAATGATACGTCATATACACCGCTAAATACTACTGTAATACTGATAAAGTTGAGAATGAACATAATATCATCAATCTTGACCTTTTTTATACACCTTTTTTGACTTATTCGCCATGTTTATTGCGATACAATACCTAAATACCTAATAAGTACGTGTAAGAAACTTTTTTCTTCGTCGCTCGCGAAACAAACGACGATCGATAGGTATAACGCTTAATGTTTATCCCATATCAGCATTATATCTGGCATCTGGCTCGAATACTCACATCAGTGTGAATCGAAAAAAGTTGTTGGTGCCAAAATTGACAACAGTATTCGCTTGTAGGAATAATTAAGTTCAAGTTGACCGCTCATACAGAGTAGCGAATGCCACGAAGTACAGATGGCGCCACCGACGCGTTTCTCTGTTGTGCCTGTGGAGCCACGGCGCTCGTGGCTGCGTTCACACTAGTCATTTCTGACCATAGAGGTGAATGTTTCTGACACTTTGACAGCAGTATGAAAGTGAGCTCGTCACGAAGGTTGGGGGCGTAAAACAAAATTTGTCGACTTCTTTCGCTAAGAAAAATACTATTGGCAAATATCTTCGGGTGTTTTACGAGGTTTTTGCTATATTCATATCGGGCCGCTGTACCATGTCTGAAGAAAATTATATCTTGTCAACGTGTTTTTGTTTTACTACCATAACCAACGTCCAACAATGTTGAATGAGACTAATTCTTGAGTAGATATAAACGAACAACGATGGATACTGCCAACGATCAGTTACAAACGAAGTATCAGAAAGTTGCTACCGAATACTCGAAAGTACGACTCGTTGTTTCCTATAGCTCGAGTACTCTTAGTATATTCCCATTGTTTATCATTTTTTTAAAAAACCAACTGCTATTAAGCTTACGTTACGCTTAGGTCAACTTAATGTCTCGAACATCATTGTTTTTCAGATTCGAGCGCAAGCCAACGTTCTGAAGAAAGCGGTTATAGATGAGCAGGCCCGTAGTAGCGAATTACAAGATCAGCTGAAGGAGAAAGAAGTCGAGATTCGCCGAGCCGAACAAGAACTAGATAGCTTATCGTTTCGTAATCAACAGCTAACGAAACGCGTCACTGTATTACAGGAGGAATTAGACGAAATACAAAATCGGGGAAAGAAATCTCGTAGCAAATCTTCGGAAAAGAAATCGACATCTTTTCCTGCTGCTATACCAAATCATATTTTAGACGAAGAGTTTCAAAAAAAAATCGTTGAGAATGCTCACCTCATGTCTCAGATCAGTAATAAAGATGTAGAAATAATGACGTTGAACGAAAAAATAGATCAGTTAGAATTCAAGGTGGAGCAGTACGAGAAAAATAAAGCGGATTATGAAAACAAGTATGAAATTAGCATGAGAAATCTTGAGAAGGAACGAAATGATCTCCATAGGAAATTACAAGAAAAGCATGATGCTCGCGTGCCGCAGAGTCCTGAGAGACAGGATGAAACTAGGAGGCCCCAAAATGGTGATAAAAGTTTGTCGTATTTACAATTAGGGAAAAATTCGAGTAATTATGAATCAGACAAATTAGGGTACGCCGTACGTCAGAATCCATACGAAACCAAGTCCTCGACTTCGGATGCGCAGTCGCAATCATCCCATCTGTACGACGAGAAGAAAAATCCCAAACAATCTTATTCCTGCGAAGAAACGAACAATAAAACGGAAGTTGACAGGTTGTTCGAATTAGAAAAAGAATTAAACTTCTGGAAAGCAGAATATAATGTTCTGAAGATAAAATTTGACCAGTTGCAGAACATCCAAGATCTGCATACGAGTCAGTTGGAAAAAACTTCTATCGCACCTGTAGAAGTAACTAATATGGTAATGTGCTTCTCACCCTGACGGCGCGTACCTACGTTAAATCTGAAATATCTGTTATCGTTACGTCTAATGCTGTTGCATGCAGTAATACATCTGCATAAAATTCACGATGTTTTTTTGTTTGGTAGCTGGGACGACTTAGAGCACCGTTTGCTATCCCTGAGGAAATCGAGGCGCGGGAAGTAAAGATCAAGGAATATTTTATGCAACGAATCGATCAGTTAATCTCCGAAAAGCACCTCTACCACATTAAAAATTTAGCCATAACAGCCGATGTAATTATCATATCAATACGTTACATTATACCGATTATCGAAAATTCACCTTACGCGCTGATGATTATAATTCAAATGCTATGATTTCAGACTGAAATAATGAGCATGCATTTAGATCTGAGCGAATCGAGTAAACGGACTTGCGAGGAAACTCTGAGAGAGTTGCAAGCGAGCCTGGCAAATTTTCAAGAAGATCAAGAAGTTCAGGAGGGCAACTACAAAGCTCAACTCAGTACAATAAGCGAGCATCTTGCCAATATGAATGATAAATTGATACAACAGACTGAAGAAATACAACAGCTCAAGTTCGAGCTCGAACATAAGGTGAGTCGGAGATGTTAATTGTAACGAGACAAATTAGCACACTTTCCATTGTAACGCGTATGAATTTCACGTTCTAGAATGCCAAAAAGGGAAAACCGAAATAAGCTCACGTCTCGGTCCAAAGGTAACGAGTTTATCACATTCCATAGAGAACGTTTTTCACAGCAATCAGATATAAACATGTAAGATTTAATCCTGTGTATATACCTATCTCGCTGCAATTTAAAAATTCAACTTGGTTTCAGTTTATGTAATACGAATACTGATTATTTATATTCAAAAAGTTGAAATAAATGTAATTTAAAACTTCAACCTAATTCGATGTTCGATCGCTCTTCGTGTTTAGAAAAATGACGATAATTCTTGCACATTTTGAACAATATATATATATGTACATATATATATCAGGACTAGACATTTACAATAAATTCATTTTGACTACCACTAAGGAGTAAACGAAAGAAAAAACAACTGCTCCACATGTCTGTGAACTAGATTAAACACATGGTCATTGGGCGATACTTTCGAAAACTACAAACAAATTTCTATAACTCGAAATATCCACGATTGAAAGTCCATCATCCAATTATTGAGGATCGATTACATGTTCGTCAGTTGAACTTTATAAATATATTATAAATCTCTGCATTTATATGAACGAACAAAAATCTTGAAACAATGTTTGCATAGAGTATGGGTCTTCCTAACGTGTTGACCCACTGTTACGCACGCTCAAATGTTTGGCATCATAGGTCAGTCTATTTTAATGGAAAAACTTGCACCACAACTACAGCCTTGCTCGGCCAAGGGATTGTTTGTTATTCGGAAGGCAGATCGAATCAATTCTTGATGATAGTCTACCGTTGATCCTTTTATATATTCCAGTGAGGTTGAATCGATTACTACCTTGACGCCATCCTTCACAAATACTCTGAAAAGTAAACGGACTCGAACGTCGCGATCAGTATTTTCCGAAAAATTAAAAAAAAATATATTCCAACTTTACATAATACAGAAAAATTTGTACCTGTCGTCGTCATGGACGGTGGAATCCAGATTGAATTTGTATTGAAAACCGGAACATCCACCACCCTCCACGGAAACTCTCAGGCACGCATCTTCTGTTCCATTAGTTATTTCCTTCAAACGTGACGCGCAGCCATCGCTGATAATCAAACCATCGGTCCGAGCAAGAGATGTATCTGACATCCACCGATTCGACGTCAACGAACCACCATGCCACGGAGACCTATAAATTTTCAATATAAATTCTCGTTTTCGTCTCTTAAGAATTCTTTGATATAAATGTTCGTGCGATAAGTATTGGGTGAGTCGTTTTTGTTTTAATCATTTCTGTCACCATCGACGTTCTACAAACATTGCAGTTTGCATCTTCGTTCGAATAGGTTGGAGGAGGGCGCCCTCGTGGTTTGTTTGCTTACAAATTGCACACAACCCACGATAGAATGCGGAATCTTTGGTATACTATAGTATTTGAGGTACTAATGTTTCGTTTATACGATATGACAGCTAACATCATACCGATAAAATAGGCGGCCAATCTCAAAGCTCGTCCGGGAGATTATCGATGAATTAAATTTCGGTATTACTCACGCGAGAAGCCGTGAAAAATAGCGATTCGCGACGAAATTTGAAGAGAGGCTTCGCATTGCCTGCCCTAGTTTCGCCATACTTTCTGACGTATGCGGTAAGCCCAGAATGTCCACATACGTCAGTGGCGCTGCGGTCGCACGTCTCACGGAGGACCGTCAGGGCCGTCCCAACGATTGCTGGGGCCCCGCTTTTGTGACATTTGTCAACTCCGTCTGTAGTAGATCCACCGTCCTCTTCTCAACGGGGCCAAGTAAACCCTAGCCACTTCAGTTTTTCAACTTCGTATGGTGGGTTTCAAACGTACAAGCGCTGTCCGGACTCTGTGTTTCCTAGTGTCTGATGACGCGTAGTCCTACTTCCCACATCCACATCCCTTCGTGCCTTTCTCCCTCTAGCCGCCGAGCATGCATATATACATTTCACACACACACGCACATATATATGGGACATTCGGGACGTTTGTTTCAAATTTCTGTTCTCAAATATACTTTATGGAAAAAAGAGGAAAAAAATATTCGGAGTCAAATTCTGTAAAAAAATTGTTTTTGAAAAAAAAACAACTATACTTATTCAGGTTTATTTTAGTATAAAAACAAAATTAAATTGCGAATGAATGAAAAAATGAAATTTTAAATTAGGAAAAAGAAAATAGAAGTTAAAAGGAAAACTCGGGAAAATAAAAACCGGAAATTGAAAAATTTGAGGTTTTTTAAAAAAAAATAAGCAAATTTCTTAGAGAAATTTGACTTGAAACATTTTTTCCCAAAAAGAAACATTTAAAAACCAAAATTAAAAAAAAAAATATCTGTATGAGTCCATTTTTTTGGGTTCGGTGAAAAAATTTAAAAACATGTTCAGAGAAGTTTTCTAATGAGGTTGGAGATGATGGAATAGTTTCAGCTAAACCGAAAGGGCTCGGGGTGAAAAGTGGTTGATTCGACGTGGAATGCCCCATATACGTGTAATCATATATATAGGCGTACGGAGACGTCAGTTGTCAGTGTGCGCGGGAAGCCCGCGAGTAGGCGCGAGTATATGTATGTATATACGGCGAAGTAACTACTACCATCGCTGCCTCTGTACTCCTGTGTGGTTCTGTGTGGCTCGGTCCGTTCGGTCTCGCGCACATTTTGCCCTCTGCCTTGGCAAACACATTATACGGTACTCTACACAGGGGCTACAACAGGGCTACGCGATTCCCCGAAAGGTGCCGAACCGATCGAGCGACCACGGCGTGACATCAGAATCATAAGGGCGTCGCGGGCAGGTCTCGTTAATTAGATTGCAGTCGTTGAAATTTTACGGAAATCGACCTTCATGGCTGTCAGGGCGCCGCGACGGGCCTGCGACTCGTCAACATCGTTGTCTCGTCTACGTCGCGAATTTTCGGAGCCCTTGTACGAAGCGATCCACTAAGCTATGTGCAAATGTGAAGAAGAAGTGTTTATAATAATCCGAGGACGACGGTGACGAGGAGAATCGCAGGGGCCGAGGGATATTTGGCTACCGAGGCGAGGGGTCGAGCGAAAAACAAAAGAAAAACGGCACCGACGGTCTATGTATGTATGTAACTAGGTGGGAAAAGCCACGGGAAACAGATTGGCAAACAACGAGAGATTGGCCAAAGTGACGAGTAAAACGGGAACGAGATAGATTTATATGGATTGCGGAACTGGAGAGGATCGAGGAAGCGTTCACGGGAGGAATGATGAAAAATGAGAGTGGACAGGAGTGAACGAGAGTGAGAAAAAAAAAGGAGCGGTGCATCGGGAGGATATAATAATACCAACGATACTTACTTTTACCAACCTTTTACCTACATTTCACCCGTTCGTTCTCTGACGTTCGGAAGAAAAATTCACATTATATCGTTCGATGCTTTGATTCTGGTATATCGGGAGTCGCGGCAAGGTCGTAATATTTCCTGACGATCATCCGACTCGTAAATAAGTATCTATTCTCTGGAAAAGTGACAAATTTTGTGACAGCTACAAAACCGAGCTCTCATCACACCAAGTGTTTATATTATCCTTTTTCATTCGATCCAAGTACCAAGTGCCTGGTAGACGGGTAAAAAATGTTCACTGGCACGGTGAGAGTCAAGATATGCGAAGCATCAGGCCTCAGGGCAACGGACAAGCAGAGGAAATTTTGGCAAGACGAACCACCGATTCTAGATCCGTATGTCCTAATTGACATCGACCAAAATCAACTCGACCGCTCGACGACCAAGCCCAAAACTTTCGACCCTGTTTGGAACGAGACATTCACCCACGAAGTCCAGGGTGCCGATACCCTCGGCCTCACCGTCTTCCACGATGCAGCCTTACCACCTGATGATTTCGTCGCCAATTGTAGTATACAATTCGAAGATCTCGTGCAACGAGAGGACGAAGTTGCTGATTTTTGGGTTTGTACCGCGTTGGACTCGCTCCTCTGATTTATGTAACGTAATTATTTCTCATTCTTCAAATTCAGATAGCAAAAACGATCACATCAATAGAATTTATTTCATATCGTTCTTTGCCCTTGATGAGACATAATAACATTTCATATTTTGACAAGAAAGTAATCCTTCGAACAAATTATCGAAAGCTTTTGTTTATTAAAGTCTCAGCGACGATGTACGATTGCTTTTTCACCAAGCGTTATTTTTTGTTGTTGCAATTACATACCTTGGTAGTCGTGCACGTTAATTCTCGTTGCGAACGTTTCGGTAATTCGATTGTAATTTGATTCGGAATACCTTACTGGTCCTGGCATATATGACGTCGACGTGTCCCCATCATAGAAACATTTGTTTCCGACGCGTCGTTTTATCAACGTGTTTGACGTAACTGGCAGGGATATTTTGTCAAGCTTGTTTGTAATGCTCCAGTTTTTATTTTTATGATTTTCATCTGAAACAGTTGATAGCCAGCTGATAAGAGCTATGTAAATAGACCTTCTGGTACTTGGAGACACGGTGTATCAAAGACAATACTCCTCGCTGTTAACATTACAGGTCGTAGTTGTTCGAAAAAAATTTAAGTCTACGTGGTTGAAACTAACGCATTGATCGTGATAGTGTTTGTTGCTAGTTGTCGTGAGAAGCGCAGTCAATAGGAGTAATTTAGTGGTTGTCGAAATGTTTTTATCGCAAAGGAATTACGGTTTTGAAAAGTGTTCTCGTAGATTATTGCGCCTTCGTCAGGAAGCTTTGTGGAAAGCAGCTCTGCTATATCCTAAGCCTGAGGTGAACGTATTTTTCATGAATAACGAAATTCGGATCCAAACATACGTCATAACATTAGCATTTACGTAGATACAGGATGAAAATTTATATAAATGTTCAAAGTACTTTTTGTCCTTGATTTTGCATCAATTCTGCGAAATTTGCACGCGTTACGTATTTAAATGTCAATTGTCAGTTATTTCATCTTGCCGTTTCATTTACGACGTATAAACAATTAACAATCATCACGATCTTCGCTCTGTATTGAACCAATTGTAATGCACATGTAAGATTACTTCAGTTTTATCGCCCGTCTCAATGATATTTCTCCGCGAGGTCAGGAAATACCACTCGCTTAATAATTCTAGGAATAACATTGACTTGAATACCTCGAACTCGCAGTAGCTGCAATTGCTGTAATAAATCTTCAATTGCAGGATTATTCATTTGAATTGACAATTCGATGTTTCTTTACGCGTTAAGTATAGCGAATGACTACATTGACAACGTTCCATAATTTCAGGTGGATCTCGAACCACAGGGCAAGCTACGGATACGTATAGATCTGAAATGGATGAATCAAGGTAAGTTTTATTTTTTACACACTCATCAATTTTACTTCAACTTATTAAGCTAACAGTAAGCAACAATGTTAATCAATCATTGTTATATATTTCACTCTTTCTAGATCAACAACAGTCAGGATGCGGTGGCGCCGGTTTGGGAGGAGGATCCGGAGACGGCGTTGGAGGTAGCGGCGTAGGAGCTGCAATAGGTGGAAAAGAACCGAGACGTGAATTCAAGGAACGTCAGGGTTTCAATCGTAGAAGAGGAGCGATGCGCAGACGTGTTCACCAAGTCAACGGCCACAAGTTTATGGCTACTTTCCTCAGACAGCCTACATTTTGCTCGCACTGTCGTGACTTCATTTGGTACGTACCTAACCGATTCATTTATTACAGGTGTGCTGGATATACAAGAATTTCCAATCCCCTTGTCGGTATCCGACCTGCATACGTTGCATAGTTCGGACACTGAAATATCAATCGATTCGATGAAAATAATTACAAATTCCAAGTGAGGTCATTATGAAAGCACATTTTGCCAAAACATGATCGTATTACTCGGGTTCAACGTTTTCTCAAGTTCTTTTCATTTCTCCCTGATAATAACCGCTCACTGAACACAGTAGTGCTCCAGCAATGTTATCGATTACAACGGGTAATATTACAGCAATATAACACGTTATATAACGTGTTACATAGCCGATATATAACAATTATATTGCAAGGTAATACGTTGTACGTAACCAGCATATAACAAATGGTACATAACATGTTCCTTCCACGTTATATACCGGCAATGTATCACAAAAATAACATTGCGACATTACCTGTAACTTCCATGTTATATTGCTGCTATAAAACGTGTTCACTGGGCGAATATTGAAATACTTGAGCTGCGCAAAGTTTGTCTCATAAATTTTACTAACACCAAGCCATACTTCATGCAATGAAGATTCTTCACGGGCATATATACCTACCCAGTGAACACGGTAATGTTGCAGCAACGTAACGGCAATGTTATCGATTGTATCCGCTATACAATACGAGCTCGATGTTACATGTACGTTACATGTAAGTTGAAATTTCCTACTCAGCAATATAACATGTTATATAACGCTGGTATATATCAGTTATGTAACCAGCGTATAACAAGAGGTACGTAACACGTTCCTTTCACGTTATATACCAGGTATGTAACACAAGTATAACATTGTGAGATTACCGGTAACTTCTATGTTATATTGCCGCAATAAAACGTGTTCACTGGGTAGCTTGCATCAGAGGTTTGCTTTCGAGATCGGGGGTTGGAAGAACATAATAAATAACTTTAATCCACTGTTCTCAAAACAATCTGCATGTTATTGGGTAAATTTCTGTGATATATTATGAGGTATAATTAAACTTTGACATTGAATCTAAGTGGTTACCGGTGGAATTGGACATGTTACGCGTTGGGTGCATGCTTTGGTTTTTAAAAAATGGTGTTACATATCCATCATAATTTTGCAGAGCCATGCAAATCATAATACTATCGATACTATCTCGATTTTCAGATCATTCGATTGAATTTCATCGTCATACGTATCACGTTTGTTAGAAAGCTTTTATCCATGCCAGTATAAAATTTTGGAATATGCTTAGATCGCTAATATGTAACGCCAGATTTTACGTACTCTCTTAGAGCATAGAACTAACTATGGTATTACGATGGAAGAGAGATACCTATGTGTTTATTAGGGTTCACGAGGAGACAATGTGACGTGTTTTGTCTGTTGTATTTCAGGGGCTTGGGCAAGCAGGGCTATCAGTGTCAAGGTGAGGAAGACACAAATCACGTTCTTAACCAATTATATTGGAATACTTGCTTGCAGAATTGTGTGTATGTGTGTGTACGTGTAGCATGTATAAGCATCGTTTTTAATTTGGCTACCTTGTTCTTTCATCTTCTATTTCTTTGCTTTCTCAACACGTGTTTTATACATTGAAATTTACTTCACTAGTTTCGATATGTTTGTACGTAGGATTGACATTTTTATAATTTTACATTCATGTACCATAATTTTCATTCATGTTCGAATGCACAGAGAGATTATTTTCATTTCTAGCCAAACGAGTCGCTGGACCTTCTTCGGTCCAAATAAATCAGTCGATACATGTGTTTGCGGCTTACACCTCTTGCTCATCGGTTTTTCATCAGCGAGATCGTCGACTGAATCACTAACGTTATTTCATTCCTCCATTGCCTGCCGTCATATAATATTTATACGATGTAACGACAGACGTTTCAGTTTTGCACGTGATAAGCTTACGTTGTGCCATGATTTTGTAGCTTTGATTATTAGCATATATTAACTAAAATTGATATATGCTTTCACATGTTACAGTGTGCACGTGCGTCGTTCACAAAAGATGTCACGTATCGGTTGTCACCGTCTGCCCCGGCATGAAAGATGAGGTAAGCGTGGCTCTTGGGGATAAAATATTAGTATCATTCGACGAGATGCTTGTATTATGGAAATATCTATTTTATGTAATCAAGTTATCTTTACTCGGTTTGAGTTTGTTTATTTCAATTATTTTTCATTTCACTTCTATTATTCCATCCGTTTAGGGAATGGCAACTGTGTTACAGACGAGTCAAGGAACTCAGGGACAACGCTTCAGTGTGAATATTCCACATCGGTTCGTTGTGCACAGCTACAAACGTTTCACGTTTTGTGATCACTGCGGTTCGCTGCTCTATGGTCTTATCAAGCAAGGCCTGCAATGCGAGGGTACATATGATCAGTCAATATCTTTGATTGCTAATTAGTCTCGAACAAGTTTGCTGCTTTACAATACGCTACTATCGACAGAGTTTTCCTTTTTTTTCGTAGCATAGTTATTAGACTACGCCGGAAGAAAAGGTGTTTTTTACCTCGCACGACTTGAAGCTGTCGCTAGTTTTATAATTTGACTCCTGGCACGAAATGAGCCCTATGCGACGAGTCTAAATTCTTTTTTTCCATTGGATTAACACATGAAAAACTGATTTTCTGTGCTTGAAGCCTCATAGCTTTCTTTCTAAGGTAAATAATACCTTAAAAATCGCTGAATTGCACCTTCATAGATTAAACAAAGACGTCATATTTTTTTAATAGTTTTAAAAAACTAAAAAACGCTTTTATGACAGATTGAAGTAAAAAGTCAAAAAATAGGTTTCAATATAAGAAGAAAAGTGATTAACGAGGAAATTAACGTGTGTGGTTTTTTTTTTGTAACTATTATTTATCTTCGCTTTTTTAGTCTTAAAACGATCATAATTTTGTAGCAACGAATATCCAGATCGATGTGTGAATAGAGAAATACATGGATGGATAACCAGATAGACAGATAGATAAATAGATGAATGAATAAATAGATAGCTAGATGGATAAGAGTTCTAAGACAATGTTACATACAAATATACGAACCAAGCTAATAAAATCGTGTTAAAATAGTTTGATTGCGATAAACTTATCGCACAGGGCTCATCTTGTACCAGGAACCAATAATACTAGTAATAGTTTCAGGTCCAAGCTAAAGGAAAAAGTTTTTTTTTCTGGGCTGGTCTAATGGTTATACGTTAAAATTCAGACGTTGTCTGCAAGCCTAATAATACAAATAATCTTCACTTTGAATTTTGCAGTTTGCGATATGAATGTACATAAGAGATGCCAGAAGAATGTGGCGAATAACTGTGGCATTAACACGAGACACTTAGCCGATATCTTGAATGCCATGGGAATTTCACCCGACAAGCAGAACAAGACAGCGCGAATCAATTACAAAACATCCAATGAAACCGGAGTCACACCGTCGCCAGCTCCACCCAATGAGACACCGTCCGAAGGAGGTGGGCCAACTTCGAAGCCGAGGGAAAGTTCGGATAGCGGAGGTAGCAGCGAATCTGGAACTAGGAAGATGGGTCTCGATGACTTCAATTTTATAAAAGTTCTGGGCAAAGGTAGTTTTGGTAAAGTAATGCTTGCCGAAAGAAAGGGATCGCCCGACGAGGTATATGCGGTGAAAGTTTTGAAAAAAGATGTAATCATACAAGACGACGATGTGGATTGCACGATGACTGAAAAACGCATTTTGGCTCTGGCTGCTAAACATCCCTTCCTCACCGCGATCCACAGTTGTTTTCAGACGAAGGATAGACTATTCTTCGTTATGGAATACGTCAACGGAGGTAAGTTGTCTCGTGATGTCGCGGTAGCGACGATTCTACCCAGTAAACACGTATTATTGCGGTAATATAACAGGGAATTTCCAGGTAATGTTACAATGTCATATTTGTGATACATAGCTGGTATATAACGTGGAAGGAACATGTTACATGCCATTTGTTGTATGCTGGTTACATAACTGCCATATAACGTATTATCTTGCAGTATAACCGTTATGTAGCGACTATATAACATGTTACACGTTGTGTAACATGTTAAATTGCTGAGTAGGAAAGTTTAACTAGCATGTAACGTTGAGCTAATATTACCGGATACAATCGGTAGCATTGCCGTTACATTGCTGCAACATTACTGTGTTCACTGGGTAAATTTGGCACCGAAGCAAAATGATTACATTCAAGCTATTCGATATCGTAGCGAGTAGCAATAACGGAAAATATTAATTTGCAGGTGACTTGATGTTTCAAATACAGAAAGCCCGCAAGTTCGACGAAGCTCGGGCTCGGTTTTACGCAGCTGAAGTTACACTCGCCTTGCAGTTTCTCCACGAACATGGTGTCATATATCGTGATTTGAAATTGGATAATATTTTGTTGGATCAGGAAGGCCATTGCAAGTTGGCCGACTTTGGCATGTGCAAAGAGGGTATATTCGAAGGGATCAAAACCACGACGACGTTTTGTGGCACTCCGGATTACATTGCTCCAGAAATTCTTCAAGAACTACAGTACGGGGCAAGCGTCGATTGGTGGGCACTTGGTGTCCTCATGTACGAAATGATGGCAGGACAGCCACCGTTCGAGGCTGAAAACGAGGATGATCTCTTCGAGTCAATTCTCAGAGATGACGTACTATATCCCGTCTGGTTGACTAAAGAAGCAGTATCTATTCTCAAGGGTTTCATGACTAAAAATCCTGCGAAACGATTGGGCTGCGTGGCTGCGAACGGTGGTGAACACGCGATACGCGTTCATGCGTTTTTCCGAGACATGGACTGGGAAGCTTTGGAAGCACGAAAGCTTAAACCTCCTTTTAAACCTAAAATTGTAAGTCTTCTACTGTGTTTCTGACTAATTAGTTTTATGGGATATACCTATTAGGGTGATTGTTAATATAGTCATTCTGGAAACGTTTAATGCCTATGAGAAAGTGCCCGTTCTTAATTCGTATTGCTTCGATATTCCAGAAAAACAAAAAGGATGCGATGAACTTCGACGCAGAGTTTACCAAAGAGGAACCAGTTTTAACTCCGGTCAACGCGGATGACCTACGTTGCATCAACCAAGAAGAATTCAAAGGTTTTTCATTCGTGAATCGAGATTATAATCCAACAAGATTGGCAAGCGATTAGATCAGCAAACATCGTAGAACCACCGAAATCTGCAACCGTATCTGTTGTCATGAAATCAAGTAAGTTTCACTATCGAGCATCGAAGTAGAGGGAAAAACAGTATAGCTCTACGACGATGAAGGGAATGAGAACATTCGAAGACTAATATTAAAGTATACTTCGATGAAATTACTGCGAGCTCTGTTTGTAAAGAGCGTAATGTTGATACCGATTGATGATAGGTCGAACCAGATTATTGCTTAGGTAAAATTCAAAGTTGTAAAGTCATCTAACGATCGAATATCGTAGCGTTAGAAATTTCAGATGAACCCTGCGCGGTTACACTGTATCGACGCTGAGGAAAATGTCTATCGCCCACAGCGATGATCACAATCTAAGTGCAAATTCTATTGATGCGAAGGGCGTTTAACGATGAATTTATATTTATTTATTGTTATCATTGTTATCTGTTGTATCTCTTCGTATCGCTGCGGACAGCATCTTCACATCATTACCAAATCATACAAACATTTTGAGGAGAGAACAAACTCCCATGTTTATCATCAGGCAACAAACAAATCGTGTTACCAAACACTTATTGCAAAAAGAGAATCGGTATGAATTGATCGAGACGATACGATGCACCGAAAATGAGCATCGCTTCGTTCTGAAAATGTGGTAACGTATTACGCGCTGAACAGAACTATGGGAACTACATAGGTTGGGAAGAGGAAGAAAACACATGTGCAATAATACAACTTGATGAATTTTGTTCGATTCGATCGATTGAAGATTAGATAAGGATTATTTTGCTATTCCTAACTAAAGATTTTTTTATGCAGCAAATTCGTTTACGCTGTTAGGAATGGCTCATGCCTGTCGCTGATCGTGATAAATGGTTTAATACTTTAAAAACGTTTTTTAAACATAATCGGACAACAGGCTTGTTTGAACGTTTAACAAACATTAACTCGTACGTGTTCATAATAATATTACAACTGTCCTGGTCAGAGTAATTCTGGGCTTCTATAATACTGCATATGCACTCCGAACAAATAAGCGGAATCATACGCCACTGCATTTCATTGTTAACAATGTTTTATAATTATGAATCGCGCACAAATGTTACCATTACCATTTTATTATCGGCATTTCTCGAATGCCATCCAATCTCTATCTCACATTCGAATCATCGCCGGAGCCTGACTATTCTCGACATAATTTTCCATCCCATTCTGGTTTATTTTCAATGTCTTCCCAGTGAACACGTTTCATTGCTGCAATATAACATGGGAGTTACAGGTAATGACCCAATGTTATTTTCATGATACATTGCTGGTATATAACGTGGAAGGAACATGTTACGTAGCATTTGTTATATACTGGTTACAACACTGGTATATAACGTATTACCTTGCAGTATCACTGTTACATAACGTGTTATATTGCCGAGTAGGAAACTTTAACTTACATGTAACGTCGAGGTATATTACCGGTTACCTTGCCGCAACATTACCGTGTTCGCTGGGTTGTTTAATTTTAATCATCACGGTAGACAGTCGACGCACGTGAGAAAGAGATTTAAAATGAAAGCAAGTATCGAGAAAATTTTCCTTTATCAGGGTCCGCTTCTCTATTTTTATGATGACAAATGACTTATGATAAAAATAGAATTTTTAATATTAAAAATATCTCGAGATTAGGAAAATAAGGACATGCAGGTCACGGGTGGCCTGACCAGAGTATATTTAACTTATTTTAGCATACGCCTAACGTAATAGATACCACAAAGAAGGATGATGAAATGTTAAGGCGAGAATCGTGTAATAAATTCACAAATCTTATATGACGTTAGGTCTAAGTTTTAATTATAACATTGCGATAAAGTTAGTAATTGATGCACCTTCCAGGATATTCGTGAATGTTGTCTCTAGTTAGGTAATATAATATATATGTATATATATATATATATATATATATATATGTATATGCATATATATATATATATATATATATATATATATATATATATATATATGTATATGCATATATATATATATATATATATATATATATATATATATATATATATGTATATGCATATATATATATTAAGCATTAACGTCTAAACAGTGAACTTAATAATAGAATATTAATTAATATTGATTCGATCGAACCGGATACCTTAAATAATGACAATGCCTATCGGAAAGGCTTTGTCGACGGATATTGTTCTAGTCGCGTATCGCTAGCATAAATCGCAATGCATCGTCAAATATCGTTCTAATAATAATTCGATAAATATATTCTAAGACGTATATTCAGATATCAAGTGTGATCTGTGTATGTACTTAAAAATAACCGATCGATCATAGAGCTTAAAAATTAAGTTAGGAATAGCTTAGCATCTCAAATACGTATATTGCCGAGTGTCTGTCCGCGAGACGTTACTTTTAACAAAAATTACCATGTACTCGCGTCAATATTGTTCTTCTGTGGATTTGCAATTAACATATTTTGACGTTGTGATTGATAAAGCGAAAAGCGAAACTAGTCGAACGCTAGTGATGACGAGTAGGAAATTATCTAAAGCGTACGCTTGCGGGACAAGATGCGACGGGTGCTAGGATACAGTTGAAGTTTCCCCAAATATTTGGATGTCTATTATTGGAAAAATCTTATAAAGCGTCAAGTATATTACAATATTAATAATATTAAAAACAAAAAACTAGCTATAACAATAACAATAACAAAAACCATTAGAGTAAATAATTCGATAAATAATAATAACAACAACAATAATAATAACAGTAATTGCGATGATGATGATGACGATGATGAAGACGATGATGATGACGACGACGACGACGACGATGATAGCGATGGTTGTGTGGGATAGCCGGTAACGTAGCATTTTTTGGCCCATTTTATCACAAATAAGCCCCAAATTGTGATAAAATAGACCCCTGTTAGAAACGGAGTGTAAATTGGTGTCACGATTATTCACATAGCGCTTGCATTAATAATATTGATATGGTGAAAAATATAAATTAGATATACGTTATTGGAAATATCAATTTACATCTTAATGAAAAAAAATAAGGAAATATTTTAGAACTTGAAATAAGCTTCGAGCTAAGTATACATATATAAACGTATAATGGGTGTTAGATGACTTCTTGAAAAAATGAATAACTCGAACGCATAGTTCTTCAAATGATTTTGTTTTGACGACACGTGAAGTTTGCGATGGGTACGGATGGATTCTGGATTTTGGAGGAACAATCGTACGAAATTAGAATCCGAAAGTAAAATAGCAACAAAAAAAAATACGTGATCGTTATCTGAAATATTTTTTTGTTCGACGCAGTTCTCATAGCATAATAGAGCATATAGCATGAAGTTTATTTTTTCAAGAAGTGTGTCGAATCTTTCGAAAATAGGGTATAGATACTTACTAGTAGTAAGACAAAGACTAGAAGTGAGGAGGAAGAATCAAAAATTCCTGAGAAATGGAGGCGAACAATGCAAAAAAAAAAAAAAAGAAAAAGAAAGAGAAAGAGAGGAAAACGAAAAGAAGCAACTGCGAGTTAGTCTTGTTGCAGGATGGACATAGAGGCTATAAACCTAAAACCAGATATCGATAAAAACAGGATATTATGAAGTTTGTTAAGGACCTGCATTTTAAAGCTTCCCCCGATTCTATTCCCAATAATTGTTGTGTATATAATGAGAGTTTAGGCGTTGCACTGGGTTGTCGAGTACATAAAAGGAATGTGCTGGTAAATATGATAATATACGGGTTTATTATAATATACAACATAAATATCATATGTATATCGTGCATTTATTGTACACTAGACAACTTCGTCATTTCACTGACAAACGTGTAACGTATTCGTGAAATGGTCTCAAGTCCCGTTCCAAACTCTATTTAGCGTTACTTATTTCAATACAGTTTGCAACGGGAACTTTGGAAAAATTCAATTTAATATGATATTAGAAATCGAGTGCTGCTCGACCCACCTCTAAATACTATGACAATGACGTCTCGAGATACCATGGAGTACAAGGATAGAGAGCGAGAGTTCATATGGATGTATTCATTCACGGAAGGCGAGAGAGCGAACAATTAAGACCACCGATACTGGCTGGTACGAAGCATCACGATATGATGCCAGAAGCTAACTGCGTATGTACAGTTTCTGGTGTAAAAATTACCAACATCAGATTTTGAAAATGTTGTTTGCGCTACCAGAAGGACCAGCGCTGCGTCGACTGATATCTAGTCAGGATTCGATAAGATAAAAAAATAAAATAAAATAACATAACAAAGGGGGGAAGCGATCCTCGGCGAGAATGAATTTCTATCTGGCAAACAACCGGAAGAACAAAATCGCTGAGCGTGTTCTAATAATAATACTAATAATAATAATAACATAAATAATAATAGTAATAATAATAATAATAATATAAATAATAATATAAATAATAATATAAATAATAACGATAATGATGATAATAATAATATTAACAATAATATAAATAATAATATTAATAATGATAATAATAATATTGAAAATGGTTAGTCCGGCCTACGTCTAGTGAAAAAAAGATGAAGCGTAATTTCGAGGGATTAACAGGAAGTTAGTTGAAAGAAGAAAAGTTCACTTAGGAAGTAACTTGTTAGTGTTTAGCGCGCAGCCATTAAGAACTGCATCACATTTCGTTACATGCATATGAACGTGTCCACGCATACATATAGATTAGGCTGGTCCTTAACAGGGATCTCTGTTCCAATTTTGATGCTCCCAGGGGCTTAAATGCTTCGATAGAAAGAAAAAATTGTCTGGAAATTTGAGCCCTTGATATCAATGGTAAGGTGGTCTGGTTATTCATCAAAGTTTGCTATGGATATAACATGCTAAAAAGTGCTTTTGTTCTTTGAAATTTCATAAGTCGTCGACGAATGTACTAAGAAAGATGGGAAATGCATATACGTACAACCTACCAGTATATGTAATATATTTTATTGTACAATTATTGTTTGTTTTGTAACTATACTTTACAATAGTGATACGTCTTTCTGTAAATTAAAGTTCGACCTCCGATAACTTTTGGACCGATCGATTTGGCGAACACTCATGAGAGACCTATTTTTGTGGAGCGATAAGGATTTTTCATCGTTGTTCATATATTTGCCAACTGCTTGTAAAATTTCATAGAGCAAAAGACGTTCTCGCATGTTGTTTCCATAAAAAACTTTGGTGGATAAGCAGACTATCTTGGAGTTGATGTTAGAGGAGCTAAAATTTGTAGATAATTTATTTTTATTAGCATAACAATTCGAAAACACTCCTGTCGAGGACCAGCCTAATGTTAAATATGTGTTTGTAGTATTGTATGTACTTGGTTGATGTTTTCTTCGAGGTACTCTCAGCTTTATAGTAATTCCTTCTGTTTCAACAATTCGACAGACTCTATTTCCGTTGTGAAGAGATCAATGCATAAGTAACGGCCTCAATGTGCACCAGGTCGTTCAAACTTTAAAATTCATTAGGGTGATACTTGCTTATTGAAACTGTGTGTCAGACTGCTTGCGAAACCAAGTTTTTTTTTACTTGGCACGTTGAAATTATATAAATCGTTGTTAGCTAACGTTCAGGATCGTCGAAAGCTTTAATATAATCATTCTCAACATTACTGGATGTTGCAAAAACGTGAGTCGATTCTTCAAACTGAATTCATATTGTTTAGTTGATAATAGGATAACAGGATATCGTTATCCTATTATGATCATCGTCATGGTCATCGTCATCGTCTTAATCATTGAATCATTGTTATTGTTGCTGTTTTTCTTACTTGTTATCATTATCGTTGTTCTTATTATTGTCATTATTATCATTATCTGTAACGATAATAATATTATCGTTGTTGTTGTTGTTGTTGTTGTTGTTGTTGTCATCACCATCGGCATACATGTGACATCGTCGGTGCGTTACTTTTTAATGCCCCGCAGCATAACGTAGCGTTGTTTCTATTGATGTATTTGTTTTGTTAAATAATTTTCATCCAGCGTGTGCAGATTTCATTTTCACACACTTTATTACAACAAACAGAGCTTACCTCGTGCTGGTCCTGTTGCGCGTAACTCCTCGGAAATCAAAAAAATTGTATGATAAGTAGGATGAAAAGAAACTTGTCGCGGTGCGAGCGAAGAAATGTCTGACATTGACCGAACGTGTCGTATTATATTTATTGAATATGAGTTGTACTTTCTACGATGTACCTATGTCCAAATACACATGTCGGCGGACTCGTTGCTCGACGTGTTGGCGGAGTGCCATTTCAGTGTAGTTTTCATTAGCGAGCGACAGCGTAGGCAGAAGGAACAGGAGGAAAGAACAAACCATACATATTTCACGAATCTAGTACGTAATTAGAGATTTTTAACTATCATCGATTTGTAAATTAGGTTCTAACGAGAAAGAAAATGGAGTATCGGGTCTCACCTATGTCACGATATCCTGTTCGATGTGATTTTTCTTTATTGCCAATTATTAATTATCTTACCTGTCGACCATTATTACAATACAAACAAATGGTCGTTGCAAGAACAAACAAAAGAAACAAAAACGAACAAAAAGAAAAGTTGGACAAATCATGGTTGTTGAAAGAGTATCGAACGAAGGTAAAAAGTTGGAAAAAATACACAGAGCCTACATAAACGCACATGCAATCTTTGCAATAGACATTGCAGCGAGGGAGGACTGGTCACAGAGATACTAAGAGAGAGGCGAAACGTTGCCAAAGACGCACAGTACTGCGAATGACGATGTCCCTCTTGCTTCTGCAGCATTATTAACGAGTATTCTACTTAGCACCATCATTCTGTCCAAAACTCAAATTTTCAAAATCGCTCTACACGCATCACAAAAGTGAGCACAAGTGTGCAGAGACAAATATATTTAAAAAAAAAACCAAAACAAAAAAATTACAAATATCCTTAAAAGTGCTGTAATTACGTCATGTAGGTCTCTTTTAATTAAGTAGCTGTCCCACATATTAAATAATTCGCTATGAAAATCGCAATTACTTGTAAAGAATGAAAATTTAGGAGGCAAAAAAAATGGCGAGATAATGAAAATATCAGGAACAATATAAATACTTATATAAAATACTATCATGGAAAAAGTGCAAACGATTAAAATTCTCGTATGTTTATCACGTTAATCAGTCAGGCTCGAAAATTACCGTCGAACCGTTGAAAGGAGTTGCTTTGTTACTGAAAAAAGTAAAAATATTTATTTCAAATTTTTTCTTTTTTTGCTTTTCTTTTTAATATATATATACATACAATGGTAATTTTTGAGCCTCGTTTATTATCATATATCTATTAAGAAATATTCGCGAAAGAGATTTATTATATAATTAGCCGACGACGCTGGTGCAATTCTCTATGCAAGATGATTACTGAATGTACAGTAAATTTTATTTTCCTATACATTAAAAAAAAACAAAACCAAAAAAAAATTAAAAAAAACGCTAAAATTATACGTTGAACGTTTCGTCGGGTTCGACAAAGAGTCCCGAGAATTTCGCGCAAGGCAGTAAGAGGAAAAGCGGAAATATATCAAATCTTGTAATCTTGTATTGACATATTTTCATATATGTATATTATTTTTATTAGGTTGATAATTTTAGGGAGAGTATACTCGGACCACGGTATCAAATGCCATCTCACCAAAGAATATATTTACTTTATTGCGTGCACAGTAATAATGTAAGTTAGATCCTCTATCGACACTTTGTTTCGTCTATTATAATTATTTATTCGACTCTTGTTAAAAATGAATATGGATTTAGTTAGTATTTCGTGATAGTAGTTATCGTTATATATGCTTCGTACTACCTGCACATCGATCAGATATACGAAAATATTCATTTGCGACGCGGTGCATATGTATATGTGTGTACATATATATGGGGCATTCCACGCCGACTCACCAGTGTCGAACCCCGACCATCTCAGAATCGTTTCATGTTTTTTTCCAAAATTCTACTCGGTAAAAAACGCCGCCTGAATTTTTTTCAATTTTTTTTATCCAACCGCTCATGTTTCATAAATATTTGAAGTCGAATGCTAGTGTCGATATTTGAAAAATCTGAAAAAATTCTCGAAAAAATGGGAAAAAAATGGTCGCATTTTTTACTTAACGGGGGGTCGTTTGGTGTGATTCGCTGGATTTTTGAGAATTTTTTCAGATTTTTAAAAATCGACATTAGCATGCAACTTCAAATATTTGTCAAAAATGAACTGCGGGATAAAAAAATTTGAAAAAAATTCAGGTAGCGTTTTTTGGCGAGTAGAATGTTGGAAAAAAACACGAAACGATTTTGAGATGGTCGGGGTTTGACACTGGTCGAGTTTGCATGGAATGCCCCGTACATATATTCTTAAAATTAAAAACATTTCTCACCTAACTATTCGCACCTCGTGTAAATACCGATTGTTGTCCATGATTTCTCATCGTTATCACACCAACGCAAATGCTTCGACTTCTTACATCATCCTTCGTTTATTCATAACTCTCGATCATTTATCACCCTGTTTTCAATCATCCTTCCGACACGATATCCATTCACCGAAGGTCACTTGAAAAAAAAAAATTTGAAAAAAAAGTACCAGGTCACGTGCCGTACTAGGCAATCTGTTGAAAGTACCGGATAATATTACTTTCAACAAACACGGATATATAAAAAAAAAGTAAAAAAAAATATGCACCCGCCAACCCCACGGAACAAATTCCAAGTAATAAAATATATCAAACCTAGTTTATCCGAATATTATATAGTTATCGAAGTAACGCAAGGAGTTAAGAAAATCTTGCTTAGCGTACGCGTTTATTAATAATTGAAATAATAATTAAAATAATAATAATGATAATGATAATGATAAATATAGAGATTATAAATAACTTATATGCCATTGAAATGAGAAAAACCATAAAAGTTGAAAAAAAAATGCTTTCGGTGTTTGCAAAGAAAAAGTTGAAAATATCTAAGCGCTACGTTAAGTACGAAGAATGTATTTAGAGAACGGGAAAACCTGAACTATCACAAAGAATTGAAATTTTCAACGTATGTTAATATAATCATTCGCTTGTAACACAAACAACAATATAATATCGACATCAATATCGATGAAGTTGATGTTACCCAGTGAACACGTTTTATTGCGGCAATATAACATGGAAGTTACAGGTAACGTCACAATGTTATTTTTGTGATACATAGCTGGTATGTAACGTGGAAGGAACGTGTTACGTAGCATTTGTTATATGCTGGTTACATCACTGGTATATAACGCATTACCTTGCAATATAACTGTTACATAACATGTTATATTGCTGAGTAGGAAACTTTAACTTACATGTAACGTCGAGGTTATATTACCGGTTACAATCGGTAACATTACCGTTACATCGCTGCTACATTAACGTGTTTACTGGGTACCTATTGTTTTTCTTGTTACATAAATCAAGGATGATACGTGCTTTTTCAATTATCATTATTATTTTATATGTTACCAATTAACCAGTACAACTGTTCGTCGTGTTGTGTTTCGAATATTATATTACAAAATGTTTTTTTTTTATTTAACAAAAATTCCATCTGGAATTTGTCCTCCGTGCAACGATCCGATCCTCATTTACTCTTTTCCAATAGTCTCGGAGAATAATAGATCTTATTTTAACTGTGTTTTCTTGTGATGTTAATTTGTTCTGTTTTTTTATATTTACAAACTTTTCTTACTCGCCAAATACAAATATTTAACACGGTTGTGTCGTTAATAATAGTAAAAATTGTATACCAGCGATGATCTCCTGCGTCGTCACGACTCAATCGACGAAACGAGGTTTAACGTTTTGTATTTTTATTTTCTTACCGTTATTATTATTTATTTTCTATCTTAATTTATCTTTCCAAGACTTTTAATTATTCTTTATACAAAATCCATGGACAAGAAATTCCAGAATGTTTATCCTATTCATGTAACGGTGCCAAAAATGAAATATAGAAGGTAACAAAAATAAAGTACCGTCTCAGAGAAGCGCGTTATTAAATTGGTTGCAGTGCAATGTTCCCATATAATTGTAGGCATACATACGTGCTTGTACAGACGTACGTATGAATATACACATACATATGTGTGTACATCCATACTCAGGATGTTGCAAAAAATTCGCTACTTCTTCGCATGGTCCTGTTACTCGAGAAATTCTCATCTAGAAACATTGAGGTACAAAGATAAGTGGGACACTGTGGAAATTTGAAGAACAAATCATTTTCCACTCGTTCGCTTCGGTTCGGTCCCAGAACTTTCGACCGATCTGGCTCGAAGAATCGAGACACGAGAGGTATACTTACTATTGGAGAATTCAGCGAGAAGCAAAGCTCTGTTAGGTCGTTGCGATATTTTTGAAACAGCCTGTAAATATTATATAGATGATCTGATTATGAAAAAAAAATTAAAAAAAAAAACAAACAAAAACAAAAAACTCTATGATGAATGTAATTTAAAAGATACAAAATATGATAAAAAGTTACCTAAGAAAATATTACGTTTAGTATATATATTACGACTACTATCGCTACAGAATATACATGTATAATGTATATTATAAAGACGCGCGTCGTGAAACCTATTGTTTTTGCTATTGTCCCTTTACAAGGTTCGAATGAACTCGATTGAACTTTCTTCAACTTGTTACACGTACGTTGAAAGGGACAATGGCACGAGCACGTGGCAACAAAAGCGAACACTGTTATTTGTCTGATTATTGTGTAAAAAAAAATCATAAATAAATATATGATATCAATAATAATGATACAAAGCTACGTTTTCATGTTTCATCGATCACATTTCAACGAAGGGAGCTGTCGGGAAGTTTCACCGCAATCAGTGATAATGCCTCGCGTCGAAAACTGATTGCGAGTACGCGATGGCTAGGTGCTTGGAGCGTAGCAACAATCATCGAAGCAGCGTAGAATCTCTTATCGTTGGTAGGGCATACAGAAAGTGTGGAACTGGTTCGTCATAATATAATGCATTTTATTGTGTTGTTTTACAGAATTTGAGTATATTAAATTATATACAGAGCAACTTTAAATACTGTAATAACGTTGTTAATTAATAATTTATTCGCTACACGCTAAATCATGTTATACCCACGTCGCGGTGTGAAAATTTCTAGTAAAAACGCCCAACGTGGATCACAGTCTATATTTCTGTAATCGTCGATCCGATCCAACTTTCGTCTTCATTGATAAAGAATGAGAATATTTCATTGAGGTTTAATTTTGGTACGAATCATGCTTGTCTCGGCAAAACTTACAAATATCATAGCGATCCATGATAATCGGTGAGATTTGAAACGCGTGCTTCGCTATATCGGTTGATGTTTCGAGGCATATTGTTTGGTCCGATAAAAACTTAATAATGCCAAATTTATTTGGTAAATATGTACAACGTGGAGTTATTCTCAGTGAAACTCTCGATGGCTCTCGACTCGAAGACCATAGTTTTCTACCTACCGAGGAAGCTTTTAGTTTTTTTGAACATGCCGAAACTAAAGCAGCTATCGATCGTCTGACTCAGAATAACATGGAAACTCACCGCGAAAGCCTTAAACTTCAATTTACAAACTGGATTTTTCTGGGAATATGTTTTTTCCTCCGACCTTCGTTTCAACGACACTTTTTTGGACGCAATTTCAATGCAGTTCATCGTCACCGTACTATAATTATCCATTTATAGCCAGTGTCAAGTATTATCTAGGTTTCATTTTCCTAATTTCGTCGCTTTTCCCATCTCAGAGGTCTGACATCCTGTAGTGTTACCGACGAGCACTTAACAAAGCCAATATTTTCTAGCTCGTACAGTGCCCGAGGTAATAACTACATGCGTACAACGGATATATTCGCTACCGTGCGAATATTCTGCCACATTAGGAATTATCTCGACTGATCGAAAGAGTCGTATGCCTCGAACGTGAAATCTTAAATAACTTGATATATCATTCTGTTAATTCGCCTATAATTGTTTGACTCGAACAAATCGATTGTCTCCAAATAGTATATTTTAATGAGTTGTTCGGCGATGAATTGATAGTCATCGTCGTGCTCGAATGTACAAGTAAAGAGTTTTGTCTCGTTAGCTATCGACGCCTTACGTAGTGGATTTCTGCGCTGACTAATGAAGTTCATGAAAAGCTGTGACGATACACAAAAAGCCCTTGGTTTTTCACATTATTCCTCGATAGGCTGGTAATTTTGCTAAATTTATTAAATAATATTCAACATACGACTATCTAACATTTTTAAATATACATATATATTCTATTCTGTTGCCGATAATTTGACAAATTTGCATAAGCCAGCTTTGGCGCAATCATAGAATTGGCATTCGAGTAACGAGAGAAAAATGTGTGGCTCGGGGTCATCATTGTCGATGGTACGTGAGATGCCATACCATTACAATTCTTATCAATATTCAACTTTGTGGCAGTTCTCAATACTTTATGGGATGTATCGTTACTAAAATGTTAAAATGTGTGGTGTGGTACGGTACGCCAACCAGTAGTGTTCGGTCAACTTCAATATAAATACTTAACGGCAGAAAAATTAGGCGCATTCCTATACTCTCTCATACCCTTCTAATTATAAATACAATGATAGTTCATTATTCGTCGGTAAAGCCTCTGGAATAGTGTTATTTGTGTGCGTTGCTTTTTATACTTGGCTATTAGGATCCTTTTGTAAAATGGGCTGACGACTCGGATGAGCTAATGTCAATGTTCACTAAATTTAGCTAGCCTGCGATTGGATTACAGGATTTGGCCTGTGCAATATAGACACAGGTCTTGATTTTCTTCCTCCATTTGCTGGCAAAGGTTGAGATTGGCTAACTGGGGTGATACTCGAGTCCCTCTTCGGTATTTCCAACGGTGACTGAAGTACCTCGGTGTATTCCCGAATCAAATTTGATATCTGGAAGGCCTGCAAAGAACAATCCATTCATTGTCCATCGGCAGAGGAGAACACGTACTTTTTTTTTGCAAATTCACACGTCATACACAGGATGTTCCGGTTTAACTTTCGCACCAAGATATCTCAAAAACTATGAGAGACGTTTTTTTTATCATTCGAAATAAGGGATATATTTGAGGTGGTCAACTTAGGTGAGACACCCTGTATATATAAAAAAAAGGAGCTCTTTCTGAATTACCTGTGACGTTGTTAAGATCACTTTACTCTGCTTCTTGTCCGTGCCAGTGATTATCATCAGGCAGTTAATTGCAGGGCTGAAACTAAGTATGCTACTGTACTCGTAGCTGCACAGCGCGTTCCTGGACCGATGCTCCAGTAAATGTAGGCCTTGCTGATCGACAGCCAACCAGAGTACTCTAGGCCAGTTCGACGTGAAGGATTGCATAACGTCGAAAATCGTGGCCTTGTGCAATGGCCAAGATTGTATCAAATTTAAAAATGCTTTCTTCGCTTCCGGGGGTGACATGCCCCGCAGCGATTGATGATGCTGCAAGACACCATCTGGACTTAGATTAGGCACGAGCCGCGGTGGTAAACAATGACTAGCTATTCCTCGGTACTCCTGACCCCCGGATAAACCTTCTTCGCAATCTCCAAGCTCTAACTGTGCTTGAAGAGCGGTCAACATCATCTGAAGGAAGAAAAAAAATCAGCCACAACCACAAATTTCATATATACCTTACACCAAATTTTTCTTTACATTACATTATCCTGACTCCTATACTCACAGCTTCTTTGTCCGTAATGGGGAATCGATCGGCTCTCAAGTCGTGCAGGACTTGATGGTATAACAATTCTTTTTCCACCGGGTCATCCAGATTCATGTATTGATCGAGGAACAAATGCTTCTTGAAGAGGAAAAGATGGTGAACATGCTTTCGCTGTGGCTGCTGCGGTTGCTGGGTGTGGGTAGTACTCGCTGTTCTATACCGTTCCCATTTGGACATTACGTCTGCAATTTTTTCCTCCGGAACCAAGGAGCGCTCCGATGATCCGAGCACTTCGTAGATCGCATACCCTGAATATTAAATTTTGTTTACCAAGGGATCTAATTCTTAGAGTAGCACACCAATGCCGGGGGTGTACAGCATTGGACATGTTGTTCGCAGCGGGTTAAGAAAACTTACCCATGGCTGTTTCGCCAAGACCGATCTTCGCTTTGATAATCTCCATGACATCTCGAGCAGTAGCTGAGGGGTGAAATTCAACCGCATGATATTGACCATCCATAAAGTGGAATCTGGCATAGATGGGTCTTCTGTTGATAGTGCACATTATTTCTTCTCTGCTGGGAGGCCATTGCCTTCTTCTCGTTCCTTGGGTCTTGTACAAGCACTTTTCTGAGAATCTAGCGTATTTACCCTCTTCGGTGACGTAGTCGCTGGCGCATCGTTTGAGGTGAGCGATCAGATATTTTCGTATAGTCTTTTGCGGTGGTAATATAACAGAGCAGGCCAGCGATAGCAGGGCCCAATGACGCAGATTCACCCGACTATTAGGGTCGGGATGATCGGTAGTCTGTTTTATTAATTGTAAGTATAACTCGCCTAGCAGGTTCTCTTTTCTCATACAACGTTCCATTATCGTTTGTATGAGATTTACATGCTCGTCCTCGACGCTACGAACAGCATCCCCATTTTGTCCTAAGCCGGCGTAAGTCAAGAGCAATTGAAACACGCTGAGAGCTATTTGTTCCTCAGGTTCCGGAAGCTTCGACAGACTCTGTGGAACAGGCTGTCTACCAAAGGCCCAGTAAACGTATGGGAAGCCCTTGTACGTCTCACCTTGGTCCATGGCGTTTCCATGCTCTTGGCGTAGCTTCTCTATTCTGTGCTTCGATAGACGTCGAAGGGTGTTTCGCAAGAATCCTCCAGCCATATCTTGAGGTTTTCGCAGTATGTCAGAATCAACCAGTGTTCTTCGACAGTTCACCAAGTTGTGATAAAGTCGTACTCTGTCCTCGTTCGTTATACCCTTGACTTTCTTAGCAGGGGCCTCGTTTTCAGTAATCCAACCAGCCAATGCTGGACAATAGCTTACAATCAGACTTCCAATCTCATTCTTCTGCTTCGTTTCGAACACGAAACACTTATGCGAGCTGTCAGGATTGTGGCGCAGTAAGGACAGCGTTATAAAAGAGTCACTCGGGTCGAGCATAATGCTTTCGACGTCTTGATATCTGTACTCGCTTAGGACAAACTTATCATCAGGTTTGATGAGCATCAGACCATCGCAGTTGATACCTAATATCAACTGATTCCCATAGGACCAGTAGCCTCGATACGTTACGTTGAACATAGTAGTACCGTACAGTGGATACTGCATGACGCAAGACAAGTACAATACTTTGGCTGTGAGTTCGGATCGTCCAGCACCGTACTGCTTGTGGGCTTGTGCTATTATGGGAACCCATACATCGTCACCCCGGGCTCTGCTGATGCGATAAGGCAGAAAACTATCTACTTCCGAGTAGTAGTCGAGGCGATTGTTATCCTTCGGATCACCCAAGGCCACCTGAGCTTGCAAACCTGCCAACTGCAGGGCTACTTTTTCAGAAACTGGGAAGTCGTCGCACTGCGAACAAGAAACAAGTCCAGGTTGAATCAACGATATTCAGAATCTTTTTACCTCTTTCAGCTTTAGTAAGCCTCCCTTGTCGTAAATAGCCAGATAAAACGAATCCTTGCAGGATGATAAAACATGAAAGAATATTCAACACCTTATTTTCTACATCGGCGGTGTGCCATTTTCAACCATAGGGGTAATCACCTCCCGTAACAGATATTTAAATAAATAAAGAGACACGTGTTTTTCCAAATTGTTTTTCATTTGTTAATTAACAAATGGTGCGAACAGCCAATTGCAAAATTAGTTATTCGCAAACTCTAATAGCTTCCTAACAAAAATACGAAGAAAATGTAGAGAACAAATTTGTAATATTTCCAGTTATTTTTTTTTTTTAATTTACGTTCCAGTTATTTATCCATACATTTTGATTAAACAAATTATAGTATACATCTGTTCTGCTCAAGATGAAGTTATTTTAGGTGTTCAACTACTGATGTTTACTTTTGAAATGAGAAGTTGAAGACAACACGTGTGCCTTTGATATTTTTTTGTTTCTCAACAAATAATTTGTTTAAACAATTCATGAAAAAATTTGGCCGACCTTCACAGCTTCCTCGTTAAAATTTGTCCCTTACAACGTTTGTCTCAAACATTTTCTACCAGTCTGTTTTTATTTTCAAATATTTTCCATTAAAGATTAGAATTATTTACCCCATACGATAATTTGTTTATTCGAATTTTATAAACAAATTACAAAAACTATCAAAAAACGTTCTCTACATTTTCATCGTACTTTTTTGCGTAGAATTTATTGGAGTTGTTAGATTTGGCAAATAACTAATTTGGCAATTAATTGTTCGAACAATTTGTTAATTAACAAATGAAAAATAATTATTAAAAAAAATATTTTTTTACGTTTTATCATTCTCCAACGTTTGTAAGGTCGGGTAAGTTTACTTGTTAGCAACAATTCATAAAATTGACTATTCCATACCTTGACCACGTTGTACACCGCCTGCGCGTACAGCATGTTCACCTCTACAGGATCTTGCGACAATTCTCGACTGTTTCGGAACAGGCGACGTTTGAATATGAAACGATTTTCTCCACTGCCCAGCATTGGATTGTTGCTTCGTCTCAGGGTCGAGAAAGACGACTGTGTCGTGTTCAACTTGCATTGTTTTCTGTAAGTATTACAAAAAATCGGTATCATCAGCTAATCTATAACGACCTACTATCAGTCCAGTCGACACGTCCAATTATTAACTCCGAAATATCAAAAATTCCGATCAGCTTTTTTTTTATTCGATGGGGGAATCACCGGTAGTGTAAATTCAAAATGGCGACCGAATCGTGCAGCTGCGTATATTCGCCATTTTGAATTTTATGAAAAAAATGGTTTTTCCGGGATACCTCGGCCATTTCGAATTTGAAGGAAAAGTTGTAAGGACCAAATTTGTAGAAAATTTAATTTTCTCCAACTTTGTTCTCTACAACTTTTCTTCTCAGATCGTGTTTTTTGGTTTTATTAAGCAAAATTTGTACCAAAATGAAAACGGCGTGTCGCTTTGTTCGGCTAATTCGACTTAGTCATGAAATGTAATTCTGTTCTTACACTTCCCAGGATGTTATAACATCGTAGACGTAATCGTGCGCTCTGATATGCTCTTCGCCGTCAGGTCTGCTTTGGTATATGGCCCATCCATCCAAAGAACGAAGTCCCAACTTTTCGGCCAATTTTGCAGCCGCGTCTGCGGCCGTATCTGTCGGATGAACGTCGATCGCCTTCGTCCGACCATCCAGAAAGAAGAATCGGCAAACTATCGTGCCTAACTTTCGCATCACAGCGATTTCTACGGTCGACGGTGGGTACTGCCGGCTGGAGACCTTCGAATTCTTACAATTGTCGATGCACCACTGCACGTATTGTCTCAGCTTTCCTTCGGATGCCAAATTTTTCTTCAGGAACGATACGAAGTATTTGTACAAGAGTTTACTAGGTTGAAATGCAACGATCGCGAGACAAAGCAGTCGCCAAACGCGCTCGCACCACTCAGGATTCGGATTGTTCGTCGCTTGACGCATACATTGGACTATGATTTCGTCTCTCAATTCCTCTCGCTCTATACCATAACCGATTATGCTTTGCATCGCCGCTATTTCTTGCTCTAATTTCAATTCGCCTCGCAGATATTTGCAGAGATCCTGAAACAGGCAATAATAAGTATCACACCACCAACAACAATAACAACAACAACAACAACAATAACACAAGAACAACGATACAAGAACAACGACAACGACAGTGACAACAAAAACAACAAAAACAACAACAACAACAACGTTAAGGACAATGATAACAAAAATAACACCAACCAATAACAACAGCAGCAATAACAACAACAGCAACCACAACAACAACATAACAACAACAACAGCAACAACAGCAACATAACAACAGCAACATAACAACAGCAACATAACAACAGCAACAATAACAACAGCAACGATAACAACAACCATAACAACATAGCAACAACAGCAACAACAACAACAACAACAACAACATAACAACGGCCACATAACAACAGCAACAATAACAACAACCATAACAACATAACAACAGCATCAACAACAACACAGTCACAACGACGACGACAACAACAACATAACAACAACAACAGCAACAGCAGCAACAACAACAACAACAACATAACAACAGCAACAATAATAATAACAAGTTACGCGTCTGTGTAATTGACTGTGAAAAATACGTAGGTCCACTCACCCGAAAGACGGAACACGCAACGTTTACGTTCTCCGGATCGTACATGTGAATGTGAGAGTTGGGTATCGTCGAACCCTTGTAATAAGTGACCATCTCGTATTTTGGAATGAATTCTAAGCTCTTTCCGCGAGATTTTCTGGTCAGAGTTGCAATGATCGTTCCTTCCGGCGATCGTTCATGGTTGTTGAAGTATTTTTGAGCAAATTCTACGATGTCGTGGTAGGTTGCCTCGGATTCGAGTACATCTTTGTTCTCCTCGAGTTCCAGCAGCTTCCTCTCTACCCGAAACTTCCGTCGTTGTTCTCGTTCGACCGGCTGTTGTGGATCATGCGCGTACGCTGGTGGTGATGCGGAAGTTAATTGTGACTGCCGATGTTGTTCATTGGAGTTCCTCGAATCTGGTCGCGGCGGAGGGCTTCCGGCAATCGGTTCCTTCACGTTGTTGTTCATTGGTACCGGCGGTGGCGAGCCGCACAAATCACCGTTCGCGATCGTCGAATTCATGTTAATGATCACAGGACTACTAGGACTGGTCTCGTCTCTCGGTAGTACAGATTCGTAGATAGGTTCCCCGTCGGTAGCCGACGCACCGCTGTTATTTGTGCTAGGATCGTCGTCTTCGAGAGTTGGCGGCGGAGGCGGTGGCGGCGGCTCCGTTGGCTCTGGCAGACGAGGCTGCGACAGCTTCGCTGCAATTTTTTGCTGCTGCGATTCCCCGTTGCTCACCGCTTGATTTCGGTTCTCGTGCATATCGTTGAGATTTAAACCTTCCATCTCTTGTTGAATGACCGTTTCTAACTCCACATCCAAATCCTCCACAAGCTCGTCCATCTGTTCTCCGATCTCGTCGATTATCTGGTTACTCTTCGTCGACTGAACGTCCGAGAGAAATGAAAACAAATTGTCCAAATCCACCGATTGCAACTCTGTCGTTGACGATTTTCCAGCCATCTTCGAGTTTATTTGCTCAGCCATTTGCGACAAAGCGTCGATCTCCTCCTGAGCTTTCCTACAACGCAAAACGTATCACGTGAATTCGACAGCCCGGGAAAATATTGCTCGCAGTGTTGATATTTTCATGGAAAAGCAAATCTACACGCGGAGAAAGTTTAATCTGTGTCCGCATCATTTTCAGAGAAATAGCATTCAAGTCAATCGTTTGCGGTGCCCCACACGTGCGAGTGGAAAATTGAAGCTGCCGCGAAGAGAAACGATTAGGAAAAATCAGATCAATCGATGTGAAACTACCTATGGAGCTGTGGTTTAGCATTTACTTGACCCGTCAAGGTTCGGGTAAAAAATGGGCTAGATAGCATCAAACTAACTATGCTATTCACAGGCCAATAAAAAAAAATAACCGTGCTTTGTCTTTTGTTACTGACAATTGTTTATAACAAATTATTTAACCCTGTCAAGCACGTTGGGATTGTGGAATCCCACCTTGTCCAGAACCATTTTCCAATTGGGGTTGGCCTAGTTTTCAGTCGATTTCCAAACTTTTTTCTACATTTTGATACCAATTGTATATGTAAGAATAAAAATCAACGTGCAATAAATTGCAAATTGTTGGAACAAATAAACGAACGTTGAAAAATAGTCATCTCACTGGAAAAAATCATTATCTCCAAAAGTTCTTGGAGTTTCCCTGCCTAATCGATTCTACGGGAAAACCGCTGTTTTGTCAAACTTCAATTTGTTAGTGTAAAACGAATATAAACAATTGAATTTCTGAAACATGAAAATTATTGAGGACCAGGCTTTCGCCCCAATTTTTCCCGTAGAATCGATCGGTGCAACCAGTTTTTCGAAATAACAACTTTTATCACAATTTGTTCAACTAATTTTCCATAAACAATTGCAAATGACAAAATAAAAAACTCGGACGCTGTTTCAATTTGCCTACGAATGGCATAGTCGGTTTGATGCTATTATGCCAATTTTTGCCTGGGCTTTAATGGGTTAAATAAGAAATATACAATATTGTCAAGGTAGGTCTCCTATGAACACATCGTTTTTGAGATTCCACTGATAGTATGCTAAAATATCGCGAAAGCAATTCTTTATCAAATAATTGGAAAATAAAAAAACTAGTCGAACCATAAAGTATAAAAATCTGTACACTGTCCCTAATAATTTGGCAACCTACTGTATTCAGCCAAAAACGTTTCCACGGTAACCATGCAAAACTGCAGTACCATCATGGTATATTGAGATGGGTTTTTTGCATTCACTCCCAAAAATTCTCTAGAAAAGCTGTACCGACTTTTAATTTTATAATGTTCGAAAATTGAGTTTGTGCAGTGCGAAATGCATTAAAAAATGCGATTTTCGAAAATTATAAAATGAAAAGTGAGTACCTTTTTTTCCAGAGAATTTTTGGAAAAGAGTACACAAAACCCATGTCAATCCGTCCATATCCTCGGATTTTGGAGATTAAACGCTCTATTTCCTCGCCTATTTTGCGAGACATTGCGTAGTAGGAGAACTACCTTTTTGGCACTAGGGCGTAAAGTGGAACTTTACGCACCGAGCCGTGATCAACACCCGCGAGGGTGTAAAGGTCTCTACGCCCAAGTGACGAACACTGATTTTCTTCATAGTATGCGCAAAGTACGACGATAGGTATCGTTTCACCTTCACACATCTATGCGTGAAATTCGTTTTTACACTGGGAAAACGAGGCGTAAAGTAGTACTTTACGCACGCTATGAAGAAAACTACCTTAAGTCCCATAGACACGTGCGAGCATTCTGCAAACTGGTTATTTCATCGCCCGTATAATAATCATCGCGCAGAAGTTGGGTTAACAATGTTATGCGATTCGACCAATAATAATAACAATGATAACAAAAAATTGAAAAAAATATTAAAAAATTAAATCAATAATAAAAAAAAAGCATGAACCACACTCGACGTCCTAGCACACTGTTTCCTGCACTTACCCGCGTTCCATCCCCACAATACCGTCATATTGCGCGCTACAAGATACAAACGAGAGGATTATTATTACCGCAGCATCGACTTGCCCCCGGAAATTCGTTTGCTCTGACAATCTAACTCGAGACGTACAAATTCTGACTACTGGTATACCTTTGCAAATTCTCGAGAACGTTCTTGTCCTCCATAAGTTTTCGCTCTTCTTCCATTCTTTCTCGCTTCCTCATTTCCTCGTCGACGCGTCTCATTTCGCGCAAAGCAGCCGCCACTTCGCGAGCAAAAACGCCACGTAAGTGAGACTGAATGACAATCGCAGCTCTTCGCTTCCTTATAAACATTATACGCAATTTCCATCCACGGTACGCGTGTTGCACCTTGAGGGCTGCTTCCCTCGTGCGTTTGTACTCTGCGAACATCATACATGCGCGTGAAAATGCATCTTACTCTGCGACAAAAATCTTCTTTAGCCAGTTTTGCGAATAGATTTAACGTCGTCGATTTAAAGAAAAATTTCGGAATGATTATGATATATTAATAGCATTTTTTTTTAATAATAAAGCAGGGCTTTATTTTCCGCCCTAGAGCTTCACTTTCCGCCCTAGGGATTGACTTTCCGCCCTAGAGCTTAACTTTCCGCCCTAGAACGTAAAGGCCCATTTTCTGCCCCCAAAACATGCACCAAAAATCGTTACCTTTGCGAACAACGTAGGCTCTCCAGATTTTCTGAATCATTACAGCATTACTGGTGATCATGCGATTTCTCATGTCTTCCAGCGGCTCGTGAACGTAGCTTCGTAGGAAAACTTTGGTTCTTCCAATTTGCCACTCGGTTTCCGGTATTCCTTGACTTTTTATCAATTGTCGAACTGCTTCCTTCTCGTCGCTGCTACACATCCTGCCCTTATCAAGGCAATGGTATCTCGCCGAAAAATCAACGAAGGGCATATGAATGGGAAATCCTTCTTTACGTATCCTTATAATGTCCAGCATTCCCAGATACTTTAATTGATCCAAAACCAATTGCTCGTCGTAGTTGTTGCCCATTTTTTTCATGTTTGGCTTGATGCATCTCGCGTACCAGGGCGTCGTTGCCTGCAGCACGTCTACCAAGGCTTGTAGCTGATGTCTGAAAGAATCGCACAACGTTGGCTTGCCCTTGGACGTACCGCGGGAAACAGTCGCGTTTCCAGACCGTGCGATTGTGCAGCCTAGCAGATCCTGGTAAGTCGTTATTTCCTGTACAAACTCGTTAGTGCTTCGCGACATGAAGTCAAAGAACACGTCCTGTTGCACGTCCCTGTTCTTGTCGACGAATCCTTGAACCGTGTAAGTCACGCATCCCGCGTAGTGCTTGACTCCAAACTCCGTTTCCCATTTACGACGATCATCGCCTTTCACGTAACAAGGATGCGTTTCGAATTCCGCATGCAAGTTGGTCAGGTACGCCAAATCCGAACCCTTCGGCATGTGACACTGTTCTGTGAGCATTTTCAGGATACACCTCGGTGGTTTCTCAATTAACTCCAAACACAACGTGTTGTCCGTGAATTGGATATGAGAATACTGAATTTCTTCTTGACGATACTGCAAAAATTTGTTTTCAAAAAACGAATAAAAACAATCGTACAACGAATCGAAGACACAGAGAAGCAGGGATCGGCAATAACAACTTTCTGGTGGCATTCGTTCCCTATCTAAAATCCGAGGTTCCTAGAGAAATTTCGGAAATGGCTAAATCCGGAAGTCAACACGTTCCATCATCGTCTTTCTCCTTTGTTACTCTTAAAGTTTTCTATTCAACTTTTTCTCGTATCTTTTTTACTTTCCCAGATATTCGTCTGGGGCAATTAAAATGGAGCACCCTGTACATAGATCTAATTAATTAGAAATATTTATGCTACCGATTGTCGAATATTCTCCTAATTACTAACTTCTCTATCCTCGATGACCGAATATTAAGATAATTGTTAACATTATTGTGGTAAATCACAAATATTTAAACAATCACAATCAATGATGCTGCTGAATAACAAATTGAAAAAAAATGATATTTCAGCTCATTTTATCTGGTATTTAAAAAAAACAAGTCTTGTTTTTGCCGATCTCTGGAGTGGAACTATAGAAAAATCAGCATGCACTCACGATCTCCTGTTCCAGTGCAAAGACGTAGTGGTTGAAGAACTTGTGCAACTTTTCGTTCGTATAATTAATGCAAAGTTGTTCGAAACTGTTGACCGCAAAGTTTTCGAACCCGAAAATGTCGAGGACACCGAGAAATCGGGAACTATCCTGACCTGGATTCGTGCAATTGTTGATGTGATTGATGAGCCAGGCAAATGTTCGCGAGTACAAAGCTTTGGCCATTGCGTGTCTGTTCTCTTTAGCTTCCTGGACCTTCAATGGGATTTCAGTGATGTTCCCACGAACGTTGATTTGTCTCACCAGGACAACGCGGGTCAGGTCCTCGACTTGGAGGCCCAGCAGAGGAGCTACTGTCTCGATGATGGCTACATCCTCGAGGGTCAACTCGCATCTTTCACCGTCCACGTCTTCGAAGTTGAGATTACCCAGCCACAATATGGCCGACAGGACGCGAAATATACCTTCGCACATCTCGGCTGGCACTCGCAATATGTTGAAAGCTAATCGCAGAGCATCCAACTTCTTCGAGTCGGAGACCCCATCGAGTTTTATACACCCCGACTGTTTCAGGTAGTTGTAAGAGGTAGCAGGCCTGAGTTTGTACTGTTCAGCGAATTCAGAGTTTCCCATACCAGCTTCGACGAGCTGATAAAACACGTGATAGTTTCTCTCGCCTGGGCTTTGGAAAGTGATGCGACTCTGCTCGAGGAGGTAGTCTTGTATGATGCAGCCTTTGATCATCCACTTGTTGTCGAAACAAACCTGCATGAACTTTCCAAATCTGGAACTATTGTCATTCCGGACAGTCTTCGCGTTTCCTGTCAACATTCATTTGGGGCCAAATAAGTAAATGAGGCACTGAAAAGACAGGATAGTTGCAGCGAGCATCCAATGGATGGCCATTGGCAGATCATCGCTGTCCCTATCCGTATACCCTAGTAAGAAATTGTATCTTGTAATAAAATGTGCAGTAACCTTGTTTTAAAACGCTTGCTAATTGAAAAAAAAAACTGTCAAGGGTTATCACAATAGTGTCCTAAGACAAATCCCAAGAGAGCAGAAAGTGGTATACCAAGGGTTCCGATTGGCTTTTACCAATGGTGAAAAAAGGGTTCTGGCAAGGGTTCTGAATGCGTTTTGACAGCTTTTAAATAGCCAAGGAAATAGCCAAGGTATTGCCAAGGGCTGGGAGCAAATGGTTACCAAAGCATAACCAAGCTAAAAGCAAGGGTTAAAGCCAAGTCTTTGCCAAGGAAATAGCCAAGGTGTTGCCAAGGGCTGGGAGCAAGTCGTTGCCAAGGCATAACCAAACTAAAAGCAAGAGTTAAAGCCAAATCTTTTCCAAGGAAATAGCCAAGGTGTTGCCAAGGGCTGGGAGCAAGTGGCTGCCAAGGAATAACCAAGCTAAAAGCAAGGTTTGAGGCCAAGTCTTCGCCAAGGTGTTTCCAAGGGCTAGGAGTAAGTGGTTGCAAAGGTGATAGCCAACCTATTCCCAAGGCTTTCGGAACTCTTGTGTTGAATGCCAAGCTTTAGCAAACTTATTGCAAGATATATTCAAGGGTTTTCCAAGGTATAGTCACGGGTTTCGCAAGCTATTAGCTTCTACACGCGTAGCCACGAACCCCAAAGTGTAATGTTTCCGAGCGAGGCTGCCTGGAATAGCCGTGGTAAGCATCAAGATTGGCGCTCGAGCGATCCCTTAGACATCTGTCACACCTATTCCAGCGGATATACGTTACCAACATCTACCGCACTAAATCATTATTGTCAGTGCGCATCATGTACGCGAATGGCGCGTCAACTGCGTACGTCGCGATCATGCGCATGCATTGTTTTCCCCATTGGCTTTATTATCAATTCAAATTCGCGTTGAAAGCATGGTCGGGTGGGTGAGAGAAGAACTAAGCCAGTGGGGCCTTGAAAAATACGTAATGATATTCGAAGGTAAGTCGGAACAATTCTACTACTAGTTCGCTTGAACAGGGCGACTTGACCTAAAATACTGGGATACTTGCCATCCCTGTCTATTACATATGTAGCATTAGTATGCAGCATAGCCACCGTCCCCAACTAATGCCGGCTAACTGATGGATAGTTGCCGCGCCTATCCAACATGGTGCGGCTCACGATACTACTAGGATACGGAGCACAACCATCTAGCATGCGGCGACTAGCCAGAAAATGGATACTGCAGCTATCCTTTTTTTCAGTGTGGGATGTGACAACTGTTACACCGATTTTGTTCGACTATTCACTGTAGTTCCTCACCAAATGCTTCCAGTATAGTGTTTGCTTCGAGAATTTGCTGCTCGACCCATGTATCGACGTTGCTCGTAACCGAACATAAATACTGCAGGATAAATTTCGTGGTCTCCGTCTTCCCAGCGCCGCTTTCTCCGCTGATGACACAGGACTGGTTGCTCTCCGTGTCTTGGAGAGATCGGTATGCTGCCTCCGCCAGAGCAAAGACATGTGGCTCCAGCGCGCCCATTTTCCGCCCATGGTATCGGTGTACATATTCCTTCAATAAATCCAATTAAACAAATTAATAAATAAATAAACAAATAAATAAATTCAAATTCATATTTGCATATAAATCATATAAATTCATATCATTGATCGGAGTAGTCACCGGGAATCCTGATGAGGCAGTTTTCATGCGCAGTTTTCCTTATCGTAATTATAAAACCGCAGAGATGAATAAATTAATTAAAAATATGAATAACGAACAACAAAAATCAATTAATCGGTAACAAAATATTTATTTGCGTAACTTTTTTATAAAAGTTATTAACCACAATTTTACTACCATTCCATCATTGGATTTTTTATTTTTTATTTATTTACTCTCAGCCGTTGTTGATTTGTTTTTCATCGTGCTTTTTATGTGATGCGTAATATAATATAGCGAAAATTATTTTTTTCTAACCGGGTGCCCCACGATACCTGTTGAGTTTTTTCCCCTTTTTCTGGATTCTTTATCTCATTTTGAGTGCCTAAAATACGGACCCGATGGTTCGTTGATAAGGGGTCTCATGTACACAGACGTTTGCTCTTCGATTTAGTGGGAATCCCAGCGAGTCAGTACTTCCCGGCGTATCAACATCCGCATGGTTGAAAAGTATCGCCATCTGATACTGCCGCTTAATCTTTGAAAGCATTCTCATCAAACATTCTCGAGTGGGACTTTCCATATCCAGCTTCGAATCATCAGGAAACAATTTCAGTAATCATGTTGATGCACGATGTATAAAATACTAGCATCCGCGTCTCCCCGAGTTTCAATGTGGGGAACACCTTAACGTGTAGTCTTTTAGTGTTAAAAGTACTGAAATTAATGGTGCTTACAATTTTTTCAATTATCTTCGACATTTTTGGGATGAAAAAATGTATTATATATATGAAGAATTAAAAAACAAACTATTATTTTTCTGATGGTGTCCAAAAATTGATACTATGCGTAAAAACAAAAATTTTGTAATATGTGATATGTAATAATATTAAAAATATGTATATGTAATTTTTGTAAAAATAAAAATATGTTTTACCAAATTTTTGTAAGCAAGTTATTTTTATTCAGAATTATGAATATTTAACAACTTATTACAAAGCGAACTTTCAACTCGAATATCATTTGAATGGCTCTGCTTATCAAAAAGTTGTACATGACAAATTTTTTTCGTCCGCCATTTTGGATCCGGCATTTTGAATCTCCAAATTCTGACTCAAGATTCATTATCGGAGACCCATGAGACTCCTTTGAAGCAAAATTCATGAATTTTGAAGGTATTTTGATTTTTGGGCGCCATATTGGATCCGCCATTTTGAATTTCGACGTTCTGAGTCCAGATCCATGATCAGCGACAGCAAACAATATGGTTCCCCCGGCGTTTAAGGAGTTATTGAGCCCAAAATAAATCAGGCCAAAAACAGGCCTTAAGAGCCCTCCTCCTTTAACAGACTAATTTTGTTGCCCTCCTGAACTTATACATCCTATTTGTGAATTAAAAAAAAAAAAAAATATTCCGGGGAAGCTGAAAAACGTGGAGCCCTCGCCCAACAAGTTCTCGAGGGCGCGAATCCAGGCTAAATGCCACTTGCAGTTATTATGTAGAGTATGTAATATCCTCAGTCGTGAATACCGACGGGACCTACTTTACCGACTGTCGGTAACATGTCGTCGCCCGCTTTTTTCAAATATTTGCCGTTGTTATGTACTTGAATATATCTTCCTCGGCGCGGATTGGATTTTCAGGTGAATCGATGGTTACAAACGTTATTTACATGTGTTTTGCGCGGTAACAATGTACGCCTGTACATTCAAATTGTTTATTCGTTGACGATTATTCTCAATATCGAATCTTCGATCCGAAACGTAATTAAAATCTACCGGCCAATGAAACAGCGCCTCTAGCGACTCGATGCGGTAGTCCGTGGCGTCTACCGATCAATAGAAACCCGCCCTTTCAGTTTCGACTAGTGAGAAACGGATCCCGCCACCCAGTTACTCGCGGATTGCTAAGGCACACCCTGATAGAACTGATCCCGAAATTATCGCTGTCAATTAAATCCGACACGACGAATTAGTTCCTATTTTTCAGAATCACGTCGCACGTTTGTTCTATAAATCTGGGGTATTCCACGCCAAATCGACCGTCTTGAATAATTTAAATTTTTGATTTCCCTCATTTTTCCCCATTTTTTTTGGATCACCGCTTTTTTCAGTTTTCGCTAGTAACTTCTTCAAAAACGGTCCCAATTCAATTTATTTTTCATCGAAATTTTCTTTTTCCTGATTAAAACACGATTAAAATGTGCAAACTCAAAAACCGCACATGAAAATACTTTGAATAATTTTTTTGTATCTTTTCTGGAAAGTATGGAAGAATACAAAAATTTCAGTGAAAAAAAATTTGGATTTGGATCATTTTTGAAAAAGTTATGAGCCAAAAACGGTCTTGCGAAAAAGTGATCCAAAAAATGTCAAATTTGACCAGAAAGAGTTTTCGGATGGGTAGTTGAAAATATCAAAAAATGAAGGAAATCAAAAATTCGAATTTTTCGAACCCTTCGATTTTGCGTGGGGTGCCCCATATCTATGCTTAAACAGCGACGTGCCATTGCATTGTGCACCTATCTACTATCAAACGCGTGCGGAAATTTTCGTTTTTTGTTTTTTCCTTTCGAAATTCTTTTTTTCTCTCCCTCTCGAATGTCTGCTCGTTTCATTGTCGAAAGAAATGTTTTCGTGGCGAGGCCGGAAACGGAGATCGATCCCTCGGTATTTTTGGGGACGCCGAAACTCGTGACTCTTGTCAGAGTGTTTTCTCGTAGTCTTCTTTCTCTCCGTTTTCTCCGAGTAATTAAAGACCATATTTATTCCGACCCAGTTCTCGTTGAAACCACGCGCGCATATGTTCCTTCCGTCGCGAGGTATACAGCGCGCGTACGCGAGGGTGCAGCGGTCCTCGGCTTATCAGTCGTCCGCGTTCGACATTTGCGACAGTGCCGTACGCGACGCTCGCGGGCCCCGTTCCAAAATTCGCATTTTTTTTTTGTAAAAAAAATACCTGCGCAGCCTTGAGGTTTCATTTGTTTTATGCTTTACAAACAAATAATTTTTTTTGAAAAAATCGAAAAAACCCAAAAATTTCCGACAAAAAAGGTCAAAAATTTCGGGAAAATTATTTTATAGGAATTTTGACGAAATGTTTCTAAACAGAAGTTGCAAATCTTTTTCAACCCATATTTTCGGTCACGTCCATTTTTGTATTTTTCAAAATGACACTTTTCGAAGAAAAAAAACACGTACAAAATAAATTGAAAATCCCTAATTTTTTACTTTAACGCGTATTTTGTGTACGGGGCATTTCACGCTGAATCGGGCAGTTTCAGACAAATTTATTTTCGATTTCCTCAAAAAAATGTGAAGAAATTACGAAAATCAAAAATAAAAATTGTTCGATTTGGAGTGGAACGCCCCATATACGGGCCCTAAGGCCCTTGTTCCGCGCAGCCCTAAATTACAGGACTTATTATCGGACCAAAGTTTTTGTAAGAGCTGCATTTTTCTACGCGAGACGACGCGTGGACTTTTTGTTTACATTTGCGCGCCGGTTTCAGATCTTTGTCAGCCCCAAAAGAAACAACTGTGGTTACAACCGTACAAATTTCAAACGGCTGTTAGTCACCATTTTCCGGTCGCGTTGTATCAGCAAATCGTTATTGAGTAGTTATTTATATATTTCAGGCCAGCTGTTTCGTATTCAAGGGTTTCAGATTCATCCGGCAACTTCGTCGTTATACGAGGCATTCTCCCTCGATCCAGCCACTCGATTTTTCCGCTGTCTCCGAAAATTCTGAAAAAATTCTACAATATTCTACGCGTTAGGTGGACTCTGCGTGAATTTTTTCAGATTTTTCGGGCCTTCGACGCCGAAGTTACGCGTTGTAATGGAGCACTTATCCATTTTACATTATGCAGTGTAATGTGTAATGAACACAGTAATGCATTGTACACAACTCTTTCTAGACCCTTCAACTCAGACTCTTAATTTGCTTAATTTTTTTTAAGTTGCCTAAAAAAAACTACAACTTTCATACAACATTTTTTTTACCTATGCAAATTCATCGCTGTACGTAAAATTTTCGAAAACGTTTCAGCAGACGAGGAACTTCGACGTCGAAGGTCTAAAAAATCCACGGAGAGTCCATCTAAGACGTGGAAAAGTATACTTTTTTTTCAACATTTTCAGACATCGGAAAAAATAGGTGGCTGGATCGAGGAAGACTGCCTCATATATATGGTGAGCCTCCGAAACACCGAAGCTCACGGACTCGTAATCGCGCGCGGTGTATGCACGATGACGAGTGTGAAAGAAGTTTTATGACGTCACGTAGCTGGAGTCTCGCACTTGAAATGGTCGGCTAGAATTTTTGAAGCGCGTGTGTAGATTGTGCGTGCATCGACTCGGGCTTTTGTCGTGACATTCCAAGCTGGCGTGATAAATCACCATAAAGCTGATGCACAAATTAAAGTTGGGGATAAATTCAGCGTAGTATTTTTGTCCATCTAGCGTGAATACGAGAATCGATTTGGGATCTGATCTAGATGTAGTTGCGAGATTTGCAATAATTGCAAATCAATTTTTTATTGCTACTGGGCCTAAATTTTAATTAGAAACGCGATGTAATTGGAACTTGAATATTCTGTATTAAACAAATTACATAATAATAGATAATAATAAATAAAACAGTAAATAATTAACGTAGTAGATGGTTGAAATAATTTTGGTAATTAAAAAGTACTGACATAACAGAATTTCATATTTTTATTAATAGAGAAAATTGTATTTTTTAATTGAGGTTTATTTGCAGGGAAAATAAAGAATTAATAGTACTCGAAAATATACAGGTAAATGAACGTTTGCTGAATTTAATAATCGGAAAAATTCGGAGTTAAATTCAAAAATGTAACTATACTTCTAGTTTGAAAGGAAATGCGAATGAAAAATAGTTGAGAAATGCCAAATGTTGTTACAAAATGCGAACAGCTGGTCTGTGGATCGTAGTCTGGTAATTAAACGGTTTCTGGTTATTTGCATTTATCGTGTTTGCATTATCGATAGGGACTTTCTGGGTGTACCTAGCGCACGGTGGCGCCCCGTAGTGTTGTTTTCCATAGGCGCGAAAATTCGAATGCGTGAAATCGCGGTTTCAGGAAAAGTTGACGTTACAAGTATAGAGGATAAATACTTACTCTTCGTTTGTTTATGGTTCAGTTTACTATAAATCATAGACTACTCGACAATGGCTACTGACGTGTACTATTAAAAAATGATTTTCAATTGAATTAAACTAAAAATATTTTCGATTAAGAGTGTTGTTAAAAATATTTTTGGATGTCTGCTAATTAAAAAATAACGTGATACTTGATAATGGCAGATATGTAAAGTAGAAATAACAAATATTCTGTATTTTTTGTTGCTCTAATTGCGAATGCAAGTAATATTTGGTAATGAAGATGTAATAAATTGGGGGTTTTTTCTGCTTGGAAGTCGCGATTGAATGCAATTGGATCTACATTCGGAGGAGAAGGGGTTATATTTGGTGTTGGTAATGAAATTTCGTCGAAGGCTCAGATTTGAATCTCCGCATCGGTGTTCTCTTTTTACGTCATGACGCATCGCGTATGACAGGGACAAATGACTCTCGTCTCCCGGAACCGGATGTCGCGCGATCGCGACTATCTATTCGGGAAGAAGAATTTTTCTGGAGAGATCCATTAGCGCGAAATCGTTCTTAATATTAGATGACGATGATATTCTCCAACTGTGCGACGATATCTCGCGACGTAGAAGACTGCGCGACTGATGTCATTTTACCGATATCTCGATAAAGAGCTGGGTGGTTTCCGTTTCCTGTTTGTGACCGAAAGCGTTTACTCGCGGATATATTTAACTCTTCGAGGCACGCGATTTCCAAGCAAATAAAAATCCTAGTTTTACAGCTGTTTTTTAAATAAAAACAAAATCCAAATAAATTCGATGTGAAGTGGGTTCAAATATATCCCACCGTACATGAAAAGCTGTGCAAAAAGTGGGACATTTTTTTTAGCCCTCCGCAGCGCCAAAATCTCGAGGGATTTTTACGACTAAGGTATGCGTCTAGTTGACCTAAATATAAATTGCTCGTATGGCAGTAAAAATTTGTATTTTATTTTCTAAATAATTTTTATTTTTTAATTGATTCAAAAGTTTAATTTAATGTTTTTTGCAAATAATTTTTTTATAAACTTTTCAAAATTGATTAATTATTTCTCAGTGATTTTTTAACATTTTTTATTAACATTTTTGCATTTTTTAATAACATTTTTGAACATTATTTCAAGAGGTAAATAACAAACTTGTAAAAAATGGAACAAAATCACGAAGGATACTACGCAATAATTATAATTATTATGACTGAAAAAACGGAATTTATAAAAATGAACACGTTTTTTATTTCCTTACAGCGTAACGTTCGGTGCACGATTTTCTCGGAGCGCGGATCGAATGTGGAAAATTAAAGGCACAATTTTTCTTTTTTTTTCAAGAATACGACTCGAATAGTGTTTTGGTCACGCGAGTCGCGACGTGCCAATCAGAGGAGAATTAGGTATTTCGTTTGTAATTATTATTCTCAAGAGAAAACATCCGGCTTATGGCAGGAGCAGGAAACTCGTAGCTGGCGCCATGGTCTAACTGCGTAGTAATGGTAACATTATTGAAACACCGTTACCGAACTATTAATTGGTCGAGGCGAATTAGAAACGACAAGGTTCGAACCAGCTGAATAGATTGATCGGAGAGAACAGATAAATGAGTAGGTATCAGGTATTGATGATATCTTACCGTCGTGTAAATATCCACTTCTTTGTAGGGATTCACAGCGATGAGAATTGTACCTGTATAAGTCTGAATCGAATTCAATTAAGGAAAATTGTACAGGTTGCACGATATTTGTAGTGATAATAGCGAGATGGAAGTCGAGGGGTCACACATTTAGTTGGAATTTTTGGAGAAAACAATTGATTTTTCGTTTTCGACGCAAACGTGTGCGTGTGCTAATTTGTGCGTGTGCGAGTGCTAATGTGTGCGTGTGGTAGTGTGTCGGTGTACTTGTGTGTTTGTGTGCTAATCGGCGAGTGTGCTAATATGTAGTTGTGCTAATGTGTTCGTGTGCTTATGTGTGCGTGTGCAAACGTGTGCGAGAGCTAATGTGTGCGCATGGTAGAGTGTGGGTGTGGCAATGTGTACGTGTGGTAGTGTGTTGGTATGCTAATCTGCGCGTGTGCTAATATGTAGTTGTACTAATGTGTTCGTGTGCTTATGTGTGCGTGTGCAAACGTGTGCGAGAGCTAATATGTGCGCATGGTAGAGTGTGGGTGTGGCAATGTGTACGTGTGGTAGTGTGTTGGTATGCTAATCTGCGCGTGTGCTAATATGTAGTTGTACTAATGTGTTCGTGTGCTTATGTGTGCGTGTGCAAACGTGTGCGAGTGCTAATATGTGCACGGGGTAGTGTGTGCATGTGTTAATATGTGCATGTACTAGTGTATTCGCGTGATTATGTGGCATGTGCTAATGTATGCGTGTGCAAACGTGTGCGTCTGCTAATATGTGCGTGTGGTAGTGTGTGCGAGTGCTAACGTGTGCGAGTGCTAATGTGTGCGTGTGAAAACGTGTGCGAGTGCTAATCTGTGCGTGTGCTAACGTGCGCGAGTGCTAGCGTGTGCGTGTGCAAACGTGTGCGAATGCTAACGTGTGCGTGTGCAAACGTGTGCGAGTGTTAACGTGTGCGTGTGCAAACGTGTGCGAGTGCTAATGTGTGCGTGTGGGACTATTTATTTTAATTAATAAGTAATTATCTAGACATCTGATCAAAAAATGGAAGAGCAGTTTTCGACTCAAAATTCTATTTTCTCCCAGTTGCAACAATGAGGTCCGTTACTCCTGGGCACCCTGTACAAGCGGATAAATAAGTAAATAAATCGGTGGTCGCTGATTTTCATACGCTCGAAGATGACTCGCACGGCTTGGTCGATCATATCTTCGACCTTTAAAAATAGGGAATCGATGTGCTAAAGCAGCGGGGTTCCTGATGAATGACATTTGCGTCGCGTGACACCGATCCACTCCCCTACTTCGAGCCGTTATATATGCATACCGTACGTACTATAGACATTGGGGTGAGGTTCCCTCGAAGTCGATTCTTGTGCCTCGATTCAGCCTCACTTCGCGTATTAAATTCTCAACCCTGTTTACAATATATCTCGACGTTATTCGTTACGTTGCATTTCGCGTCTCGCACCATTTTACGCCAAGAAACCGATACATTCGCGATTATATCATTATATCCATTGAATTTACTCTGACAATTTCAAGCCAAGTGGTGCCATTCATGGTGGATAGTTTACAGATGCGAACCGATAGACACGACTAGGTAACATTTCAAAATATGGTTCATAAAAAAATCTCATATCCTCTATTCCTCAACTATGCATAAATAAAATTTTTAAAATAAAAAATGGAAAAGTGCGTACAGTTTGAAAAACACGGTTAAAATTGTCAAAACCCAAAAATCGCGTATAAAAACACCTTGAATAATTTTTCTCGTATTTTTGGCGAAAAACAAGAATTTCAACAAGAGAAATGTTGAGCTTGGACCATTTTTGCAGAAGAATTGAAGAAAGAGCTGAAGTTTCAACAGTCCTCTTTTTTTGCCTTCCTGAGAGTATACAACTTGTTTGAGAGTAGAAAATAAGTTGGGTGAAAATGACACATCCTATTGTATGTCGTCAACAAGGTGGCAAGCTTCATTCGCTGTGTGTAAATTGAGCCGATCGAATACGCTCGACTGGTTAATCGCAAGGTTCTGTTTGCAACGAAGAGAGAAACCCGTCAAAAACCATTCGCAATCGGTAGTATTGAACACGGTGTTCGCTTCACAATTGACCCCTGGGCTTTCACAGGGTGTGAAACATCATGCCCAGCCGATAAGTACGTTCCCTCTAAAACTAAATTAGTGCAAAAGCACTAATCAATAGTCAATAGTGACTTTTTCAAAATGTCCAATGCATCCACTGTTATCCACTTGCTTATTTAATAAAAATGGTTACATTTTGCATTAGCAGAAAAAATAAATTCAATGGTCAATGGGAATTTTCGCACTATTGAAAAAAAATGGTCTGAAAAAAAATGAATAAATTCAATGGTCAACGGGATTGTCTCCCATTTTAACAAACGAATTGAAATGCTAATGGAAATGGTACCACGTGGTCTCGGTAGACGATTTCCGAACCTTTGCGACCGCATTGTTTTAACATTTCTCATCGACATTTTACCCTGAACGTTCTGCATACGTATCATCATCCTGTACGCAGCAAGTAGCGACTCGAGGATGTATCGTTCATCGCGGTAAAACACGTGTTCGAGTTTCGCTCGTGACGCAATTGCGTATCCGCCCGAGCGAAATGTACTTATTCCATAAAAGGTACTTAGTTCAAAATAGCGCCCACTGACTTCGTAGCCGGGTAGTTCTCATGGAATTCCTAAGTTGGGCAGAAATAAATTACTAAAAAATTCTCAAATTTATTTATATTTTTTCTACCAATTTTGTAGTACTCATGTACTACAGATTTCAATAACATAGTGGTCCCCAGAATAAACGTGTTTTTAGCTAATTATAAGAATAATTTAAAAACTTGAAAGAAATAGTTTAAAAAGTTCCTTAGACACTTTTGAGATATCTGGGAGAGAATGACGAAATAAAACAAAAATAGAAAACTCCTGCAACATAATTACCCACATTTATCGGGTAGCACATCGCATCGTTATCTATATTTTGCTGGAAACCGTTCCTCAGTCGTGCTGATTTGAGTACACGTTGCGCAGGCGCCAGCTGATTTCCTCCAGCGCATTGCGTTAACGAAAAGTCTACCTCGTTTTTATGCAGTGGAAAAGGTCGACGAATTTAACGAACCCGAAAGAATCTGCACGACCTTGCCGTATGGAAAAAAACTGTTGAGAACTGCTCGCAAAACTATTGCCAAAAGTGCCAGAAAACTATTGAGAGAAAAAAGAGAAACTAATGGGAAACTACTGAAAAAACTATTAAAAACTATTGAAAGAACAATTGATCATTAGCATAGGACTTTCTCGGTAGTAAATTGGACCCCACTATTAGTGAAACTACTGAGTCGAACCGTGACTTGCTCAAAAGTTCCACCAGTAGTGCGAGTAGTGCTGCTAAAAAGTTTCCATCAGTAGTAATACCAATATTTTTCACCAGTAGTACTACCCAATTTAATGAATATCTTCAATAGTTAAAGACAATAAACAATAGTTTTCACGATAGTGATTTAATGATACCTGTTCACTACTGAATGGATCACTGGAATTAATAGTGAACGTTTTCGGTAGTTCAAATTGATTCAATAGTTTTATCCTGCACTACATAAAGGATCACTGGAACCAATAGTCAACGTATTCGGTGGTTCAATTTGAGTTAACAGTTTTATCCTGCACTACTGAAAGGATCACTGGATCCAATAGTGAACGTCGTCGCTAGTTCAAATTGAGTCAATAGTTTTATCCTGCACTACTGAAAGGATCACTGGAACTAATAGTCAACGTCTTCGGTAGTTCAAATTGATTCAATAGTTTTATCCTGCACTACATAAAGGATCACTGGAACCAATAGTCAACGTATTCGGTGGTTCAATTTGAGTTAATAGTTTTATCCTGCACTACTGAAAGGATCACTGGAACCAATAGTGAACGTCGTCGCTGGTTCAAATTGAGTCAATAGTTTTATCCTGCACTACTGAAAGGATCACTGGAACTAATAGTCAACGTCTTCGGTAGTTCAAATTGATTCAATAGTTTTATCCTGCACTACAGAAAGGATCACTGGAACCAATAGTCAACGTATTCGGTGGTTCAATTTGAGTCGATAGTTTTATCCTGCACTACTGAAAGGATCACTGGAAACAATAGCGAACGTTTACAGTAATTGAAATTGATTCAATAGTTTTATCCTGCACTACTGAAAGGATCACTGGAACCAATAGTGAACGTCTTCGGTCTTTCAAATAAGGCGAATAGTCTTATCCATCACTGCTGCAAGATTAGGGGGATATTGAGAAAAATAGTTTTGTAACTGTTATAACTTGAAACATAAAACTTTTCTTGCGGTGCCGCGGCATGCCGCCAGCATTAGTGCCGACCATGTAACGTGCACGCGGTGCATCTTGGATAACACTAATGCTGACGGCACCGTAAGATCTAAAGCTCTTTACTCGGGCAGTTCTCAACCAAAATAGGTCTTCAAGTAGGGTTTTGGAAACGTCTTACTGCCGCCGTTAATTCTGTGCCGTAAAAAATGGAGTTTTCCATTTAAAAAGTTGACGGTGGCTTCGATCTCTCCTCGACGCCTCTGTTCAAGGTCAAACGGACATGATCACTAAATAGAACTTTCGAAACCCTACAACATTGGCGGGAAACATTTATCTCAGCAACGTTTCGTTTTCGAGATATTCCACCGTTTCCAGCCTTTTCCAATACCCTGTATATACCTATTCATTGCCGTCTCTATATCCACCTCGATTTCTCGATTAATTAGTCAACTGATTAAACAAACTAATTAAGCAATCAATTCGAATCTTCTTTGGTGAAAAAATGTCATTCTTCCCATTCGAGAGTGACAAGAATGAGTCATTGGAGCGGGGAACGCGAGGAAGCGTCATGTAATCGCAACATTAATTCCGGTCCGCTGGAAGCACGAGCGGCTGACCCAACTTAACCTGGCCTAACCAGTCTAAACCAACCTCCGGTTTGCTTCAGTTTAATTGAAAATTATGCCCAGAAAGTTATCTCGGCGTTAATGGCCTGGTAAAAAAGGCGCGTCGAACTCCGTTTTCAAACTGATAACTTAGCTGGTCTTTGAAAATTATCCGGACGCGAGAGGCAGAGTTGACGGTGAGAGACTGCGCGATGCGCTACTTCACCGAGTTCGCTTTACAGCTCTGCTCGAGGAGTTTTGCGACAAGGAGAATAGGAAATGGCTATTAACTGGGACGGCGAGGCGACCTAGTAGCTACTTGCAGCGCGCGGACCTCCGCTGGGGCCACGCATTTCGCGACACGCGTGCGACGCCACGACCCCTACACTCTTCGGGGTCAGCGCCCGAGGGTGAGCACCCTTTTTCAACGGCGGTGCATCCCTGCGCTCATTTTTGCATCTACGAGTACCCCACCTCGTGCCATTCGATCCTTCAGGACCGCAATAAAGAGGAGGAAAACGCCCAGGGTTTGTCTTATTAAGGTAGTAGTTGTCCTGGTACAATCTCTTCCAAAAGTACGGGCTATGCGAGATGACAGATCGTACCCATCCCCAGGGCCGGGTTTAAAGTGTTAGGGGCCTGGGGCTACACGCATTTCCGGGACGTCTTCGCAGGTAGAGGATAATCATGTGGACACATCGCACAAGCGTAGGAATTGAACGGGGTGTGATAGGCATTGGAATAAGAGAGAGTATTTGTGGGATAACACTATTCGGGCCTTTGGATCTATTGCACATTTTGTACATCGTACAACAGTCTTCGAGTGACCAGAACACCGGAGAAAAAATCAAGCTCGTCTACGAAGGGTCATCTATCCTCTCTGTATACGTGTCGATCAACTTTCGAGCATACGCCTCCAAATGTTCCCTATCCGTCTGGAAAAAATCCGTGGCGAATGATCGGAAAGGATTTTCAACGTGGGAATAACCAGCAGATCGTCGATCTAATTCGCAAGGCGCCTTATCTATTACGAAGAAATGAGCCTCAATTCGAAATTTGTCGGCAGCGACGCGTAGTAAACCGTGAGATCAGTGAAAGCTCCTATACTTGTCGGGGGGTGGGCGTACGAGAAAGAAGTCCGTATTGCGATACTCCAAATTAATATGTTGATAATGACAATAATATGGCTACTACATTTTAAATCGTCTGATATTGTTTTCTGGCAATAGCATGAGAAAGAAAAATTCTGCAAAAGAGATGACCGGAATTTCGTTCAATATCCCGTTTTGACAGAGCTTTCAAATTTTTTTTTCAAATGCAAGTGCCCCTAAGCGCGCGGGGCCCGGGATTACAGCCCCCGCCCCCCTAAATTCGTGCGTGCCCATCCCCTAGTGGAAAAACACCCTGCCCAAGAATAACTTTCATAAACAACAAATCCTATCTCACGTTTCGAAAGTTTTGAAGGATCATTAGGTTGGTACCAGTGTGGCGCGATATACAGAAATATACTATACTATACTACACAGAAATATATGAAGTCGCAACGGAAATATTCCCAGAATTAGGGTGCACGTGAAAAAAAATGCATCAAGTGCGTCAGATAGAATATCAAAAACTGATTCACACGTATTTTGTCCTTTTTCAATTCGAAGTTTATCAACAAAGATACAAGTGGTTGAGATGGAGGCGTGACGACAAATTCTGAAATTTGGACGAAAATTAATAAAATCGTTTTTTAAAAAGAGTTTTGGCAACTCACTTCAGTAGCTAACTTTACACCGAGTCCACTGAATTTTAGATTCGATATAAACAAATTTAATTCAAACGTACAAAAAATTCTAAGTTACTGCGAATCATTAAAAAACTGAAAAGATAAAAGATGACAATTTAATAAATAATTAAGAACAAAATTGTACTAAAAACAACAACAAAAAAACAGAAACAGTTTCCCACTTGATTTTTGGATATAAAAATGTAGAATAAGCTTGACCCAATGAAATGGCTATTTAAAACATAAAATTGCGTTTTTTTCCATAAAGAACTTTATTATTTTACAAATATGAGAATTTTTTCAATATCTTTTAAATAATTCGAAACGTCGAGATATTTTTTTTACGAGTAAAAAAGATTCTTTTCCAATCATCTTGTTAGAAAATTTGACGAGGACCTTTTTTGTGGAGATTCAAATTTCTAAAAAAAAATATTTTTTTAAAAGATTTTTGTCACTCTCAAAATAAATAAATATTAACAAAAAAATAATTATGGAGGAGCTTTTTTTTATAGAGGATCAAATTTCCTAACAAAAAATGTGAAGAGAATTGCTGTTACACCAATTCAGCGGATTTTTCGCCCTGCTCTGAAGTATAGCGCGAGGGAAAAGAACTTTCACGGTGTTATCAGCGGTCAATGATTTCAAATTTAATTGTAAGATACGTTCTGCGACATGTTTTTTCATTTGGTACTTTGCTGCTTAATGAAAAACTGTACCATTCGTTGGCTCCCCGCAAGGAGATCGTTTCGTGAACGTGAATGCGAGATGAATGGGTCTGGCAAAGGGTGCGGGCTGGTCCACCAGCTGACTGGGGGTTATCGGGGTGGTTGCCATGGTAACTGGCTCCCGGGAACAACGACCCACCCCTGAAGGAAATAATAGTTCAAACGTAGACGGATAGCTTCGTTTCTTAAAACTGTCTCCGAGCCATTCAAACGAGTGGGCTTCTAGCGCATGGAACAATGGATGCTCTGCGTAATTCAGTACAAAGTTTACTCTTCGTTGGGGGTGAAAAAAAAATTAAAAAAATAATAATAACACCGAAAAAGCACACGGTTCTCCGAGAGAAACGAGAGGTTTGACGTGACGGATGAAAAACTCCGTTGCACACCTGTCAACCCCTTTTGGTGGCGGCGAGCTGTATCGTTCAACCACCTGAGAACACAATCTTTCCAGTTCCTTTGTCTCGAAGAAAGTGATAAGAATCAGAATCGTCAGGCTAAAAGTCTCTCCACTCGTAGGCAAAATTTCGTGGCATTAGGATCCAGGCAAAAACTGGGATAGGTAGCGTCAAACTAACTACGCCGTTCCTAGGGGATGCGATATAATACCCGTGTTTTTTATCTTGTCGTTCACGATTATTTATGCAACATTGTTTAAACAAATTATGATGAAAATTGATATTCCGAAAAACTGATTTCACCAATCGATTCTACGGGAAAAACGATGACGAAATTCCAATTTTCAATCTTTTTCATGTGTCCGAAATTCATTTGTTTATAACCGTTTTGCACTAACAAATTGAAGTTTGACTGAAAAGTGTTATATAAACTTTCGTCATGATTTTTTTCGTAGAATCGGGTGTTGCAATCCGTTTTTCACAATAACAAATTTTATCATAATTTGTTTAAATAATTTTTTATAAACAATTCCAAATGACAAAATAAAAAGACACAGGTATTTTTTCCATTTGCCTAGGAATGGCAGAGTTGTTGCAATCCGTTTTTCAAAAGAACAACATTTTTCTCAATTTGTTTAAATAATTTGTTATAAACAATTGCAACAAAAAAAATTCAAACACAGGTATTTTTTCATTTGCCTACGAAGGACATAGTTAGGTTGACGCCATTTTTCAAAATATAGACTGATCATAATTTGGTTAAAAAAATTGTTATAAACAATTACAAATGACAGAAGAAAAAAAAGACAGGTATGAATGGCATAGTTAGTTTGATGCCACGTAGTCCAGTTTTTGCCTGGGTCCTAATGGCTTAAAGCATCCTTCTCGTTCATTCGCGACCGAAGTTCGGGAGTATTTTCGAAATGTGCTCAAAGCATTTTTTATTATCAAAGGATACGTAGATCTGGTCTCGTTGGTATCGAACTTGCAAATTTCTATTGATTCCTATTTCATCTATGTCACTGATCACAGTCATATCCGGGACACCAGTTTCGGGCCTCGAACCTGAAACAATTGAAAAGATGCAATTAATAAATAAAGTGTTCAGCGCACATCGCATCACTGTTCCAAACAGGTTCAAATATTCGTGTTCAAGGCGAATCGCGCGATTCGAGCTAAGTTTAGGACCCCAGGTGCAGGCTGCAACTTGGTAAGTTGTACAAAAGGAAAAGGAAAACGACGAACGTCCTGAAAAAGAAGAGGACGTGCACCTGTGTCGCAGCTGCCGAAGTCCAGTGGCGCGTGTCAAGATTTTTAATGGTAATAATTGACAACGAAAAAAGCATGCCTTCAGTTTTCAGGTTGCGTAACAAAGATACGCGCGAATTTCGCCATTACTGCAACTTGAATCGAACTGTAAAATAGTCCTTCAAAAAATTTATTCGCGTAATACTGACGATATCTCAATAACTAATAGCTTCCCGAACTTTGGGTTTTTCAATAACACCGAAATTCGCGCAAGTTGCTTTTAATACGTGTTGTAGTATCACGTATAAAAAAATGGAGAAGGTTGGGTAAAAAGCTCGGCGATTCGGCATGGAATGCCCCATATGTAGCTCAGTAGTGCTCTTAGTACACGAATCACAAAAGCACGAAGAATTTTCTTCACCGAGGATATTCAAATCTCGTTTCCAAACGGAAAAGCTCCATTACAGTTCTTCCAAGTAGCGTAACTTCGTAATTGCAAGAACTATTCAAATGCATGAAACCACAATTCACCGCGATAAAAGTTGCGAGCGATTTGCGCTGCAATAATAAATGAGACTAATCATCTCAACCGTCTCAAATTCGTAGTCCCATTCAACAATTGAAATACTCGTGTTTTTTATTTTGTCAATAGCAATTGTTTATAACAAATTATTTAAACAAATTATGATTTTAGTACTTATTTTGAAAAACTGATTTTCCTAATCGATTCTACGGGAAAAATCATGACGAAAACCTGCATAACACTTTGTTGTCAAAGTTCAATTTGTTAGTGTAAAACGATTATAAACAATTGAATTTATATGACATGGAAATTATTGAGGATTAGTTTTTCGTCGTCATTTTTCCTGTAGAATGGAATGGTGCAATCAGTTTTTCAAAATAACCATTTTTATCCTAATTTGTTTAAACAATTTTTCACGAACTGATAATGATAAGTTGATAAACTTTGTAACTGGATTTAAATTTTGAAAAACTGGTTGCAGCAATCGATACCACGGTAAAAATAATAACAAAAACCCATCTTCAATAATTACCATGCTTCAGAAATTCAATTGTTTATAAGCGTTTTACACTAACAAATTGAACCCCCACAAAAAAGTGTCATACATCTTTTCGTCATAATTTTTCCCATGAAATTGATTGGTGCAATCAGTTTTTCAAAATATCAACTTTAATTTTATCATAATTTGTTTAAACAATTTTTTATAAACAATTGCAAATGACAGAATAAAAATCACGGGTATTTTTCCATTCGCCTACAAATCTGTCTACCTCAGTTTGTGCCTGTGGCTTTATGGGTTAATACTCTCAAACAATTTCATCAGAAACTGGTAAATAAACAATTTTTCTTGTGAAAAAATCAAGTCGAAGCGAGTATTCAATTTGCGGGGAGCTAGTGTAACTGTGTTCGATACAACAACGATCATCGTTGTTGAAGAGAGTCGCAGGTTCGTTTACAAATTTTTCCAAATCTCGACGAATATTGATAATATCTGCTGTAAGCATGGTTTTATCGTTCATCTGTTCTCTGGCCGTTTCGCCTTCGTCCATCGTCGTGCGACTGCTGCGCGACTCGTTATCGGTAGAGTCGAATCTTCTTCCGTTTCCTGACGTACAGGCTCCACGCGACACCGCGAGCACCTTTATTTTCCAAGCACGCCTGTCACGACGCGACGTATGGATTGCATGGCTCTAACTTCTTGCATTATACGGTAGGTACGTCCTACACGGACACCATAGCGAGTCGTACAGCGCGTGGCCGAGGGAAGCGGTAAACTTTTATTAACTCGTCGTTCAAATTTATTTTTCCAGCGGGCATGCGACTGGCTGTTGTCTCGGATTATCGCGAAATCATCAGTGGATTACCCGAGAAATGGGAATGCAGAGTGTAGAGTTGCAACGAACGTTCCGTAGAGATTAGTGCATCCGAAGATACGAAAGAATTGCCAACGATTCGCAGGCAAACACTGGGTTAGATAGCATCAAACTAACCGACTATGCCGTTCATAGGAATATGGAAAAATTTCCCATGATTTTTATTTTGTCCCATGCAATTGTTTATAAAAAATTGTTTAAACAAATTATGATGAAAATTGATATTTTGCAAAACTGATTGTACCACTCGATTCTACGGGAAGAATATGACGAAAACGTGTATAACACTTTTTTGTCACAGTTCAATTTGTTAGTGTAAAACAGTTATAAATAATCGCATAATGGAGAGTAAACGTGAATACGTTAAACCCCAAGCAGGTCTCAGGCCAACTAGCATCCAACTCCTATGCCATTCATAGTAATATAGGGGAAAAATGCCCATGTATTTTATTTTGTCATATGCAATTATTTATACAAAATTATTTAAACAAATTCTGATGAAAATCGATATTTTGAAAAACCAATTGCACCAATCGATTTCACCATAGAAATTATGACAAGAACTCGCACAACACTTTTTCGGTCCAGTTCAATTTGTTAGTATAAAACGGTTGTAAACAATTGAATTTCTGAACCATGAAAATTATTGAGGATTCGGAAATTGTCAAGATTTTTCCCGTAGAATCGATTGGTGTGATCAGTTTTTCAGAATAACAACTGTTACCATAATTTTTTTTTAAACAATTGCAAATGCTAAAATAAAAAACACGGGTATTTTTTCCATTTACCTATGAATGGCATATTTAGTTTGCTGCTACCCAGCCCAGTTTTTACCTGAGCCTTAACGGGTCAAGAGCCTTCACATCCCGCGTGAAGGCTCTTTTTTACGCTTGCTTTTTGTGATTTTTTGCCGGCGATCTAAATAAAGATACAACTGCGAAATTCTTACCACGTATTTGCTCACATTCTGAACATACTCGACAATTTTTTCAGCCAGAAATCGCCACTCGCTGCCGAGCAGCCATTTTTTTTTTTGGTAAAAAATATAGTGAAAATTGAATTTCATACGTGATCCTGCGTACTTTTTGAAGAGTTACTTATTCCGTAAATAAATATTGAGAAATATGAATAAATTGTTTTTTCAAAGCGTATTGATTAACCCCAACAACTTTTTTATTAGCCTTTTTTGGAGATCCAAAATATTTTTGTGCATTTCCTAGTGCACAAAAATTAAAAAAAATTATCTAAAATATTTTTGTGCAATTTTTTTGGTGCAAAATCACTCTTCTCGTATGCTAGACCTGAAACTAGGCAGCGGACTGAGAATTCTGATTGTTAGTTAAATACGTGTTTGAATTTTCAGTCACGTGCTCCGAACAATGCAAAGTGTCGATGAATACTCAGGAGCATCGGATGGACGGACGAAGTTGTGATTTGCGGGTCTTAAGCCACGACTCGTTGGCTGATAAGACATATGAGTAACCTCGATCAAGCATTGTCGTCGCGACAAAGAATTGGATTTAATTGATATGCGATCACTCCCACTGTTTGTACACTAAAGTGCTTCAAAAACCCCGAAAAAAAAAATTTCTTCCGCCACTGAAAAATTGTTTCTCAAGCACCTCTAGAAAGTGCTCATCAAATTTGAGCTCCTAGTATCAATAGGAAGATCCTTCTCATTACAGTTTTCCATTTTTTCTCCGGTCCCTTTCAAAAAAGGCCGTATCTCATTACCGTAACTTTGGCGTCGAAGCTGCTAAAAATCCCGAAAAATTCACAGAGAGTCCATGTAACTCGTAGAAAAGTGTGAATTTTTTTCAGAATTTTCAGAGACATCGGGAAAACATAGGTGGCTGCACTGAGGGAGAACGCCCCGTATGTCGATTACTTTGACGAAGTCTCGTTCTCGTTTTTGCATTCCGCAAGTTAAGGTTTTTTTATTTAAACAAGTATTTGGCGTAGATTAATAGGATTCGTTTCTGCACGCAGGTCAATAAGAGTGCACATAGCGTGTCAGGGTCAGTGATGTTGTCGATAAGTTTATGATATACATATATACAGATACATGAAGTGAAATATTTTTTCCTTCATCGCGATGTACAATGACAATACAAATATAGTGAGTGAAATGAGTTGGGATCGTTGGGGTCTCGGACAGGTAGAAAGACAGGTAGTTGGACACTGTTTGCGAAGAAATACGAGGGATAACGGACCTTTGTAAATACTGCTGTATCTCATTGGCAACGACCAAATCTCCGGAAAACTAGCGTGGTTGCATTCTCGTTTGAATATTTTTTTTTCTTCTCGAAACCAGATAAAAACGAAATAGCTCTTATCCGTCGACAGTTTTTTGTTTTGTTTCAGACTAAACCGATATCTGATAGTATTTCCGATTTCGTGGACGTTTCTCTCTATTTGGACACAGTCGAGTAGAGATAGTTATTCACCTGGAAATAATTAGCGGCAGCGATTTTTTTTTAAACTTCGGGGGGGGGGGGGTGCAAGTGTGAGTCCTGATTTTCGGAAAAATCCCGCCATTGCCTTCGCCGCCATATTGGTTTAAAATTGGATTTTTTTGTTTTTCCGGAATAACTTGCTAATTTACAACTTTAGCGCGAAAATAATAGAATTTAAAGTTGTTGAAAATCTAATTTCCCACAAGTTTGCTTCTTATAATTTTTACCCTAGGATCGATATTTGCAGAGTTATACCTAGAAACGAAATTCGGAATTCGGAATTGGGAATTTGGACACGAATATCTTCTCAACGGTTAGAGTCATCAATTAAACACCTCAGACCTTTTTTGTAGAGCGTGGAATTTCCTACAAAAACATGTCAAGCATATTTGACAATAATTATTTTTCAATGAGTTACAAAATTATTTCAACAAGAAAAAACGAAAAAAAATAATCGAATTTTTTTGAACACTCTAATAATTCACGTTGTTAAATCACTCGTAGAGGTATTCACATCAAGTATACAGATTTGGATTAAATTTTGATTATCAGATTTTATGGTACCAATTTTAAAAAAGAATTATTTACTAAACACAACGATGTTTTTATTGGGCACTTCTTCTGATGGCTATGCGATTAATTTTTAATTATATTGTATCGTTGTGATTCTTCGTTCACAATTTTATTCCCTCTCGTTATAGTGGAAAAACTGAGCTACAAGGAAATGTGATAATTGTGAAGAATTCTCGGTTTTGTTTCCGTCCATTTAAACAAGATATCTTTGACGTTGGAAATATGAACTATTTCTAGGAAATCAGGCGCGTGCGTCTTCATTATTTCATTTTTTCCCTCCAAACTGTGATGCCCTCTTCGTCGCGTAGTGATCACCTATTGATACGATTCCGTGACTCACGCGTTCCATAGCCTCCAGCATCTCATGCGGAAATCCTTGGTATTCGTCAGTTCGTCTCATTGAGTCATTGTATACCTTGAGGTAGTAACGCCACGTGACAAACAACCGCAGTCACCAGTGCCTTAACGCGTGGAAAACTCATTGCCGAAATTCAACGTTCACTTGCGCCTTCGGTGCCTTGTGAATACGTTAAATCTCGTATTGTGATTTGTGATAAGAGAGTAATAATAATAATTACGTAGGTACCTAGCAATGCCAAGACCGTGTCAGACTCGCGTGTTGCGTTACGTTTCCGGAAAATGGAATTTTAAAAAGCTTCATCTGAGACAAATAAAGCAATTGAGAATAGCCTCCACAAAGTAAATCTCGGTTCATTTTTCTTTTCTCCACGATACAATTACGTGGAAGTCATTGTTGCGATAATGCGTTGCTCCAAATCTACTTGAACGCTTCCTGTTTCTCGAAATGGGTCAGACAATGCCGCGGCAGATTAAATATGGTTACGAACGTGCAGAGTATGTTGTAAGCCTAATTAAATTAGAGCTACTCAAATGCATAGTGGACAAAATGCATTACAAATTTTAAAAAATATATGAAATCCAAAATTTTTATATTTTTGAGATCTGCAGCACGTAAGTATGTTATACCACGTACATGTTAAGTGTATAGTAATTTTTAAATACTATACATCTCGCGCGTTATAAATATCGTCTGTAGGCTGATGCACGACGTTCCATACTTAAAGTATATCTCGATGCAGGGTGCGTCATTCCTCGTAGATTGTAAATAAGTTGGTAGGGTGATTTCATATTAAGTTCGTCACTCTGAACGAGGTTGAGGTGGGATAGTCCGAACAAAAGTTTGGAATATTGCCAATTCCGAACAATTGCTAATAATTGTTCTTTTTGCATCGAATGATTAAAAATTAGAATAAAACTAACGATATCTATTATTACGATACTGAAAATAAATAAATAAACAAATAAATAAATAGATAAATAAATAAATAAGTAAATAAATAGATAAATAAATAGATAAATAAATAAATAAGGAAATAAGGATTATCAGTGGTGAATCATTCGTAAGTACCTCTAATAATAATAATTATTCATTAAGTTGAAGCTTCCGAATAAAAATTGAATTTTTTAAAAACAATTGCCAAATTTTTGTGTTGAACATCGTGGAATTTCGTGTCAATGGGATTTAGTTTGAATTTATTAGCACAAAAAATGTGCCATTTTTTATAAGAAGACTACACGTATTGTGAATTTCTATGTCTATTTATAGCAGTTTTTTTCAATTTTTCGTGGAAAATTTCAAAATTGATTGATCTATGGAAATAAATGTATACAAAATAGTTTTTTTTAGAACTGTCCGTTAGAATAACCTCTGCGAAGGTTAAGGAAAAATAAAATGACCGTTTTTTTAGGGCCGACGTACAGCGTGTGTCGTCCTTCTGGACTCCGGCTTCGCTTTGTGAAAGGGGATTGCATCCACCCGTTGACAGCTGTTCTCTCGAATATACACGTAAGAGGATTACTATGCCTCGAAGGGATGACTGCTCAAATTCGACGACAGGTTTTTCGAAAGTTTCACGAAACTCCCATCGCCGTGGCGAAACGAAGAAACGAAAGTGTTCGGCCATTATCAAATCTCTGCAATCATCATTCGCGCTCGATATCTGCTTATATCCACCGGCATGACACCGCCGAGGTCGCTCGTATGCATGGTATGCGTCACTCGATGTTATTTCAAATATTTATACAAAACTCGACAGCGTTTACGGTTCTGATACAATCAAATTCGCGACATTTGTATCTTCGCGTTCACACGTGTGTATACAGGGTGAGTCATTCTAATCTATCCACCCCGAAATCTCCGAAATTTGGCGCTGTACAAAAAAACTGCTAGGACAAGAGTTACTTGATTCAGAAGGGGGCACGCTACAGCAAGGTCCATCTTCCGTTAAGTGGATGCATTCAAGGTCATTTCGAGGTCAATTTTGTTCTTTTCAATGGAAATGCTATTTTATTGCATATTCAAATTTTTCAGTCGAATACACGCATGTTTTGTCTGAAAACATTTTTTCGATAGCGCGTTGTTCTCTCGCTATGGGGCGCTCAACGTTAACTTTCGCGGGCCTGATATCTTCGAGGTCGCGCAACATATCGAAAAATCTCCCCCGCGAGTGAGAATTGCCACCATCCAGTGGAATATAAGCATTGCTGTTGCATGTCCCCCTTTGAATCAGGTAAGTTGCGTCCGAACAATTGTTTCGTACACCGCCAACTTCTGGAGATTTCGGGGTTGATAGATTAAAGTGACGCACCCTGTATATAACGGGTGTCAAAAAAGTCGATTATTTCGAAAATTATGCGGTAAATGGGGAAACGGGAAAACACGTGTCCAATATTTTTGAAAGTTCTATCCAATCATACCAAACTCTCCAATCCAATCATACCAAAAACGCTTTTTTTCGATTTTTTGCTCATATCTTTTTGAAAAATCATCCAAATTCAATTTTTTTTTCACTGAAATTTTGTTTTCTCGCATACTTTCCAGAAAAAAATACAAAAAAATTATCCAACGTATTTTCACGTGCAATTTTTGAATTTCTTTTTCGAAATTTTGAAAAATGGAAAAAGATAGTAATTATCATAGGCCCACCATCAACTTGGTGTCAAAATTTGTAGAGTGAACGAAAGTTTGAAATAAAAAATCATCAACAAAATCGCAGAGCACGTACACTTCTAAGAACAATATTAAAATTTGCAAACTCAAAAATGGGATATGTAAATACTTCGGTTAATTTTGTTGTATTTTTTTCTAAAAAGTACGTGAGAAAACAAGAATTTTGGTGAAAAGAATTTCGAATTTGGACCATTTTTGAAGAAATTACGAGCAAAAAACCGAAAAAAAGCGTTTTTCGTACCGGTGATCAAAAAATTGTCAAACTTCAGCAAAAAAAGTTTTTGGATGGGTACTTGAAAATGTGCAGAAATGAAGGAAATCAAAAATTCAAATTATTCAGAATGTTCGAATCGACGTGGAACGCCCCGTGCATTAAAAATGCTTAAAAGTCTGTATCTTAAGCTGTGACTCCCATTTTTTAAAACGTTATTTTTTTAGGCCTTTTGTTGACTTAATAAACAAATTTCTTTCAATTGTTATAAACAAATAACAAAGGAAGTGAACAAGTAGCAAAAATAAAGGTGATCAGATAATTAAATTATCTTATGTTCCCCGTACTCCCCCCATTCTTCGAGAGATCCACCCTTGACAGTTGACAGGCGATCCGGCCGGTCGATCTTTCATATACTTATAAAGCAAGCAGTTTTAAGAACGTGTTATTCGCAGGAAGTCGAAGGATTTTTGAAATCGAAAACCTTCGCTGATTCTGAGAGATTTGACAGGGAATTTGTTCACTATTATTTACGAACAACAACAGGTAGAAAAAAATTTCGTTAACTCACCCTGTGTAAAGTGCTTAGCAACCATGGTGTTCGGACTATTCGGAAATATTCACCAGCGATTCGAGTCGATTTTACTAACTGCACAAATACACTGTCAAACACACGAATTATAATTATATATTATTTGAAAACTTTTTACTTTCAGTTAGAATCACATGTTTCGATAATGCTCGATGTGCATTGTTGCTTTCGTACGCGACGCCAAGTCTTTCTGGCAAGACACATGTGTGTCCGGTTACCACTATACCACCCGACAGATTCATCGCATCACAAGTCTACGGTCTGCACGATGGTCTCTTTCTCTCTCAGTCTGTGGCTCACCCTAGCGTCACTTTTTTCAACCACGATTAGTTCGCAGAACCTACCAAGTGGCAGCACTAGCCCGTTTACCTGGCCATGCGGGATACCCAGGGCCGAATTCAGAGGGCGGGGCGACAATCGGGGCCTCCAAAAGAGACGGCCCCCCGCAATGAGCATTTCTAGATCAAATTGCCTTACAAATACGAGAATATCTTGCGAATGTGTTTTAAATAAAATTAAAATCGAATAACTGTATCCGAAATATTCTAATATTCGAATAATTCCAACTATTTGAATAATTTAAACTTTTCGAATACTTCAAATAATTATTCATGTTTTTTTGAACAATAAGTGAAAAAAAAATTGGAAACAACCCTCCCCCCCCCCCTCCAAAAAAAACAGAAACAGTTTCCAACTTAATTTTTTTACATGAGATTTTGGCATAAACTTGCCTTGGTGAAATTATTATTTAAAAAGTAAGATTTGTTTTTCCTCTCTTAAGAACTTTATTATTCTACAAATATTAACAGTATTTGAATAATTCGAATTGTTGGATATTAGTTTAATGCCTCAGGGCCTCCACACCTATAGGTCCGGCAGTGACGATACGTATGCTGATTTTACCGATTGTTCGCTGATCGATTATCATCGACCGGTAATTCCGTGACATAAAAATTGTTTTCTCTAAAAAATTGACGTTCGCATCCATTTTAAAAAGCAGCATGATCGTTTCGACAGCCAGCGGCACCTATTGCCAAAAATCAAAAATTATTTCTAACGAAAAATGTTCCATCGATAAGTCGGTAAGAAAGATTTCTACCAAAAGAAATAAGCTGAAATGATTATTTTTCAATAACGAGATGAAAGATTGGAATAGATTTGATATACCGTTTGCTTGTAAGCCTTTAAAAAAATGGCGGTATACCTTTCATCCGAATCAACGGTATTTGGGAATTGTGTACTGTTTTACCGACCGTCGGTAAGAGAGGAGTCTACTTTACTCACTCGGCAAGAAAGCTGTTTTTATTACATTCTTCTGATATTGTCATAATAGATATTGAGAAAAAAGTTGTTGTGCTCAATAAATACGCTCTTGAAATATATTTTTTTTTAAATGTATTTTAAAAAATTAGACTTTTTAAATTGTTCAAAAAAAGAATTATCACGGAATTTTTTGAAAATTGAGAAAAGTTTCAAGCGACTCTTCATACTTTTGTGACATTTTTTCTTTGAAGATTTCTGAAAATTTGTTGTAACATAGTGGCAAAAGAATTCCGGGCCCCTGGGACCCGGGGTTACAACCCCACGTAGCCCCTTGATTAATCCGGCGCTGAGTAAAATAAATAAATAAAAATTTGTCAAATATATTTCATAGCAATGTTGAGACAAAATCGTAAAAATAGCCTTTTTTCGAACGTCTAGAATAGACTCATCCCGCAAATGTTGGATTCTGTCATTAATATACGCCTACTTACCGACAATCGAAATATACAGGGTGGGTCACCTCTGGTGTCGAGAATGGGAGGGACTCAAATGCCACAAGGACCCGCCCCTTCAGCCACTCAGCAGGTAAAAGAATTTGGTCGCTCCTAATTCTTACGAGAACACAAGACACAGTTTTTTTGTGTAGGAAAGAAATATCAGCAACTGCTCAACCAGGCTGTTGGGTATTTATTTATTTTCACGCTCATAGAAGAAATTCAAATTGTTGGCCTTCTCTGTCAATATAAACATCAAGTCGCTGTCTCAGGTTTTCTCGTTTCTCGTTGAATCGTTTCAGTGAGCGTCGAAATAAATAAACATCTGATAGAGCCTAGTTGAGTCGTTCTTGATATTACTTTCCTATACCCAGGCATGGATTTGGGGAGGGGCAGGAGCTATAGTACCGAGCTCCGCGCCCTTAGCTCAGGGGCCCCCAAATACGTTCATCTTTTCAAGATTACATTTGTCCATTCCCATTGCAATTTGTGAATGAGAACGTTCCTCTTCCAAACTCGCTTGCATAAAAAATAAATAGCGAGCTTGTACGCAGAATGATGGACTATCGAGACTATCTATTCGCTGTACTGAAAGTGCTGTCCTAGATAGTATCGATCACACTAAAATCATTGACGATTTCGTTAGCGCCAAAATTCGGAGGAAAACCTCGTAGGCAACGAATTTTTAGTTTCATTTCCGATAGAGAACCAAATTCGTCTAGTTGCCGATTGGTCGAGGGGTGGGGCCTCGTGCCGATCGAGTCCCACCCATTCCCGACACCTTCGGTGACTCACCCTGTACAATTCTATACAATTATACAATTCGCATCATTTCTACCAGAAACAATCATCGACTGCAGTCGCAATGGCCAGAATATTCATTCGAGTAACGTAGGATGGGAAAATACTGGGTACGTCGTACACTCATTCTATGAAGATTGTCTAGACTCGTTAACGAGTCATCAGATAAGATCTCGTTGGTGTCTAATAAATCGCGTTTGTCTGAAGATTTCTTATATGACCTTACAATTGCAATGATACCGTAATTAACGTACAGTAATTTTCCCCAATTTTACTTTTCATACTGCACATATTTTTTATTATTATTATTATTTTACTTTAATAGCGAATAAAAAAAATGTGTGTACGTGTGCAAAACACCAGAAATTAAATATCTCTGAAACAGCATGGAAAATAGATATAACAACAATTTCACAGTGCGTAAAGAAAAACACTCGTCCGAGTCGTACATAATTTCCAACATAGTTCATCACTTTAACAATATTATGAGAATTTAAAATTCGTCATCCATTTCATGAAATGATGGCACGCTGAATAAATATCGGAGCACATGATTTGAATAAAATATACACTGGGACCCGTTAACGACAGTTATTCCAGAACCCTATATGGTCTTGAAGAGATGTCCATTCAGATTCGTGTTCTTGTTTCTATCCAGGCCGTTTGCTGCAATGACGTAAATGTAAAAAATTGCAAAATTTGTAGAAAAATTTCCAGCACCATCTTATCGCCATTGTTGCTAACTGAGAAGTTTTACCACTAAAACTAGTATAATAGGGCAAACACTTTTTCTAGTAGCGAGGAAAATAATTTCAGTGATAAACTAATGTTACAGAGCAAATATTTTATTTATTTTTTATTTTGTCCATTGACAAATTTTTCGAAAAATATGGCGTAAAATCACTGTCTTTCCGGAGAAAATGAATTTTCCCGAAATTTTTCGCTTGCAGCATGAAAAAATGAGCGCACTTGAAATACCCAGGTTTACTGATAAAAGGTGTCGAAAAAACGTTTACAGACGGAGTGTTAAGGATGGATGCGCTGCAACGTGCGTAAGTATAATATGGTAACGACGCGACGTCATACCAGTCGCGATACATGACTCGAATAATTACAGCTACTGCCATACCGCAAAGGTAGTGTTGTTCAACTCTATTACGTTAGCAAATTCCTCGCGAATTTTTATTGGACGTATCGTATCATGATATGCGTGACTTTGCGGAAGTTCTGGTTGGAGTTTGTCATCTGTATAAATCAGATAATGTTACATGACATTATTTAAGTGGCCACATCGACGTAATATCTGCCATCGTGTGAGATTGATTCTCCAGGGGAAAAAAGTCGACACGGATCAGATGATAGACAGCATTGATACTGTTTTCCAGGCTTCAGGGATTCCTCTACTCGTTCATCGCAATAATACATACTTACTGGGGTGATGAAAAAAAAATCTAATATTTTTTTCCAACACATTGAATGCCCACATTTTCTATAGGCAATTTTCAAGATTTAAACTTTTTTGTTGGGTTTTTGAAAATTCGTAAAATTTTGGTTTTTAAAAACTTGAAAATCCCATGTAAAAATATTTTGAAAAAAACTTTCGTAATTCTTTTCGAAAAGTAGATAAGAAGCGAAATTAAAAGGAAAAACGAATTATTTGATTGAGTCTATTATTCGGATTGTGGCGCGCGAAAAACCGAAATTCGATGTCCGTTTAACGGGTGATCAAAAAAATTTGAAAATTCAACTGGAGCGTTTTTTCGAAAGGTACAAGAGAATATGGAAAAATGAAGGAGATCAAAAATGAACTTTTTTTTGGAATTGTCCGATTCGGCGTGTAATGCCCCATACGTCGTATGAAAATAGAGATCGTATCAACTTTCTCGGGAAAGATGCAACTCAATTCTCTTCGCGGTTGACACCAGCCGAAATTCTCGCTCACCGCTATACGTGTCCGAAGGTGGACTCGACATCTGTGACACCAAATACGTTCGGATACGCGCGCGCGTCGAGATACCTGCACGCGATACATGTAGACTGAAATTATCAGCTGTAGCGTTGACGAGTCTCGTTTACCGCTACGAATATGATCCGTGATTATTCAACGTGTGTTATGTATACTTCGAAACCGAACTCGGCTCCCTCGGCCCGCAAACTTTCGTGCGTCAATTGATAGGCAGATAGCACGAGTCGAGTTTCAAAAAAGTATGCAGGTTGCTGCGGTTTTCTGGACAATCGTGGCAAAACGTGGGTGGTTTTATCACCGTCACAGCCTCGACTCGTTTGCCATTCCGGAAAATCTGGAAATAATAAGTGGGAGTAGAGCGTAGACGTTCTTAAAAACCCAGTGTCGGCCTTAGCACTACCAGCGCCCCGGGCAAAATTACCCTACTCCAATAAAATAATGATTGTACATTTTCTATGTACATTATGTTGAAAACTCTTTCAATGTAAATTACGTCATTTTTATTTTGGTTGTTGTTCGGGTAGATAAAAATGATTTGAAAAAATGTAATTTTTTCTGTATAGACTTTTTGGTGATGAAGTATGAAATCAATGCTAAAGCTTCGAGAGACCGCCCACTGAGTCACAATATGCAACTTGGATGGATGGGCAGGAATAATGGGGCGCCCCTTCCATTTTTTGCACCACGAGCAGTCGCCAAGTGCGCCCTACCCTAACGCCGCTACTGTGCAAACCTGTTCATCTATCTACGTTAGCCGTCTCACGTACCCCACTTCGTCGGCGAGCGCTATACTGCGTTCGTCGTACTGCGCATGCGCAGAACGCAGCGTCTACGCTCGAGTCCGCGGCGCTGGTATGTATGCGAGTATGAGGCAATGAGGACAATCTCGGACAATGGCTGATGCGAGGTGCCATGCACCAGCCGAAATATTCGAGTCAACGGGAGTTAAAGTGTGATGAAAACAGTGTTAAAATAACGTTCCATCGTTAAATATCACGTCACATATGGAGGCTTAAAATATTGACGTTAACATCAATTCGGTATCATGGCATCGGTGCGAGTGGCCGTGAGGGTACGGCCTCTTAATAAAAGGTGATATTGCCAGCTGACGGGAAGCTAAAAATTTCACTGCAACCTGCTGTCACTTTGCGGTCTGCCTAAACATTTCAAATCACCTCACGTCGATTCCAATAGTGTTTTCATATTTCATTACAGAGAATTAGCCATGAATGCCAAGCTGATTATTCAGATGGATGGGAAGAAAACTAGGATTTTTAATACGAAGGTAAAAGTCATGATCGAATGATGAGTTCACGTCGAACAAACAACTGGCAAACAAACATTAGCTAGAAATTCCCCTAAAAATATGCATAGATGCAAACGTTTGTAGATACCAACTACATGATTATTTTTTTCTAAACGTCATTTGTTTTACGAAGTATCATCAGACGTCGCACGTACTTTTGTTTTTCACTGTACGAGTCACGCGTAAATTACACGGAAAATACATCCAATTGTTAAGTGATACTTCTTTTTAAGAGAGAGTTGTTAATTGTAGCGGAATTGTTTCAACGGTGCGTTACCATCTAAATATAGGTATTAGACCATTTCTAAAAAATCGGCTATTTTTTTCTCTTCAAAATCAGTACTGAAATACTTTCAGAGAGGGATAAAGTTCTGCAAAGCGCAAACACCCGATTGGGCTCGATTTTTTAGCAGAGCTTCTATTTACCACAACAATTAAAAGCCTACAAGGATCTTTGGCGAGAATGTCCCATTCACCTCCCACTCTCCCTCAAAGGCTTTCCTGTTTTTTCGCTATATCTTAGAAAGCATTGACTTTAGAGAAAAATATTTCAAATAAAAAATAAAGCTTTTGAAAAGCTCTACAAGAAAGGTCAGATACTTTACCAACGCAAATGCAAAATTGCAGCTGGTAATTTGGAAAATATCTGCTTGTATCTGAAATAGGGAATAGACGTTATGCTTCCATGGAAAATATTCGTTTTGGAGAGAAATGTTTCAAACAAAAAATAAAGCTCGTAGAAAGTTCTACAAGAAAGGTACTACATTTTTTCAACGTAAATGCAAAATTACAGCTGGTAATTTGGAAAATATGCATTTGTATCTAAAATAGGGAACAAACGTTCCGTTTCCATTGAAAATATTCGTTTTAGAGAAAAATGTTTCAGATAAAAAATGAAGCTTTTAAAAAGCTCTACAAGAAAGGTGGTACATTTTCTTAACGTAGATGCAAAATTTCAGCGTTTTACACGTAAACACGCGCGTAGTGCGTGTTTATGTCACGCGCGGTTCGATCCGATCAGCTGCTTGTCGTCATATTCGTCACATTCAACAAATCTGCCCAGTTATTTCTCATTCGAATGTCAACAACCCGTATCGGTGGAAAATTTCTTTACGAATTTGGCCAATCGCCAAATTCCTGCAGCTTTGTATCATTAAATATTGCAGCTTCTTTGTCTTACAATCACTGCACCAGATAAACTAGTTCTGTACTATATATGATTTAGTAATTGCGAAAAAATAGTACGCGTTAGTCGTGAATCTGTGAATCAAATTGGGCCGATATAGGGGCATGGGGGGCAAAACGGGGTAGTTCAGGAAATACTAAGGTTTTGTGAGCTCAAATATGCTGAATCTTCCTTTTTTTCATAGTAATCAACGTAAATAAGACAAATTTTCAATTGGCGGTGAAAAAAAAAATTAATTTTTGCGGCCAAAATAGGGCACCGCCATTTTGAGTGCAATTTTTAATTTTTTTTAGTGAAATGAAATCGATAAAGTAAAGTTTTGAAACTCTTGATAATGCAGAATGATGTTTTTTACCATTTACGAAGTTTTTCGAAAAAAAAATGTATACAAAATTTTCAGCGTACCCCATTTTGCCCCAACCCCTTCCCCTAATTATATACAATTAATAAATTACTTATTCATTATTATATATGAGTATATAAATTATATATCATTATGTCGGATCAATTTTTGTATACAGTATAATTGTACAGGGTATATCGCCTCAGGTGTCCGGAATGGGCGGGACTTTTACAGTTCATTCCAACGAAGTCGTAAGAAAAATTGTTTTGGTTTTTCCTAAACCAATTTTAGGAAGTTTTTTCAGGTTTTTTTGAGACCTCGATGGAAAGAGGTGGCTGAGACAGCGTTTCATACTGGTATAGCAAAGACCTTTTTTATCGAATTTTGATTAGTTTCTTTGAAAAAAAAATTCCCACAGTTTGCTCTATTTTTCTGCCTCTCAGCGTGCAATTTCCACTTTTAGTTTTATTTTCTAAATTACCATCAGCATATTTTGCCCAAGCAATTTCAGGAGAAAGTTGTAGAAATTAATTTAACGCAACTTGATTTTGATGTTTATGACTCCTGAATTTGCACACATAGGAAAGATTCATCAGTTCAGTTTTATTCGAGTCTAAAAAAAATCTGTCATTTCAGTTTTTTTTATCTACGAATTTGCTATTAAGTATAACAAATGTTTCGACGGCTCGTTTTTGCGAGAAATTTGTTCGCTTTGAAACGCCTCGTCGTGTTATGCAATTTTCATTGCCATGTAGGTATAAAATTGGAGTGAAAGCTTGGATCGTGAAATTGCTACGGATATGTTTGTAATGCTCGGAGAGAAAAACGTGGGGCAGGCAATCCGCGATAGTTAACGAGGAGTAAATAAATTGCAATGAATCCCATTTCCAATTCGCTGGAATTAGCTGTGAATTCGTCCGGGTTGTCTACACGTATTGTTTACTGGCTGCGCTCCACGTTTTTCTCTCCAAGTATTACAATTATATCCCTAGCCGCTAACAATCCTCCCTCACAATTGTAGGGCCATGAGAAATTATTTTATTCCCGACTAGACTGTAATGGGCACTTTATGGAGCTGAAACCCGTGACTGGGGTAGAATAGGGAGTAAGATTACTCCCTAGGGAGTAAGATGCTACTTTATTCCCTAGAAAGATATTATCAGTATATCCCGCTATTTTTTTATACAGTTGTGTATAATGTTTTTTTCTCGGGTACCGATACAAACCGTTTGCCCGTATCTGGATACACGAGCATCGTGAGATCGGGTGATAAATTATGATTCATCTAGTCAGAATAAATTAGCATCTGTCTTGGGACGCGCAATAAAATTATAGCGACCATCGTGATCCTGAAAAATGAATGGAGCGTAAAAATCGATCTCATCATAAATTCGTTGATACTAGGTGCAGCTAGCGTCTGAAACGAGCCTCTCGAATGTAGCACTGATCTTGAAATTCAGTACAAACTGAATAATACTTTTGTGCCGCCAGTCGAGAATTTGTTCGACTCGCGCAGATTCAAACGCAAACACGTCCAAACTGGGCGATGAATCGTAATAAAAGTACCGATTAAAAAATAAAAATGTTTCTCGAGTCGTAGATGCATAATCTCAACTCCTAACTGACACACCATTTCTACACCGCATATTCAAACGCGTTTTTAATATTTCCGCTCAAAAAAATTATCTAACGTAGCTCAAGGTATGTTCTTCGAAGTGTAACTGGTTTTATAGCCATTAATTTATTTTAAGTTGGTGAAAAAAATTGTTGCAAAAAAAACAAACGAAAAAATAATGAAAAGTAATTAATTTATTTCACTTCAGATAACAAACTTACATTGAAAATTGAACAAGCATCATCAATTTTACTGGCCCCTTTTTTTTTGCAAAAATCACTTTTTTCCTCACTGACCGCACAACGGATATTAAATACCCCAAAATTTGAGAAGGGTACTTCAACGGCTGCCCAACGTATACTGATACTCGCCACTCTATACCAAACCACTCTCTACCTTCAGTTACCGATGTCAATTACAGGTACATATCGCCACGTGGTCCACTTTAGTATAGTTAAGGAGCGAGATGCACTTAGAGGCACGAGAAATCGAGCATTTTCAATAAAAAAAAATCATAGTAATTAATTTTATTTTACAAAAGTGGTTAATATAACACAAACTTTTTATGTTATATTTCAACTTGACTTGCCATCTTTGTCGGAGTCCGTCGGCGTGTAGTGGTTTGCGGTGACCACCATAAAATCATACTGAATTACCTGAAATCAAAAAACCAAGAAAAAAACTCTGGTCTAATAATAAATCTAGTGTTTACTCGTAGCTTCATTCTCCAAAAGTTGACGAAATGGCGGCTTCCGGAAGAGCAGGTTCGATTTTATTGCTAATTTATAGCTAATTGTTTAAACAATTTTTCAAAAAATCAAAGTTTTTCGAACTGAATAATTTTTTAAAAAATATTTCGAAAGATTTCGAGACGAAACTATTCCTTACAAAATTTTGCTCACGTTTATAGTTTTCGAGTAATACATTTTTGAAAATTTCTGAAAAAGTTGTCCGATCCTGCGCTTGATGTATGTATGAAAATACTAATTAGCAAGATGCTTACACCGTATATTTTGGAATATTTTGAATATAAAAAAACAAAAATCCAGTTTTTCAAAATCCTGACTCCACCTCGCACCTTAATTCGAGTGCGAAAATTTGCTGTTTGGGGTATTTTTTTGCCCGTGGTGCCAGTTATCACGCTCAAACGTGAGCGCAAGTGATATTAAGTGCCGTTGATCGCGGCGTGCTTACTCACATTTTAATCGACCGCAGAAATTGTCGTATTGCGAGGCGACCAATCGCATCTCCCATGTCATACGGAATCTTGCTTTTTGGCTTCGTCATTCATATCTTCTGATAGCGCCGGTCCAAAAGCAGTGATGAGCATATTCGTGTTCATAGATACGAATAAAATTGATGAGTCGGAAATTGTGAATATAAATGCGAATAAATTCATATCCACATTTTTTCTTATTCACGTGCTTATGGGATTTGGGTTTCGGTGATTTTCTTGCCTAATTTGCCAGAAAACGCAGATTTTGCCTTGCTGATCAAAAGTGCAAAAGTACACCGTGCAAATGACTTTGAAGATCGTTTTTCGATCTATCCTTATACTGGACCTTAAGAAGGCTACGATTGATATGTAAATGTCGAATGATAGATTTTTGTCAGATTGTTGTAAATTGCTTAATTTACTGGTCGGCGTTTCTTAATCTCGTAATTAAGTGAACGTAGATGAAATAATGGTTTTTCTACCTTAATGGTCAATCTGTAAATACTTAAGAATAACCCGTTATGCCCAAAGCAAGAACTAGGCTAGATAGCATCAAGCCAACTAACTATGCCATTTATAGGCAGGTGGAAAAAACTTACCCGTGTTCTTCTTTTATCATTTGCAATTGTTTATAGAAAATTATTTAAACAAATTACGATAAAAATTGTAATTCTGACGAACTGATTGCACCAATCGATTCTACGGAAAAATTTATGTCGAAAACCTGTACAACACTTTTTTGTCAAAATTCAATTTGTTAGTGTAAAACGATTATAAACAATTGAATTTCGGAAACATGGAAGTTATTGAGGATTAGGTTTTCGTCGTCATTTCTCCCGTAGAATCGGCTGGTACAATCCGATTTTCAAAATAGCAACATTTATCATAATTTGTTTAAACAATTTTATAAACAATTACACATGACAAAATAAAAAATACGGGTATTTCTACTCCATTAGTTAGTTTGATGGGTTAATGATATAATGATATATATTCCAATTCATTTTCCGCCACTACTCATCAAGTTGTTATTCTAAGATTTTTGTTCATCCATTTGGGTATAAATACAATTTTTACAAATTTCCAGTCGCCAGGAAGTTGCAGAGATTTGGACGGCGAAAACTACAAAGACTTCACGTTCGATCATTCCTATTGGTCGTACGATAGCGAAGATGAAAATTACGCATCTCAAGAAGAGGTAATATTTTTCCAGATAATTCTATTATACTTGAATATTATTCGTTATTCGCGGAAAGTTCATTGTTCTGTGTCTTCTTCGTGCCAACGGTAATTTATCAATTGCAGGTATTTTACGATCTGGGTACCGATGTGATAGAAAGTGCCTTCTCGGGTTACAATGCCTGCGTTTTTGCCTATGGTCAAACCGGATCAGGAAAGACATTCACAATGATGGGTACACCGGTAAATAGATGACGAAACTTGAATCGACAACACTGTTACGCCAAATTGTTACTTATTTTTTTTGCATTTGTTTAACATTGTTCCATGGAATATCGCAGATGAATGTTTTTTATGAAAATTCTTGCAGGAATCTCAAGGCCTCATACCACGTATCTGTAAGACTTTATTTGCGAGAATGGCTGCTGGGAAGGAAGGAGGTGCATCGTACAGAACCGAGGTCTCATTTTTAGAAATACATAATGAAAGAGTAAGAGACTTGTTGAGGCCAGATCAATCCCAATCACATTCTCTGAAGGTGCGCGAACATCCAAAGAGAGGTCCTTACGTACAGGATCTGTCGAATCATCTAGTGTACGATTATTCGGATATACAGGTGATAATAATTCGATGAGTATGGGAATTCGTCCGTCTTCCTCGAACGAAACCAACCAACGAGCGTGTTGACGAGGGTGTATCATGTTTGGGCTACTTTATTTGGACTCACAAAGAGGTTGCCCGTATGGAAAAAAATATCGAGGCGCTCAGTAGTAGCTGATAAAACTATTGAGGCACTCGGTAGTTCTTAGAAAATTCTAATAGTTGGAGTGGATATTCAATAGTTCGGTCAGTAGTGACTATGGAGTAACTATTGGACCTGTGTAGTCAGGTCTCCACCAGCATTGCTCGTGGATCCATTCAGTAGTGAAGAATATTCACGAATAGTACAGCTCAATAGCATCTACGACTAGTGCTGCCAATAGTCTCCACCAGCATTGCTCGTGGAGACTAGAGACCAGGAGGCTGAAAGCTTATGGGGAATGCGAAAAGATATGGTTCCTGAAACATGGTTGAGAAATTCTGAATATCACCACAGGGCCTTGCTGTTCTCGAGCGCCTTCGTTTGTCACTGTTCAACCAAGTCTTGACGATACTACTTCGGTTTTTTCGCAAGCTTAGCAATTCACGTTCGGTTCTTTCGCTGAAACTCGAGTCTCAGTATTCTCTCGTCAACGATAACTGCGTCGACAGATAGGTATCCATGGTACTCACGAGACAAATCTTTTACCTAATGGTACAGAGTATTAGTAGAATAATGAGATGATTTATTATTTCATAATTGATCATTCAGTGTTAGCATCTTCTGTATGGTCACGTGCATACAGAAGTAGAAAATGAGCTATATACAGGGTTGGTAGCCTGAAAATTTCAACAGCGTTTTTTCATCTTCCTCAAAGTATACAACCTGTTTGTGAGTCAACAAAGACTGCTCAAACATAACACACCCTAGTGTTGATAGTTAGCGAATGTGTAATGAATTTTACTTTCAGGAATGCATGTTGAGGGGAAACACGCACAGAACTACCGCTAGCACAAATATGAACGACGTTAGTAGTCGTAGTCATGCAATATTCACCATAACATTCGTTCAAGCCGGATTTTCCGGTAATATGCCCTCCGAAACCGTCTCCAAGGTGCATCTAGTTGACCTAGCTGGAAGGTAAAAGAAAAATTCGTGAAAGTAAATCCTAACCCAGTGAGCACGTTTCATTGCGCCAATATAACATGGAAGTTACAGAAAATGTCAGAATGTTATACTTGTGTTACATTGTGTAATAGCTGGTTTATAACGTGGAAGTAACATGTTACGTAGAATTTGTTACATGCTGGTTACATAACTGTTATGTAACTTATTATCTTGCAATATAACTGCTACGTACCGGGTACATAACATGTTATATAACATGTTACATTGCAGAGTCGAAAATCTTAACTTACATGTAACGTCGAGGTAATATTACCGGTTACAATCGGTAACATTGCCGTTACATTGCTGCAATATTACCGCGTTCACTGGGAATCGACACAGGATATCGAACTGCTGATAAATTCGAGTAACCCCTTTATATTTGCTTCTTTTTTATTAGTGAGCGAGCTGACGCAACTGGTGCAACTGGTCAACGATTGAAAGAAGGGGCTCATATAAACAAATCCCTTGTAACCCTGGGTTCTGTGATATCTGCTTTAGCCGATGTCAGTTCGAGCGCAGGATCAAGTGATTCGAATTATTCAAAGCGTAACGTATTCATTCCATATCGAGACAGCGTCCTGACCTGGCTTCTCAAAGACTCTCTGGGTGGTAATTCAAAAACGATTATGATCGCTGCTGTCAGCCCAGCGGATTGTAATTACAGCGAGACCCTTAGTACGTTGAGATATGCGAATAGAGCTAAAAACATCATCAACAAGCCGACTATCAACGAAGATCCTAACGTCAAGTTGATCAGAGAATTGAGAGATGAGATACAGAAACTAAAATCTCTGATCGATAAAGATGTGGTAAGATGTGTTCTAACGAGTATTCATTTTTTCCTGCAATCTATTCCTGGTTTGACTTCACGACGAATTCTATAATTTCACAGAGCGTGGAAAGACCTCCGCAAGTGTTGCTTGCACAAATCCATGAGAAACAAGAACAAGAAAAAGTATTAACGGAGGAATGGGCTGAGAAATGGAGAGAAACGCAGTTGATACTGCAAGAACAACGTGCCTTAGGACTCCGTAAGAGCGGTGTTGGTGTTGTTTTAGATTCGGAAATGCCACATCTCGTTGGGATCGACGACGATCTATTGAGTACAGGTGTTACGCTTTACCACTTGAAAGAGGGTAAGACGTTGATCGGAACTGAAGATGCGGAGACAACGCAGGTCCGTCACAATTATCTCTCATCATTAACCCTTAACTGACACTGATAGATAGATAGATGGCGTGATATATAGATAGATAGATAGATAGATAGATCGAAAATCACTTTTTTCTCACTGACCGCACAACGGATATTAAATACCCCAACATTTGAGAAGGGTACGCGAACGGCTTCCCAACGTATACTGATACTTGCCACTCCATAGCAAACCACTCCTTACCTTCAGGGAGCAATGTCGATTACAGGTAGATATCGACGTATGGTCTATTTCATCAAATTTAGTATAGTTAATTCAAGCCGGAAAATGTGCTGGGGTATTTTTTACCCATAGTGCCAGTTAAGGATTATTGTCTTTTTCCAATCAATACACTCTACTTCTATAATATTCGATAATAACGATTCTGTTTAATTTCTAATGAATTTCAGGATATTGTACTGTCGGGCATCGATGTCGAAGCAAAACACTGCGTAGTGGAACTTAGCGAAGGTATCGCCACGCTTCATCCCTTGTCACCCCATTGCTGGATCAACACTGCCCAAGTCGATAAACCAACTAGATTATCGCAGGGCTGCCTTATACTTCTCGGGCGAAACAACATGTTTCGATACAACGATCCCGCGGAAGCTGCGAAGCTACGAAAGGAGGGTGGTACTGGGAACGGCAATCTCCAATCCACCGTCGTTAATCTTTCCAGGCTATCGCTGCTAAGTTGGAGTGTTTCTGATTTGCACGCTTCGTCGTCGAACGATAACTTGTTAAATTCAAGCGAAGATCTTCGTGCCATCGAGGAACTGGAACATCAAAAGGCTCTTCTGCTCAAGGAAAAAGAAGATTTTAAGGTAAAATCGAGACCGCAACAGAATTTCAGTATTGTGTGAAAACCACATGGGTTACTGAATATCTATTCGACGCATAGACCATCGATAATCTAATAATTTCATCGGTATACTCATAGCGCGAGCAAGAGGAACGCGAAGAGCGATGGGCAGCGAGACGCGAGGCTTTGGAAGGTGCCCAGCGGGAATTGGAACGGGAATGGGGAGCTCAATGGCGAGAATGGGCCGAAGCCTTGGCAACGCTCGAGGCTCGCCAATGTGAACTCCGTGCGAGACGTCACACGTTAGAACAGGAACGACGCGATGAGATGACACAAGTAAGTGATCCGCAAGCGGACGTGATTTCTACCAAACATCAATTCTATCTCACGTTCGTTGCTATTTGTTTCCTCATTTGTTTGTCTGGTAATATAATTATTTATTCCCACGTCTGTCCTTTGGACATGTGACGTTGGGCGAGCTCGGGTCATAAAATCTTGATCGAACGATGACAAAGACTGGATATAAACAATGAGCACTGAGAAATTGCTACGTTAATGTTACGAATTGCATTGAAAAATTCCCAGGAGTGGAATAGACCAGGAAAATAAACACCGAAACGATAAAAAATTCCAGCATTATATGCTGGCAAAAACAATGTGGAAAAAAGTCATGTTCGAACGACTTTCATATTATGAAGTATGAAAAAGTAATTTTCGATTGTTACGAAGGGTAAAATTCACAAATAACTTGAAACGTTAACGAATATAATAATGATGTTTAAAATCACTAAACCATTACTGGTTTTTACTGAAATAGCGGAGATCATTGAACGAAGACTAACGCAGAGCCAAATTTTAAAAACCCTCGACTAATTGCATTTGGCACGTGCTACTTTACTAGAAAATTTAATTAATTGAACAAGTTTGCTGAGAAGATAGGGACTGCATACTGGTGTAAATTGTAAATAGAATAGCCAAATCGAATTTTTGTAAAGTATTAGGAGTTACGGTGCCAGTTATTGGGTATCGTAGCAATTCCAGGATTGTTAATTCTATCGGGCGCTCATTTGATTGTGTAAAATTGAATATACATATGTATACATATGCATAGATGTATACATATGTATGTGTATACGCATGTATATATTTATATATATACGTATGCTACGTATAAAATGATTATTAGGATACGACATCTATATGGGCTTGTTATGCAGGAGAACTATTGTTATGTTTTATCGTTGATTAATAAATTTTTCTCAGAAATTGGCATTTCACCTTCGACACTTTAATACATGTTGCTAATTAAATTATCTCTAACTATCAGGATCGAAGTATCTGTTGTAACTTTCTAAATAACATACCCACCTGGCGATGAGAATTTTTTTTCATTTCAATCAATCTGATATTTTATCAATATTCGATATTCATCAAATAATACATTCAAATATGTACTCATTAATATACACGATAGTGTATAGCGAGCAATTGTTGGTAAGTCTGTTGAAAATGTGACCTGCGTGCTAGTAAAAAATGCATGCGTTATACTGCAGCAAGATTGTTGATTTTATTGTAGAAAACCATGAGCAATGGCTGGTCAGGCTTATTTTTGAATTTACATTGCAAAGATATTAGTTTATTATTTTATCATACAGTTTTATATAATACATGTTGTTGTTTGCTTTTCGTAGCACCCTCGGCATTGCGCAATGTCTCTCATGTGAACGCTCTATTTTAAAACTAGCATCGTTTGCACATATATTTTAGTATTATTGTATATTCATACCGTAATTAACGAGTCCCGGTTTTGGGATAGTGGCTAACACACTTCAACTGAAATACAGGTAAAGTATCTCACGTTTACAGTGTAAATTTGCAAAATTTGCTGTAACTACAGTTTTATATGTATCATTGTGCGGTATTTTGTTATGACTAGAAATAATCTCTGCACGATTATCGATGGTTCCCAGTGAACACGTTTTATTGCGGCAATATAACATGGAAGTTACAGGTAATGTCACAACGTTATACTTGTGACACATAACTAGTATATAATGTATTTTTTTGCAATATAACTGTTATATACCGGCTAAATAACACGTTATATAGCATGTTATATTGCTGAGTAGGAAATTTGAACATACATGTAACTTTATGTAACGTCCAGGTAATATTACTGGTTACAACTGGTAACGTGACCATTACAATGCTGCAACATACCGTGTTCACTGAGTTCGTAGGTATGTTTTTACTAGCTTTGTTTATGTCGAGTTATTTTATGTTAATCAGTGTGTGTTCTCTAATTTTCATATTATTATAGCTGTGATCCGTTTTTAGAATGTCTTCGAGTAGTTAGATACACATCGCACAGTTCACTTTTTCCTTTTTTACTATTGCAAAAGAATTGATCCAAATTGCTGAAGTCGAAATTTGAGTGATCCTACTGTTCTTTGAGAACCATAATGCAACAATGATTTTGGATCAGCTGCATGAATGTGAAATCGAATTGATTTTTATCGAATTTATACTTAGAGCGATCGAGAAAACTGGAAAGTCTGGCAAAATGCCATGTTAAATACCAGATTGAAGTCAAACGTTGATTCACCTAATTGAGTTAGACAAGTAGATCTGAAAGCGGCAGACTTGAGTTTTTTTCTATTCGGCAGAATGAATTTTAAAAATGTATCATTACTGGTGCGAACAAGAAGAACGCTGCGAAGAACGATTCATTGATTTTTATTCTCTAGTTCTGCCGAATGCAAGGAAAGAATCTTTTACATACTCTTAGCTAAATTGACAGAGACAGATTACTAGAGCTGTGGTTCGAAGCGAGCAATTCTAGCGTACAAAAAATATATTTTATTTGCAGAAGCGAAAATTCATGTTTATTTTTCCACCACATGAAATTGCAGTAGTACAATACACCTCGAATAATTTGTTGTACTTTATTTATGTTAACGGAGCAACGTGTGTGTGTGTGGCTAGGTAGAAAATGTTTGTAGGGAAGTTGCCTCACTGCGAACCATTCTGCAATCTAAGCAACGCCAGTTCCAAGAATTCATTCGGATCCCACACCAAGAGCAAAGTGCTAAACAACAGAACAAGGTAAGCTTGTTTAGGATGTTCGTTGCATACCAGTAGAATACGAGATATTGCTCAAATTTAAAGGGCACACTAAATTACACTAACCCAACTCGAATGGCATAAAAAACTGCCTGCCTTAATTAACGCCTCATTATTGTACGCGTATGAAGAATTCTCTGTGAACTCAGCCACCTATTTCCATCGAGGTCTCAAAAAAACCTGAAAAAAATGCAGGTGGTATGGCTACTTGCAAAGCTTTTTTGGGAATTTTTCAGATCTTTGGGGCAGTTTTCGGAAATTCACAAAAAAAGACAAATTTTACTCATGAAAATATCATTGGAATAATTCTTTGAATACTAAACAAGCCGCAAAAATGTGAAAAAATTCCCAAAAAAGTTTTTTGAGTACCCAAACCACCTGGAATGTTTTCAGATTTTTTTTTGAGACCTCGATGGAAATAGGTAGCTGAGTTGACAGGGAATGCTTCATATCTGAATTGCGTACCTGAAAGAAAAATTGATTTTATATTCTATGCTCTCCTCTGGGCGAGTTTTATCATCAGATCAACTCTGCCAATTATTTACAGATCCTAGGACTGGGCTTTTTCCAAATAATTCCAAGGTGCATAATAATTATAATTATTTTCCAGACCGGCGATGGTGCGAGTAGCAATATCAGTACACCAGAATCTTGGTCGAGTCTTACCGATGGTAATTCCACCCATGTTATGAGGGAGCTAGTTAATCATCGAGTGAGTTAAATATACTTTTCATATCTCATACATTCATAGAATTGAAAATTGAGAAGACATTAATTTTGTAATATTTTCCCAATCGAATGTTCCACCCACACTTTGCGCTGCTGAAGAAATAATGTTGCCCGAGCTAGAGATTTTTCTAGCTTTTGGAGTTACCAATTTACTATAAAAACAGTGGAGAGACTGTACCTCTCGAAAATACCTCTTTGACGTAGAATCCCCCTAATTCCATTGATATCGTGTCCAAATTTGGGGTGACGATTTAATGTCTGGTATTAATGTTATAGAAAAACGAATTGACATCATTAGAAAATGAACTAGAAAATAAAGTAGCACGTCTGAATGAACATCGGTCGAAAGTCGATTCGATCGATGGAGAGATGATTCAAGTTGCTGATGAGCATCAGAAAATTCTGAGTTTAGAGGTAAATACAGCCTGCAGTGTTCGCACGATGAAATTGTGCCACTTGGTCCCACAAATGTAAACGTATGAAAACGTGTTTCTACTTTTAGCTGGAAAATAAGGGAGTGTGTGAAAAAAAATTATTGCTAGCAAAGCGAACGCAGGAACAATTACATGAAATTCTACAACGGAAGCAGAGTCTGTCGCTGAAGTTGAATCGGGTGGGTCCATCATCATCGCCAAGCGATGGATTTTCCAATGAGGATGGGAAAACATCAGGTTCAGATTTGAAATCGTTCCAAGACGAGTGCAACAGAAAACTGAAAATCGCCTCTGCGCTGGATCTCCCATACGATTATGTCTCGCCGCTCTCCTTCGAGACAACCGATACCTTTCACACCGCAGCTGCCGAATCTCCAGACTTCTGTGTCGATTTTTGTACGGAAGCTGTGGCAAGGGATGATGTGAAAAATAATGTTATCGAAGCCAAAGCTAATGAATCTACCGACGAAGAAGTCATCGAAGCCCAGGAATGTCATCCCACAGATACTAACACTGATCAACCCTTTCAGCCAACACCTGCAGTTTCCAGCGACCAAACATTGCAGAGAAATGAACAGCAAGCGACCAACACCGCTGCGATTGTAGAAAATGATTTGAAATCATCACCAGCGCTACTCGATTCTTCAAATACCGCGGATCGAGTATCGGTTGCTACCCCAGACACGATAGAGTCTGCGCAAGAGTGTGGCATCGATGATACTCCGCACCAAAAAACCTTGAAACGATTACAGCAAAGAATTGCTCGACAAAGAATGGTGATAATGCGATCATTGGAAACCAATGCGCCGGGTAAAGAAGATTTGAACCGGCAAATACTGATACTGCAAGAGTTACAGAAACAACAGATCGAACTCGAGGTATCGTTACTGCAAAACAAGCAAACTAATTCCGATGCACTTGATAGAGATGCAAGAGTGGAATGCGATACCGATCACGGTTCGGAATTGAACGATGACGACCATTATAATGATCATTCTTCGGATAATAATTCGACTAGTACACTGCTCCCTGGGGATACTTCCAGCGAGGGTCAACCTTGTCAAGCTCAAGATGTGGAAAGAGCGTCACCGATGACAATTCTAAAGAATTCACCGAGCCAAACTTACACATCGGTATATCTCACGGTAATTCAATTCGTCGACAGTAAGACAATTGTTCTAAGGCAAATAGAGCGATCGTGTATTGTATCTTAAGGAAATCGTGATTTCTCAGATTTTCACATTTCACCTGCTTTAACTTGACTAATTGTGTTTCAGCAGAGTCGCAATCGTACCGATCAACTGAGCAGCCCTTATTCGTTGACAATCACCAGGTCCTTACCATCGCTAGTGGCACGCGATGGTGAAAATTATAATGTTATCAATATGATCGTGAGCGTACCATCGTACGTTGTTCGAGGAGCCGGTGCTTCCAGTCATTACGAGTACGAAGTACGAGTCGTCGCACGTGATGATAGTTGGACATTGCTGAGGCGTTACAGGCGCTTCAGGGAGTTGAACATTTCAATGCGTCAAAAATATGGTGCTAAGGTGAATTTATCACGGTGTCAGAAGCGTGCAATGCTTTGTACTACATTTCAAAATAAAAATAGTAGGACATTATAACAATTGATGTCGAGCATTTGTATAATGACATTAATGTTCTCGTTAATAACTTTATTCTTATATTGAAATTTATTTTGTACTTTTTACTTGTGTCTATTATAAAAGCATGCTTTTTAGTTTTTTTAGAACTATTATTCATTTGTGCTCGACCCTTGATTCCCATACAATATTTTGATTACAGATCGGAGTAATATCATTCCCACCGCGACAATTCTTCAAGAAATCAGAGGCTGTAGCTCGTCAGCGAAGGAAGCAGTTGGAAACTTATCTCCGGCGTTTGATCCAAGCCGCATCAGAATTACCCATTTGCCAACCACTCTATAAATATAACAAGGATTTGAGTCGAATCGATAAGCAAGCACTTCTGGAATTCAGCTCGTTCTTCCGGCGAGGAACATTTGAGAGCAGTAAATATGGTACCAGCTAGTAACTCTGGGTGGATGGTAATGTATTTTTTTATGGAAGTGAAGTATCTGTTTTTTTTTTCGATTTTTTTTCAACATCTTATGAACATGACAAAATTTTGGATACTGAACTTGAATGAGAAATTACATTGAATTTTGCATGAATGGGCTTAATTTATTATAACGTTGAAATTGTTACTCCACATTTAATATAGAGCTGTTTATTGTACCTGAAAATATAATACCATAATGCACTTAGTCGATTATAGGCCTCGAGTTGGGACTCGAGCGGGATAGGTTCGAACATGCGAACAATAAACACAGCATATGCAGATATCTGTGTGCATGTGTGTGTTGATACATGTATATAAACACACGTATAACAATTCAACGCGCCCTGTATTTCCTAAAAATGAAAAAGTGCTCGTTCGTCTCGCTTCACTAAATACCAAAGGCTCAAAGACTCATGTATCTCTCTTTTAGTTCGATCTAACGAATTGCCTCTGATTTCAAGCTAGAACCGGCTAATATACTAACAGAATAACTCATTGTATATAATTTTATCTGCGAAATCATTTCTATTAAATGGTTCGATCGACAGCGAATGCTTCGTTACAATAAAAGGTGGCATCGATGGCAATTTATTAAAATCATATCTCGCCTAGCTTTAATAAAATTCTTCCAAAAATAGCTTTCGCTTTTTAATATACGTATATGATCGATAAGAACTAAGTTCTGCAACGGTGGACAATATAAAAAAATTTGACGCAGTATTATATATTATTTTATTACTAATGTTAATCTATTATACTCTAAGAACATATCCTTTGTTATTTTAATAATTAGTGAACGATTAACCGATTTCCTCGAAGTAACTTGTACATTTTAAATACACTTCTAATAAATGAAATCATATTGTACACGATTTCACAAGAATTATTCTGCGACGTGTGACCAAACTTTGATAATCGTATCATCGAATCGAGCTGAAATTTTCGAATAAGGTTAGCGAGGGGTTGACGAGTAGAAAAATAATTTACTCTCGATTCTTAGATAATTTATGACTATCGATCAATTGTTCGGATAACTATAATCTGATTTTATTGACTTCGCCAAGTATCTTTGTTCGTCACTGAAATTGTAGCGACGATACAGATGAAAAACAATATTCGAATGAACAGTGATATTATAATCAGGCACACGAATTATTATTACCTTATGACGAGATATACCAAACTATCTCCGATACATACTAGTTGAATACTTACATACATCGTTATACTTTTCTACAACCATGCGTATCTTGTCAGTTGCTTCAGCGATGCCCGGCTCCAAAGTTGAGATTTTTATCGGCACAGGTATAATGAATTAGGGTTCGCTGGTTAAAATAGAAACACACACGAGTATTAAAAACATTACTTTACGAAAACTAAGATTATATTACATAAATTCGCTTAAAATACAGCATCGTTTATTTACAAATTGAAAATTGGTTTATTGTGATTAAATTCGTTAGTGTTGTGAGAATGCTCAATGTCATTATCCAATTTTTACTTTTCCTAACTAGACAATCATGGAATATAAGTTATAAAATGGTGGTGATGCTTAGCATTACTTACTTGGAACGATACAAAGCAATGATATATATTAAATATTATTTGTTATACGTTGAAAAATTAGACTGTGTTTATTAATTGTAGTATAATAAGATATAAATTATATCACAATCACTTGAAGCAGATTGGGATTGCAGAAATTTGTTTTGTATCTTGCAATATTTTTGGATGTTGTGTTTCGCTTCTTACTTCACGTTAGTCTTCGATCTTTCGAACTCAAATGAACACTTGTTCGCTGGCCAAACTATCGGCAAACGGTGCAACGATAACTCGGGTTGCGAAGTAAAATATTAAACCGAAGGTGATCGATATGGGTAGAGCAGGTAGTGCTTTCTTGAAGATAGCCAGTAGTAACAGCGTCAAGCACAAACCCTGCGAACACAAGTTAAATCAATTTGCCATTACTGTTATACAGACTAAATGACGAACGTACAATATTGTTCGATCTGTTCGATACGTACAATTAGAATAGCAACGAAACACGCCAGCGTCGTGTTCCAATCCCCGTAGCTCGATGCTTTTCCAACGAGTACGGAGTAAAAAATAAAGTCACCGAGACCTAATTTAATGCCGCGCTCCTCTTCCATCACAGCAGATTGAGCACTTTGCTGTTGCCGCTCACTCGAGTGTGCAACAGTCCTCTGTGCATTCGCAGGAGCATTTGTCTCGCGAATTTCTCTCGCTCTCCTGGCACTGCGATCAGCTAAATGTGCATGTGCAAAAATTGTCGAACATGTTAATGTTACAGTCGTTCTGAAGATCCAGTCCGATTTCGACTGACTAATAATTACCATGAGTCGTGACCCACTCATTTGTGAAACCACTTTCTTCGGCATCTCCCACAGCCGCAGAACTTTGCCTGAATGTTGGTGTCGGCGAAGTTGCAGTATCGCCATCGACCGCGTCACCGCTAGCCATCGAGATTGATGGCGTTACCACGTACCCGATGTAATTTAACGTGAAACTATATAGAATGGTTGACGAATAAATAAGAGCAGGGAAAATCGGTTCGTTCCTCGCTTGTGCCGTTTCCACTAGTATTCTTAACGGTCCTTTAGGTGTGAGAACCGCTATCAGATCTGGAAGAGTTGGGGGAAAATAATTATAATCGAAATAGAAAATTGGGTTTTTGCTAAACACTTTTTCAAGTATAAGTGAAATAATGTGAAAATTAAACAAGCTTACCCCAAATACTGATTACGGCTAATACTACCCAAGTTGTCCATTCGGGCAAGTATTTTATAAATACTAGAGCCATCAACGCAGCGATGAAAATAAGATAGGCTTGTTGCAGTTTCAACGGTCCTTGCCAATGGATACAAATCATTCCGACCATTCCAAAATTCCACAATCCTACTGCTAGCGTTATTATATCCATCGGTATATTGTATGCTCGTAGTATCTCCCTGTAAATACATATTATTAAAAATGAGATATAATACTTGTTGCTGTTATGTGGAGCATAAAGTATACATTTAGTCACTTACTCGCAATACAATATCGAAAACAGAAATAGTAACATCAGCGAACTAACAATGAGCCAAGCATGTATCGTCTTGTAAAATCTGTATTTATACAACAGAATCAATACGACGGTCATTGCAACGATGACCGACATAAGGATAAGCGAGTTGGCCACGGCCTGCCACACTTTTGTACTCGCGTAAGGACTTTCTTCGTGGAACGGAGTATACACTCTGCAGAAAATAAAAACCTATAAAATCGTAATAATTGGACAAATTGTCAAAAACTCGTCGATCCTCGATCAAAGCAGATTATGCAAGCGATCGCATCCCCATTATCATAGATCGAGCAATTTTTTTCATATACCAAATACTCAATCGACAAACGTGGATCATGGACTCACAAATATATGTCTTTGGTTGTATAAAAGTTGACGGAGCTTATGGTGGCTACTACCACGAGCATACATAACGAGACAGGGACAAACAGCTTGATAACATGAGCTGCCCCATATTTCAAATCTTCTTCCTCTTCGTCAACCAATTCATCCTCGTTATTCGGCTGGTCTCCGAAATTTAAAGCCTGATTTCGGCGAGCTGGACGAACAGGTGCTGTCGCGTGTGGATCCTCAATCCGTACATCTGGTATACCATTTTCTCCCTGAAATTATAAATGTATATACTATCTAGATAAGATATGTTTAATTACTCTGACAAGTAGTAAGTAGATCTCACATGTATGTTCGAGTAATATTCGATACTTATATCTACTCAAAGTATTCTGGAAGGAATTATCAATCGAAGGAGCAAAGGATCGAACAGATGAAAATTTTGAATGATCAGTTTGTCGTTCTCTTTAACTCGTATTTACTTTCTATTGTCACCAGCTGACCATCTGTCAGCCGACACGTTCTCATAGTGCCTAGAATACCAGCGGTAACATGTTTTTCATCTATATTACATTGTCTTTTTTTTGCGCCACATATGTTAATTTATTTAGAAGTATTTTTAGTACGTGTTCTTATCATCACGAATACTGTGAGCGATACGTTGCACCCAATAAACTGACTATCTCCGCAGAGGAGATGCTAGACAGGATTACTTGAGGTTACCTACTAGTCACCTCGTGTTTCACGCTACCTCCATGTCTACATCCCTTCCCACATTGGTTGAATTTCTTAGTGCAGCTTTTTGCTACTTCTTTGATGTAAAAGTTGCGAATTAATTGAGGCTGTCCGAGTTGTTATTATTCATAATGTTATTACTTATGTACACAACTTGTGTTGGATTGTATTTTTGTTGCTCATACATCTAAAAATCTGTTAATCTTGTAAATATGAAACCAAATTAATGTATGTCCATAAGGGATCCTGATCCTAAGGTCGAATAAACAATCTGTCTATCTATCTGGAGTCAAATAATTGAAACGACACGATTGAATTCTAACTGGAATAAGATTCGTTCGCTATCTCTAAAATCGCACAATGATGCCCCCGATGAGTAACTAGCATGTAAAATATTCAGTTCAAAATTTTCGTACGAATTAGGATATACGTAGGAGTGGAGAATTAGAAGTGAAACGAAATTTGGAAGTGGTCGAGAGTTTATGAGTCATTGAGATAATCGTCGATGACAGTTACCTGATCGGCGAAGTCTGCAGCCATATCGGGGTTATTTCTCAAACGTCGTTTTCGACGATCACTTGGTAATCCGTCCGAACGAACCTCGGCCACGTGCCCGTCCATCAGGCTTGTATACTCGTCCGCCGAATCTAAATCACTATCAAGCATTCACGATATCAATTACCCTCCGCTAATTAAGAAAACTTCGAGTCTATTGTCAGCATCGCCAACTCCGCCATATGTAGACTGGAGACAACCATTGACAGGCAGGGCTGCCAGAACATGTTCATCGAGGTCAAACAAATAATTAATAATAGTAACACGAGTGATTTAATTTTCAAGGGTATTACCATTGCCGTTAATTTAACTTTAAGTCGGAGAATTTGCAATTTGCAGATATCAAGTGAACAGTGGTAAGCATTGATGCCTCGACCTGTTGAGTTAAGTTGGCTGCATTGTGAGAAGAATATGAACCATTCTTTTTTAAAAGCGGAGTGGGATCCCGCTGGTTTAAGCTCGGTCTACAATAGATGCATACGTTCCCGTTCTCGTTCCCATAGAGAGTTGAAGTATATGAAACCTATAGTACCGTTCACAATCAAACGCGCGTTTGATCGTATACTTCAACTCTACGGGAACGTATGCGTCTATTATAGACCGAGCTTTAGAGTCAAACTAGGCATTCCCACGGGAAGAACTAGCATCATCTCGAAATTATGTACAAAGCTGATCATTAATACCGTATACGGACGAGTCAAGTTGGCTGCACTGCATCCACGCATACAAACTAACGCAGCGCATTCAACTTATCCGTACAAGGCATTAATGAGCAGCTTTGTACATATACGTAGTGTCAGTGTGTAAAGTGCCTCGATCGTGGTTGGCTTGCCGAACCAATATGGCGTTTCATTTCCCGGATTGTGATTGGTCGAAACATCTTGCATGCGCGAACTACGTAGTGGACCAACCTCTAAATATATAATCCTTGGCTGGAAGCATACGAGCATACGACTTATCAGTGGCATTTGTAGATCGTAAATCGCCTATCGCGTTCCGACGAGTTCAGATATCACAGCACTTCAGAGTGATTCCGTGTGAGGGCAGACGAACGACGAAAGACGAACGAAAGAAAGAAAGAAGGACAGTGGAATACCAAGGAGTACTGTGTGGAGTATTGTAGCGAATACTCGCACGGTTCTCTGACGGATCTCGGTGCCTCGGTTTCGTTTGGCCGTGTGGCGGTGTCGAGTACGACGAACAATGCAGTGAAATTGCTAACCCGTCAAATATCAATCACCGCGACCATTTGTGTTGTTAATACGAAATAGGTGCGTAGTCAAAAACGTGCGACAGAGATCGTATGGCTCACGTGAAAATATGGCTACGGTTTTCGAAAGCCCGTTCCTTTCGAACAGGCTCAGGGAGATAGAGGAACGTTACGAGGAACCAACAACGTTTGGCCGATGCGATTGTACGAGTTTCAGTTACCTCGCGCTAAGCATCGTTTTATTCGCCGTGGGAACGGTCATAACGATTCTTGCGCTTGGTGATATCGACGGCGGATATATATTTTCGCACTTGGGTCACATGTGGCTTGTTGGTCCGATCTTTATCTGCTCCGGGTTGATGGTTGCCGTAAAATGTATGCTGTATTTGCGACGTAAATCGGTGATTCAGATGATATATCATCAGCGCCAACTGCTTCGAGTAAGTATTCCCGACGATTCTTCATTGTTTTTGGAGATTTTTTAAATTCCAAACGAATTGTTTTCACACTTCGATTGGAACTTGTGCAACTTGTACAAAAGTTTGGAAAACATAGTATTATTTGTCTCATCACACTTTTGAATATAATCGAATCTGACAGAATTGTTCACGAGTAAAATCAGGCAGTTTCTGCGGATTGAATGGTCGATAGGTCAATTTATCGCAAAGTACATTTTTTAAGTAGATACTAGCGTGGATTGAAAGTAAAATAAAATGCTGCGATTCCACTTCTAACGGGCTCAAACTTCAGGGACCAGTATGATGATTATGCTACCAAAATTTGAACCCTATACGATAAGACTTGTTGGTGGCACGGAATATGTTTCTATTTTCCACTTGATTAACACAGGAAAAATCCGCGAACGCTGCTTCGATGTGGATGTAAAGGATTCTAGGCAATAGGGAAGGGTCCCGATTGCTTGTCAGCTTAACCATACGATATTTCAAGTTTGACACAGAATCGCGAAAATTTCAAACCTAATACGATCAATTGGCAATGAGAAATTAAACTCCGTTTCTCAAAATATCAACTATGAATTAGAAATTATCAGCCATTTGTTTGTTAATGTCAGCAATGTTTGTTAATAGAATATTTTGTCCTAACTGTCAAGCAATCTGTTTTGACCTCTTTGAAAGTAAGACGTTTATGTATACAACTGTTGTATGTTCTCTAATTGAGCGTGTAAACCAAGATATTATTTATACCCAGTCAGCATGTCGTGAAAAATATTTGACGCGAACAAAATTGTAACGATGAGTTGCTGAAATTTTTGACAAATAAGCTGCTATTGAAAACAACGTATCAGTACCAATGTCACGTTCCAATGCGAACGTTATGCTTTGACGCAAATTCTAGGTATGATTCTCCGGTAGTTTTTTGTCCAATGTGATACCTGCCCGGTGTAATTGTTCGACGCTGCGCGTCGCTTAGCCCAGCTAATTATAGCAACGGCCTAATTTCCTTATCAATTTGTATCAGGTTTTGTGTAGTTTTAAAATTATGGATCCCAAGCCTTATTTCATTTCTGTATTTACATTTAGTGTACCGTTGCAATTTAGTTTGAAAATTTATATACAATCCATTTATAGTAATTGTTTTGCAATAAAGGAATCTGAATAATCGTATTACTAATAAATCTTACCAAAAAAATCAAAAATTTGGAAAATTACAGCTGATACAAATAATAATACTTAGAAAAAATCTGTAATAAATTAAAATACATGTTTTTCAATAGCAATTTATGACGTCCACCCGATACAATAAATAAGTTTGAATATGTAAAATTGAGCAAACATCGCTTGTTGCAAATTCCCTGACCGAGACGAAAAAGATTATATATAATTATGTACAAAATATTGGCCCGATATAATTATAGATAATTTACATATAATGCATTTATAAATATATATAATTCTATATAAAATTGCAAAAAATTGTATATAATTATGTAAAACTATGCGTAATTGTATATAATATTACACATATTATCTATAAATTATATATGATTATATCGGGCCAATTTTTTTATATATAATTATGTATAATCTTTTTTTCTCGGGCATCAAGTTTGGTCGAAGGTTGATGAAGGAGGTTGTCCAGATTGACAAACGAGGAAACGAAAAGTGTTTAGGAATTTTTCCTAATTTGTTGCATCACTTAAGAGGTTTTGGTTTTTTCCATCCATTAAAATTGACACGATGAGAAAAACAGTTCTGTTTTATTGAACATATGAATTCTCTCTAGTGTGTTTGCATTAGACCACCCCAGAAAAAAAAAGATTTAAAAAATTTTAATTTGGGTATCTCTCACTGAAACCGTGATAAAAATGTGAGAAAGGAATCATATCGTGTGCATATCTGAGAAAAACATATTTTTTTTAAGCTTTAAGCAGATGATAGTCATCAGGTTTATCAATGGTCTGACTGTTTGCTTATATTTTCTCTATGAAACCTACTTGCGAGATAAATAAGATAGCGTTCCAATCAGTCCGTTATAAAAATGAATATTTCTAGAATCGAGAATGATCTTTACAGAAACTTCATTGTTATACTTCTTAGAGCGTTCAGAAATTTGAAATAACTATTTTATACATAGTTGAGTTCCAGTAACATTCACTATAATAAGAAGAAGAAACATAATCTTCAAGCCTCATTGCCCATTATCAATAGTACCGACCTTCACTTGTTACAGTCCTTTGTAGATTGTATTTCATATGGCTTCGTATTATAGTAAGATCGTGCATTTCTAACTTATAATGGCACAACAGCACTTCCAGGAGTTTGCTGGTACGCAGACGGTCAGCGGGTCGGCCATAGGTACTCCTGGACCACCTCCCTATGATGCAATCACCCAAAGTCAAGGTCCCAGTGAACTACCGCCACCGTCGTACGCAGAAGCTGTTGCTCTACTCCAACAAGCAGGTATACAAGGTAAAAAGTTTTATACGATAATTCCAATATATTCATTAGCTCTGCAGATCACCAATTGTGATCGTAGTTCTTGAAAAATGGAGATCGATGTTGATGATGGAAAATGGTATTTCCAATGATATCTTGATTTGGATTTTCTGAATTTGTGTTCCATGCTGATGGTTGTATTCAGTGGTCGAAGGTATGATTTATAGTACCTTCGCCTGTAGCTAGGTACTTATTTCAGCGAGAACCTGTACCCGTAACTAGGTACTAAATAAAAAGTAAGATTTACAACACTGGGTGTGGCACTTTTGATACATCAATTGTATAGATCTGTTAAATTCATTGTAAACTGGTCAATCGTCACGCAACCCGTTCATCCATCGAGCCTGCCGATGCACGTGTCACGCAGTTACGAATATTGAACTTGCAGCATAACAACAGCCAAGACCCCATATTATAGTCATGAAAAGTGTTTGTTTTTGTACAATTTATTTATTTATCCAGTTATACATACAAAATTTTTGGTCCTCGACTTCGAGTTCAGTTTCTTCAAGAACCATGGAGTGTCTCCTAAAAAGCCAGAATTTGTGCCCATTTATTTTTGATATAGTACGTTTACACAAAACCTGGTCAAATTCGGTGACTCACATTTGATGACCACTTTTTATGACTTTCCGAAACCAGAATGCAGTTGTCGATATCGAAATAAATTTAGAATTGCAATGATTTGTCAAAAAATTCAACGAATATCCCATTCTTGAAGTTAGTAATTGATGTCAGGGTCGCTTAGTATAAGAGTATACTGCGATACGTTTTGTGCCCTTGACATTATTCCGTTTACAAGGTCTTTGCAATCGAGCTGTTGATTCATATTCACAAATAAATAAAAATATGCTAATCTTCACTATGAAAAACGCTACTTCAAGATTTCTAATTTGACTGAAAAAAACCCTGTGGATCTAAAAGCTAATTTTGATCGTTATGACAATTATCGCAGCAGAAAATTACTTGAGAGCTGCATATTATCAATTTTCTGCTTTTTTCATTCTAATTGAGTGCAGCGTCGTAACTGAGTTCAATATTTTTTCAGATGACAAACAGTCCAGTGGTACTGCGCTGTGTGGTGGCCCCGTAACAGGTGAGCCTGGACGAACGAAACCTTGAATCGGCTACGCCTATTCTTTTTGTGCGATACTAAGCCATGCCTTATTGTTTTCTGTAAACTGTAAGTTCATGGAATCATCAGTTTGTACAGTTTGTACAGAGGATCTATGACGACGCATAGGTATTTTTTTTTATTATCTTTTCTTAACATCACCGCATTATTGGTTTCATATCTTTTATGCGAGTAGCAGATAGATTAAGGAAAAATAAGTCACCCGTTACATTGGTAAAACTGATAATGTTGAAATAATCAATTCGAGCCTGCAGTTCATAATTGGTGCATTATGAAAGCGAAGATTGGAATCTTAGATGGCAATTAGCATCGTGGTTCGAATTTTGTTCCGCAAACTTTTGCGGAGGAGTGCATTCGTGACGTATCGTCGTTGCTAACGTATCGTATGCATCGGGTAACATGCTCTTATAACAATGACTTCATGTGTCGTTAAATTTTATTGACAATTGTGCAGAACGGTGTACCTAACGTCCATGATGATAACACGACTTCTCTTAAACTCCGTTGTTGGCAACGACAACGTTATTTCTACATCACAGAACTGAATATGATTTACCAAACCCAAAACGTGTAGAAAGTGTGATCAATTTTCAGCAAAACGATCAAGGCTATTATTTGTTGATCGGTCAACTTCCGTCGTATGTACTTCGCGATAGACTGTATAGTTCGTATTTCAGACTCAAGCCTAACGGTTGACATCAAAGTTATCGGTCAATTTGTCGTGTATGCAAAATACCAAATAGAATTGGTGCTATATCTCAGTAATGATCGGGCGGATTCGGGTGAAGGTATTCCTGTGTATTCAGAAAACCGAGACACGCTGTTATCGTTATAATGATTAGACCGCTTAAGGATCCCATATCTAGATTTAATTTTGAGGCGATGCCCCAAAAGTCTGAAATAATGGATTGCAGGTGTTCACCAGAATTCTAAACGACCGATCCAAATGAGAAATATTTCTAGTGTACGATAAATAAAGTTATTTGGATCTGCGTAGCGTGCTTGGATTTTTCAAAATCCAAAACACATAATTTAATGCATCGCCGTAAGCTGCGTATAAATAAAACTGTATATCTCACGATCAAAATATCGCCGCTATATATTTTAACCGCGAACCTGATATCTTCATGCACCAATGAAAATGACCTACGGAACAATATGTTTTTGTTGCTTCTTTCTCCGTTAGTCATAAACAATTCGCTCGTAACAAAGCTTAACATCGCGAACTACCAAGCTTTGCCTCAGCTTTGCTCGTCGAAGTTGGGAAATGTTCCTTGGTCTTGAAGCATAAAGGTGCCAGCTGCTATCCATAATTTGTCCAAGATAGACTTGAAGAAATAACAAAATGATTATTTGCCAATTTTTTATACAGACACCCAGCACTTTGTTGTAGGTACATTTATCAAACTTGATCTGGTGAAATTAGTATATGAAGATGTGATAACGTGGCTGGCAGAAAAGTTATCTTGTTCCAATTGTCAAATAACGAGCTTTACGATATGATAATATTAATAATGAAAATGTTAATAACTAGTAAGGTTCGTTAGTAATTGTTTTAGCAACTTGTATATAGTACTCATGTGAGGTCAGCCTGAGTGGAGATAGACATGATAGTTCTATAGAATGTATCTTAGCGAGAATAAGAATTATTTTTATATTAAATGACACGTACAGTAAGACTGGTGTTGCCTTGGATAACGAAAACAATACTTATATTATTAATAACGGAGGTAAGGCGTTACAGTTTGATGATTGCGCGCACTTAAACTAAAAGTAATCTGACAGTATTAAAATCGGCAACAAACCGTCGTTGTACTTATAAAATTGTAAACCGAGAGTAGATCATTCAGGATGTAGTTGGAATTATTTTTCCTTGTTATTAAATCATTTGTTTGATTCAAATCATTTCGATTTACAACAGTCCCAATAAACACGTTTTATTGCGGCAATATAACACGGAAGTTACAGGTAATGTCAAAATGTTATACTTGTCATACATAGCTGGTATATAACGTAGAAGAAACATGTTACGTAGCATTTCTTATATGCTGGTTACATAACGAATTACCCTGCAATGTAACTGTTATATGCCAGGTACGTTACATGTTGTATAACACGTTATATTGCCGAGTAGGAAATTTTAGCTTACATGTAACGTCGAAGTAATATTACCAGTTACAATCGGTAACACTGCCGTTACATTGCTGCAACGTTGCCGTTACATTGCTGTTATATTGCTGCAACATCACCGTGTTCACTGGGATAATTCAGTGGTCAACCACCGAAAGTAGTCTTTGTGGTTGTTTTACTAGTTAGATATTTTTTGAAAATTGATCAGATTTACCAAAATCCCATGCATTAGTATGCAACTTCAACTCCTTCGACATTTTGTTCGAGGAATATAAGAACGCATGGCCTGAAAATGTACAGAAAATATCGTTGGCATCAAATGAATTGCATCCCATCGTGGTGCTCCTATCGATTTCACATTCATCATTGGAAATACTTGTTTCGACAACGTATTTTTCAAAATGTTGAGCGTACAGGAGAAGGAAAACAAAATTACTAGCAGCGATGAGCAGCTACTCTCGGTAAAAACTTGCCAATACCTTTCTATAGATTGAAAAAACGTCGTTGAAATATATTTTTTCTATGTATCAATCGATTACGATACATAATTCGAGTGCAACTTCTGTTCGTTACGAATAACAAACTAGATAATGAAGTACACAGCCACAGATCGATAGAAAATGGTAACCAACTCGCGAAATATTTAATTGTAACAATCAATTTTTTAATTACCAATCAACACTGTCGGGAACGTCGCAGATATAAGGAACTTTAATTGACAAATCCGCAGATTTTATAATGTTCGTGGGATGAATAAATCGTTTTAAGCGTCAGCAATTTTTTAACAAGAGCGTGAGAGAGAAGGATAGTGACAGAGCTTCTGTATGACTGAACGTATTACATATTTTTTCTTTCACTCATTTTACTCGTTGATATAGTTGGCAACGAGAGCCAATCGATATGTCTTACACGCAACACAGATTCTTCAGAGAAATGTAGTTCATAAAATAAATAATTATTGTGATGTTTTGTACATATTATAATAAAATGGAATCAGTGAAAGATTACTGAAAATATAATTTTTACACTTCTATGATTTCTAACGACAAACTATGCGAGTTGTGGAAATTTAGAAATTACTGCCAGGTAATTGGGGAAGGAAAATGTAACAAAATGATTTTATAAATTTGTTATTATTTTTTTTTATTAAATAGCTCGTTCGAGCTGTAAATACATTCTATAATAGTGCAAGGGGGTAATCTGTAGAACATATTACAAAAACGGATTTTCATTGAACCGAGCAGCGTCGCTAAGGATTTTAAGATTGTGCCACAGCCAACATTTCTTCTTGATGAATCAGATGAGTGGTATGATTTACGAGGCCCATCAGTTTCGACAAAGATGCTGACCAAGCATCCAAAAGTGCTGCTGGCTCTTGGGTACTCGTGAATCGGACAACACCGGCTGGTCGATCGGTGCGAGCATTGATCACACCGGTCTCCACTAAATTACACAGACAGGATTCGGTTTCTTCGACAGGAAGATCCAGCAGCTCTGCCATTCGTGTCAATGTTATTTTAGTATAGTATTTAGCCATGATCCTAATATTCTGAAACATGAGTAATGTGGTTTTGTGAGAATTCCTTTCTTCGTCTATTTCGACTGGAAATCTTTTTTATTAACCCGTTAACTGTAGGCGGGTCGCCTCGACCCAGGCCGAAATTTGGAATCTGCTATTGTTGAACAAAGCAAACAGACCGGAGCTTACCTTCGCGTAAAAAATTCTACTCACAGACCGAACCACCAGGCAGAGTTACGAGTCCCAAGTCTTCCTTGGTCCGCCATACCGAGCAGTCCAAGTTCAGCTGGGGTCGATTCGACCCACCCCCTACAGTTTACGTGTACCTAACTAGCATACGTCGGGTAAGTTCAGTATTTTTCGGTTCTTTCGGCTAGTGAGAGTAAGATTGCACTTTATATGATTCAAATAAAAAAATATGATCTACTGTGCATAGTATTTCAGATCGAGAAATGACCAGACGTAGTGCAAAATAAGTGGACCGTGGTCTTTGTTCCTTGCATCGAGTTGTCCCAATGAGTCGGCAGGAGAAGAAAGTGAAGTAATCATCATTGTAATTATAAATGTTTTTTTCACGAATTTCCATGATTATTAATTTTGAAAAATTGTATATAGCAACATTTTTACCTACAGTTAACGGGTTAAATGTCTCGAGCAGAATTGCAAATTTAAGCAATAATGGTATTGTCAACGAGAACTTACATGCTCTACGACACGATTTCTAAGTTCTGTCCATCGCTTGCGACCTTCTTCCGTCGAATTGGAGAACACTTCCGTAGATCTCAAATCCTTTTCGTAGATCTCGCACAATCCAGACCATTTGATCAATTCGGGATTAACGAAGAGACGAAGTAATTCCCTGAGAACGAAATATATGGCGATTAGCAGTGTAGAGCGGAGAGTTTCCATTGGCGACTAGAGAACGCAAATAATTTGATGCAATCACTTGTAGGTCGGTATTTCATCGAGGAGTTTATCGGCGAGCAATCTGTGAGTCAAATCAGCTTGTTCGGGTTCGTGCGCGGCAAGTACCAGGTATAATACAGCTCTAGAAAGAGCAGCGTGTCGCTTTTGGGGATCGTCTCGAACAGTTGGGGTTTCCAATACCGCTCGGTTGTGTCGGCAGAGTTCCAAGTGCCATCCTTCATGACGAGCCAACTCCATCATCAGACTAAACATGAAAATGAATCGTATTCATTATTTGTTCTCGCACATCGATCGACTAATTTCGATCCAGCAATTCAAAACTGAGACGGTTCTTACTCGTAGTATTTAAGCTTCAGCGCTTGAGTCTCTTCGGTATTTTCATCTTCGAAGAATTTAATGTTGATTTTTTTGGCAATAATCTGCGTACGAATGAAATCTTGTTTTGCCAAGCAAAGTCTCATCTGTTCTAGAATAAGCGATGCTTTTTCTCGACGAGACATACTGCCGTAAGTTTCAACCTGGAGTACAAACACCATGAACAAACTAATCCACTCCTCTTTGGTCGTGCGTATATTGTAACGTCACGATGACCAATAATTTAACGAGAGAATACTTGTCACGAACCTGCAGTTCTTGCATCACTGTAGCGGCACCTGTGATATCTCCATCCTCCTCTTTCAATTGTGCTAAGCGGTGAGTAAGCCGAGCTCTTTCGACTTCTACATAAATCTACAAAATAATGCATTAAATTTTTTAACAACAGTTTATTCGTGAGCAGTTTTCAACATTGTATTACCTTGCCTTCCGTAACGGAGCGTAACGTTTCGATAAGTTTTACCATAGTTTCCTTATCCGGCGTCTTATCCACGTAAGTGCAACATTCTTGAACCATTTTTGTAACGGCTTGTTTCAATTGCGATCGCCTTTTGGAAAGCAATACTATGTGCTCGTTCAAAGCAGCCCAATTCTTCGCTTCTAAGCAAATTTCAACGATAGCAACTAGAACTCGTGAAGTTGAAATCATGTCTGCACCCTACAAATAAATAATGATTGAATTTTCGAGTTCAAAGAATGATTAACACAGGAATTGCCGCTTAAAAGTGTTCACTGCGTAACAACTCGGACTACAAGGGGAAAGGCTCGTTATCTATAAATACCAACCGTTCGAGTTAGTTTTTCCAATGCCAGTAGTTGATCGAGAGCATCATGCATTTTTCCTTCCCGTGCAAGTTTTTTACACTCGGGGATTTTTGCATCGCAATTGCTGCTGTAATCCACTTCCATTTTCACAATCGTACTAGAGTCCGTTACGGATATGTCAGCCATGTTCACTATCTAATACTATCGGACTGTGAACAAAATGAATTTCATGTAAATTTCATATCGCTATCATTGTCATTTGCTTTGCATAACGAATCAATGCCGAACAAGTATAATGCAGATGCTTCAGTCACCTCGACACAGGGTGACGAGAAAGCAATCGATCGTTTCGAATATACACGATATTGCGCGACTTTAGAATCAATTGCAATTGTACGTCCAGATTGATTGAATATCTATGTGTTTAAAATATGGAAAACCGACAACCGGACTTAACTTCAAGTATCTCAGCTTCTCACGAAGCTAGCAAGATTTGTTTTTTCAAATTGAAATTCGAACAATTCTGCATGAAGTGCTTTTAATACGAAGGTCATCGGGTTCAACAAAACCGATGAAAATGCACGTTGAAGCTCAGAAAAAGCAGATATTTTAGATTTTTTTTGAAAAGTCTGTATCTTCAATTCTACCACAATGGAAAATATGAATCCCAGTGATTTGAAAAGCTGAACCAGAGTACTCGACGATAGTGAAATTCGTTTTTCGATACATTCCCGAAAGCATAGTGATTCTGCAGCACGAATGCATGACATACATGTTTGGAACGTATAAGAATATATGGTTATCCGCTGAATTCTTTTTTCCACAGAGAATACAGAAAAATACAAAAATAGGATTTTTGGTCAAATTTCCTCGTTCCATAGTGTACGCGCATGGGGCATCAGTGTGACAAATACTTGTAAAATTCGAAAAAAAATCAGCTGTGAAATTTTTCAGCTGACCTTAATTCGCAAACAGTGCTAAAAGTACTCGCAATGTTCCTGTTTCACGGCTTTCTAATAACTGAACCGAAGCGAGTACGACAAGAAATGCTACGCCAGGGTTCTGCGCAAACATTGGTGGAGGGAAGTAGTCGAAGTGCACGCGTGTAAAATTTGCACTGGGCGTACAAACTTGCTGAGAGGACACATTATATACACGTTATCTGTCAGTGATTGACCAAATGGACCATTTAAAGATAGATCATTACGATGCAGTTATTCCAATGTTGGTATTACGTTGAATGACATTTTTTCTTTTTTTGGTAATCATTTATTGAGAACAGCGAAAATTTGGTAGAAGAATTGTCATACGATGAGTAGGCGTTTATATTATAAAATGAGCGTTAGTTTGAAATACCGCGGCACAACATTTTTTGAGGTTAAGTTATTGGATCAGCGTAATTGGGGAAAGAATACGATTTACTGAAATATCTACTCGTAAATATCAGTGAAATCCAGTAGAACTCGATAAAAAATGTTCAAAATACTCACATTGTATGGTGAAAAAAAATGGTTAATCAGTGATATTACAACCGAAGAACAACAATCAAATATGCACTTGTCAGCTATCGGAGGAAACGACCTATCAATGCAGATTTTAATAAATAGAAACTTGAGCAATGACGAGATGGAAGCTGATCGCGTTATTCGAGTAAATTTATGAGAAACCAGACCGAGCAGTATATTGTCAGTAATTAATAATCGGAAATATTTATCTCTCAGTTTTTATCACTAGAATTTGACGTGTGTAGTTTCAACCTGTCAGTACGAACAATGGACACAGGCTTATATACAGGTTTCGCAAGTCTGGTGACCGAGATGGCGCTGTTGTAGCGGCGCAGCGATTCGCGCTTCAGTTCGACGCCACCAGGTTCGCTGCACTCGAGGGGTATAACGTTAGCAAATAATAATCGGAAACATTCATCTCTCAGTTTTTACCATCAGAATTTGACTTGTGTAGTTCCTAACCTGTCGGTATGAACAATAGACACGGTCTTATATACAGGTCGCACAATTCTGGTAATCGAGATGGCGCTGTTAGAGCGACGCAGCGATATGCGATTCAGTTTGACGCCGCCAGGTTCGCTGCTCTACTAATTCCTTTACCAGGCATTAATGATAGCGCCTGTGTTTAGGTTTCGTGTCTCTCGCCCTCGAACGAACATCCCTCGATAGTAGCGCCACCAACGCGCCCCGAACCTGGAGTGGGCCCCGCCATTGAAACTCCATCGCCGAACCTGTATACAAGCCCGTGAACATGGATCATGAATCACCAAGAAAAACATGAAATTCGGCGATCGGGTCGTAGAACATCGCGTTTAAATTCGGTGACAAGTAATACAATAACTTCAGACGTTCATTCTCATAGAAAGAAAATTATTTAAACTGATTGTTCCGTGTCACCGAATGAAAGAAAGTCAGAAAACGAGCTTAAGAAATGATTTGTCTAATTTGTTTGTTATAAAAATACTTAATGTTCCACTAATATGACAGGAGTTGATTCATAAACATTGATATTATAATATCACAGTAAACGTGGTCGTCGTTCATCGGTACGAATACGATGGCTGATACCGAAGAAGAAAGTTTGCCCGTCGAAGTATCCGACACAGGAGAACCTTTAGAGTCTGTGGCATCTGAGAATGAAACGCCACGATCCAGTTTACAATCTGGAGGCGCAACAGCAGATTCAAATCTGCTAGGTAATGGTTCAGCCCCTGCAGTCGTAAAAGATTCGACGAAAAGTAAGTCCCGCACTTATTTACTTAGCACGATCATTTTTCATGATTCTGCTATATGAATTTTATTTGTGTTTCGCAGTCGACGTCTACCTCAAAGCAACTGGTAACGCGCCGATTATGAAAAGAAAAAAATGGACCGTCGGTCAGGATCAACACATTGGCTGGATATCAGAATTCATTAAAAAATATTTGAAGCTGGATCCGAGCGAGAGATTGGTAAGATCGTGAAGAATTTCTGGACTTGCTACAAATTTTTGCACCATATTTTATCAAACTCATAGATGTGAGAGCACTAGATGTATCAGGCCGTATGGAAATAACTATTGATAACTACTCACAAAACTGCTGAGAAACTAGTAGTAAGAAACCTATTGAGAAACTAGTGGGAAACTACTGAAAAAATTATTAAGAACTATTGCGAGAACTATTGAAAACTATTGAAAGAACTATTGTTCTTTCTACTGATATTGTTTTTCAATGTTACAGTTTCTCTATATAAACCAAACATTTGCACCAGCACCGGATCAAACGGTGAAAAATCTGTACGATTGCTATGGAATTGATGGAAAGCTCGTGATTCATTACTGCAAATCCCACGCGTGGGGTTGAAATGCGATCGACAAATCCGTCACAGATTAATGGTATTTGTCACTTACCCAAAGTCAATTTCAAGATTAGTTGAGAAATCAATGATTGTTAATTTTATTATATTTTTCTCTAACGTACTTGCAAAGCAGCTTTTTTATGAACAAAAAAGGTAATTTAGTGTAACTCGATTCTGTGATTTCATGTTCACAACTGTACATTTTTAGTTGATTATTTAATTGTAAAATATATAGCGACCGCACTGTGTATGGGTTCTTTGTATAAAATTATTGTCGATAATTAATGATATTAAGAATACAGACTAATAATATGTAAAATAATTTAAATTACAGAATTTTCATGTACCACACGTAATGTAATTATTGCTCCTCATCACAATTTTTTTCAATGTCACGTGCAATAAGTAATATTCGATCGAAGAATTCACCTATTCGAATTCTTTGATTAAATGACAGAATGAAATACTCTAACTACATTATACGTATACATTAGACCACTGCAAAAAAGATTTCTTTAAACCTCGAACTACTTGGAACTATCACTAGTTTTATAATTTGACTCCTGGCACTAGATGAGCCCTGTGCGATGAGTCTAAGAGGCGTCGCAAGGTAGATTCTCTTTTTTCCATTTGATTAACGCATGAAAAATTGATTTTCTATGATGGTTGATTGATTGTTGAGCAATGTAGACTTGCTACGTATTTTTTTATCTTTTACCAGATCCGTATGTTACTGGAACCGTAGTTGCTTGGTAGTTTTTTAAATTGCTATTCATTCTAGTCGGAGGCGTATTCAAAGGTTGAATGCAATGCATCGTAGGGGAAAGCTTAGACCTGGTTGAATTCGATGCTGTTTTAGCTCGAGCAGATTGTTGTTTATCTGTCTTACAAACAGAATTCGACGTCTGCTCAATTCCATCTTGATTATTGGTCTGAAAGTTTTTTGCTGCGGGTCCGAGTTGACTTGATGTTCTCGAACATGACTTGGCAGAGTGTACAGATCTGATTGATTTGGCAGTGGGGGATGCACCGTGTTCGCTGGTCGGTGACTTTGCCACTCGGTCTGCGCCCTCACAAACTCCCCGAGCTAATTTTGGTAGATCGCAGTCGTGCGACATAGAATTAGCTTCTGCGGATACTGCGAAGTAAATGACAGTGTTACTATAGATTTCATTGAAATTTTAATTTGAGGCTGATTTGCTCATCCTGACACGGAGCCAAGTACCTGCATGCACGCTCCTGACGCTCTCTGCCTTGTGAGATCTGGTAGTTAACGCCATCACATTTTCGTCAGCTTCATTTGAGTCATCTAGTGACAATTTTTTCAATTCCATATTTCTACTACTACAAGCAGATTGCGATCTGATGCTTCCTGGATATTTTTTAACACCATCGATCGGCTCGCTGGACTTGGCCAGCCAATTCCATATCATGATCGCGCCATCGGCACTAACGGTCACTATATATTTGCTATCAGGGCTGAATTTGCACGCCGTTATTATAGCTGCATGACCTATGCCAATCTGACTGGCCTCACCGGTATGGTAATTCCATACTTTGATGATGCAGTCGCTCGAGCCGGTAACGAAATGTTTGCCATCGGGACTAAGATCCAAGCAATTTACAGCTCCAACGGATGACCCTTCGACTTCACGAACAAGTGATCCATCCAGAGTCTCCCAATATGATATTTTACGATTGGTGCCACAAGTCAAAATCTGAATGCCATTGGGACTGAAGCGAGCAGCCATGTATATGGTATTTGCCATTAGGACTTGTTTGCGAGCGTAGCGACTGAAATTAGTTTCCAGTGGTTATCGACTAGCTTTCATATACTAACATGAAATTGCCAGATACTTGGAACCCTCCGAACGACTTACATCAAGTCCCAAATGATACAAGTTCCATCGCTACTTGCACTGATTACTTCTTCATTATTGTATGAAATATCCAGAGATGTTACGGGTCCTTTATGTTCTTTGAGAACACAAGCCAACTTTTGAATTTTTGGCTTTATTTCCCAAACTCTGACCTACCATAACCCATGTTAGTTTAAACTTGAATTATAAAGACTCCGCAACTTCAACTGTACTCGCTTAACTTACCTGTCCATCGCAGCCTCCGCTGATAATCTGTCTGCCGTTACTGGTAACAGCGATAGCAGAAACAGCTTTGATGTGCGAATTGTGTATCGTAAAGATGAGCTTTCCAGTTTGAGGAGTGAACGTTCTTATTAGACCATCGTTCCAAGCTGAAAGAAAATATTTGATGTGGGTAGTACATGTTGATTGCTAGCACTAACAATTGTTTTAAGTTTTTCATTTCATCTTTGTCATATACATACCTGAAATGATCATTTTTCCATCGTATGAGAAGCACAAACTTGAGCAAACGAAGTTAGGAATAGTGATTCTCAACAGTTCGCTCTGTGTCTCCAATCTCCACACTTTAATATCGTTTTTACTACCAGTAGCGAAGACCTCCGAGTAATTACTGTGTGAAAACGAGTTGATAAATTCGTGTTAACGAGGCAATTGAATCCCACAAGTAATATTCGAGCACACAGGAGGGAATTAGAACTTACCGAGGAAAAGCTATGTCATAGATAGCATTGGTATGACACGTTACGATCAAACGTGTATCGAAATTAGAGATGTTTATTTCATATATTTCACAAAAGATTGTGCCCACAATAATGGTTGTTTTACCAAGCACTTGCAAAGAGGTCACAGCACTATGCGCAATAGTCTTCAAGAGCTGTATACATAGTGAATAAATGATGTCAATTCAGCCGTTTCTGCTGCTCGCAAGTCCTTGCATCGCAATAAAGTCTCACCGTTATGATTCTTGGTGTTGTGGGCAGCTTCAATTTATTTTCTATAGAGTTGGGAAAAGACTCTGTTTCTGATATTTTCACCAATTCGACGGTGCCATCGCCAGCACCTATTACTAATCTATGATCGCTCAGCAAGATGAGGCACCATACCCCACCAGCGTATAAAGCACCTTCAAAACTGTTCCGATTTCTCAGGTTCTTACACATTTTTGAATAGCAACCGACCATCACCGGTGTCTTAACCGGTTCCATGAATTCAGCGTTGTGATGAAAGTTCAACCTGGGAAATAGCGGTCAATGCATCGAATAAAGTTTGGATTTACTCGTCTGCTCCGAAGATCCCCAATAACTACCTCACTTTGATAATATCCCCGGTAGAAGTACCGCAATACGCGTTTTCATCTCTGGCATCAACGACGATGCAGTTTACAAATCTTCTTAGCTTTCCAACTTTGACGTTGACTCCGCAAGCCTTACGCATCTCTGGATTTATGCGCCAGACTTTCAGCGTTCTATCTCCACCGCTAATAAAACATTGATCGCGTAGATTCATTCGAGTGATCGTACAAGCATTGCCAGCAGTTTCATTGCTTGCGAACGACCCTGAAATGAATTATTTCCAAATTATTATTTGTCAAAATTCCCAAAAAAATATTTCACATAGTGATCTGAAGGAAATAGTTATAAAAGATTAATTTTTAATGTTGTATTTACCACATATTGCCTCGTTCTTGAGCACATCCCAAACTACAATATTCCCATCATCTCTTCCACCCAGACTGATGAGATAAGTAGAGCTGCACGTGAAACATACATCTTCCACGCGAACCTTGTGTATTTCATGCGTACCTCTGATATTCCGTTGCTCGTAATCCCAAATAATAACGACAGCCTGTTGGCAAATCGTTAAAAGATATTTGTATTTTTCAAAGTGCTGTTGCATTTTAAAATGCTGATAGATATTTTTGCCAACAATCCAAACTTCAAATCCCACCTTAAATCCAAGATGATTAACTTGTCCCGAAGCAATATATTTCCCACACGGTGAGACGCACAGAGCAGAGATGATATTTGTATGACCAGTAAAAAAACGCTGACTACTGGAATTTATATTTTTAATTGTTACTTTATTGCCCATTGGATAGATCATATGTTCCTGATCTGGATGAAGCTGTAATCCATTCTTCGTGATACCTGTAGAAAAAAAATCAATTTAGCTATTTTCATTGTCATCAGTACGTTTTATACTGAAAATGAAATGCAGAAATTCACAGAATATTACAAAATTTGCAAAATGGGATGCGCTGGACATCAAGACCAAAACTGATGGGACTCTTAGCTTAAGGCAAATATTGGCCTTTAGCTGTGATTAATTATTGCTAACTTGATACTCGAATAGGTGAACAGCAAAGAAACTAGTATTCAGTAGTCGGAGTCTACGAACCATCAAATGCTATGATGCCTGTTAGTTCGAGATCTTGAACGTCCATTTTTAATCAATTATCCACTGAATTATTTCTACCAAATAAGTACAAAGAGTACCCACTACGACTGTGTCTGCTGTAACATTGTTTGAAACGTCGTAAACATCCTGTTGTCATGGCAACCTGATCCACACTTCTTGTATCGCCTATGGGCAAATCCACAAAATTTTTGCTAGTGAAAATAAAGCCTTTCTATTTGCAAGAGCACATTTATTAGCTTTAGGTAACACTTTTAGCCAACATACAAGATGCGTTACTCATTTCCAAGCAGAGGCGTGCAAGTTATACAGTTAACGTTATGAAAATAAAAACTTCTTGCACAAACTCTACAAATACAATATAAATTTTTTCCATTTTTCAGCTCTTTTTTATTTCTCTTCTCCTGATTAGGGGATTTTTTCCAATTACTGAGGCCAATTTTGTGCTCGACAAAATAGTTTTGCTTTTATTTATTTTCTTGTTTTTTGTTTGCGATAAAGAAATTTCTTTTTGTGTTTTGTGTGCAGTTTCCTCTGGTTTTTCACAGATTCTGTAGTCGAAGAAGCATTACTGGTGCTAGAGAATCTATCGGGCAGTTGAAATGCACAAACATAAAAAGAACATGACAAATAAGGTTTCTTTTACAGCTTGGTACCTAACTAAGGATGAAACTTATTCATTCCGGACTGACAAGATTTTTGAATATAGAATCGACAAGCTCAAATTACATTTCGGTGTCTCGAATTTTAGTGATATTTGTATTTTGTGAGTGGAAATATGGGACTGAGTAAATAAGAATGGTGAAACGTTTTTGGCATATAAAGTTTTTTGAAAGCCTTAAATTTTCTTGACATTTTTTCTCATTTCCAGCGAGTATTCTTTTGCTTTCTACCCTTAAATTAGAACCTTGGTACATAAAAACAATACATGTCTAACATTTTTCCATATTCTAAAAGAAAAAACTTGGTTTATCGAAAGCGGTTCCGTACGTTTACTTGTTAGCAGTAAACCTGTGAGCTCGTTTATACTTTATCCTGTGGTTTTCTGTGAAAGTAAAGTATAGCAGAGAAATGAGAGCATTTTCTACCATTGATGTGCTGAGAAAGAGGATGAGAGCTCGCGCGAGGAGAGAATGGTCTGCAGGGAACACCACCTCGAGGTATTCGAAGCTGCCGAAGAATGAGAGGGTTCATTATATGACCCTGGAAGAGACGATTGGATATAAGTTGGAATTTTTTTCCAACGGTTTCTAAACTTCTGAAACTTTCAACACGATTATCTCGAAACGACATTTTCGATGTCGGTGGGCAAGATTTCTGGAAAACGCCTGAACCGATCAGTCTCAAATGTTAACACCAGCTTTGTGAGTATATTGTTTAGTAATTAATCGTAGGTTTTTTCTCTCCCATAGGTACTTTTTTTTTATAGACGATTTGACGCCAAAATATTTGTAAAGTCGATTTTGTTAAAAAAGGCCGCCATTTTGTGAAAAAAATTATATTCCTTATTCCTGCGATCAACCTGAGGATTATAGATTACATTCACGAAATATTTTTGGTTTTTCCATTTTAGATGATCCAGTCCAGAAATATCGTGCTCACCGAAAGACGTCTTTTTCTAGAGACGTACCCAGAGATCAGCTATGGTAACACTTCAAATGATTATTTGTACAAATAAGAAATATTAAACTACAGTTAAGTTACCATACAACGTGTACAATTTTTTAGGTAAATAAATTAAAAGGGCCTAACTGTATGTAACTCCTTCAAAGGTGAAATCAATGGATCGGAGGTTGCCCAAATGAAGTGGTTTGCTGATATGATTGAGAGTATTATTTGCTCATTTTACTTAAATCAGTCTATCCAATTACTTACTAATAAAACTTGTAGTTAGACGGAAATAAAATATAAATCACTTTCAATATCATTGTCATTGTCATAACGACAGCTGATAAAATTGTATATTAAGTCTATTTATAACAAATCATTCATCTTCAACCGCTTCCATAGAAGTGTGGAGTAATAGTGATGATACACTCGTTTCATGTGGGCCGTTTAAACGTCTGATTCGCAGAATCATCATCCGTGAAAAGTCTGAACTGCGTGACCTGTGAAAACGTAAAAAATTCGATTAATTATCGTTACCTCCAAATAGTTTTTCCTTCCAATACTTACATTCGCTCCATCCTTGTTGCTACAAATACTGGAATTACAGTTGCAATTCGTACACGCAACGTTATGTTTTCGACAACTGCACAGTCGCGTTGCACAGTTTGACTTGCAACCGCACTTGATTTCTCCATCGAATGATCGTTTCGATCCAACTTTAGTATCATCGGCTAAGCAATCAGCCGTTGAAGTCTGAAAATGATCCAAACTAGATGAGCGCAATGTTAATTTACGTTTGAACCCTAGAACCCTACTCAGGGGTTCCCGAACCCCACTACATTTCAACAGCCCTGGCATTTTGAGGGTCGAGGTAGTCATCAGAGTTTTAAAAAATCGATCATTTTTTTTCAACTCGACAATGAGTCAGTGTTCACGGGTGGCCAGGAGATATTTTTCTAGGGAGTTGAACGCTCTACAAAAAAGGTCTGAATAAGGATTTGCTCAAGTCGAGCCGTTTCGTAGTTATATATTATAGTAGCTGTATATATCACCTTGTTTCATAGTATCTTTTTGGAGAATCATTGATCTAATTTTTCTAAATACGCGTCAATTTTGTTTTAAATTTCAGTAAAAAACTTGACAATTATGTTAATTTATTTCAATTGCATTTATCACCGTGAAAATAAATAGACCTTTTCTCAGTGGCTTATTTGATTTTTTAGAACTCTAACGTTTATATAAAAAAAAAGCTCTCCATTACAAATAATAAATCATTAGCATCGAACCTCCGCATAGGATATTTGTCTCATACCGACAGCTTAGGGTCCTAGGGCTAATGTAAATTGCGAACGCGAACAAATTTACCATGAGCTTTGTGAGTCGATTATATAAAGGTGTTTTTGTCCAGTCCGGATCCTTGGAAACGTCGTCTTCTATTAGACTATCATCGGTGAACACATCGTCATTGTAGAGATGAGTAAGATTTTTTCTTTTATTCTTCGGAGTCGTAGGTGTTTCCTGAAGTGTAATAAATCAAGAGTCAGGAAAACGAAAGCTTATCTTGTGATAACGTAAGTTTATTTCGTCGATAAAGGTCACCTCTTGATTTTTGTTCGGTGAAATATTCTCGATGCCATCTTCCTCGTTATCGTTTTCTTGAAGCTTTGCTTTATTGCTCTCTTGTAAGAGCATTAAAAGATGAGCAACTTGTTCCTCGTGTTCTGCCTGCAGTCTAGTAACTTGTTCTGTTTGTTTGGCGGACTGAGATTTTTGTTGCAATTCTAATTGCCTTATTTTAAATTGTAGTTGGTCATTCTTTTCCTGTGAGAAAAAACAAATTGAATTCGACGTATGATGGAGATTGGAAAATGTTCGTTCTCCCGCACGACACTCACCATGAGTTCATCGTACGCATAATTTTTTTCAAAATGTTTTCTTCGAGTGTCGGCAGCTATGTCGAACAGCGTTTTCAGCGCTATCTTCGCATCTCCCATCGACTGGACCGTGCTCCATCTAGTTTTACTTCTGTTATCTACGCGACGAAAGTGAAACAAAAGTTTATCGATGCATAATTCTCCGCTTTAATGTCGGAAACATCCAGCTACCTTGATCGGAATCCAGAATTTTTTGTTGCAAATCAGAAATTTGAGCACTCCGCAGTTGTAAGTCTTCGGTAAGGTTTTTAATTTCTTTCTTGTATGATTCCGGATCATAGCGACTTTCGTTGGCTTTAATTTGGTTCATCTTCTGGGTGACCAAGGCGCGGTCTTGTAATAATTGTTCCAACGACCGCTCCGCATCGATCGTGTTCACCAGTAGTTCCATTTCCTCCGTTACCCAAGACTGAATGCTAAGAACATTGCCAGATTTATCTCGCTTCTGCTGAGCACTGCGTTGTTTTTCTAATGCATCCTATATTTGAGACAAGTGATGATACATAAGTACAAGGGTGCTTCATTTTTGAGTAAATTTTTTTTTCTTCAAGTCCCTCCTGAAAACCTTGTAGTCGATGGAAAAACAACATTTTTGAGCTCATAATTTTGATATTAGCCCATTGCTATACCCATTGCTTTTATAACTATTTCCTTCAGCTTACTATGTGAAATATTTTTTTTGGGAATTTTGACTAATGGGCTCTCGAAGAGGACTTAATTTGCTACAAAAACAGTTATAATAGATTGATTTTAACTGTTATTTAAATGGTTAAAATTGAAAATTGTTCAGCAGTGGGTTAATATCGAAATTAAGAGCTCACGATAGGCTCAAAAAAGTTGTTTTTTGATTGACTGCAAGATTTTCAGAAGGAACTAGAAGAAAAAAAAGCACTCTAGTAAGTACTTTCATCGTAATTATTATTACTGGTTAGGTAATATCATGTTATGCGAATGTCGACTTGCCTTGAGTCTTTTTTTGATCGCGCACGATTCTTCGACTTTTCTTTTTAATACACTCTCTAATTTACCAGTTCGGGTTGCCATTCGCATGATTTGGTTCTGTTGTTTCCGATGTTGATCGCGAAGTTTCCTATATTCCTGTTCTCTCATAATTTTCCACTGCCGGAATCTTTCGCTTTCGCTTCGCATCTCACGCATCAACTTGACCTTATTTTGCTTCATCGTTTGAATCTCTTGAGTCAAATTTTTAATTTGAACGTCGGATTTCTCCTTGATTTTAATAATACTGCTCTGCTCCAAATACTTGCGCGATAATTCGGCAATCTTTTTCTCCAATTCTTGTACTTTCTTTCGTCGAGTCTCAGAAATTCTAAACACAGAAAAATTAATCCATACGTTTATAGGAAATAATTGATAATACAATTTAGAGAACTCACTTCGCGCTAGCTTTATTTGTTTGCACGTTTTCCAGTGCTTTCAGCAATTCCTCCTTTTCCGTTTGCAGTTTCTTTATTTCTTGTTCCATTTCTTGCACATCTTTCGAGTATTCCACCATGTGAGCACTTTTGGCCAAAAGCTGCGACACCAACGCTTCTTTCAGACCCAATTCGCGGTTGATATTTTGCACTTCGTCTTTCCTATCTGCTTGCTGCAGCGTGTGCTCCTCAGCTTTTATATCCAATTCTTCTTCCATTATTTCGCAATCATTATCGTCCGAAGTATCATCATCCAAAACTCCATTAGGCAAGTTATTATCAGTGTTTAATTTAATTGCACTTGTAGATCCATTATCAGTGATTAATTCGTGATGGGATAGCTCTTTCATCGTGCCTTCAAAGTTGGTTTTGAACTCTGTTGAGACAAAAGTTTATATAAGATCGATTGGATAAAGTTCCGAAGGTTTCCGCTTTTCGGAACTCCACCCGATCGATTAGCTTTCACGTGTAAATAAGTATTCTTCGATTAACCACAACTGGATTTAATGTAGCTGAAACTAATAATCACCTCGAATTTTCTCGTAGATTCCTTTTAATTTTGAGTAGTCGGTCGCTTGAGTCGTATCTTTTTCGGCCCCATCGAGGATTTCCTTCAAGTCTTGCAAGATTTCAGCTACTTTAGCATCGATATTCTGACTAGCTTTTTCGAACAAATCTGCTTGCTCGTGCATGTGTAGAAACTCGACTAGATATGACTGCAGCCTCTTCGTAAGTTCTTTATTCTTTGCTTGTACCAAATGTACCTTGTCTTGCAACTCCTTATGCTCGGGTGGGCAGATGTCCCCGTTTTTATCACAGACTTTACCTAGCAGCTGCAATCTTAGATCCTGAACTAAATTATGCAGTCTATTTATTTCTGCAGCATGTGGGTCTTGATTGACGACAGGTTTGTTCTTGATGCGAAGTGCTCGATCGGCATACCGTAATGTGCTCAAGGTCTCATCTAAATTGTAATCTGTGGGCGAATTACAAAACTGACAAATGCAAACTTGTTGTATCAACTTTCCCAGTGAACACGTTTTTGTGCGACAATGTAACATGGAAGTTACAGGTAAAATGTCGCAATGTTATATTTGTGATATATAGCTGGTATATAACGTGGAAGGAACATATTACGTACCATTTTTTATATGCTGGTTACGTAACTGGTATATAACGTAATCCCTTGCAATATAACTGTTATATACCGGCTACATAACACGTTATAAAACATGTTATATTGCTGAGTAGGAAACTTTAACTTACAAGTAACGTCGAGGTAATGTTACCGGTTACAATCGGTTACATTGCTGCAATACCGCCGTTACATTGTTGCAACATTATCGTTACATTGCTGTAACATTTTCGTTACATTGCTGCAACATTGCCGTGTTCACTGGGTTGTGAGGATCTCGACACTTATAACATCATATGAACCAGTGATTAATGAAAAGTTATTATCATTAGTTTTAGTCATAATTTGTGTACTAACCAGCAGGACTGATACATGCGATCATTAAAGTTATTGAATTTCCACCTAAGGAATCTTGTAATAAGCGAGTCAATTTGCTATCACGATAACCGATATAATTATGAGAATTTCCATCGCCCAGTAAAGAAATCACATTTCCTAGTGCCAGAAGCCCCTTGTTAATATTTACACCTTCTTTGAATCGCTCTCCTGTGGCCTTAGTTTTTTTGCTTCTCTCAGAACCTGCTAGATCAACTAAGTGAAATTTTGCCGTCGTTGCTGAATTTCTGTAACAAATTAACAACATGCAATGACATTAATTTTCTCGTTCACATTATTTTCATATTGTCATTTATTTTTTACTTTTTAGCTCGGTTTACCATTAAGGTTTGTTTTTTGGTTTTTTAAACTATAATTTATTACTTCCTTGAGAAGTCTCAATAATAGACAATTGACAAAAATCTTCGCAATTGAAAAAAATCTCAATCGTTAGATACAAATGACGAGATATTATATCGAATTAACGAGTGAAACGAATACTTACAAATCATCCTTTTGTTGTTGATGTATCGTTACGGTGAAAATCGCGTGACTGCGACTACTTTGAGCATTCATTGCGGTGGCGCCTGTCGCGCGACCTTCAGATCCTTGAGTCAGACACTCTATGGTATCTTTGACATTACGAACTTGTTTTTCGGTGAGCCCTGGTATTTTAATACCTTTGTTGTCTTCTCGAATATCAACTATAGAATTTTCACGCGATTTACTAGACAAGAGATCATATAGTTGTTCCTGATATAATTCCATGAATGCAACGGTAATTTTATAATCCCAGTCCGGTTTACTCTCGATGTACCCAAATATTTCTTCTATGGAACGAGGTATAACTCCCATTTCATCGCCTTCGATGTAACTGGTACCCATTGTATGTGTCTTCCCACTACCAGTTTGACCATAAGCCAGTATGGTCACGTTGTATCCTGGAATGCAAGAGATCCGTCAATACAAAATAATAATTCTCCTTTGAATAAAACAATTCAGGTACGTCCTGAAAACTCACCTTTGAACAAATTACATATCATCGATTGTACCGCAGTCGTATACAATTTTTCTTGACTGACTTCTGGTGGAAAAACATGGTTGAATGTGAATGCTTTGTCCGTGCCCCGGACGTGAATTGTTGGTTCGTGTTCCGCAGCGTCCAAGCACGACTGGCATCCTTTTTCTAGTTCTGACGGTACCAGTGGTCGAATTCTCAGTGCTACTTGTACAGATTTATCTGCCATCTACGAGCCAATTATTTTAATTATAAAATCAGTATTCATTTGATTTATGTGCCTGAAAATTTGACCGAGAAATAATCGATCATTTTGTCGCATCGTTTTACTTCAACAAGTGTGATAGATTCTCGATGTCCTAAATTCCAAATTTCAATAAACATATAGTAATAACAGGTAATATTCGTATAGCGTCAATATTACCAGCACTAGACAAGTAGACGCGTATATCGAGAGTTGACCAATCCGCATAACTAATAAATACCAATAGATTCCACTTTGTTTCATTTCATCGGCAATGGATTACCATTTTTTGTTATTGACAGAAAAAGATAGACCAACAGCCAATTTCTAATGCATTCGATACTTGAGTAACAATTGCGCTCAAAAAGTACGTTGACAAAGGCTGTGTGGAACATGTTACCTATAACTTGATAATTAGATTTACAATATAACAGGCAATGCATCTACTGAATTTATTGGTAATTACAGAATACGATTTATTCCTGTCAACTACTGTGGCTGCACTGAGACGTACGTAGCCAGTTCGACCGATGGAAAATATTTCTTATACTAAGATCTAATGTTAAAGCCATCAAATATTGGATGATCTTACCTCTGTCGATAATCGGGGTTACAACCATACAAAAATTCTATAAAATACTCTCAGGCAAAATTGGCCAGAATTGTCTATCTAATCGTGATAGTTTCGATCGATTACGATTACGGTTGAAACCGTGAAACAGCAGCTTTCTTCTTTTTCCTCACGAACTGTCGTGTGCAGCTTGGATTCACTCAGATTGTAATATCAACGGTCAGCAACGGTTGATCAAACGTACGAGTTTCAAATTGTATATACATCAGGGTGGCCAGCATCACAGACCATGTATACACCGAGGCGATAGGATGCGATGTGAGTACCGAAGCAACCCATGATGTGCAAGGCTCTGAGGGAAACGTAGTAGATCTTTCTGTTGATTGGTTGGTTCGTGTCAAGCACATATGGTGCTTTACTAGTAGGTTACTAGTAAGTTACTAGATGTTACTAGATACAACTAAAGATATCTAGTAAGTTCTTAAACCGCTGCCCGCTGCCCATGAAAAGGAACGTTCATAGTCATGCTTAGAAATATATGTAATTTCTTATGCTTCTTTTTAACGCGCATCTTCTGCTGCACGCTGTCCGTTCAGTCGAACTTCATATAGCGCGGCTAAAAGTGGTGACATTTCTCTAGTGACAAATCTGAACCAATAGGAGCAAAGATGAGGCTGCAGCTTGCTGCTCATGAAAAGTCACCTTGATTGAACTACAGCCTGTGTGTGTCTTTCAAATCATCTGACGAAACGTGACCCCAGGTGACCCGCAACGCGAACGCGACGACTCTTTGCGGTGCATTGTTTACTGTTGTTTACGTTCTACTTATATCACCTAGTGCGATATTTACGTGATTATCATCGATGGCAGCCAGCCCCACGATAGAATTGTTAGAGTAAGGACTACATCGTGCAACCCTATGTTTTTACACTGCATGTTTAGCAAACCGAATCGCATCAAATTAACACCTAACCTCTAAATCAACTCTCCGATAGTGGACGTTATTTGTCATGACACTCAGATGTTACCAATTGTTTCAGCTCTATTGATGTACAGTAGAAGGGCATTTGAAAATTTATATGCTTGGTCAGGTTCGACTTCAAACTATCACAAAATCTTACATAAATCGTAGACAATGTGACAGCTTGAATATTAGTCTGAAATAAATTTTTGATCTTACAGTAGAACCTTGATTATCCGAAGCTTGATTATCCGAACCTGAATTATCCAAACCTTGTTTATGCGAACCTTCGTTATCCGAATCTCAATTATCCGGACCTCCGTTATCCAAGATCTCCGTTATTGAAACCGCGGGTAACTTTAACCAAACTCCATATTATCCAAACCTCAATACAAAAACAAAAGCGTTAGTTCAAACGTGTTCGAGTTTGATTCGCATGTCAGGCATTAGTAGGCTTATATGAGCTGTTCGCTTAAAGAACCACCTAACTCAAACGTTGTAGTTTCGAGAAAAAGCGATTTAAAGATTCAACATTGTGCTGTTAAACATTAATGTGACTAATTGAATTTTTTTGGCTTCATTGTAAACATATACTATTGAATGATGAATTTATAACGTAATACCTTCATTAAACATTTTCTACTAATATATAAATCGATAGCTTGTACACAATAAATTAGGTCATGTTTTATGCAAACTACCTGTGATATTAGCAAAGCAACAATCACTGACAAACATAATCGAGAAAGTCTAATGACGTTCGCGTCATTAATCGTATCACCTGCTCTATTGTCCGAATTTTCGACTATACGAACTACGCCTGGTCCCAATTGGTCTGGATAATCGAGGTTCTACTGTACATGAAATTAACTTTGCTATCGCGTAAATCCTTAATAATTTTCTTCCCTTTCACATTGCTGATCAACGAAGCAGAATAATCTATGCGTTAGTCAATTCGTTATCGCGTTAAGCGGTAATCAAAGGATAGCGGGTTGATTAAAGATGTAAAATCAGCCTAGCGATTACATTATCAAACGTTTTTTATATCAATCTGACAAAGCTGTGTTCGTTATCTGATCGCAATTGAAAATCGATCGCTAATTGTCTTAATTAAACTAACATCATGACGTCGAAAACTTCACAGCGATCTCGCCATGATCGATCCGATCTTTTGGAAAAATGGAAGAGTGAAAACTTACGAAACCTGGCCATTTTCATCCGATTCAAAATGCAACATCGAGGGCATGGCTGCGGCTGGATTTTTTTTCATCGGTGGAAATGATGATCCGGACTTGGTTGAATGTTTCATTTGCGCTAAGCAATTGAACCAGTGGGATTCCGACGACGATCCCTGGTAATATGTGCTCTTTTTCACACGTCGTACATAAATCTGTGCAATTATTTGCCACCTTATATCCGCATTTCCAAAATTTCTGCAGGAGCGAACACAGAAAACACATGCCGGCTTGTCCGTACACCAAATTGAACAAACAGGACGAATTGACGTGGACGGTAATAGAACTGTTCCAGTTACAAAAAGAATATTTGAAAAATATTTTGGTAAGGCTCAGCTAGTGTTTCTATAATTTAACCATTTAGTTGCGTTGACAACATGTTGAGCACCCTGGTTTGGGTCCTCGCTAATCGTTGAAGATATTATTATTTTATTGTGTAAACGTTCGACGAAACTAGAGGTAGTGAGAAAAAAATCTGACGCATTGTTTACCAGTTACTTATTCATCTATCCAATCTATCTAATATTGTAATGGGTATATTCATCAAGGAAATAATTTTGTAACGTTTACAGAAAAAAAAGCACAAGCAAGCGACCTTAAAATTGCGAGCCGAGGCCGACATACTGGCTGAGCAGATTCCAAGACCTGGAAAAAAATTACGGAAAACTCGCCAACTGAAGCACTAGTGTCGGGTACGAAGCTTCAGTTCTCATTTAGTCTGTAAGCCTAGAGTAAAATTGTATTTTTATATTTTATAATAATCAAGAAACGAACAGGTCTCTACCGGACTGTCAAGATTCAGGGAAATATGTGTTTTGTAAATTTATATATCCGAAAGATTGCGTCCAATGATCTGAACAAAGTGTCCAATTGCACTTATGAATGACAAATCAATTAGTACACCATTTGGGCGTCGATTCGAATTTTTTTTTTAGCTGCATCACGGTTAAGAAAAAATAACTAATTTCATCAGCTTAAACTATTTAAAACGTTGAAAATGCTCAGATTTCCCAAACTAATAATTGTCTTATTCTAATATGTTGAGAATACTTCACCGTTCCTCTTGCAATCCTTAACTTCATTCGAATCTCTTCTGATCAATTCATGAAAATAATGTTACTCGGAAAGAAATAAAAGCTTTTGGAAAAATGACCAACATGAAATGGCATTCTCGACTGACCGGAAGGAGAGTCCTACTCGCAGGTACCCCTACGTATTCGATGATAATCGAGGCCCATGAAGAAAAGTTTCATGGGAGATGTCTCGTATCCGTAAATCACGCGACCCTATTTGTTAGGTCGACAACTTGACGACTTATCGCTGCTCATTGAGAATGTTATTTCAATGAATACAATAAATATTGTTAAATGAAAATTCTGAACTGAAGGGAGCCAACAATCCCTATATGAACCAGAGAAGTTCGTTTGAGCGTCGAACATCGACGCTGTTGTCGCGAATATCTTAATCGAGAATTTCACAGCTAGCAGTGTAAATTTATTTCGAACATCAACATCGAAGGAATTTAATTTCAAAGGTGATTCGAAATGCAGCCTTCCACTGAAATGGAAAGCTTGATGAAACCTCCGATCAGTTGGAAGAATTATGCTGAAGGAAATGACGGACTACGACATTAGTTCACATCTTCCAAAGCTGTTACATTGCTGAAACATTGCCGTTACATTGGTGCAACATTGCCGTTACATTGCTGCAACATTGCTGTTACATTGCCGTTACATTGCTGCTACATTACCGTGTTTCCTGGGTGCTCAGTTCAATGACAAAAATTTTTACCTAAAGTATCAGCGAAAGTAAACGATGATTTTCAAATGAACTAATATTGGTAATACGTTATATCCCAGTTATGTAACCAGCACATAAGAAATGGTACGTAACATGCTCCGTCCACGTTATATAACAGCGATGTATCACAGAAATAACATTGTGACGTTACCTGTAACTTCCACGTTATATTTCCGGAATAGAACGTGTTCACTGGGCGATCAATAGACATTATTTTCACGAATTAAAGTCGCTCCCACGAACTGATTCTTGTGATTTTGTTATCGAATAATCAAGGTTGATAATTATGATTGAAGATTTGTAAAACACCCATGTTACCGTAGCAATGTTTTAGTACAGATTTGAATCACAAAAAGATTCTATAGATTCAAAAAAGAATATCTGGCCGATACAGCTGAGTAATTAAATTGCAAAGGTAGTCGTGATATCGCAGGAGGATGATAGCACCAGCCCATAAAAAATTGAGCTGTACAGCCCTATCGTTAATTTTTTTACGTTATTGCAAAATGTAAGCATAGTGGGGATTAACCGACAATCGATTCGGATTCAGCGTGTCAAAATACATATGGGGCGTTCTACGCCAAAGTTACCCATAACTTTGTGTTTGTGACTCTAATCAGATGTGTAACGTTGGCTACTTTGCACAAATTAGAGATCTGATCAAGGTCACCTCGTCGATTCTATCGAACCCATGTATTCGCATTTGATCAATGCTAATAATCTTGACAAATAACTCTGAATTGGCTGATTTTAGTGACAGATCTTTAAACTGTCCCAGTGAACACGGCAATGTTGCACCAATGTAACGGCAATGTTACCGATTGTATCCGGCAATATTACCTCAACGTTACATCTAAGTTACAATTTTCTACTCAGCAATATAACATGTTATATAACCGGTATGTAGTAGTTATATTGCAAAAAACATCAGAGCATTGATTAATAACTACAGCTAAAATGACACCGAATCCTCGACTACAATCCTTTGCAGTCGATTGTAATTGAAATGCTTTTCCCGTGACAAATAAACGAGCGTGTAATCCGTTTTTGGAATACAGTAGGAAATTAATTTACAATTCCAGCCGAAATGACCTCGGGATCTTATCTACAGTCGTCTGTAGTTCATTGTAGTAACGTTAATTTCGTTTGTAGTCATTTGTAGTAGTTTTCCTCGCGAATGTCCTGGAAAAAACCCTCTTTTTTCGCAACTACAAACGGAAATTTTTACACTACACTCGACTATAAACGATTCTGTTCAAGATGCAACTCTAGTGCCTACCAGACCGGGGTACGAGTTTTTTTCAGGGTTCACCAAATTTTTTCAAACCATTGTAGATAAGGATTCGGTGTCAGTTCAGCTGTAATTATAAATCAAAGCTCTACTTTTTTTTGTAAAAAAATGTGTTACATACATATCAATCAACTACAATCTAAATAAGCTCTACCACATACATCTACGGATAGTAATCTGTCCAAAACACTCAAGAAAATTGAAATCGATCACAGTCGGGTGCGAACTTCACGCTTTTTTCTTTTCCACTATATTTCATTGCTTGCTTGCACTTAAACAAAATTCTGCAAAGTGTTTTGGAGTTATAGCAGTAGCACGATCGACAGTAATCATGATGAGAAAAAAAATTGCGACGTAGCGCCTGGCCTACCTATTGGCCGGCATCGTCTTGTTCTTTCCGTGTAGGAACTGATTAATGCTATCTGTGTCGGCCGATAAGCGTGCGCGATTATGAACATGGGAAAGCAACAGCATGCGCCATGGAACAATTTCGATTTCGCGAAATTTGTTTGCCAGATCGAAATCAAAATTCATCAATAGCTCGGTCGTCGATCAGGAGCGTGCCAATCGAAAATGGCGCCATCAGAGGTGCGCCCCTTCGTATATTTATTTAAGATTTAAAAAAACGGATACTATAAATCAGGGTGGTCGACTCTGTCAAACTTCAGAAACAATATTTCCTGCCGGGTCACGCGTCTAATTTAATTTTAATTTTTTTTTTTTACGATTTCTGCGATTTGAGTGGGAATTTTTTTTATTCCCACTCTATTTATTTTACTCAACATGCCTTGGGTGACTGGAATTAAATATGCTCAAATTTTTGGCCAGCTCGAGTTTAATTTTATCGAGAAAAATCGCGGCGAAACGATTTTTCCGCCCAAGTGATGAAAAGTGCCCTTTACGCCCGTGCGTGTATTATTTTCGAAAAAAATCCACGCAAAGGCCAAACGATCAAACTTTTTAAGGGGGTATTCCGCCTAACCGCCCGAATTTTGGGTATACAAAGAACCAATAAATATTTGGACCATCCATTTTTTTACTCGCTGTTTATTGATATTTTAAGAGTTCCAGTAATGTGAAAAAAAAATTCTCAATTCTTCAACAAGAAGGATGTAGTTACAGCACTACGAGGAGTTTTTTGATAAACTTTTTGTTACGTTTAAAGAATTCCGAAAGGAGAAAAAAGTGGGGAAGAACGTAACTTGTGAATCCCACATTTTTTCATGTATTTGGCGATGTCGATCCCTTGTTTGTTGTCGATGGTGATTTTTAGCAGGCACTGTAGAATTGATGGTTTCAGTCTTTTTGACAATTCTTCAAATTCAATTTCTTCCCTCCTTCCTAGGGAAGAAAGACTGCCTTCCCTACCTCGGGACGTAAAACTGCGTTTTCCTCCCTCTTCACGGGCAGCTAAATAGATCTTTCCGTCCACGTGTGACTCGCATTCATTTTGCGTGAGTTTTTGCACCAAGTACCTGCAAAATGAGGAACAATCATCTTGATGTGATAAAAATTGATGGACTTACAATCGTTTGAACCAGAACAATATTTCGATGAGAATTTTTGTGGGGTAGCGTATATCAGAAATCGGAATCTCATATTAAATTTTATCAACACCGAGCGTCGGTAAAAAACTAAGTAACCTCGAGTGTCAAACAGCAGTATATTTGAAATAGATAAGAATCTATGAATTTTCCCGAAAGTGCGGTACACTACCTAAACCAGCTCAAAGTCAATGAAATTGTCAAAAACGTGAGATTTTGCAAATATTTCTTATCTATAATTAAAAAGTATAAGAAAATTCGAGCTAAAATTGAAAATTCAGTACGAATGGGAAAATCTTGTTCAACGATTTATCAGAGATAGTTTTTTTTTATTGTAGAATGAAATAACAATCAGAATTTGTTGATAACAAATTGTTAATATAATAAACAATTCAATTATCAATAAGAACATTTCTTTTTCTTGTTATATAGAGAATTGCCAATCATGATTCTCGAAGGAAAAATATTCTTTAATTTTATTGTTTAAATAATCTAAAAATAAGGATACGAAATAAAAAATTGTCCATCTTAAAGCATAGTCTGTCTATTTTACTCATACGCGGAAATCGCGAACGGGATTGTTTCATACGAATTGGTTTATAGTGCCCCCCAATTCATTTGTTCAATAACAGGTGGCGCTATTAGCGAACAAACTGCGACTTTAGTATTAATTTCGTGTACCAAACAGCTAACTTTGTGGCACTGTATTGTGGTTTGTTATATTTTTTAATTTATGAATTGGCGATTTTAAGGGCGCCAGGGGCAGGTGCCCTACGTGCCCCTCCCCCTCCTCCCCCCCCCCCCCCCCCCCCCCCCCAAATAAGCCTCGGTCGTCGTGCGTTATAAAACGTCAAAGTACATGAGGAACGCCATACCGCGGTTAGAGTTTAGACCACTTTTTTGTGCGCCTGTGTAATGATTATCGGTTATCACACGCACAATGTGATTATGCACGCTTGTAAATGCCGACGATCAGTCATCAGTTTATAAATAGGATATCTGTAGGCACGCGCGTGTAAAGCACCCAAAATTGAAACAATTTATCGGGGATTAACCGATCGTAAAGTTACGTGTTTTCGTTGCTGCCTATTGGATTTTTAGAGTTTTTAGACCTGGTATCATGTCAAACCTCGTTTAACTCAAGAAGCTGTATTATCACGGTTAATCCTTTTCTAGGAAAATTTGAGTAGGTACTCGTAGAATTTAGGGGGTGAAATAGAACTCGCACGATAAGATCTCGACCAGGGAACTTACACTATTTATAGAGGCTCATTTGTGAAATGTCAAGTGATTAAATGTTAGGTATTAGTCAATGGTTCTGTGAGTCTACTACTATGCCTGGCAGCTCGGTCCCTTTATTGGATTCGTCACGCGCTCTTACTCGCGAGAGCACAGCGCAGAGAGTCGCCCCCCTACGGCTGAAGCGCGAGGCTTCCCAACGCCCACGCTCCCGGGGCCCAACAATATAAATTAATGATTTGGTCTATTTGATTTCGAATAAAGAAATGTAGTCAAAATAAATACATCTCAATAATTGAATAAAATACATATTTGGTTGATAAAAAAATGTGTAGTTCAATTAAATAAAACGGAATTGAACAGACGATTTTCGTCGATTTAACTACATTTTTTCCTGGGTGTACATACTTACGATGTAAGGCAGTTGTCCTACACCTTTCGCACGCATTCTGCTTATAAGTATTCCACTCTAAAACTGACAGCTGATTGATTGTTCAGAAAAGATCAAATTAGTGTCCATTTTTTTTTCTTCAAAAGTCTGAATCATTAAGAAATCAGCAATTTGTTACATTATTACATGTTAAAAATACCAATTCGTTTCTTGAGCACGCATATATGCATGTATTTAACAGTTTCATTTTTGATGACATTTATATATATACACACATACATACTTTAAGGACTTTAGAAAAACTCTCTGGACAAGATGTATAGTGTTTCAAGAGGGACATCCAATGGCGACCTTCGTTCGCCTCGTTCTCTCGCTAGAGAGAGAAATGCTTTGTAGGAAAATTGTCAGGTTTCGGGGGGGTCACATAATGGTGATATTGCCGTTGACCTTGAGCCAAAATTTCAAGATCCAATCGAAGCCAACTTTTATTTTTCAAATGGAAACTTGCATTTTTTATTATCCAGGTAAAAACACGTGAGTTTTAGGGAAAACGTTTTTCGATTACTGCAGATGGCGCTGTAATGGCAAATACCTAATTTTGTCGGAAATTTTATGAATTATTTCGGACTGAAATACGGTTTTCTATGTATCGAGTAGATACCGCGTTTAGTATAACCCAGAAACAACTACGTGGACGTTGAAGAGTCAAGTTGACCTTGATTTGATTTACGAGTGTAGGCTCAAGGTCATGCGCAAGGTCGCCATTACTTGACCCCCTCGAAACCTTACCATTTACCAAGTCAACGTTTAGCACCCTCTAGCGAGAGAAGGAAGCGTTATAAAAAAAACTGTGTCGAACAAAACATACGTGGTTTTGTCTGGAAAACACGAATATGCAAGGAAATATAGGGAATTCCATTTAAAAAATCAAAGCTGAGCTTGATTTGACCTTGAAATTTGGGATCAAGGTCAAAGTCAAGGTCGCCAATGGGTGTCCTCTCAAAACCCTATAACTTTTGTCTCAAAAGTTTTTCATGAAAGTCCTTACTTCCGGATATATTTGCGCCCGTCAATTAAAATGGGACAGGCTGTATACCTCGAAGTATTTTTTCCGCGATTCCCGGAGCATCGAAATTTTTATCGTCTTCGACGTTTGTTGTAAAATAGTTGTTGAAATTACTGCGAATACGAGTTTGTAACATGCTGGAAGCTGGTGGCGACAATCAAAGGTACGGAAAACGTTATCGCATGACAAACGGGGGGGATATAAGACCATTTACGCGAGGGTGTTGTAGTCAGTTGGTCAGGAAGCGTCTACCCAGGTGTATCGTTGGCTGACCAGAAGTCCAGTCGATTTTTGGATTTTTCGGATCTCGCGATACAACCGTCGTGGCGCCTTCTCCCAATAATTCGCGAAGAATCTGTGAAATTAATCGACACGTAACTGAAACAGGACCACTGGCACAGGTCGCGAGACGTCACATCGTTGGTTCATCCCGAGCGAGCATGAGTAAAACCATTCAACTGTGTTGAGGAGCGTGCGAAAATTCGAGAAAAAAAATGCTGACGTCCGTTTTCAGGAAATGCTGTAAGTATTCGGAACCTCGTGATATTATCGCCACAGATTAAATCGCAGATCAATCGGAACATTAAATTCAATTAAACGAGAATGTTGGCGCTTGTTTCGCGATAAGAGATGGAAAACAATGATACAATGCGATGATTTTTTTATTTTTATTTTATTATTATTATTACACATTCTCAAAAGTTTCCGACAAATGTATGAGAAGAATACTGAGAAGAGCACTTTCTCATAGACAACATATAGAGGGTGCTCCGTTCCAGACGTCCCATTTTTTTCAGCTCCATTGACGAAATATAACTCCGAAAATCTCAGTGAAGCTGATCTCCTAAATTTTATTTTAAGTACTAGCTAAATGAATTTCAAATTTTCCCACTCGAATACCACGCGAATCTCATCACTTTTTCTCGTTTTTCCTCCAAATCACTACAACTTCCCGTCACTTCACATTCGATTGGTCATCTACCGAAATTGCAGAGGAATCTTTGCTCTTTGAAAGTGCCTATAGCTGATTTACATTCTCTACACCGTGTTACCATTTGAAAATCTTAAATTCGATTTCTTTTCCAAATTTCATGTTTTTTTCGGTGTTTCTCATTAATCGTCAATTTTACAGCCAGATTATATCACTTATTTTTTGTAGAGAACTCAACTTTCTTCCATAAAAATCTATTCAGCCACACCGTAGAGCTAACAACTTCCGAGATAAATCCAATTAAGCATACGAAAAGTTAAAACATCTCTGGAGATCTTTTATCTAGAGCTCCTGCTTTTTAATAAAATTACAGCTGGAAAAAAATGATTACAGTATTACCAATGCATAATCAATTGTAATAATAACAATAACAACAACAACAACAATAACAACAACAACAACAACAACAACAACAACAGCAACAACAACAACAACAACAACAACAGCAACAACAACAATAATAATAATAAAAATAAAAATAAAAATAATAATAATAATATACGCGGCAAGTTGGCGGTCTTGATGTCGCGCGCGCGATTCGAAAAATGCGAACCTGCAAAAAAATAGGGATTTCCATTCGAAAAAGTCACTATGACCTTGAAATAACCTTGATAATCATTGTCAGGGTCAAATTCAAGGTCACCATTACAATACGATATAAGACCCCCTCTGCATCGTACAAATTTTGTAGAGGTCGATTTTTGATATGATACGTTTCTACAGCGTTATCGGATGAAGCGCGATTCTCGTTTAAAATTTATCAGGAATACGTTAAATCCAATCGTATAATTCTGCTGTGCCGAGATATTTCGATATAATCGATTTAGTCGAGCGAATTTTGCTCGAGTGGATAAAAAAACGAATGCAATAAAGTCGTTCGTATTTTTCGATATCAGCTCGTGTATCAGCGTGTTGGGTACGTTACGATCGCGGAAATAACTTATCGCGGGAATATAACGTTGTCGTGTTATCGATAGTTTTCCGCAAAATCGACCGGAACGATCTGGTCCAAATTCGTAATAAAGCGCCACAAGTTTTAGAATGGGGCAGAATTAAAGAGAGAAAAATATGGACCATTCCAAGTCAAATCAACGACGTTGCGACGATGACCCTCTTCGATTTTTTTTGATTCCTTAATATATTTTTATACGCGTAAAAAGAAGTCTGCAGCTAAATCTTTAGCTCTTCATTTTCACCCATTCCGGAGTCATCGATTTTCGCTCAAAAATTTATATTTTTAACTATAATTATCATAATCTCACTTTATAGGGGGTCGTTATTTTTCATTTTCTGACGGAAATTTCGAGAATTATGTAGAAATTACCCCGATTTTCTTGTGTCGATCCACGATAGATCCTGCAGAAGAACGTCGCAATTGACGAAATTGCGAATAATCGAGATACCGAAGTACCGAAATTCAAAGATCTCGAGAACACATTATTCAATTGCAACGATATTTTCATATTCATATCACCAGCTCTTGTCTCAATATCATTTCCCAGTGAACACGTTTTATTGCGGCGATATAACATGGATGTTACAGGGAATGTCACAATGTTACATTTGTGATACATAGCTAGTATATAACGCGGAAGGAACATATTACGTACCATTTGTTATCTGCTGGTTACATAACTAATACATAAGTTGGTACCTTGCAATATAACTGTTACATACCGGCTACATAACACGTTATATAACATGTTATATTGTTGAGTAGGGCATTTTAACTTGTATGTAACGTCGAGGTAATATTACCAGTTACAATCGGTAACATTGCCGTTACATTGCTGCAACATTACCGTGTTTACTGAAATAACAGATATCAACCACGTTTTGTAGAAATCTCCTTCAAACATTAATAAAAAACTTGATCCTTGGACGTTTTGTCAACACTTTAACTGGATAAAAATGCTTTCAAATCGTCGTTTATTTGTAGTTAAAAATTATCAAACGTTGACATTTTTCAATATTTTTCAATGTTTGAAGACTTCTATGACGCATATGTGCTTGCTCTTTGTAAGCGATACAAAAGTTACAATCTAACGATTCGATAATTAAAGTATGTATGTCTGGAGTACGTACTAACTACGTACGACCATGTATCATTTGCCAGCACGCGTATGGCAACGTTGTTTTTCATTTTTTATCATACAAATTCGGATGTGCCTTTTAAATGGAATCTACTGTATAATCCGATGCCAATTTGTGATGACTGATAACACTTTTTTCAGAATCTCGGCACACGTTGTTCAAAGGGTAATCAGTAATTGTTCCAGAGATAGGATATCTGTAGGATTTTGTTATTAACTTTGTGAACGTAAATAATATTATTTTCTCGTAATAATGAAAAACGATGTCAACAAATTGTAAAATCATGTTTTCGTTTATCGTTACGAAATTCAAATGATTATCGATATGGATTATCTAGAACTTCTACACACTGCATATGATGCATATTGAAATCATGTATTCGAGTTATCAGCATCGTTGTAAGTCAAATATTCAAGGTTTTTTTTTCACGGCATTAGTTTTACCAGCAGGCCGATCTAGCCCTGGTTTGGGTTACGGCTTCGAGGCTATGAATTGGTAAATTTATTTTCATTAGCTTATCGCTTATAAACCCGAAGACGATATCAACTTTAGCTCGCCGATTAGTGATCTATGAATATGGATGTCACAGTGTTATTTTTGTGATACATACCTGGTATATAACGGGGAAGGAACATGTTACGTATCATTTGTTATACGCTGTTTACATAACTGGTACAAAACGAATTACCTTGCAATATAACTGTTATATACCGCGCATATAACATGTTCTATTGCTGAGTAGGAAATTTTAACTTTCATGTAACATCCAGGTAATATTACTGGTTACAATCAGTGACATTGGCGGCACATTGCTGCAACGTTAGCGTCTTCACTGGGCTAACATTACCAACACTTTTGTTTGCTACTTATCATACTGGCCAATTCTCTCGGCTAGTTGAATATGAAAACGGGCTCGCAAATACTTTCAAAGAAAAGTTGGTGGGGAAAATTTCAAGCTCGAAAGACGATATCGCTCGGCAAAACGAGGAATATAAGGCCATTACGTCAAAGACGACTTCGTTAGTTGGTCGGGAGGCGTCCATCGAGTGTAACGTCGTTGGCAAGAAAGATTTCGCGATTTTTCAAAATCACTATCGCGACTCGTGACAATTTGGACAATTATTGTAGTTGACGCGCAGAAACTCGCCGTTCTAGCATATAATTAAAAATAAGTGCTCGACAAAATATTCAAGCGCGTGGACAATCAGTGAAAGACTCGAAATCATGTTATCCGGCTGGCGAAGTTGTTGTGAGTATAAATGCAAATAAACGAATACCACACGATTCGTGTGGAGTAATCCTATTCCGTGTCAGGAATCGGCAATAACAATTTTTTTCGCAGAAATACCACCTTTTATAATAATATATCTATAATACATAATATATAATACAATTTATAATCAATAATAGCTATTCGATTATATTAATCCCGAATAATGAGTAATTGTATGTTTTCCTATTTTAAATTTTTTCTCAAATGATCACCATTTTTACGAACGCTAATAATTATTTTTATATTCGTCATCACTATTGAAAAAATTATTTATCATGCAAATTTGATGTGAAAAATATTATTTATTATTTCACTGTCGAGTTAATTACTAATATTTTAATTATTCAATGTGCAAAAAATTTAGATACTACTTTTTCTTTACCAAGTATTCAAATATCTGCTACTAAAAATAAAAAACAAATACTCATCATTTAATTATCCAGAAACGAGTTGTAGCATTTTTTATCACAAATTAGCGTGATCATGAAATGCAAATTCGGTACAAAAATTTATCTAATAAATTCAATATTTCAACTCTAATAATTATGATTTAACTCCTTCAAAACTATCTAATATTTTCCAACTTTTTCGCAACTCCAAGTCGCGGATAAATTGAAAATATTATTGTGAATAAAAATTAAATTAGCAAATAGTTAGAATCATTTCATTTATTAATTACTAAATATCTAACTAATTAATAATATATTAGCTGTCAATTATTAAATATCTAATCAGATAGAAATATTTAGGCTGTTGATCGTCGTATATTCTTGTAGTTAGTACTTTTCCATTCTTAATTATTGAATTTTAAGAAAATCTCGTTAATATTATTGTCTGAAATCCCGAATATTCAAACCATCAAAAACCATGAATCTAGGAATTAATAATTTAAAAAAAATCGATATCTCAATTAATTTCATTTAGTGTTCTTTAAGCACAAAAAATAAGTGCATGTAACATAACATTTTTGTTATTAAATAAAATGGCAAATTCTGTTTACGATTCGAATATAGTAGTTAGCAATCACGTATGTTGTTTACATACAATCGAAACTAGTCGAAAATTATATACTCCTCGTAATCGGAGGTCGATAATTATAATCAGCAAACCTTAAACGACTATGAAACGTGACGGCTATAATAATTATCAATGGCCAAGTTTTTAGACTGAGTATTACTTACAGTTTTTGTAAAAACTACTAAAACCAAAAAATTTGTATTTTATTTGACCGAATAAATATTCGAGGAATTGAAAACAAATTTCGATCACACTGCATCTCGCAAACTGAACGTGTTCACTTATTTTTGTATTAAAATATACCTTTGCCAATACTGGAAATAAAATAATGTAATAAATAGAGCAATTTTTTTTTCACTGTTCAGGGTGGCCCAGGCATATTTTTGCAGGGAATTGAACGCTCTACAAAAAAGGTCCGAAAGAATTTTTCCGTAAATCGAGCCGTTTCAGAGATATAATTTTGAATAGCTAAACACTTCAGGCTCGATATCTCTGAAACGGCTCGACTTACGCAAATCTTTTTTCAGACCTTTTTTGTAGAGCGTTCAATTCCCTACAAAAATATGTCTTGGCCATCCGCGAACAGTGATTCGTTGTCGACTTAAAAAATTGCGAAGTTAAAACAGTAAATGTCCCAGGTTATTTAAGTAGGAAATCGAAATTTGCAAATCGCCACCTCTGAGTAAGTATTAATATTAAGAGCTCATCTGCTACCAGCATCCTTGTCCAGCAATACTCTGTCGACATGTCAATTTTCTTTGAAAAATAAATAAAAATAATCGATTTTTTGAAACTCTCTAAGGTGTATCAATTGGAAAACATCGTCGTGGATATCATTCTCTTCGTCGGAAGAAGATACCCGTCGATAGTCTTTTTATTACTCGTTATCCTACGACAAATAAAGGGTATAAATTCGTTCAGGCAGAGATGCATCGATCCGAGTGTACGATTTTCAAACTTTTCAGCATCATACGTCTACGTTTAGTGGTTTGGCGATAGAAATGGTCGTATTGACGTGACACAATTACCGCGTGACAAGATCGATAAGATAATGTAAATATGTTTATTGCAATTTTTTCAACACACGTGAATAACACGCTTCGAGTGTCCTTTGAAAATCGAATATAATCGCGCGATGAAACGCTTATAGCCAGATATGTTTTGATCATTTTCTCATTCGATCGTGCAATTGCAAAATTAATTTCAAGAATAATAAGTACATGTCTCCACGCAATGTCTGGAAAAATGAGACTCGCGATATATTGTTCCTTTTCTTAGCGTAAGTTTGTGAGTAGTCGACGTAATAGCGGTTTCTTCTCAATCAACATCTCATAAGGGGCCGTACGTAAATAACGTATCACCGTTGGGGTGGGGGAGACAGATTGTTGTTATTTGTTATGGTACGGGGAGTGCAAATCGATCGTTATTATATGTTATGGCACGGGGGCTAAATCAGATTGTTATTATTTGTTATGGTAGGGAGGCTCGAATCAGATTGTTATTATTTGTTATGGTACGGGGGAAGGGGGGTCCTTCACCACTTGTACGTAATTTATATCGAAATAAATAAAAAAGTTTTTGGCGACTGATTCAAAAATGTAAATTAAACTTCGCACGCCTGACGACTGTAGTCACTGTAGTCGCGATAGCCAATCTTTTACTTGCTTTTACTATTCTGAAAGTGGCGAAATTAATTAAACAATTAATAATTATTATCGAAGGTTCCTACTTTTTATGGTTTTCTATTCTTTTAACTATGAAAATTAATTTCGTTTTTGAATAATGGTAAAATATGATTAATCTCTATACTTCGTCTTTTTTCCTAATAATATTCCTAATAAAATTTGAAATTTTTATAAAATAGCCGCCAAATTTCGAAATATAACGTAGTTAAATTCAAGGTATTTTGTTTTCATTTTTTATAACAAAAAATGTGCCGTTTTTATCTCAAATTGACGTATTTTCCGGTTTATATTTGAACAAGCTTCCTAAACATCGTGGAAAATTTTGAGGCTAATTAATCTGTCGAAATAAATTTATGCAAAACAGTTTTCATATTTTACGTTTAACGTTACTCAACCTCTTTAAAAATTTGCGAGCTGACCAGAAATGAAATGATACGACAATATTTTGCTCGCATCTTTATTCAGGTGTTCTCTCACATAGTACCTACTCGCAGTACATAGCAAGTAGACATCCAGGAATGAGAATTCCATCGGTGTTGTTTGTGAGATTTGCAAACCAAATATAAATCAAATATCTCTACGACTTTTAGAAATTCTACATTCCTGTTAGTTAGCGAAAACATCTTTCTACAATCAATCCTGCTCCCACTTCAGGTCCTACCTGAAAGTCTGATAATTTCTTTACAAAAAAATATACACTGGTGGAAAAAATTAAGGGATGAAAAAAAAATGTCCAAATTTTTAGCGATTTTTCAAATGATTGTATCTTCGTCAAAAATAGCCATATTGAAGTAAAAAAAAAACCAGTTTGAAGCTTGAAGTCTCTAGTTTTTGGATATCAACACGAAATTTTTTTCCAAGCAACAAGTATTGCGCAATTCTAATGAACATCGGGAAGACAAAATTACCATTTTTTTTTGTTTTTATTTCTGTGTACGCACTGGGATTTTTTCGCAGCTAAACCACTATATGGGGCGGAAAGGTTGTTTATCCAGCTTCAATTTGTTTTTTTGTAGGCCTTGATACGATCATTTCTCGCCGAGCTATCGGGCTTTGAAAGAAAATTGATCGTTTTGGCTTTGATCATCGATATCTCGGAAACCAATAGTCGCACAGAAAATTGAAGGTGGGGTTCAGAAACCGGAATAAATCCCCTACGAGGTTCGCCTATCATTTTTTCTCAAAAAAAATTTTTGCATTCGTAACATGATTTTGAAAAATGGCGAGAGAATGAGCTTTTGGGTTTATTGGGAAAATCCCACGTGGAATGGAGATTATCAAGAAAACTACCAATGTTAAGTGTGCCTTTTACAGTTCGATACAAAAAGTAGTTTCTAAAATTAACAATTTATAGCTTTACAGCCTCTATTGTGAGGTAATATTTGACTTAAGATGGAAAAATTCCAATTTAAAGAAAATTTCTCGTAACCTATTATTAAAATTCACTGTTCCAGCTCTACAACTCAAAAACTGTTGGTCGCACAAAGGAAGTTTTTTGCAGCAAATTCGATGTCCTACAAAAGCTGTATACTCACTTTTTCCACAAAAAATTTTTGACTACCGAAAAATCGAGTTGCAGCCGAAAAAAAATTTTACCGTGTTATTTATATGGGAAATTGAATTTTTAGAAGAGTGGAGCCTATACTTTATTTAAAAACAATTCCAGTGGGAATATATATTTCTTGAAAAAAATAAATGATCAGATTTTCAGATAGGACAAAAAAAAATGAAGCACCCTGTCAGATATGCCACTCTATCATCGTGTCTCGCAAATCAATGTTACATTCTCACGAATTCAATCTTCTAACCGAGCGATAACAGAATCTTTCGACCAACCGTCAAATTACGCGAAGTGAAGAATTTTGAGCTAACATAAGTGAAGTCGGGCAACAGTTACTTCACAGTCGACAAAATCAGCCCGATAACGTCACCAACCGTGAAATGATCGTAAAATTTTACAACTGTGCAATCATTGTAGATAGACTCGTGCTAAAGTCTCAGACTTTTGGGATTTTTGTATTTAGCAACAGGTGAAATGTTTCGATACGGATTTAAACTGTTAATAATACTATTACCCAATATTTGATTCTATTAGCGGATCATCACAGTATGACTTCCCGAAAAATAGACAATTTTCGCGATTTTTTAGCGATCGGTCTGATTTTTTTTTACAAATGAAAACACCGTTACAGAATAAGAAATGATTTTTTGTGAATTTCTTTACCTATTTTTTTGGATGAGTGCTCCATTACAAATGAAAAAAAGTAATGTGCAATTGATAAGTGACTCATTACAAATTACGAATAAAAAAAAAGTCATTTGTAACGGAGAGCATTCCGCTACAAATGGAAAAATGGCCGTGCTCGCGTAACGATTTGCGCGGAATAAAATAACGAGGTAGCAATGTGCAGTTTCTAATTTGCATGCTTTTATTGCGTGCAAATCGTTACGCGGGCACGGCAATTTTTCTATTTGTAATGTCCATTCCAAATTAGTCTTTTTCTCGTTCGTAATTTGTCATGGAGCACTTGGCAATTGCACCTTACTTTTTTAAATTTGGAATGTAAGAAGCATCCATTACACATTACTCTTGTAAGTTGTAATGTAACACGCATCCATTACACATTACTTTTTCAAATTTGTCATGGAGCATTCATTCATTGCACATTACTTTTTTGTTTGTAATGGAGAACTCATTCATGGCACATTACTTTCTTATTTGTAATGCAGCACTCATTCATCACACATTACATTTGTAATTTGTAATGGAGAACTTATCCAAAATACATTGTTCAAAGTAATGGGTAATGCATCACTCTTACATCACGATTTTCACTACTCTGTGTGAAATCCATGTAACCCCTCAACCCACCCGTTCAACCGCCGAGGCGTAAGCATTTCCTCCAACTTCCCAAAAAACTGCTCAAATGGATTTCTCGTCAAGATTCGACATCGACGCAAGTCATACAATGACAGTCTATTCTTAGAACATTGTTAATCGACGCGTAACAAAAATTTTGATCAGACAAACAGGTAATTCTTCGGAGACTCGATCGTCTCGTAGTACTTTCATTGACTTGAAAAAACGTTCAGTCTACCGATAAAAGAGTTACAACTTTCTGCTCACGGTGACTATAGTCCTATTATGCCGATGGTAACAGAATTGTTGTCCTTCGCGAATCACAATTATTATACATGCATCATGGCAATATACCGGGTGTCCCGTTTTAAATTATACAGCTGAATATCTCGAGAAGCATTGGTCGCAGAGAAAAACGTTTCGGATAAAACTTGTTGAGTTCTAAAGCGGGCAAATTTTGGTGGTATTGGTTTTTTGGTCAATTTTGATTTTTCAAATAAAATCATGTATTTATTATTTATATGTTTGATTGATTTGTCCTTCGTTTTAGCACATCCGTGTTTCAGTGTTTTTTGACGTGAAACTAAACGCTCAATCGGATGACTAAATAATAAATACGGGATTCTATTTGAAATCCCTTAAAACATTATAAACTAACATCGTTTCAGAGGAGATTCGAAAAAAAAATAGTCGCATTTTTCGCGCCACTCTAATCGAGATGTTTATGTATAGGTGCCCCGATCTCGCAGCGATGGGTACTTGCCGTGATGGGATTTACAGCCATCGTGATCGCTTATGCTATGAGGGTTTGTCTATCGCTGGCTATCACGGAAATGGTCAAGTCGAGCAGTTCGAGTGATGATGCCGCTACGGACGACACGTGCCCATCCACAGGAAATACTACTTCGTCATCGGATTCCGACGCTGGTCTGTACGAGTGGTCCGAAACTGTACAGGTAAGGAGATCTCCACTCCTACAAACGACGCTTGAATATAGGTCGAGCATATATCGTATCACGTTTCCCGGAGAAAAACTCCTATCTAAATCAATTTTACTGTGGCTAGCATTGATAATGGTAGACAGTAAACTCGAATACATAGGTCGGCGACAGAAGATTATTATCTCACTAATAGTTCCGAGAGGTTCTCATGATCTGTCAACGATATTACTGCGAATACGTGATCTTGAGGACGTAAACGTTTTTAACCCCTGTGTTACCAACCAAATTAATCTAAGCTACTGGCAAACTGGATACCCATGTACTGGTACCCGGTTGGGCTATACGTGTACTTTTTCAAAAAGTAAAAGAGGTAAAAAAAATGTTAAAGCATATTTCCAAGAGTTTCCCTGAAACTTGTCTTCAGGAAGAAAATTACTCGATAAATTGTACGTTGATGGGTACTGTGTTGGTGATACAAGAGTTTTAAGAAAAGGAACCTCGTCTTTTTTCGAATCTTGACAATCTTGACTTAACGAGTATCTTTTGTCGTTCACAGGGTGTGATTTTATCGAGCTTCTACTGGGGGTACGTGATCACTCACATGCCGGCAGGATATTTGGCTGAAAGGTTTGGTGGCAAATACACTTTAAGCCTTGGCATATTATCCACCGCGATTTTTACCTTGCTGACCCCATTGGTGGTAGACCTCGGTGGTTCGACAGGTTTAATCATTCTCCGCGTTCTCATGGGTCTTGGAGAGGGTACAACATTCCCCGCGCTGAACGCGTTGTTGGCCCAGTGGACGCCGCCTGCTGACAGATCAAAGATTGGCTCTTTGGTGTTTGCTGGTGCTCAGATGGGCTCGGTATTTGCGAATGGACTTTCCGGTATCATACTGGACTCCTGGAATTGGAGAGCTGTTTTCTACGTGTACGGAAGCATCGGCGTAGCTTGGTTCGTTATTGCCGTCTTCGTGTGCTACAGCACTCCGGATCTCCATCCGTTCATATCGGAAAAGGAGAAGAAGTATCTGCACGACACTATGGATGAACACACTCACAGGCATAACTTACCTCCAACACCGTGGAGGTTTATTTTGAGGAGCAAACCAGTCTGGGCTTTGGTCATAGCTCAAATTGGCCACGACTGGGGTCTGTTCACCATGGTAACCGATCTGCCATTGTACATGAGCAACGTCTTGAAGTTTTCCATAAAGACCAACGGACTTCTAACAGCACTGCCGTACCTGTGCATGTGGTTGCTGACTCTGGCGTCCTCGTGGCTAGCAGACTGGTTGATAAATACGAATAAGATGTCAACTACGAATGTTAGAAAACTCATGACGACTATCGGATCCATGGGCCCAGCAATATTCATCGTGGCCGCTTCCTACACGGGTTGCGATCGTGTTCCTGTCGTTGTATTGTTCATTGTCGGAATGACGTTGATGGGCACGTATTATCCTGGCATGAGAGTGAATAGCTTGGATTTGAGTCCGAACTATTCAGGTACGCTCATGGCAATCATCAACGGATTTGGAGCAATATCGGGCATAATAACCCCTTACCTCGTCGGAGTACTTACGCCTAATTCAACGCTCAACGAATGGCGTCTAGTTTTCTGGATTGTTTTCGTTGTGTTTACCGTTACGAACGTGTCGTACTTGATATATGCTTCGGGAGAGGTACAATCGTGGAACGATCCAGAATTCTTGCGAATCGACGAGGAAAGAAGAAAGAATAAAGCTTCCGGCGAAGCTATTCCTGAAGAAACAAAGTCGTCCGGATGATCGCCTAAATTCGATTGCTGGACATTTTTGAAATTTCTCGCGACTCGTCCTACGTAGAACGAGCAAATGTATTTTTTTGCTATCAAATAGTCGCGAAATCATTTCACTAGGAGCCATTAAATTATCATCCAATTGCACGACATTTTTCACACAATTTCGATCAACCATTGATAATTGATGCCCTTGAAGTCAGTCGAGGCATTAGTCTGAGTTGGATGCTCGAAAAAACCCTTTTTTTAACGAATTTTTGTTGACTTTGGTATTATACAGGGTGAATCACTGCAGGTGTCGAGAATGGGAGGGTCTTAATCGGCACGAGGCCACACCCCCTCGATCAACCAGCGACTAGAAGTATTTTGTCGACCGAAATTCCGTTTTAAGAGCGTCTAAAGTAGACTATTCCCTAGCAGATATCGTGAAAGGTATCATTTTTATGCTACGCCAGTTTTTTTCTACATGGACAGAAATTCGTTGGTCCATTGAAGATTCATGAATCGGGAAGTAGCTAATGTTTCTTACGGTGAATAAAACAATTGATTTTTGTTTCATTTGTTCCGTAGCTTCCCGAGAAATCCTTCGAATATGACCGTTTTTTTCTGTTCATTGCCCCCATTTCATGCGATCTTCAATCACTATTCATATTATCGTCGATTATCAATAATTGTAATGCCTATACATTTTCCCAAACATCAGTATCATGTACATTTGTTGTCTGTTTTAGAATGTAAAAAATTACGACATGTTTGTTGTTGAAGTTGATGAAAATATTGATAGTAATATTCTATTTTTGTAGAAAAATTCCTTGTAAATAATAATTGAAACGAGAATAAATTATAATAGCATTGTTCCGAAGTATCAATCGTGAATCAAACTCCACACTCAAATTTCAAACCTTAAGCCCTTGTGTTAGCAGCTAGAAATATCTGCGCTACTGACAAACCGGTAACGCTGATCTGTAACTTGAAATTATTTATTATTTTATTTCACGTTCAGTAATATCATTGATTAGGAAATGGACGTTAGGGTTATTATGGTAAAAAGCATGATTTAATGCGCTCGTCAGATGTCGTATTCGTCGTGCACTCTGCCAACAATCGTGAGTCGGGAATGAAACGCGGGCAGCTGTACCGTGAATCTCTTAGTTTAGAGACAGTCAGCTACCTTAGGGGGGTTCCCCCTTGTAATGGGTTCGAAAAAACATTTTTTTTGTAGTTGCACGAATTGGTTCCTTAACATGTGCAGAATACGCTGGTATAGTGATTTTTTTTAATTCCAAGTCGTTCACTATTATTTCGTCTGAGCATGAATATATTCCGGAAATTCTGCTTTGTTAGTTCGGATTCATGATTAGCAATAATTATTTGAAATATCGAAATCGATAACAAACTACGCGTGAGCGTTAAAAAATCCATAGTGTCCAAATCGGACACTAGATGTCTCGCTGTTACTGCAAGTATGGCAGCCATGAACGTGGGATTGCGAGGCTGGGCGGTAGAGGCGCTTGAGATTAAAAGGTACCAACAGTAGTGAAAGAAATAAAAGTTTACTAGAGCTGTGGCGGCAATTTTAATTATTTTGAAAAAAGAGAGATAGTTTGTGTTCACGTTGTTGTTGATACATTTTCAGTTCGGCTATTAAAAGATTAATATTTTTTCAAGTAAACGTTTGCCATATTATTTTGGTACCGCTCTGGTCCTTACCTCACGAATAAGGCGCAGAGGGGTGTATGAAGTGTCGACACCCTGTTGTAACCGTTGTAATTGTAGGCGCCATTTCATGTGCAGCAAGAAGCAGCAGCAGTTTGGGAACCCATTGGATATTACTAGTAAGTAACTAGATGTTACTAGATGTTACTAATAATATCTAGTAAGTTTTTAAACTGTCGCTGCTGCTTGCAGCCCATGAAAAGACACCTTAAACCCTACAGTCGAATACTAAGAATCGATTTCCGATCGACCTTAGGAACTAAAAGTCGATTTACAATAATCGATGGCTAATCGATCGAGACTCGGAATCAACTTTATGAGCCTAACCCCGTTTAAGCACAAATGTGCACAAATGTGTAAAACTTCAAGTTATTAGAAAATTGAACATCTTCGTGATTCGGCAGTTTGGCTAAGTGAGGTTTTCTCATCATCTGATACAGTTTATTCGTGATTCGTTTCACGAATAAGTATCACTTTGCCATCGGATCAAAAAATTCTAACCTCTAATCATAGAGCTTTGCCTTCATATTAACCTAAAAAAACCAAGACATGTCGAAGACTGCTTCTAAGCTGAAAACATTGAAAAAGGCGTTCGCCAAAATCGACCACTCATCGGCGTTGAAAACCAACATACCTGCTGGCATGGCCTCAGCGGGTCCTCCACTAGGCCCTGTGCTTGGTCAGGTTCGACTTCAAACAATTACAAAATCTTATATCAATCGTAGACAATGCGACAGCTTGAATCGTCGTCTGAATTAAATTTGTTATGCCACAGTAGAACCTTGACTATCCGAACCTCTGTTATACGTACATCGATTATCCAAACCTTGATTATCGAAGCTCACTATTATCTGAACTTCCGTTATTCGAAGCTTGATCACCCGTTCGATTATCCGAAGTACACCTGGTCCCAATTGGTTCGGATAACGAGGCTCTACTGTATTTGAAACAATGGTTCCCGCTATCCACCTTCCCCAATGATATTTGTACTATAAAAAGTTAAGAGTGGTAAATTCTTTACTCGTTACAATGTGGTCGACAACTTGAACCTACTTATCAATTTATTTATTTATTACCAGAAAAATGTATTACCGAAGTGTAATGGAAATTTCCAACAATTGCCCCAGTCATAACCTGCTGTTACGAGACTACTTGATACTTCAAATAGTTCTCAATACAAATATCTAGATGAAGCTGCTTTATTCCATAGCGTAGCTGTTCTAATACTCGTTGAATTGTTTTAGCGAAATATAAATATAGCAGCATTTTGCAAGGATTTCAATGAGAGGACTAAAGACATCAAAGAAGGCGTTCCTCTACCGTGTCACATTCGTGTCATGTCAGATCGAAGCTACGAGCTGCTAATTAACCAGCCTCCCGTCACCTTTTTTTTAAAGCAAGCTGCTGGAATTCAACGAGGAGCGATGTATCCAAGTACGATATGAGAGTTTGTATGATTTCATTAATTTTTTGTTGCACTTGTTTCATTGTTGAAACAACAGGTAGTGCATAATTGGACAATATTGGATATTTTTTATTTCTTTATAAGGTGTCCCATTTTGGGTCAGCGAATATAGTGATTCGTCTCAAAAAATATCCTAAATTACAATCATTTTGATTCGAGGAAGACATAAGAACAGTCGTCTTTTCGACGATGTCATATTAAAATTACGATGTACTGAACTATGAGGCATTTGATGGAAACGTTTTAAAAACTCACTAATTTCTTTGCTAGTTTTATGACTTTTATTAGAAAACAATCGTACGCCGGGTTTTATATTATTGACAAAGGATTTTTTTTTCAGAATCAGAAGTTGCTGGTAAAATTACGATGAAACACATGTACGAAATTGCAAAGATAAAATCAACTGATCAATCTTTGGCACTGATGAGTTTGGAAAATATCTGCAAGATGATTGTTGGCATCGCTCGTACTTGTGGGATCCAAATTGTGCGAGATCTGGATCCTGTAGAATATGGCAAACATTTAGAAGAACGAAGTGAGGTAGTAGCAGAGCAGAAAAGACAATTAGAAGAGAAGAAGCAGGCACGAATGTTGAGAACGGTGTAAAATTTCGCACAAAATTAAGTAATGTAATTATTGTAAGTAGTGAAACTTGATTAATAAAATGTATATTATCGTGAACATATTCCTAAATTATTCAAGGAACTGAATGCAGCGACACCATTCAATCCACAGAAATACAATACGAAACCATAACATTTATATCAAAAACTAAGTATAACGTGATTTTGATTCATTTTTCCCCTCTTTCCACAAAAATTGGAGTTTTCTCTGCAATTTCATCTTCAATTCTCCGTTCTAAGATCAAGTCATTCGTCGTATACGTCTCGATCGAAGTTTCTGATATATTTGATAAAATCTTATGATGGAATTGAACACATTTATGAGTTCATTTTTTTGGTAATAAATGTGAAGGATGTACAATAATTTTACAAACTAAAAATATTTCAGAATGGGTTGAAATTTATTGAATTTTCAATATACACACGATATATCTCTGGTTTGTCAATACTGAAAAAAAAAGTCAACTTAATGTTGGTAAGTTAAATGGAATTTGTATAAACAAAATGGAGTTTCTACAAACAAGATGGAGATTGTACAAACAAGATGGAGTTTGTACAAACAAGATGGAGTTTGTACAAACAAAATGGAGTTTGTACAGACAAGATGGAGTTTGTACAGACAAAACGGAGTTTGTACAGACAAAACGGAGTTTGTACAGACAAAACAGAGTTTGTACAGACAAAATGGAGTTTTTACAGACAAAATGGAGTTTCCACAAATAAAATGGCTTTATTGTACGAACAAAATGGAGTTGGTCATTGATTCAAAATGTTTGAAGCAATTAAATTCTATTTTGGAAAGGCGTTCAAATCTTTACGAACAGATACAGTCCAACTCTATGACGACGATACAACTTATCCGACAATTGTATGAATCTCTGGGCATAGATCCAAGTTGCTCGTCAATTGCTTCTAACGACAATTCTTAGTATTTCAATTATATCATATTAAATTCTCGCTATAATTTGATGTCAATTATTTTTGTACTCGATATCTGGTCAGCATTCAAATATTCACTTCATCAACGTTGTAAAGAGCATTGCCAATTTTCAAGACACTTGAAACTTGTGGTATTCAATTGAATCATCGTTTAAATGTATTTTTACAAAACCATCTTTATATTGTGCCATGTTATCGGTCAATTTCTAGTTGTCTTACGCATTCATATCACCAATATTGCATTTCATGTAGGCATAAGAAAATTGTAGATGTGACTAATAATGTCCAAGCTTTATCCAAAATCCATGATGAAAATCTGTAAAAAATAAAATAGCACAACATAATTAAATGTGATTCACATAACTTCAAATTACATGATTAAAAATTTGCAAAATACCTGTTTTTGTTTGGAAAACACGCGTTTTTGCTGGAACCTGCTACGGTGATATTTCTTTTCAGCTCGTCGAAGATATCTTCAAATCCCTTGGTTGACTCGATGCTCGGTATTGCCAATTTTTAAGACATTTCAAGCTTGTGGTATTTAATCGAATCATCCTTTCAATGCTTTTTACAAGATCATTTTTATATTGTGTTTCCAATGCATATTTCCAGTTGATTTCTAGTTGTCCTGAGCATTCATGTTATCAATAGTACATTTCATGTAGGCATAAGAAGATTGTAGATGTGACGAATAATGTCCAAGCTTTATCTAAAATCCACGATGAAAATCTGTAAAAATAAAATTACACAACATCATTAAATGTGATTCACATAATTTGAAATTACACGATTCAAAATTTGCAAAATACCTTTTTTTGTGTGGAAAACATGCGTCTTTGCTGGAACCTGCTACGATGATATCTTTTTTCAGCTTGTCGAAGACTTCTTCAAATCCCTTGGTTGAATCGATGATCGGAATAAGAGTTTCTTCATGTAATTGTTGCGAACGAAAGGCTATTACTATTTGGAATCTTGTTGTCACGATTTCATGTGTGTTTCGATTAAAGCTGATGACTAGAAAGTTCACAGAGGAGATTTCTAGAAGAATCATTGTTGTTTGTACATGCAAAGCGTACAAGTAGCGAACAAATCGCTCTGATGGTGCCAAGTTTCAAATTTCTTTCGTTAATTCATTGTTAGTCATCCACGTGATGTTAAATATTTGTAATAAGTATGATGCTATATCCAACTCACAGAATATAATTTTTTAATGCGACTATCCGAGTCAATCCAATTGGTTTCAAGGTCCCAATTCATTAGTTTCTCCCAGTTTCCTTTCAAAGCGGTGATCAACACCTGTATTAGTCGTGTCATCATATTGCAATTCCGACTATTCTAGAAGGGAAGCAGAATTTATATTTCATCTTGTATATCTAATACGAATCATTTGATTCTATTACGTAGCTATTAGACCATCGATCACAATAAGACAAATTGTGGACCATCTGTGATTAAGCTTTAGCACCAATATGTGACGGCAATTACTGTTTCTTATGATATGTTCAGTGACTTTCTGCAAATATTATTGTACTTCAGTACAGCAACTTATTTTTTCTGTAATAATATCGACCTTAGTCTCCTGATTGGTGTGACATCAGGTCTTCTGTGATGATTGGTTTTTCTTTCGTCTTCGTCCTCATCTCGTCTCTTTCCAAGTAGGTAGCTTCCTCTTCCCCGAGCGATGATCTTATCGTCCAACAGTATCCTCTTTTTCTAGTGGCATCCCCCGTCCGTCCTTCAGCGATATCCTCATCCTCCAGCGGTGTCCTCGTCCTCCAACGATGTCCTCGTCCTCCAGCAGTGTCCTCGCCCTCCAGTAGCGTCCTTGTCCTCCAGTAGCGTCCTCGTCCTCCAGTAGCGTCCTCGTCCTCCAGTAGCGTCCTCGTCCTCCAGTAGCGTCCTCGTCCTCCAGCGGCGTCCTCGTCCTCCAGCGATGTCCTCGTCCTCCAGCGATGTCCTCGTCCTCCTGCGATGTCGTCGTCCTCCTGCGATGTCGTCGTCCTCCTGCGATGTCGTCGTCCTCCTGCGATGTCGTCGTCCTCCTGCGATGTCCTCGTCCTCCAGTGGTGTCCTCGTCCTCCAGCAGTGTCCTCGTCCTCCAGCGGTGTCCTCGTCCTCCAGCGGTGTCCTCGTCCTCCAGCGGTGTCCTCGTCCTCCAGCGGTGTCCTCGTCCTCCAGCAGTGTCCCCGTCCTCCAGCAGCGTCCTCGTCCTCCAGCGATGTCCTTGTCCTCCAGCGGCGTCCTCGTCCTCTCGTCCTCGTCCTCCACAAGCATCAACTTCGTCTTCCAGCGGTGTCATTGTCCTCGAACGGCATCAGCGGCTTTTGGTGGTGTTTCCAATCTTCAGTCACATGTTGTCATCTAGTAAGTGAAACTCTATTCTGCATCGTACTTTCTCTTCAGTGGCATCGTTGATCCTCAGAACTCCTGTTCTTCCAGTGGCATACAAATTCTACAAAGATTTATTTTTCTAGTTACCATTACCCTTTTCTACTTCTACTACCTCTCTCAATGATTTTTTTTTTTGAGAATATTTTTTTAGGCCTGTTTTTTTTGCAATGGAGGCCTGTACTTTTGACGACGTCATCTTGTATCCGAAGCAATTGTCTACCTTTTCCTCTACAGAAATGTCCTTCACCCAATATTTTCTTTCGCTAGCCGCGTGCCCTTTTTTCAGCGATGTCCCTTTCCATCAGCGGTGGCCTCTTCTTCCAGCGAAGTCCTTTACAGGTCCTCTTCTTTCTTCTGCGACGTCTTCCATCTTCTCCGATGTCTTCTTTCTTCTCCGATGTCTTCATTCTTCTGCGACGTCTTCATTCTTCTGCGATGTCTTCTTTCTTCTGCGCTGAAATCAATCTTCTGCATCTAAATCCTGAAACCCCCCTCAAATAAAAAATACCCATGGCTCAGCGCATGCATCTTTTTCCATCTTATTAATGTTCTTTTCTTTATTCATGTTTTCGTGATTCTATTTCTTTTTTAAATTCTTTTAAATTTTTTAATATTTTTTTCTCGCATCATGTCTTTTTCTAAGTGGCAATTTCGCTGAGCCTTTTTTAAATCTGCTTTTCATACAACTTATCAGTCTTTGTTTCAAATCATTTTTATCAATTAATTTTTTTCCCTTTTTACTTTTCATTTTTTTTTTTTAAATCTTTTCTTTAAGTACCTTTTTTTTTCTATTTCCTATTCAATTTTTTTCCCATCATTTTGAATTCGTACAATTATTTTTTTTGACTGATAATTGTTCTTTCAAGTAAATGAATTGCAGATAAATCAACAGCAGGTATAGAAGTACATCATCAAATAATAATAGAAAACAGAAAACTTGCAGAAGTGCCATAGGTGGAGCGGAATGCTGTGCAGCCTCGAAACTTACACGTCTAGAATTCAAAATCTGCAACAATCGTGTCAGAAATACCCTTAGACCGGTGCGGGAAATGCTTACTCCAATTCTATGCAGTTTGCATTCGACTGACCTTTGCATTTTTAAAAAGGTTCTGCTTCGATACCAACAGCAGTAGCATCTTCAGAATGGAAAGCCCAACCCAACCCAACGGCAATCGAATGCGGAGTCCTCAGAATCGGTGGTCATCGGTTTGTTGGTCAGCAACATTTCATCCCTTAAAAACGGTCATAGGACGATGGATTCTATGGATCGAAGGCAGCCTCCTAATTTCTTCTGGTCAATTCGTTGTGGTCGAGTGAACTGATGCTAATAGTCAACGGTTGAACCGCCGAATGATGAGCCAATAAACTGTACGATCCGCTTCTCGAAGAGTGATTAATTGGGACAGTGTCCGATCAGACAAATAGGTTTCCACAAATCAGTCGGTCATCCAGGAGAGTACAACCACAGGGTTTCTAACATCGGGTACCACAAGGTTCTAAGCAACTTGGTCAACGGACAGCAATGACTAACGAAGATGGCCTAAATTCTAATATTACAACTCCTTGCAGATAGATCATCGAGAGTAAACACGTATGTTAGTCGACCTGAGCAGCTAATCGTTCTAGTTTCTCGCCACAGGAGAGATCTTTGTATCTGAATTCTTCGAAGTACATCGGTATTCGTCTTGCATCAAGTGGTGAATCTTGCACATGTATGTTGCAATTATTCCTTACAAGCCGTACTCAATCTTCACATCCAGACTAGTGAACAGTGCAACAAATTTGTACGATCGCATGCATAGCAAGAGTGCGATAAGTGACATCCCATTGTTTTGTTCCATCGTAAAACTTCCAGTCGTATCGTCAACTCCTAAAGCTAACACCAGTCTTAAAGCTGGAAGACTTCCTCTCTTTTCTTGAACAACCATTCGATGGAAATTCTATTACTCCACGAGATGCGTAACGTTTGTTTCATCGCGCCAATAAATGTGTGTAGATATTACATTTCGATTATTGTTTGGGCTGCGACACTCTTTTCATAATAATTCCCTGCAACGAGCGTCAATATCGTCAATGAAAAAGAGAGTGACCGGGTACTAGCCAGTATCGGTATCCTTGGTAAAATCAGTTTCGAACATCGATATATCAATTCATGGGCTTCTTCTCCCGGAAGGTAGGTGGGTACAGCCGGGGCTTTTTTCGACAAGAGTTCTCGAACTTGCATATGGATCCCCATAGGGTTGCGTTCATCTATACTTCGGAGTCTTTCGTTAGCCTACAGAGAAAAGGTTAGCGTTTTCAACCCGAGCCCGCCCGCACCCCAACTTGTCGATTTATTCACATCATGTGAAGATGGTACAAATTTACACAACCATAAAACATGACATTCGATGTGTACGTTCCTTAAATCTAAAAACACTGTCAATTACAACGGGGAAAAAAGGCTAGTATCAAGCAGTGATATGGCAATATTTAGAAGAAAAATGAAGGGCGATAAAAGCTAGTCTCTTTAGAAACATTCTATGTCACTCACCAGATCCGACAGCCTATAAGAGCTATGCCCCGCGACAATTTTTAGGCCCATTAGTAGCAGAGATTGTATTACGGATGTGTTGTTTAGATAAATTCTGTGTGCTGGCAACTCGAATGATTCTTGCATATCAGGCAGATTAGTCCAAGAGGCTACAGATTAGATGTGTAGGTACAGATATGTACATATAGTGAACACAGCACACGATGCCACAATATATAACAAATGAACTCTGCACTAAGTGAAATCTGGACTTTGCTATGAAACGAAGAAATATATGAGCAGATTAATTATTGCACGACACGACGATTTAAGATTTAAGAGAACTTTGTCACCGAACCACATGCAACTCTCTCAGGTGTACAGAAACTGCACTGTAATTATCACTTCACAATCAAGGCAGGATTTGTCATACGTGAACGAAACAGGCCTGCGTTAAATCTAATCCTAAAGTGAATATCCAATACATACGATAGCGTGACTAGCTTCGCGTAGAGAATAGTGCTATTTCCACATACATCAAATTTAAATCATTCAATTATTAGCGTAGCACAGCTGCATGAACGATCGTGTCACTAGAATTTTATTGTCACGTGGATAGTTTTTTCTTGTCGTTTAAATCTTCGGTGTTAATGAACATCACTCTCAACCATTACTCGTTTATAGACCTCAATTTACTGGAAAGTGGAGAATTTAGCACGAATTTCCGGTTTTGAGGTCTGCGTCCAGTCTACATTGAGGAAAAAAGCAGTTACTAGTTTGCTGATTAGTTGAAATTAATAATAAAAAAAATCAACCTTTTACCTGATCAATGGATTTTGCATTAAGTCCAAACTCCATCGAGTTGCAAATTTACAGTAATTCGTTTCAAGATTTTTTTTTAACGATTCGAGAGGATTCCATTTAACAAGTCTTTACGCAGTCTCGATAGTATTATGTATACATCGTACGTGAATTCTGTTAATCAGTTCGAATGGTGTACAATTAAAGTAGCACAATGTTTACACATGCAAGCCTTCCAATGCTATTATGATGCTACGAAGAGACGTATTTCCATATCACAGTAACATGTGCCGAGTCAGAAAACTTAGGTCATGCTTTGGTTCCGTAGAACAAATAAAGCCAACATTTTGCTCTATGCCCCTGACAAATTATTTGGAAACACTACGTCCGAAATGAAAAAATTTGTTACTTCTCGGCACTGGTAGCAACACGGGTTATTCCTTCGCGTGCGCGCAGTCAACCTAACACAAAGCTGTAGAACGAAGAAATTTCTGTAACGTGTTCCTAGTCATTTGAAATGTTGGAACGTGACTCGGTATCATATGCAAGACTACACACGGTCTACACGAAACGTTCATCAAAATTGCATCAATTACCTTAAGACATTCTTGCTAGAGAGACGATCACCATTCTCATCGGACATCACCTAGTTCTTTGGCTACAAAATTATTCCGGGCTGTACCTCCAGTTAAGACTGATCGGAGTGTTTCGCTTGGATAAGACTTCTCACAGGAATTGGCAGACAGACAGATACCTTCATCGATCTCGGAATGACTATACTTCACATCTCCAACACAAACACCTCGCAAGTCCGATATGCTTGACGTAAGACGGTTGCGAATTCAGCTTCGATTTTAAACTTCAACGTTATGTTTGGGGTATCCGGTCCAACATTGCACTCCTCGCAGCAGCTATATGGCGCTCCATCTTATTTTCAGGATAGTTTGAGGGGCTCCGAAGTTCTGTGTGCGGCTTGGTTGATGCGACGAATCTTGAAATGACTCTACCGATTCCTATTTCCCCGTTTCCATCCAGAATTGTTGTTCGCAACACGCTTTGATAATTACAGTGCAGACCTCGCAGGACCAATAAGTTTCTTTTGTTACCTCGACTGGGTGTGTTACGGGTAGAATTGCGACGTAGGTATCCAATCACCTCTTAGAGCTCGTCAAGTGGATAATTTCATGGTGCTTCTGTGACTTACATTTATAGCATTACCCCAATCCCCCCTCCGCCCCCGCCAAGTATGTTCAAGAGTATGTAAATGTCGGTCCAATGAATCTTTCGTTACCTCTGACTACTGATTCGAAGGATGATTTATTCGGGAGAACCCTTTTCGTACTTCCGGTAGGTAGTTTGCTCTGGCTTGGACATAACTGCGAGAACTCGTGCGACTGCTAACGCTCTGTGTAGGCTGTAGCTCAAAATGTATGTGATTGACCCGCACCCCAACGCGACCCAATGCTCTCGTTGCGGTAGTCATATTGCCATTCGATTGAAAACATTAAAATTTTTGGGCCATTACCTCGCTACACGAAGGACATACACGACGCTGACTCTACAGCAGTTACAGATCGCTCGGTCCAAGCCCAGAGAACAACGTCTCGTGAGAGTACCTAAGCAACGTGTCGGCTCCAGTGGCTTAAAATGACAAAGTTATCATTTCCCCACCCCCGAAACCCACATGATATACGAATGACCATTGTCACGTGATACGTTGTCATGTTTTAAGTGATATTTTTCATGTGTCACCTCTGTATCTCAGGTAGTGTCATGGCTCCGATCGTTCGCGTTATTATCTGGACTTCTTGCCTAGAGGTCATCGAATGCTAGTACCTTGAACTGAGAAAGTCAGTAGTGTTGCCCCGCCCTGTACCCACGTTTCTATGCTTTGGTACAAGTGGCACCTCGTTTCAGATAGCGATCGGACCTCCGAATCTCCCACCTCTTCCTCCTTGTTTTAGTAGTTGCGATCAAAAATGTGAGAGCAGTGTCTGTAGTCGGATTTCTTAGCGCGACGCGGTCACGCTCCTAATATAATCGGTGTTGTTCCTGCGGCTCAAAATGACAAGTTGGTTGGCCCACACGCCCCCGATAAATGCTTCGGTGCACGACAATTTGCAGTTCGTTCGAATTTCACCTCGTCCGTTACCTCATCGAACACGTAAGACACGAATCTGGTTTCCGGCGTCCAGTCACACGTGCAGAATCTCTTGACTGGATAACTAACATTGTCGACGGTACGTTCCTGCAGCTTGAAATAGCAATGATAATAATACCCCCCGCCCTCTCGTCGTCGAAACCCCGGAATATCATCGTCGTACAAGTTGCAAAATTAATGGAGATATCCAAAACAAACTCTCACATCCGTTACCTCGTTACACGAATATCTTGCCATAATATATCAAGGGTTATCAGGGGGTAGCATCCAGTCTCGGCTATCCGATCCCGATCGTCTACCTAATCGCAAGTGAATCCGCTCCTCTTCGGCTTAAAATAACAATCTTTGTTGTCTGGTTCCCCACCCGCCCCCCAAAAAAATGTGCCATGTATGTATAACCAGATTAACTCTTGCCTTTATCATCCATAGTTTTCATTCGTCGTTCGCTTTGTTCCGTTGCCACTCTCTGGCATCCCGACGTTCCGCTCGATCACAAACGTTGGGGCACCGGTCCTACAGGCCAAATCAAACAAATTGATAATCCCTACCCCGTCCCCCCTCTAACTCGTAGTTGTAGATTTGTGTTTATAGCTTGCGACATAGTTCCTGATCATCGTCAGTGGTTAGTACTTCGTCAATGCCATCGCGACGTCATAGAATAATTCTTGCGTTACCGGACAGATTCCTTCAGAATTCATAAGATTGCCACGTACAAATGCTTCAGCTTTCCACATTAAATTTCATCATATAAGAATGGATAATACTCGACGAATACTGGTAATATCACATCTCGTATCTGCAAACGATTAAGCGATTCCATCGGGTATTCTGCCCAAGCACGATTGTATCGTTGACCGCCGATGGGCTTATCTGTCTTCCTGTAGCTCAAAATAATATTTGTTACCCCGCCCCGGCCGCGTCACATTTGTTGCGCGTGACACATTCAATCCGCGTATTGTCGTATGAAATGCAATATTCCTCTGAATAACTCGTATTATCCAAATGTGAAAGTTAATTGCAAGTTTCAGATTTTTTGCGTTTGTCGATATACATGTGTATATACACGTATACATACACATATACATTACAAGTGTGCATTCAATGGCTGTCAAGTATGGAGTATTTGGAGAAACACTTTCTAAAGAATTGGTACCTCTGTTAATCATTTTCACGTTCTGCTCGCTCTCTCGAGTTTCTTTCGTGCGCGTACCACTATACCACAGGACATGTACCGTTCCATGTTCCATCAACTTAAAAGATTCGTATTCTATTTTCTCTGCAAGCATAGGCCTCTCCCGCGTAACATACGTGCATCCAGGTCGAATCGAACCGCTGCGTCGGTTCAGATCTGTGAAAACATGGTTATTTTGCTCCGAAGAGAGCATCTATATGCTAACGGAAATAACAGTTTTCAACTTAGCTACATACGTTCAAAAATCTGGGTCAATTTTTATACGTATGCTACCAATGGAGGCCTTCTCAATCACACTTTCTTTCGTTGAATTCGTATACAGGAATCACGCTTAGTCCTTAGTATACACAGTCCCATACCTGACTCGTTTCATTTTTATCCTAGAGCCTTTTCGTAGGTAGCATGATCTCTTACATAATCGAATTGTCATAAGATGGTTGGGGATGATCGGCGGACGTCAAGGTATGGGATGAACCCATTGAGAACAGCGTAATAATTGGGATGAACCCGATTTCGATCACATCTCTGCCTCCTCGTACCGCCATACCTGAGAAAATACCATTTTCGGGGCAGGGGGGGACGAATGCAAATTTAACGGGACAGCTCACCGACGAATTGCTTTTCTGGCTTGTTCTCGCAATCTGCAGTTAGTGAAAGATGATATTGTGACATGTGGACGCTGTCGTAACGCAGGAGTGCAGAGGTTGGGTGTTCGTGTATGAAGATTGATGTGCGATTTGGTTGAGCGAGGCAGTACCACGTCCCGTCTAGAAACACAGAATGGTCTTTCTTTCTCACGTGAGAGCCGCTCGACGGTGGGTTTTTCAACATTTGACTAGCCACGACGCAGACGTTGATAGCAGACAGCTCGGATGACCATTGTACCAATTCTTTGAGTCGCGATAGAATTTTCTAGGGTGAATGCCGTACTGAAAAGGATTCATGGAATTAATAGTTAGCGAACAAAATAGTGACACGAGGAGAGAAATATGTTGTTCTTTGAAACATCTTTATTCGTGAAAAGATAGTTTTAGAGTCTTGCAATCTCCATCTATGGAACATAGTATATTACACAGAGAAAATTCAATATGAATCAGTTCTATAATTACAAAAAATACTCGAAACATTTCAATGCAATGAAATATAACACTTTCATACGCCCGTTAGTCGTAAAAATTAAAACAAATATTCACATCGCAACTAAAACACCGTTCATTCTAAAAATTTGATTAGAACACTACCAACATAAATTAAGATGTACGCACGTTGCGATGCAAATAACGGCAAGAATACCTTCGCCGTCGTGAACTTTATCAACTAATTGGAAATTAACAAAATAAAATACTCTCGTTACCTGTTTATCTATCTATATAAAAGGAGAAAAAAATTCCCCGTTATTTATCACAAAATTTGCAAAAAGAATCGATTTCTTTGATGCAAAGATAAAGACTTTGGTTTCGATACAGTCTACAAACCAAGCCGATGATTGGCACACAGCCCTCGAGGGCTTCTAGGTCAGTTCCTGTAGCACTCCATTGCCAGCCATATCAGCCACCTCCTCTGCCGATTCCATTGCCATCTCAAACGGTGAGACTGCAATTAAAAAACACCCAGATATACACCAGGAAATTGATGCTGCCGTAAGTCCCTTGGTACATCTAAGTACAGGAAATTCAGAAGCTATTCGGTAGATCTTAAAGATGACTCTCGTGGTTTTCTTCGTGTCCATAATCTTCGCCGGATGGCCGACGAGCGGGAAGTTTACTCGTTTGCTTTCGAAACTCGACGAACATGTTAATTTCGTTGAACGGTTTGTTTCCTCTCCCCAGGCTCGACGCGTCATATTGTCGGCACGCGATAATATCGTTTCCGACATTGTACTTGTCAGGAAACAATGTATACAGGCAAATATAATTGTTCTCATCAACAAAATCTTGCGTCTTCTTACTTCGACAAACACGTTCAACTAATTTATCCCTTGTGGTCTTGTTACTTCGTACTTTGAATTTTCACCATTCATCGCTGCAGAGGAACTTTAATTTCTTTCAACATGGACATAAAACTGTCCAAACTGCTCAGCTCCGAGCATAAAGGTTCTTGCCACGCGTCGCATTCGTTGGAATATTGTTGAACGTTGTAGTAAAAGTTGTCGCAGGTCTTGCAATCGTTACCGTTGAGCATCAATCTGTCTTTCACCTGCTGCCATCTGCGAAAGCGAGACATCTGTTTGTTACGTAGCTCGCACTCGGCTCGGAAAAGCGCGTGAGACAATACAGCTTCCATTTGTAGATTTCTTCGCCGATTTCTGCGACACATTATTTTTTTCGACCGAACTCTCAGGATCCAGTTGGAAAGTTCTTCAGTTTGGCTTGGTTGATCGACGTCAAACTCTCTAGGCTTCAACGTAGCACCCATCCGGATATTCTTGGTTGACTGTGATTCCCAAAACAAAGATGGAGATGGCATCCACGTTTTATTACCAACGTACGCTAGACGACGATACTGGCAGCACGAGTTTGATCCGAGTTTCAATTATTTTCTTCTATGCTCAATTACCACATCGATCTATAATCGACTTGTTTGCAGTTGTTTTCCTTTATCTATTTGTTTTTTTAGTCAATTCTTCGTGTACGTGTTTGCTGTAGTTATACTTTTCACAGGATACTCGTTCGTTGCGACCTTCTTGTACCGGATTATTCCCGTGGATCGTTTGATTAGCAAATAATTAGTGAATACACCAACCTGTATCAAGCGTCAAGTCGCTGGTGACGTTTCTCGTCGTAGAGTTTTCTCCGTGTAGCTGATTCGCTAGTGAACTAGCAACTTTACTCGATACAGTCCCTGCCGTTTCCGAAATTGGAATGTGCTCGTCGACGAAATGGAGGGGCTTTATATACCGACATTCTCGCCCCCGAACTGTGTTACTCCGCGCGGTTCGGCAAAAGTAGTCCCCACAAGGGTCGTTATTAACGCTTTCAAACCCGCGATCTCGGCAATATTTCGACAGATTATCGTCGAATAACGTTGCTGAGTGATTTTCACGTGCACAAATATGCGCGTTACATGTTATTTTGGTGAAAGTAGTTCTCACTCGCGTCAATCGAACGCGGAGGAGTGCGGTAACACGTTCCGCGGCGCGCCCCGCCGAGACTTGCCGACGTGCTTCGGGTGTCGTCGTGCCGCGCGTCATCGCCCTTCCCGCCCGGTCGCGCTTGGCGTTTCTAGAAACGCAAGGATTTCGCTTCATTGATTTTCTACGTCGGAGATTCGTGGTACGATGAGAATTCCGGTTCTCTTCTATTTTCGTGCAACGAAGCTCCTTTACAACGATTTGACATAACGGTTTCGACTGTATTATACATCTCAACAATATATGGAACTCGGGGCTATGCGAATCATGAGAATTTACGCATCGCCTTTTATTCCATTCGCGATATGTATGCATACATACGTATCGGAATATCCTCATCTTCGGGCCTCGACGCGCACATAAACGCGACGTTACTCGTGACGTAGTGTCACGCATTAGGCAGATGATTCATCCGCGTGTTTTCTGACCGTATACGTCATTTGTTTGTACTCTGTACAACAACGACGTATTCTTTTGAAAAAGGCAAGAAAAAAACGCCAAGCAATTTTCGGAGACAGCTTGGCGAATTTTCAACACGCTAGAATTTTCGATTGTTTCAGGCGATTTCAGTATATTATATACAAAACATTGTAGGCATCTTGCTAAAATCATCATTGAAACATGTTCCCTTTCACAGCGTCCGTACAACATTTAGATCTTTGTATAAATATGTTAGAGAACATAGTCACGCAACACAAATATATATGGAGTATTCCACGCCAAATCGATCGAGTCGAATAATATGAATTTTTGATTTCTTTCATTTTTTTTAATGTTTCAAGTACCCATGAAAATTTTGATTTCTTACATACTTTTCTGAAGAGAAAAAAAAAATCTTCAAAGTATTTAAATGAGCGATTTTTTGAGTTTGTAAGTTCTAATCTTGTTTTTGAAACTGTACGTACTCTTAGATTTTGTCGCTAATTTTTTATTTCAAACTTTCGTTCATTCTACACATTTTTTCACTTTAAATTTTCATTTATTTTCCTTCTAACAAGCGTTTTTTAATTTTTTTTTACTAGAAGTTATTCGAAACCCATCTTGGGCTATGGCTCAAAAATTCTTTTTTTTGACGTAGAATAGTGCGAATTTTTTTTTTGAAAAAAAAACAAAAATGTCCTAGTGAACGAAAAACTAATTTGTTTAACAAAAAATGGCTGAAAAAGCGTTGCACATTTTTTTTGTCAGCTGTTTAATTTTTTTCAGAAAGAGCGTTAAAAGTTCAAAATAATGACCCCTGTAAAGTGAGATTACGATAATTATAGTCAAAGATACACATTTTTCAATTAAAAATCGACAACTCAGAAATGGGTGGAGACGAAGAGCTAAAAATTCGTGAATGTCCTATGACCGTTAGTATTTCCTTGTGACCACCTGTCCCTCAGGGGGAAATCCTTTGTTCTTGCATACCTGCGGAGGGTTTAACTGCCAAGAGTACCGAGCATTTTTTCCATCAGTTGAGGACAAAATTTTGAAGTTTAAACGTTTTGCAACGAACATCTGTTAGAGTATTTCGATTGTGAACTGCGAATTAACCCACATGGAAATCCAAAAGTTGCTGGACGGCGATAAAATCAATTTATCTTACGCCTTTCAGCGATTGGCGAAGAAAAACAAGAATTAGCCCAGTCAACAAGCAAAAATAGAAATAATAAATACGAAAGTTTTGAAAATCGGTGCATTTGTATGGTGGAAGGTTAAAAATGAATGACGCTGGTTAAAAATCAATTAAACAGCTGTGCGGTAGGTTTCCCAGATTTTAAACAAGCTACAACGACATTTTGTAGGTCTTTCAGCTGACGGTTTGCAACCGTGTTGTGCATTGAATCTGGATGACATTCACTTTCCGAAGTAGTCGACAAACCGGGAGTCGCTTCCATTTTTGCAACAAAAATTTAATTTCTTCGCTCCTAGTTTGCTATTTGACTGCTACGCAAGTTAATTGCTGTCCGATGCCCGTTCTATCGCATCGGCTCTAACAATAAAACCCCGGTGCAGACCTGACCCTCCCTTTGTGTGTAGGTCGAAGTCTGTCTTCTGGGGGTCGATACGCGCACAAAATTTCCCACTGGTTATGGAAACTATTGAAGGGTATTGGGAACTTCCCAGTATCCTACCCGATTGCAGGTATAAGGGATGTCCCAAGTCACGACAGGCATATATTTCCAGGAAAACTTTACGCGTTTGCACGTCAACTCGTCAATAATTGTAAGTCTGATATTTTTTTCAATTATAAGAATTGATAACCAGCCAAGTGATTTCGGAAATTCGATAAAAGTTTTCGCAAATATGCTTATTATGTCGTGATATTACCTTTGAATTGAAATATACATGAAAAAATAGGATCATGGTTTGGAAAATTAAAAATATCTCGGGACTCGATCCAGCGATCACGAAGCTGCTAGGCTAATGCCTCGACCGCCGCCAACGCATGCTACTGTCGCAACGCACGGATACATATCGCACGCGTAAAACGTAACTTGGAGACGCCGAGGTAGTACGCCTTACTACTTGCACGCTATGTTGTCCTAATGGACTACTATAAGTGTACGAAGTTTGGAGAAAATTCGCCATGTGCAGGTCGTATCTTCTTCTTGTAAGATAGAAAAACGAAAATACCGAAGATACATAATGACTATTACATTTCAGCAATAACATTAAATGAGAGTATCTATATTGAATTCCTAGGACCTTTCTTAAGCGAATAACAATATTTATAAGTGAAAATGATATACTTATGGAGAGGTGCGCAATAATAAGAATATTATGAGTTTAATAAGATGTTATTATTATTATTTTCGTTAGTCTTTTATACAATTTTCTTCTAACGAGAGGACCTTACGGTCGACGTATTTTTAATTTTTTTATACTTATAGTACAGAGAGCTCTAGACCTAGATAACAAATCCCCAAAATCATAGGGCTGGATACCCAGAAGTTTTCGAAAACATGAATTTTGAAAAATTACGAGCGTGTGATACACGCTAGGTATAAAGCCCCTGACAACCAGGCTTGTCGCCCACTGGGTGCGGTATATTACCTTTAGATTAACCTTCCCTTTTCCCTCATGCTGTTGTTTCTGTGGATCGACCGACCATTTCCTAGAATCAAGTACCTGCGTGACGCAGCTGCTACTTCACAAAAGCTTTCTATGACCCTTACCGTTAGAGAGGGGGTGTACAAACTAACATTCGCCAACGAGCTCTTCGAGGGGGTATCAAGTTTGATAGTTAATAACTATTGTTAAATGATTGATTACAAAAAATGATGATAAAAAATTAGCGTCAAACGACTTCAAGTTTGAGGATCTGGGCGGTCATTTTATTTCTTAAAGGGAAACTTAATAAATTCTATCCTGAGTATTGAAATGGATACCCGGTTATTGACTAGACGGTTAAACAAACACATGGGTCTATTTTTAAGTTTAATGTTCACAATATTTTTCTTTAAATATATTAATATAGATTCTACAAATTCCTTAACATATATTATTTGTGATGACAAACAAATGTATTAACAAAATTCCTTAGAACTGATTCTTTTTGGTCATGTGTAATCAGTAGCAGACTACGGCCCCGCATGATCTGAAGCATGATGCATAATCGCTCTCTGCAACAGTAAACAAATAATCTCAAATTAATCTAAATTAAATTTAGAAAAAATGTCAAATACCACGTTTTTAAAACGGACTAAAAAGTATAAAACAATTTTTCATGGGCCTACAATTTTGAGAGAGGATTGTTAGTGGCTACGGATCTAGTCGTAACACTTGGGGAGAAAAACGTGTTATTTAAAAAAAAATCTCGAATCTCATTGATCAATAAGAGTGTAGTTTTTTAAAACTTGCACTGTACTATCTCTACAAAATATGATATTATTGTGCGAGTTTTATCAAAATTTAACACAATGACACTTTCATGATCTTTAACAGAAGAGTGAGTAGCACACTTGTTTGGTATCAAGAATCAATTCAATTACCTTCAATGGTGGTAACGCATTAGTAAGCTGAAGACCCAAACTTCTCGCTAGCACAATTGGTGCTGCTGTTCCTTTGTACAGCCTGTGTAGGGCATCGATTGCCAACATGGTTGGGACATTGTGACGTTGTCTCAAGGTTTCGTATTCGGATAAGTAAAGTGTGTCTCCCAAAACAGCACCATTTCTAGTAGCTTTGGCCAAAATTTGTACCAAAACGGTGATATCACCAAATCCTAAGTTAACACCCTGGCCAGCCAGGGGATGAACTCGGTGGGCAGCATCTCTGAAAAAGTAGCTTTCTTAAAATTCTGTGCAGATTTGAAGATACAATAAAACATATCGGCCCCCTGTACAAAGATTACTAACCCGATTAGCACAACACCAGGTTTTATGTATGATGCCGCGTGACCAAATCCTAGTGGAAATGCAGCTCGCGTACCCTCAACAATGCCTTTTATCGAAGGTTGTAACTGTCTAGTAACTCCAGAGTGCAAAGCGAGACCTTCCAGCAGTTGCCGAAGAGTACTCATGCCAGCTTCGACTATTCCATCTTTAGGATATACTTTCCACAATGCATCATTCAGCGAGTCCACAAATTCTTCTTCTGGTAGAGCCAAGAGTTCTTTTGCTCTATTCGAGGTCATGGACCATACGAGTGAGCTCAGAGTATCCGTTAGCTAAAAATAAATCCAGTATTCAGAATACGGAGATGGCTGCTGCGTTTCGACACTATATTCACTGTGATAATTGTAAAGGTAGTAGCAGCAACTCTACATCATTCCACCAAAGAATACAACATCATAGGTTTCTAACTTTTGCTTGTTTGTAATATTTTACTCTACATACAAAATGCTATGTCCAATATCCGTTCTATAACAGTTCCAAGATCGATAAGATTACAGTGTAGCCCAGTGAACACGGTAATGTTGCAGCAATGTAAGGGCAATGTTACCGATTGTAACCGATCATATTACCTCGACGTTATATATAAGTTACATGTATCTGAAATGAGCAACTTATTATCACAAATTCGAGTGAATGCTTTTTTCACATTCCAAATAACTATACAGAAGAATTGCATCTTATCGTTAGTCGGTTCTGCAACATGCTCAATATTATAAATTTGATTAGAAATTCACATTTGCTGGTAGGTATCTTAATCTTTCAAGTCTGACTCGAGTAAGATCAGGAAATCAGAAATAAGAATAAAAATAGCAGCCAAGGTCGACGATCGTGAAAAATGAGGCTCGCCTGCTTGACCGCTAAGTGTTGTGATTTATTGAGTTTTCTTTGTTTGTTAGGAAAAAATATTCATTTATTTCTTCCATTCGACGCAGTAATGTAATTCAAGTACGAGAATTCACCTGAAAAATCAATTAATTTCTGTACTGATTGATTAAATTTGATAGGTTGTCGAACAGTTATCGATGTCGATGATACGTCACCAAGTGTGCGACTATCTATTATTCGGATAAATATTTTCAGTCGATGTTTATTTGTTGTTCTGAGTGAGCAATTGTTATTATATGTTGAATTATCATTTGAGTATTCCCAGTCTAGTTTTCAACTCTAGAAGTTATAAAAAATAGTTCTTTTGTAGTAGACAATTTTAAAAACATATTCAATATACATTAATTTTCACAAGTATTCGCATAGCTCTGCGTCCAGTAATCTTCAGGGTCGGAGGTGCTGATCAATTTTGATGTTGTGCCAAGAAACAAGTATTAAAAAAAAGTTTCGTGCTACCAAATATTAATCCGTGATGTTGTGTGTAGTAACCATTTCGATATCAGTGGCAACCGATGCGGTGAAGAAGCGATCGGTGAAGTTTTGAAATAGTCAGTGTTAGAATGAAGACTAAGTCCAGAAAGGTATCGTTTAATGCATTAATAATTGACTAGGGATGACAAATTACCGGTAATAACGCGACTGGTCCACTTGGTAGGAATCTCTGCCAGCCGATGATGTTTTCTGTGGGCTAGAATTCAGCGGTTCGATTAGTTCGAGGAAAAAATTAGTATTTTTCAATACTCCAATCGCAAAAGTCACATATGTCACAAGGGCAAAATTTCAAAGTGCTGATACTTCCGCTAATAATGATCGTAGAAAATTGAAAGATATAGCATTTTGAAGCTTGAAGTCTCCTCTTTCTAAAGCTTCCAACTGATTTTTTTTAAACCAATCCTTGGCAACACAGCACTCGAAAAAGCACGAGGGTGACGAATTCCGAAGTTTGTGTTCAGATGGCAATAACTCGATCAAGAAAAATGGTACAACAATTGTTAAGGATAGCAATAAAAAGGCAAAGAATCAAGCTTTTCGATGGTTCAAACAGAAATGTGCTGCGATTTTTTCTGCACGCGGTGCAGCTTGACGAATGGGAGCAAAATTTCGGAACTCGTCACCCTCGTGTTCTTTTCAGTGTCGTGCTGTAAAAGATTGGTTTAAAAAAAATTAGTTATAAGCTTTCGAAAGAGGAGACTTCAAGCTTTAAAAGGCTATTTTTTTCAATTTTCTACAATCGTTATTAGCGAAATTACAGCACTTTGAAAATTTCCACTTTTTTCACTGGAAAGGTGTGATCATCTGTTGATTGACTATAGTAACAATGAAATACCTCGGATAATTGGACAGTGGCAACAATTCCCATTTGATTGTAATTCCAGTTCAGGTATTGTACTCCCATTCTTTTACGAACTAAGGAATGGACTCCATCGGCGCCAATCTGTAAATAAAAATCTGCAGTCAATGGCTATGTAATTTACAATTCTTTAGAATATGTTAACAGTGGTTGAATAAAATGAGTGTCGATTCCTTGTTAATAATATAGATTTCTTTCGGGAATAAAGTGCGTAACAATACGTAATGCGTTTTTATAGCTTAACGTATGTTGACTAGAATCTTTCATTTTGAGGCAATATTTTTTTTTGTCCTACCTAAAAATCTGATATTTTGTTTTTAAAAGGAGATATTTCCGCTGGAAATATTTTTGAAGAAAATTAGAGGTTTTATTTCGTTTTTGAGCTAAAAGGAAGCTTCGCTAAAAATCGAGCCCAATCAGTGTTTTGCGCTTTTCGGAACTTTATCCTCGAAAGTAATCCGACGTACAAATAACGGATGGTCATCATTCACGCAAAGAATCGGGTCACCTCCAAACAGACATCGTATGAAACGGAGGGTCTGCCAGAAACGCTCCAAAGAACAAAATGATCGTTGGCATTCGTTTATTCAAATATCGCGTCACTCTTCGAAATAACAGCGTTTAATTCTAAAAAGAGACGCGCGTGTTTACCCTTCCGTGTTTCTCAAACGAGGCGTGCAGCATTTGACGAAAGATTGCACAGCGAACAGATAATATCGTTGAAACGAGAGACAAAAGCGTCGAGTAAAGGAATCTTTACTTTTTTTTTGTTGCGTTTGTTATTGCCAGGAGAAGGTTCTTATGAAAGAAAAAATTAAAAAAGCTGCGCTGAGCATTAGAAACTTTAAGACAACTTAACAACTTTTTTTTAACTTTAACAACTTGATTTTTCTAATGTAACCTTATGGCGTTTGTTATAACTGTCAGTCGTTTCCAGTAGGCACGATAAAAAAGAAATTGATTTATTTACATAGATAGTTAGATGGATACTGCGATAGATAGACAGATGGATAGATAGAAAGATAGATGGAGAAATAGATGGGTAGATAGTTAGATAGATGGAGAAATAGATGGGTAGATAATTAGATGGATAGTGAGATAGATAGATAAATAGGTAGATGGATAGATAGACATATAGATACCAATTTGAATTCAATGTTCATAGTTAAAACAGGACAACGTCTGTTGGGTCAGCTAGTATTCAATTATTAAGAATACAAAAGTTACTAGATACAAGAATATTGAATAATCAATATCTTAAATAAATCATAGTTATTAGAGAAATATTGACTTTATTCGAAAAATATGTAAATGAACAAAACTTCATATAATTTAACAAGATTCAATCGGTGTATTTTTTTATCTGCGCTGTTTTTTTTTAATACTAGATACTTGAATATTTGAAAATTGTTCTGTCGCTAATTACTAAATATTAAAAAAATTAGTTTTTTTTCCATATTGAATATTAAAAAAATCGGTAATTATTTCAACAGTTGTTTATAAATAGTAAAATGATGAATAATATTTCTTACGTTAAATAGTAGAAATTTGCAGAATAAATAACTTTTCCAGTAACGATACCAAATAGAAAAAAAAATGCTCGGTGATTATTTAAGAAAAAGTGAGAAATATGAAAACGAATAATAAATAGCGAGATGGTTAGCAAAAAAATTGTTCTTGCCGATCTCTGCTTCGTTTACTCTATATTTATACGCTGAAATGCAGGGCTCGTCATTTTGCGAAGTGAAACAGCACGATACAACGGAAATGACGTAAAACAGCATCGATAAATTGGTTTTTGATACGTCATCAGGAGTGTTCTGTGATCGATCAATCATGTATATTTTTTACATAGTGTAAACATCGCGAGGGGTTAATTGTTGTTACATTTCGGAAAAAATAGGGTGGGGGAGTATAATCATCGAAGAAGCTCGGAGCGGCATGCGAGGTAGATAGCTCTAAATAACTTTAGTATAGTTTCAGAGGCTGACGAGTGCTTTGCGAAAGAGTGGAGCAGTTTAAAAAAAAAAAAAAAAAAAAAAAAGAGAAAAAAAGAGAAAAAAGCGAATGAAAAAAAAACTCGTGTGTTTATCCGACACGTGGGAAATGTTGACGCGCTGTTGCCCCACTGACGGCACGTTATGCGAAAGTTAATCGAACATCCGTTTTGATTTGGCAGATACTCAAATTTATGAACATTTACATTTTTTTTTATCAACGATGATCTGTGTCAAATATTTCTACCTCGCGGTAAATTCGTACTCATCTGCGCTACTTGTAATAATATATGCACAGTGAATTTTATTGGAATTTTTTATTTGGAATTTTTTCCCCCGATTGTTTTTACATACTCGGGATATGGCAAAATTCAAAACAATTCTTCGAATTGCTAATAAACGTTTCTCCAGTGACACTGTGATATGTTATGTATGATGCATGGAAAACCGCCGTTTCCGCCGTGGAATACAGTGATGTCGATGCGGTTGAGTTAATAAGAATATCTTTGTAAACTTTGTTCTAACTATTAGTCGAACATGCGACGTTAGCGATGTCTCAGTTACGTAGATTGGAGTATAAGAATTGTAATTACTTTTGGTGGTAGCAATCGCAGTCGAGTTTCCTAAACACGGCGAGCATCGCAGAGTCAATTTTGTTATGTGGTGGCAAATGAAAAAAAATTCCAAAAAATTCCGACCCCAAGTAACTCAGATTTTGTGGCAAGTTGTGTTATAAAACAGATGTGAAAATCTTAAGTTTGCGATGGTAAGAGAAATATAATTAACATTCCTTAAGTGGTGACAATGTTGAAGCATAAAAGTTGTTCATAGGTGCACGGTGAACAATTGTCAGCGAGGTGATAGAGCAATTAATTTCTATAAAATGTTACGGGCAATGATTGTTCTCTTTGGCAGCTGCGATAACTACATAATGTTGGCCCAAAAAATACGATACTTTCGGTACAACTGAATTTTTGTTGCGACAAGATTGGTTCCCATAATTGTAGGAAGTGGTCGATCGAAGAATGGCACAAGCAAATCGATTCAGTCTTCCCGATACTCTATCGCTTTATCGTAGGAATCAGCAGATTCCAAAGGCTGATCAGAATCCGAGGGCCAAGTCCATGGTCGTTAACTTCGAGGTGCATTTCGTATCTGGTTACTTGATCTATGTTACTTGTTGTTGTTCCTTAACACAGAATCGTGGAACGATGCATGCGACGATGTTCGTAAATTAACTTCGAGATGCCACTGAGTAAATCGTGAGATCGCTGGAGCAGCGCGATCGATGGGTGTTGTAGAGCTGTGGAATTAGCCTTGGTGTTCCACTTGTTTCATCCGAATCGTTTTTCAGGAGGAAGATGAAGCATGGGTTGAGAAACCTCGGCATGGTAGTATTTCCTCCGAGGATAGTTCAGAGTTGGCAGTTTTTGCTTGCGCCAGACAACGCCAAAGGTCGCAGCAGCATCTCTGGGAGAAGGAGGATGTTATAGCAGCCTTATCCACTTTGCCAGGAGGTCAAGCAGCACTCGTTTCCCTCAATTCTCCGCACGACGATGAACTGGCGAAAGCTTTGCACGAATGTAAAGATGTCAACTTGGATGACACTACTTTTAAAGAATACAGGTTGTCCGTTCCAAGTTTTGCCAACAGGTGGGTGTTGTCATTCTTCTAACAATTCATCTGCACTCTGACGTGTCGTTTATACTTATTTAGATTTGTCAGAAAAGCAAGCTTAGCAGCCGAGAACGAAGCTGCTGCAGCGGCGACACCTGGAGAGCTCATCTCTAACTGGCCAAATACATGTTTGCTAATTGCGTGCTTTTTGAGAAAGTTCAATGTAGCTAAGACATTATTGGACAGAGGAGTTCCGGTCACTATTTGCGATAACGAAGGCCGGTTCGTACGGATGTACCAATATGATTACAACGATCTCTAAGCCGAGTCCATACAAAATACAAATAGGTCCATTTTTACAGAACACCGTTACATTTAGCAGCTTCGACAGGTGCTGTGGAGATCATCGATGAATTGTTGAATCATGGTGCAAAAACCGAAGTATGGGATTACGCCAACCGATGCACACCGCTACACTGTGCTGCTGCTGCTAGTAACGTTGCTGCCGTGAAACACTTGTTAAAAGCTGGAGCAGACGTTAACGCTGGTTTATCCAGTAAGACTGCCCTTCATTACGCAGTTTCAAATGACGCAGGTGATTGTGTCGATGCATTGTTGCAAGCCGGTGCTTGTCCAAACAATCCACAGGTAGTTGGTTTGTTCTAGTACTTTCCAATTATCCAATGATGCTCATGTGGAGAGAGAAAAAAAGTCCAACATCACAAGAATTTCCCATCTGCAGGTTTATACAGAAACGCCGTTGCACGTCGCAGCAAGTCTAGGCTCGGCTCGTTGCGTCAAACTGTTACTACAATACGGTGCGGATGTGAGGGTGCAATTGGGTCCAGCTCGGCAAACGCCTCTACATTTGGCTGCAGAAGAAGGCAATGCCGAGTGCACTAAATTGTTACTTGAAGCTGGAGCACCATGGGATGCAAGAAATTCTCGAGGTCAAACAGCGATGCATTTAGCAGCATTGGCACAATCCACAGAAACCATAGAACTACTTATCGCAGCAGCAAATGACATGAACATGGAAGACAGCGATGGTCGGACACCGTTGCATGCTGCGGTAGCTAAATCCATGAGAGGCGGAGAGGTCGTCAAAATGTTGATAAGGGTACGTTGAACAGAATTCTTATTAGTTGTCTGTTTTCCAGTTCTGAAATATAATAGTTTTGAAAAACTAAAGAACACGCTTTTATGATAGATTGAACTAAAAAGTAAAAAATAAATTTCAATACAAGAATAAAGTGATTAACAAGAATATTAATGTCACTGTACAAAAGCGTGGGGTGCTCGATATCAATTGTTATAATATCTTACTATTTTTATTTCGAAATGCAGAGTTAGTATAAGAATGTAGTACGTTTTACAATGACATTAAGTTTCTCATTAGTCACTTTATTCTTATGATGAAATTTATTCTTATTTTTTACTTCAATCTATATAAAAGCGTTTTTTTTTTTTGGAACTATTATAGATCTTTGATTTTTTATTTTTGAATCGATCGTAATTTCATAGCAATGAATTCAAAGATAGATGAATACATAATTAGATAGATGGATAGATATATGGATATATAGATACATAGATAGACCGACAGATAGATGGATAGATAGTTAGATTGATGAATCAAACGATACATGGAAGGATAAATAGAGAAATAGATAGATGGATAGATGGACAGTTAGATATATGGATAGATAGACGGATAGACAGTGAGATAGATGAATAGATAGATGAATGAATAGATAGATATATAGATGGATAAGCGTTTGAAGATTTTGTGACATACGAACCAAGTTAATAAAAGCGTGTTGAAATAGCGTGGGATGTTTATCAATTATGGAATTATACTGTTTCTTCGCAGGCAGGAGCGATAGTAAACAAGTCGGATAAATTTGGTTACACTCCATTACACACCGCTGCACTGAATGAAAATTCGTCGCTTGTAGTTCTTCTATTGACGAAGGGTGCAGATATTACGGCTCGAACAAAAGGTGGAGTCTCAGCTTTCAGTTTCATTGTACGCCGAACCCCCGACGTATTACCCAGATACATAACATGTCTGGATCAAGCAATATCTCTGCACGATCACGAATTAGGTGACGTCGATTGTGAACTGAGACTAGATTTCAGACCCCTCATATCGGGTGGTCGAGGTGAAACGGATGTTCTACTATGCTTGATCGACGTCGGACAAAGACATATCCTACAACATCCATTGTGCGAGAGCTTCTTGTACTTGAAGTGGCTTCGGATAAGGAAATTTTTTTTGTTCAGTCTATTCTTTCATCTATTTTTCGTCGCCTTATTCACGGCATACGTGCTGGTTTCATTTTTTTTCAATCGTACTGAAATCCGCAACGTGCTCTTCTATCCCGTTCTCGTGTTCACCTGTATGTTAGGATGTAAGGAAACGTTTCAAATAGCACACGGCATAGCAGGCTACGCAACACGATGGGAAAACTGGCTGCAGTGGAGCGTAATCGTCTCGTCGGGTTTAATTTTAATCAAACAGGATGCCGAGTGGCAGAATCATACCGCTGCACTGGGTATATTATTCGCTTGGATCGAACTGATGATAGTTGTCGGACGATTTCCAATGTTCGGTCTTTACATTCAAATGTTTACTCAAGTTTCGATCAACTTTTTCAAATTCTTAGTTGCTTATTCTTGTTTGATCATTGGTTTTTCGCTGGGACTCTCAGTATTGTTTAAGACCTACAAGTCTTTCAAGGATCCTGTAGTGGCGCTGATCAAGACTATCGTAATGATGTCGGGAGAACTTGAATTTGAGGATATTTTTTTTGACGATGACAAAGACGATGAAAATAAGTATGCCAGCGTGCCACACTTAATGTTCTTAGCATTTGTCATACTGGTAACAATCATTCTAACTAATTTACTCGTGGGTCTGGCAGTCTCGGATATACAAGAATTGCAGCGCTCTGCCGGATTAGATAGATTAATTCGAAGAGCTGAGCTAGTTGCCCACCTGGAAAGTTTATTGTTCTCAAAAATATTAGATTATGCCCCAATAAAAATTGTCAAGTTATGTCGGAAGGGAGCACTGCTGTTGCATCCACCGCATCACTGTGCGATTCATATACGTCCCAACGATCCTCGAGAGAAACGTCTACCGAGAGAACTAATAAAGTCCGTGTATCGACGAGTAACAGAAAGGAAAAATCGTACGAAAATGACAAAACGCGCATCGATCCCGAGTTTCAATGACATGGATGTAGTTGGTATTAGGATGAGTAGACTCATCAGTACTACCTCGGCGGGTGATTATAATAGGCAACAGTTTTTGGAGTTGGCGGGCGAAATGAAAAGATTCTCCTCTACTTTCAAAGTTCAATTGGACTGCCTAACAAGTAAAGTGGAAAACATTACTCGAGAACTGGAAAAAAATGGACAATGATTTGTCAAAAATAGTCATAACAGTCATTCGAACGAGTATCGGGGAGATGCGTGTCTTGTACTGTTAACTGTTAAGAGGTGATTAATAAAATTATGAAACATATAAATTCAACCTACTAGAAGTTTTGTCCTCAACTGTTGTCCGTCTTGTAATGTTATTACAGCATCTTCTCCTTGTCTTCCTGGTAATGAAATATCCTGCACCTTGGAATTATATTCGACAGATACCGATTCTTTTTCGGCCAGCTGCTTGTTCACCGCGTGAAGTACCAAGTCGTTTTCAACGATATATGCTAGTTCGTCGGCCAAGTGGTCTTCGTTGAATGTAATCATAGCATCTGAACATGCATCCCACACCTATAAAAGTTGAAATAATTTTGCACTACTTGTCATATATATATATTTTTTCTATTTCGATGCACATATTCTGATAGGAAATGTAATTCTCTATAAAAAAAGCTCCGACATAGTTTTATCGTAATCCTGATGGGTAATAAATTACCTATCTGTCTCTCTAATAGTTAGATAGATACATAGATAGATAGATAGTTATATAGATAAATAGATAGATAGATAGATAGATAGATAGATTAGCATTCGAAGGTTTTGTTAAAAAAGTTTTAGTGATTGCAAATATTTATTCATAAATTTATTAAATTATAGAATAGTTGGAATAGAATAGTTGCTTTATAACTATCCTCCTTAGAATTTACTTCGTTGCAAATACTCAAAGCCTGATAACGTTTTACCCATTAGGATTACGCCAAAACTATTTTCAAGCTTTTTTATAGAAAATTAAATTTCCGATAAGAATATCTGCGTCGAAATAGAAAAAAAAAATTGTCTTCGTTTTAACTGGAAAAAACAAAAAAAAAATGTGTTTACATGCTATTCATGTGGAAAAACAAAAACTGATCGAGCGTCTCGTAGAGTTGAAATATCAAGCTGGGCATTGGGGAGAATGTTTTGCCTACCTTGGAGAAACTTTTGGGATGATAGCAAAAAAACTTTTTTCTTGGATCACTCTAATGCATCAGATTGATGATTCTTACGTTCAGATCATCTGGTTGGTAAGTATTACTTCATGAGATCATGCAGCAAAGATGTTACAGCCATTGCCGCCTGAGAAGTATCTTGAGCATCAAATGAACTCGTACATACCTGCATCTTTTTAACAGGTGCATACCGAACAGCTTCTATGTGTTGCCATGCTCCTATACTCGATAATAGCGTACGAGTTTGCTGATTCAACGCGACGACCCGATTGGAAAATTTCTCACGGACTTCATATGTTTGCTTTCCGCCACCTTCCAGTAGCAAGATCTTTCTCGACTCCAGTTGCCTGTTACTCGCTGGAATAAAGAAAAAAACTTGTAGTAACTGTCATGTTTTATCAAAGATGTGACAACAGGAAAAACCTTTTGAATAAAAGGTTCTGATCTTCCATTGGGGCATAGCTCATATTTGAAATAAGTTTTTCCTGAATAATAAAAAAACCACCTTCAAAAAAGCAGCCCAGAATTAGGAAGCAAAAAAATTGAATGTACTGAGGTTTCAATGACACTCTATCCTCTATGTATATAGGATCGTGGGTCGTCAGAATGAAGCAAAAATATTTTGAAAAACCTAACCTAAAGCGCAGGCTAATGTTGTTCCGACCATACCACCTCCGGTGATAACGATGTCGTAACATTTTTCATTTGAGCCGATTGAACTGTAATTATTTGCTAAAATACTGTGGGTGGCAGGAAGCGTCACTCTGTATTTTTGACATAGCGAATTGAAAATTGACCGAGTATTCGCTACCGCATAAACAGACACCGCCATGTTTGTTAGGCTGCGTGTGATCGGACCGATTGGCTAGGGAGGTTAGAGTAGTCTCCACGGATTGGACAATGGACATCAGAATCGCCAATACTTGAAATGTTTTCCCTCTAAAGGTTTCTGTTCATGCGCAGCAAGCAGCACCAGCGGTTTGGGGACTTACTAGTTATTATTAGTAATATCTAGCAACTTACTAGTAAGGATAACTTTGTTGCTCAGGTGTTGAATACCGTCTACACACGCTTTAACACGGATTTTAGTATAGCATTGCGTTCGGCCTCCTGGTCTATAGTCTCCATGCTTATATCTATGGTATGACAGAGATAAAAATCACGAATGATAAATATTATGGGTAAAAATATGTAGAACTATTGAACATGCGACTATTGACGCGAAGACGCAGCGGAATGTATACAATCAGCTGCGAACAAATGCTAGATACTCTGACATACTATGATACGTCTGCGTTGCACATTCCTGTTGGAGAAATAAGAATACTATGACATTTTCCGTTCTGCGTAGAGATAGCATCGACATCAGTCATTCAAATTCATCGTATGTATGTGGATGATGTAGATCGTAGCAACAATGAATCGAAACAATATACTCTTTCTATTTCCATGTTCTGTATACGCATGACAGACATTGCGCACTTGTACGCTTGTGCGAATCATCAATTGACGGACGTTTATTAGTATATTATAAATACTGTTACATATCTACGTAGGCAAACGATCGTAAAAATAAACGAAGTTATTACTGTGTTTTAGAGATAATTTGTTGTCCATAACAGATGGAAGATACGACCGCGCGAAACAATTTGAGACTTACTTATAAACGCTCGCTCAAAATCATCAATTTTCACGCATTCGAGCACAAACAATGACAATGTTGGATCAGTAATCATAATTGCGCGTGTCGCTTGTTTTATATGCTTGTTATTAATCGTATCAAATTCGATAGAAACAATGATTTGTGTCCATCTTTTCAACAAAATATTGTTTCATTTTCCAGATTGTCATGTAGAATGATAAACTGTATCAAAAATATATATATGTACATGGATGGGATTTTTCAAATTGCATTATCGAAATACTTGAACGAGTATTGTGTGTCCGACGTATTAAAACTGTATGTCTGAACCAAATTACTGTAAAGCTGATACCTATCTTCAGAGATGTTTTGTCAGAAGGATATTGATCAAATATCTCAACTTTCGGAGGGGCTACAATCACTGGCCGAAGACCTGTACAATTCAACTTTGCTGCCACGGCAACGTTATTATACGTGTAGAGAAACCGATGTATTAGTTGGAGCGAGAATTAAGTGAAGAACTTCTTTCAAGATATTGCTCAGTTATGTCGGAACATCAGTCAACAACGTTTAATCATTCGTGCATCAAGATGCCAGTTGATCCATTCAGCAGGCAACCCACTCCGTCTTACGAGCGACCGGATGCGATTAAATCGTCGCGTCGTTCGACAACGGATAAAAATCGAAAAATAAATTTCGTCAACCAAGTTGCAGAAACTGACTTGAATGAAAGATACTCGCCGGAAACGTTTGAAAATTTTCTAGACTTCTTGGAAAGTATACCCGACTATGGAGACATTAATCATTTATCGAACGAGCAGTTCAAGCAGAAACTAGACTATTTGAAACGAAAGCAGAGAACGTTGTTGAAAAACTTGAGAAATTGTTTGGAAGAGAGCGATGAGGAGAAATCGACTCGTCAATTGACTGCCTCGAATTTGGATTACAAGGATATGAATCAATGGTATACCGACAATGACAATCTAAGCTTGAAAGGAATGAAATGTAGTTTTGAAAAGTCGAGAGCTGATAGTCCTCTACTTTTGTCGTCAGGAAAATTCGCTGGACTTGCCGAGGATCAGGATCTGTTGACTTATCGGTATAACTATGTTGTATCTGCTCATAAGTAGGGTACAAACTGTACCATTGGCTTCCTCTCAAAATTGCGATACCGTCTCAAGTTTTTGCTGCACCATTTGGCACATAGCACCTAACGTTATATTTTAGATTGATTGAGACGAACTATTTCTTGTAGGTGCAAAGATAAGGATGAAAAAACATCGTGCAACCGAGTGATTCATTCGGCATCCAAGAGCTGGAGTAGCTGGAATCACTCGAAGATTAGGGAAAGCATAGAAAGCGATGCTGGTGATAGTATGGAGACCAAGAGTCTGCCACCGGATAGTCCAAAAAAATGGCACCCTACCGTGCCCAAGCCTTTTAATTTCACTATAAGGTAAATGCACTGTTCCGTATCAGAATATGTTCTCACTCTTTGGCTGAGATAGCAACGAGCGAAATAGTAGAATCGTAATGCCACCAGCGGCCCAAAGCTACTAGCCGTATAACATCATTTTTGTACTGTGGTGGCGATCAGATAACTCGTAAAGTCCAATCTCTAATGATATTCTGGATGAACTTATTTGGCTGATGTTTGCCAAATTTGGTCAATGTATTTAATTGGGTGTGCCATAATCCTATGTTATAGAGAAGAAGCAGAAAAGTATATGTCTTCGGTTGAAATGCAAGCTGAGAAGGAGGAGAATAAACAAGGAGATAAACGAAGTTCTAGAACAAAGCGTCATGCCAGACCAGTTCCGTTGACTTCGAAAATTCCAATGTATAACAAACTACTTGCCGAAAAAGAGGAGAGGTTGTCCAGCTCTTGAATTTGTTTTGGTTCATCTTTTGTTCGAGGTTTTTATTTTATTTAATTTAAATGTTGCTATAAGTTTAGTTTTTCTTGTAGTCCCACGAATTCACTGTACACGATTACATGAGGTCTACTGATCCGTAGGAGTCGGCTGGTGCGCGAAGAAAGTGCGTGGAGTCTGATGTCCCAGATGCGCCCATTTCGATTAGAATGTGCACGAAGAGCATTATCTCGTTCCAGTCCGCAACTATGCCGCCACGACTCAGTTCCACCGACACCGCAGGTTACATCTAGATTTAAAGCTCGACCTGTGCCCAAGCATTTGTTTACTACCGAAGTTTATGACCGAATGCTCGAAGATGATTATTACAGGTGGGTAGTTACGACCCTTCGCACTCATTTCAATGCAGGTGACGTGACTGTTTGGATGAGTTCCATGTCTTTTTCAGAAATCTCACGAAGAAGGTTCGAGCATCTGAGTTGTTGAAGTTGTCGTCGTTACCCCCGTCGATGGCAGCACGCCAGAGGATAAAATCTGCCGAGGGCGATTACCAAAACTTGACCCGTGAGTTAGCTGGCGAACGAATTCGAGGAGGCAGAGAATCGACCGGGGCAAGCATCACTCCGTTACCATCAGAGAGATCGAGATCTGCAGCCACGACTACCGGCTTATCGGCAAAAGGAACCAATCTAGCTGCTGTACTGCGATGTCAAGCATCTAGGTAGTCGATGAATTCTGACGATGAATAACAAAGAAATTTTGGTTGTAATTTGTTCAGCAATCGCTTATTAGTAATTTACCTACGTTTTAGAGAAAAAATGGAACGAGAAATTCAAGACAGGATGGAGGAGAGACGAAGAGAACAATATACAAGCGCTCGAGAATCTATCGTAAGGCGTCGTCCAGCCTGGCGAGCATTGCGAGCTGCAGCGAGGTAGCAGATTTTGTTCGACGTAGTCCATGGTCAAGTCTTAATGAGCATACATTGATGACGAGTAGTTCTAAATAAGGTGATTTGTTCCAAAGGCACGAGCACGAACAAGATTTAGCTCTCAAAGCATCGCTGCGTCGCGATGAAGCGAGAGAATTGGCAGAACGCCATCGTTTACAAATGAAACTGATGCTAGGACGAGTTACACAGATTCCTACGCTGTTCGAAAGATATTCACAGGTGCTCATGCAGTTCGTCGACTCGAGTCAAGACTATATAAAATTTACGTTTATTGGTCTTGCGATTATAATATTAGAGTTTGTTGATGCAAAAAGTAATCGGGTGTTGATTTGAGTTCAGGGAATCCAGGGTCGAAGATCTGATAAATGTTTGAATCGAATATAATCTTGACTGGATTAACATTATTCCAAGAGCCGATGTGATACGCTAAGAAATATAGATGGAGGAATATTTCCAGAGTTTCCAATCGTCGTTATCTCGTCCGTCGAATGCTGGTACGAAAATTGGAGGTAAATCGAGTAAAAAGAAGAAAAAAAGCAAGAGACCAAATTCAGGAAGCGGGGATTCATATTCCAGTCTGGAAAGCAGCTGTCGGCCAAACTCAGGCTCGGTCACCAGTTCCGGAACATTGGAATCAACTGGCTGTTCATCAAAGTCGTCCAACTCGAGGAAATCTATGAAGTCGTCGGTTAAATCCGTAAACTCTGGGGTATCAAAGAAAAAAGGGGATAGGGGTCCATTGAAAGTGTCGATTAACGAGACAGCTGAACTTATCGGGGACAACGATGAGAACGATAGGTATTCCAGTGATTCCATAACAAGCGACAGAAACAACGTCAGCGTGACAGAAACCGAGGAGAATGATAGCGTTGATAATTTCAAAAACAAGTAACTTTGTTAGAAAGTAACGAGGAAGTTTTTCCACCTCCGCCAACAAAGTTTGGCACGGTCAACTTGTTATTACCATAGACAAAAGAAATTATGCTAATTATGCTATATCTATACTAGGGTGATCAAAAAAAAAGTTTTCCTATCATCTCAAAAGAACTTTTTTATACCTTAGAAATAAGGTTTTATACTTTTTTAGATTTTGGTTAATACCTTTGAGATGATAGGACTTGCAAGAAAAAAATATGTTTTTTTGGACCACTCTAATTTATACTCACCAGTAATGTGGTCAGAAAAGCAACTGTTTACGCACACCGTAATTGAATTTATTACAACTTCTATCACCAGTTTGGAATTTGAGATTTTCCAGTATTCTTGCAATTTATTGTAGCCTCGTTGATTACAATTAATTGCGCAGAGTAACAGAACTCATGGTAGAATGATCGCATTCACATGAAGCATATACACACATGTGTAGTAATTTTTAATCCGAGGAAGCACAAATGGTCATCCAAACATTTCGCGTAAAAGATTTAGAAGTCCAAATGATACAATTTCTATCTCGGATAAATTTTCCCAATTCCGGTCAGTTCTGTTCTCATGTAACTGGTACATTTTTATTTCTAATAATACTACTCAATACTGCGGTTTGTGCGGTAAAAAACTATTATTACGAATTTTTGCTTGGCGAGTTTCATCTTATTAAGTGAATTTATAACACCCTACGAGATCAATGATTAGTCTTAAAATAGGTACGAGTGCGATGATGTGCGATGCATCGAAAGGCATACCCAAATATATTCAGCTTACAATGAGTCCATGCTGAGCTGAAAAACAAATTGATTTTTTGCATATCGCCTTGTCACCCAAGACGGATAATTTTACAATATACTCATATTGCTGTAATCACAGACGAGCAAATATCGAACCTTGAAAATATTGCCGATGAAGCATAATAGAGCCCGTCTGGGGGTTGAGTTACTTGAGCTACTGGCTCATTTGTAAATGAATATTCATTAGAATTAGGCAACAGCGTGTGTCGGTAGAACCAACCCAGTGAACACGTTTTATTGCAGTAATATAACATGGAAGTTACAGGTAATGTCACAATGTTATATTTGTGATACATAGCTAATATATAACGTAGAAGGAACGTGTTACGTGCCGGTTACATAACTGGTATATAACCTATTACCTTGCAATATAACTGTTACACACCGGCTACATAACATGTTATATTGCTGACCAGGAAACTTTAACTTACATGTAACATTGAGGTAATATTACCGCATACAATCGGTAACATTGCCGTTACATTGCTGCAACATTACCGTGTTCACTGGGAATCTGTTGACAAAGGTATTATCTTGAGCAGCAATAATAAACGTATTACTCTCTTCGATGACCACCTTCATTGTGACAACTTCACCTGTAATAAATGTAACTCACAAGGAAACCTTGCGAACCCGAACTCACCGATTTCGATGATATTGATATATGTTGTAGAACATCGAAAAATAAGAGACACGTATTTTTTTATACGTGCTCTTAAGCCCATTTAGGGGTGAGATCTACCCTCAAAGTTCACTCTCAAAAAGTCTTTTTTCGAAATATCTCTGCTTCTAAGTGGTATTTCGCGACGGAACAAAATCGAAAATGCTCTTTGCGGCAAGGCGGAGCTATTAGACATTGTTATGCCGACGAGGGTTGCAACCCCTATTTTTTATACCGGAAAAACCACATTTTTCGAAGATATTTTCGTTGTACTGATTCGAATATTGACTTGAAAATTGAAAAATAAATATTCTGAGTTGTGAAATGAAGTAAATAAGTTGACGTGTTCGAGGATTTCGCGTTAACTACCCCCAAACACGGTTACTATCCCTTCAAACATTGGTCATCTGCAATAATGAAAAAAATGTTTTTCTCAAGAGAAATACGAATAAGATATGTTTTGAGAGACACGTATTTTGTTATACGTGCTCTTAAGCCCGTTAAGGGGGTGAAATCTACCCTCAAAGTTCACTCTTAAAGTCTTTTTTCGTAATATCTCTGCTTCTAATTGGTATTCCGCGACGGAACAAAATGAAAAATGCTCTTTGCGGCGAGGCGAAGCTACTAGACATTGTTATGCCCACGAGGGTTGCAACCCCTATTTTTTATACCGGAAAAACCACATTTTTCGAAGATATTTTCGTTGTACTGATTCGAATATTGACTTGAAAATTGAAAAATAAAAATTCTACGTTGTGAAATGAAGTAAATAAGTTGACGTATTCAAGGATTTCGCGTTAACCACCCCCAAACACGGTTACTACCCCTTCAGACATTGGTCATCTGCAATGATGAAGAAAATGTTTTTCTCAAGAGAAATACGAATAAGATATGTTTTGAGAGACACCTATTTTGTTATATGTGCTCTTAAGCACGTTTAGGGGGTGAAATCTACCCTCAAAGTTCACTCTTAAAAAGTCTTTTTCCGATATATCTCTGCTTCTAATTGGTATTCCGCGGCTATGATATTGCTATGATACGATGCGGCTGGTGTAAGAAATCATTATGTTTCAAACATTTCTATGAAGATTACCATTATTGTCATGAATTTATAGAATAATACACTTCAAATTGAGAATTTGAAAAATATTCATCCGCTATAGTATTAGTTCTAGTTTTTTGTATTGAAGTTTTCTGGGTCAATACATATGCAGCTGAACCTGATTTCCATGATTGTTGAAATAAAAAATCAAAAATGAGACCTGTGAGCACTTTACTTTGAAAAAACCAAATTGATTTCGAATATTTTGAGTATTTTTATATGTACATAATATAAACACGATTTTCCGAAGTTGATAACTTCTTGATTACCACGAACAGCATTCTGTACAATGATTTGTTGGTGCTTCAACAGGATCAGGAAAATGATGCTGTATTGTATCTTCAACTATTTTTGCTGCGTGATCTTTGTACTGTTCTTGAAAATGTAATGTCTCTCCAATAATCATATCTACGTCATTGAAATCATTTGTGGCACTTATCAGTATATCTTTAATCGATTCTGCTAACTCCATTTCTCTATGATTGGCCGTTCCATCTTGTATTTGAATATTTTGAAAAAACACGGATAATAAATGTATAACAGTCAAAGGATTGATTCTCATTGTTGAGTCCGGATGGAGGAACAAACCTACTCAATGCTTCCAAAAGACTACACTTATTCCCGAGCATGGAGTTTCACGACATATATACCCGACCGATGAGTTACGAAACGAATAATCGGTGATAAACAGTATCGTAAAAAATTATTGGACGAAAAGAAGAATTGATGGAATAAAAAGTCACTCGCGAATTATAGTTTATCTTGACCAAGGTGATCCATTTTATGATGAAATTATTGCCTCGTGATAAATGACTTTAAATATAAGATATTCGATATCTCAATTCATATCTTATTCGTATTTCTCTTGAGAAAAACATTTTCTTCATCATTGCAGATGACCAATGTCTGAAGGGGTAGTAACCGTGTTTGGGGGTGGTTAACGTGAAATCCTTGAATACGTCAACTTATTAATCCATTTCACCGCCCAGAATATTTATTTTTCAATTTTCAAGTCAATATTCGAATCACTACAACGAAATATCTTCGAAAAATGTGGTTTTTTCAGTACAAAAAAAAGGGGTTGCAACCCCCGTGGCCATAACAATGTCTAGTAGCTTCCCGTCGCCGCAAAGAGCATTTTCCACTTGGTTCTGTCGCGGAATACCAATTAGAAGCAGAGATATTTCGAAAAAAGACTTTAAGAGTGAACTTTGAGGGTAGATTTCACCCCCTTAACGGGCTTAAGAGCACGTATAACAAAATACGTGTCTCTCAAAACATATCTTATTCGTATTTCTCTTGAGAAAAACATTTTTTTCATTATTGCAGATGAACAATGTTTGAAGGGGTAGTAACAGTGTTTGGGGGTAGTTAACGCGAAATCCCCGAACACGTCAACTTATTTACTTTATTTCACAACTCAGAATATTTATTTTTCAATTTTCAAGTCAATATTCGAATCAGTACAACGAAAATATCTTCGAAAAATGTGGTTTTTCCGGTATAAAAAATAGGGGTTGCAACCCTCGTGGGCATAACAATGTCTAATAGCTCCGCCTTGCCGCAAAGAGCATTTTCGATTTTGTTTCGTCGCGAAATACCAATTAGAAGCAGAGATATTTCGAAAAAAGACTTTTTGAGAGTGAACTTTGAGGGTAGATTTCACCCCTAAATGGGCTTAAGAGCACGTATAAAAAAATACGTGTCTCTTATTTTTCGATGTTCTACAACATATATCAAAATCATCGAAATCGGTGAGTTCGGGTTCGCAAGGTTTCCTTGTCAGTATTGAAAGGAAAATTATAGAATTTTATTAAATTTTTATTTTCATGTCTTCGAAGGTTGCTAACACAAAATCAAGTCAGCACGTAAATGTACGAAATCTAAAATCAGTCGTCCAGATGTGTATATCAGTTTGATGAAAAAGTTATCACTTAAGCGCAGTATTAAACGATGATTTGAACTTGTCGAAGTTGTTCTCATGGAATTTAAAATCTAAATCATCGCTATCGAAAGGAACGCATAGAGCTAAACGATACTGTTAAGCTTGTTTGTAAAATATTATGGTTATTAGTTGTATTACTTTATCCGAAAAGATAATAGTTCGTATGTGTGAAATTAAAATGGCGAATAGACACTTCAATCCTTCATTGTATTCAGGATCCAGTCCATGTAGTAAGCTACTTGAGTGTAGACTCCTGGCAAACCTTCGATACCGCAATTTTTTGGTCCGAAACTGACTACACCGAACTGCACGTATCTCGGTTGCGAATTGATATATATTTCCGGTGATTGGAGCGGACCACCGCTGTCTCCGGAACAAGAATCCATGTTATTCGAGCCACCAGCGCACATCTGTTTGTACCAGACCTCAATTTGCTGATCCTTGTATATCGTAGCGCACTGTTCCAGAGGGACCACTGGTAGTTTTACCTTCAACAGAACTTGGCTCCGATAGCCAGTTTCGGTCGTACCCCATCCGGTCACGATTACCTTTGACACAACGATGATATACGTTAGACTACTCTCTTTCTTTAGAAATATATTGAATTATCTGCATATCGGACGGTTATCTAATACCAGTATAATTACTATAATTGTATTACGTTGATGCACAGTGAACACGGTAATGTTGCAGCAATGTAACGGCAATGTTACCGATTGTGACAGGTAATATTACCTCGACGTTACATGCAACTTAAAAATTGCTTCTCAGCAATATAACATGTTATATAACGTGTGATGTGCACGGTATATAACAGTTATATTGCAAGGCAATACGTTATATACCAGTTACGTAACCAGCATATAACAAATGGTACGTAACATGTTCCTTCCACGTTACATACCAGCTATGTATCACGAAAATAACATTGTGACATTACCTGTAACTTCCATGTTATATTGCCGCAATAAAACGTGTTCACTGCCCAATGAGCACGATAATGTTGCCGCAATGTAACGGTAATGTTATCGATTGTAACTGGTAATATTACCTCGACGTTACATGTAAGTTGAATTTTCCTACGCAGCAATATAACATGTTATATAACGCGTTATATACACGGTATATAACAGTTATATTGCTATGCAACAAGTTATATACCAGTTACCTAACCAGCATATAACAAATGCTACGTAACATGTTCCTTCCACGTTACATACCAGCTATGTATCACGAATATAACATCGTGACGTTCCCTGTAACATCCATGTTATATTGCCGCAATAAAACGTGTTCACTGGCTGATTATTTCCTAGAGTCATTCGGAATCTATTACGTTTCCGTGGAACGTAGTACGTACCTTGGAGTGACGAAGCACGCTCGCAGATCCGATCGGCAAACAAATCGGACGCACATTTTGCGGTCGCAGATCTGCATCCCCGTTCATCCGTATCAGCGCAATGTCATTCTGCAGCTTTGTCTTCTGGTACTCGGGGTGGTAATGAGATGATTCGACCAAAAAATCTTGATAGCGTTCCGCGCAAACGTCCTCCAGTCCTTCCTCGCCCCGATCGCAGTCTCGCTCCTTACTGATATCGTGATCGCCTACGCGTACCCCGTACAACCGCAAACCCGAGCTCAATCCCGCGACGCAGTGAGCCGCTGTCAGCACGTATCTTTTGTTGATCAAACTACCGCCGCATTTAAATTCCTTCACTCGATTCCTTCCGGTTTCGTAGGTGATCAGTGCCATCCAAGGGAATTCCATGACCTTCGTCACGTTGCCGCGAACGATTCTCGACTCGGTAATCGGACCGCAAAGCTCGTGATTCAAGAGGCGCAAATTCGGATGGTTCGTCACATCTGGTATCGGAGCCGGCGTCGTGACCTGAGGTGTCGACTCTGTTGACGTTACCTATTCAATTACCATAAAATTCCCGATATTACCATTTTAATTCCATGTATGGGGCATTTCACGCCGAATCGACCACATTTAATCCCAACACCTTTCGATTTTCTCTCAAACTCTTTTATCATTCTTTACCCCATTTTTCACCTTTCCGAGAATTTTCTCAAATTTTTTTACCCAACCCAAAAAAGTGGCTTTATTTTTTTAAAAGTTGTTTGTGATTTTTGAAATATTTGTTCTTAAATATACTTCTTGAAAAAAATATTTCAATAATATTCAAAGTCCAACTCTGTAAGAAATTTCGTTTTTTCGCAAAAACCTCAAATTTGTCAAATTTCGGTATTTTTTAATTTTTTTAAAAAAATTTTGTTTTGATCTTTGGTTCATACCCAACTTGATTCCATTGCCAACGTTTTTTTTTCTTTTTTTTTCCCAATTCAAAACTTTTGTATTATATTTTTTAATATGTTTAGTCGTATAAAAAAATATTTGAAGTCCAATTCTTTAAGAAATTTCGCTTTTTGCCAGAAAAACCTGCATTTATTTGGGTTTCTTTTAGTATGAAAACCAAATTGAATTGGGAAACACAAATTAAAAATCATGTGTAGATTAGATTGTTTTGAGAAAATAGACTATTTTTTCGTTATACTAGAAACAGTCTAATGTAGATAATATGTACTGCGGATAAGTACGAGCAAACATGCCAATACGTCCTGCGGTCTACGCGCGTTAACGTCGGTAATTAATTAATTGATTATTCATGCAAATAAGTGGAATATACATTTCCGCTATCCGACTTTTTTTTTCAATCCTACCATTTTTCCGTAATTTACGAGAATATTACACTATGCTTATGTTCACAGTTGGCAAGGCGATTCACAATCTATGAACACACTGTCCGCAATACGTTTACCTACAGATCGTTAACGATTCATGCAAATAAGTACTCGGAGTACACATGTCTGCGCATGGTAGCGGTTCACGATCATTGCCGATAATTCAGACCTTGATCGTCTCCGCTTTCCTTACTTCCGTTTCAAAATTTTGCGGATCAAGGGTGAAAAATTACGCGACCAGGGCCAAATCATTTTCTGATCAATTCATACCTGTCTGTGCACCATTTTTTATTTACTCATTTATCCATTTATCCTTTTATCCATTTATTTATTTATCCACTGATCCACTTATCCATTTATCCATATATTTATTTATATATTTAGCCATTTAGCCATTTATCCATTCGTCCATTTATCCATCTATCCATTTATTCATTTATCCATTTATCCATCTATCCACTTATCTACTTATCCACTTATCCACTTATCCACTTTTCCCCTCATCCACTTATCCCCTTATCCCCTTATCCACTTATCCACTTATCCCCTTATCCATTTATCCATTCATCCATTTATCTATTCATCCACTCATCCATTTATCCACTTATCCACCTATCCACTTTCCCAATTATCCACTTATCTGCTTTCCTACTTATCCACTTACCCATCTATCCATTTATCCATTCATTCATTCATTCATTCATCTATCTATCCATTTATCCATTCATCCATTTTTCCATTTTTCCATTTCTCCATTTCTCCATTCCTTCACTCGTGTATTTATTTATTGATCTTCATTTTTGATCTCGTTAATGTTGAAAAAAAAAATTCACCAAACGTAACCGACGTTCCTCGTGAGAAAGCGAACCTGAAGCTGCTACCTTTTTTCGTTAACATTTATAGGTATTAAATTATCGATTCACATCCTGACACGTCATTTAAATTGCCCATTCGCATACAGCCTATGATTATCGTAATAAAATTGTAATCAAATCTGTGCGTGGCAGTTGAGGACTTAACAAGCTCATTGGCAATTTGATATTTCTTCGTATTTCATCTTCTTCTTGTATTCGAACGTTTCCGAATATATTTGTCCTAACTTATGATAAGTAAATTTCTGTCTACAACCGTGTACATTTTTCTTCTGCAAGTAAGTTGAGGAGAATATTTTCCCGAGAGTTCTTCAATAGGGAAAAGCTTCGATGCTGGTGTACTCAATTACGCTTTGAGCTATATCGTGGTATATTGCGGTCACGTGGTTCAGTTTCCTGCAAGATTACACACCGTTTTCCGACATAGTTTCACGCAATAATGACGACGACAATGCAAAAAAAAAATCACGAATTCGTCCTTTATGATTGTTCAGGAAATGAATAGCGCTGTATTATGATATATTATGCCAATGTAATGCGATCTAAATATAAAAGTGTCGTTTGCGGTGTGAGAACTTGAAAGTTATAAATCCTGTTAATTTTACACAAATATCAATTGGTGCAAATTAAATAATTAATTAATTAATAATTTTCAATTATTAATTATTTATTTATTAATTGAATAAATAGTTAATTAATTTCCTAGTATTATTTATTTATTTTTTAACCGAATATATATATTTAAATAACGATCAATCGATTAATTAATTAATTAAATACTAATTGATGGTAATTATGTAAAAATAAGATGAAAAATGAGAATTAGTGACGTTCGTATTATATAAAATGGGCACGAAATAAGGCTTACGTAAAGTGAAGGGAATAGATTTTTGCAATTGACTCGCAACCGTCGTGACATGTGTATTTTGCCTTTAGAATTTTTCCCACCTACCGAACAAAAATCTATCGAGAGTGTCATTCGAGTGGGAAAAAATTCTCTCAAACTTAGCTGTTCCAGGTGAAGTTTCGCGCAGATTTTTTCATACATTCGAATTTAATAACAAAATTTACCATACGTAAGATAAAAAGTAGTCTCGTAGAACAGACACGTTGCAATTCGTTGCATGGTATCGACCGTTGTACGACCATGAATATGAGCAGGGATCGGCAATAACAATTTTTTTACTAGCAATACTGCTATTTATTTTGGATCATTCGAAAAATTATTAGCTTTGTAATTTTTTCTTAAATAATCGTTATTTTTATAACTATTAAGTATCCAATTAATTAGTAATATTCAAGCTATGGATTATTCATTACAAAAATAATTGATTAATAATCTATTTAAAAAAAAAATCATATTTTAATTAATTTTGTTTGGTATTTTTAAAAATCAAATAAATAAATAATGAGTACTCAACAATTTGGTTTTTGCTGATCTCTGAGTATAATTCGTTGCAGTAATTTTTTTTCAACTTCTTTGTAAATGACGCCAATCGAGGTCGCCTGCCAGTGCGAATGCGAACCTAACGAGCATGATCACTCAACCATGTCTGAGAAATCACACGAACGCGAGGCAGTGAATAGTTAATGAATGACTTTTGTATTACCGTCGCAGAGATGGGACAGCAAACTCTTGGTGTTCGTCCCTCGAAGCCACACTGCGATTCTCGCAGGGTATCCAGAGCCGAGGATGGCAATGGTTTCGGTTGAGTCAGGAGTGCTAACAGCGGTTGACAAGTCTTGAGGTTGATGCAGTTCCCAACTTGCCGGGACGGAGTCAGGCATCGCTCCTCTGATGGAAATAACATCTCTAACAATAAGCCGTCGAATGAAACGTGTTTTCTACGTTTTAGCCACACACGAGAAAGTTTTGTTAGGAAGTATCAGAAGTGAAAAAATCATGCATAGAGTCACAGTAGTCCAGTCGACATAGACATAAAAATAGCCTAACCTGGAAACAATTAGCGGCAGCGACGTTTTTTTTAACCCCGGGGAGTGTGAATCTCGATTTTCGGGAAAATTCCGCCATTGCGTTCGACGCCATCTTGATTTGAAGTTGACTTTTTTGGTTTTTGGGCAATAACTCGCTAATTTACAACTTGAGAGCGAAAATGATAGGATCCAAAGTTGTTGGAAATCTAATTTCCCACAAGTTTGCTCATTATAATTTTTACTCTAGGATCGATATTTGCAGAGTTATATTCTACCTGATTACCCATTACCATGTTTTCGATAAACTTGATAGTAGATATATATGATATATAAATAGGTATATATGAATAGTACGGGATCAGAGTTTCCCGTATGGAAAAAATTATTGTGTCTCTCAGTAGAAGCTGGCAAAACTATTGAGGCACTCAGTGGTTCTGCGAAAATTTCAATACTTCGAGTGGACACTTAATAGTCCGGTCAATAGTGACTATGGAGTAACTATTGGATCTGTGTAGTCATTAGGAACTACTGAAGACGTTTGTTAATGGTTCCAGTAATATTTCCAGGAGTGAAGCATAAAACTATTGATTCAATTTGAACTACCGAAGACGTTCACTATTGGTTCCAGTGATACTTTCAGTAGTGAAGCATGAAACTATTGCATCAATTTGAACTACCGAAAACGTTCACTATTGGTTCCAGTGATGCTTTCAGTAGAGGAACAGGTAAATACAAATAAGTTCACTGAAAACATTGTGATTATTCACAAAAAATGGTCGTAAAAATCTGTGAATACAAGTGTCTTCACGAATAAATTGCGAACACAAAAAAATTCACACAATGAGTGGTGAATTTTGGCGTATTTATGAGGTGCCCACCGGCTTTTAATCAGTCTTTCATAATTTTCGAAATGCTCCAGGTTTTTTGGCATTCGGTTTTTTGTGTTTTAAGATTGCAAGGATGATAGAGATTGTATAAAAATTGTCAAGAGAATCCTTCGAATTGTTAATTAGTTTCATTCTGCGCAGTCGCTTTATGCTGGCGCTATCTACGTAATTCGCAAATCGGATCTCAGATTCGTAATCAGCGAACCCAAAGATCCCTGAGTACCATCCCTCGAGAAGAAAGGGGAGGGGGAGGGGAGGGACAGAACATTCAAGACTTTTTTATTTCTTTATTAATAATTTGCTTAAATCAGCAAAACTTGTAAAAACTCAGTAAAAAATCAGTAAAAATGTAAAATTTCCGAATTAAATGATAAAAAAATACAAAAAAAAAATCGTCGCGCGTTTTCTTTAACGGGGGGCTGTTTCGAGTCATTCGCTGTATTTTTGAGGATTTTATCAGATTTTTAAAAATCGGCATTCGCATGCGACGCGAAATATTTCTAAAAAATGAACGATTGGACGAAAAAATTTGGAAAAAATTCAGGTCGCGTGTTTTGCCGGGTAGAGTGTTGGAAAAAAACATGAAATGATTTCGAGATGGTCGGAGCTTAAGACTGGTCGAGTTGGCGTGGAATGCCCCATATACATCGTCGAGTTCAGGTCTCGTCGTTTTGCCGCTGGGAGGTGGAGGAGATCAGGTTTTGCGAAAAAATGCGAAGCAAGCGAGTGGAAGGCAAGGGTTGCTCCTCGGGGGAATCACCGGGCAGAACACACAACCATCACAAACGCTGCCCAACTTTATCAGAATTAGATGACCATGAACTGGTATGAACCGATGAATTCTACCGATACGATCACGCACGAATTCCGAGGCAACTTTCTACTAGCTACAACGATAAATAATATGCCATTAACGAATTTGAAATAACGGCAAAACTTTCCCGCAGCCCGCGGCAATCTCTGTCATCGAAAAAAATTGGCGGGAAATTTGATTTTTTTTTTTTTAATAAAAAAAATTTATTCCAATTTACACGTCAGATCGCACACCAGTTTTGTAAAGCAGCTTCGAATGTTGTTACAACTGGGTGGGGAAAAATTATTTGCCGAGTGTCAATTTTGCTTAGGCAAACAATTTAGGCAAAGCACTTTGCACTAATACAGTGAAGAGTTACTCACGAGCGGCGCTTCCTCGCACGGCAAAAAGCCCGATAATCGCCAGGTAAATCAACGTCATGTCTAAAAACGCTGACACTTCCAAAATACGAAGTCGGTAATCCTTCAACCAAGTAAACGATCCTCTCCTCTCCGAATAATACGTAGATACGTTGGCACAAACTTGACCTTGTGATAAAAAAAAATTGTCAAAAAAAATCCCAAAAAATCACGAAATCGTCAATCGGGGAGTTGCGCGATGGGAATCACACTACCAGCGCCGGGGAAATGGTCCAGATGACGTTTCGATGATAAACCACGGGTTCTCCACGAATCCGCAAGAATCGCAATACTCGTCCGACCAGTCGAGGTCCTCTTTTGATCGAAGTGACCGGTACCGCAGACACGAACGGTCTGCTCTACCATGCTATACCACTCTGGGATCAACCTTGAATAATTCCCACCACATTTCATTGCATGCTCGTGGTTGTCCGTACATCTACGCTCAACGTTCCTTGAATAACAAGCGTATGAGAAATTTTGCGCTCTATTCACATTTCCTCTCGCACTATCTGTGTCTTCGTGCGGATTTTTCGGTAACAAATTCCCTTCGTTCGTTTACCTCGAGCATCTGCCACACGATAGTGCTAATAGTGTTTCTCTAGAGTTGGTATGAGATGACGATCCGTACCATTTGTTATCAGGGTGTTAATTGGCGGAAAAAAATGACTATCGGAAGAATGTCTTCCATTGCAGTGCGTATCGCGAAGTGTGTAAGTGGGCTCTCGACATTGGAATGCGCCGCATCTCCTAACTCTTCGCCGATGTAAGTGCTTAAAATAAAAACACCTCACCTAACGTGTTTTCCCAGAAAAAAGTTATTCAGCTGAAAGAAAGACGAGGACCGCATCGGCAGCATCGCGACAGATGTGAAACGTGTTAAGGGGACTACAACACCTATCTCGTCTGCAAAGTTCGTTGTTTTTGATTGCGTCGTACAAGGTTGGGGATTAAAATAGACCTATGTCCTTTCAGCGCACGTTTATTACCTCATTCGAGAGTACAAAAATATTTTTTCCAATTTTTTTGAAGCTCGCTAAGAGCCATCCAGCGCATTTAGCAAAAAAGTGCAAAATTTAGTGTTAACACGATTTGAGGTGAACGGGCACGGTCACGTGACGAAACTAAAAATTGTCTTCTACGTCAGGTGCCTCTCTATTGACTAACCCTGAAAAATTCACCAACAACCAAAATTTAGGAAAATGGCGTCGAACAAACGTAAAAAACGAAAAATCGTAATTATATTCAAATCGTTATATTAATGCGCTAGCTGACCAGTGCCCACTTCGCTGAGTGTCAAACGTTTTCACTTGTGATGAAATCATCTTGCGTGGTTCTCAGTACTCAGTGTGTAGGATTTACTTTATTTTTATTTTATTTATTGTTAGCTGCTAGTATGTATTGGGCGAGCATGCTAATTGTTTAAGACTTCTCTGTATGCTATGTTTGATGGTGTGCAATTGAGATTACTCCCTACAAAAAACTCACATACTGACAAACTTCACCTCTTTATGATATAAGTGTAGATTTTTTGTTATCTTAAGAAATATATATAGTATGCCCCGGACTTCTGTATAGAACTACCAAATAAAAATATTTGTGTAGAACATTATATAAACCGTATCAATCCGATAAGTCAGCGCACGCCGATAAATCAGTCAGTTTTTCTCGGAATCGATGGACAAATGTTGTTATTCCACGTTGAAAAATAAAGCCTGTGTCACTTGGGAGTAATGTATCTTTCTACTGGTGAAAGAATTTTTAAAATCGTTTCAGTCGTTCAAGCGATTACTTCCTACAAACAAACTCGCAAACTTACAAATTTTATCTCTTGATAATATTAGTGTAGACGTAGATGTAGATTAGGGTGTTTCATTTTTAGATAATATTTTTTTTTTTAGTCTTACCTGAAAATGTGATAATTTTTTTTTTTTTAATATATATCTCTGCTGGAATTTTTTTTCAGTAAATTAGAGCCATCACTGTTTCAAAAATTGAATTTCTCGTATAATTAACACAGCGAATTTTTGTTTCGGTTTCGACTCTACTTTCCGGTATTTAACAGTTTTTTTACAAAAAATGAGTATACAGCTTTTGTAGGGCATTGAATTTGCTATAGAAAAGTTTCTCTGAGCAAATGCTGTCCGGCCAGCAGTTTTTGAGTTCTAGGGCTGGAAAGGTGAACGTTAATAATAATTGACAACAAATTTTCTTTAAAGATGTAATAGATCTACATCTACAAATCAAACATCCCAATGTAGATGTAGATGTAGATGTAGAAGTGCAGAAGTGTAGACGTAGAAGTGTAGAAGTGTAGAAGTGTAGATGTAGATGTAAATGTAGAAGTGTAAAAGTGTGTATGTAGAAGTGTAGAGGTGTAGATGTAGATGTAGATGTAGAAGTGTAAATATAGATGTAGATGTATAAGTGTAGAGGTGTGGATGTAGAAGTGTAGAAGTGTAGATGTAGAGTTGTCTCTTTGTTCCCTTACCCCGGTATCTGTCTCCGTACTATCCTTGCCCCTGTACCACATACTGTACCAGCGAAAGAAGCATCGTTTTCTGCATCACGGCTGCCACATTCTGCTCTCTTCCTGCCGGATACAAGGCGCCGAGTTGAACATGAAGCGAGTGATTGTGCGACCTGCTTTGTCATTTCTTTCGAATTGTGGTGAGTTGAATGACGTCAAATCAATCAGGTTGCTAAACGACATGGTTACTGTTCTCTTTGTATTGCCAATACTCCGATTTCGCACGTTGATGATGCTCGTCCAATGATCTCGGGATTCCCAGGTAACGGAATTGTACACTCAACGCGCGACAAATATATCTTGAAAAAGATTCATCATAATTTGTGGGAAATTCACACGTTCGTGAAGAACTGGTAATGTTCGTTGGTGGTAGACACTCGTCGACTGGATGTCATTAATACAACAAACACGATCGGCGTTTTCGTAGACGGATCGAAAACGTGTTTTGCACGAATGACGATCGGAGCAACTTTGCCGATCCACACACAGTAAAAAAATTTGCGTCGAATTTAATACGAAAATTTGTGTCAACGACTTATTTTACACGCGAAGCTAGTGTCATAATTATTCCAACAAGTTCCGCGTGTAGTGATAAATTAACACAGCTCAATGTTGAAAGTAACACAAACGAATGTTAGAGTAACATTTAAAAAGGATTAGTTTCGTATCAAATAACATTTTTGTGTGTTGAAAAATAGACTGTGAGATTAACACTAATCAACACACTAAAGTGTTAAATATTCTACACAAAAATTTGTGTATTTTACACAGAGACGAAAAATTCAACACAAAAATGTGTGTCAACAGCTTTTTCTACACAAAACTAGTATTATTCCAACACGATTCGCGCATAGTGATAAATTGGCACAGTTCTGTGTTAAAAATAACACAAACCAAGGTTGGAGAATCATTTAAAAAGTGTTACTTTCGTGAGAAATAACATTTTCGTGTGTTGAAAAATAGACAGCGAGAACAGAACTAATCAACACACTAAACTGTTAAATATTCTACACAAAAATTTGTGCACTTTACACAGAGAGGGAAAATTCAACACAAAAATGTGAGTCAACAACTTCTTCTATACAAAAATAGTGTTATTCCAACACGATTCGTGCATAGTGATAAAGTAGCACAGTTCTGTGTTAAAAATAACACAGATCAATGTTGGAGAATCATTTAAAAAGTGTTACTTTGGTAACAAATAACATTTTTGTGCTTACAATGTTAAATTTGTACACTTTACACGATGATGGATTTTTTTTACTGTGTATTAATCGAACAATATGATGAACAAAAATGTGTCGATCGATGATGAGTCAACGAAAGAAAGATGTGCATTTTTTTTCGTATCGAAGAAAATCATGAGAATTTTTAATCACAAAGGAACTCGTTACCTCAACGTTATCGCTGGCAGCCGCCAGTAGCTGGATGGAAGTGACCGAGAAACTATATCACGATGTTTCATGCCGCAAACAGGTTTTTCTTTTTTCTTGGAACGAAGTCGAGGGATATTAAATAAAAAAATTTACCATTTTTCTCACATTTTCCAGAACTCCGCGATCTTACAGAGAACAAAGTCTCTGCGGATTCTAGTGAATCACGCGTCGCAGCCGTTTCTTATCGGATATGATTCTACCGTTTGCTCGAATCGTTCCAGCGAGGATCTTCGAATAACGAGCAAAATCACGAGATGGATAACAAGAGAGCGAATAAAAATATATTATTAACACGCGGGTTATCAAATATTTCAAGAAATTGGTTTGGTCTCGTTACAATTCGACCACGTCGTTCAATCTTCTTATCAATAACGTGGAATAATTCACTTCTTTGTGCACTGTTTTCCTTCACTGTTTACGTCTACTCCTCGTACAACGCGTTAGCTGTTTTTCGCAGTCTCGGAAAAATCCGCACGAGGGGTCACTCGACGTGGAATAGCATGTAGATAATTTTTTTAAAAATCAAGTTCTGCTCGAAAAAAATTCTCAAGGTTATAAACAATTTACTAAAAAAAAAACGGGGGTTTCCTTTTTAGCGAATATTTCAAAAACCGCTTAAGATTTTGGAAATTTGAAAATAGATTCAAAAAGAGGAGCTAATTTCCCGGTACGCAATTTATAATTTACCCGAAAGCAAGAAAATGTATTATGACGAATATTATTGGTGTTGATTGCATTTTCCTCAACCTTGTTCTTGCATGAGCTTGTACCATTGACGCCATTATAGAACTCTCTCATTCGGGGGGTACTCTGTTACTTGAGAACTCTAGGAAGCCTATAACTCGAGCGGTACGCATTTCCACAGCCAGGTTCCATTTGAAAGTTTGTTCCAGACAAGAAGGACCATCGTTTCACGAAGTTCTAGAATTTTTCAGCGAGATAAATTTTCCCATGTATTCGGTGCGGGCTCCTCCGTTTCCTATGAAATCAGCTTTATTTGAAGTGCAGAAATGAATGGACCATAAAAATCTAGTGTTACTAGTGAAATTTTGTCTGAAAAATGTTCACATTTTTAGTGGCACTAGCGTGGCCTACCGGTGTGCAAGGGCCCCAGCAGTGTAACAGTGACGATCACAGTGTCGTTCAGTCGGTAGAACAAAATAGTCCGCCTCTCAAGGCCACTAAAGTGACACTACCGGCAGCGCGGATATGCCACAGTGCAAGTATTTCTCCAAGAAACTGGCGTGCATGTATTTCTTGTGAATTTAACAAATTATTTAAACAAATTACGAAAAACTTGTTATTTTGAAAAACTGATTTCTATGTCATGTTGAAAGACTAGAATAAAATGGCTCATAGTCATTCAGGATGACTTATCTAAAATCAAATTGGTGAAAAAAGAGGATGTAGCTACTTTCGAATTTCAACCGAATTTTACATGCATGGAGTCTGAGAGACTCGAATTTGTCTCTCACGTAGGTAGGGAAAGGAGCGAAATTGCTATGAAGTAAAAAAGTGTCGAGGATCTGTAAAAAAATTTGATGTCGATGACAAGTTGGGAAAAGGTCCGTTACGATTTATTTTCTCTGAAGCTTACTCTCGTCCCACTCTCAGCTTTAGCCGAAAAACTTCTATTTGTCACATAATTTAACCTGAAATTTTCGCAAGAAAAAAAACTGCGCATTCGCGGAGCTGGGTCGCCATCTTGGAATTTTACAAATGTGATGCCATATTCGTGATCAGCGACCCCCAAAACCCCCGAATACCCGTTTGGAGCTCAATTGGTTATTAATATCAGAGGACTACGGTTATATTTTGTAAGGTGGGACTCCAAGAGTCCCACTATGACTGAAAGGGTGGAAATAGCACCCATTCATTGTTATAATTCGGGGTGCAAATGCCTCGTCGTCATAAGAGAGCGGTATCTGGATATCAACTAAAGCACATATCGGAAACAATGTCAATTAAGCAATAAAAAAAATACTTTCAAATTAAAAAATACTCTACTCGGGGGTTCCCCAAACCCCACAAAATTTTACAGGTCCTGGCATTTCGACGGTTGAGCTAGTCATGCCATAGTGTTGATCGCATTAGGAGGGGGAAATAGACTGATTGTGAGTAGATTTGTGCCGGGTAAGCCGTCGGTTTCTTTCTGCAAGTGACAGATAGTGCACGTATTCGAGAGCCTGGGGTTGGCGCAACCCCACACATTTTGCTGTATCTTCCTCTACGTCCTTGACCCCTTGCAAAGTTATTGCAGCACTTAACATTTTGGTACGCAATTTTTTTGGGCTCGTTCCCTACTGTGTTTTCATCTTTTTTTTGTCAATTTCAGTAACAAAACTCGACAATTCGGTTTTTAATTTTTGTCAATCGCGTTTTTCACCGTGAAAAATAAATAGTAGACTTTTCTCAATGGTTCATTTGATTTGTTGGAACTCGAACGCTCAATAAAAAAGAGATAGCTCTCTATCGCAAATAATGAGTCCATGCAAAGTGCTGGGGTGCGCGTAACCCCAGTGCAGGACACTTGCCTCGTTCCGATAGTGTAGGGTCCTAGGGTTAAGATGGCCCACTCTGTACATCTAAGTGCGACGAGCACACAGCTGTTTCTCGAGCAATCTGTTACCTCGCAGCCATACTACAAATGGAGAATCATCAGGGGATCATGGTGATAAATGGAAAATCTCCTACGCATACAGATTTGATTAGGTCTTCGAGATAAATGACGGAAGTTCGAGTTAGATAACGCGTAGGATCTAGGGTCTCATTTTACTGAGAATCCATGGGACGTAGTCGATGACTCTCGTGTAAACGCCAGGCCAATTCTGCATGCCGCATGGTGTTGGGCCAAACGATACGACTCCAACGACCGTCCATTGCGCTTTACCCTCCGGAGTTTGTTTCACGATCATCAGAGGCCCACCGGAGTCTCCTCTGCAAGAATCCTTGCCGGTTTGTCCACCCGCGCAAATTTGCGACGAGCCCAACTGAATGTTCGCGGTATTGTAAACCCTGTTGCAATCTGCGTTGTTTACGACTGGCATTTTCAGCTTCAGCTTGACGTTGGACTCGGATCTGGACTCGGTCTTTCCCCATCCAGCAACCTGGACGAATCTGTCGCTCGCAGTAGCGTTCGTCGGCAAACAAATGGGCCTGATGTAACTGGTGAACTGGACGTCGCGCGACAATCTCAGCAACGCGATGTCGTTCAACTGATCGCGGGATTCGGGTCTGTAATTTTCGTGATGGATTTTCTCCTCGACACCGACGGTCACAGGATCGTCGGCGCAATACACAGTTGTCTCGCTGTCCCGAAGACAGTCCTGTTCGGTGCTCGTGTCGTACTCGCCGAGACGCACGCCGACTAGATTCCATGTCTTCGGAAGATCCTTACCGACGACGCAGTGCGCTGCTGTGAGGACGTAACGTTTGTTGATGAGTGCTCCACCGCAAGCCGTGGTCCTGCCGTTGGCTAAAAATACAAAAGGAAGTGAGAACCGTGTAAGGTCGCCTAAAAGTGTTATTGACTTCTACTCCCTAGGGAAACTCGGACTCTGCAAGGGATTGCACTGAAAAAAAGATAGCTGCACAATACTACTAGGATACGGAGCACAACCATCTAGCATGCGGAGACTGGCCAGAAAATGGTTGCTGCAGCTATCTTTGTTTTCCAGTGCAGTGTATTTTGGACACTCCAAAAAAGTGCTATTTTTGACAATGTTTTTTCGACGCTGCTATGATAGGTATTAAGGAGGTTCCACTACGGCGATGGATACAGTAAATGAAGTGTGCTGCAATCCCCACGAAAAAGTGACAATCTACCAGCGATGCATTGTCGAAATTCTTGACACCTACATGAAATCTGATGTTCCGTCCGTTCTGCCAATTTTAACTACAAATATCTCCGATAGCCTTGAAGCTTTTTCTATGAAATGAGCTTTCATTACTCTTGGTCCATCTAATTAGCTAGAAAAACATAGGTTTGCAGCACTAAGAAAAGTGACCTTGAAGGACATTAAGAAGGTCGAGTTTGAGGTTGTGACTCACTGCAATCCGACGAAATAACAAAAGTGAGCTTTGTCCTATTTTTATCCATCGCGTTCTCCGCGGAATTGAATAACCTTCAAATGACCTTCAAGGTCAAACCTGATCAATGACCTTAGAATGTATTTGGACGTGCAATTTCCTGCTCTTTGGATTGGCGACATTCAAAAAGGGTGTTTCGATTTAAAAACTTGAATTGACCTCGAGATAACCTTCACGGTCAAATCCAAGGTCACCAGGGAATTGCCCGATAAAAATCAATACAAGAATGACTTCAACATTTTTCAAAAATAATTCAACCGAGAAGTTAATCGCGAGTTTCCAGACTTTTTGGACAGCCACGTAGCCGAAAAATCGAAGATCCCGAGCTTCGGGTAAATTGTATATTTGTACGTCGATTTTCGTATCATTATCGAAAAGTGCCTTACGTTTTGTGTATTCTATAAGCCCCATCCATGGAAACTCGTACAGATCTGTTTTTTCACCGCCGACTATTCTTTGGGTCAAATCTTCGCCGCAGTATTGGGGGAGCAGGTTACTCTTTGAGGCCAGGTCGATGCTGGGGCTGGTCACCGATCCTGTCTGGGAGTTTCCAGGACAGCAAACTATCGGATCGTTTCCTTCAAAACGGCACTGCGATCTTAACAAATAATCGCGATTTGCGCTGGTAAGAGGCTGCTGTTGAAGTATCTGCAACAGCTCCGGACACTGTCGAATCGATATACAAGAGGCAGCTGCTCCGTTTGGCGTTGTGCATGAATCCCGTTGTCCTTGTCCGCTCTGATAGCCTTCTGAAAGTGGTCAAGTAAGTGAAAACAACGTTAGCGTCCATACACATCGTACCCGCACACACACGCGCGCTTGTGTGTAAATTATGAAAAATATTGATTCCGAGAAGCTTGGAAGCTGTGCTGTGAAATAACGTTATCGACGATTCCCTACATGTTTACGTTCGCATCATCGCACTGATGTGACAAGTTCTCATGATCCCAGTTGTTTTTGAAGCAGCAGCAGCAGCAGCAAAATGGAATCACAGCTACCAATAAAATTACTTAGAAAGGGGAAAAGTTGGGCTATCAAGAATGTGATCGTTCGCCCTTCTCACTGCCGGATCAAAAGGTGTGGAGGCTTCGGGGCGACACAGAAGTGCAGGCCCCTGCTTACTTTTTAGACTAGTTAAACCATTTTTTCGACGACCTGTGTGGCGGAGTGGTGCTTTGGAATGCTTGAAACGAAAAATGTGTGAAAAAAGTGCTCGTAATTTGAATTTTTTCAAACTACTATTGTATTCGCTATTTGGTAGGAAATTTTACCTGAAGACGTTCATTGTGACAGCCCCTCTTTTGTAGAGACCCGGGGGCTGTAGCCCCGTTTGTCCCCCCTGAAACCCGGCCCCGATTATTGTGATACCAACCAAATACATCTACTATACTGATCACTCGGGTACCCGTGCATGAATTTATCAGTAAAATTGTCTTGTAACTTGAAATTATTCGACGTATTGGATGTATAATGCCTCTACAATGATATGTCTGGTACGAAAACGTGGGCAGCTTTCTTAATTTTTTTTATAGCCAACAAGAAATAAATATATTCATCGAATTCGATAAGTAAACAATTAGAAATTAACATTACTGATAATAATTTATTTATTGATAACTATTCACTCCTTTTTCGATAAAAATATTCGAATTTTATACTATATTGCATGAAACCCATTATCTTTGTATGCTGGTACCCCGTTGGACTATACGTATACTTTTTTTTGAATTAAATATTTTCTTTGGTAAACGAGATTAAACAGAATCTCAATACATATTTTGTACATATCGAAGAGGTTTTTCAGGACAGGTTTTTTGGGAAGAAAATTATTCAACAAAATGTACGTCGATGGGTACCCGGGTACCTGGTTGGTAGCACAAGGGTTAAACAAGATAGCTCATCCAACTGGCAACAGACGTAAGTGCGTAAATACATATACAGGGTGTCCGAGAAGTAACAGACGCCGTTGTTGGATCTGGGATAAAATGAAATTCTGAGACGAAAAGTCCTCTCCCACTTTATGATCAGATGCATAGATAATTAGTTATTACTTCAAGTAAGTTGCCAATAGAGTGTGCGCTACAGCGGCAAGACAAGATGGAGGAGAAGTGATGAGCTACTGCGAAAATAAGTGCACGTGTGTTAACGTGTACGTCTGCTAATATGTCCATGTGCTCACTATGATATGCACACTATCGTGTGCGTGTGCTAATGGATGCGTGTGCAAACGGTGCGAGTGCTAATGTATGGGCGTGCAAACTGTGCGAGCATGTGCGAATGGATACGTGTGCTTTGGTGTGCATGTGCAAGCGTGTGCATGCGCAAACGTGTGCGTGTGCTTATTTGTGCGTGTGCTTAAGCGTGCGTGTGCGAACATGGGCGAGTGCTAGTGCGTGTGTGTGCTAATGTGCGCGTGTGCTAATACGTGTATGTGCTACTGTGCATGTGCTACTGTATACGTGTGCTCATGTGTGCATGTGCAAACGTGTCGAGTGCTTATTTGGGCTTGTGCTAATATGTGTAAGTGCTTATGCGAGTGCTAACGTGTGCGTGTGCAAACGTGTGCGAGTGCTAATGTGTGCGTGCGGTAGTTTGCGAGTGTGTGACGTGTGCGTCTTACTCTCGCAGTCACTCGTCACTTCCCCTCCACCATGTCTCGCCGCTGTAGCGCGAACCTGGTTGACTACTTATTTCAATCAACGACTGGTTATCTATGCATCCGATCAAAAAGTGGAAGAGCACTTTTCGACGCAGAATTATATTTCCTCTAAGATGCACCAATGGCGTCCGTTACTTCTCGGAAACCCCGCATTGTCGATTGGTAACCATCGTAAGTCTCACAATTTCGAAGGACGAGAAAGTAGCCCGCGGAGTTGATTTACCGATGTCGCACGTATTTGCGGTTGAAGAACGTCATTTTGCCCTCGAACACGTTGATTATCCCAATGTTATCGCGCGTATAATTGTCTGTAGTCGTTCTCGCGTCGACGAACTTCATTATCGCCGAGAAAGTCACGCGGATATGGTACGAGACGAGGGGCTTCGGGATCGTCATTAGGTCTTATTGTGGAAATACCCGCGCGATCCTCGTTCCCATCGGTATATTCCGTCTAGTAATGGTTACTAAAACCTGATTCTAGTAATCAATTCCGTTCGCCAAGGTCTCGCAGGATCTTCACTCGTTCTCGTATCGTTAGGCATCGATTATCTCATTTCACGCCATTTTTTACCTCGTATCATTCGATCGCTCGCTAACAACTATTGCCGTGAAAATAAAAGCCATCCAGCCTCTCAAGCATCGAATTCTCCTTCAGAAATTACTAGTTCCAACGCCATAGGAATTTCGCGGATCGTTACGTTAACGGATATGTAAATGTGCGTCAAAAATAATTTTACTGATGCGTAATCGAAAGAGACTTTCGTGGAATTATTGTGATCCGAGTATCGCAAAGTTCAGCTGAAAAACTGAACCTTAGAAAAAGACGACTCTGTACGACTCGTACAGGAAAATTAATTTCAAAAGGAATTTTGTATTTCTCATCGTTCATTCCCATCACAGATCCATCAGTAGTACTCTGAGAATTTGTTTTTAAAGAATAGAAAAATAAACCTCGAGTATTCAGAATTTACGGTGATTTCTCCGTGTTTCTCTACTATCTACATTAATAATCGATAAACAAGTGTACGAAGGAGAACAAAACGAATTTTACGATTCAGCGGAATTCGAAGCTTCATTAATGATCGACGGATTTGTAATATTCTGAAAATTGGTTGCTAGATGGGAATAGAAAATAAAAGTGAAAGAATATGAAGAATAATGGTCGAGGCTCGTCTGACATTACGGAAATTGTTTAGCGTGTAGCAGAAAAAAAAAAGAAGAAAAAAAATTGTTACCATGTTACAGCATGCGCGGTTCCGTTGCATAGTTGCGTAGAGTATAAGCAAACGAGACTGCGCGTCGTTCGTTTTTAAAAATAAATTGTCGGATGAGATGGGCGAAGTTTGTTGGCGTTATTACTTGATATTTACTTACGGGAATTGATCGTCGTAATTGCGTGCGCTATTACGAGGAATAGCAAGATCCGAGCGTTGTAGTGAAAGTTGGTCGCAGCCATCGCAACTTGCGGCGAGATAAAAATCTATCTCGTTTAAAAAAAGGTTCTTTTTAGTAACTTTGAATCATTAAACACAAAGTTATATCGCTTATTGCGCTGAACTCGGTTCGCACGAAGTTGCACACTCGTGCAAGATCCGACGCCGCGGAGTGTTGAACGTCTACTGACAGTGGCCACGAAAGCAAAGACCGAACCGAAGCCCCCTCAGGGTCGACCCTGGATAGACGTTCTTTGATACGTTCTCTCTGTCTCGTGTCTGTTCCCAGTTTCGCAGGCGATGAGTTACTTGCAAATTGACCGCGCGCGAATAGTGAAATCTGTGTGTCCCGCACACGCGTCGGTAACGACGATAACTGTTCGATCGTGTTGTTGTTGAACATTCGCTGCTGACGCTCGCATCAGCATTTTTGGGCAACTTTTTTTTCACTCGCAAACAGGTTGTATGCTTTTAGGAAGGTGAAAAAAGAGGTCTGTTAAAATTTCAACTCCAAATATAAATATTACATTGTAAGGTTCTATTCTCCATTTAAATAGCGTGGTGAAAAAAGGTTTTTACCGTTGGAATTTTATATCTCGACAACGGCGTGTTGTAGAGATTTGTCCGAGACATATTTTCATAGAGAATTCGATGCTCTACAGAAAGGGTCTCTTGCAACTTTTTGATAAGCATGGCCGTTCAACTGATATTCGAGTTCAAAGTTCGAAATGGGTGAAATGTCATCGTGTTTTCATTATTACAGGGAATTATTGCCTCTGTCGGAAAATATCAATCGATTTTGTTGTACACCATTAAATTAACTGTACACATTTTCTCATAGTTGTTTGGGCCTTAATTTATGCTTTTCAGAAAACTAGTTCTAGCTACTTATTATGAAATTCCTAAATTGGGCAGAAACAAATTAGAAAAATATATTCACATTAATTTGTATTTTTTCTGTCAATTTTGTAGTACCTATGTTACTAGATTTCGATAATATAGTGGTCTCCAGAATAAACGCGTTTTAACTAATTAAAAGACTAATTTAAAAACTTGCAAAAAAAACTCTAAAGCACTACAAACGAGGGAATGAAGAAATAAAACAAAAACAAAAAAATTAATGCAACATAACCATTCGTCACATAACCCGTTGGTGTAAGAAAACACATGGAATAAGAATATAGAGCTTTCCTTGTGTATATAACAGTTTTATTGCAAGGTAATACGTTATATACCGGTTACGTAGCCAGCTTATAACGAATGGTACACGACATGTTCCTTCCACGTTATATACCAGTCATCTATCACAAAAATAACATTGTGACATTACCTGTAACTTGCATATTATATCACCGCAATAAAACATGTTCACTGGGTGCTGTTTTTTTTTTGTTTTAATCGGCAGTCATCGTCTACAGCGTTCCAATCCTTTTTCTGTCATAGATCGCATCCCCACACATCAACCAAATAAATTATTGGCGTTCGTACTTAAAACAGAATGAAATACTTGCCAAGGGAACACGGTAATGTTGCAGCAATGTTACCAGTAATATTACCTTGACGTTACATGTAAGTCAAAATTTCCTTCTCAGCAATATAACATGTTAAATAACGCGTTATGTAGCCTGTATATAACAGTTATATCTCAAGATAATGCGGTATATACCAGTTATGTATCACAAAAAGAACTGTAACCTGTGAATTCCATGTTATATCGCCGCAATAAAACGTGTTCACTGGGTGCTGTTTTTTTTTGTTTTAATCGGCGGTCATCGTCTACAGCGTCCCATTCCTCTCTCTGTCATAGATCCCATCCCCACGCACTCCCAATGCATTCGTTATTTTTTATTCAACAACCAAAATATTCCCTAGAAATAATTTACACGGCAGAACAACGTTTGCCGCGTCAGCTAGTATCTCAGTATCAGGCGATGATCGTGTCGGTGAATTGCGACGACTTTACCGAAATTTCCAACGATGCATTTGGTTTATTCTTGTAAAATGGGATCCAACGATTAGTAGTCTTTCGCCTGCGGGAAAACGAGTGCGAGGCCAAATGTGAGAATTTGAAAGCCGATAAGACGAAATATTTCCCGAGCGAACGAGTGAGTTGAAATCGTGGTAACAGGAAGATGAAATGTGGGCGAGCTTGCAATTTTCGACGCGCAAAATTTGGATAAAATTGAAAATGCAATTAAAGGTTCGCGGAATGTAAATATGGGTTTAATTACGTTTTGGACATCGCTAATTAATTAATTCAATCACTGAATTCGGTTTCCCGCGGTGTCGCGCGATTAAGAACAATCGGCATGTAAATTGTATAATTCGCAATAGCTAAATATTGGCCAGACTACTTTCCGTGATAAATGTTAAATGCTACAGGTTACGACAGTTGTGATAAAGTCAAATCAGTAGGTCAGTGTCGTTGTTCGTGGCAGGCAACGAGGCAAATTTATCACTTCGTTTATCGCACTTTCCGCGATAAGCGACTTGATTCCATGTAGAATGACGAGAAACGAGATCCTAACGATGGTAATTATAATTCCACGGAAAGAGAAGTACTTTTGGATTGAGGAGATCAAGGTGGTATAGTCCCTACCAAAAGCTTGGAATATTATGGTGTGAAAATGTTTTGTATTGACCGATTAAAAGTGATTATTACGATATAGAACTCCTTACTGAAGAATCTCGTCGTATAAATTGCTTATTTGATATCATCAATTAACTTCAGACGAATGGATTAACTTTTGGATATTTTGTCCAATTTGAAGAATCAGAAAAATCGAAATAAAGAGATTAATTATATTTCTCCATTTTTCACAAATTATCAAAGCAAATGATGTAAAGAAATAAAGGAATGAAACAAAATCCTAGTTTAAAAGAATGTAACTAATTAAAAATCATAAAACATAAATCATTCGAAAGTACCTCTAATAATTGTTAGTTGTCATTAAGTTTTAGCTTTCGCATGCAGTTCGATTTTCTTTAAAAATAATAATTAATAAATAATAAACAAAAATGTACCATTTTCATATCAAATTGACGTCTATTCTGTGAGACTACACGTATTCTAAATTTCGATGCATGCAGGGTGTTCCAAAAGTGGGGAAGCCCCTGAATAACTTTTAAGGAATGAGATTTTTTGAAAAATGATAGATTCAAAAGTTCTAGGATTTTTCCTTTGCTGACCTTGAATTTTTCCTTGCCTATGACTTTCAAGGTCAAATCAAGCTTAACTTTAATTTTTTAAGTAAAAATCCCAATTTTTTATTGAATATTCGTATTTTCTAGACAAAAATACGTATGTTTTGTTGCAAACACTTTTCTTGATGACGCTTTGTTCGCTCGCTAGAGGGTGCTAAGTGTTAAATCCTTGGGTGCAATATCTTCAAAGTTATGCAAGATATCAAAAAATCTTTCGCACGAAAATTGTAAGGTTTCCTTTGTTGACCTTGAGTTTGCCTCGTACTAGGTTATGGATTAAGATAGACCCACGTCCCTTCAGGGCACATTTGTTACATCATTTGGGAGTACTGAAATATTTTTTCCACAATTTTTTGAATCTCGGTAAGGGCCATCCAGCGCATCAACAGAAAAGTGCAAAGTTTAGTGTTACCACGATTTTAGGTGAACGGAAATGGCCACGTGACGAAACTCAAATTTTTCTTGTACATTGGGTGCCCCTCTATTGACTGAACTTGAAAGATGCAACAACAACCAAAAATTAGCAAAATGGCGTCGAAAAAATGTAAAAAAACGAAAAATCGTAATTTATTTTTGGTCAACGCTGGGGTCAACTCGTGCCATGTGTGCACTGCGAAACAGGTAGGCCTTCGTGCAACAGAATCTACGTACATCCACCGCCCATCGCGAGACTACGTTGTGCCTCCAATGATGAAATGCATCAAACAGTCTGAAAATTATTAACAATCTATAAATATTGTTAAATAAAAATCAGCAGTGTATACGTAACTTGGCAAGTAGGTATTTTCAGCGATACATCCCGCGAGTTAAGGATTCTATTTGTATTATTCAGCTTGGTTAATATTCTCGACTGCACAGCGTGTCTGGAAAGCTTTCTAAAACCTGTTGCAGAAACTGGTTACTTCCGTTTTTTTTTACATCCGTGCTTCGAGACGAGTTTCTTTTTTATGTTCTGGCTTTTCCATAAGCGGTTGTTTAAAAATCCTATTTCATGGAGCGCGCCTTGCTGACAGAGTAAAGACTTTGTTACCTTGAAAAAACTATCAGAAATGTGCTATTTTTCGAAAGATGAAATAAAAATTCCAACATAATTGCACTCTTGTCTTGGACGGCGGAATCAAAACTTAATGATTATAAACTAAAAAGGATTTAAAACTGAAAACGTTTGTTTATAAGCTGCGCAGTTCAACACTTTTGTTATGTTATAGATATATGTACATCATATGTATATATTGGGGCGTGTCATTTTTGACCAACTGTTTTTCACTCCCAAACAGGCTGTATACTTTCGGGAAGGTAGAAAACGAAGTCTGTTAAGATTTGAGCTCTCAATATTAATATTAAGAGCTGCCCCGTTGGAATTTTCTATTTCCCATTTAATTAACATGACAACATATCAACCATTTTACAGTTGCATCGTTTTTCCAACCGTGAAAAACACCTGCTTGGTATTGACGAGACGAAAATGTGACGGTCTGGTGGAAAAAAACAGAACACGCATCGATGGTTTTCCGCGGGAAATTTGAATCACGGTGAATGTGCCGAGTCATCTACAATCGTGATACATTCTGGCGAACATGCGTTTGAAAGTAACGTATGCGAACTTTATAACGGTCGTACGTTCGCTTTGGTAAGAAGGCAGCGATAACGAGTGCGAGCAGTTACATCCTGACCCGTGGGAATCCCAGTCGCGCTTTGATGGGTTGTTTAAATGGTACCCGAGGCTCGTACTGTAACAATACTCGGAAACACATCGAGACCTGTCGATTTCTTCGTATCGCAAATGCACTCTTGCTCCCATCTATATATCACATGTGAAGACATTGCCATGGAAAAAAACTATTGAAAACTACTCACAAACTACTGACAAAAGTGTCAGAAGACTATTCAGAGAACATCGAGAAAGTAATGGGAATAGTGCTGTCAATAGTCTCCGCGAGTAGTGCTGTTCAGTAGTTTGGCACGAGTAGTGCTGCTCAATAGTCTCCACCAGTAGTACTACCACTAGTTTCCACCAGTAGTACTACCCAATACCGTGCATATCTTCAATAGTTAAAGACAATAATCAGTAGTTTCCACGATAGTGATTTAATGTGATACCTGTTCACTACTGAAAGGATCACTGGAATCCATAGCGAACGTTTACAGTAATTCAAATTGAGTCAATAGTTTTATTCTTCACTACTAAAAGGATCACTGGAATCAATAGTGAACGTCTTCAGTATTTTACTGTTAACATTTCAATTGAAATTGTTTGGCATTTTGAGAGAAACAAACAATAAATATTGAATTTCAAGAAGAAAGCGCGATAGATCCACTGGAAAAAACGAGAAAAGCGGAAATATGTGGTCATTGTAGTATGATTTAACTTTTCATTCGTCTAGGAACTTTATCATTATTTCATCGGAATGACAAATGACGTTGATGTTCTAGCCGATGTGCAAGTGCATAATACACTGCACGCGGGAAGTCCCTTCGATGGCAAAGTCAGGTTGACTCACGATCAGCTTCAACTGTTTCCGGGAAACGCGTGCTGGCCTCAATGTAGTACGCCGGACCCGATAGCTCGTTGAAGGACACGCTTGATAATTTCATAGGACGTTGGTATTTCAGAAACAGAATGATTGACAAGCTGTCGGTAATGTAATGTAGTATTCACGGTTTTATTCATAAGCGTTTCCTGTATAACACAATTAGAATAAATTATAGCTTCAAAAAACTACTGCTACTACTTTAATCATTTAACTCACCTGACATAGTTTAGGTTAAGAAGCATTGAGATCCGTTTGGAAAAAAACTATTGAGACATTCAGTAGTTCTTCGAAAATTCTAATAGTTCAAGTGGATATTCAATAGTTTGGGCAGTAGCGCCTATGGAGTAACTATTGGACCTGTGCAGTCATTAGGAACTACTGAATTAGAACTACTGAAAACGTTTACTATTGATTCCAGTGATCCTTTCAGTAGTGAACAGGTATCATTAAATCACTATCGTGGAAACTATTGATTGTTGTCTTTAACTATTGAAGTTATTCACTATATTGGGTAGTATTACTGGTGAAAACTAGTGCTAGTACTACTGGTGGAGACTATTGAGCAGCACTACTCGTGGAAACTGCTGAGCAGTACTGCTCGCAGGAACTATTAACAGCACTCCTGGTGGAACTGTTGTACAAGACACGGTCCGACCCAGTAGTTTTACCAGTAGTGAGCTTCAAAGTGCTGTGACTAATATTTTTCCATAACTTGAAAGAGAAATCTTGGTTCATCGAAATCGATGAGTTCAGGTTCCGTAGGTTTAGTTGTGAGTCAGAACTCCTAAAGTCGTACTTTGAGGCCTGATATATCGAAAACTGTGCATAGCTGGATTTTCGGCTTATTGGAACTTTTGATCAGCATGCTGAAAACTGTCTGTCTGCAAAATTTCAGCCCGGCTTTAATGGTCTAATACGATAGATATTTTAAACATTAGTAGTATTTTATAGTAATGAAAGCAGTCTTGAGAACACAAGTTCGATAGAGCTGCTGTCACGAAAGCAGAGAAAGTGTGACCGTAAAGAGATTCGAGTTGTTTGTCTAGATACGAACATTGCTCGAGCGAAACATTACTCCTTCCGATTACGAATACGGAAATATCGCAATAAATAGTTATATTACGGTTAGATAGATGATTATTTTTTTATTAATTTGAATAAACATTTGTATCGCTTTCATCATAGCGTAACGAATGTGAGATCGTAAATAATAAGTGTATCACAGTTTTTCAGTCACTGACCCAAAAAGATCGTCATTGACACATGTGCAACTTCTCGGGAACGACAATGAAGCTTACACAAGTCTGTCACGGCTAAGTACACAGATTCGTCACAAACTTATGAGAATATAAGAAAATATTATTGGATAACGCTTTTGGACGTTTCAGCCGACATCGTCACTACGACACAATCTAAACATGACATTTTCTGCAGCATGTAGTTTTAAAGATGGTCCACATAATAAATAAAATGTACACAGAGTATACAGGGTGTGAGAAAAGTCTGGAAACTGTCAAATATCTCGAAAACGAAATGTTTCTGAAAAAAATGTTCCGAACCAAAGTTGTAGGGTTCTGTAGGTTCTTTTCAATGAGCATGTCCGTTTGACCTCGAGTACAGGCGCCAAGGCAAGATCGAGACCAACATGATTTTTTTAAATAAAATACCCCATTTTTTATGGCACAGTATTAAATATGGCAACGAGACGTTTCTGAAACACTACTTATTAACCTATTTCTGTAGAGGATTGCCTGAGTTACGAGCTTTAGAACTTACGGTGCCGCCAGCACTAGTGTTATCCAAGATGCACCGCGCGGAGGTTACATGTTCGGCACTAATGCAGACGGCATGCCGCGGCACCGTAAGCTCTAAAGCTCGTAACTCAGACAATTCTCAACAGAAATAGGTTATCAAGTAGTGTTTTGAAAACGTCTCGCCGCCATCTTTGATACTGTGTCATAAAAATTGGGGTATTCTATTTAAAAAAATCATGTTGGTGTTGATCTCGCCTTAACACCTCTACTCAAGGTCAAACGGACATGATGATTGAATAGAACTTTTGAAACCCTACAACATTGGTTCAGAGTAAATTTCTGAAAAACGTTTCGTTCGATACAGCTATTTTCACGAATTTGTTCTCACGTTGCTGTAACAGCTATTAATATAAAAGTTGTTGGGCTCAATGAATACACTGTTAAAATATATTTAAAACACAGTTTTTGTTTATTTTAGTACATATTTATTTACAAGAAAGGCGGACCTAGGCAACTCTTCAAAAAGTACGAATGTGACTCACGTTGTCGATTGTTCTGCAACAAATCATCCAAAACATAATAATCGAACGTTATTAGATAAAGTACAGCTGTGGCTTCGGCTCGAACTAGAATCATTATTATTTATGCATAATTAACAAAATGCTGGATCTTTTTAAAAAAAGGGATTTGTTTCAGTAATTTTTGTAATAAATAATACAGTAAAAATTTAGACTTTTTACGATCTTAGTGCGGAACGAAGACACAGGTTGTATAATTTAGTGCTCAAAAATGAAATTTACATTTATAGCATTTATTTCAAAAAATACTTTAGTTTCAAGAAAACAGGGTAGACGACTTATTTTTGAGAAAATTACGAGAACAGTGGAGGATTTGAAAATTGTTTCTTTCTGCTACTGCAAGTAAAACTTATAGATTTCTACAAACATTTTTTTCTGCTACGATTTCGGCGACTTTTCACTCTTTTACTTAGGTATGGCTATGATAAGTATACCTATGAGAAAAAAAAAACGGCAATAACCATTCAAGACATGCGTGCCCTTATGGTGCCCCTCACTTGCTACGATACTGAACGATAAAGCCACCTTAATCACCTCTCCTCGAAATTATCTTTCCTCGTTTCGTATCCGTAGAGCGAGGTCTTCGTGGAGCTCGAAAGACGTTAGTCTTTCATTTGATCAAGGATCCAGTCCACGTAGTGTGCCACGCTGGTATAAACTCCGGGAAAAGTGCTGTAGGTACAATTTTGTGCGCCGAAACTAACCACGCCGAATTGTACGTATCTTGTTTGCGATTTGTAGTAAGTTGTCGGTAATTGAAGTGGCCCCCCGCTGTCTCCGGAACAAGATTCTGTCCCGATCACACCACCAGCGCATATCTGCCTGTGAGAAACTGTCATGCGTTGTGTCTTCAAATTCTCGTACACCCTGGCACAAGCTTCGAGTGGGATGATCGGTATTTTGATCTTCAACAGGACTTGGCTCGTGTAGCCAGTTTCCGTCAAGCCCCATCCGGTGATTATCACCTTCCCCTACGACAAAGAAACATGGAAGGTTGTAGGCTCCTTAAAGTGATATTCAACGATAGTGGGGTTTGGGTAACCCTTGAGTAGGGTCCTAGGGTTAAAATGACCCCACGATAAGTTGAAAGATTGGCTAGAGCGCTTTGCTGGAAGCTATTACCTTCGTTAGTGGTGTCTTTGCTGCAGTGCCGATGGGCAAGCATATTGGTCGCACAGATTGAGAGCTCATATCTGCATCCCCGTTCATTCTGATCAGGGCGATGTCGTTCTCCAGCTTCGTCCCATTATATTGAGGATGAAAATGGACAGCCTCGATAGCGAAGTCTTGGTATCGGGCGGCACAAAGGTCCTCGCCTCCCTCTTCATCGTTTTTCTGGCAATCTATCTCCTTGCTCAGATCGTGTTCACCTATGCGCACTCCGTTTAGCCGCAGTCCAGATAATCCGGTTACGCAATGAGCCGCTGTCAATACGTATCTCTTGTTGATCAGGGTGCCACCACAACGGAAATCCAGGACACCCTTCCTTCCTACTTCGTATCTGATCAGTGCCATCCAAGGGAATTCGAACAGCTGAGTCCTATTACCACCAACGATTTTGCCCTGCGTTATTGGACCGCAATTCTCATGATCGAGGAGACGTGAATTCACGTGGCTGGTTACGTCAGCAATTTCATCCTTCGACATCACCTTTGGCTCTAACTTCGGATCCGATCCTCCTTCCTACGCAGTATTTCAATCTGGTTACTCATCCGCAATATTCTCAAATGCTGTTTGAACGGAAAATATCACACAGTTTAGACGAAAAAATCTTTCATTGCTCGCAACACCCTCGGAATGCTGAGACTAAATGTGAATTTTGCAATGATGTGAATAATTTTTTATCCCCATGATTTCTTCCAACCTCTTGCTGGCCACCGTTCCCTAGTGGGAACAAGCATCACACCACGCCACGCCACGCCACACTACACCACACCACACCACGCCACGCCACACCACACCACACCACATCACACCACACCGCAGTAAACCACACCACACCACACCACATCACACCACACCGCACTAAACCACACCACATCACACTACATCACACCACACTACATCACACTACACTACACTACACTACACTACACTACACTACACTACACTACACTACACTACACTACACTACATCACACCACACCACACCACATCACACTACACTACGCTACACCACACTACACCATACCACACCACTCACAACACACCACACCACACCAATGATACGTATCGTCTAAATCTAATTCGCGCAAGATTTTTTTTGGTCTTTCGTCATCTTGTGGGGTTCCCGGACCGCGGCTCCGTCGGTCCAGTCTTTAATCGGACCCTGTACATAGGAAATAGTAGGTTTGTACCGAGTACTTTTTTGTGAGCCTGTGTATTTATTGCCATGGGTTTGCACGATAACTGTATCGCTGTCATTGCTGTATAACAATACCCTAAGGCGGTATAGCCTAAATATAACACTGCAGCTTATAAGCCGTATAAGTCGTATCCAACGGTTGGAAGACGCTTCAAACCCGCATTACTCGATACTCCGTTGCTATTGTCGAGTGTTTTCTATTCCTGCAATATCACGATTAATCTCTGTATTTTATCAAAACGCGATATACCGCGATGCAACAATGATATCACCCATCCGCTTCCACAAATATTCGTGTCAAGTGTTTTCGTTGTCGACTGGTTGTCATTAACTTTTTTTGGCAGCTCGAGAATAACATCTCAGGTTTGTTTCTCTGAAAATTTTGTATTTCTTCTTCCTGGACTACGTACCATTTTAATCGCCCAATATCATTCAAAAGGTATGCAGGTAGCGGGTTTGTGCTCCGTAACGAGATGCGAATAGTGCCAATGATATTGCTATGCTACGTGCACAGTATTACCATAACAGCATTAGGGTAACCCACAAAAACGAATATTTTTTTTTCGTGTCCCCCACGAAGATGTATTCGAAGATATAAATCGAGCTTACCGTGACAGATGGACAGCAAACTTTCGGTGTATCATTTTCGAAGCCGCACCTCAAGTCTCTAAGGATGTCCAACGCCTCGGGCGTCAAAGGATGCTTGTTGAGGATTTTTTCCAGGGGTTGGCAATCGTTGACTCTGATACATTGACCAGAACCATGCGATGAGGACGTGCATGGTTCTTCCGATGGATAAAATATGTCATCTGCATCGGAAATTTTCGAAATTCAGGTTAAACATCCTAGCAAAAAACTCGTTGACGAAAACGAGTAGTGCAGAATGATGAAGAATACTAAACACGTTTGATGCGGAATGTTTGGGACTGCGAGAACCAATCGAATTGAAGTTTTTTTCACCGAGCCAAAAAGAGAAATAGAAATAATTGAAGCTTTCACGCGGCAAGATTGTATCTGAAGTAGCGTTGCTACGGCCTTTGATCAGACAAAAAAGGCAAATTAAACAAGTTCCATGTGTCTTATTAAAATCGTCCACGCGGAAGAGAATTAACCGGCCTTGAAGTATCAGGCGCTCAAAAATTGTGCGCATACGATTTTACAACAATATATATATATATATATATATATATATATATATATATATATATATACACATGTATATATCAGTTAATTAATTGATATTAATAATATATTCTATAATAATTATATTATTATTCTATTATATAATATTCAGGAATGGTGATGAAAAATCTCGTGGGACACTAGTATGATGCTGATGGGTACCATGACTCTATCTATGTATGGCGAAATAACTTACATCCTTTCGATCCTCGTAAAGTGAGAAGACCAATGATTGGCAGATAGAGGATCATCATTTCTGGAAAGCATAACGTTTGCAACTGAGTTTATTTCTTGCAAATCCCCGATACTCTCCAGCACGATAACCGGAAATTGAAATCATACACCGGTACCACTGTATACGACTCGTCGCATAGAATCATCAATTCCTGCACACAGCTCAAGACGCATCGCGATAAGAAATAATTATGCAAAACGTTCACGTAGACGCGTAAATCGCAATATTGCGCGTAAACCGGAAGTATCTCCCGGATACTTTCAAATGTCTGAATGTTCTCGTAAATCCGCATCACCAACTAAACAAAATCGTTGGCGTAATTACAACAGACTTACTCGGGTGGAATGGCCTCGTTATGCTGCCATTTAAAAGTTCTTGACTCGTGTCTTGGTCGCTGATGCGTCTTGGGCCTGAAGCAAAACGGTTACACTTTTAGTGGAAATCGTTAACGAGATCTTGCACTGTGTTTCGGATACTAAGTCGCCTGTTTTTGAGAATTTTCCATGGATATACGATGTATATTTATACCCTTAATAACTTTGGAAGCACCCATTCGCGGGTAGAATGGTAGATCAACACAAATCCGACAAATCGTTCGGAATGAAATGTGACTTTTTATTTGGGTATTCAGTAGATACTGCGTTGAGCATAACCCAGAAACGACGACGTAGACGTTGAAGAACCCAAGTTGGCCTTAGAATCTGGTTGGCCACAGCGTTGTGAAGAAAAGTGTTTATCACAAAACATGCGCATTTTTGTCTGAAGAATACGAATATCTAATAAAAAATAGGGGTCTCTATTAAAAAAATTGAAGTTGACCTTGAAGGTCATGGGCAAAGACGAATTCAAGGTCAGCGCAGGATAGCGCCGAGGAAAAATCCTACAGCTTTTGTACGTATCTTTTTAGCCGCAAATAGGCTCTTCCCAAGTTATACTTTTTCCTCGTCCTGTATGTGTATGTTATAGACACACTACAGCCAGAGGAGACAAGCCAACCTGATGCACGTTGGCATGGAAGAAAGATTGAGCAGTCTTTCTTTAACGGCGGCTGCGCTATATGCTATATTGAAAGCACAAATAACACAATTCACAGGCTTTTAATGTTTCTGACATTTCCTCGCGTTTTGTTTCGAAGCAGCATGACGTAAACAGTGCACTGCGCACGCGCTACGCACAAAGACGGAGAAACCTGTCGGATGGTTTGTCACCTCTATCTGTAGTATCTTTCTGGTATTCGGAGGCCGCGGCTTTCTACGTTTGTACAATGTGAGATGTTAGTGGATTCGCGAAATGCGTGTCCGCAAACAAAAACGTTCTACCACGTGAAATCAACTAACAATCAATGAAATGACTATCTGTCGCTAGTATCCCCACTGGGCTCTGGGCGTTGTACAGACCACACAAACCTAGTATCGAGGTGATGCCCTCGAGCAGATGTATAGAGCTATAGCACGCAATGATTTTCAAATGGAAGAATACAACGGTTTCACTATAGGAGTTTCAACGGGGCATCAGCATCAACAGTTCTTCGATGAGCAGATGAATCAGAGATTGTGGACGGATTTTCGAAAGATCATAACGAAGTCGAGTCGTTGATGCGTAAGCATGATTGGAATTTTGGCGATAATATCCCCGCGGTGATGGAGAAAGTTTAAACAAATTTAGACAAATGAACAAATTTGAATAAATAAGTAAATTCGAATAAATGAATAAATTTAAATAAATTTGAAAATCGGAAATTTGATTTTAGGATGATTTTTTTCAAATTCGACGATGCTGCATGCAGCTACAATCTTTGATTCGTTCGCTGTACGAAGGAATTTCGATACCGCTGTCTCGTTGGAAACTCTGGCGTGGAACTGCGGAATCCACGTTTTCCCATAAAATTTCCCAAGAAATGCATCGCGTGCTGTGGTTTTGCATTTCCTGAAAAAGACAACACCTTAGTTCATCTCACGATGAGAAACAGCACTTCCACAAATTTCTTGCAACTCGTCGATGCCGCCGTATCGCGTATCAACAATAACATCGAGTCCTCCCTCACGCCTCTGCCACATCGAACGCCTCGAGCAAAATACGGATCATCCGTGTGATTTGTAATACTTGTCTAACCAGTTGAATTCTTCGTCGAACTATTCGATTTCACGGTAACCAACTGTCTGCCAAGCATTTCGTGTCGCCCGTCGCTCGTCGGAATAATTCCCACTAATCAAACATTCCCACCACGGCGCGACGTGCGCACATAGCTTATGCGTATAATATACACCATGGCTGTACGATAGCATGCACAAATTGATGTGTACAGTCGAAATATCTTGCCAAAATTCCGCTCACCTTTTTTGTTCACTGGTAGTGTAAATTCAAAATGGCGACCAAATCGTACAGTTGCGTATATTCGCCATTTTGAATTTTATGAAAAAAATGGTTTTTCCGGAATATCTCGGCCATTTCGAATTTTAACGAAAAGTTTTAATAACCAAATTTGTAGAAAATTTAATTTTCTACAACTTTGTTTTCTACAACTTTTCTCCTAAGATCGATATTACAGCAACGGCGAAGAAAAAGAGAACCGTCCAAATACTTTATAGTGGAACACTACCTATGTAACGTGAAATTCCGATTATTTTTGTTGAAAAAATATCGATCTTAGAAGAAAGTTGTAGAGAACAAAGTTGGAGAAAATTAAATTTTATACCTGATCGTGCGATCTTTATAATGACTATTTTTCCGATTTTTCAAACTTTGGAAAATTCTGTTTACTCTGTTAATCATTAGAAAACCAATTTTTATCGCTCCGTATTCTTGTGTTAGATATTCTCAATTGATTTTCACACTTTCTCGTGGTAGTAAGCATTCAGAATTGTAAATAAAAAATTATAGGCAATGTGAAAGTGTAAAAATAAAATACGCAATAACAAAAAAATGTCAAATGGATAGTAGTTTGTGAGAATAATTTTAAAAAAAGTCAAAATATGCAATCACGTTAAAAAAACAGATTTATAATTAAAAAATCACGTATCAACATATTCTTAACAAATTTAGAGTATTTGGAGTATTTACATGTAATTGTAACAATTAGTCCATTTTGCAATAGTTGATCCACACTATACAATAACAAAAATTCCCTCCAATTTAACACAGAAATTTGTGCTGACAACTTTTTTTACACAAAATTAGTGTTACTTCAACACATAGTGTGTAGTGGCACAGTAACACAGCTGTAAGTTGTAAGTAACACAAACCAATGTTAGAGTAAACATAGGAAAAGTGTTACCTTAGTATCAAATAACATTCATGTGTGTTGAATAACCGACTTGATCGAACAACACTAACGAGTGTGTTGAATCGTCACACTAAAATGTTGAATATTCTACACAAAAAGGGTTACACCTCGCACAATGACGGAAATTTTTTTACCGTGTAGGGAACAGAGAAATAATCTAGTATGGCAATATTTTGAACATTATCATCTATCGATCGCACATATCAACGTTTATTCGTACTCAGCTGAGAATACAAAGTTTACAAGTTATTTCGAGTATTTCCAGCAAATTGCTAATGATGGGTGAGCAGTAGTGTTTTCGTTGTGCACTTGAGAAGTCAAGTTAGTGTAAATATTAGGCGACAATACATTCACGATGAGTTCCGGTGAAATATTTTTTGACTGGAAATCGGGATGTTGAAAATGTTGATGGATCTGTTACATGAGAAGTATCATTCATTTTTCTCAATTTATATGCTGAATATCAAAGCTCACAATCGCCTCCGTTGGGAAGTGATTCATACGATCGAAGTACACATGTCCCTTTAGACCATGATTCTCCAAGTACAATGAGATACTTATTCATTTTTACAAATATTTTCTTGGCAATAGTTAATAAAATCCAAGATATTCAATTTTGTTGGGACTAACACATTTTTTTCCAGTGTACACCTGGCAGCAGCCCCCTGGCCAGCCCCTAGCTCTCACGCTGAGTGTGAAACACTTCACGTTTGTGATTCGAAATCGAGATCGGCAACTTTAATCTTTCATGGTATCTAGAATCCAAGACATGTAGTACGCTACTCTGGTATAAACTGCTGGTAAGCTTCCGTCACCACAGTTCTCTGGGCCATAGCTGACCACGCCATATTGTATGGATCTGGGCTGCATGTTGAAGTATATCCCCGGCGATTGCAGTGGTCCTCCGCTGTCACCCGAGCATGAGTCGATTCCTGGAGTACCACCAGCGCACAGTTGCGAGGGCAAAATTTCAATCGCTTGAGGACTCGACTGCTGATTTTTCACCAACGGTTTCTGATTCGCGTATTCCGCTGCACACTGTTCGAAGGGCACGATGGGGAGTTTCACTTTTAAGAGCGCTTCGCTCCGATATCCAGTTTCGGTTGTACCCCATCCGGTGACTATTGCCTGCGGAGGGGAAAAAAATAAGGAAGAAAAACGTTGTCCACAATATTCTGCCACATTTTTAAGGCGATGGGACTAAGTCAATTAAGTCAATTCAGCAGTTACTCGGTGTGGTCACGTGAATGGCTATTATTCTGGTAAAGTTGGGGATGTACTTGTGCGAAGCTCATATTGTGAATTATATGAGACTACCCGTATGGAAAAAAACTATTGAGGCTCTCAGTAGCTCTTCGAAAATTCTAATAGTTTGAGTGGATATTCAATAATTGGGTCAGTAGTGCCTATGGAATAACTATCGGACCTGTGTCGTCATTAGGAACTACTGAAGAGGTTTATTAATAGTTCCAGTCATCTTCCAGTAATGATGAATAAAACTATTGACTTAATTTGAAATACTGAAGATGTTCACTATTGATTCCAGTGATCCATTCAGTAGTGAAGAATAATAATATTGCGCCAATTTGAATTACTGTAAACGTTCGCTATTGATTCCAGTAATCCTTTCATTAGTGAACAGGTATCATTTAATCACTATCGTGGAAACTATTGAAGATATTCACTTTATTGGGTAGTAATAGTGATGGAAACTAGTGGTAGTACTACTGGTAGAGACACTACTGAGCAGCACTACTGGTGGAACTATTGAGAAGTCACGGTTCAGCCCAACAGTTTCACCAGTAGTGGGGTCCAATTTACTACTGAGAAAGTCCTATGCTAGTGATCAATAGTTCTTTAATAGTTTTTAATAGTTCTTAATAGTTCTCAATCGTTTTTTTCCGTAGTTTCTCATTAGTTTCTCGATATTCTCGCAATAGTTTTCTGACACTTTTTTCGGTAGTTTTGTGAGTATTCCTCAATAGTTGTTTTCGGGACGGCATAACAAAATTCAACATATTTCTGAATGCGTTGAGAAGTATTTCGTGAAAAGAATAAGATGGGATTCTTCCAACGGTTCGAAAAATATGAGCATTTTGTTTATTCAACTTGAAAACAACAATGAACTCAATCATGTTTATAGCTCTCGATTTCTTCATCTTCATAAAAGTGGAGAGTGCAACGTCATTTGAAAAAAAAATCATTTTTTGTTGGGGGTCCGTTGTGCCCTGGATTTTTGTTGTTGAATTATCGCAAACCGATTCTAAATTTGTTCAAGATAGACCAAAACAACTTGTACTCAGTGGTCAAAAGCCACAAAAAATAATTTAAAGACTTAAGGGGTCCGTCGTGCCCCGGTCTACCCCACAAAAGATCGAGAGACTCTAATGACGTTTGCGGGATTAATTATTCGGATAATCGAGGTTCTACTAGTATATTCGTTTGACACAAATTTACCTTCGATATTCGTGCGGTCGCTGCTATTCCGATGGGCAAACATACGGGACGTACGGATTGCGAGTTAATATCAGCCTCGCCACTTATTCTTATCAAAGCGATGTCGTGCTGCAACTTTCGCGGGTCGTATTGCGGATGATAATCCACAGTCTCGATGGAATAGTCCTGATATTGGTCCGCGCAAATGTCTGCGCCACCCTCATCGTCGCTTTTCATGCAATCTATTTCAGTCCTGAGATCGTGTTCTCCAAGACGTACACCCTGCAAGCGCAATCCGGACAGTCCTGTGACGCAGTGGGCTGCAGTCAGTACGTATCTCCTGCTGATCAGACTCCCGCCACACCGGAAACCAAGGGTTCGCTTCTTCCCAATTTCGTACCTGATCAACGCCATCCAAGGGAATTCGAACAACTTCGTTCTGTTACCCCCAATAATTTTACCCTCGCTGATTGGGCCACAACTTTTATGATCCAAAAGTCGGAAATTCGCATGCTTCGTCACATCGGATACCACAGTCATGGGCGTCGTTTCCGGTGTTAAAGTCGAGGGCGTTACCTGCGCACCAATTAGTTGGAAATCATTATTTATTTTATCCATTTGCAGTGGAATTGTTGTTCGGAGTGGAGATAAATCCGATATGACGATGCTGACAGCACGGACAAAAATCAAGACCCAGAGGGAAGAACCCTTTGTATGAAGGATCTGTACACCTGCTAACCATACACTGCATCGGAAAAGTATGGACACCCCTGAATAACTCGCTAGGAAAGCATCTTGCAAGATAATGTGTCATACAAACGTTGTAGCATTCTTCTCGAGCTATCCACTGACGACCTTGGACGTGACCTTGACTTTGACCTTGATCAATTTCCGATGGGAATAAAATTCACGTGATAATACACACGATTCAAGTAATTGCACGTACCGTTGTCATTGGGCAACAAATTTTCGGCGACGAATCTTCGAAGCCACAGTGCAAATCTCGTAGAATGTCGAAGGCTTCCGGTGTCAACGGATGGTTTCCCAGGATACCTGCCAATGACTGGCACTCATGGATTTTGACGCAATTTCCATGACCCCTGGATGACGTGGAGCATTGTTCCTCCGAGGGAAACACCACATCATCTGATCCTCAATGGAAGAATTAGTCCAGTAAATAGGTATCAAAAATGGGGTGTATTTTGCAGAAACTAGTAAACATGGGAATCTTTCAGGATTGATAGACGAGTGTCTCCTGAGTGCAAACCTCCATTAGCAATCTCTTCTAGTTATCAGAATGGCCATCATGTTGGGAAACGCGTTTCATTATACAGGGTGCATCACCTCATGTGTCCAGAATGGGAGGGACCTAATCGACTTAACAAGCACATCAAATCGTTGGTGACATTTTTTTTGTTGCATCTTCTATTTTCGTGAAAATTTCGGTCTACGAAAATCTTATGCTCGTTGACTGGCTATAGGGGCGGGACCTTATCCCCCCCCCCCCCCTGTCAAGCCTGAAAGATTCCCATGTTTACTGTTTTCGCACATTGGATTTAACGTTTTACTGGGATGAATATGAAGATTATCAATATGTATTGTTACACAGCCAGACAAAAAAAAACTTCGTTTTCGACTCCGGGGGTCAGACTATGTTCAGTGTACAATTTTGGGGTTGCTGAATGCGAATCCGAGATCAGGGTCTTGGTATAACCTGAAAAACGACATAACCTAGACTATTTAACACTGTGGCGTTTTGACTCAGGCCATAAAGTGAAACAACCAATTAGTTGAACCCCATAAACACCATGAATCCTAAAACCCGTTGCCTCGTAACCCTATAACCCCATAAGCCCATAACCCAAAACCCCGTAGCTTCTAAAAGCGGGGTGTCGAAGCGATTAAAAACTAAAACGTCTCGACTGAAACCGTGAGATGAAAAACCAATCAGTCAAACCCTATCACCCCATAACTCCTCAATCCCATAATGCCATAACCTTACACCCTGCAATCAAGATTTCTCGCTCTCTTCGGGTGGTATTTGTAGTTGTGTTTCAGAAAATGTGTATTGGAATCTCAGATTCCGTTTTTCGATTATACAAGTTTTTTGAAAAATTTTGCTCGAAAAGATAGCTTAAGTTTAGGTATACGACTTTTACGGAAATGCATGAAGTTCGTTCATTCCATTCGTGCCAGCAGCCAGGGCATCTCCTTGCGGTGACGCCGGGCAACTCTAATGCTGCTCGTCCCACGTTGGTTTTATTATGGAGTTAATCGGATTATGGAGTTAAGCTGATTAGTTTTTTATTCGACGATTTCAATCAAAATGTTCTAGTGTTTCATTGCTCAATTTACGGTTTTTCTTAGGTTATGGGGTCATTAGGTTGTAGGGCCACGAGATAATAGGTTTAAGGATTTATGGGGTTTTGGGGGCCAACTTTGTTTTTTTTCCACTTTACGCCTCGAGTGAAAACGTTACAGCGTTTAATAGCTGACAATTAGATTATTGTTTTTTTTTGAGGTTATGCCGGGACCATGACGAGCTGGGGTCCTTCTTCTTCTTCTTCTTCTTCCTCTTTTCTTTGAGTGGTCATATTCCCTTTGTTCATAGAACGGGTTGAGTATCAAGTATTATCTTTTTGTTATCTGGAGTGTGTGTTTGTAAGTGTGCTAGTGTGTGCGTGTCCTATGGTTATCGACGAAGAGGTTACGCCTCTTCCCTTCGATGGGGCCTCAACTTTAAGGTGGGATCCGAACCACCAGATCCGCAGAATAAGCACATGCAAATTTTTCTGTCGAAAAATTTCAGAGGTACTTGGCCGGGATTCGAACCCACGCCCACCGTGGTGGTGAGCCGTGCGTTCAGCCCCCGGTCCACTGCGGCTCCGACGTGCTGAGGTTCGTCCGACCTCACGATAAAAGTTACTCACGTCCTTCCAATCCTCCCAAGGTGAAGAGACCGACAGTAGCCAGATACAGGATCATAACTTCTAGAAATGATAAGGTTTACTAAAATTATATCGTGAACGATGCGTCTTTCGATTTATATTATAATTAGGGATGTGCCGGATGGTGAATTTCCTGGATACTAAAATACATAGGAATACACGTGTCTCGCTACAAGATCCGCATACTTTTTTCGTTTTGCGCGGCTGTGTAATCTGACAAGTAACCCTACCCTGGTGTAAATCGCCACATCGGACCAAACGTTGCGAGATGATAAAATGTCAAAAATATTGGACACGTGTTTTTTTTAATATCGGTGGAGTGATGGAGTTTGAAATTTCACGTTCAACGATATCAGGCTATTGGGCGAGAGTAAAGCATTATTTTAGGCGCCACCCAGCAACAACGACGTACAATTTTGTTTTCATTTGAATAATATTTGATGTGTTAGCATGCTGCAACGTATGGTTCCATTTGGAAATCTACACCAGGATAGGGTTACTTGTGAGTTTCCATCGCAACCATTCTACTTTATATTACATTTCGAATCTCGAGTTTACTTTGAGCAGTTTGCATCATTTGATTTATTAATAACAATCTTTAATCAAAATTGTTAACTGCAATTAATTACGTAGGAAATAAATAATAAACCACTTCGAGTCTGACCCGGAGCCATCGAAGATGTCTCTTGTTTAGAGCCTCAGTTATGTTATAAAATCGTGTTTAAATAAATCCACACCTTGATTGATAAATAATAAAATTCCGATCTAAAGTATTCAAGTTTTGTAAGTTTAGCTTCAATGTACATGAAACATTTCAGTTCACAATATCCTTCCGCTACCGGATTTTGGCAATAAAAATTTCACGTTAAAATATCTTATTAATGAATTAAATAATGCAAATTGGTCGAAATAAATTCGAGATTCGCAATCAACGATACCGAAAATATAATCCCCGTATGGTTATGCATATAAATACTGAAATGTTCGTAACTTGTGAATGGGGCTAGGTAGAATTTTGATTTTGACGAATTTTTAATCTCCCAATATCCTAGAAACTTTTTTTGTTGACGGTTTTTGGTGACATTTTTGTCTGAATTTTCCTCACTTCCTAAACACCGTGAACTACAGCCAGAACTTGGTTTATCAGTTGCGTTTCAGTGAAATCGGTCCAGCCGAAATATTTGAACGCTACACACGCACACGCATACGCACACCCGCTAGCACACGCACACGCACACGCACACGCATACGCTCACGCACACGCACACGGATACGCTCACGCACATGCACACGCACACGCGCTAGTACACCCGCTAGCACACGCTCACGCACACACACACGCACACACACTAGTACACGCACTAGCACACGCACTAGCACACGCACTAGCACACGCACACGCACATGAACACGAACTAGTACACGCACTAGCACATGCACACGGATACGCACACGCACACGCTCACACACAGACGCACGCACACGCACTAGCGCACGCATCAGCACACGCACACGCCCATGAACGCGTACACGAACTAGTACACGTACTAGCACACGCTCACGCGCATCTATCGGTACTTTTCAGAAATTATTCAGATCCGTCACAGAAACGTATGAAACGTGGGGATATCGCGGTCTGAGGTTAGTTTGAGGTAGCGTACTTCTGAAGATGACACATTTGTAAGACACTTCGCTTTGTTCGTATCCAAAATCTTACGCATGGAAATTGGGAACTGGTATTTACAATTGTATTTCAAGTTTTATACACGCAACAACCACTTTGATGGGTGCGAATAGGTCGGAAGTAGAGGGAGCAATGTCCTGACGTTCCCGTACAAGCTTCTCCAATCGTTTATCAACGTGACGCACGGAGATTTTTAAAGCTAGATAAAGAGACTTGTCAAACTGCATAAGATACGCGTAAATCTGTGGAGAATTATCCGCTTAGCTACCAGAGGTTTTTTCAAACTATGCGATGATACTTGTGAAAATAATACGAGTGCCGGCCTTCGGAAGGAAAAAGTTACGCGACGTCAATAGGTAGAGACAACGCGCGACGGTGTGAGCTCAATGAAAAAGGGATTCGTTTACGCCGATGACAATTAATGACACTCTCCTGACATCGCCTCGAGCTAGTTACCTTAACACCGGCAAAACAGGCCTAAACTTTCGTTGTACCTGGTCGACGCCGTTGGATGGGTGTTTCCACGATAGCATCAATTTTCCTCACGGTTAACCGTTTCCACCCAAGGTCGCGGAATCGTATAGAAATCTTACCGCAAATTCGCAATACTTGCTCAACCAGTTGACGCTACGTCGCACCGACCGTGTGCACGGGACTAAACTGACTGCCACGCATGCTATATATTCCACAGATTAATCCTGAACATTCCCCTCCACGTTTCATCGTACGCATACTGAGAACACGGCCACGTCCGTAGAGGTGACACATGGCGAGATACCATTTAGCGTATCGTGAATGCATCCTACGATGATTTTGTGGTATTCCACAAATTGTCATTGCGTCGCTTGGCACTCATTTCGTCACGCATCTCGCGCATCATCAGCCATTCACCAATATTTCCTGCGCAATTTTTTCTCATAACAAATGGAAACAAAATGCCATCATTACGATATCTAACTACGTTGGACATCGAACTCTGGCGATTGTTTCACAAAAATGTCAATCTTTATTAGAAATCTCTAACCAACTAAAAATAACAATTACACAGGACCACAAACCCAATCAGCCGAGTAACAGAGACCAGACTTGGTGTACCTTGTATTTCGCAGGACGCTGAATTTCAATCCGGTGTCCGTTTAACCCTATCAGGTCACAGTCAAGGGCATTTCAATTTTTCATTCTTTTTTTTGTTTTTTAAATCGTGTCCGCCATTTTGGGTCCACCGTTTTGCCTCGGCTTGGAACTCTGGCCAGGTGGATTCCATCAAATTAAACGCTGTTTTAAAAAATGGTGACCGGTTTTTTCGGATCTCCTATTTGGGAAATTTGTGGAAGACGTTTTTGGACAAAGCAATATCTTCGTATTATGATTATTAATGATTATAACGATGTGCAGTAAATATATACGTGTATTACGTGGAACAGAATCACAAATTAATACATTCAACCTCCAAATTTAGACTAACAAATGAATTTTTTCGAGAATTTCTTTTGTTTTATTTAGATTGTTGATTATAATTTTTCGATATTCATGGATAATAAGAGTGATTTTATTTTTAACAATAAGTGCATCGCCCTGTTTTTTATATTAGCCTTGGGACGATACTTTTAGTTTAAAAAATGGCGCACTTTTTATGAACTTACGTAGTATTAGAGTTCAAACGCAAATACTGATAACGGCAGGCATTTTATAGTATACCATTTCATACTTCATTGGATATTACTGAGGGCACCATATACGAAACGCCAATCTTTCACGAGTTTCCGTATGAGAAAAACTATTCAGGCTCTCAGTAGTAGCTGACAAAACTATTGAGGCACTCAATGCGAAAATTATAATAGTTCTTGTGGATATTCAATAGTTCAGTAAGTAGTGACTAGGATTAGTCACTAGGAACTACTGCAGACGATCACTCTTGGCTCCAGTAATCCATTCAGTAGTGAAAAATGGAACTATTGCATCAATTTGAATTACCGAAGATCTTCACTATTAGTTCCAGTAATACTTTCACTAGTGAAGGATAAAACTATTGACTCAATTTGAATAACTGAAAACGTTCACTTTTAGTTCCAGTGATCCTTTCAATAGTGAAGAATAAAACTATTGACTTAATTTGAATTACTGTAAACGTTCGCTATAGATTCCAGTGATAGTTTCAGTAGTGAACAAGTACCATTAAATCACTATCGTGGAAACTAGTGATTGTTGTCTTCAACTATTGAAGATATTTACTAAATTGGATAGTACTACTAGTGGAAACTATTGGTAGTACTACTGCTGGAGAGTATTGAGTAGCACTACTCGTGGAAACTACTGAGCAGCACTATTGAGCAAGTCACGGTTCGACACACTAATTTCACCAGTAGTGGGGTTCAATTTACTACTGAAAAAGTCCTATGCTAGTGATCAATAGTTCATGCAATAGTTCTTAATAGTTCGTAATAGTTTTTTCAGTAGTTTCCCGTTAGTTTCTCTATAGTTCCTCAATATTCTTTCAATAGTTTTCCGACACTGAAGCAACTATTTAATAAATAGTCTATAATTTAATAAATTCATAAATAAATATTTGCAATCATTAGAAATTTTTTCCATAAAGCTGGAAATTACTTCAGATTTATAAAAATTTAATAAATTAATCATAAATAATGTCAATTCCTGCAAACCGTTGCTTTATAACTATCCTCCTTAGAGTTTACTTAGTTGCGAGTATTCAAAGCATGATAACTTTTTACCTATTAGGATTACGATAAAACTATTTCACACCTTGTCGATACAATTCTTTCATGTAGAAAGAATTTGAAAAAATGATTATGAAACATCAGTCGATTGATTATTCCGTTCCCTCTCAACTACAAGTATACAGGGTGGACCATTCGACGTGACTACCCCAAATATATTCGTTGCCTTCAGAGTTACGACAAAAATGTTCGGAAGTAGTTTGATTGATTCAAAAGGGCTGACATAGTGGTCAAAAATTTGGTTTCGTCATGGTCATATTTTTCGCGTTCTCAAAATCATCAATGGTTTTTCAAACGGGACTGTGTTTTTTTTTCTCATGGCGTTACAGCTGTTATTCAGACAAATACAACGACCCGTAACAGCATGACCTTGAAATGATTTTTCACCAAAATATACGTGTCAAAGTGAAAAATCGTGTTGGTACTGACAATAAGAATATCCGAATGCTGTAATTGAATTTTTTCCACCCTGTATACAAACAGAAATCCAAAAATAGTCGTCACCATTTTTTCAACTGTCCGCCATATAGGACTGACGTTGACGAGGATAGTGAAGAAATGACTGTAGGTAGTTTACGATCGACGAGGAAAATTCGTGGTCCTGCGTCCGACTCAAGGTCGCAGGTTGCTGAGAATCCACGGAAGATATGCCGCGACTCTGGTGTACACGCCTGGCCAACCCCTCATGCCACATTCCTGAAGACCATACGAAACGACACCGACGGCTGTCCATTTTAATTTGCCATTCGCGGTTGCCGTAAAGGTCATCAACGGTCCTCCGGAATCACCTCCGCAAGAGTCTTTGCCCATCTCACCACCGGCGCAAATTTGTTGGGGGGTAACTCGAACCTTCCTAGTATTGAAGACCGCGTTGCACTGCGTCAGGCTGACCAGTGGTAGCTTCAGTTTCAGTTTGATCGGCGAATTCGTTCCGGATTCCGTCTGTCCCCAGCCAGCCACCTGGAATTGATTTGCCATCGACGTACCGTTGTTCCCTGGCATACAGATCGGCCTGATGAACGTGCTGAATTTCACGTCCTCCGCTAATCTCAACAACGCGATGTCGTGCCACTGATCAAGCGACTTTGGTACGTAACTTTCGTGAACTATCCGATCCTGGATCCTAATTGACACCGGATCCTCGGAACAGTACACCGTCGTTTTGCTGTCGGGCAAACAATCCTTCTCCTTGGTCGTATCGTACTCTCCAAGACGAACGCTCACCAGGTTCCAGTCCTTCGGAAGATCCTTGCCCACGAGGCAATGCGCCGCGGTCATGACGTACCGCTTGCTGATCAACACACCGCCACACCCGGTAGTAATACCTCCGCCATCTATAAATCATAGGTCATTAGTCAAGCAGCCACGAACAGTGGATAACGATGGCTCAAATTCACTGATTATTCTTCCAGTGATTTTGCGACAGCATAGATAGTCAGACGACACTGTCGCTGTGTCTAAATCTTCGGCATATGTCGCCATCTTTGATGGTCAAGGACCCACGATAACACAGACACACGCAAAAAAGTGGTCTGTTACTGGGGAGCCACATATGTACTCCTAGGTATTTTTGACCACTGAATACGAATCTGAGGTCAGAATTTGCCTCCCACCCTAGAATTTTGCACAAAACTCCAAAAATAGGTCTTACCTGGCCGAAATTTCAATTCACCATGTCTACATCAATTTCAAGAGTGCGGTACATGTTTTCAAATTGGTTGTAAAATAAATTGATGTTTTACAAATTGATGTTCAGAGACCCATTTTCTGATCCTCAGAATTCCTTCTGTTGCAGTTTCTGACCTTGACAGTAGCCTAGTTTCTGACCTTCAAATTCATGCGCAGAGCGTCGAAAATGTAATGTTTTACTTATCAAAATGAATCTATAATCTTATTTTATCACCGTAATTATGAAAAATAGTTGAAAATAATCCAACATAACTATGAATATTAATATTGTAATATTTCATGGATATGTTACTCAACAGATAACGTCATCTGCTACAGGCTAGAATTCGAAGGTCAATAACTGCATCATACCTTAGAAAAAGAGCCTAGTTCTTGACCCTCACGTTTTGATGATAAAATGTAGTAGGATGTGCTCATTATATATTTTAAGCCAAATTCTAGTGATTTCCCATACCTCGATGGGAAAAAACTATTGACAAATACTCACGAAAGTACTGACAAAAGTGTCAGAAAACTATTGAGAGAATATCGAGAAAGTAATAGGAAACTACTGAAAAAACTATTAAGAACTATTGAAAGAACTATTGATCATTAGCAAAGCACTCTCTCAGTAGTAAATTGGTTCCCACTACTGGTGAAACTACTGGGTCGCACCGTGACTTGTTCAATAGTTCCACCAGTAGTGCTGTCAATAGTCCCCGTGAGTAGTGCTGCTCAGTAGTTTCCACGAGTAGTGCTGCTCAATAGTCTGCACCAGTAGTACTACCACTAGATTCCATACACCCTCTTTATAATTGTTTATAATTCTCTATAATTTTCATAAATTATTTATAAGTTATTTATAATCTGGGGTCGTGACTGAAAGGGTTGATGTGCATTCGAATATTTACCGCTCTTAGTCTACGAAAGAAGTGACTTACTTCTTCTATATTCCAAAAGTGCCATCCACGGAAATTCGCCCAAGTCTGTTCTGCTACCCCCGAATATTCTCTGATCCAATGCTTCACCGCAATCCGTTGGCAGTAGTTTACTTGCGCTGCTCAAATCCACCCCGCTTGGCGTGGGAGGATTTGGCTTAGGATCTGTGACCGTCTCCGGTGTTTTTGGGGCGTCCATGCTGTTTTTGGGAATCGCACTCGCCGCAATTGCTGCACTTGCCGCCCTTGACGCACCAACCATGAAAGGACAGCAAACTTGCGGAATGCTACCAACGAATCGACATTGCGATCTCTTCAGGAAATTTCGAGTTCCCACATCGTAACGCGACTCCTGTCGTAGTAGGTCGTACAATTCTATGCACTCGTCAATGAACACGCAATTTCCAGCTGCTCCATTGGGCGTTGTACACGTCTCCAGCTCACTGGGACCTAAGAGCAAAGTAGTGCAGTGAGAAACATGAGGCGGTTCAATCGGAAATGTGGTTTTCTGTTCGCTTTCCTGTCTGAACTCGCTATTGTCGCTGTGAAAATTTATGCAACAACGCGGTGTCATATTTTCTCAGTAATCCAAGCTGATGAGAGCACAATGAAAATGTTTCACGTCCGTTTAATATCCTATAAATCATGAAAAATAATTCTGGATCGTGCAAACATTGAATTTTTTTTTCAATAAATGCACTACTACTAGTTTATTTTTGAATTCAGTATCGAAAAAGTAGTTTATTTTTGAATGCAATATCAAAAATCTGGTTATAATTAATTACAATTATAATTATAATTAATAATTATTGCATGCAGTATAATTATTCCAGCCCAGAAATTTAGTCGACTGGACTATACTTCAGCTTGTTGGATAGAATTATTTTCCAATACAAGATCGTGTCTGCGATTTCATATCATTGTTATAAAAAAACTGTTCTGAATTAATAAATATATAGTAGTCAAATAAAAATATATGAATAATAAATAAATAAATAAATAATAATTTGATAAAAATATATCATAAAAAACAAGTAGTTTAAAAAAATATTAACATTGCTCGTGACACTTACGAGAGCTGACGAGAGTTGAAAATATCTGCGGTGTCAGTATCAAGAGTAGCGTGATCCAACAATTAAAACAGTTCGCGGACTCCATGATTTCCACGATGTTGCTTGATGTCGCGCACAGTTTACGTATGTACTAGAAATGTGATCGGCGAGGAGCGATGAGGATGATCCACTCGTACTATTATGCACCGCTGATCGTTTACGACTGAACGATCACTGACGACTGTCTCGAGTTATTACTGCCGAAGATTTACGTTAATACAATCGAAGGCCGCAGAGGCAACCAGTGCTCGTTTCCAATTATCATTTCCAATGATCCGTTTATCCTTTTGCCAGCAAATTTATTGGAAGAATGATGAATGCTGGGGCAGAGAAGGAGTAAAGTACGGTGACGTAGCAGGAGATTCGTTATGGTTGGGGATTACCCGAGAAACTGCTTGCACAAGAGCAAAAGCTCGCGCGTTACACCCGACAATGCTGTCCTCAACATCCGCCAGTTGCATGAATTGTGCTAACCAATAATTATTTCGGCTCACGAGATCCAAAAGATTACTGGTAAAAAGTCATTACTCGATTAAGGCGGCAAAGAATTTAGGGTACGAAATTTCTGGAATTAGTTCAACTGCCGGAGAAAGAAGGGTTATGTATGATTCTACAGGGTGTATATCCTCATGCGTCCGGAATGGGCGGGACTTAGTCGACGCGAAGCCGACTTGACGTGCACATTTAATCGTTATTGACATTCTTTTCTTGTTTTACCTTGTATTCTCGTGAGAATTTGGGTTTACGAAAATCTTATGCTCGTTGATTGGCTACAGGGGCGTGGCTTCGCGTCGACTAAGTCCCTCCCATTCTGGACACGTGAGGTGATACACCCTGTACATAACTCATACATAACAATATAGATTTTCTGTGATTGTTATACATTATTATTTATAAATTCTACATAATTTATGTATAAATCATGTAGAATCATTTATAATTGTATAAAATCTTGTCTTCTCGGCTGATTCTTCTGACGTAATATTCCCAGGACTCACGTACTGATCGCGTGGAAATGTCTGGTCGAGTTGTTTCTTGGTATTGTGGAACAAACAAGTCTCTGCATGCTAGCATTTGTCGTCGAACTTTGGCGTAGCCCGTGAGGCAAGAATGCGCCAGAAATTAAGAAAAAAGCAAAAACCAGCAATAAAAATCAACAACAACAAGAAATATTCGGCGAAACCCAAGTATGGGCAACACCCGAAATAAAATTCGTCGTTTTCGTGTTGACTTCGTCACGAGCGTTTTGTAAAAAAATGTTAAAAAAATTAAGTGAAATACGACGGCTAGATTCGCTGGTACTCGAAATCCGATGGGATCGACACCTCGTTGAAAGCCCCATAAATACTCGTTCTTATTATATTTCTCAATATCTGTATATATAGTTAGTAGAATTTCGAGAATTTTCGATTTACTTCCAAACTCGCCTGCCTAAAAAATAAATACAGAGCTCGTACGCAGAATGACAGACTATCCAGACTATCTATTCGCTGCACTAAAAGTGCTGTTCTAGATACTGTCGATCACACCAAAATCATTGCCGATTTCCTTAGCGCCAAACTCGTAGGCAACGAATTGGAAGTTATATTTCTGTTAGTGGTAGATAATTCTATGGTTACTTTCGCAGTGTGCAATCTGTGATGTTCTGGTCACTCAAACACTATTATACGAAATAAAAAAAGTGCAATAGATAAAAATGCCTGGATAGTATTATCTCACGCATACTATCTATTCTTCAATGTCTATCACACCATGTTCAATTCTCATGCTTGTTCGATGTATCCCTATACTTTTCCCCTAGTCGCGAAGACGTTATCCCTATTTAGGGCCCAGAAAAATGTGTATGGCCCCAGATCCCTTACACCTTAAATCCGGTCCCGCAAAAAGTGCAAATCAATGAAGATCCTAACACGCACTAACGTACCTAATATCTGGAAAATATTTAAAACAAAGGAGTGCCTGGAAATTTGTTTATAGCAAATAATAAAACGCAAGAGAGTGACGTCAAGATTGAGACAGCCTTTTTGAACTATTTGTTATTCGTTTGATTATTTTCCAAACAGCGTCAGATACTGGGAAAGACTTTGTCTTTTGTAAGGCAACTTTTACCACGAGTTGACTGACGGAATTGAGATGATTGTTCAATAATCACGCGTCACGAGCTCGCGTGGTCGGAAAACAGGACATTGCACGTGGCGTCGCGGAAACAGATGCGCGCTTTCATAATTCTCGGAGCATTTTCCTCGTAATTATTACCATTTAACGTGAAACCACAGGAATAACTTGGAAAATTCAATACAACCATTACAGCTATGAGGTCGGAATCACTTTCCGTTCTGCATCACGGATCTGAACTGCTTCAATTAAAAAATGATTACGGCGACAAGTGCATGATGACGCGGGCTAATGCTTTGAGCAGTAGGAGAAAGAGTGCTTTGAGAGAGTACTATGCTGATGATCAATGGTTCTTTCAATAGTTCTCACCGGTTTTTTCAGTAGTTTTCCACTAGTTTCTCGATGTTCTCTCAATAGTCTTCTGACACTTTTGTCAATGATGGGGGATCTTACCTTATTCGATTCAGAAATGATTTTCATATGGTTATTAAATAATTTGCCTAATCAATTATTGGACTGAAATCCTGCTGAGTCAAATTTCTATTGGATAATGGGTTTTGTTATAAAATACTGCATTTAACTGAAAAAAATGAAAAACGCTTATTTTGAGTATATTTGCATGTATCACATGTTATAAATGGTATACATATATTCACGTAATATCTCGCTACGATTGTAGTATATTGTCATATTTATGTTTTCCGTCACACGTTATTAGCAAAAATTCATGTTGAATTACAAAGAAAGTGCTGAACATGGAAACTCATAGTGTAGTGATAAAGTAATACAAGCCAATGCTAGATTGTAACATTTAAAAAGTGTTAATTCAGTATCAAATAACATTTGTGCGTGCTGAAAAACTTACTGATCGAACAACACTAACGATTGTGTCGAATCAACACACTGAAATGTTAAATATCCTGCACAAAAATGCTTACACCTTACACAATGACAGAATTTTTTTACTGTGTATGGAACCTCAGCTGAGGAGTGGTGGCTACGGATTAAAACTGAAATGCTAGTCGAAATAACACAATTTTAATTAAGGGGGTATTCTGGTCTAGAAATTTGAGCAAATCCATTTTTTTTCAAAGTTTCAAAGCTCAAGCTCTTACAAATATGTCCTGAAGAGGATTTTCCAAAATTCCTTGCCGCCATTTTGTGAAGAACAATTTCTTTGGCTTGTTCTTAATCCGAGCGATTGCAGTATTCTGAGATTATTAAGAGGGCTACAATCATGTCAATCAGGGTGCATTATTTTCTTGAGACCCCGCTTCATCAGCCTCTAACTTCTTGAATTTTTAATTCCTTCACTCGATTTTTTTTTATCTATTCTTCACACACTAACGAGTGTCTGGTAAAATAATGTCTGGTAAAAATATTGTTTGGGTTTTTTTTATTGCACCTGAAAAAGTAGCTAAGCTGCATGCCCCTAGACTAGAATGCCCCCTTAAGTTGAGTGAATTCAAGGTCTCATCTTGCTGAGAATCCATGGAATATAGTCGACCACCCGAGTGTAGATGTTGGGTCTATCTAGTATGCCGCAAGGTTCCGGCCCGATAGAGTCGACGCCGATGACGGTCCAGAGGAACGGCCCATCCGTAGTTTCCTCGCGAGTCATCAAGGGTCCACCAGGATCGCCCCGACAAGAATCGAGATGATTTTGACCACCGGCGCACATCTGCGTTGGTTTCAGATGTACGTTGAATTTTTCATAGAGCTTGTTGCACGCCGTGTTGTTGACTACTGACATCCGATGCTTCAGTTTAACATCAGATCTAGATTTTGTCTCGCCTTTTCTCCATCCGACGACGTGGACCGAATTCTCAGTGATCGAGCCGTTAGCTGGCAGGCAGATCGGTTGGATAAAATCGGTGATGTTGACGACTTGCGATAGCCTCAATAGCGCGATGTTGTTCGGTTTTTCGGTCCCCAAGGGTTCGTAATCCTCGTGAGGGACGCGCTCCTGAACGCTCACTGTTACTGGATCGTCTGTGCAATACATGGACGACTCGGCCTCTACGTGGCAATCCTTTTCACTGCTGATGTTGTACTCGCCAAGACGTACGCTGGTTAAATTCCAAGTCGATGGAATATTGTCGTTGACGAGGCAATGTGCCGCCGTCAGAACGTACCGTTTGCTGATCAACACCCCACTGCAGGGAGTCTTCTTACCTTGAGCTGAAAATCAACGGCTCCGGTCAGGCGAGCACGCCAATATACTTTATTTGTACCATTTTTGGCTAGCTATCATAGTCAAAAATATACCCTTCACTATGAAAAACACAGCTCAAAATCTGCAATCATTTTCCCCCGTCAAAAATCACAAAAACACGCCTTCTTCAATTGCCAGTTAGGCGTGACCTCCTAATAAGCAGAATTTGACCGTGCTGGACAAAATGCAGCAATTAATGTCACCTTCATGTGTATATTTATAAATGAAAAATGCAGATTACTCACGTGTGTCGTATTCTAAGAGTACCGTCCACGGGAAGTCTAGTGGGTCTGCGATTTGACCCGCGATATTTTTGTCGTATGGAAAGTCGCCACATTTTTCCGAAAATATTTCACTCTTCGGGGGCGAAATAGCGATTGGGTGATGGGAATTTCCGCTGGATGCTGATTCGATTCCCGATGGACAGCAAACTTTCGGTGTGGTATCTTCGAAACCGCACTGAGAGCTCCTCAGGTAGTCTCGAGTTTCATTGGTCAGGGGCTGCTTTACGAGCTGGCTTATCAACTCGTTGCAGTAGTGAATCGCTATGCAATTTCCAGCAGCTCCTTTCGGTGTTGTGCACGGGTTCGATTGCACAGCAGCATTGTTTTCTAAAAATGTTCAGAGAAAATGGCTCCGGTCAGTATTTATACTGGAATAGATCCAGCACTAAGTACTTATTTTCCAACATAAAATACATTGAGGTGACCAATATATTACAGGCAACCAAACAACATAGGTTCCTACAGAGGCGAGCTTCGTTTACCTGTGGGTAGGGTTGGGCTACAACAATATGAAAAAAAAACAAAATGAACATAAAAATAGTCGATTTTCTCTGGTCTAATAATCAGTTATATTGGGTTTTGGCATCTGTGACGTATGTCGTGCAGATCGAGTTTGAGATCGGAACGAGTTTTGCAGGAACGCGTCACATGTAGCTACTACTGCACAGCGGTGTACTTCCTCCGACTTTGGCTGGGCTTTTCCATCTGATTTGTCCGGAGGAGTAGAAGAGTAGTCAATCAAAGGAATACCCAGGCTTTATCTATCGATTGCAAATACTAACTTTGCCCCATCGATGAAGTGTGATTTGGATCATATCTAAACATGCAGGCTGTTGCACAAGTATGGAAACTCCTGAATAACGTTGCCTTGCGTGGACCCACCCCGATTGCAGCAATCCTGGCGGCCTCGACGAAATGCTGCTTGGTCAAGAGAGCCACCTCGACCACCAGCGTCGAGAGACCTGTATGTAAGACCGTGGTGGTACAGCTATTTCGCTTTGTGGCCGCCAGGTCGGCGTTGTTAAACAGGGATGAACTAGGGATGGAAAATCACTCCTATCCATCCCTAACGCACTGTACGTGGCACTACATCCCTAGCGCGTCACCATCTCTGCATAGCAGCGCTGTGCCACGGCCACTTCGCGCACTAACTGACGGAACGCTAAGAGAACCATCCTGCACTGTACAAAATTGGCTTCGCCTCCCATACCTGTATGCACGACCGTGTTATAGGATTATAAAACCGAAAACTATTTTCATCGAGTCAAATTGTTTTAAGTGTCGATATGTGAGATCGTGTTCCGAATACTGTTGCGTAATAAATATTTACTTCAAGTCAAAAAGTGCGATTTATTTTCTCTGAATCTCACTCTTGTCCCACTCTCATGTTGAACTGCAAAACTTCTATTATCATATAATTTAACCTGAGATTTTTTTCAAGAGCAATAAAATGTGTCGAAATGAAAAGTATTAATAGACGTGTAACTTCGGCGTCGAAGCTCCAAAAAATCCCAAAAAATTCACACAGAGTCCGTGGAACGCGTAGAAGAGTGTAGATTTTTTTTCAGAAGTTTCGGAGACACCGAAAAAAGTTGGTGGCTAAAATGAGGAAGAATGTCTCGTATGTTTAGTTTGTTGGGGAAAAAATCCCATCGGTTGCTCTATTTTTAGCCCTTCTAATTATATTGAATATCGCGTTCTCGAGATCGCATGGATCTCTACGTCCTCTCCATTCATTCAAGCGAATTCCGGATAATTTCCCGGATAAGTGTACGACTCACTGTTCTGACTAACAGAGGAGCAGATAAGTTATGAATAATTACGGCGATGACGTTGACAAATATAATTGCTCGCTAGGGAAACCCCAGATCAAGTATCACAATTTAGCCGTTCTTCGCTGGCTCTGGAGGGGGGGAATCTGTCGTCGTCGTGCAGCTAAATTGAGACGAGTGAATAATACATGTTTTTTTTACGTAAAAATGAGGATTCCTCTTCTCTCATATTACCGCATTTGAGCGAGTGATATTTCGTACTGGAAAGGTGTCTTACAACCACTACGTTTCACCCATGACTCTACCAAATCGAGATCCATAATGAAATTATCAATCATCTTTGGAAAATCTGTATCCAAAAACTATTTTTGATTATACGTGTAGAGCAATTCATTGGGGAATTGATTATTCTTGAACAATAGCGGCACGTTGTTACAGGAAAAACACCGATGAATACTCAGATCGACTAGATTTTCCACAAAACTTCATCTCCTGCAGCTATGTTGTACAATGTGTTAGAAAAGTCTCGAAACGGTCGAATATCTCGAAAACGAAATGTTTCTCAGAAAAATGTTGCTAACCAAAGTTGTAGGGTTTTAAAAGTTCTATATAATGATTATATTTGTTTGACCTTGAGTAGTAGCGTCAAGGCGAAGTCAACTCTAACATGTAATTTTTGAATAGAAGACCCCATTTTTTATGATACAGTATTAAAGATGGCGGCAAGACGTTTCCAAAACACTATTTGATGATCTATTTTTGTTGAGAATTGCGCGAGTTACGAGCTTTGGAACTTACGGTGCCGCCAGCATAGTGTTATCCAAGACGCACCGCGCGGAGGTTACATGTTCGGCACTAGTGCAGACGACATGCCGCGGAACCGCAAGCTCTAAAGCTCGTAACTCAGGCAAATCTCAGTAAAAATAGGTTATCAAGTAGTGTTTTGGAAACGTCTCGCCGCCATCTTTCATACTGTGTCATAAAAATTGGGGTATTCTATTTAAAAAAATCATGTTGGTTTTGACTTTGCCTCGACGCCTCTACTCAAGGTTAAACGGACATAATCATTAAATAGCACTTTTGAAACCCTTCAACTTTGGTTCGAAACTTTTTTTTCAGAAACGTTTCGTTTTCGAGATATTCGACCACTTCTAGACTTTTATAACACCCAGTATGTATGCGATTGGCGTTCGGATCTTTGCGAATAACCGGACGACATTTTTCTTGTTTTTCAGATCTGGAGCATAAATTATACATCAGTATCAAAAAAAACCCACGTGGGCTCGGAATAAAATACGCCGCAAGCATTTAATGCCGGGGGAATTCCACTGAATGCCGTCTAGCCGATGGGTATCGTCGCATTTTATTATTTAAATCAGGTTTGTGTTAGTCCGTTTGTTTTTTCATGTGTCACTCGGTACGTCGAATCCAGGGTTTGTTAGAGGAATAATTATAACGTTTTGAAACTCCGAAAAATGTATTTCCTTCTCGTTGAAGAAATCAGTCAAACGCAGCAAAAATTGTTGCTGAGAAAACTCGAAATGTGTACTAGTGAGAAAATTCACAAGATTCCGGTCGGCATCGGCTCACAAAACTCGCCGCAAGTTGAACCAATGTAACTTCTTATTCAAGAAGGTAAACCACTCCGAAGGCCAAACTACAGCGCGCTTTGGAATTTTTTTCAAAAAATTGGACGAGAGTAAGCCTCAGAGAAAATAAATTTTAACGCATTTTGTTTTTTAACTTGTCATCGATATCAATTTTTTTATACATCCTCGACACTTTTGGACTTCGAAACAATTTTTTTATTCTTTATACGACAGTATTCATATATTGACACCGAAAACTATTTGACTCAATAAAAATAGTTGTTGATTTTGTGATGCTATAATGATTTTTAAAAAAATTGTTTAAATTGTTTCGAAGTTAAAAAGTGTCTAGGATTTATAAGCTTCCCAGAATTTCCCCAACGACATCTTTCCTTCATAGCCGACCCCATAACTGCTGCAATTTCGAAGATACATTAATGATCCCAAAAAAATACGTCGAAGTATACAAAAGCCACGACAGTACGTAGGATGTTTTTCTTATATTGCATAGTTCTATTGTTGTTGACAATTTTTTTCCACAGCAGTCCATTTTTTCAACAATCATGTTAAAAAATAACCTACGTATTGTCGAAGTTGTTGTCATATTTCCACAATTTTTTTGGTTCATTATTGTATCCTCAAAATTGTAACAGTCATGGGTTGAGTTATGAAGAACAGACGCCACAGGGAAAATGCTGGGGAGCCGCCATTTTTCTTAATAGAGTTCTGACAAAATTTATAAACAATGTTTAATACTCGTATAATAAACACCTGTCTACTAGATTTCGATAGGTGGTTTAATTTCTCAAAAAAAAATCCCGAAGCTGAGAAATCGAGGAGAAAAAAATTACTTTTTTTTACACGGCGGCCATTTTGCGAGAATTTTTTTTTCTGCAAATCGCACTCGTCAAACGAAAACTACATCCCTACTCTTATAGAAATAACCAAGATCTTGATTTTCAGACCATCAAGCAGCGTGGAATCGTGGCAACCAGGGGGCAGGTTTTTTTGTGTCTCCACTTTGCAGCCCTGTACTTTTTTGAATTTGGACTTTTTTTACTAATTTTTTTTGTGCTGTCTAAACATAAATAAACAAGTGACAAAAAACCTCGTGGTGAAAATTTGGAAAAAATGAAACAAATGTTTGGAACCTTCATTATTCGAAGAGATGAGAAATTCCCATCAAAACCATCTCAAATTCGGGGTGAATAGTCAAGTTGGCGAAAAAAGTTCGTCAGATGTGACTGTAGTAGGATAAAGAATTTCCAAAACTGTCTAGAAATTATTTACGATGAAGAAATTGACAGCAGCAGACTTCAATCTACGTGTGTCGACGGCCTCTTATACGGATATAAGCATGTTCATTTAATTTGCGGAGTGCTACATCCTCCCTGGGAATAGTACTGAAAATACATAGAACTGTACACTGATTAGTCGCGAGTCGTGGCGAGGTATTGAGAATGTATAATTTGCAACACTATTGTCAAACATTGAAAACACTGTTAAACGTTCAAGTATCAGTCAGTACAAGCAGAACGATCAGAAGGGGATGATATTGAGCATCAAGTACCATTTTCTACGAAGCTTGTTAAGTAGCCTACGATAAACGATGACAAGAAGCCGTTCGACCTTGGGCAACAAAAAATGATGAAATAATTATTAGTCTAGCGAACCGGTCGCACGCAAGATTATTATTATTGTATCATATACTCACGACAATGCACCGTTGACAATTGCTGCGCTATGAGGAGTAATGGCAAGGAAACGATATTAGCCAAATATTTCATCGTGGCCATACCGAACAGACAAAAATTGATGCTAAATGAAAAATAATCGAGTCGCGATCGAATATGATTATACTGCTTTACACCATGCACTGCCACGAACTGCTGAACGACTAGTGGCATTGACAAGGATTGCCAATGCGTAAACTCGAACCCAGGGCCAACGGGTACTCGGTGTGCTCTCTCTCTTTCTCTCTCTCTCTCTCTTTTTTTTTATTTCTCGATACATATATAAATATATGTCGGAGCGGGCACTCAGGTACCACAGGCGTATTGCTATTTCACTCAGTATTAAATATACATGTATGTCCGTATTAGAGTAGTCCAAAAAAACATTTTTTTTCAAGTGCTATCATCTCAAAAGTTTCTCTACGGTATAAAAAAAAATCTCCCCAAAGGCCAGCTTGATATTAAAATTCCGAAATCCTACTGAGAGGTTTAGGAGATAGGGGTATCTCAAAAGAATGTATTACGGTAATCAAAAATCTCTTTTGAGCTAGGAAAATCAGCGGCTTCTACGAAGACATACACGTTGGCTACCGCGTGGCCTCCAAAGAACTCCTCAATCTTCCTGAGTCCTCCGTTCCAAGTCCTATTCTCTTTAACATGTACATGAAAAAATTCTACACGAAATTGGCAACGATCCCAAGGCTTTGAAATATGCTGACAATTTAGCCATTTATAATTCCTCAAAGTCTCTTAAGAGGAGTCCTCAATTAAAAAGCGTGACTGCTGGCGAATCTCGAGAATTGTTACAATTCCGGAGTCCAAAACCTAACTTTGTGTTTCCACCAAGCGTCAACTAGGTCCTGATCCAGCGAGCATGAAAATGATAGATTTCTACTTAATAAATGGCATTTCGGAGAGTTTTCTACGAGTCTACCTAGACACTGCACTAGATTGGAAGCTTCAAGTTAGCATAAGGAATCCCCAGGCGAACAAATTATACACTATCCTCAAGGCTCTTTCAAGGATCAAATGGGGAGCTCATTTCTCCACTTCGTCAGGTATATACGAAGGTCTTGCTCGCGCCATCTTTCATGGGGGCGCGAGAATCTATCAGGATGGTTAAACAGCTCTTTTATAAACACGAGACAAAGGCCAAAATGCAGTGCTCAGACTTTGCCTGAGCTGCTTCAGAAACGCACTCATCAATGTCCTACTACACCACTTCTCGAGCATAGGTTCCTTGAGTTCTCGAAGGTCGTACATGCCAAAAAAATTCATCGTCAAGAACTCCTCGACAAAAAGTGAAGATATTACTCCAAGGTGTATAGGAATAGCACATAAACATCAGGCCTAACCTAACACCATCTCAATAAAACTTCCGGGTCGAACTGAGGGAGAGTCCTACCAGTATCTTCTACAGTAAAATCCCCTATATGATCCCTAGCAGATAGGAGGCTCTTCACAGTCCACCACGATAGATACTGATCTGGGTCACAGGGTCCAAGACTGGGTCCTCAACTTGACCTGTTCGTGGCCGGAGGAGTTGCGACAGAACACAAAAAAATGGCAATGGCAGGATTTTATTACACAGGGAACGAAGATCTGATGATATGCTGTCATTATAGCGGTGGTCTGAAAGATTGGAAATCTGACGATGATCCTTGCATAGAGCACCTGCTATGGTGTCTAAAATATGAGCATTTCATAAACCTAACGCACCGTGAACTCAGTGCTCCGATGCTCAGCCCATTGATGTATTAAATCTTAACAAACAAACAAGCATGACAAATATGTTTCTCCGTCAAACTTCATCTCTAGCCCCGTCTGTTTACTGTTTGACACTTGCAACACATAAGTGACGAAGGAAAAGACTGATAAATATGCGATATGATGTCGACACGAACCCGGGGAGTTGTGAGCGGTAAGTGGTATCGACGAGATTGTTATCGTGCGTCGGTAAGGTAGAGCCCGCGCGAAGGCGGGTTGGAGTGACGTCGGCGAGGAAGCGTCTGTGACGTCATGGGGCGTGGTCTAGTGTGCGCACCAATCCTAGGCGACCCAGAATCCCCACTGTCCGCATACTTGCGTTGGCGGTTCAGTTGGTACGCGCGACTGACTGGCATGACGTGAGAGTCCGGGAATCCCCGGGTTATTCCTCGAACACTGCTGCTCGACTGAGGCTCTACAAAACTTCCGTTATTCTGGACAATTTTTGCCCGAAGATACAATTGCTGTTTAGTTCGTTTGTACGATGATACGTGCGATGCCATTGACTGATAAAGCAAAGTCAGCGAAAATTGCAAAACGGACACGTAAATCAAGATCGAGATACTATCATACTGGCATTAGTCACTGTGGAATAGTAAGGCCGCAAGATATGTATCAATGACTGCGTTATAATAAACCCCATATCGCGCTCCTTGGAGCATTTGTGGTGCTGATAGGAAAATGTAGAATATTGTTGGATTGTCACCATGTGAGTCGAATTTTCATTTTATACTATCTGATGATGACATCAATAGATGTATTGCGCTGGTCTTTCTCGCCCGTTGGTTAAAAGCAGTCGAAGAATTGTAAAAGAAACATAGATTGTAGAAAACTCTGTGGCATCATTTTTTTTTTGAGGTACAAATATATTCAGCGTATAAAAAAATCTATATTTAGAATAGGCTCTTAAGGACAGCATCGAAATCGTGAACAAAAACCATGATTGAAATAATAGAATTGATCCAATTTTTGGAGATGTAAATAGAAAAATGTTAGCGGAACAATCTGGCAAAGTTGCGGCTTATGTTGTAATGTTTTCTACTCAGAGAGTAGACTAAACAATGATCAGAAATAATATATTTGTAAGAAACTTGGCCACACGGCACTGTTTCATCAGAGAGTGGCGCTAGGTGGCTACCGGCGGCAATTTTGAAAAACTGGTGCTCCGTGAACTAAATAGATACAACCAGGTTACTGTTATACGTAGGCAATAACTAATTGGCTTGGAAATTTGGATAACTATTATTGTTTCAATAATAACTATCTCAATAAAAGCTATATGTACTTTGAATTTTTCTTATCTTTTTGGTGGGGCATTGCGGTAACAGCGGTCACTGTTTAAAAGTGCATAACCAGGCAGCCTCCTTGACTCCTATATTGTTTACATACACTCTGAAAAAATCGTCGCTTGTACGAATGTCAATCGTGCATATTTTCAACTGCTCACGTTAGTAGATGGAAAATGACACGGGATAATACATATCTTCGGGAATTAAGATTTCCCGAGCGCTATTTACATTGATTTCAGAATTCTCATCGATTCTAGGAAAACATTAAGACTGTGGCTAAGAAATCTATTCTTGGAATGTCTGAAATACACAATTACATATTATGTATCGCGACAAACATTTCAAGAACGTTTATCACTTCCGCGACCGTGGAAACCACCTCACTCCAGTAAAGCATTAAGCAATTATCGTCTCCGAAGGTAATCTTCTTTTCAGTTGAGGAATAAATGCAACTCTGTTCGGCGAATGAAAATTTGTTTAATGACTCTCATTATACACTTTTTTTCTAACAGTTTTATCTAATTTATACATTCGTTCATACTTTATGTTTGACTCCTCTTCATAAACCTGAAAAGCTTTGCACGTGATTTATTATTTAATAATTTCCTTCTTCAATTACCAAAGCTTACGTGTTATTCCTATACCGGGTGTTCCATTTCAATCGATCTACACCGATAACTCCGTAGAAACTTGTACTTACAATGATGACCTTGAATTTGACCTTGACGATGACTATCAAGGTTATTTCAAGGTCGTAGTGATTTTTCAAACGGCGACCCCTATTTTTTCCGCGAGTACGTATTTTCCACGGGAAAACAAGTAGATAACTTTTATCTCGATCAATTTTTGATTTGACGCGACATCCAGACAACAAAAGCACATTAAAGACGTCAGGAAGTACCGACGACTTACATTTTTTAACGAGTGTCTTCATAGTACGAGAAGTATCTGAGGAGAGTGCTGAATCAACAATAACTTTGGAATCCTGTTACTAGTCATTTTGCTACGTTTACTAATGTTTTTATTGTTTTGGCGTCATCATTCAGGGTTGCGTCACATAAACAATTTTTTGGGACACAAGTTACTTGCTTTCTCGCCGAAAATACGAATCTACAACAAAAAATAGGGAATCTTATTTAAAAAATCACTATGACCTTGAAGTAACCTTGATAGTCATCGTTTAAGTCAAGTTCAAGGTCACCACTATTAATGCTTGTTATGATACGTTTTTACGGAGTTATCGGCGTGGACCGATTACAGTGGGACACCTTGTGTTACAGTGGGTTAAGGGGGGACAAAAAAGGAGTCCAGGACCTCGCAAAGTAGTTGTAATTTTTATTTTCGCGGTACACGTCAACATATGCAACACCATAGGTAAAAATATGTTTGCGAGTGTTGAAATTACGCGCATCGTTTGTTATCAGCGAATGATAATCCTCGAGTTACAAATCGAATTGATATCTATTTGATAGAAAATAGTTATAGATTTTGGGCGAGAGTTGTGGCCTAGAATTTAGGGTCTCATGTTGCTAAGAATCCAAGGCATGTATTCGCTGACTTTTGTATAAACGCCAGGCCAATCTTTCATCCCACAGTTTGTAGGACCAAAGGAGACGATTCCGATAGCCGTCCACCTAACTTTGTGATCTGGCGTTGTCTTGAAAATCATCAACGGCCCTCCAGAGTCCCCCGTGCAAGAGTCTTTACCTGATTGTCCACCTGCGCAAATTTGCGTCGATTCCAACTGGATATTGATGTTTTGATAGACGCTGCTACACCTCGCGTTGTCAACCATCGGCATTTTCACTTGCAATTTGACGTCAGATTTCGCACTGAATTCGCCGGTTCGGCCCCAACCGGCAACAATAGCACTTTTTTCGGCGATCACGTCGGTCATCGGCAAACAAATCGGTCTTATGTACTCGGAGAAGTTCACATCGCGACTCAACCTCAGCAAAGCTATGTCGTGCAATTGATTTTTTTGGAGTGGCTTGTAGTCCTGGTGCACGATTCGTTCCACGACGCTGATCGATACGGGATCGTCGGAACAATATTGGGTTGTTTTGCTATCCCACAAACAATCCTTCTTTTTGCTCGTGTCATATTCGCCCAGGCGCACGCTGCTGAATTTCCAAGATCCTGGAATCCCGTTGAGGCAATGAGCCGCTGTCAGGACGTACCGTTTGCTGATCAACACACCGCCGCATCCGGTGATCAAACCGTCCTCTGGAAGAAAACAACCGTCACAATCATCCCAACAATAACACAGCCACAAAAAAATTGTTTTCGAGTGGGAAGGTCAGATTATTGCCGTGTCTCGATTAGTTTCCAGTACCCTTAGGCATTTCCCTTTACCCTCACCCTTAATGGCCCTTACCCTCTTTCTAAAACACGAGTACAAACATCGGCCAAATGAAGCGAGAAAATGAACTCACAAAAGCCTTACTTGCAGGATCTCAAGGTCATAGGATTATGGGATTACTGGGCTACGAAGTAACAGGTTTAAGGATCTATGGGGGGTTTTCCACTTTACGCCTTGGGTCCAAACCTTACATTGTTAACCAGCTCAGATCACGAGGTTTTTTGAGGTTATGTCGCACTCCCAACGTGCTGGGATTGCTTTGACCTTGGATTCGGCTTCAGCGAGCCCGAAAACATGTAGCAAACATGCTCTGACCCCCAGATTCGAAGCCAATTTTTTTTTTGCTGTGGTTGTGTAACTATTGCTTGGAAAAACAATAGAGCATAGTATTTTTCTTCAGGTTCCATAATATCTTACGAGATTCGTATTCCAGCAGCGCCATCCACGGAAAATCAAACAAATCTGTTCGCTCGCCACCGATAATCTTTTGCATCAAATGCTCGCCGCAACCTTTAGGTAGCAGGTCACCCTTAAGCTTCAGTAGTTCGTCGATAGCCGTTTTAGAGAACGTCGAACCCCTGGAACGCGGTGAAGGTTCCTCTGTGACGCGACAACAAACTCGAGGTACGTTGTCGTCAAAGCCGCATTGCGATTCCCTCAGAAGGTTTTGAGCTTCAGGGGTAACAGGCTGCCTCTTAAGAACTTCAAGCAGCTCCTTACACTGGGAAAGCGGTACACAGTCCCTCGATTCTCCGCGTAATGTTCGGCATGTATCAGATTCTGAAAATTGTCCAAACAAAATACTGTAGCCATTTATTCGTTGGATATCCGCGTTGTTCTCCTACTAAACCCATAAAAGCTCCTATGGTGGGATAATTCTTCAGCAATGCGTGAACTGGTTATCAAACTTGTAATACATACACGCGCGTAGTTAGTTCTAGTTACTTATGCTACATAGTCGTGGCTTTATCGATAATGGAAGTATTTGACGTTCTTTTCCTTGAAGCGCATGATCTAAGGTAGCTCCCCCAAATTTGGAACAATGACAGGATCGCAAATAATTTTTTCACCCAACCCACATTGAAAGCGCGAGTTTCAATCCCTGTTAAGCCGCCCGAAAATGGCCAATTTCAGAGGAATGCAACTGGTGCCAAACTTCAGCCGATGTTTGCCGGCAGAAAAGTGCCGTTTTCCGCCCTAGGGCAGAAAACGATGCTCTTCTGCCCTTCTGTCCTAGTGGAGCCATCTTGACTCCGCGAAGCTTTTGAAGGCTATGCTTCCAAAACTATTGTAACTATTTACGACGTAGACTTTTCGAAATTTTCACGATGGCCATTTATTTTCTGAATTCGAAATAAAGGCTACGTACATCTGGATAGGCAATTCCACGCGAAATCGACCACTTTTGAAACCAACCCATTTTGTTGTGGTTGAAATTTTGTTATGCTGTTGCCCCCACTAAAAACCTTTTTGGGCTTTTTTAAAAATATATTTGCCCAATAGAAAAAAAAACGCGATTACATGGGAAACAAAGCGATACAGGAATACTCAAGATTTTTTTTTTTTTAGTATTGAATGGAGAACTGTTGAGTAATATATTTTGTTGTGGGCTATGGAAATTATTGACCAATAGGGTAAAAACATTATTAATTCACGCGAGCCCAGTATTTTTTTCTGTCGTCTGACCTGTAGAATTTCGCTTCACTGATAGGACTTGTTCAGTTTTCTAGATATGATTGAGTGACGCCAGAGGAGCCTAATGACGAACGTAGAGCCGGTCGTCGAATCCAGCAAATCAAATAACAAGACCGACACAGACTTTCACAAAGAAACCAGTGACGATATATTATTAGAAATGCCGTTCAACAAATCAAATCGAGAATTAATAGATTTATAAATTACGTTATTTGTACTACACGAAGCATTCTCTGTCAACTCGGCCACCTAATTTCATCGAGGTCGCCAAAAAACCTGAAAAAATTCCAGGTGGTTTGGGTAATTCAAAAACGTTTTCGGCAATTTTTTCCGATTTTTGCTTCAACTTTCGAAAATTCACTGTTTTTCACTTTATTTATTATTCAAAGAATTATTCCAAGTATATTTTCATACATAAAATTTGTCTTTTTTCTCAGTTGCCTGTTGAAAATATATTTCGATATTTCTAATCAATTTTTGAGACTGTTTCGCCTGAAAAACACGAAAATTCCATTTTCATGTCGTCGCGTGACTTTGATTTTCATGGAAAAAATTTAAAATACTCCTTACATGTACACAATTCACGAAAAAAATGGCGAGTCAATTCTTTCATCCAGAAAAATCGACAGCTCCGGTAAAAAAATAGTTTTATTCATAAGATAATTTTTTTTCTGGATCTAAGAATTGAATCTCCATTTCGTTTTTTTGATTGAGCTGTATACATGTAAGGAGTATTCTAAATTTTGGCCACGAAAATCAAAATCGCCTGAATAGATAAAAATGACATTTGAACGAAATTTTTCGTGTTTTTCAGGCGAAACAGTCTCAAAAATTGATTTTGAAAAATAGAAGAATAGTTTCAATAGGAGGCTGAAAAAAGACGAATTTTTGCAAAAATCTGAAAAAACATTCCTGACATTTTTCAGGACTTTATGAGGCCTCGATGGAACTAGGTGGCTGAGTTGACAGAGAATATAAAAAAAAAAAACTGAAAATCTAAATGCACCCAATAATTATATATTTATATATTATATGTTAGGTCGTATAATCATTATATATTATTCATACTCACGAGAATTTGCTGTCGAAATTAATTGCAGTAGCAGTACTAAGAGCACAGATGTGTTATCTTCAAATAAATACATCGCAGCAACTGTGTCTGTAGAGATTTCGACTCGCCCGAAATTCACTACCAAACGGTTGAGTATTAGACGGACACTGAAGAAATGTGCACAGCGAAGAGATGTTTAAGGATCTGCATAGATGTAACTGAACAACGTCCAACACTAGTACGTCAACTGCGGTGAGAGACCAGTGGCCGACTGATGCTGACGGTCAGTGATCATTAATACAGAAATTCAAGCGTATCCAACGCCTACCTACTGTTTGTCAATGCACGCATTCCCTCTCATATTCCTGCACTGTATTGGTCATAAAAAATCGACCTGGCACGTATTAATGCCAGAGATAATAATCATTCAAAAGAAGGAGAGTATCAAACGATGATGAGGGGATTGCTCAGAACGAATTTTTTTCTCGTCTCATAAAATAATACCGGTTTTGCCATACTTCGTATTGTTAACCTTGCCGAACGGGTATACAAATATGATATGTGGCTTTCGGAGAACTGGATACTGTAAGCAGAACATGTTTGTCCGCGAAATTCTGTGGGGAAAAAGTTCATCAATATGTATATACGCGCGTATTTATATGCATTCGTAAGAAGGGTAAGCTGCGAACTGTTTGCAAAAATTTCAAGAATCGTGAATCTCGTGAGCATTAAATGGAAAATATCCGCGCGCGTGTGTGAAACTCGACGCGTGCGATGAGGAAAAATAATAGATGTGATTCATGATTCATGATGCATGTGATTCCAATGCCATGCCACCACCCAAGGCACTCAAGCCACGATAAACGAGACTTTCCTGCTTCAAAATGTTAGGTCATTTTTCTGATTGGACAATTACGAGTACGTTGGAAATCTGAAAACTATCGTCTCTAACGTCAAATGTTTCGCGCCTGCCGAATCTGGTATGAAAAATAAGGCTTCCTGTTATAAAAAAAACGCTGAGCTTCAAATGACCTTGAAAAGTTGCCTCCGAGTAGAGGACAGTAAAACACGTGGAAGCCGCCATTGTTCTTGGCAACTTTTGTTTTAGCAATTTTTTGTAGGTGGCTAACCTTCCGAGAAATTGGATTGGACCGATTAAAACGGTCCAGCGTGCACGTGAATCATTTTTCCGGCTACAAACTTGTTTTACACTTCGCGCAAATTTGTTGGGTTGGGCGCTCTTCTTCGAATCTTGTTGATGAAAATTATGTTTGCTTCGTGGTAGATGGAATATTAAACATGTGACGTTCGAGTTTAGTGGGAATCTAGTCAATTTTTGTAATTGTTCCATTATTTTTTTATCAATGCACATTACGGCGACAGATTTGACTTGGGTAAACGTCCACAGTTGTTAGTGTCTATAAAACTGTTCATATGTTCGTAGACTACGAAAAAAATGGTACCTGCGAATCTTCAGCGAAATTATGTTCAAAAGCGCTTGGATTATTCAATGGCACACCGCACGAAAGTTAATTTCAATTGCATACAGGGCATTCCACGTCAACGCCAACAGTCTTAAATCCCGTCCAACTCAAAATCATTACATTTTTCTTTCTAACATTTTACTCGGTGAAAAACGCAACCTAAATTTCTTTTAAATATTTTGTATCCAACCAAACCAAATTTTTAATTTTGGGTTTAAAAAATTAGGAATTGAGTGATAAAAGAATAGAAAAAAAATTGTCGCGCGTTTATCTTAACGGGGCGTGTTTCGTGCCATTCACCGGATTTTTCCGAATTCTTTCAGATTTTTAAAAATGGACATTCGCAAACGACTTCAAGTATTCATAAAAAATGAATGGTTGTTTGCAAAAATTTGAAAAAAAATCGTATTTTTATCCAAGATATTTTACTAATAAAACCTAATTTTTATTAGGTAACAAAAAATATTGTTTGCGCTGTACACTGTTTCGATGTGTGTAAATTGTTGTGTCAAGTTTCAATACGTGGAGAATATGTATGTATGAGTATGCGAGTATATATTACTATATTCGCGCACTTTAGAATGATATTAGTCATTTGCTCGTTTGTTTAGGTTTCTTTATTGAATAAATACGCAATACTAACGAATTTCGATGTATTATTTTCCGACTTTCAAGAAAATTCCATTTTTCCATGACCTTGAGTAGGCCCTTTCGAAAATTGTATCTCAAAGCCATCTAACGTGACATTGCCACAGCGGAGATTTTCACGGAAGAGAAAGCTTGCGAATGATGCATTGCAAATATTTGTTTATTTCATATTAAAATCTTCAATTTGAGGAATATTTCATAGCGAGGCATGAAGTCCTTCGTTACGGCGAGACGTTGTCGAGGATCCATGGTAAGTATTCGGAGATCCTGCTGTAGACAGCGGGTATTGCTGACTGGCCGCAATGCTTGGCTCCGAAGGACACTACACCGATGAAGTAGTACTTCGGTGGACCATCGATGGACTCGACCTTCATCAGGGGACCCCCGCTGTCACCGCCGCAGGAATCCTCGCCGACTGTTCCTCCGACGCATAATTGTTGATGGTCGATAACCGCGTGAGATTTAAATGCTTTCACGCATATTTCAGGATTGACGATGGGTAGCTTGATGGTCTGCAGGATCGGACTTGGCTTCGGATCATCTATGAAAAAATTCAAGATGGCGGATCCAATATGGCGGACAACAAATTCAAAAAGCCGAGCTAAAATTCAACAGCCACGACACTGTATTCGTCCCTTTTTTGGCCCCATAAGAATTTCCAAAAGTCGGCGCCGCTGTGGGCAAATTATTGTAATGCGCAAAAACTCACTGATATCGAAAATTCCCCAGCCAGCCACTTCGGCGATCTCTCCGGTGAAATTCTTCGCCAACAGCTCGCCGCTTACCATGCAGATGGGGGCCACGAGTTCTGCGTGCATTGAAGTTCGGTTGTAACACATTCGGCGTTAACAATGAATAATAGTTTTAAAAAACTAAAAAACACGCTCTTATAATAAATTGAACTAAAAAATAAAAAATAATTTTAAATGTAAGAATAAATGTAAATAATTTAAATGTAAGCTTTGCACTACATTCTGCATTTCCAAATGAAAATAGTAACATATTAAAACAATTGATATCCAGCATCCCACTTTTTTTTCACAAAGCCATTAATTTCTTATATCGAAGATGCATGAATAAATAGATAGATAGATAGATTTGTTCTATACAAAAAAATATACGAACCAAGCTAATGAAAGTGTGTTAATAAACACACGAATCGTCCCTCATCAGGGATGAATAATTAATAAATAAATGAAACAATTAAATACATCGCTGTTATTATTTCTGGTTGTTTTTTTCTATACCGATTATGGTAATTGAAGTTGTGGGAGACGAACACGCATGAAAAATCCCCAGAGCGTTGGCGATTGCGGAATGGAAAATTGGCGTGCGAATATTTAACATAGTTCATCGATTCCTCGTACCATTGTAGTTAACCGGTCTGTCCAGTCGAATAATAGCGATGTCGTTTTTGAACGGTGGCTCGTTGTAATTTTTGTGCACAATTACTTGAGCAGGTTTGAAATCTTGTACCGGTTCTCCGCAGAAATCGTTCTCGCAGTCTGGATTTGTCTCGATATTGTGCTCACCGATTCGAATGCCACCCACTTTGTATCTTGGATGAATTCGATGTAACAGTTAAATTTACACATTAAACTTTCAAATCATCACGCAAATCGACGAAATAAAAATTAAATTAAATCTAATTAAATCTAGTAATACTTAACAAATTTTCTCCTCTCATATTTTGTATAAATTTATTTCGATAGATTAATTAGTTGAGAAATTAAAAAAAAAATTCAAAGTGTTGAGAAAGTTGCTTACATAGAAATCAAAATTCACAATACGGGTAGCCTTATGGAGAACCCGCCAGTTCGATACGAAAATGGCAAATTTTTTGTTAAAACAAATGAAAACAAAATGCCATCACTACGAAATTTAATTATGTTGGTCATCGAAATTTGGCGATTATTTTTTAAAAATTCCAAATTCTAGTGGGAAGTTTTAGCTCGATGAAAAATAACAATTATTCGAGCTTCTTACGAGTGCCGTACCTTTTATGATTTTTAGCCAATCACATTTTTTTAATGCAATTGAATTTGTTTTTTACTTACGTTCCAGGTAAATTTGACACGCAGTGAGCGGCTGTCACGACGTACATTTTATTGATCAATGATCCCCCGCATCTGTACGTCAATTCGCCCTTTTTCAAGCCGGTTTCAGATGGTGATCCGCTGTAGCCGATTCTAACGATCCAAGGGTATGCACCAAGCGATGCGTTCTTACCTCCAATGATTCGATCGGCGTTACTGTTGCCACATTTTTCGTGATCTAATAGCATCCAACTCGGATGGTCGGAGATATCTTTACGGAAATACAATTAAAAAGAAGCAATAATCTTCTGAAACGCATCCAACATCGATCGTAGTTATACGGGGCATTCCACGCCAACTCGACCAGTGTTGCACCCTGACCTTCTCGAAATCATTTCATGTTTTTTTTCTGACACTCTGCTCGGTAAAAAACGCGACGTGAATTTTTTCAAAATTTGTTTAACCAACCATTCATTTTTTAGAAATATTTCAAGTCGGATGCTAATACCCATTTTTAAAAATCTGAAAAAATCCTTAAGAATCCGGAGATCGACACGAAACATCGCGACAATTTTTTTTTTCTATTTTTTCATCGCTCAATTCCGAATTTTTGAATTCTTAAACCCAAAATTAACGCAGGATCAAGTAGTAAGCGCGTCGTCCAATTAATGAAACTGATCATTTACAGGTAAATTGACCCTTATTCGACGCTCATGATCCAATCCTGTCTTAGTTTTGGGTTTCGCGTCAGTCCCCGGATTTTTGAGAATTTGTCAGATTTTAAAAAATGGGCTTTCGCAATCGACTGTAATAATTTATAGAAAATGAATGGTTGGATAAAAAAATGTGAAATAAATTTACGTTGCGTTTTTTACCGAGTAGAATTTTAGAAAAAAACATGCAATGATTTTGAGTTGGTCGCGACTTAGCGCTGGTCGCGTTGGCGTGGAATGCCCCATATGTGGAAATCACCGCTCAATTACCGAAGAAAATCTTTTCGAGATTTTGGGCAGTAGCGTTTGGTAATGTAACGTGAAATTAGTTTTCTAGATGTCGTTCAAAGTGACACAACTTTTATTATCCATGGTTTATTGGAGACCATTCGCTGTATATTCCGTCTTCTTCGAAGCAATATAGACGAGTAGTGTAAAAAAAAAAAAAAAATTGGAATATTGTTTTCGGTAGCGAAGCTAGGTAATAAAAATGTTTCCGAAGTTCGGAGTGATTTGTCGAAGTGGTAATGTAATTCTTACCTGTCGCAACGAATGGTGCGAATATCCAAAGAATAACAAGTCCACGCCAAGGAAACGGCTGCATGCTACCTGATAAAAGATATAAATGCAGACGAACCCGATGAAAATAGGATCCCGACGAATCGTGAGAGCTGATGATGGTTTGAAAATTGCAAGAAAATCGGGATACTCTCGCGATACAAACCGATGAAACAAACCAGTAGCCAAGGTTTTTTTATACCATATGGAAAAGATGCGATTGCACTGATAGACGCGCGGTTCATTGACTACGAGATTTCGTACTGGGACGGCGAACAATTCTCAGGGAAACGCGTGGCGTAGCTGATCGATGTCAATCAGCAACAGATGAGAATCCCAGAAAGAAATTCAGTTGACGCGAACGTCACTGCAACGACCGCTAAACAGTGTAATCTAACGAACGGAGCCTGCCTGCGTTATCACAGCCATTAAGTGAAACAATACAACTTATAATCTCGATAATGCACCTCGAAATAATAATTCGTTCGGCTTGGTCAAACGAATCGTGATATGGCCGTCGAGAAATTGCGAACAACGATACTCGGATGTTGATGCGGACCAATGGAAGTCTGCGTCAGAACAGAGACAAATAGCAAATAGACGAATTTAAATCAACGACCCAACACTTCTAAGCAAACATTTTTCTTTACGTGCAATCGACTTGAAATGTTGTACCCGAGGGTTTTTAGGGTCGCTGAGAAGGAATCTGCACTAAAAATTAGAAAATTCAAGATGGCGGGTCCAATATGGCAGACCAAAAACTGCAAAAAGTCGTTTTGAATTTGCTACTTTTTAGTGCAGATTCGTTGTCAGCGACACGATACACCCCCAAGTACACACTTAGTTTGCTTATTTGTTTCAACAAAATCACCAATTATTCCAAATTATTCTACGGCGATTTTTATTCTTAAATAAATAATTGATATCAATACACACACGAAAATTTGAAAATCGAATGAAAACGACACCAACCAGTCCGAAAATGATTGTGGAAAAGGTGGAAGTCCACAATCGCACCGTGCTTGAAAGTGTTCACAATAATCGTGAATAATAGCAACAGGCATACATCTTCTAAATCAATTTATTTGACTTTTTGTTTCAAATGTTATAAATGCAAGTGCAAGTAGCGAATATGGAACATTGAAATGGAAATCCTCATTTCTAGTACAATGATAAGAAAATTTATTGAAATGGTAATTTCAACTGCATTATTTGTTGGATAACGCTTTGAAAGAATCTAGCGTTTTACATAAATCTCAATACATTCTGGCGATACAGAAAGATCCAACATTCCATTGATGTTTATTCTTCTCCCTCCGAATTCGAGGATAATATTAAAGATTCAGATATTTATTCAACCATCGAATTCAATTTCTTGTTTGTTTTTTTTTCTTCACTATATTGTTGACAGATAACGGAGTAATATTTTACTAATTGTACGACATCTTGAGTACCATGATAAAATACTCGAGCATGATGTGACAATAATATTGGAGACAGTTCTAGTAACGTAATCAAATTATCCATATCCGTACATTTTTATGTGGTCACAGCTACTTTTTCAAGATCAGATTGTAGGACAACAGCTGTTTCTTGTAAAGTAGCATCGGTTGAGGACTCGCTGGTTTGATGAGTTGCGTCAGAAGCATTCGAATCGTCATTGGAATTTTGCGGTGTCATTTGGTCGCTCCGACCAGCTGTTGAGTTCTCAGAGAGGCGCGTTAGGTCAGCATCTTCACCTTGTGTTGGGCTAGTTTCGGAACAAGGAGATGAGTCCTGTTTAGCTATACTGTTGACGTTCCCGTGATCCGAATTCTCGTCGTCGGACGAGCTGACCACTTCATCCGAATCAATCTCCAGATCCAGTACAAGTTTCTTTCTCTTTGTAGAAGTTTCCGCTACTTTTCTCTTCAGACCAGAGCTGTTTGCCATCGCTAGTTTAAAGCCTTCCTCGACGGCGTCTTCGACTTTTTCAGTGAGCGTCGAGCGCTCGTTCTCATAATTTTTGTCTTTGAATTCGTGCTTCGGCTGCGCGCATAGTCTTGTTAATTTTCTTTTCTTGCGCTCGGCGGCTTCCTCTTCCCGAGTTCCTTTCTTTTCTATCCATGCCTTTAGTCTTTTCTCTTCGTTTATGTCGCGCAGCCGTCGACCGCTCAGATCTCGGCATGCCTCACGATTTGTTGTTTTTTCAATTTGAGCACCGATCGCCCGCAGCATGGACCCGAAGCCACCTTTTCCTCCACGTAGTCGCAAAATAACTCGCGCTGATCCATGCTCGCACGAATCAGAGTTCTGAACCAGTCGACCTTGATGAACGATGTAGAACTGTTCTGACGAGAGGCCCTGTTAAGAATTGGAAAGTACATCAAAATCGAAGTAAGAATTGTAGGTGCGTGATCGAAAAATGGTAGAAAGAAATTATAACAGCACTCCACCAAATCAAATATATTTGAGGTTAGAAGAACGCTTACCGTTATATCTCTCACTTTACACTTGATTTCATGAGCAGTGAGGTATTCGCGGGTGGTGCATATTGTCGTCTCGGAACTACCTCCTACGAGCTTTATCTCCAACATTTTCAATTACAATAATGTCTTGTCGACAGATAAAATAGAAAATTGTCACTTAGAACCAAGGCTATGACACCACGGTGCGATACGTAATCAGTGTTGTCAACCTCAAAGGTGGCGCTGATCGTACCAGGGACGTAAAATTATCGTACTCGAGCCGAAATTATCGTACATTTCCGAATATTTGGAAAAAAAAGATATTTCTTGAAAAAAATTAATTAGCTTTATGTTATCGTGAACACATATTGCACCCAATACTAAATTTATTGTATGAAAGTATCGTTGGGGTCATTGACGCACTAAGCGCCCTCTACAATGAAACATCGTTTCCCTTGGATCTTGATCGACATCAGCGGAACCTACAGACTACAAGCTCGTGAGATATATTTACATGAAACCTATTGATAATATGTATATGTACACCGTACGGTAGTACGAAAGTATCGTACACGTACGATAACGATCGTACGGTTGGCAACACTGCTCTCTAAATTGCTGGGAATCACCAATCATTACGGCCAGTCAATTTCACAACACGGCTCTATAGACTATAGTCTCCGTGCTCGAAACGTTGGAGACGATGAGTTCTGAATATCACCATGCGCGTCGCTGTCATCGCTATGTCTCAGCGTGAAGTTGGCGTCTAGTGACAGAGCGAGCGAGTAACGATACTAAATCGATTGCGTACCGTTGGTAGTGTGTATTGTTACCACGTATCTTCAGCGTGTACAACGAAATTTTCAAAGGTAAGAAAATACAATTACTCAAAAGTTTTTTCTTGTAACAATTACGTAATAACATCATTAATATGCTTAGCGCGGTGAAAGTAACTACGAATGTTTGATCGTTGTGAATAATCAAACGTTGGTTTCTGTTTGACTTTTCACATCATAACCATGTTTGGTTAGTTTTCACGTATTATCACAATCGCTCTGTAATCACCTCGTGATACGGTCCATTCGCGGTCTTTATTATACTGTGCCGTGTATGATAGCACTGTGTCTCCAATTCGCATGTATTTTTTGTTAAGTAACAGTACATTTTTCTTCGCAGCAGAATGGGACGGAACTGTGCAGCAGAAGGTTGCCGTAGTGGTCGAAAGGCAGACATGATTCTTCGGAAACAGTTGGGTTTGCGTCAACCCACGCTCTTCAGTATTCCAAAGGTATATGCCAGATTCATTCCCATGCAACTATGGCGAGGCTACACAGGATCCATTGATCCTGTGTATTCTTATGTGATCTCGCAGACTTACTTCGTTGACAACGAGCTCACAGTTTCTCCGCATGTTGTTAACAGTATACGTTTTGGGTAATTAGCAAACATAATAAAACAAATTATTTTGTACTTTTGTAACAGCGAAACAATGCATTGCAAGTATGGTCCAAAGCCATCGGAAAGAATCTGACCGCGCATGATGCAATCTGTGAGTTGCACTTCTCTAACAACAGCATCGTAAAGGAGGACAGAACAGTGCTCAGTGATGGTACTCTGCATATCATGCCACGCCAAAAATATGCTCTTGTTCCGAATGCTGTCCCAAATGCTATTGCAGAGCTGGTAAGAAATGACGCATTATTATTATTGCAGATTATTTCAGATTTTTTTTAACGCTGAGGAAACACTAGATTTTATAGTAATAAGGAACTTTTTTGATTCATTTGTTTCCTTTGATAACATATAAATTAATCCGTTGCTTCCACGTGACAGGAAAACATCGAACCAACGGAAGTGCCGAATCGTCGAAACGAAGCCTCCTCTGCCGTGTCTGCTCCAGTTATTCCAAAGGTTCAAATCGCGCCGGAGTCAGTTGATGGGAAAAAAGTGGAAGATCCTCTAGCGGAAGCTTCAATTGCTGCTATTGTGCCGAAGCACCTGGATGATGAAGTAGACATCAGTGACTTTGACGATCAGTTGCTGGAAAGCAGCTCGAAATCGTCACATGATGACGCCTTCAACTTTGTTGGCCGTATGATCGAAAGTAGCGACGAAGACTCTATCTATTACAGTGAGGTAAAATGTGAAACGTTTAATTATCCTGGTCAATATAACCACGGCCCCCTCGGACCTGCCCTTAATTCGGCCCTGAATATAACACTCGGCCTGAAAAAGCCTTTCAATTGTACCTGATTTTGCTTTTGCAGGCAAACACAAGTTATGATGACGTCGAGGTGACCCCATTCGTTATAGATGATATCTTCGAGCATTTGGCACGAACAGTTCTCCCTGAGACATGGTGCTGGGCAACGAATCGCAGAGACAAGAAGAGTATCGTCTTCGTCAAAATAGATCCGTACACGTACGAGCTAGCGTTTCGACTGACGCTGTATAACGATCTTTCCGTCAAGGTAACGAAGTGTAACTTCATACACTTTAGTTTTACGCCTGTTTCAAGGTAGCTCTCATTATTCAAATCGTTTATTCTTGAAATCGCATCTTGATGTAGAGATACAATTTTTTATCTCTGCAGGCTTACACGTCCGATGGGAAAATTGGAATCGAACTAGAGTCAACAGTTACGTCGATTCAATCATTGGACCGGCTTCTCGAGGAGATGGGAAAGAAAATAGTCTGCCGTGGTACAGGAATGACCGAAGAAAGGTAATTGATACGCAAATGGCATCCAACTAGTACGTGAGAGTACATTCCGATGTTTGTTTTGCCTATTGTTCTACATCTTTTTAGTCGCGACGAAGCTTGCTTCGGATTTGTTGTCTTCCACGCCTTTAGCAAGCAAGTTGCAACACCGAGATGTAAGTCATGTCGAAGACTGCGCCTGAAAATTCAAAATCGGAACAATAAGCGCCGTAAGACGTTGAATATCCGATATGCGAGAATAAAACAGCAGGTGTACAAACATTTACAAAAAAAGGTAATTTTTGGTAACAACTACATCACAGTTGTCTAAAAAAAGTTTCTTCCTACCATCGCAAGAGAGACCGTACTGTGCGCCTTAAAGCTCCTACCATTATGTCTATTAACTTAATTGAATGATTGGACTTTATATTTCGTTGGAACATTTTTTGGCTACGCTTGTTTATTTTTTATAACTGCATCCAACATCTTTTAATATTTGACTTCTCTTTTAGTAAAGAGTGCAAGCATAACTGCGCCCACGAAACGTGGCATGTATAAAAAATAAGCAAAATTCCTTCGAACGCTAATGAGCTCTACAGAATCATTAACACTACGTCACCAGTCGAGAAATGAGCTGTTGGACAAATTGGATGGAGCGATCCATGCCGATTCGGCTCATGTTTCGAGCCAAAATGTTTTCTCAGGTAATTTTGCACATTTTTCGCAAAGCTCCAGGAGAGATTGTTATTCGTGTAACTGCAGTTTCTAGTTTTCGAATGGAACTGTAGTTGTATTGTCTCATTTAGATGACGGTCACCCGAAAGAGGCTGCTGGTGCATTAAGCCTGGCCGAAGAGATTCACGACACAGGATCTAACGCAACGTGCCAGAGGGGCCTGCCAGCAACCTGCCACTGCCTGCCCACCGCTGTCTCTCGTCAATCAGTCCTTGCATCCACCGAGGACGCCGGTCGATGTCTTGGGCCAAGTATTCTCCGTCGCGCTACACAATGCTCCAATGTCCAATTTAAGATACCTCCGCTGCACTGGATGCGAGAATCGAGCTCAATTTATGGAAGGGTAAGGTAATCTCGTGGCTTACGAGCGACAGCAAAAAACGGAACACTGCCTACCTTAACTTATAGAACAATACGTCTTACAGACTGAACGAGACCGAGGTGGTGTTTGTCTCTCGAAGCTGTCAATTCTACGAAGACCGTCAAATTCCATAGAACTGGAACAGAAACCAAAGATTTTGATGAACTTCCATTCAACGAATCTCACACGTATATGACAGTATTATTGCATTAAAATGGTCCCCGAACGGAAGTGACAATGTTCAATCTGAAACCCATACTCTAGATTCAAATCTAGCGTTTCTTAACGACCTTGAATGTGATGTGTGCATTACAATGTTATTATTCGCAACGGATTGTACCTAGTATAATTATCAAATGGTAGATCCGTTTTCTTTCATATGCCATTAGACTGCCGCTTGGAACGCGAATATCTTCTGAACTTTTTCATCCTTGTCTCTGAAACCCCGTGATGGGGAGACAAACGCAGACACGATCTTTGGCATGAGACGCTTGATTGGAGTGAAAAAGTTGCAAATCAATTTGTTGAAATTCAAATTTTCGTTGCTGCGATACTTGCGATAGACGGACTGGCAGTGCGTGGCATTTGAAAATGGTAGCACCCTCAGCGTTTTTGCATCAATATCTACTGAATAGATCAACGCCGGAAAAAGGGTGTCGGTGATCCGCTCCAAGAAACGCCAATTACTGCGCCCATAATTTAATCAACACTTTATTGTAGACTTCGGTGAACAGTTGCGATATCAATGAGGAAGGATCTGTCGTTGGACGCGTACACGAGTTCAGAGAAACAAAAGGATTGATAAACAGGGATTTTTAAGACGTAATCGCCGCAGCGCATTGTGAGTAGGATGTCGAAAAGTCGATTCAAAACAAGATAACAGCATTGTCATCCAATGGGTAATTCCTCTTGTTCGCTGAGTTGGCATGTATGAGTGTTTATACAAATATTATACCCACGTATCAATTACGAGAACAATAAATAATACAATTTGTAGAAATCGATGAGACGCGGCTTCCATGTATGCTTATCTTGATGGTTTGACACACGATTGCTATTTCCGTGACGTCAGTTGTATCCATCACGAAGCGCAATCGTCATCAAAATTCGTAGCAACAACATTTTGTGCTTCTTACATCGATCTGCGATCATTTACTTTCATGACACATCACCGCTAAGTCTTTTCATGGAATTACAGGAAAACGAATTTTCCACCGAGTCTGTGTCCATCGTACCAAAATTTGTTATCAACTTTTGTCAAAAGTCCTGGGACGGCATGATAACTTGTTTTCGGAAAAAATGTTCCAGACAAAAGTTACGGCTACCTGAGACAAAGAGAAGACTTCTCTCCGACGTTGGAGTGATCTAACGTCAAGAACGGGTGCATAGCGCTACTTTCAGAATAGTAAAAGCAAGCAAAAGATTGGCTATGGTCAAGTCAGGCGTGCGAAGTTCAATTCACATTTTGTAATCAATCGCCAAATTTTTTAAATTTTATTTCGATGTAAATTATGTACAAACGTTGAAGCACCGCCTTCCCCGTACTATGACAAAGAATAACAATCTGATTTGCCCCCCCCCTAACTGTGTTACGTAATTTAAGTACGGCCCCTAATTTGTAATCAACATTTGTTCTGTGGCGCTCGTTCGTATCAAGTCATATCGCGTGGCACGAATCTGATTGATCATCCATTGTACCGTGAAAATAAAAGAGAATAATTTGTTACGCTATAACGCGAGAATTGAGAGTTGCACGCGAATGGACAATACGGGCGAAGCGATTCATTGAGGAAATAAAAAATGTGAAATAATGTGTAGTAGGACGTAGGACTCGCAACGTGTTTGAAAAACACAATGATCGTCAACTGGGAGTCGAAGCATTCTGTCCTTGGAGTAAAATGCGCGCCTTTCAATTTATACTCAGGAATCCCAGATCGCTTACCTTGTAGGAAAAGACAAATGAACGAGTGAAAAATGTCACATAGTGTAATGAAATGCGAATGTACCATTGTGTTTTGCCAGATTTGTCTGGAGGTCCTGAGCGACTTTGTGGAAATCCACTGCTTCTCGGACTTTTAGCTCGTGCAGATTACACCGAACTAACTTAAGTTTTCTCTCTCTTTCTCTAATTGTCGATTCTCTTCTTGTTTGTTACCTCGATCGTATCTTCATACATCCGCATGCGGGTATGTTACGTGATCGTGTGTTTCGTTTCATCGGACGTGCGGATGTATCCGAATGCGTAACTTTATCGAGACGTACAGGGTGGTCCATTTTGAAAGCCCCGGACAAATATTGCGATAACTAAAAAAAAATATCAGAAAAAGTTGTATTTAAAGGTTCAAGGTCAAACATTGAAGCGCTTCGAGGGAGATACACGATGCTGGTATTTGTCGACTTCCGGATCTTGCCATTTCCGAGATTTCGGAATTTAGATGGGGAACGAAGCTTTTGACCTTGAGCAACTGAGGACGAGTTCATAGACTCATTCAAAGACAAACAGCAAAAAAAACCATAAATTGAAAAAAAAAAAAGATTAAAAAATAACTTTTACAGTTATTTCGACGTCCATACATATTGGCAGCCTTAGTTTAATTTTTCATAGCCACAGTTGGTTCGGTAAAACTTAAACAACGATCACTATGTAACCCTTGTATGTCATGCTCAAGGTCAAAACATTCGTTCCCTATAAAAAATCCGAAGTTCCTAGGGAAATCTCGAAAAGGACAAAATCCAGAAGTCAACACGCACCATCATCATCTTCCCCCCTCGAAACCCTTCAATTTTTTTATGCATCTTTTTTTTATATCTTTTTTAATTTCCGAGATATTCGTCTGGGGCGATTAGAATGGATCACCCTGTATAGACGATTGTCGATGAGACCGACACTTTTCGCCAAACAGGCCTATCATCTTCAAGGTCGATTTGGCACATAGTTCAATCTCTGAGACGAGTACATTATTTATAAAATTAAAGATCCCGCACGTCTGATACGTCGCTATAAGATTCACCTGAGAAAATCTAAGAAACTACGTACGGGACATTCCACGCCAGACCAAATTTTTCATTTCTTGTTATTTTCAAGTACACATCCGAAAACTCTTTCTGGTGAAGTTCGAAAAGTGGTTGGTCACTGGTTTAAAAAGCGCTCTTTTCCGTTTATTCGTTCACAACTTCTTCAAAAACGATCGAAATTCAATTTTTTTTTATCCAAATTTTTATTTACCTACACACTTTTCAGAAAAAAGTACGAAAAAATTGGCAGTATTTTCATACACGATTTTTGAGTTTGGAAGTTTTGATCTTGTTTATGAAATAGTATGTACTCTTCGATTTCTTCGTGATTTTTTATTTCAATCTTTCGTTCATTCTACAAATTTTAAGACCAAGTCGATAGTAAGCCTCAGATAATTACTTTATTTCTCCATTTTTTTAAATTTCGATTTGTTATTTTTAAATTATTAAAACTACTTTCGAAATATATGGTGCACGGAACGCCCCATATATATCAATCAGCCAGCGAGAGGAGAGGTTTTTTATTTATGCATAGAGCTTGCATTAATATCTTCTGTTTTTTTTTTTCGTTTTTTTGTACTTTGCATGTATTTTGAACACTGCTGTTGTCGATTTGCCAAACGCATAAATATATCAATTCCTCCAGTTGCGCATGTTATTTTTGTTTTTCTTTTCAATATATATATATATACATCAAACTTTGAAAATTACAATTTGGTAAGTAACATTTTAATTTTTTGTTAAGCTAGAGTGTCAGGCTCAGAGGAGGCATCCAATGATAACCGTTTAGAATTGTAAGTCTCTTATTAATTATTACAATGCGTATAAGTTTCAAAGTGGGGTACCTAACTTAGTCCATGATTACTCTCTTCAGGGTCGAAATTCGGTTATATTATACATACAAATAAACATTTAAATACACATTCACAATATATAATAATTGATCGTGAATTCGATTTCTTACATGATATAATCGTATGTTGATAATGCAACCATAATTTGGAATATTTGTACTTTGAGTCTTACAGTTAGGAGCTAGCAAAGATGTAATTTGGCAAGAATGTGAGAATCAATCTTCGTCCGATAAACCTGGGATGGTCCAAGGAATTACGGCGAACGATCGAGTCCCCTGCGATATTCGAAAACTTAAAGGGTAATTATTCGAAAATCTAAAATCGACTGCGAATATTATATCTTACTGGAAAAAAAATTGACCACATTTTTAAATACAAGTATTAAGCGAATTTCCACGTTTATCCCGATTATCAATAAATTCTTAAATTCTTCCTCATTCGCAAGTGAAAGACGAAGTGGCGAAATTGTGTCATGAATCTACTTTACAATACTTCATGCACAATAAAAAAAAATCCGTCAAATTTCGCACAAAAATTAGTGTTATTTCAACGCACTGCGTGTGTAGTGATACAGCAACACAGCTCTGTGTTAACGGTAACACAAACCAATGTCAAACTTCTTTAGAACTGGTTCGTCGAATTCTACACACTAACGTGTTACTTGTATTGCGTAAAAAATGGTAATTTCTACACTTTCTGTGCGTTACTCTGAATATATGTGCACAAATGTCGTCTAAAAATTGGCTGCCGACGTTAAAAGTAGACGGAAAAATATTGCAAATACCATCAAACGATGGAAACAAAGTCGAAGGTGTGTCGAAAAATTATCAAGACAGTGACTGCAATACACTGAAAAACACTGTAAATATAAGTGAAGCGTTGACGAGCAGTGTCATATTTAACACGCAAGTAGTGTAAACTCAACACATTATTTGTGCTGGTTTGAGAGTAACACTTGAAAAGTGTTACTTCAGTATCGAGTAAAACTTTCGTGTGTTGAAAAACGAACTGATCGAACAACACTACGATTGTGTTAAATTAACATACTAAAATGTTAAATATTCTACACACAAATTTCTACATTTCAGGGGCCATTCGATAATTACGTAAGGACGATGTTGGCAATTTTTGATTTCACATAAGATTTCTGGAACTCCCCCTCCCCCTTCTTACGTAAGATTCTATGCTATAAATAATGTGAGTTTGTGTAAAAAAATAAGCTATTGTGACTGGAATTGTTATTTAATAAAAAAACATGCATAGATCATTCAATGCTACTTTGGCTTGAGAATAAAAACAATGCTTTTTATCTGTCAAATAATTAATCACAAGATTGAAGATGAATCAAATTGAACACATTTAAGAATTTAGAATTTTAATAGGCAATACAAATTTTTCTAGTAAAGTGTAAATCCAATTGTATATTACACATAGAATGACAAAGGCCATTTCACTTCGAAATGGAACTACATTTCTAGTGATAAATTTCGACTGGTAAAATATGACGTAAGAATGAGTTTCACCCCCCTACACCCAGATAAGGGCACGTAGAGATTTTTTAACCCCTCCCCCCCTCTTGGGTACCCTTACGTAATTAATGAATGAAGCCTTGCACAATGTCGGATATTTTTTACTGTGTGGGTAGTGAAAATTCAATAAGACAAGCCGAACGCACGTTGATGTACCGTGATGTATCGCGGAGAACATGTGGGTTGACTACGAGACAGTACCTTCCGTTTGCGAACCAGTAGTTTCGAATTTCTATTCAAGAGTTATTTTGAAAGATGTGTTTTGAACTGTGCGGTGTTTCTCAAATCTCGTTTTCACAACGAAGCCGTTTGGAAATGCAGGTGTCGCACTGTGGTTTCAAATGCAAAAAAAAAGAAACGGCGAAATCTCGCTTCAGGCGAGTTTTTGAGACAATTGAACTGTCTCAACGGGGATCTACTTCAAAGAGATAGCAGAATATGGAGTGTTTGTCCAAAGTTAGAAAAACGAAGTCCTTCCACAATAGCTTGGGGTCAATTTACGAGGAAAAATTTACCAGCTCGTTCTTGTGATCTGCTGGGCATTTACTGATAGTCAACCAATATTTAGGAAAAATTCAACACAGTTCCTCCTGCTGGTCAATTTTCCCTCTTAAGGTAGTTCTGATCGAATCTTAGGAATCGCCTGAAGTTTTAACATGGTGTAAGCACAACCTCCATGAATGGAATCACGTCTTTAAGTTGATCCACCATCCATTCTGTCAAGACATTTGCAATTAACAATGGGTCTCTTCGTACGGGAGGCCTTGTGCACATTTTTGTGTACATGCTGAAGGGATCTTAAGACTTGAACAAAACACCACTCGTGTGTGCAGCACTATTGTGGGATTAGTTAACAAAAATGGTAATATTTAACTGTTTAGTTTCGAGGATATCGACTGATGAAAAATGTTAAGTGCCCTCGACACAGAATGGAGAGACCAGCTGTGACGAGATGACAACAGTGTACCCTCGGCGAATAGAAGAGCGTAGTAAAGGCCAGGAATATGAAGCTTTCAACCAAGATTTCAACGAATAGCAGCCGCCTTTGACAAATGTTGATGTCTCCATGGACGCGAGTAGGATCACGCTACTATCGTGAAAAATTGCTGAGTGGCCACGATTACAACGTCGCTCTCTATGCGTGTAGGGGACTCGATCATGCGTGAGGTGTAATTGTGTAGGACAATCAGAGGCAGCACCATGTAAGCATTGCATCTTACTGTGTACTTTGTAACTTTGTAATATACTTTGCTTGATACGTGTATATGCAGCACTCCCTTACATTTCCCTCAAGCTATCATGGACGGACTTTGTTTTTCCTAAATCTGGGGGGAAGACGCCATCTTTTTGGAGTGCATCCCCGTTTTTTTCGCATTTGAAACCAGTGTGAGTCGGTTGTCGGTGGTTTTACCGTGTCGGGGGAATGCGATAAACACCGGCGAAAAGTATGGATCGGGATGACCTCTTGTAGATGAAGTAGAAGAACGAGCGATTGAAACGTATACTCGGTGGGAACATTCTTTGCCCGAATAGAGCCGTTGCAGCCGATGCTTTCGTACCCTCTTCGGTGACCTCGATTACTGCTCTATGAATCGCTGATCCCAAGTGCAGGCCCGGTTCTCCAATGACGAGAAGGTCGCCGAGGTTAGCTCGAGGGGTCAGCAGCTCACCTGCCCCAAGGTCGTTCAGCAATTGCTCGACCTGCAGACTCTTGTCTACCGAGAACCTTGGCAGCGTGACCCGAACTGTCCTTGGTTCGGAGCGCTGCTCGAGAAGGGTTTTGAACGCGCTGCGTCCTCTTTGGGTCATCGTGATTCGGCGGATGAGCTGACCTACGCTGTCCGCCTTATCTCGACTACTCTTGCTCGAATTCGCGTCGTTCAAGAGCGGCAGCAAAGCGTACATGGATACGTCATCGCCTTTGTACGGCAGTTCCAAAACTTTAGCTCCGATTTCGTCGGACGTGTCTGTGAAAAGAACGAATTCATATGCAAAATTACTAGCCGCGAAGAAATCCTCCTTCGACAAATTTTATCACACAAATATTCGATGCTCCGAATCTGTTCCCTCTGTGATGTCATTGTATTCTCAAAATATTCAACATTTAGGAATTTTTTTAATCCGTTTTTTGCGTAAACATTGTAAACAGTATACATACATACATAATGGCTTTCAGCGAGTAGTAAGAATAAGAAGGAAAGTGCGTAACTGATTTTCATGGTAATACATAGGTGCTTGGGCAGTTTTGCTGTGACTTTACAGCAGTCACTCAAAAACTCCTCTCTCAAGTGTTTACGTTCCACACCAAATGTTTACTCATACTTCTATAACTTGTGATTGTAAAAATAGGATTTTCCACTATGAAACCCAAACCGCAGTATTTTTCAACTTGTTTGTAACTGTTGTTGCTTCCACAATATCGTTTCTCACTGAACAGGGTATTTAAAAACCACGTGCTGTATTCATCTCCATGTTGAATTTCGCGTTTAGAACACCAAGTATGTTATCGTGCATGTAAACAATGAGGGGAAAAAAATAATTTTTTTTTTCGGCAGACCAGTGTAATCTACCAGAAACGATAAACAGAAGATTCAAGTTTCAGAGATAAATATTGGAGAGATGTTGCCAAGCGCGACGTAATCAGTTTTGAGAGTAAAAATATACTAAACTCAATAGGATCTACATGTTTTTCGTTGGAATTGATTTGCGAGGAACTTTTTCGTTAGTGCTGTTCAATAAATAAAAGATGAGTCCCGCGTGACTATTGAAATTCGATCCGCTGTTTGTTGTAAATCGCGTTATAATAATCTTGACGAAAAAAACGTCAACAGAATTTTAAGAATCCTTCAATATGAAATTATATGAAATTTGTCGTGTTGAAATATGAATTCCAGGAACACATTCATCGATGATGTTGCGCATGCTGATTTGTCTACTAGACGGAGAAAAGAAATCGGTATTGTTCCGATTTTGACATTGAAGAAATTCCTATTATTATAAATACCTATTTTGTTTAAAGGTGTGTGTTTCCATATTTTACATGAATTTTCCCTATGTTTACATTAGAATAACTCCTGTGTTATCATAAGCATTTGTCCCATATTAACATAGAAATTATTCCCATGTGCGAATAGTTACAAATAATAATATGTTTTTTTCAGTGACAGTATTAAGTATAAAATAGTATTAGTAAACGAAGTATTGCATGCCCACATTTTTTTTTAATAAAATAGTAGAATGTGACATAAGTTAGAAAAAAGTGGAAATAAATGAAACATGCTATTTGCTATTACACGAGCGTTGGGGTGTGCAGTTTTTGGATTGGACAATTTTTTTTATACCGTAAAAAAGTGAATTTTTTTGCGCCCAGAGCAATATAGCCGCTGAGCTCGACCAGGATTTGAATACGCTCGTTGAGATCATGTTACTTCTATAACAAAATAGGAACTGTACCTATGCTTCGCGTAGGAACAACTCCTAGATATTGGTGGAAATGTTCCTATTGTAACTAAATAGGAATAATTTCTGTGTCGCAAGAATATTTCTTCCGTGTTGACACAGCAATTTGTCCTATGTGAAAATAGGCAGAATATCTATTCTGTTGCTCAGTGTACTGTTTTCAACTCAAATACGAGTCTCGGACGTCTTACCGAGACTGAAGAATCCTTGTTGCTGCATATACGTGACTAGAGTGCGTTCAAGGTCGTTGACATAAAAGTAATCTTGCTTGGATCGTTTTGCGTCGAAGGGGTATGTCCAGAGTCCTCTGAAGTAGACTGCATTGGCCAAAATCAGGTCAGACTCCGCAGTGACTGCTCCGGAGGGTAGGAGGTCCTTTATGTGACCTTCCGTAACCTCGCTGATCCACTGGTTAACGGTTCGCCGGATCCCTTCAGGATCGCTACGGAAGTCTACCTGTTGTAACTGATCGCTAAAGAGATCGAGCATGCATTCCTTGACACGCCGTTGCTTCGTTACCCAGAGTTTATTGGCCGTGCGAAACTCGTTGCTAGAGCTGTCGTTAGCAGAACTTTGCTCGTATCGTCTCAGGGAATTTTCAAATCCGTAGAACCTTTGGACTTCCACTTTCGAGTGCGTCGTGGGTATGCGAAGCACGCTCTTCAGCACACTTTCCGTCTTGCCTGCGGAAGTGAAGTAGGCGAGGGTCAACGCTTCGTGGAGACTGTGAGGGCTGAAGAAGATGTTGCCCCGGCGCTCGCGCTCGCCCACTTTCCCCAGGGCGTCCAGGACGAAATCGAACCGTGCTTGGGTCAACGATTCTTTGATGCTTGGACCAAACGACGTCGGGCTATCATTTTCGGAAAAACATTGCCCTCCGGTACCACGAACTGTACATAACGCGAGCAACAATCCTGCGAACGTCAACATTTTCGGTACGCTGACGAGCAAGTGCGAACTACGAGTAGGATGAGCCATCGAGCTGCTTTATATACATTTATCCTATATCTCGCCAATGACGTTATACTTGATAGCTGGAGTCTGTATTACTCTTCGAGCTAAAATTAGAGATGCGAGAACGCTTGCTGCTAGCGTCTCTCGAAAATTCACTTCGTAAATACTCGGCTCTATTGCTCTTCAGACTCCGACGAACCGGAAGAACGGGTCCCACTATGTACTTGCAGCCGAGTACCTCCTGACGAAATTTCGAGCTTCCTCTCCCACAATCTCGATATCCTTCCACGTTCCTCGCGTATGTAATTCTCGCACGTTCTTTCGATCTTTTCGCCCGAATTGTTGCTGTATGGACGCACTTCAGATACGCGGAGAAGATAATTTTTTACAGTATTCCCAGTGACGCAACTCGACGTTCGCTGGTTATCGTCACGACTACGACTGTTCTGCTCTTCGCAGCCGTCTGTCTTATGTACCACTATCATTCTCCTGCCCCGTTTATTCAGCCACCACGTGCAAAAACCCGACTAGCTTCGCACTCGTTTGCATCGGTAATGCAATTGCGGATTTGAGATGCTCACAAAAAAAAGTGTGCTCTCCAATCGTATGGACATTATTTTTCGACGTTTATTTTGCGACTTGATGGGGGTAGGGATAAGCCTTAGCTGATAACTCGCAAACTCGAATTTCTCAAACGGACGTCAAGTTACTACAAGCCAAGAGATTTTTTTTTCGGATTTTAGGTAAATAGCCTCAACGTGCGACAGCTTCTCGTCGTGTGCATAAAGTTAGCCCCGCCTTTTTCGATGAAATAGAAAGCGACCAGTGTACTGGATTGGGCGCAGCTTGTGCTACTTTGTGCCGTGAAAATCATTTTTTTATTCTCTCATACACAAGTTTTATACAATGAAACGTAACTTACAGTGCTACCTTACCACTCCTTTTTGTTTTTTCCTGTCGTTTTCTTCACTTTCAGAAGATATATACGGGCCATTCCACGCCAAATCGGACGCTTCGAATAATTGTAATTTTTGGTTTACTCCACTTTTGCACAATGTCAAGTCCCCATCTCGAAACCCTTTCTGGTGAAGTTGCAGCGTCCAAAACACGCTCTTTTTCGGTTTTTTGCTCGTACCTTCTTCAGAAAAGCTCCACATTCGAATTTTGTTGTTGTTGCACATTTTGTTTTCTTGCATACGTTTTAGAAAAAATACAAAGAAATTGTGCATCAAACTTCGCCAGAAAAAGTTTTTGGATTGGTACTTGAAAATATCAAGAAATGAAGGGAATCAAAAATTCGAATCGTTTAAACTGTTCGATTCGGCGTGGAATACCCCGTATGTATATAGCCAATGGCGTATATAACTGAGGGGACCTTGCAAATTTTTTTGGCAATGTTATTGAAAGTTTAGTTATTCATATATATTCCGGCACGAGTGAGCAGTATTTATTCAGAGTCGTAAAGTGGTCTGGCAACACTATGATAGCAGGCGATACGGCGAGCGAGACTCGGGGAAACTCCGAGTAGGTAATTCTCTCTGTTTCTCGAGTGATACAGAGTTCGGGATTCGGGAAATTCCCGAGTTCTCTCAGCTTCATTCATCGTTCGCAAAGATTACACTTTCCTACTGCCTTTCACAGAAAACAACGTAATATTAATCATCTCACCATTTTTATTACCGAGTCAGAAACTATTTTTTTTTTTTTTTTTTAATTATTAGTTAAGAAGATATTACACATGTATGACTTTTTATCTCTGTAACGTGAGTATCCAAATACTTTTTTAAGCATATATTTGTGTGTAAAATGTAAAAAAAAAAAAATTGCCACCTTTAAGTTGGACGTGCTCCAGAGTATGTTCTGAAAACATGAGTATTGTTAAGATGCTATCAAAATTTCACGTACAAATAGGTTTATTTTTTGTAATTAAATTGCTATCAATTGTAACATTTGTGTTACTTTGATAGCAATTACTTAACAATAACTGACAAGCAAAAAATTAATTGACAATTTTAAACGATATTTGGAACAAATATTAAAGTGTTGTGAAGTATCATAACTTACCAATTATAAAGTCGTTAGCCTTGCTGTGTGATCATATTTAGATTCGTTGTCCTTTCCCAAGATTCGAGGGGCTGACCACGTTATATGCTTATTTAAGGGGAGAAATAGCATTAGACGGTTCAACAATCGATTTTTTTATTTCACAAATTGATAGCAAAACTATTGGGCCACAATATTCTTAGAATGAATCTTTTTTCATCGCAAATTAATTTCGTATGTAGGAAAAATTATACATCAGTATCCTACTCTACCGAATAAATTATTTTAACATTGACCTAATTTCTTGTACACAAATATGATAACAAGTTATCCTATTCCTGAAATGAATTACTTTTCATTGTAAATCAATTCCACTTGTTAATTATAGAACTAAATTATTTTTACCCCAAAATAATTTTATTGTATTGCATAATTTTTTGATGGCGTTGATTAAGGCCATTCTGTAAAGCGGATTCCAATTCTTCTATAATACGCATCAGATTATTTGAATCAGTCTGCACTGCGGTATGTTCTAGTTCATCGTCAATGTTGCTACTTTGAAGGCATAAATCTAGGACGATCATTGGTATCACTTGATTGACCAAAGATCTTTCTGCTATCTGAAATTACAAAAAGAAGCGTTATCAGTGTGAGACATAGAAGATACATCATTCCTCTATATCGGGTCGTGAGGTTCCGCCAAGTGGTGCGATAAACCTTGACAACAGATCGAATAGTTTTCCAGAAATTGAAATCCTTTGATAACGATTCGCGACAGAATTTTTGACGAAACGACCAATTTCACAACATTAAAGTGATTTTCAAATTGACTTTTGGAATGACGATCGGTGCGTCGCCATACCGATGTTTATTCAATTTCGAGGACAGCATTCCACTCTATCCTCATCCATTCTCTTATAGTGAAAATAGAAGTTGAACGCAATATGAGAATCAGTGTCTGCAGGCCAGTGGGGCTAAGCGGGCTAAGCAATGCACGTTTCAAGCCATGGAGTTTGATGAAATTTCAAGGCTCGGTGAATTTTAGTCAATTTGAAACCGAAATTTAAACATTGTTTCACATTTTTATATCGAAGCACGTATTCATTTTTTGATAAAAATGTTGTAACCGTTGTCAAAATAGGTCCATTCGAAAACCGTTTAAACGTTGTCAAATTTGTTTTTTCCTTTTTGAATCTTCAATTTCAATCTATTTTTGATAGATTCCTAAGAAGACGTGGTCAAGGTTTTTCGACCACTACTTTTCGTAATCTTCCCCAACAGGTTACCTGTACTTCAAGTCGCCATTCCAAGTTTGAATATTCTTGTAATCCACTCTCAACTGTGGAGATTCCTCTTGAAATTTGATACTTCTTATCTGCGTAAAAGTTGCAAAGGAGAATTGCATTTTCTCCAGAAAAACCCAATGTTATTATGGAATCCCGAAAATCATCTGCACTGAGCTGTCAGAATCACAAATAATTTAATGTCAATAACTTTACGCATACACGATATATCATATAATTTCCGATGTAACTATTGTATTGTTAAGATGTAAAATCGATAAATGTCATCGCTTCAATTCTATAGATGGAAAAATTCAAAACTATGAAAAAAAAAAAATCCCCGAGTGAGACGTTGTCCCCCCACATAATATTACGTAGGATATCATTATTTAATGATAACAAGGGCTAAAAGAAAAATTGGACCAGTTTCAGCTTATTATCAATGTATGTATCAGACTGTCTGCTCGGTATACATTCGGACATACATTCAACGCATAAATTATGCAAAAACAATTGTATAAAAGTCGTTTAATATCAGAATGGTTACCTTGCATTCATAACTCTTCAACAGCAAATGTACGAGCCCTTCAACTGCATTTTTCACAGCATCGACTTCTATACTCAGTCTTTCTGCAAAAAACATCAGCATTTCTCTACAAGACTGATAATAACTCATGACAATGCGTCAATGCAAAAAATACTTACGCGCTGCCGACTTGTAAAGTCTGAAATCAGGTCCTTTCATCAAATAGTCCAAAATTAAGGTGCAAAATCCCTGAACAACTGTCAAAAATAATATTTAGTAAACAGCGAGTCACTGAGCGTGATCTTCTATATTTCATAGTGTACCTTGCGGTGGTTGAGCGACGAGAAACCGCACATGTTTTTCAAGATCAGACCGTAGCGAAAGGAGCATACTGAGTTGAATTGTTAGACTCGTAGGTTTCAATTCGCTACTCTAGAAACAATTAACTCTGTATTTGTTTTTTGTCATTTGCAACTATAACACAGATTAGCGTCATATTATTGTTGTAGGATCGGACACCACGCACTACGGTGTAATATAAAGAGGCGGATCATGGTCTTACATACGGGTCTACAAACTCGGTCCAAAGGGTGAAGCACAAAAGTAGTTCATAATCCCGCCACTTGCGTCTCTGTTATCTATCCACCTCGTAACGTAACGTAATGTAACGTAACATAACGTAATGCTGTCAAAATGGTTCCCAAAATGTGATAGAGTAACTTCTGCCGAGCAGCGCTGCGGGCGCTGGTGACCCTGAGCGCCGGGTAGTGACTGGTCAGTGGCACACACTGTACGGCCACTAACCAATCACTGATCGACGCTCAGGGTACACCTAGTCTTACTTGATAAGTCTTGGGCACAGAGAAGAATGAAACAATGGTATTTGTTCCTTCATTGGGCTGGTTTACACCACAACAAGACGATGCGAACCAAGTACTACAGCAACCAATCATGAGCAAGGCTCCACGAGAAACTTACTAGATCATCGTTGTTGATTGGTTCTTTTGGTGCTTGGTTCGCATGTAATGGGCTTGGTGTTAGCTAGCTCATTATATTTTGATTCGCAGCCGGGCACTTTATATCTAGTCATTTTCAATAAATGAGCGCATTCAACAACAAAAATTGTAAAACTCTACGAGGATAACAATGCGAAGAGCACCGCGAGCCGTGATATCCAGAACTTATCCGGAACCGGTTACCTGCCATCTATCGAAAGATCGAGAAACTAGGTCATTATCTGGACAAGTTAAAGCCCGAAGTTGGACCACCTTCTTATTCAACCCTGACCCCTACCACGGGAGTAAGCATTCCAGTTGTATTTCATTCCAGTAGTATAAACATACTTTGTTGAGAAGCCACTGGTGTACAGTATCGCTCCGATAACTCAGCGCTCATATGTATGTACACGAGTATCTCGTTTGACAGTAAGACTGAATGACAGATTTGAAGATCTATTCAATGTGCTGTGATATATGAAACATTGTAGAAATGGTTACTAATAGGATAAGCAACGAAAAATCAAAAGTTTTGATACCAGTCTTGTTATGCGCTTTTGCAATACCGGTCTCCATGCTTTTTTGGATCATCAATCTGATTTATTCATTTGTCGCACCTCAGTCAGAACATCATAGCGATGGTACGTATCAAAAAAAGCCATATTCCGTACCAGCTAATCTTCAGAGTTGATTTCATGTTATAGGAGATCTTGTCATCTCACCATGGAGATGGCTTACCGCGGTTGTTATACCAATAATATTTGCCGGCTGGGGATTAAAAAGAAAGAGCCTAGATCTTAGTGGAGCCTTACTAGGTAAAGTATCTTTGTACAAAGTAATCGCCAATGACGTACCATTATTTTATAACATGATTCCGGAGTACGAGGTCTACAAAGGTCGTCTTCCATAACAATGCTTGTTCGACCTTGGCTACAATTCAATACTAGAGGTTTAAATCATATTGCTTATTCTCGTGCAGATATATGAAAGTCGCAGACCTATGTATGGCAAATGTACCATACATAGAATATTAATACCAAAGAATATTAGCAATTTGAGCAACGATAGTCCTGGGTGTGGGAGCCTCTGTCGCGCTCATAAGAGCGACACTAGTGGTTCCAAGGTGCTCGGAACTGCGGCGAGCGAGTGTAGTTTGTATCAAAATCAGTTTTTGTATGTTGAGATAAGTACAAAGCTGCATTGACATATATCGTATTTCAATAAGCAAAATAATAAAGTATGATATTATTTTACATAATATCGTTTATGAAATCATAGAAATGACTTTGCTTTCTCAATATTTTGAAAACTATCAATTTTTGGAGGTCAATGGGAAGTACAACATATCAAAAATCCAGCCATGTCCACCGGGAATCAAAACCCATTAGGTTTCCGCAGGGTCCTTCCGCTGTATACTATTATAAAATCTAGTTGTTTTTTACTCTCTTCGTTACGTTTCGATCTCAAAGTCTACGAGCAGGTGATTTGATTTGCAAGTACTGATCTGAAGAAGTTGAGTGTTTTTTGCCAGGCTAGCATACTTTATATTAGCATATCAATATATACTAAGTAATTTTGCTATTGCAGGACTCGTTACTGGTTTTATTCTCAGCATCACCAGTTATACGCACATCGCTTGCCTAATAGCATTTTTCTTCACCTCGTCCAAGGCTACCCAGTTCCGTGCGAGTGAAAAAAAAAAGTTGGAATCTGACTATAAAGAAGGAGGACAAAGAAACTGGATACAAGTACTATGTAATGGCGGCATGGCTACTCAACTTGCTTTGCTGTATCTATTAGATGTCGGATGCGGCGAACGTCCAATCGATTTTGTAAAAGATTACAGAAGCTCGTGGCTGTCGATTGGAATATTAGGTGAAATACTAAGGAATTTTTATGATATTTACACCAATGTAACTGCTGTACAGTTTTGAGTGTGTATTTTCATGATTTCAGGTGCCTTCGCTTGTTGTAATGGTGATACTTGGGCTTCAGAAATCGGCTCCGTACTCGGCCATACAGAGCCGTTTCTAATCACCACAAGAAAGACGGTGCCAAGAGGTTTGGAAAAGTTGAAATTTTACGTAATTAGTGGTTTGAATGCGAACAGCAACATTTTTTATTTTCCACATTTACACTGAGATTGGTCTCAATATTCGAATTTCCCTATCTTTGCATAATATAAACGTAAATGAGACGATTTATTTGTGCCAATATCGACAAAGGACGATATATTTGATTAACGTTTTGATTCGCGCTCCAACATGAAATCTTATTTCAGAAGTGCGGTGACGATAGAGATACTGAGATCTTGAGTTGATTTATCTACCAACTTTTGTTGGTGATTTGTTCTTTCTAGCTCAGGCTGTTTTCATATGTAAAAGTGTTAAGAAGTTACTTTTTATGTTTTCTTCCAAACAAAAACTGATACCCTGACTATTTTAGTATACGTTTATCCAATTTTGAGTTTACTATTCATGAAGTGCAGCGTGACAAAATCGCATTTGAAAAATTGTAGCAGTCTCGTTGGGGAAAGGGTCTGTGGTAATCCACCAAATGGATTTCGCTGATCACACAGCCACACAGAAAAAATCTTTTGTTTCCACCAACCGAACCCAGTATACTCTGGGTTTTTCAGGTCGCTGGATCCGAATCCGTGGTCGATTTGCTTGTATCCGATCACCTTTAAGATATTTGAGTGGATCACTTAAAATGGCCCACCCTGTATGTACGCGAGTATATAATACTATATTTATGCAAGTAGACTCTTTCGAAAATTATCCCCAGGCCTTGCAGAGTCTTAACCCGGCGCTAGCATTACCCATTTCTTAACAAGGGGTAAAGTAAACCAGCCCAGTTTCCAAAACTATTTTATTGGTGTCTTTGTTGAAATATTCCCGTGCTTCTCCAACTGAACCTTCGGTAGATTAGTTTCTTCGGAATAATGTTTGGAATGATTTCATTTTCAGGTACAAATGGCGGGGTCACATGGATAGGATTACTTGTATCCTTGCTAGGTGGCCTAATCGTTGGTATTTTCAATTACGTGGCCATATTATACACTGTCGACACAGTTGCACTGCAATTAGCCGCACCTCAGTGGCCAATTATCGTTGCGGGTGGAGTAGCTGGTCTCCTCGGTAGTATTATAGATTCGATCCTTGGCGCCACGTTACAGTATTCCGGTGGGTTGAATCAAATTAACCTAACAGCAAACTATAATAATAAGGCAAACGACCGAATTGCGTATCACTATTCCTCAACCATTTTCATTTTCATAATCTTACGCATAGACAGGAATATTCATTTTACGAACGAGAGTGGTCCAGTACCCGATACCAAAGGGCCCCGCACAAACGTTATGAGAAATATATTTTGGTCGAATGACTTGAAACTTCGTATTCTTCTACGTTATGAGAGGTGGATCAAAAGTGTCAATGGTCACAAAGTCCGAAAAATCCGTAGTCTGGAGATATGGGCTTCCTAAGTCAGCGGTGCTTTGAACTTGAGTCTATAGGAAACTGAATTTTTTAATATGATTTGATATCTAGAATTGGCATGTAACTTTCTTTGCCAATATGAGGAAAGCGGGGCGAAATGGCCCCCTTGACGAAGAAATGCTCCTAATTTTAGTTGTCTCCGCTGGGTTTACTTCTTTCCAGTGCCTCTTCCGCTGACACGGGAAGACCATATCTCCAGACTACGAATTTTTGGGACTTCGTGCCCATTGACCCTTCTAATCTACATATCATAACATAGAAAAATACGAACGTCCAAGTCGTTTGACCGAAATCTATTTCCCATAAGGTTTCTGCGGGGTCCTTTCTCGTTTTCGCACCCTCCTAAAAAGCACAGAAATGATCAGATGATTTCATTCCAATGCCGGATTTTCATTTAAAAACGGTTCTGAGTTATCTCTCCTAATCAGTGGACCAGAATTGTGGATCCACAATTAGAGGTCAATATTGCAATCTACGAATTAGAAAGTTTCGACATCATGGGAACATTGTGTATCGATAAAAGTATATAATATGCAATCGAGATCCAGGATAAATTATATTCGCGAGCAATACTTTCGGCATCAAAATCGATGATGAGTACTTGGTCATTAGTATTATGGTCGAATCCAGGGCGAGTAGGCGTCTCAAGAATTAGCCTCCATGTCGGAAAGATTTATTTTGTCAAATAGTGGAGAGTAGGTATTCTTTATTGTTTGTTTTCCACTTACCGTTGGTCTTTCGTTAACATTACAAACCCAACTGTAAAATCATCAGGCTTCGAACAAAAAACAAAACAGCGCAATTGTCTTTCTACTACTTATGTACATATTTCTCATGGCCCGCTAAGGTACATTCAAAGGACATCTCTACATATTTCATACTTGATGCCTGCAATTGTCTCAATAAGACTTCGGTTAACACGCTTACTCTTTTTCCTTGATATAATTTGGCGGCATCTGGAATTACAAATATTGTTTCCCGCTAGCTGTACATTCTTCTCATGTCTCTGAAACTTTATGAAATCCACACTAAAAAAGCTGTTGCTCTTTTGAAACAACGCAGTCATCGAGCCATTTTCATACATATTCATAACAAATGAAGCTGAATCTTTGGTGTAAGCCGCATGCTAAAGTATTTCCCAACTGAACACCTTAATCGCTTCTTTGATCCGTCTTGATCCATGGGATGGGGCATTATCATGAAGAAACATCACCATTGTGTTGCCTTCTTTGATATTCTGTTCGGTTTGCTCGCAATGCTCGATTCAAATGCACCATTTGTTCCCGGTAGCGTGCAATGTTAACTGCTTCTCCAAATTTGAGCAACTCATAATAAATCACACCCTACTAACTACCTCCCCCCCCAGCACACACACACAGTGCACTGTCTTATTTGCCTAGTTATTTGATCTTGTAATCAATGTCGATGGTTCCCCTGGAACAGGGATCGGCAATAACAATATTCTTGCTAGCGATACCGCTATTTATTATTGATTGTTTAGAAATAAGTGTTGTACGAGGAGGGGATGGCAAGGAATGATATTCGCTATAATAATCACTCATTACTAAATATCAGCTTATGCATTCAAACAAATCCATGCCTAACTTTTGCCACGACCTAATGGGAAATTCATCTTGGGTAAATGGTTCTTTGTGATTTACTCTGTTTTCGACACACTTTGGGCAGAACTGGACTAAGTTTTTCAGTTGAGAACTAAGACCTATCCACCACACTGATTGGCTGGCTCTCGCTCGACATTTGGTTATCCCTAAGTGCTCCCTATGAAGCTTATTTAATACATCGAGTTGCAAGGTTGGTGAAATTATTATTCGGGAGTTGAATACCAAATATCCGCTGGCGTAGAGATATTGCTTTTCAGTGGAAGGTATGACAGCCCCATAGGGGCAGCCCTTCCTTCACGTTGTATTTGGCTGGCCATTCATTCCTGCAGTACTCTATCACGTGCAATATTATCGAGCACTGATGTAGAAGCTGGCAGGTAGTTAAGCATTGGTCCAAACAAAATGTGAGGAATCTTTCAGCAACGAGTTTAGAGGTTCTAAATCCTGTGGCTTCCTCGGAATAGATTTGCCGACATAGTTCACGACACCCAGAAATTGTATTTACAATTGTTTATCGAGGGGTTTGGAGGTTTACAATGCACAATGCATAATAGTCTTTATTAGCATGAACTCGTTAGTAGTTTTTATATTCTAAATGACTTGTCATTAAGCGTGAGTCGGTTTTTCTTGTTGATACAACTTGCAATAAACATGTAACGTTTCTTTGAAATAATTATTTTTGAAGACATTCAATAAATTTTGACCATGAAGTTTGTCAAGATCAACCATAATAAATCTGATAGTGTTACGTGTGTCAGAATAAATAACGAAATCGCAGGTACTCAAGTTTGACAGAGACACACTACATTGAATCTGTGCATAATGTGCAGTTTTCATCTTAAACTCCAACTCATTTTTTTTTTTAATTGTCAATATTTACATTTACATACTTCACTAAACTCTCGTTGATAGTGTATAGCAGTTCCATGTGACATTTAATTTCTTATATTTCAGTATCTCCATCAGCAGTTTTCACAATGCCACAACTTTCCATAGGTACCTTCGTTTCACCTAATGCAGTCACAGTTGTAACTTTCCTGCATTGCTAATCAATTGAGGTAGAAAAGTGTCCATGGAATAGTACTACCGTCGAAGGGTCGCATCACATTTTTGATATTTGATTGTTGACCCACAGCAACGATCCGTGATAAGTAATTCGTCCGAACGTGCAGGTCGATATTGTTGTGATTATCACTCGATGCGCAGAATACTGTCTTGGGTGGAATATACGCTTGATTTTTGTGTATACTAGATTTTCTTTTGTGACTGCTAACGTATCAGTTGACCGTCCTATTTCTCGTCGGACCTATTTAGTTGAACTCCAACCCAAGCGATACGTGTATTGTGCACCAGTTTGCTATGTGCTGCGCCAGTAAATTGGTATCTGAAAGAGGCTGCGTATTCGACAAATTAGAAAACATCATAACTGGGAGTATTTTTGGGTATCTTCGACATCGTATCGGATGAATCCGGCCTTACGTTGTCAAAGGTCCAATTTGCTGACGGAAAAATTGTTATGGACATGCTATATTAACTTGACAATGCGAACATTTTTGAATTGGATCCAGTATAATAATAATTTTGGTATCATGGCGTGTTAGAAACCTGAGGAGTTGAATAATGACTGTTATTTTCTTTTTGGTAATTAGGTATTGACGAAAATGGAAAAGTATGCGAGCGACCCGGACGAAGGATAAAACACATCAGCGGCAGGCAGATCTTCGATAATCACAGCGTAAATCTTTTGTCGAGCATAATCACGGCACTGATTTTACCCAGATTAGCACACGTTCTCTGGCCTTGAGGCACCCCTTCTTGGATCTGCAATCTTGCGTATTTCGCAAATCGTTTACCAACATTTGCGGGAAAGATGTTTCCAAATGTATTTCTTACAAATTGAGCTATACATTAAATTGATCATTCGTCTATACGTGTCCTCGGTTTGCAAAGCTGTGAACCACTTGAATGGTTCTGACTTTCCATTACAAGCATGCGAGGCATACATTTTACTGTTCACGCCGAGTAACGTGTGTGACGTCGATGCAATATGAAAATCATTCGTCACGAATCAGGTTGGGACACACCCATGTAGTACGAAAGAAACATTGTTAGTAAGATCTTTCGCGGTTCGAGCAATATTTGCTATGGAATATGATAACGAGGTAACCATTCATTGATAAGTTCTACAATTGCTATCTACGCTATGTTTTATAGTAATATATTATGGAATACAATAAACCATTGAATATTTCATTTGGAACTCTTATTTCAAGTTGAGACCAAGTAACAACAATCTCGTTTAAATTTCTGAATAACACAGTCACAGTTTTAGTGGTCGAATGAAAAAATTGGACACAGAGGCTCAAAATCATGTTAGGTGTATGCTTTCCCAAACTTCTACTTCATTTTTCAATGATTGGATACTCACTACTCGTGGCCCACGATCGTCCCTTGCGTGCATATTTAGAAAGTAGCTTGTCCATAGGCCCTGAGAAATGGTGTGACAAGGATGTAATGCGTCCCTAACATTAAATGTCGGTAGAAATATTTTTTTTATGGAAGACGACATTCAAATTAAATAATATGAATTTGTGCAGAAACGAAATATAAGGATTCTGTACAAAACTATCTATCAAACAATTATTGTCCTGAGCGCTTAGCTGTTGATCTTCAAGTTTTCGTCTGCAACCCTTTGGTGAAAATGCCCCAGCTGTTGATGTTGATAATGGCTTATTAGAGTATGCTGGCTGAGTCTGTTCTTGGATTCGTTGTATTTTTTTCTGTATCATCGGAACTCGTACAGACACGAGCTCGCGAGCTTAGGTTGAATTAGATGTGATTTCCAGCGTTTTAGTCAAGTTTCTTTTAAAATGGAGTAACAAATGCGTTACTGATTCCCAGATAGCTCCGGTATGCAGTTTTTAGCAATTCGATATTTTATCTTTCCATTTCTATTTCTGGAAAATAAAATAAATAAATTATATTATAGTTGATTAAGTTTGTATGTAGGACAATTTCAGTCTGTTTATCTTCACAATACGTTTTTTCTTCTCAATTTGAATTTATACATTCTCTTTCTGGAGTATTTCTAACACCTCGTGCGACTCTGTGTGTCGCTCTTTTAATTTTCCTGGAGTTAGACCTTACGAGAAGTCACCGACTTTCAGTGTTTGAGGGTGTATTTTCTCGTCATAGAGCTCTTTAGCTTTTGTTTCGCACTAATTAAATTTTCATGTGCTAGAGCTTGAAGCTCGTGCAGCCTCGTTACTAACTTTACAAGATATTTGTCGCCAAGTTAGTTCTTCGCCTTCCTCTTCGTGTGAGTTTACTCGACACAGAATTCTATGCTGAGATCCGGTGTGCGCATCAGTGAGCATTGCTCACCCGAAGGCACGGTCTTACATACAGGTCTCTCCTCAACTCTGGTGGTGAGGTTTCAACTCAACTCTCTTGTCGAAGCAGCAATTCGTTGTTCAGCCAGAGACCGCCAGATGTGCCTCAATCGAGGGAGGTGAACAGAACAGCAACAGCAGTAGTTCCCCACTTTTCCTTTCAACCAACCTTTCTAGATTTTTGAGACTTGCAGCCAGGTTCATTATGTACGTTGTACTAGTGGCTACACCTAAATTTGTTGTCTCGAAGACCTACCGTCGACAAGGCATGGTATCCCCTCGCAGTCGGTAACTTTCTCCCCCCACCTGCGTGTATCACCGTCATTCTTATCGGTAGCCGATAGTGCAGATTTCTGGCGTCGATAACGTCGTCGTCAACGTTACCTACCGTGTTAATTCCAAATACAATGGTAGTTACATTGTACGAGAACGAATACAACGCAAGTGCATCGCTACCACGACACGTAGGTCGTCACTTTGGGAATCCCCGCGTTCTTTTTTTTTTCTCCATTTCCACGCACCGCCTCCACGAGGAATGTTTCGTACGCGCGGGGTTTTCAAATGGCCAATGTTTCATCGAGTGAGACATCAAACGGTTTCTAACAAGTGCGATCTCAGCGCAACGCAAGAGAAGAAAAACGATGTAATATAATTCATGTATATATATGCGTATTTATTCATATGCGATAATGATTATGCATGTAAAATACAAACAACAAAGAGTACCTAATTTTTCAATTATTATAATAAATATGATAATATGTCTGTATGGATGTTTATAATTATAGTACTGTGTTCTATGCGATACGGCACGCTTGATTTTCACCAATCGCTCGAAAAGATCGCACCCGATGTAATAATCAATGTCTCGGGTGGCTTTGATGACGTGAAAAATGAAACAAACGATAAAAATGTCGAAACCTTCGTCCGTGCTACCGAACAGAGCGAGAAAACGTTTACTTTCAACTATTTCATTGGCTTCAGATTTATAACTAACTGAAAGGTCCGTACAATCTAGTGGATCTATAGGCAGTTAAATTATCGCCATTCTTCGATCTAACCTTCGAATTCTAAAACACTTGGGAGCTCGATCGCGAAGGGTGCTTAATCGTATTGTATCTATAAGAATTATATACATAGTACCAGAAACACGAGTTTACGTTGCTGCGATCTTGTCATTTATTTCATTTCCATTACAAAATTAACTTTAATTTATGACCATTCGCTCAAACACTTTGCGGGAAATTCAGGTTTGAGAGAATTTCGCGAAGTCCAAAATCCCTTTACGCACGATACCGGAAATTTCTGTGGCAGAAATTTTCCGACAGCGGATCAAATAAATTAATCAAATACCAATAAACCAAAATATTTTAACAAGTCACAATATAAAGTTTAGATTAAGCACATAGCATTAACTTGCCTCCTATAATAACTATTTTTTTTTAATCATTATCATTAGGTTTGATATTATTATTATCGTCGTCGTCGTCATCGATTCTCGCGCATTCTCATTTTTTTATTCCTTTTTTGTTGCTTCGGATGATACGAGTATATTTTGATTGTAAGCCTTTGATATATTTTTTTTCAAAACGAGCGAAGAGCGGCGCGACAGGTAAAAGTGTTCGGGTGGACATCCGAAGATCCATTTATGTTCCAACGGTTCGAAAAGTTTCACAAAAGCATCCGCCTTCAACGAGTATTATTCCGCGAACCTTGTTTTTCGCCACATTTTTCGCCACATTTTTCGCCACATTTTTCGCATTCCAGGAAAACCAGTCAGAATGCGTGATCTTTGTATGTACATGCGGGGATACCATCCACCAGAATAGTCGTAGTGTAATCTAAGACTACGCCTATATTTAAGGAGAGCATCGATGCATTTTCTATTTTTCCTCCGAACTAACGACGACACGAACGAAGTGAATGATCGAAATATCGAGATTGGTTGTTAATTTCATTTTACGTTAAAGTAGGTATACATAGTACAATAGCATTAGTAATTGATTTACAATTTATGATTAATGTATTATACATTCGTAGTGTTTTTTCGAGACGAAACTGACGAGAGTAACGCGTCATACGCGTACTGGCGCGAGGTATCGAAGATACTTCGTGGAACGATAGTAATCATTATGATAACAACGAAAATGTGACGACACGACACTGCGCGGTACGTGCATATGCAGTAGTGAAACGAAACAAATCGGGACACAATCGAGTTCTAGAATATAAATATAGTAACGATTCTGAAGTAACGTGCGAGTGAGCAACGAGTAGTAGAGTATGACGAACGATGAAGAAAAAAAAAAAAAAAAAAGACTAAAATTTGGCAGATGACGAGATGAGTCGAGACAGGGATGATCGAGAGTATTACATATTCCGAGCAAAACGTGCGTGTGCTCGAGTGACTTTGTGTCGCCGATATTTTTGCCAGAACAGATTCCAGCCTATTTTTTCCGCGATGCTGGAATAAGGTTCGATCAAGGCGGGGAGAAGTTTGAATAGAACGGTGTTTTTGAACGAGCGGGAGCAGAGCGAACTTGGCGAGTGACGCGTAGAATTATAAATGAAAAAACGTGTCTCGAATGTAAGCAGGCCTGAAGAGTGCAGAATTACACGCGAGGTGTGATTAGCAGTGAGTAGATGTATTATTACAGAAATGGAATATTTTACAACGATGTCTGTTACGTTACAATCGGTGGAGGCCCTGCCGACGGAAATGTCGAGTGATGCGTGGGTGCGCGAGCCGAGGGGGCAATGTTCGAGCAATACGTTTAAGTTTTATTTTGAGTATTCTAGTATCGGGTTTCTAATATCCGGCCCGTGCTTTGCGATTCCGTCTGGTCTGGCACATACGCGCCGTTTCATACCTGGCACAAACAAGGCATGTGTGTGAGTATTTTCTACATGTTTATTCCGATTGTGGAGATAGTCGTAGAACTGGGAATTCAATTAAAAATTATAAAAATGGTAATAACATTAAGTATAGAATGAATAATGATGACGATGATGATGATGATGATGATGATGATGATGATGATGGTGATGGTGGTGATAACGAGTAGAACATTATTCGTATCTAGGTATCTAGGATAATTAAATATAATACATATAAATATATAAATACGTGGTTATATATATGTATATATATATATATTTATATATATTATTTATATTTATGATTTATGCTACGTATAGGTACATCACAATCATTATAGTTACACTGTACATTACTGATATTGATGCGAGCATCGTTATTCGTCATGTAGCGGTCGATACGTTGGTACGAATCCGTTATATACATGAAATAAATATTATCAACATTAGGCTATCCTATCTGCGACCCCAAATGCTGCGAACGTCTACGACAGATCGGTGCACAGATACATTTCAAGGATACTGGCTCTCTTTATGAAATTATATAAGGTACCTAGTATTATAATTGCACTGATTATAAATAAGAATGAACAGAGGAGAGAGAGAGAGAGAGAGAGAGAGAGAGAGAGAGAGAGAGGGAGAGAGAGAGAGAGAGAAAGAGGGGGGTGGGGGGGTGTAATCACGTAGGAAGTTTCAGAACGAACTGTCTCCAATTTATGTGGAAACCGTTGATAAACTCTAGTTATTTGCGCCGACTTGTGAAGAACAACGCTGCTGAAACATGGAATATATGTTATCTCACGTTGAATCTCGGTTACATACAGGTACATAAACATATACCTATGTAGATATACAGATGCGTATGCATGTAAGTATGAAAATGATAGGACGTGATGGAAAAAGGGAAAAAAATGAATTTGTAGAACCCATTGGATTCGCCTGACGTCAAAGCTGCTATTTGGCACATTATCATTAGATATCACATCAAGTTTTCACTGTCGCTAATTCTCGGCCGTTAATAATATAATTTTGGAAGAAAAAAAAAATCGCGAATCAATCGCGAGAAAGCAGAACAAATTTCGACCGGGAATTATTCTTATACGATCTGCTTGAGAATCGACAATCAGTCGCGATTTCCGTCAACTTATTTCCATTGACGAAGAAAAATACGAATTATGTCAAAGAAATGGGAATCCATTAAGCACACTCAACGGGCTTGCTCGCAAAAATAAAATAGAATATCATACAGATAAAAAAATTTGATTGTTTGTTAGTCTATACCGATTAATAAATAACACTACTTTCTCTTTATTATGATTTTAAGATAACAATTCGCTAATTTTCACGATACTATCGGTTCGCTTCAACTATATCGTAGTAGAATGATATTAAGGTCAATAAATTAACGATTCAAATACTATAAGTACTAAATATTACACAGCTGTTCAACTGCATATTATGCTATTTTGCATTCCATGCTCTCTTTTATCATTTATCAACTCACTTTTCATTTTCGCCGTACTGACATTTCCGCATACGCGAATTTCTACTTTAAACTGACCCCCACTTCAATGTCCCTGAACCGCGCCGATTTCAGAGAACAATGTATCGGACGAACGTCATTCGTTTTATAAACGGCTTTTTTTTTTTTTTTTAAATGAAACTCCCCATATCCTCGTTCGGAATGTGAAAAGAGCGGAATATTTATTGTTCAGATATGCGTAGAGGTTGACTAATCGTGAAGACCGGCGCCAAGTCGGTAACTGCTACTTTCGAGGACCTTCTTGGTCAGAGGGTGATGAACATCGACTCTATTCGAAGATCTAAGCGATACTAAAAATTCATCAGGTTAATCCTGATGCGAGGTAACTGAGAATCACGGTGACATTTTGTAGGTGATGATTTTTACCGCTGGAGTAGCACGCGGGCTTCATTTTTACTCAATCAACATTCAACATCTTGCTGTTCGATGTTCGACGAACCTCTGCTGAATTGAAACGATGTCGAAATTTGATCCTGAAGTTGAAATCAAGATTTTTGAGCTTTGCAATTTTGTCCAGACCGTTCTCAACCTTGGCGTTGATTATAATTTATTAGAACAATCAACGTTTCGTTGCATCGATCCGTTTGGTTCTCATCTTCAGAAGTCATCTCAACACTCGACACGTGACTCGATATCTGAACGTAAAATTAGCCGCTCTCTTCGCGTTCCACGTGAGAAAAAGGGAGTTTACGTTTAAAAACCTCGACTCGACTTTGAAATCACATCGATCTTTGATCTCGATGCCAAAACCACGGTCCAAAAGCCAACATTTATCGGAAACGTTACTTTTTGGAAAACGTCATTGTTCAGAGATATCGGGAGCAACGGTTTCCAAATCGGACACCCTACCCGTATGGAAAAAACTATTGAGAACTACTCACAAAACTGCTGACAAAAGTGTCAGGAAACTATTGAGAGAATATCGAGAAACTAATGGGAAACTGCTGAAAAAACTATTAACAACTGTTGAAACGACTATTCATCATTAGCATAGCACTTTCTCAGCAGTAAATTGGACCCCACTACAGGCGAAACTACTGGATCGTGCTGTCAATAGTCTCCGCGAGTAGTGCTGCTCAGTAGTTTCCACGAGAAGTGCTACTCAATAGGCTCCACTAGTAGTTTCCACCACTAGTACTACCCATTTTAGTGTATATCTCCAATAGTTAAAGACAATAATCAATAGTTTCCACGATAGTGATCTAATGATACCTGTTCACTGCTGACAGGATCACTGGAATCAATAGCAATCGTTTACAGTAATTCAAATTGATACAATAGTTTTATGAGTCACTACTGAATGGATCACTGGAACCAATAGTGAACGTTTTCGGAAGTTCAAATTGATCCAATAGTTTTATCCTGCACTGCTGAAAGGTTCACTGGAAACAATAGTGAACATCTTCTGTAGTTCAAATTGAGTCAATAGTTTCATGCTTCACTGCTGAATGGAACACTGGAACCAATAGTGAACGTTTTCAGTAGTTCAAATTGAGTCAATAGTTTCATGCTTCACTACTGAATTGAACACTGGAACCAATAGTGAACGTTTTCAGTAGTTCAAATTGATTCAACAGTTTTATCCTGCACAACTGAAAAGATCACTGGAATCAATAGTGAACGTCATCGGTAGTTCAAAATGATGCAATATTTTTATTCTGTACTGCTGAAAGGTTCACTGGAACCAAAAGTGAACGTCTCCGGTGTTTCAAATTAAGTCAATAGTCTTATCCTGCACTAATGGAAGGTGACTGGAACTATTAATAAACCTCTTCAGTAGTTCCTAATGAAGACACAGGTTCAATAGTTATTCCATTGGCACTACCGAGCGAACTATTGAATATCCACTCGAACTATTAGAATTTTCAGACAACTACCGAGTGCCCCAATAGTTTTTTTTTCCATACGGGTACTTATCGTAATCCTCACTTGTTTCATTTGTTCGCGCGGATTTTCACCTCAACTAGACAATATATCATATAATCACGCTCACTTTCCATCTTTATCAGATCCAAACTGGCTCGGTTATCGTACCATGTGCTTACGATTTCGCGCGCACTTGGCGAGTGCTTCCCGATCGTACGTGCAAAAGAGTGTTGGATCGAGTGTGAGAAAAAACGCATGCCTGCCGCAAATGTCACGTAATTTTGCAGCATCGTTAAACGTGTTCACGTACGCTGTTTATCGGCTTTTAGCTTTTTTCCCCGATCGCGTTCTGCCTTCGCGGTTAGTCAGGATCGACGTTTAATACGTGGTCGAGGAGGAAAAACGTAATAAAAATGATGGAGGGACAGGGAGCGGTGATAGACCATATTCGATACAACGGGTATTAACGGACGTCGGTAGTTGCGGGTAACGACACCGGAAAGAATTAGGAACAAGACTTTGTCTGTACGAACTCGACCGATAACAGGCGACAACAGGCGATAAAAACCGAGTACGGATCGATATCATGCAAGCCAAGCAAAATCGTACACGTATATTACATCGTTATATACTGCTAGTAAAAACGGCTAATTTGTCTAGAGTCTAGAGTCTAAAGACTACGACGCTACTACTGTTCTGTCGAAACATCGATTACGGGAATATTATTTAATCATATTGCGAATATTTTTCGACGTTTTTTTTTTTAATTATTGGCTTCATTTTGATTATTGTAATTTCGAAGGGTATAGAATTATCTCAATTCACTCTTCGCTGTGCCACATCGATGACTGATTTCCTCTTCTCGTTCAAGTTCACAACCGAGGCCATGGCATCTCCTCGCCTCGCGCGTCCTTCGTTTATGGCACATAGATTTCATTTTTTCGTACTTTATCACAACTCGGGGTAATTTTTTATCGTGCAGGCCTCGCGCTCGTCCATTCCTCCCGTTCTTCGGATATACTGCTTGGTAGCTTAGTCTAGCATCCGCATTACCGATTCCAACCTCCTCGTTTGACTCTCCCATCGAATAGTCGTCTACTATCGTCCTTTACTGCTCTATCCAAAATTACCAGAACAGTTCGTTAGCGAGTCTTGGTGCTCCGGGTGGCCACGACAGCTGACCCGGAGCCGTGGCTCAATCCTCGTCGTGGTGTCGCGGACTTACGTCGTAAGCGCCAACGGATCCCGGATTCTCCGGCGAAAAGTTCATAATGTCACTCGGCGACAGACTGTCCTGTGGATAATAAAACGACGCGTGATCCGAACTCGGACCCGCGGCGCCGTTCAGCAAGGAGGCCGGTGGTGATACGGATGGCCGCGCCGATGGTCCTGGATGCTGCGACGACATGTCCGAGCTTACCGGCGAGAGGAATCCCATGTCAGGCCCACCGTCGCGACACCACAGCTGTCTCATCTCCTGACGGCGCTGCCGCATGAGCGACTTGTACTCGGAGATTCGCATCTTTTTCCCGTCGACGATACACGTCCGTTTTGGGCGAGGGCGATACCTGTAGTCCGGGTGTTTCTCCATGTGCAGCTTCGATAATCGGGATTGTTCCTCGTAATACGGTTGTTTTTCCGAATTGGACATCGCCTTCCATCGAGCACCTGTATCCACACGAGAATACAATTAATATGGCAAACAATAATTGCCTCTTGGTACGAGGATAGAATGGCATCTGGCACTTGCACAGCGTGTCTCATTTCCTCGTAGAAACCTATCGCGTCATACATCCACCTCTACGCAACTTGTAGCACGCAGAGAGGCTCGAATAATGGTGACCTTGGATTTGACCTTGAGGATGATTATCGCGGTTAATTCAAGGTCATGCCGATTTTTTCAACGGGAACCCCTATTTCTTTGCTGGTTCGTTTGTCGCGTCAAGACGAGTCACTATTAACCTAAACCATTTTTTATTGGACGCAACCCCCACATCGAGACAATGAAAACACAACACGTGTACCAAAACTAAAATTCAGTAGACTCGCTGCGAAGTTAGCTACTAAAACGTAATTGTTGCCAAAGAAGGTTAATACTACGAAATTTGGTTTCTGACCATTTTTTTCACCTATTAACGATTGAAAACCTTTTTTTCTTTTTTTTTAATCAATTCGACAACAAAATTAGTTATTCGGAAAAATGTGGATAATTTACACTGTTCGAAAAGTTCGAATGTTTCGAACTAGTCGAAGGGTTACGAGGAAGTTAAGAAAACTGGGACAAAGTTCGGTTCATAGTACTATTTGATATTCACCCTTCGACTGCACGCTCCAATTGCATGTGGGGTCAATCGGACCCCAGGAGTTTTTTTTAGATCGTTGTATTTGCGTACACGTGCCTTTTTTGTTCTGTTGCCAAAAACGTTTTTTGTAGCAAATGATCCTCATTTCATGCCCCAAAATTTGTTTTCCAAGAGACACTAAAATTAGGTGGCCAAACACTCGTTCGGAACGAGAGATGCGCTAAGAGCTACACACTTGGACGAAAAAAATCCGCCCTGCATTTGAATATTTGGGAGATGAAAATGAACACCTCGGGCACATCTGCTCGACCAATTACGAGCAACTCATTCCGATTGGGAATGAAATTTTGCAACGTTTCGCGCGTTAATCTTCGCGCTTTGGCCGCATGCCGCGTATAACGGGAATAAGGAGTACGTCTGTTTAAAAAATGAGGATTACCCAAGATTTTTGATATGTTCGAGTTATGCATATCCGGGCACGCCTTCAAGATTTTCCTACGTTCGTCCTTGGCCCATACCATGAAGGCGTTCATCGGTCTTTTGATGTGCGGCTTGTTTTCACCGTCCCGTTTCTGCTGCCTCACCATTTTAGCTAAATATAAACGTTCGAGATTATTTTTAACACGTCGATAATTGAGAGAATAGCCGAAGAGCGTTTTCGATCTCACTACGCGACTCGCATAAAGAAAAATGAAGGCTCGAGAATATCTCCGTGGATCAGGGAATGTTTTAGAATAATTCGATCGTAGATTGTGTTTACCCTTTTCCGTTATGTCTTCCGGCACCTTGTAGCTCTGTTCTCGACCCCACACTGGAAAGTAATACGAAGATTTTCATGAGTATTATTCCCATAGGAATAAATTCAATTTAATGCGAATAAAATAAGACGCATGACCGCTTATGCTTGGAAAATATACGTTTCGTTCGACATTCCATTTTTAAAATATTCATTCACTTCCTCGAATCACAACGACCCCACATCGAGAAATATAGTACAACACCAGATTTATTTCTGGCGTTCACAAGGGCGTAGAAATGATGTTGGTGAACTGATCGGATCAGAGTCCAAACACACGGAAATCGAAACTATTTACCAGTTCATGATTATTGCGGGCCAACCTGGTGAAACATTTATCGAAAAATCCCCGCAAGTAAGTGGTACGATTATCGACATTTTCGCCAAAGTTTCATTGCCGAATCGTTCAAGCCTCCCGACTTTCATTTGTGTCCATGAGCGAGGAGTCACTCTTATGTATATGACAGATATATAGGTAGATATATAAAAAAATAGATAGATAGATAGATAGATAGATAGATAGATAGATGGATAGATAGATAGATAGTTAGATAGTAGGAATGTAATGAATATTCAGTTCCCCACATTCACGAATGCAAATGTGAATATCAGCTTCTTGCCCCAGTGCCGAAGGAGTTTTTCGAGCGTATGTATGTATGTATGTGTGTATGTATGTATGTTTGTATGTCTAATTCTTTGTCCCGCCATACAGTCTAAAACGTTTGACGGATTTCAACTTATGAGGGATCATTAGATTCGTCCAAGTGGTGGGAGTGAATAATAAAAACTATAAAATGTGACATGAAATGAATTTTCAAAAAAAAAAAAATAACAACAAAAAACCCGATTGCGTTAAGAGATACTGCCAAAAAATCGGGATTATTCGGGAATAATCGTTACATCGCTAATAGATGGATAGAAAAATAGGCATCTAGATGGAACCAAGGATAAACAGATAGATAGATAGCTAGATAAATAGATAGACAGATAGATAGACAGATAGATAGATAGATAGATAGATTGAGAGATAGAGAGATAGATAGACATATAAATGCATAGATAGATAGATTGATAAACAAATATGTAGATGGAAAGACCGATAAACAGATAGATATATAGATAGATAAATGGATAGATCGATAGATAGATGGATTCTAACCTGGTGTTGTTATCACAAGACCGCAATCTATGCTCCTTCCCTCGAAAATGTGATGGTTTGGAGAGTGTATTATAATTATAATAAGTCTGCAAATTCACTCACTGTGCGAAGACGAGAGATAGTCTTGTTCTTCCTGCAAAGGATCATCTCGCACGCTCGAATGTTTCATAGGTCTCTGGGACTGGGAAGACGGTGGCATTCCTCCGGGACCAGAAGAAGGCATCCCGTACAATCCGTGCATAGCGAAGTGTTTCTCCGCCGCGGCAGTGGCCGCCACTGCTGCGGCAGCAGATTCCTCTTTGTTCATCACTTTTCTCACTGAAAGAATATAATAGAAATGTTAAACGTCGCTGACATAAGGCAACGCTTAAACCTCTTTGAAGACCCGTACGACGTACCAGGGCAACGTAACGCACCGCATACAATCACGGAGTGTCGAAAATTAACGATAATGAATTTAGAAACGGCCAGCGACCGATCTCACGGTTGACGATCACTCTGAATATTTCCGTTTCGCAACGAACATCTGGTCCATAGACCTTGGGCGAAGGCTCCATTCGACGCGTGGACGCGTTTTAATGCTCCTTTGTTGTTATTATCGTTATCATTATTATTATAATTCGCACTTAAAATTATTTTGCTGCCTACGTTTCGTTATCGGATGTTTGGATCACGCGCAAAATATCGCAGATACAGATGCCTACAATTTTCGGACTCGGCTGCGCCTTGCATTGTTCCACAATCCAGCCACCTATTTTTCCCATGTGTCTGAAAATTCTGAAAAAAATATACTTTCCTACGTCTCGGTTGGACTCTCTGATTTTTGTAGTTGATTTTTTGGAGCTTCGACCTCGAAGTTACCCGTCAACTGAGGAATCTACTATTTTTAGTGAGTCCAATAGCTTCAAGTGTCACTATGTGAGATTGTTTTCCGAATACCGGTGTCCGAAACAATTTTAAAAATTGATTCGAAGTCAAAAATTCTCGAGGATCTTTAAAAAAATTTGATATCGGTGACAAGTTGAAAAAAAGTGGGTTACGAGTTGTTACGAAGCTCCGAAAAAAATTCAAAGAGAGTATATCCAACGCGTAGAAGAGTGTGGAATTTTGTCCGAATTTTCGCAGGCATCGATAAAAATGGGTGGCTGGATCGGGGACAATAACGCGAGGAATGTTGGTGATACCTTCGCATCACAGACGAATGATGAATGGCTACCGGATAATTGTAAGATCAACAGTTTAATATCGGAAAGGTTCGTGAAAACCGGCGAACGCGATGAGTTCTGTTACCCTATGTTATTAGCTGACCGATCGATCTGCCAATATCGTACGTATACTAATTGCATGTGACATGTGAGGCATAGAAATTTTCTCGACGTGCTTCATCGGATTCGTAGTCCAACGAATACCCACTGCCGACTACTTGGGTAAGAATATTTCACTCAGGCTCAAATTCGAAAGACCGTTAGGTATTGCCGCGTATACACTGTTTACGCACTTCCACGCCTTTTGTAACACTACACGCGCGTAAATACACGAAAAACAGATGAGAATACAATAATTTGAGAGATTGTTTTTTTTCAAATTCAAAATTAAAAATTAAGGAACTAAGGTATAGTTTTAAAAAAACTAGAAAACGCACTCTAGTGGTAAACGGAAAGGAAAAGTAAAAAATAAATGTCAACGTAGGAATAAAGTGATTTACGAGAAACTTGACGTTATTGTGAAAAAGCGTAGGCAGGGTGTCTTTGTAGTTTAAATTCGACGCTTTTATTTCTTTGGGTTGCTTGTACTGGTAATGAGATCTAACAATGTGCTCTAACGTGTACCCAAGTTACATCGTCAATTCTGTTCACGAACGGTTCGGGAAATTTATTTGCTTCGATAGATCGCTGTAAGTGATATTTTCCGACGCCGAGAATGTTAAACGATCGGCAACAATGGGAAGTACGTTACGGTTCGTCGATTATACTTACATGGGGCTGAAAGGGGACTCAGATGCGAGGGGATTCCGGCATATGAAAAACCCGGAAGAAAATTACGAGGCACCGAAAGACTCTGGGGAAACAGCTTCGGTGTCGTCGCTGCCAGGGGTTGTTCTTGGTGACCAATGCTACCGGCACTGGTCGAATGGGAATCGCTTCCGGGTGAGGAGGACGCCATTTGTCGCCCGGAAGACTTCGGCTTTGTCAGGTTCAAAGGTGTGTCTGGGTCTAGATGAGGAGGCGTCGGCTGCGACGTCGCTGGGGGTGCAGGGATCGGCGACAGTTCCTTTTCCAATTGCGTTGTCATTTGCGTGAGATGCGTGGCCCAGCTCTCGGGGTGTCCGCTCATCATCTTTGCAGAACAATAAAGGTAAATATCGACGCCTGCTTAACGCCGATGACACGCGAGAATAAGCAGCGAAAACAAAAAGATACAACTCGGCGAAAGCTCTAGTTTTTCTGGTTTGATCCTTGAGCGGGATCGAGTGGCGTCGCGAAATGGATGAGTCGATGCACAGCACAACTATTGCGATTGAAAGAAAATCTTGCAATTTGAAAAATAAAGAAGACGATTCGACATCGATTGATTGGTGGTACTGCAACTCAAACGCACTGCAGAATGCAGAGCGCGATTTCTCTATCAGACGCACGTATATTCGTCAACTGTTATATTGTGTGAAGCGAAAATTGTGGAAGAGCTTTTCCCGATGCGATATTAATCCGGTTATTCTATCAACCCTTTCAAGCATACATTTTTCTCTATGTGCAATCCACTTGAAACTTTGTACTCGGGGGGTTTCGGGGCTGCTGATAACGAATCTGCACTAAAAATTAGTAAATTCAAGATGGCGGATCCAATATGGTGGGCCAAAAATACAAATAGTGGTTTGACGCGTATGAAAGTTGGTATTCGGGGGTTTTCGGGGTTGCTGGTAACAAATATGAACACAAAATATCAAAATTCAAAATGGCGGATTCAATATGGCAGACCAGAAATGCAAAGTCGTTTGACGAGAGTGAAAGTTGGTATTCGGGGGTTTCCGGGGTTACTGATAACAAAAATGCAGTCGAAATTTCAAAATTCAAAATGGCGGATCCAATATGGCGGGCCAAAAATATAAAAAGTCGCTTGAGGAGAATGAAAATTGGTATTCGGGGGTTTTCGGGGTTGCTGATACCGAATATGGAGTCGAAAATTCAAAATCCAAAATGGCGGACCGAAAAGGCAAAAAATCGTTCGACGAGAGTGAAAATTGGTATTCGGGGTTTTTTGAGGTTGCTGATACCGAATATGAAATCAAAATTTGAAAATAAAAAATGGCGGATCCAATTCTGAATTTTAGAATTTTTAGTGCATATTCGTTATCAGTGACCCCAGAGCCCAGGCATGGAAACTCCAAGAACTTTCCGATATAATGATTTTTCTCCGCTAAAATGGCTATTTTTCAACGTTCGTCTATTTGTTTCAACAACATCATCGATTATTGCAAATTCTTTCCCGTCAATTTTTATCTTTAAATATATAATCGATATTAAAACCCAAAAAAAGTACAAAAACCTATTGAAAACTACGCCTACCACCCGGAAAATGGTTCTGGAAAAGGTGAGATTCCACAATCGCACCGTGCTTGAAAAAGTTGACACAGAAATATGAACGACGTGCGAATTTTGGATTCATACTTACAGTAACGATCGAATTGATATGCTTATTCGCAGTGGTGGACGTCGACGTCGAAAGAGGGGGCATCGAAGGCACAGGAATTCCTCTGAGCTGGTCCAGAAACGGAAGGAACATCAAGGATTGCGGTGCCGGTATCCTATCCATGACTTGTCCCTTGTTGATCTGAGCTTGCAGTTCTTGAATGTTATGCTGCATAATGTGTTCCTGTTGCCGTTTCAAATGTTCCGTTTGTAACCGCTGCATCTCGATCTGTTTCTGTGCCTCGGCATTCAAATGCCCTGGAAACGACTGAAATTCAAAAGAAAGAGGCGTAAAAGAAAATGTCAGTTTTTCAATTCCATTCGGTATGGAACGCGATAGTTTCCCCTCTCGCCGTAAGCGGAGTACGAGGAAAACAGCGAGAGAGAAAAAAAATACTCCCGTTCCATCGGATGGGATCAGGTATAGGTAATAGCCGATACATTCACAGTCATATTTGTCAACCTATAAATTTCAGCAAGGCATACCCACTTCAGCTTTTCAACGTGAAAGCCTTCCGGCCGTTTAGCCATCGTTATCGCGATACGGTAGACAGAGTCGAGAATATCAGGTTTATTATAAAAAAGAGGTAGCCGTTGGCAGACGAAGGTGAATATGAAAGAACGCTCTGGTTATATCCTCTTTGACATAACAACTAACCGAGTTTCGGTCATCATGGCGATCGAACAGCTACACTTCGTTATTCATATGCACGGCTCAGTTATGCCGATGATACGTATCCATGACAGCCACACCGCCCACAGTAGCTAAATTTGAATAGGCGGGCTGCCAGAGGGTTTCATTCACATTCACCCAAACGACTTTAAGCAAAGATGCAGTTTAGTAAGCGAGCGTATAGGAATATGCGATTGCGCTGAATACGCGTCCGCGTATTGACGCCAACTGTACGCCTAAATTTAGCGAAGCAATTACCGTACCGCGGCTATGATCATCATAGTCATCGGCCGATGCCAGCAATGCCATTCCACTCTTCGAGCCATTGCAATTCCATTTACTTCGCATTTCAGAACAGCGTCAAAAAACCTCCTTCCGGGCAAAAAGTGTGGATGCTGCGCTCTTTATCGCATCGACCTTCAAATCTGCCGCGCGATCGTGGCGCGGGAATTTCGAACGCGATGCCGATTTGGGTCGCAAATATGTAGATCCCCAAAGTGAATCGGAACCGACGTTTCCAACGGTCTAGAAATCGCATTCGACTGGAAGTTAGGAGCCGAGCGCTTCCGAAAATACGATACTCTTCGTTCCTATTTCACGACGTATCATTTGAAATACACCAGGCCGAGTTGGTGCTCATCTTCCATTTTCCTGCGGGTATGTTTTCACGCAAACTTCTCAATAACTAAGATACAGGCTCGTTCAAATTTCAATATACTCTGGTGTGATTTCAATATGGCGACCGCGCAAAGAACCGTCCATTAAAAATTACCGTCACGATCGTAGGGGAATTCCCGATCTAACTACCTCATTCCACCCGATAATTCACCTAAACAATGTAACAAATCGCAAAGAAACAGAAAACTGTCCAAATACTTCTTCGTGGAACATTCGATAACAGAATGCCTACGCAACATTAACTCCCGATTATTTTTGTCCGAAAAATATCGATCTGAGAAGAAAAATTGTAGAGAACAAAGTTATAGAAAATAAAATTTTCTACAAGTTTGGTTCTCACAACTTTTCGTTCAACTTCGAAATGGCCGAGGTATTCAAGAAAAAACGCTTTTTGAAAAATAAAATCTAAAATAGCGAATACACGCAGCTGCGCGATTTTGTCGCCATTTTCAATTTACACTACTAGTGCCCCCCCTCCTCTCCCAAACAAATTTAAAAAAAAGCTGACCGGTTTTTTTTTACTTCAGAGCAAATATTTGGACATATCGACTGGACTAAATAAGGATACGTCTGAAGCCAAAAGTTTTGTTTTCATTGATTATACAACGAAGGGCTGAGCAGAAGAGACCCCTCGAGCAAAAAATACTAGTATCGTCTGCCTGATCACATTTTATCTTCATACATTTTGAGATACACTACGATAAAATATGTTAGTACGAACTTCAAAAAGCACGTATGTTACCCACGAATGCTAACGTTATGTCAACACGTCCCACGATTACTGTAGACTACGGCCATTTTTCTACAGAATTTAACAGCAAAATTTAGTGAACGTTTCTTTCAGTTTACTGTACCGGAAAACAGCTGTGCATCGTATTAAATAGGAGAAACTATCTCGCGAGGCATTCTTCCTCAATGCAACCACCCATTTTTCTTACGATGACTCTGAAAGTTCTGAAAAAATTCTACACTTTTTTGCCCATGTAGAAAAAATTCTACATTTATTTGCGCGCGTAGAAAAAATTCTACACTGTTCTGCGCGCGTAGAAAAAATTCTACACTTTTCTAGACTCTCTGCGAATTTTTTCGGATTTTTTGGAACCTCAACGCCGAAGTAAGACTTTTTATGTTGACACTTTTTTACTTGACAAAACCTCCGGCTAAATTGTGTGACAGCGAAAATAAATCGTAGCGGATTTTTTTTTCAACTCATCATCGATAACAAATTTTTGTACAGATCCTCGACACTTTTTGACTTCGAAACAATTTTTTCTTTTTATGCAATAGTATTCACATACGTGCACTAAAAACTATTCGACTCGATGAAAATAGTTGTTGGTTTTATAAAAAATGTTGACAGCGATGAAAAGTTGAAAAAAAATTAGTTCCTCCGTTTGACTGAAAAACTTCCATTTGCCACATAATTTACCCCAAATTTTTTCGAGCAAAAGTGTCGAAATCGTGAACGTGCCATTTATAACATTATTTTACCACGTAGACCCTGTGAATCAGATTTTTATTCGGATTAAATTATTATTTTTTTTTCAAAGTTGTACAGAAAACTTATAACTTGTCTACAAAAAAATGTAATGTCGCGATACATCCAATTTTCGAAAGTTTCTCGTAACTTCGACGTTGAAGCTCCGAAAAAAGTCCATCTAAGGCATAAAAAGGTATAATTTTTTCAAAATTTCCGAGCCATCGGAAAAAATTAAGGTGGCTGCATCGAGGAAGAATGCTTCGTGTATGGAATTACAGAGACGATATCGTCGCTCCCCGGAGTAAAAATCGATCGCCTCCGATACAAACAAAACGACGGCGGACGAACGAAGGAATAAACGGCTAGAAAAAGAAGAGAAGAGAAAAAGAAAAGAGAAGAGAAAAAGAGAGAGAAGAAAAAGAAAAAGAAAAATGAGTAAATAGAAACAAAGAAGCCAGTAGGGTAAGACTGAAGAGAAACGAATGATAATAATTCTTCCGGCCGATAAAGCCAAGTACCCATCACGAGCTCGAAACAAAGTAAGCTTTGTAAAGCTGTCTCCTAGCGCGAGAATCATGGCCGATCCCGACAACGGAAATACCAACACTGCTCGAGCCTCACGATTTCGATCTCTCGGGGTTTATCCGAGAATATAACTTTCGTACGAGTTCCATAGAGACGGTATTGACCGAAGCTGGAAAGTATTCGTTAATATTATTAGTTTGCAGAAGCCTGCGCCGATGCAATTTGTTTATCTGTGAGGCAATATCAAAAGGGTTAGATACGTCTTTGCAACCACGAACAGATAATAAACAACTAATGAAGATATCTTAAAATATATCATCGGACATCGCGGTGGCAACGATCCGCGTCTCTGTACGCCACGACGTGGTCGTCCAATTTTCTTTATCTACTTCCGGGAACTTTGACCATTTGCCCGCGTCTGTCAACCGGTACCATCCATAATATACAGATTACATCCGAATCCGTTCCTTTTGCCGATGATCACACGAGCCTTTCGATTTTCGAGAGAACAATTTCCAGACGACCGGTTCGACATTCCAAACGACACTTTTTCACCTCGTACCATGCCTGACGTGTACGAACATTGGAAAACCGATTTTTCGTGGACTCTCCCGGCCCCCCAATTTCTCAGGGCCCCCCAATTTCTCAGGCTCCCCCAATTTCTCAGGGTCCCCAAATTTCTCAGGGTCCCCCAATTCAATTCAATTATCTGCGAATCCTGTTGCCCAGGAAGAATATGAAGTATTCTTCCTCGGTCCAGCCACCTATTTTTTCCCATGTCTCCGAAAATTCTGAAAAAATTATACTTTAATTTTTTGGAGCTCCGACGCCAAAGTTACACGTCTACTGAGAAGTTTTTTAAAATTGGATGCATTGCGATAAATGTGCGTCGGACAATGGAATTTTGTGTACAGAAGTTACAGGTTCTTTGTGCAACTTTGAAAAAAATTGATCAAAATAAAAATTGCTTTCAAGGTGGCTTCGTCGTTTAGTATCGTAGCAAGTGAGGGGCACCATAAGGGCACGCGTGTCTTGAATGGTTATTGCCGTTTTGTTTCATAGGTATCCGTATGGAAAAAAAACTATTGAGGCACTCGGTAGTTCTTCGAAAATTCGAATAGTTTGAGTGGATATTCAATAGTTCGGCCAGTAGTGCCTATGGAGTAGCTATTGGACCTGTGTAGTCGTTAACTACTGAAGACGTTTATTACTGGTTCCAGTAATCTTCTAGTAGTGATGGATAAAACTATTGACTTCATTTGAAATACTGGAGACGTTCACTATTGGTTCCAGTGATCCTTTCAACAGTGAACAGGTATCATTAAATCACTATCGTGGAAACTATGGGTTATTGTCTTCAACTATTGAAGATATTCACTAAATTGAGTAGTACTCCTAGTGAAAACTATTGTTAGTACTACTGGTGAAAACTATTGCACAGCACTACTCGTGGAAACTACTGAGGAGCACTACTCGCGGAGACTATTGACAGCACTACTGGTGGAACTATTGAGCAAGTCACGGTTCGACCCAGTAGTTTCACCAATAGCGAGGTCCAATTTACTATTGAGAAAGTGCTATGCTAATGATCAATAGTTCTTTCAATAGTTGTCGATAGTTTGTTCAGTAGTTTCCCATTAGTTTCTCGATATTCCCTCAATAGTTTTCTGACACTATTGTCAGTAGTTTTGTGAGTAGTTCTCAATAGTTTTTTTTTCCATACGGGTATACTTATTATGGCCATACCTAAGTAAAAGCGTGCACAGACGCAGAGAATGTATCAGAAAAAAATATTTGTAGAAGTTTTACTTGCAGTACACTTTTCTCGCCATTGTCTCAAAATTAAAGTCGTCAATACTGTTTTCTTGAAACAGAAATATACTTTGAAATAAATGCTATTAACGTAAATTCATTTTCCGACGTTTGTCGTTTAATTCCGGAGTTGGAGTCGATTTTGTGGGAAGAATGCCTCGTGTAATATTGTCAGTATCTTCGGAATTGGGTGGATCGCAAATGAAGATCTTCGGCTCAAACTGACAAACCGTTTTACAACCGCGAGTCGCAATGAAAAGTTTTATTTTCTTGTCATTCAACGATCCGGCGATTACCAGCGCTCGCGTGGCTGCGATAAATTTGATGATGAGTCAAAGGAGGCAAAATGGCCATGCTGCGTGCAGTTCGATGTACGACGTCGGGATTTACTATTGTAATGGGAAATCCACGAGAATTGGATCGAATTAGACTACACCAACTCGCAACATTTTAATGATTGAATTCTATTTTTGGAACGAAGAGCGATGCATAGTTGGCTAGCACGATGCGTCGTTCGCGCGGATCCTCTCTACTCTGGTTGGATAGCAGGCCACGTGTTTCGCTACTCCTCGCCGTTACATATCCACGAATGTTAGGTAAGACGCGCACATTTTTCCTGTAGGTACGAATACGACTAACTACAAAAGTATTTACGAGGACGCGCGAGCTTATAGCATCGACGCGATTTGGCACCGGTTCATAGATTTTCAAGCTAAGTGCAACGAGGGGAAATCTACGAAGTTGGAATTCATCATCCTTGCTGGACGTGGCTGGAAAGAATCTGTCACATCCGTTATTCGGAGTACGCGGAATGAAAGAGAATCCCCCAAGCATTTCACTGAAAATTGGCATGACAATAGAATTCGCCATAAAAAAGCACACCGATGAAACATTTGCTCAACATGTGCGAGAGAAATGAACACGTTGTTGAATGACGGCTTTTTCGGCACGATCGTTGAAAACGGAGTGCCTTGTACATTCGTGATCGCAAAGAACGTTGGATCGAATGAAAATTCTGAAATCATGTAAGGAAGCACGTTTTGGCAGCTGGGTAGTGGTTTTCGAGCAGTTTCAAGAGTGATGCGTATGACCCCTCCGTTTTTTGTAAGCACGGTTTCAGGCAAACCGCTGAACTGATTTTGATGAAACGGTGATGAACAACCGTGATATTTTCTTTGGAAGATATTCATTTTTGAGAGAAATGTTGAAAGAAATGCGTGTGATGTGAGTTGTGGTGTGGTGTGGTGTGTGGGGTGTGGGTGGTGTGAAATCATATGGGGAACACGTTTTGGCACCTGTGTAGTCGTCTTTGAGCAATTTCAATTGTGATGTGTGTGACCCCTCCGTTTCTTATAAGCACGGTCACAGCCAAACCACTGAACCGATTTTGATGAAAGTTGCGGGGAAGGGATATTTTTCTTACCCCGAAGATGTGCGAATTTCATTGTCGACCCTATCCGACTTCCGCTATGGAAACAGCGTTAGCTATGCTCATAGCTCACAGCCCACAACAGCGACCCAAAAACCTTGGGATCCAAATTTTGATGCCAATCCGTTCGTCCGTTCCCAAGATATCAACAATTTTTTTTCTTTTCGGGAATCGTGTCAATTAAATTATGGGAAAACGACCCCTCCGATCAACGCCAGAATCTGATCAGTTCTAAGTTGAGAAAAGCTGCGTCGGATTGAGCCCAATTTGACCAAAATCCGCGCACTCGTTCTCGAGATATCGTTGGGACAAAAAATCAATCGCATACAAACGTCCAAACGTACGTACACACATACAGAGGTCCAACTGAAAATAGCCGGAAGTGCTTCTCTGGACCTTAAAACGTGGAGGTCCAGTAAAAACTCAACTTTTCATTTTTGGGGTCATTACAATAACTTCCTCTTCCCTCTGAAATGACACAAAACGGGAAGTTCAAAATATCGCCTAAAAATTCCTACCCTACAGACGACTCTCACAGATGATACTGACTCGTGCGAATTTTTTCGAACAGCAGTTTTTTGCTCGAGGTCCCCGAGAAGAGCGTCGACGCCTGTGATTCGAGATGTTCTCGAACAATATCGACGAATGAAGAGACTGTTTGGGAAGATGGAACAGTAATAATGGAACGAATAATGAGGTATACATCGTGATGGGAATTGTTGAGACAGAGAGAAAGGGCGAGAGGGTGAAGGGAATATATACGTAGGTATACGGCTAGGTATATATGTATGCATAAGACGGTCTGAATTGTTCGACAAATGTTGCAATTCTTACAATTCATACAATGCCCAATGGAGCATTAGTACCTATTATTTGTCCGCTGCCAGCAACTGAAGAGATCGAGGGACGATATAGTCGTGTTTTGGCACTGATTACGCGAAGTTTGATAAAATTTCGTCTTTGTGCGGCTCCCTTAATACCTTGCCCCCTCGGTTCGAGTTGCCGGCCCGTTTCATTTGTCATTCATTGGCTACGGTTTCGTTTCCCTTGCCCGCCTCACCGTTATGCTCTCGATCAATAAGATCATCAAATCATCAATAAAAACGGGAAGGGCGAGCTCCGTAGAAGGTATAAAAGCAGCGAGAGAACAAGAGAGAGAGATTATATTGAATACCAAGTTACTTTTCCATGTGAAAAAATTACGGCAATTTCTAAAGAGCCATTGTTATGCCTGAAACAATATAATTTTCACCCAGAGAAACTGAACGCGCATTATTCGTGCAATTTGCTGCGAGTTTACGCATTCACCACGAGTCAATGAAGATGTTCTCGAAAGGATTGAGAAAAACAGAAAGAAAAATACAATTCAGGGAACAGGAATGGTGTTATTAGCGAGCAGTCTAGAATGAGAATGCCCCGTTGAAATAGAGTTTGGTAGTCTGAAGCTAGGAACTAGAAATTGTAATGTGGCCACAGCCAGCCCCTCGTGCTGTTTGCCCGATTACAAATTTGGGCCAGATCCGGCTGAGTTATGGCAGCCTGGCCAGGGTCACACCGTAATGTTCATCTTTTGGATCCTGCCTCACACACCGCCAAGTTGGGTGCTAATGGGGCCAGCATGAACAGGCCACATCCACACCACAGCTCCTCGCAGGATCCTAGCCAGACCATAAATATGTGATAGAATATACGTGATTGAGATTAAAATAGTCTTTTTTTTATTTTATGGAAAATTCATTTAGTATGCTGACTACATAATTATTGAGTCATGTTTGGTACGAACGAGTAACGATTAGATTCCGAATATGTTTAGGAGCCTTTGCAAAGTATGGAATATAGGAACGTACGTACCCTCCTGTCACATGTGGGATCCGACTTAATTCGTCTTACCCGACGTACCTATGAAAGTCTCGTCCGACGACACCGGCATTTCGATATCGCAAGCCATTGCCTTCAAGATCTCTCGTCGTTTCCGTCCGGTTCGATTGATTTTTTCTTATTCATCGCACGTTTTCGCCCAAAGACGCTCTGTCGCGTTCCATAGCTGAGCGCGAACTGCTGACTATACGCAGAGTAAGGTTAGGCTTTATCAAAACCGGCGTAACTGGGGCAAGCCCTATTAGAACCTGGCCAGAGTGCAGGGTTAGCAGCCAGAACGAGCCCGGAGTAGCGCCACGTTGTCTATAATCATCTCTAATCAATTGCGAATTCATCGAAATAGCAAACATTACGCGTATAGTGATTCAAAAACGTGCTCCGTCGATGACTGGACCTACAGAAACGCTTCTGGACGTATGTTGAGGATCTCGTGCAAGCAAGCCATGGTATTCCCCGATATGGCCCAATTCAGATCTGTGGCATGCCACATCAAATTTCTACGTCAACGTCCCATTCATCCGACCTCAAATCTCACCAACGTGGCGATCACAGGTATACGCCTGCTTTTTACGTTGTGCTGCAGAATGTCCAAGATTTTCTCACACCTTCTACACCCATAAGCTCTATTTTTATCTCATTGTCACTTTCTAAGGCGTGCGGTCGTGAGTGAATGAACGTCGCTATGCATATACATTACGACAAATACAGAAATCGTTTATTGTGATTATGATGTTTATAGAAAGTAATAGTGAGCCTGATCGCTTCGAAAGTCGACGTTAGGTTGCCGATAACAAGTGAAAAGGCTTCAGCCGGATAAGGCGAATGGATTTTACCCGGAGGTAAGTGACCAACATTTTTTTTCTCGATTTTAATCTCACATATATGTATCTACACGGGGCATTCCACGCCAAGTCGAACGATTTGAGTAATTTGAACTTTTGATTTCCTTCATTCTTTGATATTCTCAAGTACCCATCCAAAAACTCTTTCCGGTGAAGTTTGCACTTTTTCTAATCACTGGCTCAAAAGACGTTTTTTTCACGTTTTTTTCACTGTGTATCCAGTAACTGCGAGTCGGCTCGGCAGACGTGAGAATGTTATCGCCTTTCTTGACGACTGATTATTCGAAAATATCAGTCTCGGCTTTCAGGAGTGTAACATCCAAATTTGCCTCTCAGATATTGAAAATTGGCCAAATTACGATTTTTTTAAGCGAAAACCGTTTTTTTGCATTTTTGCCCATGCATGATTTTTTTTCAGCAAGTTGCACATTTTTTTGGCAAAAATCAATTTCGCGTCCATAATTTAGAAAGTTTGAAGCATGTTCTGTAATTTTTTGAAAGACTTTGGAGTGATAGTTTGCGCACAATCGCGTTTTTAAAACTGACTGGGTCAAACTGACCCGTGCGTGACTACGGTGACATTGTTTGGTAGCGTGATTACGGAGGGCTAGAAAAAAGTAGATTGGTGTAAAAGAATGTTGGAGGTTCCTCGCAATTCCAGTAATAGCGATGGTCGGCGAGGAAAATTGTTGTCGACACGATTCTTTTCAACACCGTCTACTTTTTCCGTGCATCTGAAAAAATATACGCGTTGGGACGACGTTGAGAATTGAGATGTGCTTTTTTTAATAGGACTTCGCGGATTGATGATCTTGGAATTTTTCGTCGGAACGCACGTGGTCGGTGAACGCCCGTGATGACTACTTTGTGTTAATGATACTTCGTGTCGTCGTTGCGGATAAATTTGTGTACTGAATTCTTCATCGTTTTCAATTAAACTCGAGTGTCGATACATGTATATCGACTTGAAAATGGGCAAGTTTGTGATTTACATAAAGAAATTAGGCCGACCGGCTCTGGGGCAATTTCATGTTGTTTACGCGACTATGGCTTTCACGTGGCCTGAATGCAGATCCGAAGGACCGCTGCGAGTCCCGATAGGGTCTCTGCGCTTTCTCGTGTACGACATGGGAAATTATATACCTGAGCATCTAGCGTCTGCAGAAAAGTTTTCAAAATGAAACGGCGAACGCAACCGAAACGGGAAAATTAATCTTTGGTCACATCGTCGCACTCATCTCGTTGCTAGTCAACGGCCCCCTCCCCATCAACGGCCCCCTTCCAAAAAAATGATTTTTTCCCCCAATAACTCTCCACTTTTATAGATGAAGAAATTGAGAACTACAAACATAATCCGTTTCATTGTTCTTTTCGAGTTAAATAAACACAATGCTTTTATTTTTCAAAACGTTACAAGTAGGTATTCCATCTTCTTCTGTACACGAAATATTTTACTGTGTTCTGAAATCGCTTAAAACCTTTAGGTTAGAAATAGATTTGAGAAAAATACATTTTTCGGCAATTTGTTGAGGGGGGCCGCTGTGCCCCCCCCCCCCCCCTGATCTCTGTATACTGATGAGGGGGTCTTCCCTATTTTCGATCACGAAACACCCCCTCGAGCTGGTAGGGGAAGCTGAGGAGCCTGTTTTACCAAAGCAATGATACTGGTGGTAGTTGTTGGTGCTAACGTTTATTCTTTTGCTTCGGTTGGCGGCTGAAAGTGCACCAGCATTACGCTGCTCTTTTCAGATAATGCTCGTCCTCGGTGATGATGTAGAAAGTTTCGGATAAACTTGGGATAACACTGTGTCTTTTTTCATGGAAGGCAAGGAACGTACCTTTCAGTACAGCGGTACACCGAGTGACTACTTCAAATGCTGTCGTACCAAAGTCGTAAAATAACGAACGCATTCCCTTCCCCACTCCCAAGAGACACGCGATGTACCCCCTTGTTCTGTAAACATGGGGGGTTGGTTTGTCGACGAATCGAGGAACTAAAGCGATGTGCTTTTCAAAGATTAGGTTTTCTTGGAAATCGCAATCTTCGGCCTATTGTCGGAGATGTTGCAGTACTTTTATTCTGTTGAATCCTCGGATAGGAAATTTTAATTGGTCGAGCTGTAGTTTCAATCTTATCATGTTTCTCTAGTTCCGATTCGACGAGGTCTTCTGCTCATTTGTAGAAACTTGCTGTTTCAAAGGTCTGGAATAGTGTCGGAATTATTCCACAGCTTCCAGGACAGAGCACCGACAGACAAGTCCACCCGTATGGAAAAAAAACTATTGAGGCCCTCACATCAGTCGTAGCTGACAAAACTTCTGAGGCACTCACTAGTTCTTCGAAAATTCTAATAGTTCGAGTCGATATTCAATAGTTTAGCCAGTAGTGACTGTGGAGTAACTATTGTACCCGTGTAGTCACTAGGAACTACTGACGCCGTTTATGAATGCTCCAGTAATGCTTCCAGCAGCAATGGCTAAAAAATTTTGACTCAATTTGAATCACTGCGAACGTTCACTATTGAATAATTGGATAAAACTACTGAATCAATCTGAACTGCTGAAATACTGACCTGTATGTTTTTATACGTCAATCATAGGTATAATATTGTTGGATGAACTGTCCAATAATATACGCGAATGGTACAGCCTAGTAGTATCCAAGAGCAGTGCTGCCTAAAGTCTCCACCAGTCGTGGTGGCGCCAGTAATGCTGCTCAATAGTTTCTATTAGTAGTACTACCCAATAGTGCCGCCAATAGTGCTACTCAATAATTTCCACGAGTACTGCTACTCAATAGTTTTCACCAGTAGTGCTGCTCAATAGTGTCCGCAACAGAACTATTGAGCAGTACTACTCGTGGAAATTATTGATGAGCGCTACTCGTAGAGCCTATTGGGTAGTGCTACTGGCGGAAACTACAGCGCAGCACTACTGACGAAACTATTGAGCAAGTCGCGTTGTTCCACCAGTAGCGAGGTCTGACTGACTACTGAGAAAGTCCTACGCCGATGGTCAATAGTTCTTTCAATAGTTTTCAATAGTTTCTGCAGTAGTTTCCCATTAGTATCTCTATACTTCCTCAATATGCTCGCAATAGTTTTCTGACACTCTTGTCAGTAGTTTTCAATAGTTTTTTTCCATACGGGCAGGTAAGAGGATATTCCTTAGCACGGGTATCAAGCCTTGGGCGATACTGGCAACGGTCGCTCGGGCTGCCTTACCGATTCATCAATCGAAGCCCATCAGAATGGAAAGGACGACCCGTACAAAACCACCTCGGTTGTAACCAAGGAAACTCTGTATGGCAGGCATCGCAATGGTAGGTCCGTTGTTCGATCAGTAGTCCGAGTTCCGACCCTGATGGCTATCACAGCAAGCAAGGTTGTTTTCTCGTACGATCGTATCCACAGGATTGCGGTAAACGGCGAGATGGTATTTTTTTCTTCAACGATGATAACGATTTTTTTTTCATCTTCATCGAGAAAACATTTCACATGCTTTCGTTCGTTAGGCCCATCACATACTCTTTTGTGCTCCTTGAACTAGTTCGCCCACCATAAATTACACCCAACGAGAACAAGAAATGGACGGACATGGTGTGGACGATGTACCGGGTGGGGAAAGAGGTCGGGGCGAGGAACGCGAACACGAACAGTTTATCGTTCATAAACCTATGTGTTTGACGATGGAACACGATTCACATGTCGGTGTTTTACATTCACAGATTTCAGATTCATAAATTATACGATTGGTTGTGAAGCAAGAGGCGGGGCGTGACCTTCGCAGTCAGTTATTTTGCATCGCTTCGCCATCGTATGCACCCTCCGCTGGGGGGTGCGCGTTAAATAACAAATGCGTCAATATCGGTAAACTACGAATAGAGTAGAGTAATAACAGCTCCCAAAGGTGATAGGTGCCAATAAAAATATCTATCCAGCTACCAGTTACTGTTCCGGAGAAGTAAAGTTGCCGGACCGTTTCTCAACTCTCGAATTATTACCATTCGGTTCCCCCCTTTTCAACTGGAAAGGTTCTCGACTACATCGTCGTAAAAATGTTAGCGCTTCTAAATTTCTAGTATAACAAAGCAACGCCTTCAAAAGCTCCGGAGAGATATCTATAGCTAGCTATCTCGCGGCGTATCATCGTACATCCAGAAAAACTTCTCCACTTCTCCGGCATATGTACATACGTGCACCCTATGGTCTCTATGCATAGTATATATCGGAGGTATTAATAGCGCGTAAAAGTTATGCTAGGCATAATCGACGGCCAGAAAAGACGCGGCGATGACGAAAACCCAAAGAGGACACGTCGAGGCCATATTTTGACACCCTCTCAAGGGCTCAGAACCGAAAAGGATCGAGAGGAGAAAAAAAATAAGCCACGACTGCAGAGATCAACTGTCAAGAGGATTATTGTCTCCAAGTTCTTATATCCGGCGAGTTTCGCTTCGCGGGCGTCCCCATGGGACGGCATGACGTCGTGATGCGTTCACATTCGAACAGCGTCACTTCTATTTCCCTCTCTTTTTCTATACACGTTCTCCGGATCCCTTGGGAAGACTGTATATCGAAACCTACACATACTCGCCTGCCGATCATCCGCCTTTCTCTATATTCGGTATTCTCGGGCCAGCGATGTGCGTAGGTGTCGAGGAGAGAAAAAGCGGAGAGTAGTGGCACGTAAGACGACCATCGTCGAAAGAGATCCCGTTGACGTGGCAGAGATGGTTCAATCGACAGTTTTACGCCGAAAAACTAAACAAAGAAGAAAAGGGGAACGAAACCGGAATGTAAACGAAAAAATAACAATAAACGCGCACGGAATCCGCTGTGAAGTGGTGACGACGTCCAAAGATACGACGCTCTAGTAAGGTGGCGAGAAACGAAGCCTGTTGTCGCGTTTGATGACCTCTGGTTATACACTCGCGGCTCTCTCGGATATTTTTAACAACTTTTCGTCGCGTGGGCGTTCACGGAAAAATTAAAACAAATATCACTTGCGGTTCGGTGTTATTTAAGCCGTGTCTTCGGCGTAATCAACGCGTCGCCTCATCAACTGTCATTCAGGCCTCAGCAGCCAGCCAAGACTGTTCTCACATGCCGAAGCGCGATCACATCCCATTTACAACATTGTTGTTCGAATATGACACGAATATGATACGAGCATGATACGATATGCTCCCACCGCTACGCAACACCCTCACCTCGATTTCTCAACCGACTTACGAGCAACGAACACGTGCGTCTTCCGAACAGCTTACGCATACTATTGCGACTCGCGAAAAAATCCACTTCAAGTGCAATGCAACTAGAACCGTAGTTTCCTCTCTTCTGTTACAGCCCCCCACGAAAAGTGCTCAAAACTGGGTGGAAATCGCATAATAAGCATCGTTGTGCTCGGTCAAGGTCATTCTACAATGGAAAGAGTTGAAAAAAATTCGTGATTCGACGACAAAATTTGGACGTAGAAATTGAGCAAGGAAGCTATTGGTCCGGAAGGTGTGTACCCGGAAGTTAGCACGCAGAGTTGCCAATTATTATTATTATTAGTTCATGGGGAGGGTTGAAAGAGTAGTCCAAAAATGTTGTTCCCTTCTGTCGTATTATAAATTGGAATGACTGCACAATGCATTTTGGGACATCATTATTATTATTATTATTATTATTTGGTGGGGGCTAAAACAGGGTGCACCCCCGTAGTTGTGTAGAAAAATGCAATTCATATTTTTCTCACACATTTCATGATCTGTCAGAATGTTCGTTGGTCGTAAATGGCTGAGAATATTTCAGTTCGATAATGATAATAATAAGAATAATATTAGGGCACGGGGGAGGGGGGTAAAACGGGGTACCTGAGGAAATACTAAGGTCTTGTGAACTCGAATATGCTGAGCCCCCTCTTTTGAAGATTATAATCATAATTGTTTTTGCGGGCAAAAGGGGGCCCCCCAAAAAAGTGATTTTTTTTTTTAGTAAAATGAAATTGATAAAATCCATTTTTGGAACTCGTGATCGTGCAAAATGATGCTAGATGTCTTTTTGTCACCAATTACGAAGTTTTTTGACGAACAATTTTGGGGCACCCGTTTTGCCCCGCCCCCCTTAGCTTTGACACTTCGCGTGATTTGCTATTGATTAGTTTGAAGCGGAAAACGGGGGCGGAAAAAGTCGTATATTGGTCGAGTAGGATGCGTGGAGTTTCGAGCACCTACTTTCATCCCCGGTCATAATTCGTTAACGCGTTACGATAGACCGGCATCCCCGATCTCGTCGCCCCCGCGCGACGCCACATCGCCGTGCTTCTCTGTGCGCGTGTATTTTTTTTCGCTTTTTCCTTTTGTTCTCCACGTGACTCCTTAATAATTTTCTGACAATTAAAATATCCCGCGCAGAATGCTCGGGAACTAGAAAGGGATTATTTCTTAACAAGGCAAAAGCTTGCGCGGTCGGGATCGGTACTTGAGTCGACCACGCGTCTCCGCGGCGTCGAGGGGCGACCGCGGCGCGAGCTGATGCTACCAGGGTACGACTACAATGCGTGGCGCGCACGCCAACGGTACGTAAAACTATCGGGTCACAATGCGCCTCGCGCTCAAGATGTGCCGCGACTTCAATCAATGCTCGCGCGCCGCGCAAGGGGTATCTAGTCATGACACAACGCTAGGAGCACCGACGCCCGCCCGAACGTCATCAGCGGCACGGTGGCACCGGCTCTGCGCTACGCGCGGAATCGTAGTCAAATTTCACAAAGTCGAGGCTGAGCAACCATAGTAACCGATACGTACGCGCACGTACGCACACGCGCGCGCTCGCGCGCAGACATTTGCGCGGCTCTGCAGTAACCGTACCTCATTGTACCGAGTGGTATGTATCTGCGTTCGCAGAACCACTCGACATCAGAATAATGCGGTTTGTGCACGTGGCTGCTTCTTCCTGCACCGCGATCCTCCATCATCGCCTCATGCGTTGCCAGTGAAGTAAGGATAAATACACCTCGCTCGTGAGCTGCGCCTCATAGAAGCAACTTGCGGGTGATACGTAAAATGAAAAATCATAGTTAAAAAAAAAACAAACAAATAAAACCGGCTTTAATGGTAAACCGAATTAAAACGTGGAAACTTAATTTCCATAAAAAAATGAAGTGATTAAGGAGAAAGTTAATGTCGTTGTAAAAATACGTAGACTCATTCTTGTTGCATTATGTATACGGATTTTTACAACGACACCAATTTTCTCGTTAGTCACTTTATTCTTATAATAAAATTTATTGTTTAGTTTTTCAACATTTTTAAATTTTTAATTTTTAGAAATTTAAAAAAAAAATTGTAGTCTGAAATTATTGTAGTGTCTTTTGAATTTGTCCTTTTTTTTGTTTGTCAAAAATGTACGTTCGCGTTTGCTTGGAGTATTGTGAAAAATGGTGACTACTTCGTAGGTAGGTGGTGTGAAGATTCCTTATGGGAAAACACAAGCCAAACATGTAGCCCTGCAGAGCGATGACTGGCCGACTGACTGGCTGGCTGATTGAGTAACCTAAATGTTTGACCCCTTCTCGGTGACATACGGGAGATGAAAAACTGTCAAAATTCCAAATTTCCCACTCCTTTTTGTTATTCACAATTTATTGCAAAAAAATATGTTTTTTGGAAAAAAGTTTCAAACAAAAGTTGTGTATTTTTTCATTTGAAACAACTCTTATACCCACACGTTTTTTCGAAAAACCATTATTTTCCTTGTAAAACAGCATTTTCCGGGAATACATACTATATTCCAAGAAAATTGAGAAATTTTCGAAAATTTGATTTAGTGCGATAAATTTGCGTCGGAAAATACTATTTTTTTATAAACGTTCTAGGTTTTTTGTGCAATTTAAAAAAAAATATATTAAAATGAAAAGCTGATTTAAAGGGTCTAAATGGTAAAATAAAGTTACAAGTGCCATGTTCACGGATTTCGACACTTTTTTTCTTCTCGAAAAAATTTGAGGTTGAATTATGTGGCAAATAGAAGTCTTTCAGGTAACCGTGAGAGTGGGACGAGAGTAAACTTCGGAGAGAATAAATTGCAACGAATTTTTTATTGGTGTCAACATTTTTTGTACATTCTTGACACTTTTTGACTTCAACACAATTTAAAAAAAAAAAATTTTCAATCATTGTAGGATTATAAAACCAACGACTATTTTCGTCGAGTCAAATGGTCTCAAGTGTCGATATATGAGGTGTTTCTCCGAATACTGTTGCATAAAAAAAATTGTTTCGAATTCAAAAAGTGTCGAGGATCTGTAAAAAATGTGATATGTTAAATAACTTAGGCGTCGAAGCTCCAGAAAATGCGAAAAAATTCACACAGAGTATATCCAACGCGTAGAGGAGTGTGTATTTTTTTCCGAATTTTCAGAGGTACCGGAAAAAATGGGTGGCTAGATGGAGGAATCATGCCGCGGATATAAGTTGCTACGTGGATAGAACTAAGCTACGATGTTATGTTTTATTTTTTGTGAAATTATTTTGGAGCAGGGATGGTAGGTGGTGACGCGAATACCTCACAGGTTGTCCGAAAATGAATCACGGAGCGCGATTGCGTAAAGTATAATTTCAAGGGGACACACATTATGAAAAGAAGATAGTCCAGCCGTGGAGGGTTTATGGAATGCACAGCTGTCGAGGCCCATTCACATTTATCTGAATTCTTCGTTTCTGAATCTCTTCCTCTCCTCCTCTCTATCTGTGCCGCCTGCCCCTCCGGTCCCGCTCACCTCGCCCTCGCCGTGTTCCGTCGCGTTCTCCGTCTCGCTCGCCCCGAAAGAGTCGGAACAGTCTCCGGGTCCTCACCAACGCCCTCCCGTACCCCCGCCGACAGTCATGCGCGTCGTGGAGCGTGGTGAGTGGGTTCCCTTGAAGCGATGCGATCCGGTACCACCGTTCATAAATAGAATTTGCGGGGACATTGATGCACTGATTGTTTCGTGAGTCGTTGTTTGCCGCGAGAACTTGGCGCTCCACGAAAATATGCATATGCACGAGACGCGCGTTGAACTACACGCGTGTAACGCCTATCCAGAAGACAATTGTATCTAGTTACACGATTCCGAGTACCCACAGCCGAATATAGCGCTGCGTACTCGTGGTGTGAGCTGGAGAACGATCCCAGTGAACACGGCAATGTTGCAGCAATGTAACGGCGATGTAACCAATTGCGAGACGTAATATTACCTCGACGTTACATTTAAGTTACATGTAAGTTAGCATTTATATTGCAAGGTCATAGGTTATATACCAGTTATGTAACCAGCATGTAACGAATAGTACGTAACATGTTCCTTCCACGTTACATATCAGCTACGTATCACAAAAATAACATTGTAACATTACCCGTAACTTCCATGTTATATTACCGCAATGAAACGTTCTCACTTCCCAGTGAACACGGTAATGTTGCAGTAATGTAACGGCGATGTTACCAATTGCAACAGGTAATATTACCTCGACGTTACATTCGAGTTACATGTAAGCTAAAATTTCCTACTTCGCAATATAACGTGTTTTGTACACGCTATATAACAGTTATATTGCGAAGTAATACGTCGTATGCCAGTTATGTAACCGGCATATAACAAATAGTACGTAACATGTTCCTTCCACGTTATATACCAGCTACGTATCACAAAAATAACATTGCAACATTACCCGTAACTTCCATGTTATATTACCGCAATGAAACGTTCTCACTTCCCAGTGAACACGGTAATGTTGCAACAATGTAATGGCAATGTTACCAATTGCAACAGGTAATATTACCTCAACGTTACATTTAAGTTACACGTAAGTTCAAATTTCCTACTCGGCAGCAGTTATATTGCAAGGTAATACGTTATATACCAGTTATGTAACAAGCATATAACAAGCGGTTCGCAACGTGTTCTTTCTTACACAGTTCAAATGGAATTATCTATTCGTAGATGATGAAGTCATTTGATGCCCATATCCCGAGCCTAACTTCGCATGGTTAAGGTGGCTTCGTCGTTTAGTATCGTAGCAAGTGTGGGGCCCCATAAGGGCACGCGTGTCTTGAACGGTTATTGCTGTTTTTTTTCGTAGGTATACTTATTACAGCCATACCTAAATAAAAGAGTGAAAAGTCACCGAAAATGTTCCAAAAAAAATGTTTGTAAAAATTTACCTAAGTTTTACTTGCAGTAGCAGAAAGATACAATTTTCGTATCCTACACTGTTCTCGTAATTGTCTCAAAACTAAATTCTTCAGCCCTGTTTTCTTGAAACTAAATTATTCTTTGAAATAAATGCTATTAACGTAAATTTCATTTTCCGAGCTCCGTCGTTTAATTCCGGAATTGGAGTCGATTTTGTAATTTTGGTCGTAAGACTACGCGTTAAAGTAAGAATTTTCCGGTAGCAATTTTCTCAAAAATTAATTCCTCAACTATGGTATTTTTTTATTGCAAATGAATTTGACATACTTTATTGACATCGCATCTAAATTTCGTAGATTTCTGTCGTTTGTTCCCAAAGTGACCAAGCCACCGAAATAAGTAGTCTATATCCCGATAATGCAAACAAAAATGTATCGTCTGCATCTACGATCGGAGAACCTCTGCTACGCTGGCAAGAAGTGCAACATTTTTCTCTCGTCTCGCTCGCACATTACCAAACGGTGGCAAATCATTCCACATGCATGCCGAGCAGTATGTACAGTATGCAATTCCGATTACCTTATATCCAGGTCGGTCAATTACCTGCGACTTACGTGAATCTGTCTTAAAGTGTGTCATTTTGGGCTACTTTTTTCGCCCCACAAACAGGTTGTCTCCTTTCAGGAAGGTGGAAACGGAAGGCTGTTAAAATTTGAGCTCTTAATATTGATATTAAATAGTGGCTCATTGCACATTTCTATTTCCCATTTAAACAACGTTTACTTTTGTTAAACTAAAAATAATTTACCATTTTTCAGTTCAATATACTGCATTTAATATATGTCGCTATCGTTTGACAAGAGCTTTTTGGAGAAAAAAAAATTCTAACATTTGTAAAAAATTCCCAAAGTTGGAAAATCGAGGGAAAAAATTACTTTTTTTTACGTGGCCGCCATTTTGGGGAAAAAAAATTGTCTGCAAATCGCTCTCGTCAAACGAAAACTACATTCCTGCTCTGTAAGAAAAAACCAAGATCTTTGTTTTCAGATCATGAAGGCGGGTGGAATCGGGTCAAACAGGAGACAGGCTTTTTTCGGAGTCTCCTTAGAAAAGGGAAGAACTTTATTTTTTAAAGTTCTCAAAGGAACATCAGCTTTCCGGTTGGAAATTGGAATACGACTCGAAAAGTGGTACCCTACCGCTTGTAACTGGTTTTAAGTATCAATTGTTCGCAGAGCAACGAAATGCAGTTTTTGCTATTGATACGTAGACGACAAAATTTATCCGTATTCGTATTCGGCCGAAGCTAGATGACACGAGCCTTTGAATCTGAGTGAAGCAGCGCTCCCATGTGCGGCGACACACGGAGGGGCGGTGCCGCGTACAAGTTTCAAAGGTATCGCGAGGTAAGGACCTTTCCTCTCACGAGTCTCCGAGCAAAGACCGGTATCTGAAGCAATGTTTGTAGTTTGATTGGGAGTAGCAGCGCCGACGTTCGTAAGCATCACCGGATGGTCATCGCATTGGACTCTACTTGGAAAGACGAATTCCAAAAAAACGAATTCCAAAAAAACGATTTCCAAAAAAACGAATACCTAAAAAACGAATACCAAAAAACCAATTCCAAAAAAACAAATTCCAAAAAACCAATTCCAAAAAAACAAATTGCAAAAAAACGAATTCCAAAAAAACAAATCCGAAAAAAACGAATTCCAAAAACACGAGTTCCAAAAAAGCTGATTCCAAAAAACCGAATTCCAAAAAAACGAGTTCCAAAAAAACAAATTCCAAAAAAACGAATTCCAAAAAAACGAATCTCAACAAACGAATTCCAAAAAATCGAATTCCAAAAAAACGATTTCCAAAAAAGCGAATTCCAAAAAAACGATTTCCAAAAAACGAGTTCCAAAAAAACAAATTCAAAAAAAAAACGAATTCCAAAAAACGATTTCCAAAAAAACTAATTCCGAAATACGAATTCCAGAAAAACGAACTCCGAAATACGAATTCCAAAAAAACGAATTCCAGAAAAACGAAGATGAAAATTTCAAGTTGCTGTGGTTGCATATATGTAGGTACTACACTTCGCGTTACGTTGCGTATAGGTTGAAAGTATTGTTGGGAATAATAAGAATTGTTGTCCGAGCAATCCGAAGAGACGCGCAGCGTAGAAATATGCATATAAGCGCGAGGTAAAGTAAAGTACTAGTTACGCATGAATTTGTTCTCGCTTCTCTGTATTCCTGATTGTGAGACTTGTTCGTATCATATTCGCGATTGTTTTCACTTAAACGGGGATCAGGGGACTGGCAACGTGTAACGTTCACTCAGCGACACTCTTGTTCCCAAGGTAGGTATCGACCAGTCGCGAGCGTCGATGTCCACGAATGCTATCCACGAATGTTCCGCTGCAACGAATAGATCTCCATCTTGGAAATGTCGTAGCGAATTCAGTATTTCGCATTTCACGCCCACGAACGCGGAGACCCCGAAAACCTTCGAACGACTCCTAGGGCTGTTCACTTTTAGGCGTTATATTTTTTTATTCTTCCCACCTAAAAATCTGATAATTTATTTTCTAAAAAATATATTCCCGCCGGAATTTCGTTCAAGTTAATTGGAAGAGCTTTGCTCTCTTGAAAATTCGCTTTCCCATGTCAAAATAACACGGGAAAACCTTTTGTTTCCGTTTCAACTCGATTTTTCGGTATTCAACAAATTTTTCTGGACAAAATGAGTAAATTGCGCGTTAAGATGTAATTTACATGGTAAATTACACGTTCAATTGTACTTTACGTGGTAAATTACACGTTCAATTGTAATTTACGTAGTATATTACGCGTTCATGTGTGATTTACGTAGTAAATTACGCGTTCAATTGTAATTTACGTAGTAAATTACGTGGTGAATTATACTTTACGTAGTAAATCACGTAAAAATTCGATTTCCAAACATCGGTTGTATCATATCGTTTCTAATTTTCAAAAACCAATGCCGAAATTCGTTCCATAGAATCACTTCGTGCTATTCCAGGAGCAAATCAACGGGGCAACATCACTAAAATGAAGTTGTTCCACTTTTTTCGATGACTTACACGAGTCTGGAAAAATTCGCACAATATATTCAAGCCAGGCGAATTTTTCTTACATCTCTATTTCACAAATCTCCACCAAACAGAAATAGCAGAGTACAATCCAACGAATTTTCATCAACGTGCAGGATTTTTCCAACAAAGGAGATTCTTACGGAGCCTCTTCTCAATTTTTGATTTGTGATTGAAAAATGTATAGCGTTTTTTTAATAACGTATTTCCAATAACAAAAATAAGCAAAAACGCTCGTACGTAGTTTTAGCTAATCGCTGAACGATGAAATCAAATACGAGTCGTGTAATTGCATTGGTAACTGTGATTTTCCCCAGAAATATTCACACGTCTATTGCCACGTGTGCCAAAAATTGTTGTCAAAATATGGAGCGGAAAATTTGGAGGTGGATGTGTAAATCAGCCATCACCGTTTTTCCCACGTACAAAAAAACGTATTCGTACAAACTACATACCGCATGCAAATTACCGTTGCTCAGACAAATGCATGATTTTGTATTAGTCATCCAGGAAAATTCCGAACGTCATGTCTCATTGATGCGTGAGTGCGTTACCTGTCGTACAGTTTTATCCGGTTTCCCAATATCCGAACTTTGGGTTATCCAAACCCGGTCTGGTCCCAATTGCTTTGGGGAATGGAGGCTCTACCGTATACCTACTCGTCGTGTCATTGCTGCACGTTCCGGCCGCGAGATAATTTTCGCAAGCTTTTTTGCAGCCGCGTGCATCTAGCATCAGCGTTGGCAAATGCAAAGATTCGCCGAGTTCAAGAACACTCGTTCATTATCGAGGTCGTTGTATTAACCGATTCTAGCAAACGATTTTATCGACCATGTTCCGATGCAAGAACGCTGGAATCTTTCCACTATAGAGAGGCAGGTGGATTCGAGTTTCAAGGTAGGGTCCGTTATACTCTTCAGGATAATGCATGAATCTCAAACCTGTTTCTCGCCTATAAAAATGAATCAGGTTAGAGATTCAGGAATTTAAATGCTAGATTGGAGCAACAAGTATATTCGGTGAGCGTGTATACCAGCTACGTATTCGAATCGAAAATCGACCACTGCGATGCTCGACTAAAATAATACACGCGCACGCGCGCGCGCGTGCACGCATGCACCGAGGCTCGCTTGTCTTTGTGCTGTTAGTATTCGCGATTCCGGCAAGATTCTTCGCCGATGCCCCGTTGTTCCGTAACAACGCCGACGATAAGAAGTCGCCGACGCTCGGTATGCCCCGGAGATAAGGGCACGCGGAGGTATGGAAGGAGATTGAAAATGACGGAGGAGGATGAGGAATTCGGTTGGCGTCGTTCGTTGCCGAAAGCGACGTGATGCGACGCCATGAATTTGTCCAATTAGAGGCGACCCTGGTTTTACTGTCGACAGCTTTGTTATTCCATCGACGAGTGCGAACGACGTAACATGAAAGTGAGGTGTGAGGTTTCTTTTTTGGCAAGTTAGGCTGCCACCATCGCGTTTCTTTAATTGGATCAACTCGTCTCGATTCGTCTCATCGGTATCGATAGGCATTGTGGGTGAGAATCAGATACGAATTCCCCATTATTTTTCGAGGGATTTTCAATCTACGGAACGAGGATGTACCTCGGTATGCTCTCTAATTACCGTGTCGCGTGTACTATAGGCAGTGCGAACCAACTTCGATATACCTACATTTATACATTTATAGGTACATATGTATATTCGACTGCTTCCTTTCAGACCACTCAGTTTTTTCTCGGTGCACACACGGAATACGATTCCGAACATCTTAAAAAGAATTGTCACAAAGCACGAGCTCTACATTTTTATTTTTACAACTCGCTAAATGAACTTGAAATTTTCCCATTTGATTACATCCAGAACGCGTGCTTTCTAATGCATTTATAGCTAAAGAGACAAATTACAGCATTACCAATACGCGATACAATCGTAAAAATGATAAATGACAATGATAATAATAATAATAATAATATTGTACAGTTGCGTATGTTTAATTGTATTTATTTTGGAAAGTATTAGCCTTAGGTTTCGGCTCGATGCATCTTCTTTGTACAAAATCGAAGGTTCGACAACAAACAATCGCGCTGGAAACATGAGGGTTGACGAGAGAAAATGAAAAGACCATGAGATTTGGTGAAAAAGAGATTTTAAGATTTTTTACAAGAGACACGGTTTTACAAGAGAACGGTGATCAGATATAAACACTTTTGAAGAGCGAAGATTCCCCTACAATTTCCGCCTAGGGCCGATCGAACAACGTGAAGTGGCGCTCAGTATTAAATATTTGAAAAAATCAGTTTTCGTGTTAATCAAATGGGAAAACTTCAAGTTCATGTAGCAAGATCTGAAAATTAAAAATAAGAGCTCGTGCTTGGTGACGATACTTTTCACCGTGCTTAGAGTAATATTTAGCCTGTGGACCAGCGGCATTAGTCTTGTTCCCCTGAGGAAAACCTTTTTTTAGTGGTTAGTGGTTTTTTTAGAGGCACGTATTTGTACACGTGGCCGGCTGTACCACAGAAACTGGTGGAATCAGTTTTGCCCTAGTGGGAAAAGCCTTCTTTTAGTGGTTAGTGTTTTTTTGAAGTATGTATCTGTACACCTAGTCGGCTGTACCACTAAAACTAGTGGAATCAGTCTTACCCAAGTGGAAAACCCCTTTTTTTAGTGGCTAGTGGTTTTTTAGAGGTCTGTATTCATCCCCATGACCAGCAGTACCACTAAAACTAGTGGAATCAGTCTTACCCTAGTGAGAAAACCCTTTTTTTCAGTGGTTAGTGTTTTTTTAGAGTTATGTATCTGTACACGTGATTGGCTGTACCACAGAAACTGGTGGAATCAGTTTTGCCCTAGTGAAAAAAAGACTTTTTTTTTTAGTGGTTAGTGGTTTTCTTAGAGGTGTATATCTGGCCACGTGACCGGCTTAATATTTTCTTGTCTCCAAGTTTCCTAATTCAAGCGAACTTTCAACCATTTCTAAATGATATCACGAAGTTGATTTCTCCCTCCGTGGATTAATCAGAAAGTCAAAGTACCATAACAGTGATATCCTTTGATTAAATATGTAACCAGCGTTTATACTATCCTCCGTCAAACGAGAAATGAACAAATGTTGAAGAAAAAAAAATCTTCTCCACCATTTAAAAAGTGTATCATTCATCGAAGTGATTCGTATAAAAATAGATTACTTCTAAATATTGATTTCAATTCTGTTTGAGAAAGTAATTTTTCAATATGTTCTTCATGCTCATTTCATCAATTGAATTTAAAATACAACCTTCTGAAATTTCCACCGGGAAATAGTGTTAGTCATTTTTCAGTGTTTTTTCAGTGGTTTTCGAAACGACACTAGTGATCTCTGCAAAAATATTCTACATCTCTGAGCAGGACTATGCCCGAGTCGAGATTGTTATTTTGCAACGTGATCCTACGACTCTCGATCGAAAGTGGAAATCATGATGAAAAACTCCGAATGAAATGTCCTTAGTCATAGCAGCCACGAGTCTGCAGTGGGGCGAGTTCATGGAGATTTCGAAAGGATTATGCATTCAAATTGCACCATGAATTATGAGTCTCGCAATAGCGAATGCTGATTGCTGAAGTTAATCATAAATGGTCCGAGAATGTCCTCGCACAGACGGCGAACAAGACTTAATTAGGTGGATTAATGAGCTAATATAATTCAGGAATTTGTTAACCATTCGCTCATTCTGATCATGCCCAACTAATTAGTTCGTTCGCGATCAAAGATGTGACGTGATGTTGAGAAAAAATTAGGCATGAGGTAAGAATTTCTCGAGCTAAGTACCTGTGTTACCTGTCGGCGCAATACTCGAAATCGATTGATCTCGGAGCCACGGCGACAAATATATCCCTAGCCACTAACAATTCTCCCTCAAAATTGTAGTTTTTTCCCTCAAAATTTTAGTCCGTTCCAAAAACGTGGCATGTTAAAAAAATGTTTTAATTCATTATTTGTTACAAGGAGCCGCAAAAACGTCGCTGCTGTTCGTTGGCTCCGATAATTCGTGAAGGGGGGATCAAAGTTCTGGTGTTTTTTAGAGTGAAAAAGGCGAGGTGAGGGAAGAAGCTTGTCGTCCTATAACGAGTAAAGTACCTACCTACACACACCTTCAAGGCTCCAGCTTTGTTCGAGGTTACGACCTACAACAAACGTCTTTTTATCGAAGTAACCGGGCATGCCGCGCTTGAAATTAGGTACTCGACGTATAATAACGACAATAATAACAACAATAACAACAATAATAATGGGGAAATAATAATGTTATATTTATCACCGCTCGCGCGATTCAAAAGTAAAACACGTTATTATTTTCTTTCTCGTCTCGCGCGCGCGCTAACGATCCAGGAAACAATGAGGCACAATGTTAATGAGAAAAGTAATTATATGAGATTTTTTTCCCAGAAAATTACTGAAGGAAACGGGACTGTGAAGGTTGTCACCGTTCGAGGAGGGGCGCGGGGGACTTGAAGGGCCTTCCCCATCCCCGGCTCTCGTTTCCCGTACGGAGAGCGCCCTCTCCGGGACCAATCTGGCGCGCACAAAGTGGTCTGCGCATTCATCGAACGTATGACGTTTTTCCGAAACCATAGCATAATCGCGTAATGACCATAATTCCACCGGTTTCTCACGCTTTTCAACTTTCCGCTAAGCGCCGCGACGCGAGTGAACTCCGAAGAAGGTCAATTTTCTTCTCCTCTCTCTGTGGACTTTCTCAAAATTCGTGGTACCCGAATCAAAGTCGTGTCACCGCGTACGAAAATCGACGTACCGTCGCGTATTCAAATCTCGCGTCACACTTCTTTCTCGCACCCTCCGACAACATTTAAAAGAATTTTCAGCGAGGCCAAATATTTTTGAAGCTATCGAATTTGAAAAATTCGAAAATCATCCATTTTTTGATATTTTTGCTCATAACTTTTTCAAAAAAAAGCCAATTTCAAATTTGTTGGTGTTGAAATTTTTTGGTCTTACATACTCTTCAGAAAAAAATTCAAACAAATTATCCAAAGCGTTTTCAAAGAGCTTGTAAGCTTTAATCCTGTTTTTAAAACTGTACGTACTCTTCGATTTTTTTTTGAGGGTTTTTTATTTCAAACTTTCGTTCGTTCTACACATTTTAAGACCAAGTTGATAGCGGGCCTATGATAATTACTATTTTTTTTCTATTTTCAAACTAGTTTTAATAGTGCTTTATGGCTAAAATTTTGTTCTCGAAATTTTAAAAATTGATGTAGACAGATATGCGAAACACATTTGCAGTGGTTGCAGTACAACGCAGCACCGTGGTCGCCTGTAGAAGAACATTGGAACAAATCTCGTAAAGTGAGACATAATTTAAGGACAGAACACGAAGGAAAGGTGTGTGACCTTGTCAATGAGTATGCAGTACTACAACAAGCATTGGATTACACACTTGTGCCTAAATGTATATTTTTTGATGGAGTATCATCGTAAAGTATGTGCAATACGAGTGGAAAAGTATTTTTCAGGTTGTTTAAAAAAGTTAAAAAGCTATTTCCTCGTTCTCGTTTGATCCATCGTCAGCTTTGGTTGCAAAATGTGAAGAAAGAGTAAGAAATATATTCGTGACAAGAGATAATTTGACAACTTTGGTATCTATGATTCTAAATTCATGGTTCACGTCGTAAAACCTCGTGTTGAATGCTGTATGAAAAGCGGGAATCGAGCAGTCAAAAACATGGTACTTGATGTTGAATACGATGGCTCAGACACACTGCTACAAGCTTCGCGTCACTTGTTCATGATTGTGGCTCTGGAGTGTTTTCAATATTGTCAATTCCGAAACGTGTTTCATGTGCCCAAGCATTTGATGGTGAAGATCCTAAACAGTTGTCATTGCTCACGTAATGGTGGAGCTTTGAATCCGTAAGCCCTCAAAGGAGTGTATATTCAAGGTGCTCGGAGTACGGCGAGAGTAGACACGAAATGACACGGTGTATGTAGGCCAGATATTGGGAAGAGTAAGAGGATCGATATTTCGAAGGTATAAATGCCACTACCGAGAAGGAGTGATTCCCCTGAAAGTGATATCTATGAGGCACCTCTGTAATGACCAACGGAGTGAGAACATAGCGAGGCAGCTGGACGCGAGGATCCATTTTATGTACATCCAGTGTTTAGAAAATGTTCTCGACACAATTCCGTTGACGGTAAAATCACACAAACAGCATCATCGAAATCACAAAGGGCAAGTCAAATTGAAGAATAATTGCAAAAAAAAATGCAACCGTTACATCATCCCAACCATGGTCGTCCACGGTGGTCCGGCAACTGGAGAGAACTTTAATAGCGATGGTGTCTCCAGGATTGAAGGCGTTTTTGTGTCACTACTATCGAGAAGTCGTCAAAAAGTGAACTTATTAGACTCACATAACATGCTACATAGGTGATGATTCCATGCCCGAATTTAGTTTTTCGTCAATTTGGTGCTACAAGCATAGCAGCTATGCCAAACGTGTGTGGTACCTGAATGCAAGAAAGACTACAAACAGCACTCCGCAGAAACCTTATGGGAAATAGATTTCGGTCTAATGACTCGAAACTTCGTATTCTTCGATGTTACGATGAGTAGATCAAAAGTGTTACTCGGCACCAAGTCCAAAAAATCGGAGTGTGGAGATATAGGCTTCCGCAGTCGACGGTGAATTGAACGGCACTGATGCTAGACGTCATTTTTACCATTCACCATTTTTTTCGAGAAAAAAAAAAATTTTACAACATTTTTGGGTACCCCAAAAATCACGGACAAAAAAACAAGCCATAGTTTTTTCCAAATTCGATGGCAGAACATAGAAGATTGTTGAACATGGCGAATTTCACGAAATTATCAGATCTAATGACAAGAAAAGGGTTACGAATGAAATTGTGTTTCGCCGTGGCACGGACCTTCAACAGTACTTCGTGCCACGAGTGGTGGAAGTTGTCAACGAGTGTGAAGTTGGCAGCGCGAGCCGCAGTCAAGCGTCGCAATCCCATGAAGGCGGCAAGTGACAAATGCCACGCGTAGCGCGTGATACTTTCGGTACCTGCTATGCACGCACAGGTAGGTACAGGCGAAAGCTCACGTTAGAAAATGTTGGTAGGATTATCCATTACACGAATTCTCTGCTAACCATCACCGGAAATCAATGAGATACCGTCGCATTGTAACGGGGTTCAGGCGCAGAGGTCCGGTACGATCGAGGGTCGAAGACCTTTGGTGAAGAGCAGGGGGAGGGGAGAGAACCGAGCCCCACGCGCTCCTGGACAGAAAGTGCAATGAGTCTGGCGATAAATGAATGAATGAATGAATACGCGGCGAATAGATGAATGATTTGACGAAGATGCGAATCAATAGATAAATAGATGAGTAAATTGAGCAGAATCATCGTGAAAGACGATCGACGTTGCTGATGGACGAGTGTTGCCGCGTATGTTCTTGTTTTCTCTTGACACTGCCAATTTTTCTGGCATACCATGGAATATATAGACCGAGACACGCGGAGGATAGTTTAATAAGCTTATATTGGGTCAACGGTGATATCGCGAATGATTGTCGCTGTAGTTCCGCATTCGTGACAACTGATGACCCTAACCGTTGCCCATGGCCTTTGACCCTTCCAAGCACACATTTTTTTTACGTGCAATTGACTTGAAATTTGGCACTCGGGGGTTTTTGGGGTCGCTGATAACGAATCTCCAATCAGAATGAGCAAATTCAAGATGGCGGATCCAATATGGCGTACCAAAAATGCAAAGACTCGTTTGACGAGAGTGAGAGTTGGTATTCGGGGAGTTTCGGGGTTGCTGATAACAAACATGTACACGCAATTTCAAAATTCAAAATGGCGGATCCAATATGGCGGACAAAAATGCAAAAACTCGTTTGACGAGAGTGAGACGAGGTAATCGGGGGTTTTTGGGGTTGCTGATAACGAATATACAGTCGAAATTTCAAAATTCAAAATGGCGGACCAAAAATGAAAAAATTCGTCTGACGAGAGTGAGACGTGGTAGTCGGGGGTTTTCGGGGTTGCTGATAACGAATATGCACTAAAAATTCTAAAATTTAGAATCCGATCCGCCATTTTGAATATGAAAATTTCGAGTGCATATTCGTTATCAGCGACCCCGAAAACCCCCGAATACCAACTCCCACTCAGGTCAAACGACTTTTCCATCTTTGCTTCGCCATATTGGTTTCGCCATCTTGAATTTTCTAATTTTCAGTGCGAATTCGTTATCGGCGATCCCACGAATCTCCAAATACAAACTTAGGCATGGAAACTCCAAGAACTTTCGGAGATGATGATGATCCGCAAGTGTTGCGGTTAATCGCAGCGCCGAATATACCAGCAGATTAATGCAATTAATCCGGTATCTACACAGTACACAATTTTCCATCAAATTCAACACAAAAATTTGTAGTGACGACTTTTTTACACAAAATTAATGTTATTTCGTGTGTAGTGACGATGTAGCACAGCTCTCTGCTGAAAGTAACACAAACCAATGTTAAAGTAGCATTTTAAACGTGTTAATTTTGTGTCGAATAACAGTTTTGGGTATTGAAAAACGGACTTATCGAACAACTCTAACGATCGTGTTGAATCAAAGCACTAAAATGTTAAATATTCTACACACAAATTTTTACACTTCACACAATGACGGAACATTTTTTACCGTGCAGATAGGAACACTATCAAAGTGCCGATAGTTAGCTCTGAAAGTAAATAAAATTCAGCACGTGCAGTTCTGTACGATAATATAAAAACCTCGGCCACGCGATGATTTTGCGCACAATTATCTTACGATTCGTCTTAACTTTCTGTCGTGGAGAAATACGAGCACGAGAAGACAAATTAGGCAGTTTTGATGTTTTCAGTATTTATTCAGGTGTAAATGAATAATTCGTACCGTCTGCTCTTTCTAGTTTTGCAGAAGAATGCAGAAGCAGTGGAGTTTTCTTCATTCGCGAATATTCATTTGTTTTCCAAAACTCACGAGCACATCGTGTCCTACATTGTGTATCGGAAGCACACGTGCGGACCTTCGTTTGTCATGTTGAGTTTTCAGCGCAATTTATCTATCGTTATCTCAGAGAAGACATCCCAATTTCACCAAAAAAAAAATTAACTGCGCGTTGATTAATTGACGCTCGTCTTTACCAATGTTTCGATTTTCATTTAAGTCTGCTCGGCATTGTTCCCATCTGATGGACGTCCTCGACCGTTCTAATGGTCTTTCATCATTGCTACGAAGTACAGATGAGATCTGTAGAGATGAGGTTGGAGGTTCGTGGCTGGTGGCTCGTTCGCGCAATTCTATGCGAAGACTTCTAACGTTTCCCGGAGCGATGATTCGTGTGCACACGAATGGACATGGGAGAAACGTAGCAAACATGTAAATATTATAATAAATCGATACCCATCCGCATCCCTTTGTCGGGCGCCAGCCTTTGAATGGCCTACAAAAGACTTGGTCGGGAAATACTGTCCATAAAAATGGAAACCAACAATAAAACTGTTCAATGATGTCCAAGCGTTATAAGCGAGCGGAGAGATAATGCTGCGTTTTACAAACGTATAGTATACACGTAGCGCTAGGTCTAGCGTTTCCTTGACTGCATCCATTCTTGTTGGAGGATATTCGATATCGATTCCTTGGTCTATAATATTAATACTTGCCTGCTCGCGGACGTGACGAGAGGAGTCGGACGGCAGATAAAATCAACTATCCTGTAACCTACCCAGGTTAACTACGGTAGTTAACGGCAATTGCTGCGTGTCAAACAAAGATAATCGAATTAACCATGTCGAGCACAGATTTTTTTTACGTGCAACTAACTTGAAATGTTGTCCTCAGAGGTTTCAGGGACCGCTGATAACGAATCTGCACTATAAATTAGCACATTCAAGATGGCGGACACAAGATGGCGGACCAAAAATGCAAAAAGTCGTTTGACGAGAGTGAAACTTGGTATTTGGGGTTTTTTGGAGTTGCTGATAACGACTATGGACTCAAAATTCTGAAATACAAGATGGCGGATTCAATATGGCGGACCAAAAATGCAGAAAGTCGTTTGACGAGAGCGAAAGTTGGTCTTCAGGGATTTTTGGGGTCACTGATGACGATAATACACTCCAAATTTTTGAATTCAAAATGGTGGATCCAATATGGCGGATAAAAAATGCGAAAAATCGTTCGACGAGAGTGAAACTTGGCATTTGGGGGTTTTCGGAGCTGCTGATCACAAATATGCACTCAAATTTAGTAAATTCAAGATGGCGGATCCAAGATGGCGGACAAAGCGCCAAAGTTGTTTGACGAGAGCGAAAGTTGGTCTTCAGGGATTTTTGGGGTCACTGATAACGATAATACACTCCAAATTTTTGAATTCAAAATGGTGGATCCAACATGGCGGATCAAAAATGCGAAAAATCGTTCGACGAGAGTGAAACTTGGCATGTGGGGGTTTTCGGAGCTGCTGATCACGAATATGCAATCAAATTTAGTAAATTCAAGATGGCGGATCCAATATGGCGGGCAAAGTGCCAAGGTTGTTTGACGAGAGCGAAAGTTGGTTAGCGGGGGTTTTTGGGGTCGCTGATAACGAATATGCACTCAAAATTGAATAATTCAAAATGGCGGACCAAAAATTCAAAAAGTCGTCTGACAAAAGTGAAAGTTTGTATTCGAGGGTTTTCGGAATTGCTGATAACGAATGTGCACTCAAAAGTACCAAATTCAAAATGGCGGATCCAATACGGCGGACGAAATTGAATACCTACACGAATGGGTATCCGCTAAAAATTCCAAAATTCAAAATTGGATCTGCCATCTTAAATTGGATCCGCCATTTTGAATTTGCTGGTTTTCAATGCAGATTCGTTATCGCGACCCCTTTTTTTCCTTAAATCGTTTCCTTTCATGCGAAAACTTTGTCCGAATAAAAGACCGAAACGTTTCGTGCAGCGTCACCCTTCGTTGGCAGATACTTAGGCGGTTCGAATGTTGAGAAATTCAAATATTTCCATTATAAGGGTTTCGGATATCTCTGAACACTCCTGCGAAGTCGAATTAACAGAATTTTCTATGGCATCGCTGTTGCCAACCAAGATGAGCTGAAACAACATGCTGGAGTCTTGGTTCCGGCAGGACTCAGATGGGGCCGCTCACTGCTCCTTGGGTTTTGTTCCAGTATCACCTATAATCCGTGCGCCCATTTCTTTATCTTCTTAGTTTCGATCCTCAATAACCAATAAAAGCATCCCCCAGTTATTTACATAATATTGATCAAATAAATCATCGCATGCACAATGATTGGCAGCTCAAAATTCTTCACTCCAGTAGGCACCGCGGTTTTCGAAGTGTTAAGTGTTTTTCAACGTGTGGGTCGCGAGCCTCTATGAGGGGGTCGCGTGAGCTCGGTAGGAAAAGAAATTAATAAAAATGTTTTACAGATTTGATATTTGTAACGTAATGAAATGTAGGTCACCGCCACAGCAGAGGGTAGGAGGTCGCGTGAGATTTTTTTATACTGGGGGGCCGCGTCATAAAAAAGGTTGAAAAACACTGTACTACCACAGGATCTCGTTGGTGTGGCGAAAATGAAGAATCCATGAAATCTGCGAAACAGTACGATATTGATTGATCATTAGGCATGTTTGACAAAGCGAATCCTCCCCATGGTGGGTAGGTGCGTTGAAAATGAAAGGAAACCTGAGAAGGGAACAAGACAAGCAGAGGTGAACGCGGAGTCGGCGATGGAGATGAAAATGCCGATGGAAAGCGTATGATGTGGATGATGAAGGGTGCAAGGTACGAGAGTGGCATCTGTCGACGAGCTTAACGAGGTTAGCTACAATTACATGCATCAGTATACCGCGCACCACTACCGGGACACTCGTCCTTTGTCAGATACGCGTGCGGCGTAGAAATTACGCGAGTTATTGCCGTGATATCGTATCCGCGCAACGTGACGAGACGAGAAGCAGCAAAGGATAGAGATGCACCCTTGAATTCGTGAAAGCCCGAACCGTTAACCTTTAGTCGTTAATCGTTTAGTCATTCATTCAAGCTTCACGTCTGTACATATAGATGCGCGTATGCGTGCGTGCGCGCGCACGCGCGTGCGTATGTGTCTGTCTGTCTCTCTGTTTGCCTACCTGTTTGTCTGTCTATCTGTCTACCTGTCTGTCTGTCTCTCTATCCGTCTGTCTGTCTGTCTGTCTGTCTGTCTGTTTGTCTACCTGTCTGTCTGTCTGTCTGTGTGTCTGTAAGTCTGTCTGTGTGTCTGTATGTATGTCTGTCTGTCTGTCTGTCTGTCTGTCTGTTTGTCTGTCTGTCTGTCTGTCTGTCTGTTTGTCTGTCTGTCTGTATGTCTGTCTGTTTGTCTGTCTGTCTGTCTGTCTGTCTGTCTGTCTGTCTGTCTGTCTGTCTATCTGTCTGTCTGTCTGTCTGTTTGTCTATCTGTCTGTTTGTTTGTTTGTCTGTCTGTCTGTCTGTCTGTCTGTCTGTCTGTTTGTGTGTGTGTGTGTTCGCACGTGCACCAGATGTTTCATTTATCTTGAGACAACGCGATATCTTGATAGGATGGTACTATTTAGGAAAAGATTTCAAATAGGGCTGTGCAAATAGTGTTCGAATCGAATCGAGTCAAAAAGTTGTATTCGATTCTAATATTCGAATTCGAATAAATTGAACATTTTGAATAGTTAAAATTGTTCACATTTTCCCAAAAAACTAATTTTATTGTTAGGAAAATCAATGAAACGAGGTTTCTTTACAAAATTCATTTTGCAAAAAGAGTTTTCAGTCGTTAATACGTGAAAAAATGGTTGAAAACAAAACTTTGCAAATGGAACCCTCTATTCCGGTTTAACGTGAGACTTTTCATTTCGACTACTGCTAGATGGCGCTGTGACGACTGAATTTGAAATTTTTGGCAAATCTGATGCATTATAGCGCTATCTAACAATAATAACAAAAATGTTTCAGACAAAACAACGTGTTTTTCTCTGGATGATGAATAACCGAGGTTTCCATCGGGAAAGTCAAAGCTGACCTCGATATAACCTTGTAATTGGGGTTTAAGGTCACCACCAAGGTCACCATTATTTACCAATTTTTGTGTGAACATTTTTTCGATTCCTTGCGCAACTTTGAAGATGTTAGGCACGTTTACGCTTTGCCCTCTCTAGCGAGAGAACGAGGAATCATCAAAAAGAGTGTTTTCCACAAAACATACGTATTTTTGTCTGGAAAATACGAATATACAATGAGAAATAGGGATTTGCGTTTGAAAAAACAAAGTGCACCTGGGAATGACCTTGAACGCATTTACGTACACTAAATTAAGTATCGCCATTGCATTTCCCCACCCGAATCACATAACTTGGATTCGAAACTTTTTCCGAAAGTGCGCCATCCTATCAAGACATCAGGTTGCCTGGGCAAATGCGTGTGTATTGGGATATGGGCGGTTCCAACTAGCGTGCACGTAACAATTGGATAGGTGAGCGGAAATGCGAATGAGTAAAACGTAGCGAAGGCGTAGTAGTTACATGAACGCAGGCGGGGAGAACAAGTGACAAGCGACAGGTAACGTCACTCCTTACACCTCGATGCGTTCGTGCGACACGGTGCGTCACCCTCGAATGTTGATGTCGCCGATCGCTTTGATGGCCGGAAGAGATATGCGAGGCGAGGCGGGGCGAGGTGCTTCTGCTAAAACGAGCCATCCAGGATCAGCGGTGGTGGGTACATGCCGATGCTGTACCTGGGTATATGCTACTGAAGAGGTCGAATCCGTTCAAGAACAGTCCCACGTGCGAATTTACAGCCCTACGTGTGCGAGCGTGCGTGGTAGCGTATAGAGATGACTACATTAATCATCGATCGACCGATTCGACGTATCGCCATCTTTCACTGGTACCCAATTATAAGGACAATGATGTTTCCAACAGGCTTTGCAAACATTGTTGTCCGTTCCCAAGTTATTCCCAGGTAGAATATTGTCTCAAGTTAGTCGGTCAAGCCTGAGACGTCTAACTAGCTTCATTCTAGCTCGGCATCCAAGACTCAATTTGTAAGCTTAGTTCTAGGTTGTTATTAGCATGGAATACGACAGAAGACTCTGATGTAACTATCACCGCCAAAATGTCTCGCTGCTAACTTTTTTGCCACGTGTATTTCGAGGTCCGTTTTCATCTTGGATACATGCCTTGGAGCAGCCTTACATTCTATCGTGGCTGCAAGCTTCATACGAGCGCATTCGCAGCAAGTTGTACGATACTCACGACAGTGAGGATCTTCGTTCCTTGACAAGTTGGACCACCTCGATATCGATACACGGTACAACCGTCTACCAAGGTCACCAATTTTACCTCCAACAGATATCATAAAAGACAGACGACGCCCGGAGGCATATTGGAAAATCGAATTTGGGGTCCAGCTTGCGTCACCGTTGTAGGTGATTATTACGCCCAATCTCGTTTGCAATTCGTAAAAGTGATAAATTCATCAAAATAGTAAGTCTCAATTACTGAATTTGTCAAAACGGAAATTGTTAATTTGTTAGAATGGACGACAGTTTACGTTTGTTCGAAAATTATTGTACTACAGGTGTGAAAGTGATTTATAAATTGATTAATTGATTACGTCCGATCTTCTTTGCAATTCATAAAAGTGATAAACTTCAGTAAAAACAGAATCGAAATTTCGCCAAACGGTAAACGAATCTAAGACTGTAGCTGGGTGCAGCCTGGTACAAAGACGACTTTGGCCCTAGTAGAAAATTTGAGTGGGCGCTGGCCGGCGCTATTCAGTTTTCCTGGATCCTAGCCAGTTTCTGACGTGGCAAACCATCCTGCGCCCCGCTAGGGATGTTACGCTCTAGCAGACTAGCACCTGACCAGGCCAGCTAATCAGACCCTCAATAGATTTCCTAAGCAAGGTACTACTAAATTGAGTAGTCACAGTAGCTGCATTTGTGACACTGAAGATCGAGACATGTTTTCATGAGGTCCGCATGGAAGAAATTAAAATGAATAAAAGTTGTACCCATACAATCATCGACATGGACGTCGCTTCGCGAATTTGAGGCGAAATGTTCGCATCTTACGAGCAGCTTACGAGGTTCCATCGTTCGATTTCGAATCTCGACAAACCACCGTATCGAGAATTCAGCGGATGCTTACTCAATTCTGGGGTCCATGTCAGTGTTTCCCTCGCGGGGAGTAGGCTGGCAGTCCAAACTTCTCATAACCCCAAATATCTCCAGTCCCACTGACTCGAAGCTGGTCGGGCCCAGAATAGGCAAATCTGAAACAGCCGGCCAGGGTCGGCTCTGGCTAGAAATCTGGACTAGCTCTGCCCGAGTAGGCGCTACTCTGTCACATGAAGAGCCGGATCCAATTTCTACTAGGGGGGCTGATATTTCGAAAATCTGACCACGCGACACCCTGCGATTTATCAACTTTTTGATTCCGATGTATCGCTGAAAATCCCGGCGTGAAACTGCAGCGTTGGTATTTCCTCTTTCGAAAACCAATGGGTATCATATCAAGGCGTCCATCTCAGTCGATGCAACTCCGTAGAAACGAGTCGTATAAAAAATTGACCTCCACTAAACTTGTAGGATGCAGAAGGAATCAAATAGTGGTGACCTTGAATTCGACGTTGACGATGATTATCCAGGTAATTTCAAGGTCATAGTGATATTTATAATGGAAATTCCTATTTTCGCTGCAGCTTCATACTTTTCGCCTGAAAACAAGTAACTTTTGTCCCAAACAATTTTTCATTCGACGCAACCCTGAATCGCGTACCACGACATCAAGACGATAAAAAACACTACTAACCACAACGAAAGGACTTGTAGTAACAGGATTCCAAAATTATAGTTGGTCCAGCATTCTCGTCGAATGCTTCTCGTACAGTGAAGAATCTCGATAAAAAATGGAACTCGTCGGTACTTCCTACATCTTTAATATGCTTCTATCGTCTTGATGTCGCGTCGAATACAAAACCGTTTGAGATAAAAGTTACTTGTTTTCACGCGAAAAAGACGAACCTGCAAAGAAAAATAGGGGTTTCCGTTCAAAAAAATCGATATGACCTTGAAATAACATCGATAGTCATCTTCAAGGTCAAATGCTACGGATTTATCGGCGCGGGTCGACTAAAATGGACCACCCTGTATAGTTCTTCATCTTTTCAAGGTCGTCACCGTGGCAAACGAATAACCAGGTGTAGTCGATTGTCAGCGAGACGATTCGTCAAATTAGTCGAAGATTTTTGCATCTACAGGTGACTCGTGCGATTGAATACCAGCTTTCGGAACGCGATAATCAATTTCGTATCGACGCGATAATTTCGTGAGAACTCGTATGTCGATACTGACGCAACTGACACTTTTTAAAACCGATTTCCCAATATTTTGCCACAAATAATCAAAACGGTAAATGACTGTCTGTTCAAATCGACGTGTCGTTAACTAGAGACTACATGTTATCAGTACCTATATTTATTTTTCTTTCGCATTCTACGCACTATACAGCTTCTGACACAGGAAATCTATTTCCAGAAATGTAGAGGAAGAAAAATATACATCATTCAAGTTTTCACACAAATTTCAGAGGTATAAATTGTCGAATAAAGAAGAAAAAAAGCGTCGAAATCCGTGGAATTGGCATTTGTGACCTTATTTTACCATTTAGACCCTGCAAATCAGATTTTTAATTGAACTAAAATTTTTTCCAACTCGCACAAAGAACCTGTAATTTTTATACAAAAAATGTGTTTTTCCGGCGCAATGCATCAAATTTTAGAAAAGTTTCTAGTGGACGTGCAAAAAAAAATCACGAAGGGTGCATCCAACACGTAGAGAAAAGTGTACGTTTTGTCCAGAATTTTCAGAGGCATCGGGAAAAATACGTGGCTGAAGGGGGGAAGCGTGATTTCAGCGGAAATCCAAATCGCTACGAGCGTTTTCTTGTAAGATGAAAATTTGCAAAGATAATATGACAGGAGCATCGCAGGAGACCATCGATACGGAGCCGAGGCGAACAATTATTTTCCGGTGATTTGAATCATCATACACGCACCGCAGCGTTGCGAACCCGAAGTCTGTACAAATAAAGCGCGTAACCCGCAGCGACGAGATTGGCGGTAGGAGCTCCCACTATAATTTTGGCTGATGCAAAGCATTCATGCAAGAAGGCACAAAGTATCATTTCCACCGACACACGTTCGTCGTATGACAGTTCGTGGATTGGGAATACGCAATACAAACGATTCGGCGAACGGTAGACGGCATGACCCAGCGATCATCCTCCGTAATTAATGATCATATCGGTCTCGCGTAGACAAACAATTCGCCCGTGCCGCGGGGCGTTGTTTATACCCCTTTGCTTTGTATGGATTTGGGGGTAGGAGCCCACGGGAATCGACAAGTTGGTTGAATTGACAACGAATCGGGAATAGACCAGCGTACCGTAGCTGGCAATGGTACCGACCGTGTTCCTCCGGCGCTATTAGTTCAACCACCCCGGAAAACGCGCTGTTCATCCCCATTACAACATACGCGAACGATACGCGATCGAACAAACGCAGAAATTGACAGATCGACGAAATATAATCACGGCTCTACTCCCAACCCTTCTCCCTTCTCCCTTCTCCCTTCTCCCTTCTCCCTCAGCCCCCGCCCCCGCCCTTCGCCCTTCGCCCTTCTCCGCCATCCCTTTCCCTACCCGCATTGCAGCGTGGGCGTTCGCAATAATTTCAGAGGCCTCGTAATAGCGATGTGTACACCGAATCAATGCCACCGCTGGTCTGCTATCCTTCACGTCGCCTCCACAGAGAGGTACTACCTCCGGTAAATTCTGCCCTTGATATGTGGATCGTTAAATCCACGGCAATTCAGAATCAAACATGGCGCATCCGGTAATATATTATAATGTCCGTAGATGTTGCCAGGCTCGTTATTCGGTTGGTGATTCCACCGCTTTTTTTTCCTTCGCGTCCAACGAAACGCATGGTCGCACCGAGGATTCGCGCGACATTTTTCAGGAAATTATGTAGCGTAACCATCGATCGGTTCGGTGACCGTGTCGAAGCCGTTATCAGGTAGAGCGTTAGTAATGCAATGCGTTCGGGGCAACGTTACGGGGAATTTTCTTAATTTGTTCATGGTTCGAAGAAAACACGATTTTCGCGACAACGGTAATCTCATTAGGGGAGACCGGAGCTCTAGGAACCGCGGACTCCCTCAAAAATGTACAGAGCCCGGGGCACGCCGGACCCCCCGGAGCACAACCGACCCCCCTCCAAAAATGTGCTAATACGGAATACTCTTCGATTACAGGTGACAAAACATAATTATGACACGCTAAATGAACTTCTTTTTATCGTTATAAGAGAGGAGGGCGCAGTTACTCCAAAAAAAATACATAGGGGAAAGTCGTCAGAGTTGGGCCACCACTGTATTTGGTATATGACAAATGCTACCATCGGTGCAAATGCATGGAACTGTTTGTCTCGATGACGGCTAACTTTGTAAAGCATTGACAGTCGCAGAAATTATTTCCAAAAAGTGTCAGGCCCTATTATTGTTTTTGATAGTGTTGGATATATTGTACTATTCGAAAAAAAGTGCCCATAACTCGCAAAAAAATCATGCCGAAATTGAAGTAAGTATATAATAACATTGTATGTTCGATGATTAATAAGTTTCTAAAAGGAAATTTTGATTTCTTAACCTCTCCAGCTGTAGTGAGTTGCGATGAAAAAACACGAATGTTGTTAGAGTTGGGTCACTCGTGTAGTCAGAGTTGGGCCACATCCTTTTCTTTTTCTAACAGTGAAATATCATTTCATAGCATGTTTTTCGCGCCGTTAAACACTAAAATAATAAATTGTAAAAATGAAAGTCTCATTTCATGACTAAAAAATGAATAAATCACCATTTTCGCAATAACAAGGAATATGAAAATTTGAATTACAGATAAAAAAATGCTTTATTTCATGTTTTGCAAACCTTCAAACACTATAATAAATTCTAGAAATGAAAGTCTTCTTGTTTGTTCTTGAAAACAACAAGTTTTTTCTTGTGTACAATTTACAGCTAATGTGTAGAAAACGAACCGGACGTTCTTCGTCATTATTCTTTGTAGAGCAGCGGAATGCTGTTACCGAAAACACAATTTGATTTCGCTGAGAATACCTAGTTGGTTTTTCTCCGCGTACGATTAGACCCATCAAGGTGACAATGTGGTTTCGGATTTGTCAACATCGCGCGGGTTACCGTTTTATGCCCCGGTTTTACGGTACATTTTATAAATAGCGTCTTAAACGAAGCAGTCCAAGGTAGTTTGGCAACACACGATCAGATGATAAGCCCTGATGCGCACCTCCCCAACACCGGAGTCTTTCAAGTTTCCATGAATATATCCCAGGTGGGAAGTGAGCAATGAGATTAGCTTGTATTAAGCTAATTTTGTGAGTAAGTACTGGCCTGAAACTAGCTAACAAACCTAGGTAAGTGCGAGCCTGGTGGCAATGCCCAAAATGGCTAACAGTTTTAGCTCGCCCAAACAATTGTAAACTAGCTAATAACAAGATAGAAAATAAACCTTACTTTTAACTTGTCTGGATATGGTATTGTAGGTAAGCAAAGAGAACACTGCTATGCCCCGGTATGTCGATCGTAACATGTAAATATTAGGTAAGTACCCAAGTAGACAGTGAGCGACGAAATTAGCTTGTACGAAGCTAATTTTGTAAGTATCAGTCTAAAACTAGCTAACCAACTTACAGATAACCGCGAGTATGGTAGGTGATGCTCACGATCGCTAACATTAAGCTTACAGTTTTAGCTTGCACAAACGATGATAAACTAGCTAGTAACAATATAGAAAATGAACTTTACTTTTAACTTGTCTGGATATGGTATTGTAGGTAAGCAAAGAGTGGTTTCGTTTTTTAAAGTCAGTTTTCTTGTATGATTATCATCCACTGTTTTCACCACTGACCTATCAATTTATAAATCACTTTCACACCTGTAGTACAATAATTTTCGAACAAACGTAAGCTGTTGTCCATTCTAACAAATTAACAATTTCCGTTTTGACAAATTCAGTAATTAAGACTTACTATTTTAATGAATTTATCACTTTTACGAATTGCAAACGAGATTGGGCGTAATAATCACCTACAACGGTGACGCAAGCTGGACCCCAAATTCGATTTTCCAATATGCCTCCGATCGTCGTCTGTCTTTTATGATATCTGTTGGAGGTAAAATTGGTGATCTTGATAGACGGTTGTACCGTGTATCGATATCGCGGAAGTCCAACTTGTCAAAGAACGAAGATCCTCACTGTCGTGAGTATTGTGCAACTTGCTGCGAATGCGCTCGTATGAAGCTTGCAGCCACGATAGAATGTAAGGCTGCTCCAAGGCATGTATCCAAGATGAAAACGGACCTCGGAATACACGTGGCAAAACAGTTAGCAGCGAGACATTTTGGAGGTGATAGTTACATCAGAGTCTTCTGTCGCGTTCCATGCTAATAACAACCTAGAACTAAGCTCACAAAATGAGTTTTGGATGCCGAGCTAGTTGGACGTTACACACTTGTTCTACCCGCGAGGTAGATACCGTAACGGCGTTAGATGGTATTTTCACGCGCGAAATTATCGAAATTTGTTCTCGCCCAAATTCCCAGTGCCAGTGGCGATAGCCGCTACAAACTCCCCGCGCACGAAGAGAAGACCATTTATTGTCTTCGTAAACAAACCATGCCGAACGCGCACCGGACGTAACACTCTATTCACTCCCGTCATTCGTCGACGCACACGCGGACACTGACACAAAGGCATGGCTGTACGCTTCGTTGTATAACTGTAGCTTATCCGCATTCGAACGTGATTGGAACGTAGCACAGGTGTACGAGGTCTGTAATACGTCGTAAGAACGCCACTGGTGCCGCTCCTTCACCGCCCACGCGTCCAATACGATGGTTGGCAGAATTTCTCCGAATAATAGGTAGGTGGAGCAGTTATATCAGTTGCGTATCAACGTACATCGAGCGATAGAGTGTACGTTGCGTGAAATGGACACATAGGGGAGATCAATCCCAAGCGGATATACCGGATAGAGCTACACTTTGTTTCAAATAAAAATGTCTGCCTCCCATTCGTTTTCACTCAACCGTTCTGACGAGAGGAGAAAACCCCCCCCCCCACGAATTTTCTGCGAATTCACAACCCTAGAAACTTCGCGTTTCTCACCTCGTTTTCTCCTTTACGTCCAATTCAAACAATTTTTTTTGTTGCACTATTGCACTCTCCACGTTCCTATTCTCCTGCTTGTGTACTAGTACAACTGTGCGATTTTCTTTTGTTTCACCTGCTTACTCTCCTTCTGCTCTAGTTGGTATCTACTAATTTCGCTGAACCTGTCTGTTGTGCTTGTCCAGAATTGTTCTTGGACGTACCTAATAAACGCATCTAAACCATCTACCTATCCCTCGCCCTCTTCCGCACCGCGAGGCTCTCTCGCCCTGCGACGGTGGACCATGGCGCTTTTTCGTGGTACCGATCGAGTGGTGCTAATCGGATGGAATTGTGTTCGCGCAACGCGAGACATTCGTCGCGATCTTCATTATCGTTCAAGACAGTTTTCTCCGCGACGTAGCAAAACGATAGTTAGCATTTTGCGGCGATAGTGTCGAGCGCGCCCGTGTTACATGGAGCGTATAATCGTTGAAGGTTCACCTGTGCCAATCTGAAGGTAGCATACCGCGGCGACGCGTAACATGTGGAAAGGTGAAAGGTGTGCGGCCTACCGTCGCAACACGACTTTTCGTGGGACGGATCGAGCGGTTGGGCGTTGGAAAGGTAGACGGAGGTATATATAGTTGATATACAGGGGGAAAGAGCGAGGAGAGCGAGGAGAACGAGAGAGCGCAAGTACGAGAGGCGGAGAGGGGAGAGGCGGAGAGAGAGAGGGTATGCTCGTTTATGTCCATAACACAATACCGCAGGTCTGTACAGTGTAATGTACAGTGATCAGAGATATTGAAGCGAGAATAAGTTCGAACGAACGACAGAGCATGGAGAATACGTAATAACATCGAAAACTGGAAATGAAACTGCGAGAGAAAGAGGGATAGATAGATAGATAGATAGATAGATAGATAGATAGATAGATAGATAGATAGATAGATAGATAGATACATAGATAGATAGATGGATGGATGGATGTACTTATTTGTGTCCATAACAATGTGCAGCGTATTGTGCTGTGGTCAGAGAAATAAAAGTAGTCATAAGCTTAAACAACCAAAGAGCATAGAGAACACATGATAAGATTGAAAGAATAGAATAGAACTGAGAGACAGAGAGAGAGAGAGAAAGGGAGGAAGGGAGATAGATAGGTAGGTATACTTATTTATGTTGTCTATAACTATATTGGACAATATCGCAGCGGGTAGAAACATTGTATTATGCAGTAATCAGCGAAATCAAAGCAAGGACAGCTTTAAACAAACGAAAGAGTACGGAGAATACGTAATAACATCGAAAAATGGAATTGAAACTGAGAGAGAAAGAGGGAGAGGGGATAGATAGATAGATGAATAGACGGATGGATGTACTTATTTGTGTCCATAACAATGTGCAGCGTATTGTGCTGTGGTCAGAGAAATCAAAGTAGGGATAAGCTTAAACAACCAAAGAGCATAGAGAATACATGATAAGATTGAAAAAATAGAATAGAATTGAGAGATATATGTAGAGAGAGAGAGGGAGAGGGGGTAGGGAGATAAGTAGGTATACTTATTTATGTTGTCTATAACTATATTGGACAATATCGCAGCAGGTAGAAACATTGTATTATGCAGTAATCAGCGAAATCAAAGCAAGGACAAGTTTAAACAAACGAAAGAGCACGGAGAATGCATTATAAAATTGAAGAAATAAAATAAAATTGAGATAGAGAGAGAGAGAGGGGGGGGGGGCGGGAGGAGGGAGAGAGTGGGAGGGCAAGAGATAGAGAGAGAGAGAGAGTGCGCGGCAGGGAGGGGCGGGGGTGGTGGAGGAGAAGGAGTGGAGTGGGGGGAGGGGGTAGAGGTGGAGACAAGGGGGATGGTGAAGAGGAGTTCGACGGCACGGTATCCGAGGGAGGGAATGAGCAAGAGAAAATGTGAGCAAACGTGAGTGGGAAGGAATAATCCTCCCCCCTTAGACGAAAGTTGAAACCCCGCCGACTTTACTACGCCCTCGGCGGTAGCGGCGGTGCGAAGGAGGCTCTAAGAAAACTGGTGACCGCCCTACTCCCACGCGTTTGATGGTTCAGGGCTGTCGCCCACCTCCACTTCTCGTCCGTAAGGTGGACAGGTAATCGGATCGAGACTTCCGAAGTAGCTGGAGCAAATACGGTGCGCGTGGGTGTAGGTAGCGAGACGCGAAAGGAAGGCGGTGGAGGGGGGCGGGGGGCGGCGGAGGGGGGCGGAGGGTGGAGGAATACGTAGACGCGCGGGTAGGTACGTACGTACCTATACGTGGCTTGGTATACGCGGACGCGTGCGCGCGCGCCGGCGTGCGCTCTCGCGCGTGCACGCGCGCGCGCGTGTAATAATTTCCAGCGATCCGTCGAACGTGAATGAATTCATTTTCCTCCTCGAACATCGCTCGCCGTCGTAAATCCTTATTTTCCCCGTTAGTTTTCTTCCGCGACGATTCAGCGCGCAACATTGACCTGACTTTCTCGCAGCGCGAGGTAATAAACTGTTTGCTACTAATTTGGAAATTATTCGCCCCTTCGTGGTTGTTCGTGGTTGTTCGTGGTTGTTCGTGGTTATTCGTGGCTACTCGTGGCTACTCGTTGTCTCGAGTCGAGCCGACGAGGTATAAATTCGATGACGCGTTGTCACCGGTTGCTCGGAAAACAGTCGTTAGATCCAATCGGCGCGTGGAGGTACCTCGGTAGATGCAACGTCGTTCGATTACCCATCGACGGTGCACCGAGAGGGGAGAAGTATATCTGTACCAAGTCGATAGATCCAATCTGTTGGAAGTTGAACTAGATGTTGGAAACTAGCGGAGGATCGCTGGTGGTTTTTTTCTTTGTTCGTTATAGCTGCGCAATATCGATGGATGGAGCACACGTCGGATCACGGCATTCAAATTCACCCGCGGATCAATAAATCTCTCGCGTATATTTAGTTATCGGGGAATCCCAGAGCCTCGCGTCCTTCTTATGTGTTATCTCACCGGTATTAAATGATCGGATGTGATATTTCCAGTAGGCATGGCCCCCGCGGTCTATGGTCTATGGTCTACCCAGTTGTTGGGACACGTGTCCGCGCTTCTGTTGCACTGGTATTTTAACGCTCTCGGCTTCCTCCAACTTCGTCGCGGTAAATATATACGTAGGTATACTCGAGCCTTTCGGCGAGATCAAATTTTCGATTATTCCTCGCGTTTCTCCGATATCCCTCGAGTCCGTGAACGCGAACGACCTGCCCTGAAATCTAGCGATTTGGGAACAACTACCATACATGTTTCACATTCCACGGACGAAAGCTCATTTTTCAAGTATAATAACTTCCCGATCTAGATAGAAGTCATCGTAGTGGCCCCGAAACGCGAAAATCGAAATTTCACTAGGTATATCTCCACTCCTCGAGACTTCCACAATCTTCCTCTGACGTTTTCAAGGACATATCTGTGCGTTCGCGTGTGCGTGTGCGGTTACGCGTGCGTGTGCGTGCGTGCGTGTACGTGTGTACGCGCGCGCGCGCGTGTGCGTGTGTGTGTGTGTGTGTGTGTGCGCGTGTGTGCGTGTGCGAGCAACAGTTTGTATCACGATTTCTCCTGAATAAACGATGAGAATCAAAATTGCTCTCTACTCATCGATGCGCTGTAATGGGACCGGGGATCCAATTAGATCTTGAGTGCGATTTTTTGAGCGGTTTTTCAGGTACCTATTTAAATAAATTGTGAAAAATTGAAAGAAAAAAAAAACAATTGTTTTTCTTCTGGTTGCATTTTGTTTTCGATTTTTTTTTAATTAAAACGAGTTTTCGATTCTGAGTGAAAGGCTTTTTTTCGTGAAAGTTGTTGATTCGGATAGCGGTAGAAACGAGGGCTCGGGGCAACAGTACTGAATTTAGAATTAGTGAGTTTCAGTGCTTCTCTGCAATTGTTGCTCTCCGAGCCGCGTATGATAATGTCTCGTTGGAAACACTCGATGGGCAGACGAATGACGTATCTTTGTTAGTAATCCGGGAGGGGGTTGAAATTTTTGTGGAGAATGAAGGAACGAAAGGCGAGGAGACGCGTATTCGATAGAGAGAAATCGGAGGGAAAAATATTGGTGGGTCGAGAGGAACCCAAACGAATTTGGTTGTTTTTCACGTTTCTTCCGACAACATCTGGGCGAGTCAACACGCCGCGGGTAAATAGTTCTCGTTGGATGGAAGAATTCCGGAATAGTGTATTCGCGATGAATGCGATCGACCGATTGGAATTGCAATACCAAGTATGTTCAATCGGCGGCGCGGTCTGAATATTCCGAGGTTGCCGATTCAGCGCATATTTTGCTCGAAGTTTATATTCTGAATTTCAGCTCGGCGGTTTGCAAAAAATAACATCTCATTGAATTCAATTAAAACAGAAGAAGGAAACTCGTTCCTGTCTATCGAAAAAAGGTGGACTGCGATACACGCGTGTGTTGTAACAAAACTCTCGGTAGAAACGAGATAGAATTAAAGACTGCAGAGACCCATTTCTCACTGGCGTTCCAAGAGATGGTATGCATGTGTTTCCAGTTTGAATATAACCACTCTTATATAGCTCCGAGCAGATCGTGATCGCCGCGAGCGAAAGAAAAACAGGGTGGAACATGAAGCGTTGGAAGGTGAATATACCTCGAAAGAAGCTACCGGGCTTGACGAAGAAAAAAGCCCGAAAAAACAACAACAAAAAGGCGGGGAGGAAAAAAAACGAGGAGAAGAGAGAACGTAAATTAAAGTTTATCGTATAAATAAGTTCCAAATGACAAGTAGTAGCGCCTGTGGGACGTGGGTAGGCATATCGCCGAGCCTACATTACTATTACCCGGTGTTACCGGTTCATTAGGCTCACCGTAGTTCGCTATACCTGTAACTCGCTTCTCGACGCTGCATCGAAAGTCGGGAGCCGGCTGCTCTCTTATACTACACGCAGGAACGCGAGACGACGCACCATCCCGACGTCCGTGTATCCAGGCCCCACGGGTATGGGTATGCGACGCGCGAGCGTGTTCGGGATACAGGGATACTTGTCCGTACGAGAGGGATACGCGTGTGGATTTCTATACGCATCCAACCCACCGACCCATCAAGCCGACACACGAGCACGCTCCTCTGTAAAGAAGGTACCGTAGGAACTACGAGTGTCACCGCGCGAGCAATTTCAACGTATAGAGTAAGAAGAACGGCTTGAAAAGAACCACTGCACATGCAATCTCTTGGCCGCGGATGGCCAAAGTGTGGAATATTTACGTTCCGCCGTTTTTCGTCGAAAATTCTGCGGGACGTACGAACGAGCTGTCTATCCAATCGAATGATGGCTAACTAGGAGTAGCTAGTTAGCAGGATAAGAAGCGAGTTGAGGTTACGATTTCTCAACTTTTGACGAACGCGGAGAAAAAACCGCTGGGTAGTTTGAATAATTAGCTTGGACGATGATTAACAATTGAAATCTAGTCGGAAGACGGTAGCGCGAATTGTTTCCGATGCGAACACCAGGGGTAGGGTGTACCTACGTATGTGTAGCGGAAGCCGAACGATTGTGAGGAAAATGGACGAAAAGATGTGATCACGTGACACGCAGGAGTTTTTCACGCGATGTTTCCTACATTAGCGTTGGGGTATTCCATCATGCGGGGGTATGCCACAGATCGAATTGGGCCATATCGGGGAATACCATGGCTTGCTTGCACGAGATCCTCTAAATACGTCCAGAAGCGTTTCTGTAGGTCCAGTCATCGACGGAGCATGTTTTTGAATCACTATACGCGTAATGTTTGCTATTTCGATGAAATCGTAATTGATTAGAGATGATTATAGACAACGTGGCGCTACTCCGGGCTCGTTGTGGCTGCTAACCTTGCACTCTGGCCAGGTTCTAATAGGGCTTGCCCCAGTTACGCCGGTTTTGATAAAGCCTAACCTTACTCTGCGTATAGTCAGCAGTTCGCGCTCAGCTATGGAACGCGACAGAGCGTCTTAGGGCGAAAACGTGCGATGAATAAGAAAAAATCAATCGAACCGGACGGAAACGACGAGAGATCTTGAAGGCAATGGCTTGCGATATCGAAATGCCGGTGTCGTCGGACGAGACTTTCATAGGTACGTCGGGTAAGACGAATTAAGTCGGATCCCACATGTGACAGGAGGGTACGTACGTTCCTATATTCCATACTTTGCAAAGGCTCCTAAACATATTCGGAATCTCATCGTTACTCGTTCGTACCAAACATGACTCAATAATTATGTAGTCAGCATACTAAATGAATTTTCCATAAAATAAAAAAAAGACTATTTTAATCCCAATCACGTATATTCTATCACATATTTATGGTCTGGCTAGGGTCCTGCGAGGAGCTGTGGTGTGGATGTAGCCTTTTCATGCTGGCCCCATTAGCACCCAACTTGGCGGTGTGTGAGGCAGGATCCAAAAGATGAACATTACGGTGTGACCCTGGCCAGGCTGCCGTAACTCAGCCGGATCTGGCCCAAATTTGTAATCGGGCAAACAGCACGAGGGGTTGGCCATGGCCACATTACAATTTCTAGACCGGTAGCGGTTATCCAGAACATGTCGACGAACGCTTGACATCGATGAAGATCAGAAGTTGAATGTATTGTAAAGAGAATGGAAAAGAATTACCCGTACGTCGAGCTCTACCAAATTTCAAGGTCAAATCAAAGTCAACTTTGATTTTTCAAACAGAAGTCCCTATTTTTCATCAAGAGTATTCACCCCCGCGCGGTTAACCCGTCGCGTCTGGTCGACTGTCATTGCGAAGATTATCGTGGGGCGTCGTGGACGTAAGATACGCAGCTAAAGTTTTGTCAAAGATCTCTGGAGTCTTGCGAGCAGGTTGTAATGAAGTATAACCTGGTATGTATTGACGAATCATGTAGCTTTGGAAAAAATATGGTACGATGACCATTTACAAGTCCGTTATTCTATATTATTGCGAATAACAATATAATCCGTTCCTGCAGTACCGACCACAACGTTTTCCTCTAATACCCACCACTATCAAAAGTTGACTACTGACAATATTTACTTGCTTATAGTTACTTTACGATTCCCGAGGCAAAAGTTTGCTCTCGGGAAAACATGCCGAAAACAAGAGAAGTAAGAAAACGAAAAAGGGAACGATAGTCCTCCCAGCAAACGAATTAAGGAGGAAACAATTTATCCTCTGTGCCTTCAGTCTCACGAAGATTGGATTCGATGTGGAAATTGTGTGAAATTTGGGTCCTGGAAGCTCCTGCAAACGTATGGGAGCTTTCGAATAAATATATCTGCGATTATTGGGTTGGGTACCTGATATTATTTGTACTGGTCGGTACTGGAGGCCAACGTTGTTGGGACAATACAAGAATATTCTATTGTTTTTCGTTATAGCTTATGAGTTTCTTGAAACATATGAAACCAGTGTTTCTTCTTTTAGATAAACCTTAACGTCACAGTACTGTGGGACTCTTCGCAATGTGTCTCTGTAGAATTGGGACGGCTGGTCTTTTCGACTAATTGTACTCGTAGTCTTACACTGTTAGTGGTACCCATGGGGTGTAGTGTTACACGTCCGCTTCGCGAAACAGGGAAGAACCGATGAATTCGATTCTTCATCCCACGAGCGGTTTGGAGCGGACTTGGAGAGCAATACGTAGGTTGTATTATCTTGTAATTATCGTTGCAAATAATGCGATAATAATGCCGTGAAAGCGTATCTACATGGTAGGCGGGTAGGACTACCTATACCTATAATTGGAAAACGATGCGATGTTCGGTATTGTGAGACACTGGCTAACCTTGGTTTGATCTTGTTGCTGAAGAAGCTGTTCGCGAAGCATTTGCAGCTGAAGAATCATCTCCGATAATCGTCGTTCCTTTTCGACGAAATTATCGGCGCAGAGTACTTGATGGAGCGCCGCAGCGCCGTCTTGCTGTCCTTCCATCGCCGTCGTGCTCCTTCCCGCATCTGGCAACGGCGTCTCGCTGTTCGATATGCTGCTGCTGCTGCTAATGAAACAAACAAGAGATACGTAACCATGCGGCATTAAGAACCTTCCGCAGTCAATTTCATTATATTTCAAAGGATTATTTTTTAAGCGACGCTTCGCCGACAAGGGCGACGCCGAGTTCGCCAGAGACGACGAGACACGGTTGTATGTGAGTTGGTTCACCAGGCCGTGTGGTACTTCTGAATAATAAATGGTCTCGCGGCCGTGCAATCTCGACTACGCGAGACGAAGTGTTTGCTTCGGTGATGGGTCTTCGCCACCCTTTATTCCCCACATTTTTCCGCCCTCTCTCCACCCCGCACACAGGTATACGCATACACGCATGCGTACTACACGCGCGCGCTTAGCCTCTCTCTCTCGCCCTCCCTCCCCCTCGCCCTCGCTACTTCATCTTTACTTGTACTCTACTTCACCTTTTGTTACATGCTATTTGCTTACTTTATTTTATACTATTTTAGAATATTTTATACTATTGTACCCACTGTGTCGCACACTGCCCATTGTGCTCGATATGAACGATGATGAAAATCACAGATCTGCAAATCATGTGGTTCCGATTGTTGCCGAGCTGCTCGAGGTCATTTCCCAAGTAGAATCCGAATCCGAGCTCAGAATTATTCCATCGCGTCTGGATTTTCAGATATTTGAGGTTATGTACGCCAAAAATTAAGACTGCTTTTGAGGTTAGATACAGGCTGCACAACATTTTTCTCATTTTTTCTACACACTGCATTATCGAGTGCCGCTCTTTTCCTTCAAAATGAGACCTCGAATGATACTGTACGTTGTTTGATTCGAAAGCTATGGCGATTTTGAGGTGAGGTGGTGAAATGAAAAGCATGTGCTGGGCTCAACAAACCCTTTTTTCTCATACGAATTGTAAACCACGTCGAACATATAAAATAGGGGATTATCGAGGATGCTAATTAAGAATCTGATTCTAGATTTCAAAAATTCAAGATGGCGGCTCCAATATGGCGGACAAGATTTTTGACAACTGGCCGATTTCCGCCAAATTTGATATATACGGGTATTCGATGTCGCTGACCTTAAATCCGAGGTCAGATTCGTGATTAGCATCCTCAAAACCCATCTAGTTAAATGTTTGCCGTGGTTTCAAAATTGTTACCTCAAAAATAGGCAAAAAAACCATGTTTCGTGTACGTGACCTCGAATATCTCAAAATTCAGACGTGGTAGAATAGTTCTGAGCTCGAATTCGGACTCTGCGCAGGAAAATACTTCGAAAATGACCTCCAGTTGATCAACATCAAAACATTGCAGGGCTGTGATATCTGTCTATCTACCTATCTCTTTCTCTCTCTCTCTCTCTCTCTCTCTCTCTCTGTCACACACACGCACAAACACTGCCTCTGTATTCATCTTCCTCTCTGCCTCATCCTCCTTGCCCTCCACCCCCCTGTTCATCTCTGCGCGCGCGTATGTGCGTGTGGCAGGAGACTCCCTTATTTTTCAAAATCTCCAGTTCGTACTCTCAGCCTCTAACGCACAAACTTAAGTTGATTCGTTATCACTTTTGCACCGAAAGTCCGAGACCGAGAACTCAGTATATCGAAATGGATTTTTTGGGTTTTCAAGCACCTTGAACGTTCGCTACTACTCGCTACCCAATAAATCCAAAAAATTGTACAGCAAAAGGTACAATGACCTCAGAGTTTGGCGTAATGGCAACAACATCAGAACCACGTTTGCTGAAGAAGTCTTAACGTGCTATTTCCAAAACTTATCCAAGTCACACTCATCATCGACTTTATGGGCTTATCACAAGTCAGATATTAGACGTCACAACAAGGCAATGTACATATAACATCAATTTTCAGAATAAATACATCAATTCACCAAATTAAAAATGTATTCTTTGTTTCTACCTTCCAACGTCAATACTTATAGAATCATATCTGGACAACAGTAATTATTTTTATCCAAAATGGCCGGCTCAAAATGGCTACATATGTTCATATATCATCAGATCGAATAGCTTCCTTGTTTTTGAAAGGATTTCTATGAAACTTGGGCCACAGTCTCTTTAAGAGTACTGTAATCGAATCTGGTAGTCTAATTGCAAAATTCAATGTGGCAGACTCGAGACTGAACAGCAATTGTCAACCACCGTAGTTAGCTGGTGAAAAATTCACTACCCCAGAGTGTACCGTTGGGAAAATTAGAAAAATAACCCTGGAAACGGGTTCAGCGACCCAAAAAACCCTTTTGTACGAAATGTTTTTCGATGAGCTTCATTCTTGCGCTCTACCATTTGGAGCCGGACAAGTAAAACATCCGTGCCACTTGACCGGTTAGGGATCCGTCGTGCCCCGGTCTCCCCTAATACGATAATGCAGCGTGTAATGGCTAGCGAGTAAACTATTTTGTACCTTTCATAAAAATACAATATAATCGACAAAAAAAATCTATGCAAATGACGTTTAATTTGTTGTCCTTTTGGACCGCACCGAATTTATGCCAAAGAAAGATCAGAGGTAAGCTCGAATAAGCATGGCATAAGGTGCTACTGGCCACTTTATACCAATGAAAGCGGGTGTGGTTTGTCTTCGGTCGAGTGGTTCATTAGTTGAGAACGAAGTAGGTACGCTATACTTACACCTTATGATTACGATTCATTACAGAAAAGCGAGAACGGTGCGTATTACCTACTTCGTTTGACAGCGATCATATCGAGAACGCAGACGGTAGCAGCATCTACGCGTATTTCACCCTCTCTTTGCCACTAGCGTGTTCGTGATCAGTGACCCCGTCGCCGACGCTGGTAACCTATCCCATCGTTGACAAAGGACTCCTTCCGTTATTATTTATCATTATTCAACAGAAATACGAGGCGAGGGTTTATTTTCTAAGGAACGACGATAAATTCAGTAGGTACTCTCCATTTCCCCCGGCCCTTCGCGAACCCTGTCTCCAGCACTCGAGCAGCGTATTGGTCACTTACATAGCGGTCAATTATACATCGGTTTCGTGGCGCGTGCTCTATGTACACTTATTGTTAGGCTCCCCCCCGAAGGTGTGTGATCTCACCCCAATAATCGTATAGGTACAGCTTTTTTATTTCTCTCCTCATCCAAGTCAGTTGACCCCGTCTAAAATTAGCCAATCACAGTGGTCCGCTGTGCACTCTGTCCTTCCGGAGTTATCCAGACGAGTTGTAAGGAAGCCGTATTCACATTCTACTACTAGGGTCGAGATGAAGGACCCCACAGAAACCTCAGGACACACAGATTTCGGTCAAATGATTCGAAACTTCGTATTCTACTGTGTTACGATGGGCAAACCAAAAGTGTCGATGGGCACGAGGTCCCAAAAATTCGTAGTGTGGAGATGTGGGATTCCGAGTCAGCGGTGGCTCGAACTTGGGTCTGTAGGAGGCCTAAAAGTTTGAATGTGATTCGATTCCCAGATTTGGCATGTTATTTTTTCGCCAATGTAGGGAAGAGCGGGGAGAAAGGGGCCCCTGGGGCAAAATGGGTCCCTAGGGCAAAAGAGCGCCCCTCACATTTGGGGGCAAACTGAGCCCCTGCAATTATTTTTGGGTGCCCCCACTTTTCCAGATATTTAGTTTCCAATTTTGCCCCACTCTTCCCTAGAAATCAAATCACATTAAAAAATCCAGAGTTTCCTACAGACTCAAGGTCATACTACGATCGTGCCTAAAAACAACGTTCCAGAAGCGTTTTCGAAAAATTGCTACTCGCGAGTAGCTCTATCGGTTTTTGCAGTCACCGAAATGGCTTGTCTACCGGATGATAAACTACCCTGCTGACACCAGGCGAAGATGATGAAAAAGAGGAAGGATACTCAGGTGAGTCTGGGATTAGCGATTGAAGATAATTATTGAATTTCTCTTCTCGTGTATGAGAAGACGTGCTGGAATTAAACTTAACGATGCTTATAACTCAAATACCAATTACCCGATTGTCTTGAAATTAATTTTATCACGTTTCAAATGAGTTTGTCTACCGTATGAACGCCGGTCTTAACTGTATATTTACTACCTCCAGCTTTCTTCTCGTGAGAACATCTCGAAAATCAGTAGAAATTGTGCTGTTTAATTAATTACCAAGTCATATGTCTTCTCTCGATTCCGCAGTTAACAAAAATACCGATAGATCGTGGAAAATCTTGGCTTCTCATTTGCATTCGATGCCCTGCTAATATGAATTTTTCCCCAGCGACTTCCGTCGCTCTGCAGCCACCTGCGGATATCTCAGAAAATGGTATCGTTTTCAAAAGATTTTCAGTCTGCCTTCTTCTTTGCATCTCGCGCTGTTTATCAATGCATATGCAAACGAAAAATAATTGGAGAACAAATTCTTAACAAATCTTTTAATTATCGCCCTCTAGACCTCGAGAGGAGGGTCGCTGGCGAATACAAATGAAAGTATACACGGAGAGAAACTCGTGCAATTATACAGGCAATTATGAATTCTTTGCCGTTTATCGTGCTTCAATTATTGTCGACTATATCACCACAGTTGCAGTAAAACTAACGATCCGACTAGGGCGTTGTCACCGTATATTACTTTTCTGTTGCCGCGCGAAAGACGTCATTGTTTGTCATAGATTCAGAGAATATTTCGATTCTGGTCTTCGAATTGATAGTTAACTCTTTCAAGCACGGTGGGATTGTAGCATCCCACCTTTTCCAGAACCATCTCTCGAGTGGGTGGCGTAGTTTTCATTCGATTTTCAAACTTTTTGTGTGTTTTGAAAGTTAAAATCGACGTGAAATAATTTGCAATAATTGGTAATTCTGTCGAATCAAATAAACGAACGTTGAAAAATTGACATTTTATAGAGAGGAAAACATTATCTCCGAAATTTCTCGGAATTTCCATGCCTAAATTTATATTTGGGGTTTTTTGGCGTCGCTGATAACGAATATGCACTCGAAATTTTGAAATTCAAAATGGCGGATCCAATATGGCGGCCAAAAATGCAGAATCGTTTGACGAGAGTGAAAGTTGGAATCTGAGGCCTTCAGGGTCTGCTGACAACGAGTATGCACTCGAAATTTTGAAATTCAAAATGGTGGATCCAATATGGCGACCAAAAAATGCAGAATCGTTTGACGAGAGTGAAAGTTGGAATCTGAGGCCTTCAGGGTCTGCTGACAACGAGTATGCACTCGAAATTTTGAAATTCAAAATGGTGGATCCAATATGGCGACCAAAAATGCAGAATCCTCTGACGAGAGTGAAAGTTGGAATCTGAGGCCTTCAGGGTTTGCTGATAACGAGTATGCACTCGAAATTTTGAAATTCAAAATGGCGGATCCAATATGGCGACCAAAAATGCAGAATCCTCTGACGAGAGTGAAAGTTGGAATCTGAGGCCTTCAGGGTTTGCTGATAACGAATATGCACTCGAAATTTTGAAATTCAAAATGGCGGATCCAATATGGCGACCAAAAATGCAAAATCGTTTGACGAGAGTGAAAGTTGGCATTTGGGGTTTTTTGGGGTTGCTGATAACGAATATACACTCGAAATTCTCAAATCCAAAATTGGAACCGCCATTATAAATTGAATCCGACATTTTGAATTTCAGAATTTTGTGTGCATATTCGTTGTCAGCAACCACGAGAACCCTCGAATACCAATTTTCACTCTCGTCAAATGACTTTGTGCATTTTTGGTCCGCCATATTGGATCCGCCATCTTGAATTTGCTGATTTTCATCGCAGAATCGTTATCATGACCGCAACAACTTTCGAGGAAGAAATTTTGAGTCGACTGCACGTAAAGAAAAATGTGTGCTTGAAAAGGTTAACAGAAAAATTGATAGATAGGTTATCTTTTTCGAAAAATGACGAGTGTTCACGTACAAAAATAATAACTCTTCAGAACTACGAGACCGGTTAAGCATAAACAAAGTTGGACAATGTTTTAATCCAGATAATCTTTGAATTAATCAATAATTCGAGATATTTTCGTCCGCAAATAAATTATCTATAATTTGCACCTGATTTATTTTTCAACTCATTGTCCGTTCTTGGAATAACGCGATGAACCTTCATACGAATTCGATGTCCATCTATCTCTCTGCCTATTAAAACTTAATACAAGCGCTTGACCCGTCGCTAATTTTCGCGCTCCCTTTAATCATTTCTCTCTCGCGTGCACAAATCATAGTTTGGAATCAGTCAATTGTATGCAGTTGGATTGGAGAAGATAATGGAATTGCGGATCCCGCACTGACGTAGCCAACTCTAGTTGGAGATTAATTCTTCAAACTGATTTCCGCGAGTTCGAATAAAACATTCTTTGAAAGGTGCGGAAAAGGAAGTACAAAAATTACTTCAATGCAAATTTTTGAATTTCAACTTGAACGCGTGCAACTTTTTCTGTCCGTTGCGTTTCGAATAAAAAACCAAACAGGAAAGCAACAAATAAAAACAGAAAACTGTAATTCGTGGTGACGATAAATTTTACCGATAAAGCAAAGAGGGGTGTTATAACTTGCGGGGGTATGTATAGGCGTTACACATACGAGGGTGTGACAAAAGTCTGGAAGCGGTCTAATATCTCGAAAACGAACGTTTCCGGGAAAAATGTTCCCGACCAAAGTTGTAGGGTTTCAAGAGTTCTATTCAACGATCCCATCCGTTTGACCTTGAGTAGAGGCGCCAACTCGAGGTGGAGACTAACATGATTTTTTGAACGTAATACCCCAATTTTTATGACACGGTATTAAATATGGCGGCGAGACGTTTCCAAAACACTACTTGAAAGCCTATTTTTGTTGAGAACTGCCCGAGTCGTGAGCTTTGGAGCTTATGGTGCTTAGAACTTATGGTAACTCGCGAGCAGTAACGTTATATTTCCGGATGAGATCTGTCTTATGAAAATATGTGCAGGTCGACCTTGGAAGTAGTTCACGAGGTCATATGCAAGTCGAACAGGACTTTACAAATTGAGCGAAAATAAGTGTACTAGAGGACAGCAGGTGTAACTTGTAGCGTTGTAGATACAGGATACGACCGGATGAGGCGAGGAAATGAAGTGCCAGGAGAGCCAAAATCTCCGAAATCTGAGGACACGGACAGACTGAAACGGGGTTTTTGGCATTCGAGTCCAAAGATTCTCTAGACAAATTGTACCTACTGTTCATTTTCCAATTCTCGAAAATGGCATTTTTTGAATGCGTTTTGCACTGCACGAACGGAATTTTCGAAAGATGTTAAATAAAACGTGGGTACACTTTTTCTAGACACTTTTTGGAAGCGAAGGCAAAAAACCCCATGTCCGTAAGTTTCGGAGGTTGGATGCTACGCCTCCTCGCCTAGATACCGTGTTCCCAACGTAGCCTCACAGCAGGTTAGGAAAAGGTGTGGAAACAGAAGCCGTGACGATTTTTGTTTTTCGGCAACCGTCCGAGGCGTCTCGTTGCCAATTGTGACGACTAATTCGACATCGTGGGCCGATCAGCCGAATTGGCTAGCGTGGCACAAGTGAAGCTGCGATTCGACCAGCAGGCAAGCAGACCTGCTCGACGGGTGGAACGACTAATTGACGGCCCGGTTGACCGTGTGACTGACCTGCGGGAGTTGTGGGTGACGTGCGTGCCCGCCGTGTTTGACGTCGACGAAGGTGGGGGCGACCGATGCACGGAATCATCCTGGAGCGAAAGCGATCCACTGTTCATCTTACAGGTGAGCCTCTTTAGTACGTCGTCCATTGACCGTTTGCCTCCGGCTGTGGCCACGGTGCCTCCGTTGTTGTTGTTGTGATTGTTATTGTTTTGCGTGACCGTGTTGTTGTTGTTGTTGTGATGGGGATGCGCGTGGTGATGGTGATGGTGGGCATAGAACGGGTCAACGAGATGGTTCGGCGGCGAGCCACATTCCGAAGAGCTGGCCGCCTCGAGGAGTGCGCCTGGCGTTGCCACCGTGGTCGCGTGTTGGTGGTGCGTAAAGTTTATCAGGTTGTCCTGCTGCTGATGCTGATGCTGATGCTGATGTTGATGGTGGTGATGGTGGTGGTGGTTGTTGTTGTTATTATTCGCCATAGACACCATCCTTTGGCGTTTCGCTGCAGGTGGCGAATTCGAAGTTGGCGACGGCGTGTCCTGAGGATCATGCTCGCTGAGGGTGGCTGGCGAGGAGCATCCCGAAGACTCGCAATCTCCCGGTGGCAACGGATAGCAATCCTCTATAATGTCCACCCGGGGACTTTCCTCGATTGTGGAATCACTCGGTATAACCGCACCACCCGTCACTGTCCCGATACAAGTGTCCTCTTCCTCGTCGGTACCTCCTAGCGTCCCTATCCCACCTCCGCCTTCCGAGAGCTTCGTTGGGGGCGACTTCCTCTTCGAGGACATTCTTATTCTGTGACAGAACGGAGAAAAACGTACGATTAATCACGATGAAGTGTCGACCGCGTCCGAAAATGATCGCAGTATAAGTCTAATTCTACCATATCAACCCTCATCCCCCCCTCGATACTTGTTTCCACGCAGTCCAGGGGCCAATATTTAGCCTAATGTACTTTCCTATTGACGTTCTCACATTAGAGACTCCTTACAACAATTACCTGATTACGTGTCAAACTTATAGGCGTGTATGTTCAATATGATGCTAAAAAACATTTTTTTTTCGAGTCTTGTCGTGGCTAGTGGGATCTACAAGAAATCCCCCCACAAGGAGGGAGCTCTACATTCTTCTTCTACGTGCCGCCCAACGGTTTTCCGTTTTCCCATATAAATAATACGTGACGTTTTTTTTTGTATCCTCAAGATAGCTCGACAACATCAACGGTAATGCATTGACAGTTTTTTTAATGAATCAATAATGAAATCGGTAATTGTGCAGACGAGTATCTCCTCCCTTTCCACACGGACCGCTCACCCCTTGGGAGCACCCCCGAGGAACGAACCCTTTGGACACGAGTGTGTACGTGAATTAGGCATTCAAAAAGATGCGGGGGATGGAAACACTGATATTTTTAGGGGAATATATAATACGTATCGGCAAACATAAGTAGATACTCGATGAAAGTGGATTTCAACATTTTTCCTATATTCTTCTTATTCTGCTCGTAGTGAGGTAGAAGTGCTCAAAAGTAACGATTTTCGTCACTCTGTATTTTTTCAATAAGGACCGAGCGACGTCTAATTCACAGTCACGTCGAAGTGGAGGCCTCGTGGCCCCCTAGCTCTTCAGAAGGGTGAGGCTCTCGCGGCATGGGGCGAGCGGAGGAGGGAGCACTCATCTACATAATTACCTAGAATTCCCATCGAGCCTCGTAGATATGATATTCGGAATCTGAAGCGATGCGATTGTTTGATGGAATACTTTATCCGTTCGATCCGCGTCGGTATTTAGAGCAGAGCGATTCCCAAGATAAATGTTATCGATACCGGAATTCGAAACTCGTCGTTGCATTACCCCCAAATTTTTTTCGAAAAACGTCGAATTAAGTGGATTAGAGTGGTCCAAAAAAAAAGTTCCTGCTACGTACGAAAAAAATCTTTCCAATGGCTAGCTTGGCATTTCAATTCTAGGAGAGGCTCGATCATTTTTAGTTTTTCCATACCAATAGCACGTGGAATATTTTTTTTTTTAATTATTTTTCCGGTTAAACCTAAGACAATTTTCATTTTCTACCTTGCTGCACATATTCCTACAGGAAATTGAATTCTCTACGAAAAAACTCTGAAATAATTTTATCGTAATCTTAACGGATAAAAAGTTATCAAGCTTCGAATACTCGCAACTAAGTACATTAATAAACTATTTAATAAATAGCCTATAATTTGACAAATTTTGATAACCACTACACAAATATTTGCAATCACTGAACAATTTTTACAGAAAGATAAATTTTTTTTTACATTTGTAGAAATTTAATACCTTAGCGTCAATGAATACATAGTGTCAATTAGTGCAAACTGTTGGGCTTGATAACTTTCTAGCCATTAAGTTTACGATAAAACTATTTCAGACCTTTTTTGCAGAGAATTCAATTTCCTGTGGGAATATGTGCAGCAAAATAGAAACTCAGATTGTAGAAAGAGAAAAATCTCACTTTTAACCGGAAAAACGAAAAAAAACTTTTTTTGGAACACATTCACTATGATTTGATTTCTGTATTTGAATAGCCATCGACGCGTCAATAAATAAACAAATTTTTTGTGGTGATACGAAATCGCGCGGAGAGTTACCGAGGGTTGAAATTTCCGAAGTTCGACATGCAGGCGCAAATATTGTAATGATGTAGAAAAAATGAGAAAAATTGGAAACATAGGAGAACTTGGTTATTGGCTACGGTTGGATTTGCCATGACTTGGTATTAATTATAAGCAGGTGATAATTGCCAAGTACGATCTTCGATATTAAACGGGTAGACGTTCGCTAAATTCGCCGTCAGTTGCAGGTAATTTAGTAGAATTCCGAAGGCGTGTACGTGTACATGTACGTGTACACGTGAAATCGACGTGGCTGCAGTTCCTCGATTTATCAAATTCACGATACCTCAGAGGATAAGGACCGCACGTAACCTGCGCGGATTATTTGATCATTTCCGTTGGCAAATTACATCTAAAACTGTTAATTGATTGACGAGTGATTCGAGGCAAGGAATTTCTATCACCCTCGCTCGCTCTTTCCGATTCGCTTCCAATAGTCTCGCGCGCGTTCTACGTAAACGCCGCGTACGTTCCGTCTACAATATTATGTAAGACGTAGCGCAGCATCAGTGGGAGAGTAGTAACGCCAGTCGTGGGTCTCGTTATCGCATCACAGAGTCTTGCGCGACTTTCAGTGAGAGAGTTATTGTGTACGCGAGCGTGTTTTGTAAGTGATGTAACCAATGTATGCCTTTTATCCCGTACATAGAGCGACAGAAGGACCAAGACCCTCGGCCGAACGTACGAGTATTACGTTACGTACTTATAACCATTATCACCATATATCGGCCAAGACGAGGTTAAGACCGGGGTCACGCACTCGTTACCAGTCTCAGTTTTGTTATTCTTCGCGATATACGTATTAGAATCGTGATACGATTCTCGCGAAGTGAACGGGCGAGGGAGAGGAGGGCAGCGAGATGTACGGAGAGAAAAAACGAGGGAGCGCGAAGGTGGGAAGGCCCGAGGGGGCGGGAGGGGATGGGAGGCTAATATATACTCGTAAGATATTATAATAATGGTAATGAACGTGACGCCAGCGCGGAGCTTCAGCGGAGTGTTGGGTCCACGGAGGGAAAGAGGGAAACAGAGAGAGAGAGAGAGCGAGAGAGCGAGGGGGGCAGGGGAGGGAGAGGGGGAGGAAGTGGCGGAGGGGTGCGGCGGAGAGGGAGACGCGATCGGCTTGAGAGTGGCCGTTCATTGCGAGCGAGTCTTTCTTATAATATGATTGTCACGTCGCCAGAAAATTATATAGTGTTATAACGAGGCAACAAAGTCTTTGAAGGTTTGCATAACTGCCGGTACGCGCAATTGAGGAGAAAAAAAAAGATAACGACATTGATCGGATGACTGTTTCCTGATGCTTGCGTGTCGTTTGGGCGACGGGTAGTGAATTCGCCGGAAACAATGTAATCGTATCTTCGGTCGCGCGTTCATCTTTTTTAATGATATCGAAATCGTACAATGTTGTAGTAGTATCTACCGTTTTTCTACGCCTTCGCGATTCGGGACCGGCCTTTAATTCTTAATCGCAGGTCACGCGAGAATTACAATTTTATACTCGCGCGGATACATTCGCGTGTAGCGGAGAGCTGTTTTGGTGGGATGCTGGGCGAGGGGGAAGGGGTGGAAGTAGAAATGCAAAGCACACCGGACGGAGATTCGTTGGCGGAGTCGAGAAAAAAAAATCCACGATTGGCTACCTGCTGGGAATCTTTGGCGTCCCAAGTCTACAAAGTAATTAATAGATCCAGTTAACTATAAGTTACGGGAGATAATGTTCACCATATTTTATTCAAATCGGACTCTCCCGTGTCTTCGCATTTAGCACGGTCTACCCTCGGTTTAATCGTACTTTAATCAAGAAGCTGGTCTCTCGTCATTATTTTATCTCTCGGAGGATACAGCCGTTCGGGGTACGACGCTGGTGGAGATCACGAACGTACGGAGAAACGCGCTGTTACCGTTCTTTCCACCGAGCAACAAGGTAAGCAAACCAAATTGGTTACGCGTTAAAAAACAGTTTCACATTTTTTGTACATTCGCGCGTCGGAATGTCATTCGACGATAAAGCATCGCGTCCTAGTATCCTACATATCTTTCGGATAATTTGTGTTTTTAGCATGCGTTCGCTACCGTCGACTCCGTTAGATCAATCAAGGCTTATCAAAATACCAAACTAGCGGAGATAAGTTATTGTTGATTACGTGTGGAATCGAGAAAAAATGTCAACGGATTACGAGTCCTCGCGGGAAGCAAATACAGAGTAAGTTATTCGGTACATACGTAGCTGACGAGTTTTCCGACAAACGATGGAATTGGTTCTTTTTCAATACAGGTTGCATTCATACATCGCACCTTACCACACCACACGCCGCACACCATATCACATCACATCACATCACATCACATCACATCACATCACATCACATCACATCACATCACGTCACGTCACGTCACGTCACGTCACGTCACATCACGTCATGTCATGTCACACTACACCGTACTACAGTTCACCACATGACACCATTCACACCATCCACACCATACAAACCACACACCACAATCTACACACGACAACCCACACACCACACACCACACACCGCAATCTATACACCACAACCCATACACCACACACCACACCAGACACCACACACCAGACATCACACACCACACCCCACACACCACACACCATACGCCACAGACCATATCACATCACATAAAACCACACCACACTACACCGTACGACACCTTACCACATAACACCATCCACACCATACACACCACACACCGCAATCTACACACGACAAACCACACATCACACATCACACACCGCAATCTATACACCAAACCCACACACCAGACACCACACGCCACACCCCACACACCAGACACCACACACTGCAATCTATACACCACACACTGCAATCTATACACCACACCCATATCCACACACCACACCACACACCACACACTCCACCACACATCACACACCACGTCACATCACACCACACCACACCTCACAACACGACACGACACCACACCACAAACGCGCGCGCGGCAGGTACACGTTACCTCATTTTGTTTGCTCTCGCGGACCAGCTACGTGCTTCCTTAAAGGAGGTGTGTCATGAATAAGGTAATAACGTACATACATTGCGCGATGATATTTGTTTTAATTTCGGCGATCGAACTGTCCTTTCCCGCACTACTTGTATCCGTGTTAAGTCGCGAAGTACTGAACGAAGACGCAAATGGTAATTATGTGGTGTGTGTGCGGTGTGTGCGTGCACTTCCGTCCCCTTAACGCAAGCGTCGAAATATTCGAAAATGCCCCGTTTTATCACGCATTTCTAAGACCTTCAAATCCCCCCAACGTATGGAATTAATGAGAAAAGTCAGCCTCCCCCAACGAAGTATCATCAGCAGTGACCAATCAAAGCAGCCCACCCCAAAAAAATGCTCCATCTGTGGCCTGTTTATTGTTGAATACATTTCGTAAACGTTCTCGAATATTCCTCAAACGTCGCGAACAATAGGCGGTGCGAGCAGCCGCGCAGACTTTTTCTGTAACCGATCGCAACAAAGCCTTGCGTGTTAATCCGTTGTTTTGGTACCACGACTCACGCTCGTTCCTCGAACACGACCATCAATCTCCTCGATGATTGGCTCGCCACAGAGAATCCCAAGTGCGCGTCATTTCGAATAAATTCGCCCAATTTTTGATTTACACACCGAAACATAGCATTATGTCATCACACCCCACCTACCCTACGGACGTCTCATCGTTTTTCAGAAAAGCACTCGCAATTACCTGCGTTACCATTCGACGACTCCAAACAAGGCAGAACTCACCGCCTCTACACAAACGATTGATGCTAAAAGCGGTTACGTCATGAGAACTCGGATTTGAGGAAATCCAATGAAAGAAAAAACACTTTGCCACGGCTAAAGATTGAAGAAGTCGGAAAAAGAGTTTTTAGAAAAAAAAACTTTGGGTTACAAGATTTTTTAACTCAAATCTCTTCTAAAAAAAAAATCATTTTTTTTTTCGAGAGTCGAATTTGACATTTTTTAGCATCGTTATCTTCGATGTTCTCCTCATCGACGCAGTATTGTTATTAACGTGATTCGAACGCAGAATATAGTGAGTATCGAACTGTCATTCGCGTTATCAAACGTAGCACCGATAATCCGACGAGCCGGATTAATTTCTTACATTGTTTCCAGAACTTATTCGATAAAACGGAATGTCATAAATTGCTTGACACGTGACATTCGCGATTGCATTTCACAAGCGTACGGTAGACCGCATCGAAAAAGTGTGTTTCGCCTCATTTTTTTCGTACCTTTCATGGCCTTCCAGCAGATTTATGCGAGAAGCGAGCGGGGGGCTCGGGCTATACAAGCCGATGTTTGATATAAAGTTGACGGGACGAATTGCCTTACGAGGCATTCTCGAGGCAACCGATAACACGCGGTTGTCCAAACGCCGGCGCGTGTTCCATTCACCGAAACATACAGAAACGCGAACGTAAGTTCATTGTAAGTTTTGACCGTGATGTAGTTGCTATCGGTAGAGGTCGCGCTGCTCATTATCAGTTATTCTACATGCACAGCGATAAAATAATATAGAACGCAATGTTTCGACTATGAAACGTATCCAATGACGAATTCGAGCTGTCGTTTGCGGTGGTAGTTTGGTAAGGAAGCAGCTCGATATAATTTTGATCGGCACGTTGGAAAAGAGATGAGACATCCGTGATAACAACGGATATAACGCTCACCAGCTTGTGGGTCCTAATACCGCACCATCAATTCGCTTTTATGTTTTGCTCCCTTGCCTCGCAAGAGAACACTGCTATGTCCCGGTATGTCGATCGTAACATGTAAATATTAGGTAAGTACCCAAGTAAAAAGTGAGCGACGAAATTAGCTTGTACGAAGCTAATTTTGTAAGTATCAGCCTAAAACTAGCTAACCAACTTACAGATAATCGCGAGCATATAGGTAGGTGATGCTCACGATCGCTAACATTAAGCTTACAGTTTTAGCTTGCATAAACGATGATAAACTGGCTAGTAACAATATAGAAAATGAACTTTACTTTTAACTTGTCTGGATATGGTATTGTAGGTAAGCAAAGAGTGGTCTCGTTTTTTAAAGTCAGTTTTCTTGCATGATTATCATCCACTGTTTTCACCACTGACCTATCAATTTATAAATCACTTTCACACCTGTAGTACAATAATTTTCGAACAAACGTAAGCTGTCGTCCATTCTAACAAATTAACAATTTCCGTTTTGACAAATTCAGTAATTAAGACTTACTATTTTGATGAATTTATCACTTTTACGAATTGCAAACGAGATTGGGCGTAATGATCACCTACAACGGTGACCCAAGCTGGACCCCAAATTCGATTTTACAATATGCCTCCGATCGTCGTCTGTCTTTTATGATATCTGTTGGAGGTAAAATTGGTGACCTTGGTAGACGGTTGTACCGTGTATCAATATCGAGGAAGTCCAACTTGTCAAAGAACGAAGATCCTCACTGTCGTGAGTATCGTACAACTTGCTGCGAATGCACTCGTATGAAGCTTGTAGCCACGATAGAATGTAAGGCTGCTCCAAGGCATGTATCCAAGATAAGAACGAACCTCAAAATACACGTGGCAAAAAAGTTAGCAGCGAGACATTTTGGAGGTGATAGTTCACCAGAGTCTTCTGATGTATTCCATTCTAATAACAACCTAGAACTAAGCTTACAAATTGAGTTTTGGATGCCGAGCTAGAATAAAGCTAATCTGACGTTTCAAACCACAAGAATTGCTGAAATCGTGAGATTATATATTCACGATTATATATAATCACTTTCGTGTTTCGACAAGCCAGCGAGATTGGTAGTATCGAGATATGTACGTATACGTTGATGAGAATTCGGAACGCTTCAGATCATAAAATGCGGAAATGCATTTTGTCCCATCAATCCTGTGTCTCTTCGATCTACGCGTATCCTTCAGTCTCGCGATTATGAATTCCATTGTTTATAAAAAAAATGTCTTATGCCAAAACACTCGGTTCAGCAACATTCGAGTTTGGAATACGCGGATTCGTGATATCGCATCGTACGGGCAAATCTGGTGTCTCGATCACGACTCATCGATCCAAAACAGTAGTACAGAGTAAGAAGTTTCGTCATCTGTCGGGGAACTCATTTCGAATCTCGATTTTTTCCTCGTTTCGTCAGCCAACAACAATAAATGCGCGTACACAGGTATCAGTGTGGTAGATTCTACTTACAAGAATTATCGCATCGCGACAAGCTACTCGATTGATTTTTCTGCAGTAGGTAGCTGTACCTACATGTATCCGCATGAACCAACGATATCTGGGTGCTACAGGTTAAAATTACGTCGAGATTCGCTTCGGTTAATTTTTATCTTCTCATTTATTTACACGATAATATGAACGACCTTGATAAGCGGAGTATCGGCCAAGTTTCTCCGATCTTTCTGGAAGTCACGGATTCCTTGACAGAAGAAATGCTTGTTTCTTGAGACCAACCACTCGTGGAGCCAAATTTGCAGTTCTTCGCGAGACTGAAAATGTTGTTCCGAAGCTGTTTTCTTCAAAGGAAAGCAGGCTATCAAACTCTTCGTCTGATACGCCATTCGATATTATTGCAGCTGTGACAAACCATGTTTTTGGAAGCTCACTGTGGTGTACGACTACAAAACTTCTACGTGTCACATAATTGCGCCTGGAATTTTGTCAAGGACAAAGAAGTGTCGAAATGAAAAGTGCTAGTAGACGTGTCACTTCGGCCTCGAAGCTCCAAAAAATCCGAAAAAAATCACGAAGAGTCCATTTGACGCGTAGAAAATTGTAGAATTTTTTCAGAATTTTCGGAGACATCGGGAAAAAGGGGTGGAAGCGCGACTCATAGACGTCGCAAGCTTGCAGCGGCACGAAGGTATTAGTAGTAACGCCGTATCTTACTTATTGATAATATTGGAATTATTAGCCGAAACACCTATTGTGTTAGTACAATGGGAAAGTTGTAGCGACTTTGGCCCCAAAGCGGTTGAGCACAGGAGGATCGCGCGGCACATGTTTCGGTTCGAGTGGCGAAGAGGCTCGTGTACGAGGGAACGCAGGACCACACGACGAGAACTCGAGTTGATATTTGCTAGCTGATAGAAAAACGAGGGAAAGACGGCGCGTATGCCGTGGGAGAGGATAGGGAGAGAAACGGGCCCAGTCGCCTAATAGCGGAAAATAGCGAGACGGCCGTGAAAAGTGGGTTTGTCCCGAGTTTTTCTCGCGCGGTCCCGACACGAATGACAACCAAGTCGCAAGCTCGTACCCAGAGTGACGAACGAAGAGAGGCTGAGAACACGACGGAAGTACACAGCGGAGCGCATTGTAATTCGTTTACGGAGTAAAAGCGGTTATCGAATAAGTCAGGGGCGAGGGGCGATTCGCTTCGTCCCAAACTCGTTCGACAGCCCCGTGCAAAGCTCGGCAAACCCTTTAGTTTTCATCCAATTGCCGGACTGTGAATCTCATTCGAGAGCGTGTTTTCGATTGTTAACGGAGCCCACCACCAGCACCGGCCTTGATCACTCTCACGTGACTTCCTTAATGTGATTTCGATTGATAGAAGAGAGTTCGTTCGCGATTTACCATTCTTGGACGAGGACGGGTAGGGTGGTAGTGGCGGAGAGCTTTCGTAGCTGCTGGTCGATGGTCGAGGATAGTTCGAACGTGGGGGGGAGTCGTATTCCATGTGCTTCTCGGTTTCCATGAACGTTGGCGTTTCTGGGACAGGGAAGCTGTGGCTGTGCTGGCGATCGGCTCTGAGAAACAACGGCTATTGGTAGGCGCGAGAGGATGCTGGTCGTCCTGGCACGTCTTGGAGAAAGTAATCGCTCCCAATTCCGCGATCGTTGGGGAACATCGGAATGAACGAATCCAGTGTTTCATTAGCATGAAAATCGAAATCGAAAGGGGTGACGGGTCAGAGGTTCGATCCCATCATGATTGAATTGTACCGGGATATAAATTCTTGGGGGCGAATAAGGGACGGAGCTTGAAGAGGTTGAGGCGACCCGGTGTCGGGCGTCGACACGAAGGGGGCGTCGTTAGTATTCTTTATAGCAGGCAGAGCAGCGTGGGATACGCTCTACATAATGGAGTTCCATCTAGCGTCTCTTCTTTTGATGCTGCTGGAGTTGCGACGACCGTTCCGTTGTTTATGTATGAGCGGACTACACCACAACTCGTCAACCGCTAGATGCTGGATGCTGGATTCTGGATACTGAATATCACACATTCGCAGCGTAAGTACCGTAACGTTGCGCGAGTGCACTGGCTGTAAAAGCAATATCTCCCGGCGGAAGACTTCCGCTGTTTTCGTCCTCGTTCACAATCTCTTCGTTCTTTTCTATTTCCCCTCTTTCTTCATCCTGTCATATGCAATTTCCTCGTCCAACACGAGGAAACTATATATCTTATATATATATATATATATATATATATATATATATATATATATATATATATATCCAATATATATATACCGGGTGTCCCATTTTAAGTAATACAGCTGAATATCTCGCGAGGCATTGGTCGTAGAGAAAAACGTTTGGGATAAAAGTTGGTGGGTTTTAAGGAAGACAGATTCTCATGATATTGGCTTGACTGTAAGTGGAGGGGTTGAGGTGATATGAGGGTCAACTTTGGACCAGAGATGTGCTAAAATGAAGGGTTTGGAAGATATTTCATCATTCCCAAAAATCGTTCGAGCGTTTGCGTCGTTTGTACGATTCACCTTAAGGCATTTATCACATGCTTGCTTCACTTCCACTGTGATCTTGCATTTTTTAGCTCGGTTACGCGAAACTTATCTTGATGATGCACACTTTTAAGAGGAGTGAAATATCACGGCGTTACAGCTTGTGAGTAATTCTCGATCTGTCTTAGAAGACATCGCAAGGTGAATTCGTAAGGTGAATTGTACGTCAACCGTACATCAATAGTACGATTTTTGAGAATGATGGAATATCTTCCGAACCCTTCATTTTAGCACAACTCTGTTCTAGTACTTTTTGACGTAGAATTGAACGTTCAATTGAATGAGTAAGTGATAAATATATGATTCCGTTTGAAAAACCAAAATTGACCTTCGTATCATCTCAACCCCTCTACTTACAAAAAAGCCAATATCACGAGAATCTGCCCCGCGTAGAACCTAACAACTTTTGTCCGAAACGTTTTCCTCTACGACCAATGCTTCCCGAGATATTCAAGTGTACAATTTAAAATAGGACACCCTGTATGTATGTATGGGCCACTCCACGCCAGCTCGACCAGCGTTGTGAACCCCGACCAACTCAAAACCATTTCATGGTTTTTTCCAACATTCTGCTCGCTAAAAAAGGCGACCTGAATTTTTTCCACATTTTTCCAAATGACCATTCATTTTTTATAAATTTTTAAAAACGATGGCGATTACCCATTTTTAAAAATCTGAAAAAATGTCAAAAATACAGTAATGCTCCATGTATACACATAAATGGTTTATTTCCCCGCGACGCAAGCTAACTAATTCAAGAGCTTGCATAGCCTCTCGAAAACTGAACGATGCGGCTCTTTTGTTCCGTGCAACTTTACGATACGAAAGACTCACGCAGAAAAAAAGTTAGCTGACACACCTAAGATTTATCTATTTCAGCTAATTCTAATTGCTATTTTACGGACAGCAATTTTATTAGATAATTCTGCTAACTAGTTTTAGCTAGGTATTGTTAGCTATGCCAACTGAAATAGTTAGCTATACCAGTTGAAATAGTTAGCCATGCCAACTGAAATAGTTAGATATACCAGCTGCAATAGTTGCCTATGCCTGCTGAAATAGTTGACTATGCCACCTGAAATAGTTAGCTATGCCAACTGAAATAGTTAGCCATGCCAGCGGAAATAATTAGCCATGCCAGCTGGAATAGTTAGCCATGCCAACTGAAATAGTTAGCCAGGCCAGCAGAAACAGTTAGCTATGCCTGCTGAAATAGTTGACTATACCACCTGAAATAGTTAGCCATGCGAGCGGAAATAGTTAGCCATGCCAGCTGAAATAGTTAGCCATGCCAACTGAAATAGTTAGCCAGGCCAGCAGAAACAGTTAGCTATGCCAGCTGAAATAGTTACCTATACCGCCTGAAATAGTTAGCCATGCCAATTGAAATAGTTAGCCGTGTCAGCTGACATATTTAACCATGCCAGCTGAAATAGTTAGATATGCCAGCTGAAATAGTTAGCCATACCAACTGAAATAGTTAGCTATGCCAGCTAAAATAGTAAGCCCTGCCAGCTAAGACATATAAACCAGTCGTGTCCCAGTTGATTGACAGATTATTCAAAATTGAATCAAACTTTTATATTGTTAAAACAAGATTAAATTTCGTCTACCCAGAAAGTAGCTTTACGCACGCAAAATCACTTGGCATAACCACGCACCATCTATCACGCCCACATATTTTTCGTACACTAACCGTCTTTAGTTTCCCCATCTGCACTGAATTATACCTCAAAATTAGATTGTACCCACTGTACCACTCTGTGCTATACGTTGATCCAATCAATATTCTACTGACAATTTCAAATTCATATCTTAGAAGGAAAACGTTTTAACACGATTTTGACACGCGGCCTGCACTGACGCCATAACCGGGGTTCACGCGCACCGATTCGCTAATTTTTAACTGTGGTAGCTAAACATCACAGCTAATACTCATTAGTAGATGGAACAAATGGATACTACCTACTATTGCGAACAATTTGTTGGATCAGCTAACTCATTAGCACGATCAGCCAATTGATTTCAGCTAACGTAAATTTGTGGTTTTGCTAAACCTTTTTTCTCCATGCTCGAATACAAAAATAGGAAAACTGCCACATCACAGCGCAGAAACTATTTCACGAAAGCTGACGAGAATATTTGAGAATCGGAATCGAGCGGGCGCGAAGGATGGAGGTTGCGATGGAGGGCGTTCGAATGCTAGAAACCAGTCAGCATTTCCAGGGAGTCGGTTTCAGATTTCTCCGGTTGGGTCTTGGCACCGAATGTGAAACTTGGTTTCCGTCTCGTGGGAAAAAAACTTCTGCTGCGACGGTTTTGCTTTTTGATACCTCGTTGGAACTCGTAAGGATACCACAAGGCATCCCATAAATCCACGTATCGTCAATGGCAATTTCTTAGGTACTTCTTAGATACTTAGGTCGGCTATGATCCTTTTCTTGGCTCCATCCACATCCACTTCCGCCTACCCGGTGAACTGCACGAGGTGATCAAGTCATACGATTCGTCACTTCGATTCATCCGGCTACAATGTACAATTGAGATGGGGAAAAACAACGGTGTAACTCGCCGAAAATTCTTTCGATTTCTGTAACTCGCCAACCAAAAATCGCAATGACAAATAGTTGGAATGGTTTTGTAGGAAATTGAACGCTCTACAAAAAAGGGTTCTTATGATTTGTTGATAAACTGGATGGTTCGAGAGTTATTGACGATTCAGCGAAGCATATTAGAATTTGGGAGCGGAATTCCATCGGTTGTACGATGAGATGTTTCGCTAGTTTGGATGGCAACTTTGTTCGCGCGATATATATTTAGAGTCCGTCATAAAATGCCCGCAGGAAATCAGTATTTCAGCCAGAAATTGAAGCGTCGTACAGGTCCTAGTCCCTTTGTATGTTTTTATATTGAGTCAAACATCGTGTGAACTTTGGCGTCTGATCGTGACTCGTCTGCCAGAAATAGCCATGGTTAACCAGGCGTTTCTAGCGCGGCTCAAAGCAAGATAGGCTGTTTATTAATTGTTCAGATTTCGGAAGAGTTTCGTGACTAAGAAATTCGGTGAATTCCACGGAATGCCGTTGACGCATTGGTATTCTATGCGTAGTGCTAATTCCCGATTGTGTCGGGCCACAGCCACTTGGGCCCAATCGGAGACTGTGGGCTACACGCGTCATCTCGGAGAAAACGACAATTTTTACAGCACTCGAATCGTAAATCATCCGGTTTTCATTTGGGGTGCGTTATCGCAATAGGACGTTAGTGTTGGGAATGTAATGTTCGCGCCCATAGTCTCCTACGACAGGTCAGCGGTGTGGTGGACTTTGGAGAAAAGGATGGATGCTGGTGATGTACGAAGCTCAAGGAGGCCGGAGAAATAGAAAAGAAAGTATACCTATACGGCGGCCTGGCACCAAGGGTGAGGTATACACGAGAAGAGGGAAAACGAGTAGAGAGAGAGAGAGAGAGAGAGACAGAGAGAGAGAAAAGTATATGTCGGTCAGGTTAGGGTTGGTCGAAGTGAGGCCATGTGTTCAGTGTCAAGTTGCTGGAAGCTGGTAGAGTTGGCCGGGTTTCCTCGATGGTCGCTGGTTCTTGGTCGCTCTTTTTTTGTGTATCTTCCGCCCCCTCCCCTCACCATCCCACTCCCCTCCTCGCGCTCCTTCCTCCTCTCCCTCTGTCCCTCTCTTTCGCGTCTTTCATTCGCCTATTCGTCAATCCGCTGTTCTTTTATCCTCTCGTCTCTACCTTATTTTACTTTATGCTGTTTTGATGTTCCCTTCAGCGCTTACCCTTTACCGTATATACTCTTCTCGGCGCTCCGGTTGGCGGTGTCGATGGTGCACATGCACGCTCCGGTCCCGGACGGCGTGCAGGGCTGGAAACAACGCTCTCAGCATCTGGAACGCGTTAGCGGTTCCCCCTGAGATTTACCTCGTGTTCTCTATCGTTGCCCCCGCCTCATAGTCGCCAAAAGAACCGTCACGCTCGTCTGGGTATCTCGTGACGAAATATGTAACTACCACGCGGAGGTACAGGGAATGCGCGCTTTATTTCTTGCTAATTCGTCAACTTTTCCTCGACATTGATGCACCGCCGCATTTTTCCACCCAAGATCCACACTCCCATGTAAGTCTTCCTCGTGTACTTCTTCGTTCTACCTCTGCGCCCTCTCGCGTGGTCCTTGGATGTGGCAGATAATGAGCAAGAGCTGCGAGGAAGAGCGGAGAGAGGTGGAAGGAGCTAAACGCGACAGCAAAGAGAGAGAGAGAGAGAGAGAGAGAGAGAGAGAGAGACATAAGCTAGGACTCGAAAGTCCTCTCTTCTTGCAGCATGCACAAAAATTTCAGTCACATCTTCATTACACCTAGTTTCAGCCTGGCTATTGTTTTATTCTGCAACATTCTTAGAATGCAATGTGGGGCATTGACTGACTCCTGCTACACTTTCGACAGTAGTTTCTTAGTAGCTCATCAGTCAAGTCAGTTTTGAATCGTCTCACCGCAATTCGTGTGTCGCACATGTGCTGGTGCTTGTTATATGATTGTACTCCTTGCACCAGAAATGAATTTCCACAAACTGTCGTCTCGCGCTTGGGAGATTCTAATTTCATCTCGATTGCAAGACAGAGAGATCGATTTCTGAGTTTATTACTTGTACATTATGTGGCACAAAGGCTTCAGTAGAGAATGTAAAGAGATAAAGAGTGTAGGGAGAGAGAGAGGAGGAGAGGGGCAAAAATAGAGGATGAACGCATGAGAAGCGAGAAGAGCTCGTGGAATGGAGAAACGATGGATCAGTCTCGCTCACTGATCTATCTCGACATTGAAATAATTTTTTCTCCATTCAGGTTAAATTGTTGAGCCCAAAGACCTCGATTTCTTCTCTCGGTTTCTCTTTTTTGCCGACGAGCAACGAACGCTGCGTGCCAATTTGTTATCCTGTTCGGCAGACAGGGTCGAAGGATGGATCATGGCGAGGAAAAAGTCGGGAGATAAAGGATTACCAGTGTGTTCCGTCACCACGCGAATGTGGCTCGTGTTAGCGAAAGAGAAACTACTACAATAACAACAACTTCTCGAACGGATGATAAGGTCTAATAAGACGAATGCGCAATTGCTAGGCTATGATGAAACATGATGAAAGAACGCAAACCAAAGAGCAATGATAATTAATAGAGTATACACGACCTCGCGTTTCGTCGTATCGCAGGTGTAAGCGGTACGAAATTCGTATCAGGACGAAAGTTAGCCACTCGTTATGTTCACAAGCTTATCGGAGATACTACATCCAGACGGCGCGTAATCGAACCACGCATCTGCTGGTATAATCCAGTCAATATGTGCTTTTATTCTTGCAAGAATTCCGGTCAGCTTTTTTTTATTTGTCGGGGGAGGGGGTAGTAGCAATTCAAAATGGCGACCAAATCGTTCAGTCGCGTTTATTCGCTATTTTGAATTTTATGAGAAAAAATCGTTTTTCTTGAATACCTCGGCCATTTTGAATTTTGACGAAAAGTTGTGAGAACCAAATTTGTAGAAAATCTAATTTTCTACAACTCTGTTCCTTACAACTTTTCTTCTAAGATCGATATTACGCCAACGACGGAGAAAAAGAGAAAAAATTTCGATCTGAGAAAAAAATTGTAGGAAACAAAGTTGTGGAAAATTGAATTTTGTACAAAATTGGCTCACACAACTTCTCGTTAGGTCGCCATTTTGACCAGTGCCCCCCCCCCACAATGTATTCTAAATAATACATAATAAAATATCATTTTCCTAAAAAATTTAGCACAAAATACATGCATAGTGTATATTTTCGAAACGCAAATCTCGATTTAGGCAAATCTTTATTCAGACCTTTTTTGCAGAGCGTTCAATTCGCTGCAAAAATATGTCGTGGTCATCCTTAAACAGTAAGTCGTCGTCGAGTTACAAAAATTCCAAAATAGAAAAAAAAATCCCTATGTTATTTGAAAGCGAAATCGTTCCTATAAGATATGAATTTGAAATTTTCAATAGAATATTGATTGGGTAAACCTATAGTAGAAAGTCACACAGTGGTTATAGTCCAATTTTGCGGTGTAATTCAGCGCAGTGCGTGGTTATGCCAAGTTAAGTGTTTTTGCGTGCGTGAAGCTACTTTGTTGGTAGATGAAATTTAATTTTGTTTGAACAATATAAAAGTTCGATTCAATTTTGAATAATCTGACAATCGGCTGGGACACGACTGGTTGATATATCTTAGCTGGCAGGGCTTACTATTTCAGCTGGCATAGCTAACTATTTCAGTTGGTATGGCTAACTATTTCAGTTGGTATGGCTAACTATTTCAGATAGCATAGCTAACTATTCCAGCTGGTATAGCTAACTATTTCAGCTGGCATAGCCAACTATTTCAGTTGGCATGGCTCAGTGTCGGCTGGCATGGCTAACTATTTCAGCTGGTATAGCTAACTATTTCAGCTGGCATAGCTAACTATCTCAGCTGGCATAGCTAACAACCTCTAGCCAAAACTAGTTAGCAGAAAATAGCTAATAAGTTTTCTGTTAAGATTATCGCAATTAGAATTAGCTGGAATAGCTAAATCCTAGCTATATCAGCTATCTTTTTTCTCCGCGTTGGCTTTGATAGGGCAACTTAACCTAAAATACTGGGATAGTTGCCATCCCTATCTATTGCATATGTAGCATCAGTAGGCCGGATAGCCACCGTCCCCATGTAACGCCAGCTAACTGATAGATAATTGCCGCGCCTATCCAAGCTGGTTCGACTCGCAATACTACTAGGAAACGGAGCCCAACCATCTAACACGCGGAAACTAACCAGAAAATGGTGACTGCAGCTATCCTTTTTTTCAGTGTTGCATAGTTTCGGTCGCCTCGCAATTATAAGACAATGAACGTTACTCGTAACCTCGTTCGGTGATATATCGACTTGCGCGCGAGACGTTTCTTTTTTCGAACGGAACAAAAGATTATGAAACAACAATCACTGTCATCCATTGTGCTTGCCTGCTCCGAAAACAAAGAAGACAAACGAGAGGAAAGAAAAATTCGGAAGAACGCCAAGTCTGGGAACGAGTATAATGATACCTATACCTACGCATAATTGAGAGCTACTCGTAACGTTGGGTGAATGCCTGTTCTCAAATCTGATAACAACGATGAATCTTCGCCATTGTTTCGAATCGAGAGAAAAACATACGGACAAAGCGCACAGAAACGAGCGAAAATCGCAGAAGCTGAAATACCGAGGGAAAACTTTGGGAGCTGGTCAAATTGATGATAGTACAACGGAGGATAGTAAAACGCGCGCGGTTGCCTCGGTGGAGATAAACGCGAGTGAAAAATATTGACACCCAATATTATTACCATAAATCAACTAACGAGCTTTCACAGTTTCTTTCCTCACTTCCGGGCGCTGTTGATATAACGCCTCCTCTGAGAAGACGAGACACGGCAAAACACACGCGTTTGCAGTATGTTCAACGAATCGACGGCGAAAAAATACAGACGACTTCTTACGATCCTGTGTTACACTTTTCGTTGGACTGGCAAAAAAAAAATAAAAAAATCCGCGATTCCACTTCTAGAGGACTCGAACCTGGGAGGCTAGGATGACGATTAGCCTCCTAAAATCCGAGCCCCGTTCGATGAGCCTCAGTGGTGGTGCATCGGATGTTTCTGTTTCCCATTCGATTACCACAGGAAAAATTCGCTAATCTGGTTGCGACGCTGATAAAAATATTTCGAAGCAGTGGGGGAGTCTACTAATTACTGGCCGGCTTAATCACGTTATATTTCAAGTTTCTCGCGTGATTTTAAATATTTAGGTAAATAATAGTCGCTCTCTCTGCGATGGGCAATGTGTTTCCAAAAAGAAAAGCATTGATTCGCGAATATCTCTTCAATTAGACCATAAACGGAAAAAACACAAGAGATAACATTTGTACAAAATTTCCCGTTCTTTGATTTTGGTCCGAAGAGTTTTTTCTCTCAAATCAGTATTTAATCACTTACAAGGCAAAAAAGATTATAACACTGAGAGAAATCGTCCTTGACACTTTGTTGTGTACATCGAATACGTTTTCTCGGCGAAATCGCATTCATTGACATTACTGCTCACTGATTGCAGTAAAGTTCACGCATTCAAGGTCACCATCATTTGTAGATCAATGGTTATACAATTTACCATTTCTTATGGTCCATAACTCAGGTAATAACGGTTTTAGAGAAAAAACTCATGGGACCAAATTTGAAGATAAAAAAAAGTTCTACGAATTGTGTCTCTTTTGTTTTTTGCTCAATCTCCCCGATTGAAGAGATATTCACGAATTAATGCCTCTTCGTCTATCAACGCTATTTCCATCATGGGAAGGGCCCTTATTGTTGGTTCAAAATTTTCGAGACTCCAACTCAAACTCGAAGTAAGTATCATGTCATCAAGCTGGCAAGCAATTGGCCCCTTTCCCTGTTGAAAAAACTAAAAAGATCCAATGTAAAATAGAAATATCGATGCGGCACCACTACGATGTATCGTACGGGGCTAAAATTTTGGGAGGACCATCATCATACCGGCCCCTCAAGTTTGAGCCCACCAGAAGCGGAATCGCAATTTTTTATTTTTTTTGTCCAGTCTAGTTTGCACGTTACTGTCAATTCATTGGAACTGTTCAGGACGAAGCAGAAAGCGCGGGACTTGGAAGGTGGGGTCATCGAGTGATGCTACGCGGCAGAACCATACATACGCATTCGGGAATCCGTAGTTTGGATTATAATTGGATTTTTGTTGAAACATTCGGTCGTTTGAAGTTTGTACCCCACAATTGGTCGCTGGATTCAGCTGTAGACCAGGTGTTGGTTGCTTAGCGTTAAAAATTTATCGAACGTGGGACGCGAACCAGTGCGAAATCAGATCGGGATTTGAATAATGCATATGCAGGCGTAGAGATGATGAAATGTGGGACCTTGAACCGCGATTCTGATCGCTTTTTGTGCGCATCGCCCGCTCTGATCGGAGAAACTCGTGAGAGTTGGACAAATTATTGGAACTGTACCTTGCACTATTCACTATACCACAGCTCATTCGTTTCAACGATCCGAAACTTGTGCGATTAGTAGTTCGAGGCCTCGATAACTTGTATTGTGCACAATTCTGGAAACACTCTACGCAGTCAAAAAAGTCGAATATAGTTCCGCATGAGACACTCCGAATTTGGGGTCCGCCTCGGACCCAGAAAAAAATCCCAGCCTCGCCAAATCATCCGTTTTTGAGATATCGAATTTCGGGGTAGGCGCGTGTGTTGGTTACGCTCAGGGGGTCAGGGTACTGTGACGAGCGGCGAGACGGACTAATTTCCAATAATTAATTCCGAAAAAACTACCAATGCAATGTTGACAATTTTGTCACGTACGCGTTGAAGAGTGCGTTCAAAAATTTGTATGGAAAAAAATTGAGAATCGGATGTGTTACATTTCTTCGCGCGTTCCGGTGATGTTCGAAACGGTGTACACGATATCTCGAGCTGAAATCGATGAATCGACTCGAAATTTGGAACACACGTACCTATTCAAAAGAATAGTGCTTCTCGGCGTACGGGAGATGTTATCGTTTTTATCTTCTGTTTGATAATTACCGACAAAAATTACACGTTTGTTTTCAACCAAAAATTGAGAAAAAATTCAGGATTTTTTTTCTCGTCACTAAAAAAGGGAAAAAAGAAAAAACTCCTGTAGCTGATGAGCATATTTTTTTATGAACAAAATTCGAAATTTTATGAATGCACTCTGTAACGTGTACGTGACAACGTGTAGAGTAATTGTTAACACAGTTTTTCCGGGATTACAGTCACTGTAATACAGTCACTGTAGGCTAGTGCCACGTTTGTACGTATCGATGTAGCAGGCCAACACTCGCGGTTTCGACACGAACACACGCGTCACTAGAAATGATATTCGGTACAACATCTGAAACATTCAGCTGTCGGAAAAAAAACCCTCAGGTTGGAATCCGAGGACTGGAACAGCATAGTTATGCCTACATCATGTTGGTTTTAAATAGTACACAGATTTCCAAAAGAAAAAACCCAACCAAACGTTTGAATCATATATTGATTTCGAATAATAATGACAATAACAACAACAATAATCACAATAATAATGTGGTTTTCAGAAGGTTATAACTCGAATCCCGAGCATTTTAATAGTGTACAAAATGCGAAACACTACGATATTCGAGTTTTCGAGTTGACACCAGAAGTGATGACTAAAATCGAAAAAAGCATTTTTCAAGGTTAAATTTTTGAGTGTGATTTCTTTTGCACTCCTTCTTCACTGTGTATTTAAATCCGAGTGTTCCTTTGGGAACAACAGCCAAAACTTTCGATCATTACGTTAAGTGCACAAAAATTGTGTGCACGATGTTTAAAATTTTAGTGTGTTGACCAGTGTCGTTCGCACGGTTCGTTTTTCAACGCACAAAAATGTGATTTGACACCAAATGAACACTTTCAAGGCGATGCTGCGTTACTTTATCACTACAAACGGAGCGTGTGGAGATAACACTAGTTTTGTGTACAAAAAAGTCGTCGGCACAAATTTTTGTGTAGAATCGGACGGAAAATTTGGGGGAAGCGGTGAGAAGAGCGAAACATGTGCTGGAAGAGGCTAGAGGGAACTCGGCCTAAGAAGACGAAAACGAAGCTGTTTCGCATTTTGCGTCTTTGACGAGGCGCATTAATTGAGCTACAAACGACCGGATTGAAAAACGCCGACTGCGCGACGCGATTTCATAAGTTCGTTTACCCCTAACAGTAAAGATACTGTTACCTATGCATGCGACGCGATTCGTGGAAACGAATACGAATTATACGGCTATCGTTTCAACTTCAAAAGAATTTCCAAAAAGCTTGGGAAAATTCACGCGCGTGCAAGTTGGTCTGCTTTATTTTCCGAAACGAATAATAAACAGAGTAGGTACGTTGCGACGTACTCCTATTATACGCTGCTACATTATACGGCGGCAACATTTTTTTAAATCATTTTCCACAACGTCGATCAATTCGATTCGAGGTTCTTGACGAACAAAATTGCAAAATCGACTCCAAGTAATAATGTACAACTGCCGGTAGGTACACTTTCGCTGGGTACTGATATCGCGGTAATTTGTGAAATTCGAAAATCGAAATTTTTCGATCGTAAATTCGAAAATTCGAACGCTTCCGCGAGCGGAAAATCTGTCGGTTATCGTTTATCTGTAAATATGGGTCCACTGTATTTATCAGGGTTTTCAGGGCTGCGTACGTGACCTCTGATCGAGATTCGGACGTGGTTGTCAATCTGAAGGTGATAACAACCGCGTAGCCGGTCGAAGCCAGAGCAACGTAATTTGCATTCAGTTCAGACACTACATATCAACATTCATACACACTTCGATGTTTCAATTTTCCGTTGCAGTATCATCTTCGCCGATTTGCGTCCTTCAATGCTCCGTACAAAGTAGCGACGTTGCGTGCTAAGAAGAAGGAGAAGGAGAAGAAGAAGACGAGGAAGAAGCAGAAGAATCATATCGCCTGAAACGGGCCAATTCTAGTAGCAACTTGTTATTATTTCGAATAATCAGTTGTGGCAAGTTACATCGAGTTATCGAGGTAGCGAGGAACCGAGGAAACGTTGTGATTAATCTGTCTTCAATTTGTTTTCGTGAAAGTTTCCGCACCCCGTGAATCTAAACGCGCTACAATTTCAGCCATCGTCTGAACTCGTTCGCAAGAAAATCCACGAGATCGATAGGTACTGGTTTCAAAAAATAGATACATAGATACACATATAGATAGATAGATAGAGAGATAGATAGATAGATAGATAGATAGATAGTAGGAATGTAATGAATATTCAGTTCCCCACAATCACGAATGCGAATGTGAATATCAGCTTCTTACCCCACTGCCGAAGGAGTTTTTCGAGCGTATGTATGTATGTATGCGTGTATGTATGTATGTTTGCATGTCTAATTCTTTGTCCCGCCATACAGTCTAAAACGTTTGACGGATTTCAACTTATGAGGGGTCATTAGATTCGTCCAAGTTGTGGGAGTGCATAATAAAAACTATAAAATGTGAAATGAAATAAATTTTCAAAAAAAAAAAATAACAACAAAAAACCCGACTGCGTTAAGAGATACTGCCAAAAATCGGGATTATTCGGGAATATTCGTTACATCGCTAATAGATGGATATAAAAATAGGCATCTAGATGGAACCAAGGATAAACAGATAGATAGACAGATAGATAGATAGATAGATAGATAGATAGATGGATGACAGTTGTCGCGCGACGACTACCTTAACTTTGAGCAATCAAGTCCTTCATGGATAAGTCCATAGATAGATAGATAGGTAGATAGGTACATAGATAGATATATAGACAGATATATACATAAATAGATAGATAGATGAATAGATAGATAGATGGATAGATAGATAGATATGTTCCTATTTTGCGAACGTGCAAGTTCGGACCAACCCCGTCATTGGCCTACAACACTTAGATTGAAGGAACGGGTTCGTGATAATACAGTTTCATTAATGTCGATACTATTTGACGAGGGGAAATACTAGTCGCTCGAAGGTCAAGCAAATGAAAGATTAAGAAGATCTTCTGATTCGCACGCCTTCATCGCTCCTCTTTCCGAGTTGTTCTCATAGGTGGGTCCATATAACCGTGTACGCATGCACAACGCGTATACGTAGTCCGGGCGCGTTTGTACGACGGGCTTTTATAAAACGTATAGAGATACACGCACGCGGGCTGGTTATTTGGTGGATGCATTTGGAGCGCGGACAATAGTTCGGTGACTCAATCGCTTACGAACGGATTGACGGACGGACGAGCGGAGGTCGTAACGACCCTGGGATTAGTGGACAATGTCGATGTAATGACGTCACACAATGTCAAATCCGAACGAGCTTTTGAAAATAATTCAATGGATGTTTGTTACTGACTCGAGAGGCTTTCGCATTATCTTAATTTAAAACGATACCCAGCGGACCGTCATCCGCAGATTTGTTTTCCACAGAATTCGCTTCCCTACCGTGTTAAAAATGCGCTTTAACCTCCGACAGTCTTGTCCAGATGTACGACGTTTCGTTCGTTTCTACGCCCTGCTGCCCTGCTGCCCTCGTTTCGACGTCCCTTTCGGTCTTCGACAAAGAAGAATGTCATTAGGAAAAAGTTTGGTTTTCCTCGTCACCGTTGGGAATGGTCACACCCGCCTCGTTCGCGTGATATTTTTCACGACTTTCGTCTGCCACTGCATTGGGGATCACGACAACATCCAGTTTCGTCGAAGGTGGATGACAAAAGCAAAGCTAAGTCACTTCGTACCTTTGATCTACATTTCCATACATTTTTCCCCAATAGCGAAGAGATGCCAGTCAACTACTCCGGTAATTCTTCCTGCCCCATAGAATCTGATAGATCGGTCAAGAAATCCTAAAGACAAAGACAGGGTTGCGGCTGGCAGGCGACAGTTCTATCCAAAGACACCTTCCATCCTATCAACTATAGTACATGAACCTAGCTGTCATGAATGTGACGGAAAAGAGCAGACAAACTCCAAAGAAGAGGTAGGATTTCATCTCCTTCTTCTTCTTCTTCTTCTTCAGTCTTGAAGTACAATTTTTTCGAAGTCAGTTCTATCACTTAGCGCGGGTTGCTGTGACGTTGCCGTGAAGCTCGCAGGCGTGTTCCGAGGAAGCATTAATATCCAACATCGATTTCACGGTGGAAGTTGATTTGATTTAGGGTTTCAAGGTCGCGTGGGTCTGCTTGTCATTGATGTACAATAATCAGGAGTTTGGCAACGATTGCAAAATCTGCGGTTCTTCGGCTCGACGGAGGTTGGATCATGGATCACGGATGAAGCGCTGTTGAACGGAAACACTGTTGAGAATAAGCGATTCGAAGAGGAGCAGAAAGCGGAAGGAGATGGCAGGGCAGATCTTTGGGTCGTGGAGTAAGTATCTACGACGGAGGATATAGGAGCAACAAAGTGAATGGTTCGCGTGACATGTTCGGTGATTGACGCGTCTGATTTATATATTGTCTAGCAGTGAACGTCACTCTGGAAAGTTTATGAACGGTTCGGTTGGATTGTTTGAAACACGAACTGTAAATACCGTTGGGTGAGTTACAAAAGTCTACATCGGAGTCATTATTCTTTTTTACGAGTGCAGGCCTATTTTAAAACAACAGCATTCCCCTTTCAACGAGGGCGAGGTCTGGTCTACTACTAGCTCTACGCTGGAGGGTGGACAAAGGAGGCGGTGGCGTTCCTCGATGCGGAGAGCGAGAGAGTGGGCCGAGATTCCGACGCTCGAAAAACTCACGCGTATGTTTTATTTAACTACGAACGCAGCTGAATAGAACGAGAGCGACGAAGGACACGCGTTACGGCCTGCATTGTGCGTTACGTATGGGACAAGAGGACGACAAGTTTTGGGGGGGACCAGGGGCAGAGCAGCCACCGAGGTACGATGCGACCGAGGCAGGAAGATTTAATCGACTAGGTCGCGCCGTGAAGCTTATTGGGGTAAAATCTCGAGGCGATAACTTTTCAGGGGAACGAAGACCGGAGAATTCTCGTCGAAGTTGAAGCGTTGGAGGGTCACTAAGCTAGAGACGTTGAACGGATGTCCCTCCGAGAATTTTTTCGTACAACACAGAAGCACATGGCGGGCTCAAACACTAGTCGAAGCAGGAAAGAGAACGGGGAAGACTGACACAAGGAGAGAGAGATAGAGAGCGAGAGAGAGAGATAGACAGAAAGACAGAAAGATAGAGAAAGAGAAAAAACATACACATACATACATGTATATATATAGAGAGAGAGAAAGAGGAAGAGGAAGAGAGAGGGAGGGGGGGGAGAGATAGATAGAGAGATGGATAGATAGATAGAGAGAGAGAGGGGGATATTGTGCGTATATCAATGCCTATTTGTGCCTTTGTCGGTTGTTGCGGGGTATAATTGGCACTATACAAGATAAGGTATCCATTTTGAAATTCGAACGTCACGCGGCTCCCGTTTCCTGACTTACGTCATCCGACCGACAGGTCCGCCACGACACGGGCCTACCAAGTTAATCGAACCGGTCGAAGCGCGTTTGTGTGCAAACACTGTTACACGGTTGATGTCTCTGTAAGATTCCGACACGTTTATCGGAGCTTATTCGATGTAGCGTATTCGAGTGCCCTTCCGACACCGATACGATCCGGTCCCGAGCGTCGAGGAGTAAAAAAATGTTGGATCGGTAACAGGTGAAGTTATCGTGAGGTGGACACTTACCTGCCGATCGCGTTCATATCATGCTGCAACGTTACGGAAGTTTGCGGAGCGTTCGACGCTAACCGGTGAACGAAGGAAGACGCACTCACCGCACAGGATTAAAACTGTGACACGTAACACTGCTCGGCGTGTGTCGCGGCGACGTTGTTGTGTCAGTACGTGATAATTAGGTATTTCTACACTCTTGGTAACTCGCCGTTTAATAAAAACCTGTCCGTTCACTCCTCCTCGTCGTCGTTAAAACTCCCCGGAAAGCATAGGTAGAGGTACCTATAAGCAGCGTATCTTCAATTTCGGCGGCCCGGTGAATCGATCGTTCTCGAAATCATCCTTCGCCGAACAATTGCTCCGCACCGTTACGGTAACTCTTTGCACACTTTTGCACACGCACACGTTGCACAACGGTCACGCGAGCGTACTACCCGGAGGTGTACCACCGTGTTCCAGCGAGGGGGCGGTGGCGGGGGCGGGGGAGGGGGCGGGGGGCGGGGGGGATTCCCAAAGATCAGGAATACTCAAACACTACCGAATCGCGGCGCCGGACGTTTTATGCTCGTCATGTGGCACAAGAGGGAAACGGTACCGCGACGAGTGACGACGAGTGACGAGTGACGAGTGGCGACGTCGACGAGGAAGACGAAAACAACGACGAGGATGGACGACGACGACGACGACGACGACGACGACGACGACGACGACGACGGCAAAGACGATGTCAATGACAACGGCGACGGGGTGAAATACGGGTGAAAAAAGGTCGCCCAGTGACGCGCTACAATAGGAACAATCGCGGCGTCAGAGCATCGGCTGACTGACTGAAGAGCAAAGCCGAGTCGCGAGGAGGCACGCAACGGTTACCGCGAGAACGGCTCAACGGCGCTGCGCGTCGCGGCGCCCCACCTCGGGCGCCGCGATGCCGCGGTATCGCGGGCCACACCCCCTTTCGCTAACGAAGCTCCGCCTTCCGTTTCCGACACCCACGCTCACCCCTCGCTAGCGTGTTCCCTCTTCGTCGCGCGACCAAGAATCCGCACGGTTTACCGGGTAAATTCTGACGGCCGTCCTCTTCGTTTCATATTATTAACTGCAAGTCTTCTCTTACCCGTACCCGTACCCGCGACGAAAACTGCGTTACGGCATCGCTCGCTACCTACAACTTTGGACTCTCGACAACGCGTTGGTCGGTTTCCACACAACTCTATCACTAGCGGCAGCAGCACCAGCACCAGCAGTAGTCTACATGGAAACGAGCCTCTCACACGGTACGCTGCACAAAGTTTTCCTGCTCTGGTCCGTGTGTCGCGATCGCGCGTGTCACGTCAAGTTGGTCGTCGCGACCGAATACGCTTATTTTTCGATCGAGGTTGACCCAACTTTGGTTTTCGACTCGGATTCGTGGAGGGATTGGCTCTCAGGCCTGGGCGACGGTAGAGATAGCTCGACAGATCAGATGCGATCGGTCGGGAAAAACTGGCGTCCAATTTCGTGATAAGCTCACGAGACCGCGTTTCGGCCGATGACGGCGAATTATTAATACGGCGATAGAACGGTATTAATAAGGAGGTTAGGTGACCGTCAAGATCGTGGAGGTATTAACTGTGGCTGGACAAACGCGCGCGACCTTGAGATCGCGCGAACAGGGTGAGTTCTTTCGCTTCAACTTCGCGTGTACACCTAGCTGCCTACCAATCGCGGACACGAAATTCGCGCTCGACGTGACACAGGTATCTCGAAGTTTGGTTTGGGCTCGGAAATAATCGGCGATGAAGTTTCTTGGCTGTGTTACCAGCGAAACAGCAGCGAAATGCCGAACATTTTTTCGAGGAGCTGCTAACGAGCATATTGCTGGTGATAAGTTGTCGACGTAACCATTGCCTAGCTTCGTATGGAAACCCGATCTATCTTCGTATTGCCGTGACGATTCCGGAGGTTAGCGGACAAATGCTCTGGCGACACGTTCGATCTTGGCTCTGGGGGGTGGTAACGCAATTTTCGCGGGCGTACGTGTATATTGTTCGATAACTCGAATGGTTCGAAATTCTTCCGAATTTCAGCCCACCTCTCAATCTGCGGTATCGTTGGCACGTTTACGCGTGTTTACACTGGTTATTCTACGAGTCTATTGCGTATGATAGATAGAAATGATAGTTGAATTGCAAAATTTCCCACACTTCGATCGAGTATTTCACACTGTTGCCGAAGAAATGGGAGAAATGATCGAGGATAGTACTAGTCAAAATAATCCAATAGGCCTGGCTCAATGAGGTCCAGCAGCAATTTGCACTGTGCAGTGGAAGAGGAACAAATAACTGAATACGTGAAATTTGATCTAATTTTTATGATTAAGAATCGACATCTGTTATTTTGTGTGGCTCCAAGTTTGGTGAGATGGAATCATCTTATTGCAATACATTGCTACGACGTAAGTGGTGTGAAGTACCTATTCACCAATTTCAAATAGTGTTATTAAATTGAAGTGCTGGTGGGGCAATTTGATATTGACGGTGATTAGTTATATTTAGGTGAGATTTGAGATTTGATAGTTTGAGTGATTCGAAGATTTCTCAGGGTTCTAAAAATTCGAACTGTCGCGGCCGTTTGGATTATTCGATATTGGACCGAATATCGAATCAGATCTTCAGATTCGATAGGATTCGATTCGCATAAATTCGCACCCCCCTGGTGTGTATTTGTCTGTGACGTGCGAATAACCAGCAGTGGAACGATCGTGCATATGATCGGGAGAAGAATCGTTGAACGGATTTCAGTACCGCTTGGGCCAGGTTGTTCGATATTTCACTACGTTACTATTGACAATCGTGATACACGGATCGAAGAATAGGCGAATTATGGTCGTTTTTCAGCATCGGTGTGACACCCGCTACTACGAGGCGCGTTATTGCGAATTGGACAAGTGTGTAGGTACACTTGTTGTTTTCTGCACGCGCTACGTCACGAATTGTACGCGTATTGTAGTGCATCGTTGGCAAGCAAGGTATTGAACCCACCTGTAAAATCCAAGATGTACGGGGACTCACCTGTACAATCCATCCGCATGGAAAGAAGGGAAGAGCTAACGCCGATCATCCCTTGGCGCCGTGGCGCTAGCGAGAGTGGGGCGTGTGGCCAATAGGAGTGCCGTTTCCGCAGCACAAATCACAATGCTCATTGTTACCCCGAAGCCCACCCTCGTAGCAGATTCCCAGTAGAAAGGTTGGCGGTGAGAGAGGCGCGCATGTGCCGCTAAAGGGGTTCAGGTTGCTGCGACGTCAAGTATGTACAACCAACCACCCTCCACCCATACTATAATGTACCACCCACGAGTATGATCCTACACAGAAAGTATCGGATCCTCCACCCTCCTCCCCCTCGCCAACCCGCCCTCGCCGCTCTCTGTCGCTCTCTCATTCTCTCCCGCTCTTTCAACCTCCATCCCTCTCTCCTGCCCTTCCTCTCTCCCTCGCTATCCTCGTCGCTCTTTCTTCCCTTCTGCTCCATTCTCCACTCTCTCTCTCTCTCTGTTTCTCCTTGTCTGCTCCTCTCTCTCTCTCTCTCGTCGTTTTTCTTTCTCCCTCGCTGTCTTTTTCCTTCTCCCTTCTTTTTCATCCCTCGCATCCTTTCTTTGTCTCTCAGCCTTTCTGCCCCTCGTTTCCTCTCGATTCCCTTCTCTTCTTCTCCGCCTTTTGCTTCCTCCTCTTTTACCTCTTATTCTCTCCCTTCTTCTCTCCCTCTCTCTCTCCCCTTTTTCTCTCTTTCCCTCGTCCTTTTCCCTTCCTTTTTATTTCTGTCTCCTCTCTCTTCGTCCTCCTACCTCCATCTTATCCGTTTCCTCTTATGCTGGCTTCCTTTTTCTGAATCTTTCTCTTTCACTATTCTCTCTGCCTCTCTTTTTTCTTCTTCCTCTTCCTTGCTCTTCATCTCTCTCTCTCTCTCTTTCTCTTTCCCTCTCGTTGTCTTTCTTCCTTTCCTCTTCATCCTCTTCATGTCTACCTCTTCCTCTCCCTATCTCCCTTCTTCTCTTCGCCTATCTCTCTCTTCCTCCCTCTCTTTCTACCTCTTGCTACCTCTCTTTCACTCCCTTTCTCTCTTCCTTTCTCCCCATCTCTCTCTCTCTCTCTCTCTCTCTCTCTCTCTCTCTCTCTCTCAATCCCTCTTCCCCTCGCTCTTTCTGTTTCCCTTACTTCCTTTCGCTCTTCCACTCCTACTCTTCATCTGTCTTTCTCACCTTTCCTTTCTCTTTTTTCTTCTCAGCCTCTACCTTTTTCTCACTCGCCCTCTTTCTCTCATTGTCTCTTCCTCCTCCCCTTCCTATTTTCCTCCTCACCCCTCTCTCTCTTCTCTTGAGCTCTGTTGAACTCACTCTAACGCCCTGTTACCATGTTACCCTGCAGCTTCGTGCCAGACTTGTCATCACCTTTTACTGTTGGAGGCGGAGGTATTTCTGAACCCAAATACTCGCTCCAGCTCGACTCTACTCAACAACCTCAACGTCATTCTTCTCTCACTTTCTCTGGCGGGAAACGTGGTCGTTCCTAATATTTTAACTCTTCTCACAGGAACCGTATGTGCACGCTCTGCTTCGCTAAGCTCGCGAGGGGGTTCGGACGGCTCGCGAAGCAAGGTGGAGTAACAGACAAGAATGGCGTCAGTGCGCATCCCTTTCATGTCCTTTACGAGCCTCGGTCTCTCTGTACTACCATATTTTATCCCCCAACCGAGAATCCTCCACGTCTCCTCTACGCCACCGTAGCGGCCCTTTCGATCCTCTGGCTTACCGTGTTTCCACGACGGATGGTCTCTTTGTCGTTAGAATATCGCTTCGATCTCCCTTCCTCGACCTTCACACCTCGTCAATCTCCGTGTTCCCAGTTCTTCCGTAGTCCCATCTCGCCCCCTACACCCCTCCCCCCCCTCTTAATCCCTCTTCTTGTCCGCCGTCCACCACTTTCGCGACATCCGTAGTTACCAGATCTTAGCCGTGCCTCGCGACAGCCACCGAAGCGTAGATGCGGTGATAATAGCCGAAGGTTTATGATTAGGGCTTCCCCTACGCGAAATGTTCGATACGCAAGATACATTTTCGTAATTACAGTTCTGTATATTGGCAACAGAGTGCGAAAGTCGCGAAAGAGCTAGGAGTAGATACAAAAATGGACGCCACTCCAATCTTCAGCGATTACCATCCTAACGAGAATGTGAAATGATTCCGTATCTCTATTGAGAAGTGACATTCAAAAACCCAGAGCTTTGCTCAAACGCAACAGTCGTTTGTTTATTCTAAATCCTGAGATCAGTTGTTTATACCAAATCTGGTTTTGTTGTTCATCAGTCGATGGCGCGTCATACCAAAAATTTCGTGGCAGTGATAATCACAGTTTTAATTGTGATTCTATAGAAAGGTTGATTATCAATATTATCAGCTGAAAATTACCGCAATATCCACGCTCGAAAGATTATTGATTATTGATAGTTATAGAAGAAAGTGAACATGCACGTTCAATCTAGAAATAGATAGTCGTTTTTTGTTTGTTTGCGGTTGCGGTTTGTCTTGGGTCTGCACTATTGCTACTATCGGGTACTCGATGTCATTTGTGTAATGTACCTATTTTTCTGTATTTTGGCAGATATCTTCAAATAAACGTTTTTTAACAACATTTATGTATACCTCTTTCAAAACTCTACCAAGTACCTGTACCTGAACAAAAATGTTGTTTTTGGATTCTACACTTTTTAGAGACACTATTTTCACCGGGCGTATAAAAGGCCAGTTACGGCACTGGCTGCATTATAAATTTCTGTTTGTGTGTTTTGCGATATTGATCGTGCCGGTGCCTTTTGTTCAACGCGTAATCCTTTCTATCGGCAGGCTTTTTTGAGAATGCGCGAGAATTGTTATTCAGCCATTGAACCATCGTTCTATCTATAGCGGATTCATAATACAACAGACACGATAATTTGGCATGATCGGTGTTGCCGCCGGAAAATATCGAGCCCTCCGCAACATTGGATCCATGGCTCCGCATGGTTGCGACTATTCATTTCATATCTTAAGACTGAATGGAACATTGTTACAATCAAGGATAAATCTTCAGAAGTGGAGCTCGACCTATAATCAGGCAGAAAAATTATTATTATTATTGTCATTATTATCATTATTATTATTGTCATTATTATCTTTATTATTGTTGTTGTTGTTGTCGTTGTTGATGTCGTTGTTGTTGTTGTTATTGTCGTCGTCATTATCATTATCATCATCATCATCATCATCATCATCATCATCATCATCATCATCATTATCATCATCATTATCGTCATTATCATCATCATCATCATCATCATCATCATCATCATCATCATCATCATCATCATCATCATCATCATCATCATCATCATCATCATTATCGTTGATATTGTTATTGTTATTATTATGGTATTTGATGTTGTTGTTGTTGTAATTGTTATCATTATCGGTATTGTTATTATTGTTATTATTATTCTGGCGGATGACTAAAAACTCTTAAAAACCCGATTTTTTTTCCAATAAAATTTTCTCCAGATTTTTTCATAGACACACAGCCTATCGATAGGAACGATTCATTGCATCAAAAAGTGCATGTGTACGATCATTGAGCGAGGACTATGGTCGGTCAAGAACAAAACCCGCTGTATATCCGACCATGTAATAATATGTGTGCGTGTAGTCTTTACATATTGAGCCCGATTGTGGGTGAAGCCTCACTTCCGAAGATTCATCGAATCAGAATCCATATGAATACATCACATGCAAGAAATGAACCGAACAACACAAATTCCCAGAATTTTCTGGAACTATTCCTTTCTTCCTGAGAGATCACGGCTTGGTGAACATATATCTAGACTTGGTGAAGACGTTGAATACAGAATTGAAAAAAGTCAGGATTAATCCCCGTTCATCTGACACCAATCCGGTCTTGCGAAGGAATTCTCAAAATATTTAAGCCATTTGGTCCGGAGAAGTCACAGGGATGCTGAGTAAAGCTACTTCGTCCTGTAGAAATTCCCTCGGATTGGTATGATTGTTGGAATGAAGATAGAGAATTAGAGAGTTATAATATTGACCCAACCCAAATCGAAATTCGTGACAATTTTGTCAAATTTTTGTATCGAAAATGGAGTTTGAAGTGTCTAATTTGGAGTGGGAATTTCAGTTAGTATATAACTATTGCAGGAAATGAATAAGCTCCGTGAAAATTAGTTCCCTTGGCATAGGTAAGAGTGGAATTGATTTATGCAACTATAATCCCACAACTCTTGCTGCCCCTCGCTCTTCAGGCAGACTGTATCTGACTCAGGTAGATACACGAAACGCTCGACCTACAGTTCGATGTGTTCACTACGTTTCTCCACAAAACACGCATAAGCACACGAATATATGCCCACGCACGCACGCACGAGGGTGGGAGGGGAGGAGGAAAGAGCTACAACGAGAAAGTGAGATGCAGAGAGCGAGAGCGAGAATGAGAGAGGATGGAAGGACGAGAGGGCGAGGGGAAGGGAAACAATAGGGTTTTTTAAAATTGTCTTTGAATCTGGCTTAGTCTGCCCTTCAAGTCAGCAGAGCAATGGACGTACGACCGAATTTGTCTATAGCACCCCTCAGGCCGATACAGGCTATTACTGAATTCTCCAGTCTCTTTCGTCACTGGTGAGTTGGGATCTTGATATGAAATAGTGGACAGAGCATATGCCTCAGAGTGACTGGACGCAGTGGATCCCAATAGGTATCACCTCGTAGCATGAAATAATGACGTATGGGTCAGAGCAGCTTTACACGTTGACATACCACCATGTCGCTATCTTGTCTTCACACTATGCGATCTCGACCTCCGTATTGTGAAAAAAACCGTCTGTCATCGCAGCTCACGTGCTGGATTTTGATCGAGGGGTGACGGTTCGTTGTGCAGCAAAGCTAACTGGTGTTCGCCTTACAATATATTCGAACAAATGATCAACATCAGTCACACCACACCACCAGAGTACATCATACCACACAACACACCACACACCATACCGCACCACACTACACCACACCACACCACACCACATCACACACCACTCACCATATACCACATACCACACACCACACAGTACACATCACACACCACACACCACACCACATGACACCACAGCACATCATACCACACCACACACCGTACTGCGCCACACTACACGACACCACACCACACCACACCACACCAGACCACACCACACACCATATACCACATACCACACACTACACACTACACACCACACACCACATACCATATACCACATACCACACACCACACAGTACACACCACACACCACACCACATGACACCACAGCACATCATACCACACCACACACCGTACTGCGCCACACTACACGACACCACATCACACCACACCAGACCACACCACACACCATATACCACATACCACACACTACACACCACACACCACACACCACATACCACACCACATGACACCACAGCAAATCATACCACACCACACACCGTACTGCGCCACACTACACGACACCACATCACACCACACCAGACCACACCACACACCATATACCACATACCACACACTACACACCACACACCACACACCACATACCACACCACATGACACCACAGCAAATCATACCACACCACACACCGTACCGCGCCACACTACACGACACTACACCACACCACTCACCATATACCACATACCACACACCACACAGTACACAACACACACCATACACCACATCACATGACACCACAGCACATCATACCACACCACACACCGTACCGCGCCACAGTAGACGAGACTACACCACACCACACCACACACCACACACCATATACCACATACCACACACCACATAGTACACACTACACATCACACACCTTTTGAGCCAGCCCGGGTTGGAGTCATAAGTTTAGTTCGATCCGGCCCGGGGCGGAGTGCTAAGGTTTTCTTAAGGTGACTTAAGCCTTTATGAGGGTACGGGGCGGAATCCCAAGCCCTCTGTTTCTCGTCGGCTTGTTGATATAGGTTATCAGGATAGCAGGGGAGCGCAGGTTAATGAGAGCCAAAGTGAACATGGCCCCCCAACATGTAACGAAATAAAAGAATTGTTTGCCATCGATTGTCTTTCGTTTTCCAATGTCTGCTATTTCTTTATTTTAATTTGTCCCTTCTCACTTCAAAAGTTATCCGTTCTAAGAAATTCGGGGGCCAACTTGGCCAATTCGGCCCCCCAACATATGCGAATCGAATTTTTTTTACCATTGATTCTCTTTTGTTTACCAATGTGTGTCACATCTTCATTTCCGATTGCCCCTTCCAATTTTTAAGGTTCTCCATCTTCCAAAATTCGGTGAACCAGCTTCACTGGGTCTGTGCAGCTGGCACCATCACATGTAATTTTTTTAAAAAACAATACCGCATTCGTTTGCCGATTGCTTACCCTGTTTACCCGAGAAAAATTCTCGTTTGCGCATCCCACGCAACTTGAAAAAAGTTCACAAAAAGTAAGCTAGTAAGCTAGGCTTTTGATTTCTGGGGAAAATATGTTTCCTGTATATCGCCATTTAGTCAGATCACAGATGTATCGACTCAACCATCTTACCACTGTTTTCGAGTACCATTTTCGGTGGGGATAGGAAATTGTTGACGCAACACGAGACTTCGAGTTTGGAACCGAAAGTTTATTTATCATAGTCTAGAGCATGATTTCTCATTTACTTTTCTGTTTCACGACGTGAGAATGAACTGTATGCATACACTTATGACTAGTTCTGAGACTTCGACGTGTGGTAACGTCGTTGATTTTGGGTGATGACGCGAAACGTTACTCGCCATTGAATTCCTCGATCGACCGTCTCGGATGTGATGATGCTGAACAGTGGTTGTTGATCCTCGTTTCCTGTCATAAACACGACACCATCGTAAATGATGTGGGGCAAATCCGAGTTGGGATCCGCTAACGTTCGCTCGAGAGACTAAAAATTTCTGGTGCGCAGACTCGAAATGAAATGTAATAAGCAATCAATAAAACAAGCTTGTGCCTGAATTGAAACAATTCAAGTAGATATATTTGGAGTAGAAGGTATGCCCATTTTTCTGAATGGTATGCCTCTAACTTCTGAAGCTACCGTTATAAGCCGCGAGACTAGGTTTCTGATTCATGCTTCACGGTGCCGTACGCAAAAAAGTAAGTTCTTGAACTCCGAGTATCACGGCTCGTTACCGGGTTAACGCGGATTACCAAAATATTGAACGATAATTGTTAATATTTGAAACAAGAGTTGAAAATTCATGAGACTTGAATGGTCGTTACTGAAGCAGGCTCGTTAATGCTTTTCAGAATGAAAGTATCACTCCTTCTAACCTTACGCATTGCTCAGTGGTGATAGCAGTTCGGATAAATACGTCAGGCTGTGTCCCTTGATTAGATTCATCGTGAAATGTCGGTAAACATTACAAAGATCGTGATGGATCAGTCTCATCTGTTAATTTCCCAGAGAGTTACTTTTCGTCCGTGCACTTACGTCTTTTGATGAAGTTCGCAGTGTTGATTAACGAACGCGAATAACGACGACGCTCCGCCTTTGATTTCTCGCTTCTCTGTACTGCCCCCCCCTCTTCCGCTCCCTCCCTGTCTCCTTGTCTCTCGATCTCTCTGTCTCTCTATCTCTCTATCTCTCTGTCTCTCTGCCTCTCTGTCTTTCCGTCTCTTTACTTCTCTGCCTCTTTCTCTTTCTGTCTCGCTGTCTGCCTTTCTGTCTCTATGTCTCTGGTCTCTCTGTCTTTCTGCCTTTCTTTCTCGCTATCTACCTTTCTGTCTATCTGTCTCTCTGGCACTCCGTCCCTCTGTCTCTTCGCCTCTCTGTCTTTCTGTCTCTAGGTCGCTGAGTCTCTAAGTCCCTCTACCTTTGTGTCTCTCTGTCTCTCTGTCTCTTCGCCTCTCTGTCTCTCTGTCTCTCTGTCTCTTCGCCTTTCTGTCTCTCTGTCTTTCTGTCTCCAAGTCTCTGAGTCTCCAAATCTCTCTGTCTCTCTTTCTCCCCGTCTCTCTGTCCCTCCACCTCTCTGTCTCTCTGTCTTTCTGTCTCTAAGTCTCTGAGTCTCCAAGTCTCTCTGTCTCTCCGCCTCTCTGTCTTTCTGTCTCTAAGTCGCTGAGTCTCTAAGTCCCTCTGCCTTTGTATCTCTCTGTCTTTCTGTCTCTCTGTCTCTCTGTCCCTCTATCTCTTTTTGCCTCTCTGTATCTCTGTCTCTCTGTCTCTTCGCCTCTCTGTCTCTCTGTCTCTCTGTCTCTCTGTCTCTCCGTCTCTCTGTTACTCTGCCTCTCTGTCTCTCTGTCTCTCCGTCTCTGTGTCTCTCTGACTCCCCGTCTCTCTGTCCCTCCACCTCTCTGAGTCTCCAAGTCTCTCTGTCTCTCCGTCTCTCCGTCTCTCCGTCTCTCTGTCTCTCTGTCTCTCTGTCTCTCTATCTCTCTGTCTCTCTGTCCCTCAGCCTCTTTGCATCTCTGTCTCGCTGTCTTTTTGTCTCTCTCTCTGTCTCTGTGTCTCGCTGCCTCTTTATCTCTCTGTCGCCTTGTCTCTCTCTGTCACCCTGTATCCCTGTCTCCCTGTCCCGAATTCTCACCGTCTCTTTGCCCCTCTATCCCTATTCTTCTCTTTCTCTCTCTCTCTCCCCCCATCCTCCTTCTTCCTCCCTTTCTCCCTCTCCCTCTCCAGCTTCTTCTTTCTCTTCCTCTCCCTCTTCTTTCCCCCCCTCCGCCCCTCCCTCGCTCTCTCTAAAGCTCTCTCTCTCTCTCTGTCTCTCTCTCTCTCTCTCTCTCTCTCTCTCTCTCTCTCTCTCTCTCTCTCTCTCTCTCTCTCTCTCTCTCTCTCTCTCTCTCTCTCTCTCTCTCTCTCTCTCTCTCTCTCTCTCTCTCTCTCTCTCTCTCTCTCTCTCTCTCTCTCTCTCTCTCTCTCTCTCTCTCTCTCTCTCTCTCTCTCTCTCTCTCTCTCTCTCTCTCTCTCTCTCTCTCTCTCTCTCTCTCTCTCTCTCTCTCTCTCTCTCTCTCTCTCTCTCTCTCTTTCCTTCTGTCTCCCTCGCTGTGCGCGCGCCACGCGCGTCGTTCTCTGTGGAACGCGCCGGACCCGCGGTTATAAAAATACTTTTCCCGAGTAACGTGGTACGCAGCTGACCCTACCGGTCTACCAAGCCGCGACACACTTGGGACCAGGTAGAAGCGAGATTTGAAATCGGCCTTGACCCACGGTCACCTGTACGCGATCACCACGAACCTGTCTCTATAATTATCGATATAACGCGAGAAGCAAAACCCAAAACGTGTCTCGAATTTACCCCTCGCATGACCTTGGCCTGCGTCTCCACAGAATGATGGTACTCGCTAACGCGATTGGATTTCGTCTATTATATAAGTCGTTCATACTCGACATACGTAAATAATATCGTCGCACGAATTCCAAGCGAAGACACTGCTACCATTCCTACGTACCTGCGGCGTCACCATCACTAACGGCGTAGCATCACTAACGTCGAAAAAAATCTATGGACCAGTCAACTAGGTAACCCAGATTCTTCATTGGAGGATGAAATTGTTTTTCGCTGGCTATTCTGCTATTCGTGTACATCCTGTCTCCGCGCTTATTCTCAAGAGATTGCACGGCTATTCTCATTCAAGGTAGGAGCGGGCATCGATGAGCGATGTTTCTGACATCCATGGCCAGGAACTGATGTTCTTCGAGCGTGCATATGATCGTGTGACATCGATCTCTTATATTTGTCCTAGAAAAAAAAATGCTTAGCCGATGTAAAATGTACATCGTACACCAAGAAAAACTCCCTCGAAGTCATCTCATCGGCAGCGACACTTGGCGAGCTGGTGGCCTGCCTCCAAACGCTGGATGATAGCGATGAAGTGGAGTCGAGCAATTAAGCTCAACCTTCGAGCATATGCATGGTAACACAAAAATCCGACTTCTTTGTTACCAGCAGTCAAAGTATTTTTTGCTTGGTGAAAAAAAGGGTGTTAATAAGTACGTTGAGTAGTTACTGTCTTCTTCACTCCTTTAACCCAACATTTTTCACAATAGCGATGGTTTTCTCGGGCACACATCGATGTTCCAGTTCGAGTTCGATGCGCAGTGTATTGCCGTGTCAATTATTATAAGTATTATACGATATTCTGGAATCGGGACACTGGAGACGGTAGCTTGACGTAGCGTGTGATGGCCGCGGCGTCTCAGCTCGGATCACACGCTCGCTGGCGTCGAATACAAGCGGAGTGGACTGTTCATATCGAATCTCTATCACGAACAGCGGAATTCGTCGCGTGGAATTTGGGCTTCGTGATGAATACATCGAAGGCTCGTATCCGATAGTATATTGATCGGAAAACAACGTCCGTTGCTATAGAATTCCCCATCTTGCGTTTTGCAGCGATCAACCGTTCACAACCACGCCGCAGGCGAGCGCTAAACCGTTACATTACCTGTATCGGTATTGGACTTGCTTTTACCCAACCGAAAGTTTCCACTGTATTATAACTATGTACGCACTGGTGATGCGGCCGTTCCAGAATAAACGAATGCTACTGCATGACAATTGCAAGAATTGTAGGACAATTTTATTCCTTCGTTATCCTGAGCCTTATTTACTACTGTCAAGAAAATATTTGGAAAAATGAACGAGTATTTCATTGTACTCAGAGAATCGTGGTCTGAAGGGACGTGTATTATTCGCAAGAATAGATTCTCTTCTGTCAAGATAAATGATTCTAATTTGGAGAAAAGTATGAGCTTAAAATAAAAAAATGAAACTCTAATCATGAGAAACTCTAATGAAAGAATTCCGGCAGTGTACAAGTACGCCGTTCACTTGAGCCAAATCTTTACTTGGGATTAACAATTTTTTTTTCGGTGCATAAAAACTAGATCTCGTCGATTTCCGGCGGATATTAGCAGCTCATTTCCATTGTTGGTTTCCAATATTGGCATTAAGATCTCACGAAACAGTTCTTCTGGTTGGAATTGATCTTTTTTTTACGATCATCCACGAAATATGACGTTATTAATCGTGTATAATTTTGGTTTTCATTTTCAGATCAGTAGAACCGAGGCTACGATGACCGCCGATCGAGAAGTCTCGCTGCGACCTTCTCAGGAAAATGTAGGGTACATGGGCCATTTTGAATCATTTGACTGGAAAGAGCATTTTTTGTGTTATTTGAAATATAAATAAACCATACGCCGATTGCCAAAAATATAGAATAAATCATTCACCGCAAAAAAAAAAAAAAAAAACAATTCGTGAAAATCGAGCAAATTACAGGCCTCTGCGTCTAGTTCCCCCCTCAAGGATTGAAAGGGTATAGCAGGATGAGCTGATAAAAAGTCTCCCAAACGGATCGAGGCTCAAGACATCCGATTCGCTTCGAAAAATAATCATTTCTCTACATTGTCAGCTTCCGAAAGCGCTTCCAGCGCACATAACCTCAAAACTACGTTTTTTTTTGTTTCTCAAACATCTCAGGCTCTAATCGATTGATTCACAGGGGTTTGACTCATTTGGAGGGTCTTCAAAACGACTATCGCGTGGTAATCTTTTGAAATTGTTGGCGGAAAGTTCAATTTTTTTTATTGAACATTTTTATTATTATAAAATATTTATATTAAAATCAGCCATTACAAAAACTGGTACGATTTTGCACCCAGATGCAGGTGCCGGAAATAACCTCAAGAATTCATAAAATTTTCTTTGGCGATCATAAAACTGTATTCCCAAGCTCGATGTTGTATCTTGAAAATTGACGAACGTAACTGACGCCGTTTTCGAACCGGAAGTCGGATCGGGTCGACAATAGAATTTGCACATCTTCGGGGATAGAAGGAAATCCCCTGCAAGATACATCAAAATCGGTTGAGCGGTTCGGCTGGGACTGTACTTACAAGAAATATAGGGGTCACACATCACTCTTGAAAATGCTCCGAAACGATTACCCACGCGTCAGAACGTGCTCCTTATATGATCTGACACAACACCATACCCCAAACACACCACAACACACCACACCACACCCCACACCCCACACTCTACACCACACAACACCTCAAACACACCACACCACACCACATCATACCACACCACACCCACCACAGCCCACACCCCACACCCCACATCACACCACACCACACCACAGCACACCCCACAACACACCACACTTCAGCACACCCCAAACACACTACACCACACCACACCCCACATCACATCACACCACACCACACCACACCCCACACCACACCACACTACAGCACACGCCAAACACACTACACCACACCACACCACATCACACTACAGCACACGCCAAACACACTACACCACCCCACACCCCACACCACATCACACTACAGCACACGCCAAACACACTACACCACCCCACACCCCACCCCACACCACACTACAGCACACGCCAAACACACTACACCACCCCACACCCCACACCACATCACACTGCAGCACACGCCAAACACACTACACCACCCCACACCCCACACCACACCACACTACAGCACACGCCAAACACATTACACCACACCACACCCCACACCACACCACACTACAGCACACGCCAAACACACTACACCACCCCACACCCCACACCACATCACACTACAGCACACGCCAAACACACTACACCACCCCACACCCCACACCACACCACACTACAGCACACGCCAAACACATTACACCACACCACACCCCACACCACACCACACTCTAAACACACTGCACCACACTGCATCACACCACACCCCATACCACACCACACCCCAAACACAATGCACCACACCACACCCCACATCACGCCACACCACACCACCTCACACCCCACACCACACCACTCCACACGACACCATACCACAACCCACACCACACGCATTTCTGTCAACATTTCTCTCGAAAATGAATATCTTCCAAAGAAAATAGCATGCTTATTCATCACCGTTTCATCAAAATCGGTTCAGCGGTTTGGCTTCAAACCGTGCTTACAAGAAACGGAGGGGTCACACACATCACTCTTGAGAATGCTCGAAAGCGACTACCAAGCTGCCAAAACGTGCTCCCTATATGATTTCCGAATTTTTATTCGATCCGACGTTTTTTGCGATGGCGAATGTACAAGGCACTCCGTTTTCAACGATCATGCCAGAAAAACTACGATGTTATCAAAAAATGAACCTAAATCGACGTTTGTTTGAAGCCAAAAAAAAAAATCCTTGTAGTTTTTAGTCCTGAGGAAGGATTTTTCAGGGCGAGAGAAGGAATTCAATTTTTAACTCCCACCCCAGTATTCGTCTGATCAATGCCGCATCAGGACGTCATCACTGTTGATAAAACGCAACTACTCGCTCATTTCAACATTCATCCCAATTTCAGGTGATTTTTATATTCGCTCGGGACCTTGACCGTTGGGTATTGCGCCATCGGCGATGTTCGACCCGCCCGAACGTGCAGCGGAAGAATAACTTGCTAGTGCACCAGATATTATTCTATTCTTGTCCGAAACTGCCGCGAAGAGAGGAACAATGAGTCTTGTACCCGCGCACGCGGGTTGCTCGTCCTCCTCGTCTTGAATGCGAATTCGCGCGGGTGGTTGCGATGGTCCTACGTTTATGCAGCCTCCGTCGTATTGGTAGTGCGGTTAGATCGGGGGTACCGAAGGGTACGGTGGGGGAAGATTTATGCGAGACGGCAGCAGCGTTCGTACTTTTTGCTCGCGCTGCTGGACGTCGTCCACGGCGGCGGCGGCGACGACGACGACGACGACGACGACGAAGACGAAGACGACGACGACGACTGTGACAACGACAGCGGTGAATAGGTATACACGTCTTGGACGACGACGAAGAAGAACGCGACATCGCGAAGAAGACGAAGACAACGATAACCGCGCCGAAGATGCTTGTGAATGAACGCTGGATCGTGAGCGTTTCCGGCGACCAAGATTCCCTCTCTCCCGCCGCTGCCGTTCCCCGGGTCGTGGTGCTCTCATCCAATTCCGCTCGCCGCGAAGTACTGTTTGCGTTTCATGAATGAATAGCTGCGCAGAGCTGAGCCGGTCGTTCTCCCGTTCCGATTACCGAGGCTAAGCGCGACAAGTCCACCGAGAGATGTGTCGCGACGAATTTAGACTACGACGACGGGTGGGGGCGGATGGTCGGACGAACTAACCGCAGGCAAGACCTCTTTACCTCTCGCTACTTTTTCTGCACCCGGTGCCATTCCGACTTCGAATCTTCCTTTTGTCCTCATATTCCTCGCCGTTCTGGCTGCCGCACGAGAAGTCCACAAAATCAATGATAAGAGGAACGGAAGTCAGCGATGACTTCGTCCTCAGAGCTCGTGGAGCTGCACATCCAATTTCCAAATCCAACGGAGATTGGAGCTTGGTGAGATTCTTTTCACGCTGAAAAACTGCCACGCGTAGAGCAGTACTGGAAAGGGGGGTTGCGGGCCGAGTTTCGGGAGAAGGTGTCACTTGTGGTCATCCGGTGAGACGACGATCGTCTACGTACAGCGAAACTCGCGGAGACCAGTAAGATAAAACCGGAATAGTTTTGGGTGGCACCGACCGCCTAAATAACCAACACCTTGCGAGTACCTGCGGTGGAAAAGCCGATTTTTCGTTCATTCGAACGGTTGAGGCATTCTTCCTCGATCCATGGCTGCAGCCCCTATTTTTCCCCATGTTCTGGAAAAAAGTTATATTCTTCTCCACGTTAGATGGACTCTCGGTGATTTTGTTTGGACTTTTTTGGAGGGATGAACTTCCGTTTCGCGGAAGTTTTGAGCAAAGCTTCTCTTCAACCAGAAAATAGATACCCTGCAAGGATTTTTGGCGACAAAGTCCCGTTCACTCCCCACCCTCCCTCGAAGCTTTTTCTGTTTTTTCACTGTATCTTTGAAAATACTGATTTTTGCAAAAAATGTTTCAGATAAAAAAGAAAGCTCTTAAAAAGCTCTATAAGAAAGATTCTTTACTTTATCAACGTAAATGCAGAATTTCAGCTGCTAATTCGAAAAGTATCTATTTCTAGGTAAAATATAGAACAAGCGTGCTATTTTCTTTGGAAAATAATCGTTTTTGAGAGAAATGTTTCGGACAAAAAATTAAGCTCTTGCAAAGATGTACGAGAAAGGTAATGCAATTTTTTCACGTGAATGCGAAATTTTGCTGGTAATTTGAAAAATATCTACTTCTGTCTAAGATGAGGAATAAACGTTGTAAAAAATCGTTTCAGAAATGCAAAACTGATACCAGCGACGCAGAAAGTCCATGAAATTACCCCTCTACTAAATCCTGTTGTGGAAGAGAAGCCGTTTTAAAGCGGTTTAAAGAGGTAACGGTACAATTAAAAAACATAAAAAGCAATCTTCGAGTGGGAAACAAAAAATAAACTAGATTGTATGAAGTCTAAGATAATATGACTAAATAAAATATTTCAAATTGATTGAAATAGTTTGATCACTTTGAATAAAGTTGAATAGTTTTCTTTCATTTTTTTCTGAAACTACATTGAAGGTAAGAAAAAATGATATCTCATTTTTCATAGATATCGATATTTATTACTATTCTATCATTATTTTTGAATGTTTTGCTAGTAAATTTAAAAAAAAAGGTTTGGAATAAAAGTCTGAAAATTGGTGTGCAAGTTGCTGTTAATACGTTCTAATAAAATGTATTAAAAAATGTGCAAAATTGAAGAGGGCGCCTCAAAAACCCGGCGATTTGGCATTTTCCTTCGTCGAAAACTCCAATCTGAATTTTGATTGCATGTAAATTGCGCATAAATGTTCAACAAACGAGAAAAGTGTTGCAGGTAATTTATTTTGTTTTCGAATTCGTTATTGTATGTATTTCCATCGCTGTTCTGAAAGGCTGTATTATTTCAGCTCCCTCGATCCTATGCTGTCTTCCTTCACAAGGGTTCCTATTATGGCATCTGTTCTTGTGTGTTCGCATATGGTCATAACGTGTTCTCTATTCTAACACACACCGCAGCTTTCTTTATTTTTACCTTCAATCTCCGGGTATACCGTGTAACTTTTCTCTCGCTTTGTCCTATCTTGAGCACTGACCATTTTTTTTTCTCTTTTCCTTCCGAACTCCGTGAGCTGATGGTTCTTCTTCGATAAATCCACCGTTCGTTCGTGATAATAGAATCGTCAAACAAAAGAACGGTGCGCGTGTGTTTCCCGCGAAGACACGAGGGTACTAGAATAAGTACAGAGGTAGTTGGCGAAAAACATAACTACGTCTCACCGTTTCATTATGAGATAATAGACGACGCTTCGTAATGTAGAACTATCAGTTCCCTCTTCACCCTAAGGGCCCACGGGGCCCCTGGACTCACAGGAGCCCCTGGCTCATAGGGGCCCCGAAATGCTGACATCCCCGTGTGGAAGAAAACTATTGAGGCTCTCAGTAGTAGCTGACGAAACTATCCAGGCACTCGGTAGTTCTTCCAAAATTCTAATAGTTCGAGTAAATATTCGATAGTTTGGTCAGTAGTGTCTATGGAGTAATTATTGGACCTGTGTAGTCGTTAAGAACTACTGGAGATATTTATTAATAGTTCCACTAATCTTTCAGTAGTGATGGATAAAACTATTGCCTTAATTTGAAATACTGAAGACGTTCACTATTTGTTCCAGTGATCCTTTCAGTAGTGCAGCATAGAACTATTGCATCAATTTGAACTACTGAAAACGTTCACTATTGGTTCCAGTGATCCTTTCAGTAGTGCAGCATAGAACTATTGCATCAATTGGAACTACTGAAAACGTTCACTATTGGTTTCAGTGATCCTTTCAGGAGTGAAGAATAAAACTATTGACTCAATTTGAACTACCGAAGACGTTCACTATTTGTTCCAGTGATCCCTTCAGTAGTGGTGTATAAAACTATTGACTCAATTGGAACTACCGAAGACGTTCACTATTTGTTCCAGTGATCCTTTCAGTAGTGAAGCATAGAACTATTGACACAATTCGAACTCTGTTCTCAAAAAATGCCTTTCTATCTGGGAAAAATGCCTTTTCTATCTGGACAAGCCTATTATGTTTTTGTTGACCGATATGACTCGGGTGGTGCGGTGCGTGAAAACTTGAAAATGAACCGTAAAACCATCACATTTAGCCTATGAACACTAGACCACCCGAGAAAAAAAAAGAATTTTTTTTACCTCGCACCACTCGAAGCTATCATTAGTTCTATAATTTGACTCCTGGCACAGGCTGAGCCCTGTGCGATGAGTCTGAGGTGTCGCAGGTGGACTCTTTTTTCCGTCTGATTAACACGTGAAAAATTGATGTTGTGTGCTCGAAGATAGCTTTCTTTCTAAACACTTCAAAAATCGCTGATCTGCATCTTCATAGGTCGAAAAAAATTGTCGAATATTTTCTTTGTTCCACAGAAAAAGAGTTTGATTCGTCAATTAAAATATTTCGTATGGTTTTTCACGGCAATAATGCGAATTTACGGGTATGGAATTCATTTTAGAGATGGTACAACAGAATTGCGTCGATGGCGCCTAATTTAAAATCGCAGCATCCTAATTTATCATTTCTATATTTAGGAGTAGAAAAAAAAATTCTACGAGAGCCGTAATTTTATTAAGCCTACAAAAATGATGACTTCGAATTCTGAATCATTTTGTGTACTTGGATTCGAAATTATATGCGTTCCAACGTAAGAAGTCAGTTTTTTATGCGTTAATCGAGTACAAAAAATCTATTAAACCTGGCGCGCAACAATACTCGCTGTATCAGCCGAGCTACCAGCCTGGTGACGGTGTATTACTTACCTACGATGTGATGAGGCCAGCCTGAAAATGTTGAAAACTATTTTAGAATAACATTCGACAACACGCAGAAGCAGTGAAGAGCGATGACAATGAAGTCAGCGTCGTTAAAAGCCAGTCCGACACATCGTAAAGTACATGGAACTAAAAATTAGGAGGGGAAATACTTTCTAAGACGCTCTACAAGCTCATTGCGATTCGCGCTCACGCCACAGGTTTTTCAATGAGAAAACAATTTTTTTTTTATTGATCCAGTGCTAATTTTGGGCTCAAAAATTCTGAATTGGGTGATAAAAAAAATCGGCGCGCGATTTGCTTAACGGGGAGTGTTTCGCGTACTTTGCCGGATTTTTGAGAATTTTTTCAGATTTTAAAAAATGGCCATGGCAGTTGATTTCAAAGATTTATAAAAAAAGGATGGCTGAATAGAAAAATGTGCAAAAAATTCGGGGCGCTTATTCTAGGGAGTAGAATGCTAGGGAAAAAACATCGAATGTGTTCGAGATAGTCCGGGGTCAATGCTGGTCGAGTTGGCGTGGAATACCCCATACACGCGCGCGATGTAATCGTAGATCGCTTCCGCAGGCAATATCGTATTTTTCCAGAGAAGTGCAGACTTTTTCCGAATTAGAGGAAGCTTTTGTGCTTTTATGTTTCGGCTCGTTCACCAGCTCCCACTGCCTTTGAGAAACCAATGAAATTGTTGCGGAATAAAAGGAGTGATATGCTCGTGGACGTCTGAGCCTTAGGAATAACCAGATGCGTGTTAAAAAGACGCGTAAACGTTGTGCGGTAAGTGATTAAATCGACGTGGCGTAGAACGCGGTGCGTTTACCATTCCACGCCTCTTTTTACTTAGCGCAGCCTCTTATGAATGGAATCGGTGAGTCATCCGCTCGTTTGGAGGATAATAGTCACTCTGTTGTATCATGTACCTAACTGCGTGCATCGTACGGTTCAGACATGAATCGAGGAAGAAACGGGCTGGATCCGTCAGCAACTTCGGAAATATCGAGTTCTCCTGGACATCTGTAGCCTGCCCGTCTCCTCTAATTCTACTGGGATGCCCAATATGTAATAGCGCTCAATCCCACGACCCGACTCCTCGCAAAACTTCAGAGCCGGCCCAAACACCCATGACCCGACTCCTCTCATATCAGAATTAGCTATAGAATTTACGTTGTGAGAAAGAACTTCACGCATTACTACCTTGCCGCGCCTATCCGAGATAGTTCGACTGACGATACTACTAGGAAACGGAGCACAACAATCTAGTATGCGGGGACTAGCCAGAAAATGGTTCCTGCAGCTATCCTTTCTTTCACTGTTTATTGGATACCAATTTATTTTATTTATTATCGCATCGCAAGACAGCATTTGACATAAATATGTTAGTATCTATGTTAAAGAGGTTAGACTACCTCATATTGTGACCTGTCGAAAATGGGGGTTCAGTCAATAGTGGGAGCCTTATGGTGATTGGGCATGATATTTTTGTACATTGAAAATTGGTTTCTAATATATACCTACTTATGACGGTGACAGGGGATCTCGTATGGAAACAAACTATTCAGGCTCTCGGTAGTAGCTAACAGAACTATTGAGGCACTCGGTAGTTCTTCGAAATTTTTAATAGTTCGAGTGGATCTTCAATAGTTCGATCAGTAGTGACTATGGAGTAAGTATTGGACCTGCGTAGTCATTAGGAACTACTGAAGACTATTGAGCAGCACTGCTCGTGGAAACTACTGAGCAGCACTACTCGCGCAGACTGTTGACAGCACAACTGGTGGAACTATTGTAGTAGTTTCACCAGTAGTGGGGTCCAATTCACTAATGAGAAAGTGCTATGCTAATGATCAATAGTTCTCTCAATAGTTATCAATAGTTTTTCAGTAGTTTCTCGATTTTCTCTCAGTAGGTCTGTGAGTAGTTGTCAATAGTTTTTTTCCATACGGGATGGCACGGTTCTGAAATTTTGAGAGGAGTCAGGCTGCGGTCTGGTGCAACGGGATAACTTGAGAGGAAACGGGCTGCGCCCGTGTCCACGTATGGTTTAGCATCGCCAATTATATGTCCCTAGACCAGCTCACGGATGATAAAACCATAACTGAAGCCGGATCCAGCGTAGTCCCAACTCGCGTTGCCATAGATACGTGAGCACGGGTGGAAAAAGGCGATAATTCCTATTCATCCGTATTCGTTTGTCCTTGTTCGTTGAAATGAAAACGGATAGTCGAAGATGAAATCGAAAATATCAGGTGAGTTTTCGTGGCAAATTTTGCAATAAAATCACAATTAAAATATCTTCTCGTCACGATTATTACAGGAATGTATAACGCAACATTCTATTTGTAACACATTATATTTTCAAAGCCGTTTTTTATAAAAAAAGTTTAAAATAGTGTAGACCCAATAAAAAAAATCGCAAAAATTTGTAAATTTTCAATAGTGTTAATAAAAAATAATTCGTATCATCAAATTTAGACGGGACAGCAAAAAATGGAAAGCAGATATATACAGATTTGGTACATTAAAATCTTCACGTTCGTGATATTTTTTTTCCAAGGGGGATTTCATTGGAGACCAGTGTAATCAGTAACAAGAAACGATTGGCAATTCGACTAGAAATATTAGCCGGTAGAATTTGCCAGTATTTGAGTTCATTGCCTTCCGGCAACGAGAAGGTAAACGCGGATTGAACGGTATGCATTTTGTTGAATAATACCTTCTGCCTTTTTGTGACGAAATACGAAGCAGTCTTACATTCTCATCTCATTGTGAGCGAATTATATTTCCGTCGGTTCTGATGGATCTCATTGTTAGATGCCCGCGTTGAGTTTGGAGTGCTTTCATGTCTGGCGAAGACAATTCTAGAATTTGTGGGGAGTTATAAAATTAATGAAAGAACGCATTGATGACTTGGAAGTACACAATGGACGTATCGTCGTATCGCGAGAACCAGAGGCGCAGCGAGAAATCCTGGTATTCGGTGCGCCCAAGGATACTCATCCCCCTCCCCACCTCCGCCCATCGAATAAATCGTAATAATTGACACTACACAAAAATAACGAACTAAATCAGATATAAACGCATAATAATTCACATAATCGCATATTCACTCGTATAATCGTATAGTAATTTTGCGAAGTGAAACTTCTCTATGGAGGATGGACAGAAAAAAAGTGTAGCGGTGCGTCCGGTGTGAAGGGAAACGGTGTTGGGGATTTATTATCACTATTTGAAAATGATTATGAACTATTTGTAATGACATGAAAAACATTTCTTTGTATGCGGAGCAAAGCTGAGTAGGTGACGCTCGGAGTCTTGTCTTTTTGTACTTTCACTTCTCCCAAGAAGTTTCACTTTTACCGGGCTCGCGGGAGAACTGGAAGCATGTAAACCATTTTTTTTTTAATGAATTGCACAACGCGCAAAGTAAGGGGCACCAGGTTGTGATTTCGAAAAAGAACCAACTCTGAAGTCACGCCAGGATGCACCAAATCATTGTGCACGATGCACCAGGTTGGAAATACACCCCCCCCCCCCCCCCTCCCCCTCCCGTATGAAAAAAACCTGTTGAGGCTCTCAGTAGTAGCTGACAAAATTATTGAGGCACTCGGTAGTTCTTCGAAAATTCTGAAAGTTCGAGTGGAAATTCAGTAGTTCAGTCAGTAGTGATCGTGGAGTAAGTATTGGACCTGTGTAGTCACTAAGAACTACTCAAGACGTTTATTAATGGCCCAGTAATGCTTCCAATAGTGAAGAATAACACTATCGACTAAGTTCGAACTACTGAAAATGTTCACTATTAGTTCTAGTGATCCTTTCAGTAGTGAACAGGTATCATTAAATCACTATCATGGAACCTATTGACTATTGCCCTTAACTATTAAAGATATTCACTATATTGGGTAGTAGTACTGGTGGAAACTATTGGTAATACTACTGGTGGAAACTATTGGGCAGCACTACTCGTGGAGACCATTGACGACACTACTGGTGGAACTATTGAGCACGTCACGGTTCGACCCAGTAGTGAGGTTCAATTTCCTACTGAGAAAGTCCTATGCCAATGATCAATAGTTCTTCCAATTGTTCTCGCAATAGTTTCTAATAGTTTTTTCAGTAGTTTCCTGTTAGTTTCTCTATAGTTCCTCAATAGTTTTTTAATCACACTTTGTGAGTAGTTCTTAATAGTTTTTTTCCATACGGGTTGACCTTTTGAGCCATAGTTGTTATTATTCTTGCCACCTGTCTTACACCTATTCTTTGAATATCAAAACATATTTTCAACATGCCTAAATGCAGTTTCTGATATATTTCCCAAACCCAGTGATAATTACCGTAATAAAGTGTACGTTTTCACTGTTACAAGTAAACCGATTTAAAAAATCGTCAAATTTTGAGGAATAATTGATTCATAAGGAAAAATTGCCTTCACAACCACATTCGGTCACCCTGACGACAACCGCTGCCACTATATTGTTACAATATTCCTCTAACTCACATATATTGTAACAATATTCCTAACAACAATTACAAGAACAACTGTAACAACCATATCAATAATAATCGAGTGCGATAGTCTCCGTGGAATTGTTTACTACGTAACGAGCTATACGATGAACCACAGTTTCCGATTCCGAATGGATTTTCGTTCGCTAGCCATTATTCAGTTTCCGAAATGTATCGCGCGCAATCGGTGTCCACTGCCTCTCTCCACTCTTTGCGCTCGATGTACGGCCACCGTTGACACCGCCCTTCGCTACGAATCCGACAAGAACTACTCATATCAAACCACAATCCTCTCAACCCTCCGAGTCCATACCGGGTCATTTTGACCCAACACGTATTTGGCCACCGATTGTATGTTTCACCGTATGCCGCCACTTTGAACGGATGTTTTGGCACGCAATTTTCGTTTTCGTCCGAAAATAAATGTAGGGCTATAAAATGTGGATGATTTACTGCAAAAAAAAAACATCCGTACAAAACAATAACAAAATGCATATTCCCCGGAATACAACGATTTGAAAAACACCTAGGGTCAGATTGACCCAATATACGCTCATGAGCCGGCGGCAGAACTGTGCACTCGAAGGGTTAACTGCATTGTGGTATTTCATTTCGTGATTAGGCGCAGGCAGTAGAAAATCGTTGTTTTGCCTGATACCAACATTTTATGAGGATGGACTCTCTTCAAACTTTGGCCGATGATTTGGTTGATGAGAATTTTGCTTGCGTCAGATTCCAGCATGGACACGCTTGTATTTCTGTAACTGTAGCTATGATAATTGAAATTGATCATGATACGACGAAATACCAGAGTTGAGGATCAGATTTCTGCAATAGGCACGATCGTCATCAAGCATCGTCGGTATTAGGCAGCGTACAACAGGCAGCAGGCGCGATTTCAAGTCTGCAGAGATGAGACGAGTTAATCGGCTACGGAAGCACAACAAACAACTAGATAATAAACGCTGTCTGTCCCTTTAATCCGTGCACGCTACGCTTACGGCTTACGATAATAATGCCTTCTATCGATGCACAGCCGCGCGCGGCACGGCCAAAAGCCGCAAGAACGAACGGAAACCTCTAAAAATAGGTCAGGATAATATAGGCGGAGCTATCTTCTCCGTTCGTTACTCTCTTATTCTCGCTCGTGCAACCGTTCCTCTCCCGTTCCTCTGCTGCTCGTCATCCGTGTTCTTCTCTTTCCCGTTCGCGCGGTGCTCTGTCCATCGCGCTCTTTGTCCCTCGGTATCATATTTTCCCCCATATCCCATCGGCGGCCGCTTGGCTGTATGGGTGTTTGGAGACACGAGGGGTACGCGTGCGTGGGCGCGCGCGGGTACGCTGGCGAGGGAGAGGGAGCGCTGAATAGCGCGAACGGCAGCGAGCTCCAGGTTAACGAAATATTTGGTCGTTGTTGTTGTTGTTGTTGTCGCGGCTGTGACTATTACACAGATCTGCAAGGTTTTGTTGTTGAGCAGCTGAAGTCATTTCCGAAGTCATTTTCTGTGCAGAATCCGAATCTCAGCTCAGAATTATCCTACTACGTCTGAATTTTGAGATATTTGAGGTTATGTACACGAAAATGGCTATTTTGGCTATTTGTGAGGTTAGATACAGGCCGCACGAAATTTTCCATTTTTTCCTACTTATCGCATCATCTAGTGCCGCTCTGTTCCTGCGAAATGAGACCTCGAATGATGCTCTCCTGTATGGAGACAAACTATTGAGGCTGTTCGTAGTAGCTGACAAAACTATTGAGGCACTCGGTAGTTCTTCGAAAATTCAGTCCGAGTAGATATTCAATAGTTCGGGCAGTAGTCACTATGGAGTAACTATTGGACCAGTGTAGGCATTAGTAACTACAGAAGACGTTTATCAGGGGTTCCAGTAATATTTCCAGTGGTGATGGATAAAACTATTGACTTCATTTGAAATACTAAAGACATTCACTATTGGTTCCAGCGATCCATTCAGTAGTGGAGAATAAAACTATTGACTCAATTTGAATTGCTGTAAACGTTTACTATTGATTCCAGAGATCCTTACAGTAGTGCAGAATAAAACTGTTGACCCAATTTGAACTACTGAAAACGTTCACTATTGATTCCAGTGATCCATTCAGTAGTGGAGAATAAAACTATTGACTCAATTTGAATTGCTGTAAACGTTCGCTATTGATTCCGGTGATCCTTTCAGTAGTGAACAGGTATCATTAAATCACTATCATGGAAACTATTTATTATTGTCTTTAACTATTTAAGATATTCTCTAAATTGAGTAGTACTACTGGTGGAAACCAGTGGTAGTACTACTGGTGGAGACTATTGAGCAGTACTACTCGTGCCAAACTACTGAGCAACACTACTAACGGAGACTATTGACAGCACTACTAGTGGAACTATTGAGAAACTCACGGTTCGACCCAGTAGTTTCACCAGTAGTGGGGTCCAATTTCCTACTGAGAAAGTGCTATGCTAATGATCAATAGTTCTTTTAATAGTTCTTAATAGTATTTTCAGCAGTTTCCCATTAGTTTCTTAATAGTTTTTCTCCATACGGGGTACGACGCTTCATCGAAAGTTATGGCGATTTTAAGTTGAGGTGATGTAATGAAAAGCATCAGCTGGGCTAAACAACCCCTTTTTTGTCGGATAATTTTCAATCCATGTCGAACATATAACCATGGGGTTCTCGAGGATGCTAATTACGAATCTGAAGTCAGATTCCAAAAATGGAAGATGTCGTTCCAATTTAGTGGAAGTCGGCCAATTATCAAAAATCTTGTCTTCCATATTGGAGTCGCCATCTTAAATGCTTAACGGGAGTGAAAGAGAGGGAGGGAGGTAGGGAAGCCCGGGCATGACAAAACCCTTAAGCCTTTAAATTATTTTCACTGGTTTTTGACCACCGAGTACAAGTTGTTCTGGTCTATCTTGAACAAATTCATAACTGGTTCGCGATCATTCAACAACAAAAATCCGAAACACAACGGACCCTCTTTGTAGGAGCAACAATTTTCATAACGATTTGAATCGTGCATTCGGTCCTCGGGAACTGGCCCATCTCACCATAGATACGTCCGTTGTCATTTATCAGCCGTAGATACGTGCTCGCTAGGGAGACCGTTATTTCACACTTTATCCCGGAGCAATCAGATTATCAACTGCTACTCAACGCATAGTCATGAAAGTCCTAACTCATCGAACTCTTATCTATCTGGTAAAAGAAAGAATCTTTTTTCAAGCGCACGGTCATTTCTAAATCTCAGACCCTCAATGAAGTGTCATGCTTATGTATCGGTCCTCGAATCTCTGCAGTCATCCCTGCTTCATTTTCACTGTACAACCGTCAAAAACTTTGTCTTTCACTTTTCCTAATATTTTTTCTAAATCCAGCTCGCAACTCTTTGTATAGAGTAATTCGCCCTACATTAGATTGGCTCTACAGAGTGGTAGAGTGCAGGGTTAGTAGCCACAACGAACCCTGAGTAGCGCCACGTTGTTTATAATCATCTCTTATCGATAGCGAATTCACTGAAATAGCAAACATTACACATATAGTGATTCAAAAACGATGACTGGACGTACAGAAACGCTTCTGCACGTATTTTGAGGATCTCATGCAAGCAAGCCATGGTATTCCCCGATGTGGCCCAATTTAAACTGTGGCATGCCACATCAAATGTCTACACGGGATTGTTTAAAATCGGTGAACAGGATCAGTTGGTGTACAAGTAGCTGCTAATTCTGCGTAGTAGTCTGCGACGTGATTTCCTCTTATCGCAGATTTGGATGGTATCCAGTATAACAAGATGTGCCTCTATCACTCCTTCGTGTGTCTTTCACTTGTCCATTGGAATTCGATCCTCGCTTACTGGTAGGTATTTAAAAAGAATCCAAAATGCAATTCTGAATTTCGTGGAAGTATACACGTGCATTTCCGGAAATGCATTGAAATTCGCCGTCCACCATTCTGACAAACACACGTGTCGGGGGAAATTTTCACTTCGTTATTTGTACTACTCCAAACAATTCCTGTCCTGGCGATGCAAAACTCCCAATGAAGTATGATCGGCGAACGAACCACGTCGACGAATGCCAAAGCACAGCTTTTTCGGAAGCACGTGGTCAGCCGGTGAGTGGAGAAAGGAAGTCAGCTAGCTGTGCACGACTCGAGCAGGTGTTTGTTCGCAGGGCAGCTACAGATGAAGCGCCAGAGTGTTCGGAAGGGTGATTCTTGACGAAGAATCTAATATCGAATTGCTCGAGGCTGCGTTTTGGGTGCAACGGCGGAACCGTGGAAAATGCTCGCCCACGACTCAGAAACTGAGTCACAACCTTGGACTTACAGTTAGTCCAATTAAGGACGTTTGGGACACTTTGAAAATAAGGATCGAGTTTTGTGGAAAATAGGAATAGTAAGGTTTGAAGTATTTTGAACGAATACGCGTTTTCCCAATATTGCTTTTCGAGAAATGTCAACATCCTTGGCATGAGCTGTTATGGAAGCACGGACCCTTTTGGAATAAAGAGCAGCTTGGAAATGACAGAAATTAGTCAAACCTTATAAAATTGAAAAAAATGTAGCATCAGCGTTTCCCTGCTGTAACGCTGGAGTTCGCGGTTATTTTCTGATGTCATGTATAAATTGGAAGGGATCCGCATTGTTTATCTAGTGATTTCTATGATGAGTTTACTACTACATCGAAGAATGAGCAGGTCTCGTGGGAACGAGACTTAAAATGAAAAATATACCGCGATATATTTTCCAATTAAATTGAGCTTCGTGGATTGAAGAGAGCGAGTTTGGCCTCCGCAGAATACATTCCATATATCGTACCTTGGTTTGTTTGGCACTCGTATATTACCGCTAATAACGTACGTATGGAGCTAGGTATTCGTACAGCAGCCACCGTGTTCGTACTTTTTTCACCCTCGAAGAATACGAACGAAACTCTGAAATGTATCGCGTGTACTTCCGCATCGATAATGAAAGAGAAACCCAACTATGCGCGGAGCCAATCATAACCGGGCATCCACGAATACATGGACCAGGTCGACCAACGCACCAGCCATCAAATCGTCAAGCTGCGAACCCCTTGGGGAAAGTTTATTTGCTGCCAAAGCTGAAAAATAATGTAGGAGAATAAAGAGTTGGGGTGGGGGTGGCTCGAGCCATTCACAATCACGAAAGTTTCGCGAAACAGGAAAGGAAACAGGAGAGAACGAGGTATAATAACGTATAGGTAGCGACGTGGGCACAGCAGAGGAGGGACCGAAATGAGAGAAAAATAACAGCGGAATGAGAGAGGAAGAAACGGAAGGCGCGGAAGAGGGAGAGGAGCGGGAGGGGGAGGCAGCGAGAACGGGAAAGGGCAAAGGGATGGGGGAGAGGGAGGGAGAGGAACTAAGTTCGCGGTGACAGCAACTGCCTGGCGCAATGATTAATGGGTCGAAGCATTAACGGGCTATTGACAAACACGTTTCTCATCCCCTCGAGGACCCTGAATCCACCCTCAAGCCACGCTTTACGTTCCACGTTCTCATGGCCTCGAAGCAACACTAGGAGCTATAACCGCTGAATAGGACGAAAGTCACGAAAGAAAGCGACCAGGAGTACGGGGGTGGGGAACGGTCTTTCTTAAACGCCAAGGCCCGCTGAGAAGCATGGCGGCGAGAAGTGAAACGGAGGGATGTTGTTGATGGAACACGAGTTGAAACGAGAGAAAGATGGGGAAGCAAAGAAGCCGTTTCGTTGGTTGAACCCCGCACCGGAAAAAAGCTGAGCCTCGTACGCCGTCAGAAAAGATCTTCTACCACTACGTAAGTCTAGCTATCAGCCATCCATAGAACTCGATCGCCGATAGCTGTCTTTGCTCTCCTCTACTCACCCACCCCTCCGCGCTGCTGTCTCTACAGTTCTTCTTTACGCCTCGTTTTTTGACTTGCGATAACATTCAACTTCTCGTTTGCCATTTTCAGTAGTCTTTAAAATGTTCGAGAAGCCTATTTGGGCCGTCTGCTCGGAAACGACCTGACTCGGGCGCCTATTGTAATTTCCAAAAGAAACTAGTCGAAGATTCAGCATCGTATTGCTGAACGTTAGATGAGTCTAATCGAATTTCGTCGGCTTCGTTGTGAACCTGTACTTGTAAGTTAGTATCCGACTAGTATTTTCCGGAGTATTGTTCCCGCTGAATACGTATCTGAAGTCAGAATCGGGGGTCAAACTGCTTACCACCGAGAAAAACCAGGAAACCATAAAAATCACGATCCGGTAATTTTCCCTGCATGATGATAATATTCGCACAATTTTTCTCATTTCCTGACACTTTCCTCCTCAAATGACCTGTGCAGTGGATTTCGACTCGGCTTTTGTTCTCTTTGTCGAGTTTCCCTTTGTAGCAGTCAGCAGTAATCTGCAAACATATTCACTACCCACTGTCGCTGAATTGTATGCGGTTTGACTCCCAATTTTGGCTTCAGATTCGTGTTCAGCAAGAAAAATACTCCGGAAAATTGTAGTAGGACACTCAACACGGACCACTTTTTTAGGCACGGTTGTTGAAAACGGAGTGCCACGTACATTCGCCATCGCAAAAAACGTTGGATCGAATGAAAATTCTGGAATTACTGAACATGTTAATTAATAGTTCCAGTAACCTTCCAGTAGTGATGGATGAAACCATTGATTCAATTTGATTTACTGAAGACTTTCACTATTGGCTCCAGTGATCCTTTCAGTAGGGCAGGATAAGACTATTGCATCAATTTAAACTACTACGAACGGTCACTATTGGTTCCAGTGATCCTTCCAGCAGTGAATAGGTAACATTAAATCACTATCGTGGAAAATATTGGTTATTGTCTTCAACTATTGAAGATATTCACTAAATTGGGTAGTACTACTAGTCGAAACTAGTATTAGTATTACTGGTGGAGCCAATTAAGCAGCAGTACTCATGAAAACTACCGAGCAGCACCACTCACAGAGACTATTGAGAGCACTACTGGTGGAACTATTGAACAAGTCACGGTTCGACTCAGTAGTTTCACCAGTCATGGGGTCCAATTTACTACTGAGATAGTGCTATGCTAATGATCAATAGTTCTTTCAATAGTTCTCAATAGTTTTTTCAGTAGTTTCTCATTACTTTCTCGATATTCTCTCAATAGTCTTCTGACACTCTTGTCAGTAGTTTTTTGAGTAGTTCTCGATAGTTTTTTTCGATACGGGGTGGTATCAGCATGTCCGTAAGTGGAGCCACCAAGGTCAGACGAGCGTCAAGTTGGTTTTCGTGAATGGAATGACATATTTTTTTCTCCGGAATCTGGAAGAGCGTCCAGTTCTGCACCAAAAAGTACTATACATACGGCCTAAGGTCAATGAGTTACGAGGTAGAGCCGGTCGAAGCTGCACACATGCCACCGCGCCTCGCGGTCGCGGTGCAGCGCCCGCCAGCGTACTAATCTACAGATATTTCATCAGTATTGTGAGGAGACTCGAGTATCCGTCTTTAGGGGGGTACGAAAGGGTCGCATAATTTCAACGTGGATTTGCAGAGGGGGAAATAAAGTATAACTCGCTGATTTTGATTTTGTCCCGTTATGAATGAATCAACAAATTTCTGTTCAGAATAATTGTATTGCATTTTATAATTTTCATGGTCCATTGTGACGTTAAATTTGTAATGTTCACTTTATCACTTCTTTGTTATTATCGCGATGTTTCCATCGGTTTGTCTTGAGAAGTACCTCCATTAACGTGAATGCATAATTGACCTCAGGCCATACGTATGTAAGTACTTTTTGGTGCAGAATCTGACGCTCCTCTAGATGCTGGGGAAAAAATGTCATTCCGTTTGAAAAAACCGAGATGACCTTCGCCTGACCTCGGCGCCTGCACTTACGGAAATTCTGGTACCACCAAGTTTCATCCCCCTCGACACCTAGAATATTTGATACCAAACCTTTTTTCCGTATCTTGCTTAGTTTCGGAAAAATCGGCCAGGACGATTCGAATGAATCACCCTGTATAAGTCGAAAGCGTCTACAAAATTAATTCCCTCACAGCAAAAAGGTAACCAAACGACATGAGAAATATATCTGACCCAGGAATCCGGTATATTATTTGGAATTATCCGGAAGATACTGACAGCATTTCTAATACACATCTAACAAGTCACACTCAAAAACTAATCGGATCCCAAAAACATATATCCAATAGGTATCTCTGAGCGTCTCTTTTGCGATGACTTACAGTATCACAGTGCACATATTTGGGAGATATCTCATTCGTGATATCCATGAGATAACTATTTTACGATGTCTGCAAGACAGCAGTAGCCTGCGACTGTGTGGAGACTTTTGATTGGTACCGACGTCACCCTGTGAGAAAACGTCGCCGGTTCATGGTCAGAACTGGCCAGTTTATGGTGGGGTTACTGGCCAGAAGAATTGCTAAGTGGTCCAGTTTATGGCGTATAAAATGGTGAATAGTCATATTTTGCTCAAAAATTGATCAAATGTTACGAAATTTCGCGTACAGATGTTTTGGGATAATGACTATGTATGAAGAAGGTCCTCGGTAGACTTAGGTCGTTGTTCGAGGGATCGGCTCGTTTGAAGACTATTCTCGTTTCGGAATCGGCACAAAGTCGGAAACTTTCATTAGCGCTGCGAAGGACGAAAGATCCGCTTGTCGAAAATTCCTACGGGGAAACATTCGTCGAATGACAAATGTGCCGAGTCTTGTGATTTATTCGATGATAAATGTTATCGAGGACTTCGAATTGCCGCGAATCAGAACGGCTGCAAAAAATAATTCATTGATCGTAATCCAAGGAATAGACAAATGTGAAAAAGATCCGAAGAGTGATGAAATCGTGAACGAAAATAATTTGTGAATATCATTTCTCCAATCCCTAATCCCCCTGTTCCCGCAAATCCCTGCGCTCCTGTTAGACTGAAGCCCAATATTTCACCTTCTTATTTCCATCGTCGTCGCGTTCGATTTTCTTTCCGACGAAGCTATTCTCTGGCGATTTGTCAAGAGCGATTTGTTGCTCGGACTGCGAGAATACACTCGAAAAGTTAGTGCTTCGAGGTGTTGAGAAGCGGACTACGACCTGGATAACTAGACCGGAAGCGAATTGTTCCACAAGGCAATAAATCCGTAGACTCGGCGAATTATCCTGAGGTCGATCATGTTTCGCTGCGTACAGATCAAACCGTATGGAAAAAATAACCTATTGAAAACTACTCAAAAAACTACCGACAACAGTGCCAGAAAACTATTGAGAGAAAATCGAGAAACTAATGGGAAACTGCTGAAAAAACTATTGAGAACTATTGATCATTAGCTTTGCACTTTCTCGGTAGTAAATTGGATCTCACTACTGGTGAAGCTACTGGGTAGAACCGTGACTTGCTCAATAGTTCCATCAGTAGTGCTGTCAATAGTTGCCACGAGTAGTGCTGCTCAGTCATTTCCACAAGTAGTGCTGCTCAATAGCTCCACCAGTAGTACTACCAATAATTTGCACCACTTCAATAGTTGAAAACAATGGTCAATAGTTTCCACGTTGGTGATTTAATGATAGCTGTTCACTACTGAAAGGATCACTGGAATCAATAGTGAAAGTTTACAGTGAGTCAATAGTTTTAATCGTCACTATTGAAAGGATCACTGGAACCAATAGTGAACATCTTCTGTAGTTCGAATTGAGTCACTAGTTTTATGCTTCACTGCTGAAAAGATCACTGGAACCAATAGTGACCGTTTTTAGTAGTTTAAATTGAGTCAGTAGTTTTATCTTGCACTACTGGAAGATTATTGGAACTATTTATAAATGTCTGCAGTAGTTCCTAATGACTGCACAGGTCTAATAGTTACTCCATAGCCACTACTGACCAAACTATTGAATATCCACTCGAACTATTAGAATTTTCGAAGAACTACTGAGTGCTTCAATAGTTTTATCAGCTACTACTGAGAGCCGCAATAGTTTTTTCCGTACGGGAAAGCAATGAATCGATCAACATTGTATCTTTACTCGCGATTTTCGTGGCTCACAGCGTTCGTTTTATAGAGCTTTCAAATTATCTTCACGGTTGGGCCAAATGTTCATGGACGACTGTGCAGATTGTATCGATATTCACCCCACTTTGGTGGGTGGATAGTTCCGGAGCTAGCAATAAAATCAGTATTTCGACCTCGGTGAACAGGTTTCTTCGAAAATGGTTCGTTAAATTTCGTCGAGCGAGACCAATAATGATTACTAACGAAAATGAAAACATCTTCCCTTCGAGTAGATTGTAGAGCCCGCAGAATTAAGGGTGTAATCTGGTTCGGCTGCGAAACATATAGGCTATTTTGGGGAATTTCTTGTGGAAAGATATTTAGACAGCGTGGTCCATTTTAATTTTCGCACCAAGATTTCTCAGATACCATGATAGCTAGCCCAATATATTTCAAATAAAATATATTCGTCTTCCAGGGGGACGTATTGCGGTGACCGTGACTTTGAAGGTCATTTCAAATTTTACGTTCACATGACCTATCATACATGTGGTCCGGTATACCCCCAAGTTCATACGAAGGTCAACATTTTTTTTCCATACGGAACCCCTATTTTTGACGGTGGGTTCAGAAAAAGGTGAAAAATCTACGTTCAGATGAGTTTGTACGTGGAGGTGTACCCAACCCCATGTATGACGAGTCATCTGAATGTAGAATTTCCCCATAATTTCGAATCCAGTGTCAAGAATGGTGGTTCTCATTGAAAAAAAAACACGATTGACCTTGAAATGACCTCGAAAATAACTTTCAAGGTCAAAGTCGAGATCTCCTTTGTATGAACAATTATTGTTTGAACAAATGTAGACACAAGAAACCGATTGAATATTGTCATGCAATTCTGACCCATGTTTCAAATTTCAGGTCTCTAGCTCATTGGAAAGTCAGCTCAAACTCGATTGCAAAGTTCCACCCGGACAGACAGACAGCCAGAAATGACGGAAGCCCAACTAATAAAAACGTGGTAATACGTAAGGGAGGCCGAGGCGATGCGGCCCTCCAAACGTTTGGAGCAAGTTTTCAAGGTCTCAAGGATGAAATTTTTTCTTCTATAAAATTAGGAACCATTTATTCGAACATTTTTGTAATAAAATTTGCAAACGAAGATAACGTAAAATAGTATATTCCGAAGTGATATCCTTCGTCTATCCACCACATGAAAAATTATACCAAGTTTTCCGAATATTCATGCAATTTTTCACCTGTTTTTCAACCAACTTCTTAGCTTGGAAAAAATTTCTCATTAACATTCGATGATTTGCAGCTTTCAGAACCCTACTTGTAGTCACTGTACGACCAGTATTTCCCGAGCAGTTAGTTAGTCTCTGACTTTTCTGGTTTGATCCACGATAACTGCGTAACAAATCGTCGTTCAGAGCTTTTTTGCTGCTCAACTTGCAGAGAATTAAATTCTCTCAGGGAGCTTTGGAGTGAAATTACAACGACAAAAAATTGATCACATTTTTGATGACAAGCAAAAATTTGGAAATCTCGGTTTTCCCTGGTTTTTTGGCGATTAGGCGAAAACTTTCGATAACGACCTTGATTATGGAAAATTTTGGAAGAAATGCAGCGTGAGCGAAATTTGTTCCTTTCCGACCACTGTGCGGCGCTGGATAGCAGCTTTCGATGTTGTTTCTTCTGTCGCTACGGGAGTGCTATGACTTTTCATTCCACAGATCATGCATCAAGGATTCACGACGCCAACCAATTGAATTATTACACGATAACATTTGTCTAATTGCTTCGGCAGCACGGTCGTCGAAGCGTGTCCCCGCACTGCAGCTTAAGCATTCCAGTGCCCCGTTATCGTCGTGGGCAGCTCGAATAGCAACGCAGGTGAACAACAGGTAGCCTCACGTTTAACGCTACTTGCTCGAAGGCTATAAATGTGTCGAAATTCGCGTGCCGAATACTAGTGGGCGAACTGTCTCCGGCCGGATTGGCTGAATACTAGAGTGCTCCACTCGAAACCAAAATTTTTTTTCCGCGCTGTCTAACGAAAACACGCTTCCTGGCATCAAAAAAAAAAAGTTCCCTCAAAGGATGAGTCCTTCATTTCAATTTTGAGTACCTCTCGATCGTTGAAAATGATGCAGATCATGGCTGTTTTTTTTCAAATTGTTCTAGCTCAGTTCAGTTTCATGATTTTTCATTGCGATTGGCCGCAGTCTGTAGTGCATTAAACACTCTTCAAAAGTGTCCCTTAACATTTGTCTGTAACTCGAACCGTTTCGTCGGTGTTAACCTCAAAAGTCCAATTTCCACGAAATTTGGGAATTCCAAAAAAAAAAAACGTTCAGAATTGAGATGGAAACTTTCTGATTTCCAGCACAACCAAAGCAAAAGCCATGACTTTCTCAGCATAAGTGTTTTTCTTGGAACACAAATTTATTGGAACTAAATTTCACGAACGCTGAATTTTTACACGAACATTTTCACGGGGATTCACTTGATGTGCTGCCAACGAGTTTGGGATTGATTTCACGTCAGTCCAATAACGAGCACACGAATACACCTACACCTTTGGCAATAGTTCAGTTTGCAGGATTTGAACTGTATACAACAGACGAAAATTTCGTGTTGGATCGATTTGCGGACGCAAAATTTATTCCTATTACCTCAAACACGCGCACAATGGTTGACCTTGGGAAAATGCTCGCCCAACAATAAAACGAACTCATATTCCTTCTACGCTGAATTCCACGTTCTTAAAATACTGGAAGCATAATGTTCAGAGCTGAACAATCTCCTGCGCGTAATATTCGTAATTGAATATGCTGAAAATGGTTTTTACACCTTCCGATCGTTCCACGTGATGACACATTCGGCTGAATCACGCCAGTGGCACCGCGACATGTTAATTCCCGAATTTTCGAAAATTCATGGCAAAATACGAAAACGTTGTGCTACCATCGAGATAGTCTCCGGATTTTGCTAAGAAAATAGATTTTTTTCAAAAAATTAAAATTGGAGAAAAGCGAAGATAGCTTTTGAGATGTTCCAGAAAAAATGTTTTATTTGCCTTTAAAAAATCACCTCGGAGCTCTGATATTGAACCGATGCCTCTGAAAGTACAGATCTAGGGGATTTTTGAGTCGCTAACACGAGTGTGAGGTCAGATTTCGGAAATTCAAAATGGTGGATCCGATATCGTCGATCCAGCTGGGCGATGTAACGATACAAATTTCAACCATATAGAAGCCTACTTTACGAGTAGTATTCCTTCGAATATACATTAGAGATAAATAGTTCGGTTGATTTGATATGAAATTGGAGATAATTTGGTTAGGTTGGGGTCCGACTGCCACAGAGTTCGATTTTCTGCTTCGTTTGGGTATCTCTCTTTCACTTATTTGACACCACTCAATAATTTCTAAAATTGTTTTACTGGCAATAAAAAAGAGAAAAAAAAGGAAAAAGCAACAGTGGAACTAGGAGCTCTCCACGTCCTCGTCGTTAGTTCCACGTAGTTCTCAGAGAGAGAGAGAGAGAGAGAGAGAGGCACAAATATAGACGAAGACAGACAAGGTGGCATTTGCGTAGAAAGATTACATCGAGCAGAAAGATACGTAAAATTTCACGTCCACCATTTCAAATTTTGCAAATTGAATCCGTGCAGAGGAAAAATGCGTGACCTAAAGGGTTAAAGGGTTAATGGCTTCATGGAGTACGTTCGGGTTGTGAAAAAATACGTTCGAGGAATTTGAGAAGCCGACGTTTTTGGAGTGGTGAAGTTCATAAGCAATGCACCCTATACGATTTTACTGATTGATCGTATTATCTCGCTTGTTTCGTTCCGTTGGGGTAGAGATGGAATCGATTCGCGAAGAATTTCCATCGCGCTTTATTTGTGGGAGCAGAAATAGAAAATCACTTTTCCAACTGTCAACATTTTAACTTGTTTCTCGTATTTCAAATTAATATAATCATTTTTTGTGCGAAATACTTGAACAGATGTTTTTACTCGTAGAATTAGACCTACGAATTTTCAAGGCCACGAATTTAATGATAAATATAGTAGAGAGATACATTTTTTTTGTGAGTAGTCTATATTTTAAATTCAAATTTGACTTTTTTTCGTTAAAAAAAATATCAAAAACGGGTAATGAAATAGTGAATTCGTAATGAAAGTAAAGGGGCTCCTACTTTGGACCTAGTGCGAGAGAGTAGTAGGGCAAATCTGTTTTTTCACGGTGAACACAGCATAAAGCATCACTTGGGCAGGTTTGTGATCGGATGAAAGTTTGTGATCGACGTTCTTCGGCGGATCCCAGCAGCGAAGAGATTTGCGAACGGGTTTCTGATGAATTCTGAATTTTTGAGATTCGTGGCGCGACTGAACGTTGCACGCGGCGTGGACAACACTATTTTGACACTCTTCGAATATTGAGGCTGGACGGGCCGCACAATGGACGTTTTATTTTCAAGGCGAGGGTGGTATATTCGTGAACTATACATACGTACACGGGTATGTTGGAGTTCACTGTCCTTATACCTTACGGAAGTTATATTCGGAACTAAACGCGGCACAAAATAGTTTCGTAGCGCACACGAGCGCGCGCTGTGCGCGAAGCGATGGACAAGCGTGTTCGGGGCAGGTGTAAGAGAAAATGTGTTCGTCCGTTTTTCTGTACCTCCATGGAGATGGGTGTGGGTGGTGATCGGAGTGGATTGGAATGGGTTCCCGAGTCTCTTCTTGTCGACGACAAGGAGTTTGAGGCAACCGCCAGAGCGACGAGAACCGGCGGAGAACGGGGATCCGACGGAAAATAGAAGAGAAGGTCGCGGGCGGTGATTCAACTCGTTCACTCCATTCATATCGGAATGAAAAGACCGCGCGCGTGGCCAACAGACATCGTGAAAGGAGAAGAGAATTATTGTGATTATTATGATTAACGTTTCTATAGGAATGATTTTCCCTTTCCCATCTGTCTTCAACTTTTCGTACATAATAGGTAAAGACTGCATGTCGGATCTCGCAGTATTCCTCGAACGAGTCCGGAGACGACGAAGACGTCTCCGCGCTTGTTACTACTAAACAACATCACCGCACAACGAGATCAGGACCTCGCCTTTCTCAGTCTGACGCATCCTCCTCCTATTCTCTGTCGCTTGCAATAGGCTCGCTCCCTTGTCCCGTCTCGCTTTTTTTGCCCATTCAATTCTCTCAGCGCTACCCTCGTTGAGTCTCTCTCGCCATTTCTCTCTTTTTAGGGGAGACCAGTGCAGAGCGGACCCCTCAAAAATTTGCCAAGGAATTTATTTTCCTCAATTTTACTCATAATTTAGAGCCTTGAGCGATTTTAGAACAAAATGAAGTATGTTTTTGCAACTTGAAAACAACAGTGGACTCGACCATGCCTATTGTTCTCAATTTCTTCACCTTTATAAAAAACGCATTCAAAAAACAGCACGACACTAAGGAGTAAGAAATAATTGGTTACTTTCGATTAATATACGATAAAATATTTTAATACCAGACTGATATTATACAATTGCTTCATTTTTCATCACTCCCGAGATCGTGTCTGTTCGGTCAGCGGCGTGCGGAGCAAACTTTGCCGAGGGCACCGACTTCGGAAGGTGATGAAAAGTTGAGAAATTGTACGTTGTCAGTTGGATATTCAAATAGTTTATCGTATATTCATTAAAAGTAACCTATTATTCTTTGCTTTTTAGTTTCTGGGTGTTTTTTTTTTGGAAGCGTTTTTTTTATTTGAAAATAATTTATTCTTTGCTTTTTAGTAGTGTACTCAGAGTCGCGCTCTAGCCACGCATTGCTTCGTCCTCGATAACAAGAAATCTTGTTTATTTGGACGATGTAATTTTCAAATAGTTTTAATAAAGTATCTCTAAAACGACTATATCAATTTTGATAAAATTCGCATGGTACCACGAAGGAAGTATACCCTTTGAAACAAAAAAAGAATTTTCCAAATCGGTCCATGCGTCTTCGAGTAATCGGGGAACATACACAAAAACAAATAGTTTTAGTCAAGTATCTCTAAAACGACTAGACCAATTTTGATGAAATTTGCATGGGACCCTCTAGGTAGTATAGGCTTTGAAACAGAAAAAGAATTTTCCAAATCGGTCGAGGTGTTTTCGAGTAATCGGGGAACATACATAAAAATAAATAGTACTAATTAAGTATCTGTAAAACGACTAAACCAATTTTGATAAAATTTGCATGGGACAACCTAGAAAGTATACCCGTTAGAACAGAAGAAGAATTTTCCAAATCGGTCTAGGTGTTTACGAGTAATCGGGGAACATACATAAGAACAAATAGTATTAATCAAGTATCTCTAAAACGACCGAACCAATTTTGATGAAATTTGCATGGTACCACCTGGAAAGTATATTCTTTGAAACAAATAAAGAATTTTTCAAATCGGTTCAGATGTTTTCGAGTAATCGGGGAACATACATAAAAACAAATAGTTTTCGTCAAGTATCTCTAAAACGACTGAACCAATTTCGATAAAATTTGCATTGGACAACCTAGAAAGTATACCCTTTCGAACAGAAGAAGAATTTTCCAAATCGATCCAGGCGTCTTCGAGTAATCGGAGAACATACATATAGAAATTAAAAAAAAAAGATTCCGATGAATTGAGAACCTCCTCCTTTTCTTGAAGTCGATTGAAAAGTGGAGAGTCCAAATTTATTTGAAAAAGAATCATTCTTTTGGAAAGGGGTCTGATGTGCCCTAATTTGTGTCGTTGAATTATCGCAACCCAAATATGAATTTGTTCAAGTTAGACCAAAACAACTTGTGCTCAGTGGTCAAAAAACTACAAAAAATAATTGGAAGGCTCGAGGGGTCCGACGTACCCCGGTCTCCCCCCTCTCCCCCTCTCTTGCTCTCTCGCTCTTTCGCTTCCTTTTCGAAGTCGCAAATCGCAGGAACGTGCGAACCTGGACCATCCATACCATCGCGCACACGTGTTACAACTACGCAAACTCGCATACGCGCATGCAACGTACGCGGTGTAGTAGAGAATGGTATCGGGAAAGGGACCGAACAGGTCCTTGAGGTCAGCGTTGTTAACACTGCCTGGGGTATTGACACCACGTGCGGGGAACGGTCGCGGTAATCTCGGATTATTTCTCTACACCCTTCGCGTTCTGCTCTGCTTGGTTGTGATACGTGCGTTGATATGGAGGTGATCCGCGGTAAAAGATATAGCTTTTATTTCACCATCGTACAAGATCTTGTTTCTTGCGGTCTGCCGTGTGCCCTCGAAGAAGATTCATTCGTGTAACGTCGCCTCATTTCTTCCGACGAATATACCCTCCATAAAATCGCGATTCCGTGAAAATTCCCAATATTTATACACTGCATAGATATCTTTTGCGCGTTCAACCCTCGACAATTTTATCCGCTTTCTTGAGCTTTACAGGAACGACACAATGAATACGCGAGAAAAATAAGCTTTACAGGTACCACCCGGGTGAAAAGTCGGCATTGGGTATAAATCCAACAACTTTCACTGAAAATGGCATGACAAGATCGAGATTCTTTACTTTTTCTACACATCCATTGTGTCTTTCCAGTAAATCGCCAAATATGTCAGTTATTATAGTAGAATATAGTAAAATTGACGTGTTCAAACTCATCAGATTATCCCACCCCTACCACGTTGCCTCGCGTAACGCGTTTCACATTTTGAAAAATTATTCCAAAGTATCAACTTCGAAACGAAATTATAATCGAATTGCGAAATGTGCATTCGCCAGTTTTGATTGATTGCAACTTTTCACACCACGCACACCATACCACACCACACCACATGACACCACATCACACCACGCCACATCATATAACATCACATCACACCATACAAAAAAAGGTTTTACCAAATGATGAGTGGCTTATATCCGTTGGATTGATTAAAACTTGACACACGCGACCACCACCACACTACACCACACTGTAATCAGTATCAACAATGCCGGCAAAGTAAGATTTTCCGAAGTGTGGAGTGCGCGCACATGTTCAGTCCGGCAGGACGGGTGGGAGTGCTAAACAGCTTATTGAAACGGTAATCGATTTATTAATTTGATATCACTTTGTGTTTTTTCCACTATGATTTTACAGGAGCATATACTATATCAATTACAGTATACATGTATTCATTGAGCCAGGCCGAATTCCGAGGTATAGAGTTCTCCACCAAAACCATAGGGGGATCGCCGGCCCTGAGTATCAGTAGCGGTACCACGCTGTGATGGGGTGTGGTATGGTATGATGCGATGCGATGTGATGTGATGTGATGTGATGTGATGTGATGTGATGTGATGTGATGTGATGTGATGTGATGTGATGTGATGTGATGTGATGTGATGTGATGTGATGTGGCGTGGCGTGGAGTAGCGTGGCGTGGTGTGACTCGGTGTGGTGTCTGAATAAGTGCGAACATATGTATTTATTGTTGACGTTCGTTACATTGAATATCCTTGTTCCTCAGCCATACCGCCAATTTTGTCTCAGGGCAAAGTTGTTTCCCATGCGAAAACGCGTCGAACGCACTTGGTGCAAAAACGATCGGTGGTGCCTCCCCTAAACGGAAGTTTTACCAAATATACAATTACCATAATGATTCGTTTCATTAATTTTCAACGTGATTCCCAACTACAAAGGCTAAAATATCCAAAATAGCGAACCTCTCGATCAGCTCACTTTTTTCGCCTTCTGTGGACGTTCCTGACACTTTGGTCACCTTTTTAATTGTTTGAAATTACGTGCTTCCACTGAATTGCCAACAAGTAAAGCATCCTCAATTATCTGGTCCAATGATTTATCCGTCTACGGAGATGATACTGCGCTCGCAAACATTAGTGTAAAAAAGCAGTAGGAATTTTTTTTTCGATGTGGCGATTGCGCTTGCGCTTGTCATGCGCTGAAGAGGCCTGCGAGAACGACGTTGCTCGTTTTCATACAAACGTAAGTTCCCATCGAGTGGGAAAGAAAAATTGTGAAGTATTGAGCAATAAGCCAAAGAATTCAGGCACCTCCGATCGTCGTTTACGGAGCTTGAGTATAGAAAAAAACTGAATGTCCACGAGACGGAGGAACAGAGGCGCGAGTTTAGAGGGAACACAATGAGCCTGTTGTTTGTGGGTAGCGTGGGCGGCGGTACGGCCCGAGGGAAAGCCCGGGAGGTTCAAACCGCGACACACGTGTCAGCGAGAGCGCGGCGGATGTACATCCAGCCAGGGCATCGCGGACCCCGTCTAGTAACTGACGCGTCGCCTCACACGAGCTGCTGCTTCTTTCTATTTCCTATTGAAAACATGAGGTCCGTATTAGCAGTCGGTCGGTACGTGGTCGTGGCAAACGAAAGGAGCCGAGTCGTTGACGACGCCTGATCGCGCTCTCGAGAGTGACCGGTCCTTGTGACCGACGTTTCGCTCAATTACGTCGTGGCCCGATGCAACGTCGGATAACAAGTGAACGAGCATCCAGTCGGGCGAACGAGAGTGCCTTTCATTTTTCCCCGTTGTTCCCCCGGCTCTCTATCCTCCTGCGTTTTCAACTTTTCTCTCCCCCTCTGCGCTTTCCTCGCCCTTCCTCCGCCGATCGGTGGATCGCTCTTTTTGTAGTTATTTATCACGAGCACGTTTTGTACAGAGTCATCCGCGGGGTGGGTCAAAAAATCAACCATTTTATTTTTCTCACTAGTGACACTACGAACTGGTTACTGCACACGTCTAGCAAATTCTCACCAAGAAATGAGCTCTTCATTTCAATAGAAACGCCTCTGCGTTATAATTTCCGATGTTTTCCTCGGTCCGATAGAAAAAAATTCATATCTCACTCGTTAATTGATTGTACAGCAAAACTTTATATACTATTTTGTAGCAAATTGAACGTTCTACAAAAAAGGTATGAGACATTTTTATCATAGATCTCACCATTTAAAAAATATTGCCGATCCAAATTGGATTATTCTAAGACACACTTGTTTTTTCTCTTATGAATTTAAAAACTCGTGAACAAATGAGAATTATGGAATGAACAATGCATACTTTTGTAGGAAATTGAATGCTCTACAAATATGGTCTTCTATGCTTAGTCGATTAAAGCGAGCGTTCAAGAGATATTCAGCGTCAAATTCTGGCTCTCATGCTAAGTCGATAACTTACTCATGCTTAGCATCACTTACGTCTGAAAAAAAACCTGAAATATAGTTTGAAGCATTTTCCTGTTGGTAAAAACTCAAATTTGCGTACATTTTCTCGAAACTCACAAATTAGAGGTGTTAATTTATAATCACCGCTGAAATGACACTGGATTCTTATGTACAATACTGTGGAAAAAAAATTAGTTGACCTTGAAAAAAACTCATATCCGGTCTGGTCGGCACTCGAGTTGAATCTTGAGCAGAATCGTTTATAGTCGAGTGTAGTGTAAAAACTTCCGTTTGTAGGTGCCAAAAAAAGGCTTTTTTCCAAGACATTCGCGGGGAAAACTACTATAAGCGGTTAGAAATGACTACAAACGAAATTAACGTTACTACAATCAACTACAAACGATTGTAGATAAGATCCCGATGTGATTTTCGCTGGAATTGTAAATTAATTCTCTACTGTATTTAAAAAACGGATTACACGCTCGTTTATTTTTCACCGAAAATCATTTCGACTGCGAACGACTGCAAACGATTGTAGTTGAGGGTTCGGTGTCATTTTAGCTGTAATTATTAGTCGATGCTCTGATGTTTTTTGAAAAACGGATTACGTACATATTGATAAACTACAAACGAAATGAATTCCACTACGTACATCTACGGATAGTATTCTATCCAAAACACGCAAGAAAATTGAAATCGATCAAAGTTGGGTGCCAACTTCTCGCAGCTGTCTGGTGCGGCGAATATTGATTACTCTGATGCAACGCGCAACATAGTCTTCTACGACAAAAATCAACGCGAACGTGTCTTATTAGCTCGCTCAAGCCAGTGCGTTTAGTTTTCAGACGACGCGCATTGGTACGAAACTGCTGAATACGCGCGCAGAGTTCACCGGAAGCTGCATCCTGGAAATCTCGGAGAAATCGAAGGGCTGCTCTAAGTTTTTTGGTAGCTGAATTCGAAGTTGATATTAAAATTCCAAAATTCGTAATGCCGGACTCGAAATAGCCGGATGATATCGCGAAAACTCTTTCAAATCGAACGAGCATTCGGTTTCGCGTGTTTTTGGGTCGCAGATTTCGAATTTGATATCGAAATTCCGAAATTCGAAATGGTGGACGCAAAAACACGGGTGAGAATATGAACGACTGGTTCAAACATATTTTATTGGGAGTATTTTTTATAAGTTCATCCACGGATGAGTAACGGGTGCTCGCCACTCGTTCGTCTCGAAGAAAAATGCTACGCGCGTTTGACTCGAAACACCGAATGCGAATCTGTAAGAACCATGTCTGCGAAATATATTTCAAACGCATAGATCACAGACGGAGTCGCGCGTAGTGCGGCGGCGAACGCGAGGACCGGACGCGGTAAGTTGCAACGTCTCGCAGGTATTAAAAATTCGCCAAATCAAGGCTCGTCGATATTGGCGGGTGAAACCTCTCTCATCGCGTTACTGACGAGTGATTCTTCCAATTGCAAAAAGTTTTACGATCCGACCTGACACATCTCGAAAGTTATAGACTCGATCGAATCCAGGTTCGAAATTTCATCGCGAAAAATTGTCTATCTTGGAATGCAATTTTTTTCCACTAGAAAATATGTAAATTGACCAGATAAAAACACAAAAGCTACTACTTTCTTGGAATAGACACTTTTTTCGAATATTTCAATACCGAAGATCGATGCTATAATTGTTGCTGCACGGAAGAGGTTTGTTAAAACGGCATATATATACACACTTTTCTGTCTTTTCAAAGTGCCCATAACTGACCTACCAATATAAAAAATCATTTGATTTTCATGACATTATCGCTATTCTGCGCGCGTATTCGGTAGTTTCGTACCGATGTGCGCCCTCTCCTGATTCCTCGAAGAAAACATTACTATGTATACCACTGACAAGAGTTCAGCCAGCGAAACAAAAAAGTCGATGTCCCCACCGACGATGATGACGGAACCACGCGAAGTAAATGTTTGAACGGCAGTATTTAGTAAATTATAGTTTGAAAAAAACTAAATAACTGAAAATTTATTTTCAGATTCCTATTCTGTTGTCAAAAATAGTGTACATAGGTGGCTCTCCAGTAACACATCACTTTTTTGTGTGCCTGTGTGATTGAAAAAAAATCAACTACCAATTACAATTGTAATGGTTAATGGGTTCCGGTTTAATTACAAAGTACAATTGTTACTTGTAATTAATTAGTTACAAATTTGGCCAACACTGTTTTTGGCTTTTCTCAAGTGCTCTGAATCTTTCTGAAATGATGTCCACTGCGGTAAACTGAAGTATTCGAATTGTTCACTGGGTCGGCGTAAATATCACCAATGAACACGCGGCCCAAGGTCACTCGATACCTACGTATTAATTTCGGACGAATCCCAATTCGAAGTGATTCAAAAAAGCTAAGGTGTGTAGAGATGTTGCGTTTATTATTCACCTTCTCACGATTAATTTGTAAATTGTACCACGTTTCCTTGAAGTGAAATTGTCCGGCCTTCTGTGCGGCGGCAGCCATCGAAAACATCCGGACATCTCGATGTCGTAAGATTTTACAAAGGTTTCATCACTCCGCTCGAAAGCGGCACTTCAACTTGCCTTAAGGCCAACACGCGTCCAACGACACACGAGTTAAGGTATTCATCGAACATTATCAGCAATTAACCAGAGTTTTTTCAAACTTCGCGGGTTGTATTTTTTGCGCTATGATCTACGCTAGGATAATAGTCTTTCGATCTTCCCACGAAATGTCAACATCTTCTGTTCTGTTTGTCACTCGCGACCTTTGGGTTTTGTGAACTTTTTTACTGGACGCGACGAGAAATAAAAATATTAATGATACGGCAACTGCCACGACTCAATTAATCGGTAACGAATTGGTGAGAGCCGAGAATCGACGATATTTTGGGAATATATTCGTGCGTCTTGTGTGACTGCAGGCTATTATTTGAATAGATAAATACGATATCGAAAGATCAAAAGGTATAACCGAAACCGCCTCGGGATTACATGCGACCAATTCCCACGGTAGTTAAGAGACTCTTATAGTTTTTCTGACTCTATCAACATCAGTTTACGTTGAACGTAAACAGCTTCCAATTGCAAATTGTGAGACCTCGGAAACCTAACTCTCTGAATTTGAATCAGGGAAAGGTCACTATTTAGTAGCGAATAGTCACTATTTAAAATATTTGGAAGTACATATACCACAACTAAGTAGCGAATATTCACTCGTTTAAATAGTGACCGACTCACTATTGAAATAGTGGCCGCCTGCGACCGAACGCTCCCGATCTTCGGTCGAACATTTCAGTAGAACAGACGTTCCTGATGGCATCACCTTGAAATGACAAGTTTATTTGCAACAGGAGTGATTATCAACTTTTTTACGAGTCGATGATAAATTTAAGGAAAAAAAATAGCACTTTTCCGCCCTAGGGCTTCACTCTCCGCCCACGGGCTTACTTTCCGCCCTAGAGCGTAAAAAAGTCACTTTGCGCCCGGCAAAAAAGCACGAAAAAGCGTACTTTTGGGGCAGGTAGGACAAAAACTTATTTAACTTTGATAGATGTTCGAATAACGTATCAAATAAACTGTATACAAAATGTCGAACATTTCTTAATTCTACTATCCTGCGGAGGTACTACCTCAAGATGGGACTCTCGTGTGTTAACAACTTTCTACGTCATGTATCTCGAAGAGACTTCATTCTGCGGCGTTGCGGACCCATAAGGATCTTTGATCAGCACAGTTTGACGAACATTATGATGCATCATCATACATAACAGGTGTGTGCGGAGTTCTTTGTTTCGTTCGGTAAATATCGTGAATGGCAAATTCAAAGCTGTTTCCCCCCTTCAGTTCCATCCTCTGTTTGACACCTCATCAAATTTAAATGGAAGTGTGTATTCGTGTGCGCGCGTACGTGCGTATTGATTACGTGAGGCGGTGGTACTGCTAAATCGATTCGACTCAAATTTGACTCAGAAACCGTTTGACATGTTGCATATACCAGTGTATGTACCGACACTGTTGAAAGTTTCAATAGGGATCTTACAAAAAAACATTGGAAGTTTCAACGCATAACGACGTGAGGGGAGGAGGGAGAAAAATTGGTCCCCTAAATTGTTGGTATCGTCGCTCAAATTTTTGGGGGCCCATTTTGCCCCATATTCCAGGATTCTTATTTTCCAATGGACGCAGCATAATAATCCCGAATGCGTGGCAAGGAACTAGAAAGAAGAAATATAGGGGGACGAGCATTTTTGCCTCAAGGCCCCCCCCCCCCCCCCCATTGATTTTCGTCGATCACTCATAATTTCAAGGAAAATCTTTATATTTTCTGATACTCGTTAGCACTAACATAAGGCCGCCGCTCATTGGTACGAAACTGCCGAATACGCGCGCAGAATAGCAATAATATCATGAAAATCAAATGATCTTTTATATAGGTAGGTCAATTATGGGCACTTCAAAGAGACAGAAAATTGTGTATATATATGCCGTTTTAACAAACCTCTTCCGTGCAGCAACAATTATAACATCGATCTTCGGTATTGAAATATTCGAAAAAAGTGTCTATTCCAAGAAAGTAGTAGCTTTTGTGTTTTTATCTGGTCAATTTACATATTTTCTAGTGGAAAAAAATTGCATTCCAAGATAGACAATTTTTCGCGATGAAATTTCGAACCTGGATTCGATCGAGTCTATAACTTTCGAGATGTGTCAGGTCGGATCGTAAAACTTTTTGCAATTGGAAGAATCACTCGCTCGTAACGCGATGAGAGAGGTTTCACCCGCCAATATCGACGATCCTTGATTTGGCGAATTTTTAATACCTGCGAGACGTTGCAACTTACCGCGTCCGGTCCTCGCGTTCGTCGCCGCACTACGCGCGACTCCGTCTGTGATCTACACATTTGAAATATATTTCGCAGACACGGTTCTTACAGATTCGCATTCGGTGTTTCGAGCAAAACGCGCGTAGCATTTTTCTTCGAGACGAACGAGCGGCGAGCACCCGTTAATCATCCGTGGATGAAATTATAAAAAATACTCCCAATAAAATATGTTTGAACCAGTGGTTGATATTCTAACCCGTGATTTTGCGTCCACCATTTCGAATTTCGGAATTTCGATATCAACTTCGAAATCTGCGACCCAAAAACATGCGAACCGAATGCTCGTTCGATTTGAAAGAGTTTTCGCGATATCATCCGGCTATTTCGAGTCCGGCATTACGAATTTTGGAATTTTAATATCAACTTCGAATTCAGCTACCAAAAAACTTGGAGCAGCACTTTGATTTCTTCAAGATTTCCGGGATGCAGCTTCCGGTGAATTCTGCGCGCGTATTCAGCAGTTTCGTACCAATGTGGGGCGTTGTTCGACTCTCAGTTGCAGATATATTTGAGGACATATGTCGTGTCTCCACGCGTTCGACGGTTGTCACGCGACATAAACACTTGACAACATTAGCAAAACGAAGATCACGCCGAGCATCGTATTGTGAGAATACGAAAAGCCGTGGAAAAGTGTGGAGTTGTTCGAGGAGAAGACCATCGATCCAAACATGATTGCTGAGGCTGGCGAAATATTTCTCATTGCGCTGTATAGGGGTCGCACTTCAGAGGCCTCCTTGAACTCCGTAATATACAGAATCTTCGGTAAATTTGCTGCGAAAATCAAAGTGAATCTATGTGCTTTACCACCGGCAAGAAACGCAGCGAGGTTCCATTCCCCGAGGACCTGCCACCGTGTGCTAACATGGACGGGAATTTACCAGGCTCCTGAAGAATGGGGTTGGAAAAGAACTAGTCACGGCTTTCAGCGTGTTCCAACCGCACCTCCGGCGTCTTATATGCTGCTACAACTAATCTCCTGCAAGTGCCAAAAGAACTGTGGCAGGTCATGCGCATGTCGCAGGCCGGTTAAAATGCTCGATCATTTGTTTTAATTGTTTCGGTCAAAATTGCGAAATTGTCCCGAGTGTGGCCGATCTAATTGGAACTGACAGTGAGGATTACAAAGAAGTGATCCACGATTTCACAACAGCCCCTAAATCGTGGATAGCGAAACGTGGCAACCATAGATGGTTTACTTTATAGATGTAGGGTAAACGAAGATAGAAAGATCCTAACCATGCTGCTGGAGTACCTAACATTACCAACATATATTATTAAGGTAAAAGACCTGTGTTATTTTATTATTTATTCACTTAATCAATTAAAGATGACGATTACAAATCTTTGGTATTTTTTTAATGAAAAAAAGTAAAATTCAAATTCAGAATATAGAATAATCACCAAAAAAAATGTACCCAAGTCTGTGGCTAAGCCGAATCGGTTTGCATGTTTGAAATTACTGGACACTCCACAGAACACGAAAATATGTTTTTCCAACGGAATACCAGACGATTTCATTGTAGAACTATGATATGCAGATTACGTCGACTGTGAAATATCGCTGTCGTAGAATTATATCTTGCGAACGGTTCGAAATATTTCCTGCGGTGCTGAAGCATTTTGGTGTGGAACAGCCATGTATTACTGTATTGACTTATGGGGACATCCGATCCAGTCCCCAAGAACGGTACCGGAAATATCCTATTATAGATGCTGAACGTACCGATATATCGTCAATGACTACATTTCGACGGAAATTATTACGGATAAATATACAAATATTCAAATGTTACCAGTCGAATGTCTTCTCGATTCATGCATTATTAATGAGTTTGCTTTACGTTAAATTTGTTTTGTTTCGTTGCCCCGATGATAACACTTCGCGGCACCCGACCGATCACTACGCCAGCACCTCGCTGATAGCTTCCAATTGGCCCTCCTCTAAATGCCTCTTACAATTAGTCCAGGCAATCCGGCGGCAGTTGAGTCGATTTTCAGATTTAATTGTAAGCTGTTAAGAGCCTTCAGAGGGGTTCGCGCGCGGGGCTCGTGCCGGAGATAAATACGGATCGCGCGAGAAAAAACTAGCGAAAAATACGCTCAAAAAGCTGAGCTGCTTTTGGGACAGAAGTTTTTTACGTGCGATGACGCACACTGCTGAATACGCGCGCAGAGTTCACCGGAAGCTGAATACCGGAAATCCCGAAGAAATCGAAGGGCTGCTCCAAGTTTTTTGGTAGCTGAATTCGAAGTTGATATTAAAATTCCAAAATTCGTAATGCCGGACTCGAAATAGCCGGATGATATCGCGAAAACTCTTTCAAATCGAACGAGCATTCGGTTCGCGTGTTTTTGGGTCGCAGATTTCGAAGTTGATATCGAAATTCCGAAATTCGAAATGGTGGACGCAAAATCACGGGGTAGAATATCAACGACTGGTTCAAACATATTTTATTCGGAGTATTTTTTATAATTTCATCCACGGATGATCAACGGGTGCTCGCCACTCGTTCGTCTCGAAGAAAAATGCTACGCGCGTTTTGCTCGAAACACCGAATGCGAATCTGCAAGAACCGTGTCTGCGAAATATATTTCAAATGCATGGTAATGCAAGAAATTAATTTCTACAAAATGCTCTTCTCGCGTCAGAGTGTATACAAGCGTGTGAAATTTTCAGCGGCCAAAATACAATAATTCACTGAAAAATTAATTTTCTTTTAATAAAAAAATTAATTCAAGGATTAATGGAAATTGATTTCGTTGAAAAAATAAATATAAGGGCGAATGGAAATTTTGCTCCATTGAAAAAATTAATTGAATGGTTAATGGAAATTGATTTCGTTGAAAAAATAAATGTAAGGGCGAATAGAAATTTTGCTCCATTGACATAATTAATTGAATGGTTAATGGAAATTGATTTCGTTGAAAAAATAAATGTAATGGCAAATGGAAATTTTGCTCCATTGACATAATTAATTGAATGGTTAATGGAAATTTTCCTGGGTAAAAAAAATAATTTTTTTTAATGTTTAATGGAAAGGCCAATGCATAACGAAATTTCGTGCATTATTTACAAGCCTGATATACGATGTGAATGTCATGCATACGGCACTCGTAATTACACTCATTTGAATAATGAGCTAATGGTTTTGACGAAATGCTCAAAAACTGTTTAGTTCATTTCTACGTTGCCCGGTTCATTTCGTAGATAGCCTCGAATCTGATGAGAAAGCGATTCCCCTGCACCATGTACGCTGCGCGAGATGAAGAAAAATGGATTTTCCCACCTGTTTTTCGCTCGTTACAACTCGTCCAGGGCTGGTTTTTTGTTAGGCGAACGGTATTTGTTTACAGTTCACCCTTTCTCCTACTCCGCTGCTTTTCCTCGAGGGCTTTCACCAGCTCACAATTAAGTCCGGTGACAATGCTATTTTACCTGGTCTATCGCCTCGATATTTTCGGCTGCGTGGGGTGCGAACCGCGTTTCTTTGCATCTCGTGAATTGATTGTAATACAACTCGCAGTTCATCGGTCTGTTTGCGACGCACGAGCGAATGTGTAAGCAAGATTCCGACCATTTCCAATGTCGATGTAGAATATTGATTTGAAAATATATCCATTGCGCCGACGTGACAAGGCTGTAGTTAGCCTTCAGCTACGACCTCGGCGAGTGTAGGACTATAACAAACAATGCTGCTCGAATGCACGAATACCGATACCGCACTTCGCACCTGGATTTTTGACGACAGTCGAGAATCGAAATTCTTCCGAACAGTAGATGTCGGATGAAGCCTGTAGACTGGTGATCACTTATCGCATTTCGACTGTATGATCCCAAAAACGAGTTTTTGTCCTACCTGCACCGAAAGTACGTTTTTCGTGCCTATTTTGCGGGCGCAAAGTGGCTCTTTACGTTCTAGGGCGGAAAGTGAATCCCTAGGGCGGAAAGTAGAGCCCGAGGGCGAAAAAGTGCGGTTTTCGACGAATTAATGTAGAATCATAGTTCCGAACTTTTTCGTTAAATCAACGACGTTAGTGACGATGAGCTCTTTTGTGACGATGGGCTGCCGCAGCTAACTCGAGCTGTAATCGCCTATTTCCCGCCCTAGATACGCAATGTACTATATTGGTTGCACCTGTAATCGCATTTTCTCAATCGCCACTGATCGACAAAATTCTAGGAAAATTTGTCGGATTTAACCCCAAAGTAAAATAACCCCAAACCCCATATTTATTCACTTTGGTCCTACCCGCAAATTGAACAATTTATTTTCATGTTTCAACTTCTAATTCTAATTTTTATTCCCTTGAGTTCCCCATAAATCTTCTCTCAGGTTGGCACTTACCAAATCTTGAATCGCTGAATCTCGACTTACTACATCTCCAACGCCAGGAGAATATTCTTAGTTTGCACTCCGAATTATTCTAAGCTCTTAACATCAAATTATTTCCTAATCAAAAACTCAAATGTTACGCCAATTCTTGAAGTTCGAATATCAAAATACCGAATCTCAATCGCCAAGAAAACGTGTTGCCAATTATTATTACCATTCACCTGCGACTCAGAAACTGTTGCACCCATCTTAAAGGGTAAGTGAAAAAGCACCTCCATGGGATGAGAACCCTATCACGTGCACGTCGCTCATCCTGGGTAGCGCTAAGGAGCGATTGATTTCTAGACGCATGATACTGGTGGGGATGGTTTTCGATGTTTCCTTACTGTCAGGGGTAGTTTTCGATTAGGACCTTCTTGCTACAAGCTCGCCCCAACGCTATACTCATTTCCCACTCTTTCGCAATTTCTGCCGCAATTTCTGACGCAAAAAAATGCGTCCGCCATTTTGAAATCTTCAAAACGGACTTCAGATTCGAACTCAGCGAGCCCAAAAACCTCTGTAACTCCGATTACGCAGCGATCGTGAGAATAATTCGCAACATAGTCGAACCTAACCTCAAAATCTATGCGAGTGATTTTCACCCTTCGAATAGATTTCGGGCCGATATGAAGATATACCTATCCAGCGGTTTTCCGCGTACTACTTGGGTGCCAACTTTCAGAAATCGCCGTATGACACTAGTCCAGTGTTACTTGTAAGTCCTCACCTATGTTGGTGCCAGCATAAGCGATCTGCTCTGCCTACCTGTGCCGCATGCTCGGTAGAAGTATTAGCGATTCTCGACAGTCTCACGTCTTAACAACGAGAATAACCTATCGTCGTTCCAATCGCACCGATTCATCAGCAGAACTACCTCCTGTTGGCCTAGTTATAATAATCCATTCAACTTCTGCAACATGCTGTATTTGAATCGGTAGTGTGTATTTAGGGCATTCAAACCCACGCCAAGCTAGACCTCGGTTCCCGGCGGAGAGGGTGGAAACGTCTTTACCCAAAACAGAGGTCATACAACAAAACCTCTATATAGTTCGCCAGCTCAGCAATCGTCGGATTTAACAAAGGCCGCAGTAACATGCCACCCGAATGTGACTACAAAATTCGAGTATCAAACGATCCCAAAAATGTCTCCACAAGTGCTCGCCCTCCCTTGCATTGCTCTTGAATTTCATTGGCACGACGGTTTGCAACCTGATCTCTTATATTTGCATTGTCCGTCGATTCCGCTGTTGTAGTTGACCTGTTGATTATTCGTGAACTCCGCGTACGTCGGCCAATATTCCCCCCTCGCCCGCGAAGACGTGGCATAGTTATCCAATATGCACACAACAGATGAATACGATTATCTCCTATTTTAATTTCATAGATGTTATCATTTGGTGAAAAAAACTTACATACTGTTTAATTCCGATGATCCGTTGAACACTCCGTGAAATCTCATGGGATCGTCAACACTAGAAGCAACAAAAATTTGCACGTGAATAACACGAAGTCGGGGGCACAAAAATGGGACAAATTTGCAGGTTGCTTCTACACTAAAATAAAAAGCCTGTGATCCCCACAATGAACTTTAATTAGGGAGTCATACGAATATGTATTGCAAGGTCCGAGTTTGTCAAATTTGGCAGGACGTTGGTCGGGTGAACTACGCTGTGACAAACAGAAGGACGTTATTTGCGGCACAAAGTCAACAGGGCGTTGTAAAGGAGGTTGCCTGGTGAAAAAAGTAATAATAGAACTTCGTGAAAACCGAGGATATTAATATTAAGAGTGTTCCTAGCCTGTAGTCATTTTTTCGACATGCTTCGTAATACGAAATACCGAGAAAAATGGCGATGCACATTCTATGCTGAACGTAGGCTCTGTGTTTGGAGAATTGGAGTTGAACTACAAAACACTCAATTGTCTTATAACATTTAAAGAAAAAAGTGAAAAGGCCTGAGTTATCGCTAGTGCATCGACACCACGATATCAAGAACTGCTAGACCTGAAGAAAGACCTGCATTCTACATTATGCAGTGTGATTTGTGACGAATACAGTAATGCGTTACCAAAGTAATGCATTCTTACAAGTCTGGTCTGTATGTTTTCCGGAAATACGACCGAGACGATTTTGAAAAGAGTTGAAATATCCGTGTTCTGCGGAAAACGACGTTTACTCATCGAGATACCACAGACAAAGGCGACAAGCCAGCCTGAAAGCCGTTGGCATAGAAGAGAAAGATTGAGAGTCGGAGGCTTAAGCTGTCTTTTTTTACCCTTTCAAGAACACATTTTTCCCCGCGTGCAATCGACTCGAAATTTCGTACGTAGTAATTTCAGTATTCTGCGTTAAAAATTAGCAAATTCAAGATGGCGGATCCAATATGGCGGGCCAGAAATGCAAAAAGTCTTTTGACGAGAGTGACAGTTGGTATTCGGGGGTTTCAGGGTTGCTGATAACGGATACGCACTCGAAATTACCAAAATTCAAAATTGAATCCGCCATTTTGAAATGGGTCCGCCATTTCGAATTTCTGAATTTTTAGCGCAGATTTGTTATCATCGACGTTGAAAACGCCTTAATGGCAACTTTCACTCTCGTCAAACGACTCTTTGCATTTTGGGTCCGCCATTTTGGATCCGCCATCTCGTTTCGAGTGCAGATTTGTTACGAGCGACCCCAAAAACACACGAAGCATTCGGAAAATAGGTTTGGAGGTGGGATTCCACAATAAGAGAGTGCTTGAAAGGTTTGACGGCGCATATGCTATATCCTAGCCCACGAAAATAATTGAAAGTAAAAATACCACGATTCGCAGGCCTTTAATATTTCTGACTGAAATCCGCGTGCTGTTCTGAAGTAGCACGATGCTGGCGGTATGTAAACAGCGCAGTGCGCATACGAGGCAGACAAAGATGGAGAAATCCCTCGGATGTTACCGCTCACAGAGGGGCCTATGGTCTGTCGTCTCTATCTGGACTAGGTATCTCTATGCGTTTACTCCCCTTGTGAAAAAACATTTAAGAACATTACAGGGGCATGACAGGTATTATCTCTGCTTCATCAACGCGAGGTTATCCGTCGCTTCATTGTCATCTTACAAAAGAACCGAGCTTTGGGGTATCGCAGAGGAAACAAAGGGGGGAAGGGGTACAGCAGAGGAAGCAGGCAGGACGGTCGTGGTACGAATAAAAAGCGCACGTGTAAACGAATAGCAGGGAATGACAAGGAAGTACGGGAATGAACGGAGAAGAACGGGAAAGTATAACGAATGACAAGGCGATATGATGACCTATTCCGGTCACGGGTATTCGAGAGTCCGCTGGGGATTTCGCGTGTCTTGGGTAGGCACAGTCGCGTATACTGGTGCGGTGAGGAATGGAGCTTCATCTTTTTCTCTCTGCCTCTCTCTCCTCTATCACATCATAAAAATAATCAACTTCGCTCAATGAACCCCGAAACACTTTGATCTCCAGCATTTGTTCCCCTCTCATCGGAAGTCGCTTCTTCGTCTTTCCATCTCTTCTTTAAAACTTTTCTTTCCTCATCCTTTTTCTTCCTCCGCTCGTCCGCCCCTCTGCCCCTCCCTGGCCCCTGTACCTTCTTCGGTATTCGCTCTCATCTCGTTTCTGGGTGCGACAGCGGCACCGGCTATTGGCGTCACGATGTATAACACGCGTTATTCAAGGGAAGCCCTCGCAGCCCGTAGTTACCGAACTTTTCCGAGGTTGAGGAAAATACATGTTTTACGACAAAAAAGTTAATGAGAAAAAGGATGCCATTTAGCCGAATCTGATGGGTTTGGGATCAGTGTAAGAAACAGCCGGTCTCTCATTTGCTTTGCCAAAATTGAGTATCACAGAAATTCCACCCCAACGCTACTGACAAAATGTTGCTTTGATGCCGAGGCTGAAGACAATGTTTGTCGTGGGAAACACGCAATCGGTTGCTTGTATATCCTTTGTGCTATTTGAATAAATCAACATATGTTATTGGTTCGATAGAAATAAATTTCATTTTTGCCCGTGTGGAAAGAAACTATTGAGGCTCTCGGTAGTAGCTGACAGAACTATTGAGGCACTCGGTAGTTCTTCGAAAATTCTAATAGTTCGGTCAGTAGTGACTGTAGAGTAACTATTGGACCTGTGTAGTCATAAAAACTACTGAAGACGTGTATTAACAGTTCCAGTAATGTTCCAGTAGTGCAGGATGAAACTATTGAAACAATTTGAACTACTAATAAACGTTCACTATTGGTTCCAGTGATCCATTCAGTAGTGAAGCAGAAAACTATTGACCCTATTTGAAAGACCGAAGTCGTTCACTATTGGTTCCAGTGATCTTTCCAATAGTGCAGGATAATACTATTGAATCAATTTGAACTACTGAAAATGTTTACTATTCGTTTCAATGATCCATTCGGTAATGAAAAATAAAACTATATTATGAAAATAAAACTAAATTATTGACTTAATTTGAACTACTGTAACCGTTTGCGATTGGTTCCAGTGATTCTTTCGGTAGCAAACAGGTATCATTGATCACTATCGTGGAAACTATTGATTATTGTCTTCAACCATCGAATATATTCACTGAATCGGGGAGTACTACTGATGGCGACTATTGATTAGCACCACTCGCTGAAACCGCTGAGCAGCATTACTCGTAAATACTACTGAGAAAGTGCTATGCTAATGATCAATAGTTTTCTGACACTTTTGGCAGAAGTGTTGTGAGTAGTTCTCAATGCCAAAATGAATAATCCACCACGCCGCTATTTTGTGCTGTGACTGAAGAAAAAAAACATTTTCAATAGTTAACGGTTGAAATACAGGAAGGACCTATTTTTGGGCGTCTAAAGGGTTTGCTTCTCATAAGGAATTTTGGAACGTAGTCGGCACCTTCAGCTCTGATCCATGAGCATTTATAGCTATCATTTACAGCACGCCTATTATTTAAATAACGTCGAGCACATCGATGTCGAGAAAATAACTCCGACGTGAAAGAATGTTTCAAAAAAATGTGAGAACGATCTTTATAAATTAACAATAAAATAAATAATTGTAAAAAATGGTGCCAACGTAAATTGTAGGAATTCGCTTGTAATTTTTTTTTTCGAAACCAAAGTAGAATACTGTAAACTACGACAAATTTCAAATCTAAGATGGCCGCCGGCACCAAAAGTCAGATGTCATATTTGTTTCGATATTTCTGAATTTTCTTTCCGCTTGTTAGAACGTAAACTGAACAGAACGAGAAATATTAAGTACGGAAATGAAAACTAAAAACTTAAAAATAAAATGAGTACAACTTTTTTTTTTTAAGTTAAACGGTTTTATTGAAAGAGAATGATAATGACGTGGATGATGGCATTTATGATGATATGAGTACTGACTGTTGATAAGAATTTCACGCGCGCCACGATTTTATTCCTTGGTCCGATCGATGCCCTAGATTGACGAGAGAGTGGTGTCTCGACTGGTACTTAAGACCTGCCGAATTATTTTGTCGCCTCTACTACATCGTCCACATCATTATTATCTTTTTTTTTTAATAAAAACCGTTCGACTTGAAAAATTGGTGTCACTCGTTTTTTTTTAGATTTCAGATCGCAGCGTTTTTATAAGTAGCTCGAGATCCGAATGATTCAGGTGGGAACTCCGGAAACATCGGAAGGCTGCTCAGAAATAATAAACACAAAAATACACTTCATTTTGTCACGGGGAGCGAACGGGTATTGACTTCGTGAATGAGTCGGCGAGAACGCTGTATTTCGCATAGAACAGAGTCAGGTCGAAATCTGTCGTTGCCCAATAGAGACGAAATTGCAAACCGAATATCATGTTCTCTCTGTGTCCGCAATAATTAGAATCACCAGATGTAAAGGCTTAAGCCGAAATACCGCATATTTGGTTTATCGGTCGTTACGAGAGCCACAGGATTAATCAAGCTACGACAAATTGATACAGCAACTTCTGGGTTAATATTATCCCGGCTCTATGGGGCGTATTTGCTATTCGCCTGCGTTCTGCGAATGATGTTAACGCGTCGTCTGTCCATGCGTAAAGCTGGTAAATGCATTCCCATCGAGCGATTAACTTTTAATGTTATTGAGAAGCGCAGGTATTTCCCATTTGTCAAGTCCACAGTGCTCTGCTGTAGGAGAATACGTGCAGTCTGGTTTTTTCAACCCCCAACACGCTTTTTATTCCCCTGGAGAGCATCTAAACGACTGGCCCAATTTTTTTTCTTCACCTGGGGTGTTCAGGTGTAGGGCAATTCAGGTAAACTTTGTTTTTTCCAATAGACCCCTTACTTTTCTGCGAGTTCGTATTTTTCAAAAAGTTTCTTCAAGTACGTATATTCCTGAGTTTTATTGACGCGGAATTATCTAACCTTTTTGGTCACCAGATCTTGGACTATAAGTGTATACAACAACTACCTCGACTAAAGATGAGAGAAAGGACCCCGCAGGAGCCTCATGGGAAATAGATTTCGGTCCAATGACTTCAAACTTCGTATTCTTCGGTGTTACGACGAGTAGATCGAGAGTGTCAGTGGGCACAAAGTCCCATGAACTCGTAGTATGGAGATATGGGCTTCCTGAGTGGTTTGAACTTGAGTCTGTAGGGAACTCTGGATTTTTGAATCTGGTCTCATGTCTAGAATTAGCATGCAATGATTTTTGCCAATATAGGAGAGCGTGGGGCGAAATGGGTCCCTGTGGGCAAAATGGGTCCTGAAGGCAAAACGAGCCACATACATTTTTGGTACCTCTGAACATTTGGGGTCAGAATGACCCTCTGAAATTATTTTTGCAGCCCCATTTGGCCTCACTTTTCAAGATTCTTATTTTCCAATATCAATACCACTAAAAACAAGTGAGCAGAGTGGGAAACACTGAAAAACTATAAGCATTTTTTTCTTATGGGGCCCATTTTGCCCCACTCTCTTATACTGGCGAAAAAAATGACGTGCTAACTCCAGAAATCAAATCGCATTCAAAAATCCAGAGTCTCCTACAGACTCGAGTTCATGCTGCCGCTGACCTTGGAGTCTCGTATTTCCACACTACTAATTTTTGGGACTTTGGGCCCATCGACTTCTATGTTTTGGCTACTCACCAAAACGTAGAAGAATACGAAGTCATTTGAGCGAAATCCATTTCCCACAAGGTTTCTGCGGGGTCCTGAAGAAATGTACCAGCCTACGCTTCGTGTCTCAGAAATGCTCGAAAAAACTGCACTCCCAAACTAACATTCGATTCTTGTACATCAATGGGTACAAGCACTCGATTAATTAGAATTGATTATCTAGTTACGTTTGGCAAGTATCCGAACCTACGGGGTGGACCGTTACTACTCGGCGGACCTACCGAGCGAATTACGAACTCATCCCATAATAATGATCCCAATGAAGTCGGCGGGCTAACAACTTCTCGGTGGATATTTAAACCAAATCAGTCCTGGTATCCTATACGACGCGGGTCACAGATGTGTTGGTTATCATCGTAGGGAGCGTTTCGAAAGGTAGAGACAGCCGAGTAAGGGTAGCCAGCAACGCTCTCGCTTAACCCTTGAGTTTGCGGCCATCTAAAGTAGTTATACGTTTGTCCTTTGAGTTCATAGCGCGACGCCATGGTCGACCCGACTAATCTAGCTACCAAAGATGGGGGAAGGAAATTGAGAGCGGGAGGAGGAGAGTCATCGCAAAGTCCACAAGACACGATGCTAGGAACGTGCCTCAACTTTCGCAACGTGTTGTATCGAACGCTGTAGCTCATAAATGTCATCGAACATCTGTAATGTAACGCAAATACTCTCATCCGAGAAGACGGCGCATGGGCAGAGGATTACGAGGAGTAGGTGTGCTAGTATAAGCTAGTGTTAAGGTAGCATACTTTGTTATTGTTCATTTCATTATTGCGACTGCCCCTTATTTTGTAGTCAAGGTCACTCGGGGCGACTCCCTCTACCCCTTGCTCCCATCCGGGCTCCGCTACCAGGCGAGGGGAAGAAAGTTGAGCGATTACCGATTTTTGCACACTGAAAAAAATCTGTTAATCCCAAGTAGCTTTGACCTAACTCGAGTGAATAGCGGTCTTGTGCAGTGCTGCGAGAATATTTTGTTGCCCTCAGCATAAAGAATATCTTGCGTACACAAAATATTCTCTTCCTTCGAGCAAATTGTTATTTGCGCCAAGAAGACACTGTTCAAAATTGACTTCCCTCAGGAGAATCAAGTCTCGGTCTGAAGAAACTGTTTATGCGAGTTATTTTATTATTTAAAAAATCGAAAAAACATATTTTTAAACTTTTCACTCGAGTATCAACCTTACATTTCTCTTCCTCCTAGATATATCTAGACACAAACGTAACAAAAAATTTCATTGATTTGGACCCTGTGCGGGATCGAACCCAGAACGTCCGCCTTCGCTACCTATCAATCGCAGGCCAATAAAGTAGGTAATATCAGCACTACGAACTTTTTTCTTCCAATAAAGTAATTATCAAGCTATAGCTAAGATAGAAAAACGAAAATACCCCAAAAAACATAATGACTATTCCATTTCATCAATAACAATGTTTGAGAGTATCTACATTGAATTCCTAAGACCTTTCTTAAGCGAATAACAATATTAACAAGTGCAAATGATATACTCATGGAGAGGTGCGCAACAATGAGAGTATTACGGCTTCGATAAAATGTTACTATTGTTATTATTATTTTCGTTAATCTTTTATACGATTTTCGTCTAGGAAAAATCTAGAAGAACTTCTTTTTCTTAGATGAATAGAATATGTTTGAATGAAATAATTTTTTCTCCTTGCGAGAAAATCTGGCGCACTGAGATACGCTCTGTCTTTCTCTGGCCCACTATTATATTTGTTAATCTCGAAAAAATAATTAACCTGCAGCTAGTGGACCGTGGATTTTCTCTCTGCGAATACTCAGATGTTTAGGGTCAAGATAATATTTTCTTATCGGGGTTTTCAAATGAAATCAAAGGACACCTCACGTGTTGTATCACGGTGTGTCGAGGCAGGTTGAGTCGATGAGGTTCTGTAGATGCTGAATATTGGACCTCACCTGATGTCGTATAGCTCGAAGATCGTCAACCATCTATGTCATTTGGTGGATGTCTGCAATGATGCTACTAGAAATTAATTTAAAGGCACGAAAAACTTGTGCTTTTTCTGGTTGATTGATAATCAATTATTGTTGATCACATCGAATATTGTCGCAGAGTTGATTGCACACAGCGGAACTTGTTGGTTGCTCGTCGATCAAGAAAATAATTGGATCGCCTTCGAGCAGAACCGATTGTGGGGCGCTCTCAGCCCCGAGTCCTATTTTCTTGTCGGTAACCGCCGTCTATCTGTGGTTATCCACGGAAACTTGTTTCATTCCTCCGTGTTCGTTTAATCGTTTTTATCACTTTTTTCTACCTCTACCTCTTGCCCACTCTTTTGCTTCACGTCAGCGAACACTGTATCACATGCTTACCCGCATCCAACACGCTATGAGTACACACACACAAGCGAGGATGAGTTTTCCACACCGTTACATTTTTGGCTCAGTTGTGCCATGATGCTAGTAAAAAATATTCAAACTAATTTGTGTTTTTTTCTGTCAATTTTGTAGGATTTACGTTACTAAATCTAAATAATATAGTGCTCCTCAGAATGAACGTGTTTCAAGCTAATTATAAGAATAATTTAAACACTTTTTGAAAAAAATTTGAGTATTTTTTACCCCCTTTAGATTGTTTTCATCGTCATTCGCAAATTGATCCCACAACATTGGCTGCACTTGTGTTTCGGATGTTGCACATAATCCTTCTCAGTTAGTTGGTTCGACATTTTTTAACGTTTCAAATGCTGAAAATAAATTTTTTGGTTTACTTTTCCTATTGATGCATTATTTTTCAATTAGTAAATGAATTTTGTACGTTTTTTTGTTATTAAATAGCTTATTGTGGAATACCGAAATAAATATGGTTTTTGGAACGGAGCCAAATCTGGGTAGCATTTTTTCAATCATATAAGTACCAAGCACAGATCTCTAGGATATTTTTCCTTACTATCAATTCAGGCCTAAGATATGAATTTTTTAGTGAAACTTCTCAAGAAGCTGGTTTGTTATTGGTCAGAATGGTGTAGTCGCTGATTGATTGAATATTTCTGAAAACTACCTTCTGAAGTACTTTGCTGAAGATGCTCCAGAAGGATTCACTAGCATCGGACACTTCAAAGGGGGTTAGCGTTGACCTTGGACAAAATTCTTCATGATTGCCGGCCGCATAGTCAAAAAAGGAAGTTGCTGCAGTGGAGTTAAACACTATCAGCCCCAGGAATGGTCTTTTCAAGGAAACAATAGTCGCCATCATACGTGAGTCAGATTCTTGTAAAAACTGAAACGACATGAAATTCGAGATTTCATGAGAACTACCCAGCTACAATGCATATGATGAGAATTGGTTGTGGAATTACGTAGGTAGTATACTACTTGTAACATCCTGGGCATTAGTTCTTCGAATCCATACCAGAATACAGAATTGATAGCGATTCCAGACAAAATATGTTCCCGGGATACACGTCGGTGAGATATATCGGCCGTGTGAATGTTTCGTAATCTCGGCATTAACGGAGAATACTCTGTCATCTGACGCGCAGATTGTCCTTTTACTCCGCGAAGCACGGTATATAATATTAGTATGCAATCCATCTCCAGGCGACAGGCTCACAATGAGAGTTGATAGCGCGCGGGGCTGACAGGCTACTAGGTACAATTCCATGGACCAACACTAGTATCGATGTACATGAAATGCTTGGGTCTTGCTTATCGGCAATCATCGTCCAACTTCAAAATATAGGCATGTAACGCTTCTTACGTGGGGTTATGCTTAGGGTGATCCGACCAATAGGTTTTGAATCGATGCAGTTGGCTGGATACCAAACTTGTGAGCGACATACTAGAGATAGTAGACCAAAGCACTTGAAACTACTTTTTCCAGTTACTAGGACCAAATTTCTGGTTATAGTAACCTGTAAACGTAGTTACTGTAACCGGTTTGAGCTTTCTGTTATCAGTGACTGGGTACCACAGTTAAAATTGACTTCGAGTATGCAATTTCGTGACTATACGTTAAAAATGTGGTGGAAGTGACTTTGAAATTATAGTTGCTCCCACGTGGGGCTTAAGGTCAGTTTGATTAAGGGCGAATTTCGTATTATAAGATTTTGTAGTTGCTGCAACTAGGAAATTAGGACTTGAGGCAACTATTATTCCCTGATATCGTAATATGAAGAAAAATAACGTGTATCAATTCCTACAGTCGTTTTGCATGGGAATTTGTAAATTGAAGATAATCAAAATTGTAGAATTATTGGAATTTTTCGATCCTACAATTTTTGTGGGGAGCCCCGCTCCTTCCCACAGACACGTTAACCGAGAGTGTGGAGACACTGGGTCGGTTGGAATCTGAATTTCATGACTGTTAGCTTCGTGCACGTTGAAACTTTTTCGTGTACTTTCCGTGCTAAATCACGTGAGTACTAATCGCATCTTGTTATTCACCATCATCCATTTTCGCTCTGAGAGTACCTTCCGGAGCCGTTGATCGAGAGAAGAGGACTTTCAAAGGAAAGCACGGCTTGTGAGAATAACCTAACCTCAGCATTCTCATGTTCTTTTCGTTTCATGAAAAGAACGTGAGGAATCTGGTAGCAGTAGCTAGATCTGAATGTCACTGCACCGTGTTTGATCCTAGTTGTTACAACTATCATCAAGAGCTGAGAATCCTTCATACAGCTAGTCCCTTTAGCTTCTGAAATCTGGTAGCTGTAACCCGATGAAAAAGTTACAGCAGCGTGTAACTTTGGTCTTGCTAACCATTGCTGATTATTTGTTGCGACTAGTTTATTTGAAGCGTAGACTACCTCTACGAGGAAACCTAGTTACCACGACTACCTTTCCACGGTACTTCGACTAGACTAGCTTTTACAATTCGGACTGGATGAAAAAGCCAAAGATGATTTCAACTACGTTTAGAATGGTGGACCTAACCTGGAATTTCTCTCAGTGCAAAAGTGCTATTCCCCAAAGAGTGGGAAATGTAGAAAAGCGCTAATCGGCAAAAGTGCAAAGAACAAGGTAGGTAAGCTCAAAAAACTGGACTACAGAAAATCGTGGCATTTCAGGCAGCAAGAAAAGGCACTTTCTAATTTTCAACATGCATTTTATTCGCAGTGTTTAAAGAGTGGTAGTGGAAAGTGTAGAACTGACCCAACCCAACCCTCTTGATGTGGCAAGGAACACCTTTGTTAGTCGTAGTTACAGTAAACATTGTGGGAGGATTCCTCGACTCGGCGCCCGGTTGGCCGGAAACGAAGTGGCTCCATGAACTCTGTGACGGACGATTTCCGTACGTGGGGCTCCGTACAAAAAATGAGAAGGCTCGTAAAGTAGCGGACTCCCATACCTGTGCCACAGAAAGCACCCAGATGGAAAGGTACTTGGAAGATGAGGGGAAAGAGCTGAGGTACAAAAATCTGCCACGATCCATGAACTCACGTTGCAACGTTGTTTACACGGATGATGTTGGTCTGCAGCCACCAGGTCTACAGGAGTCCTCGACGCCTTCAGCTCCACTCGCCCACAAGCAGCCCTCGATTCGACCAGTTATTTACCCTAACGCAACAAACTCGGACCGAAAATTTGCGCTTTTTTCGTGCTTTCGCAACCTTTTTCCGACGACCCCTTGCTGGATTAGCGCTTCGTATTCCTCCGATGCAGTATCTGCGGATGCAGAGAATGAGTAAGCGAAATGGGGAGAGCGAGTGAGGAGATCGAAACGGTCAGGGAGATTCAGCGGGAATCGGCGCGGAAACGGTTGGGAGAGAAATAGGTGACGGGAGCAGAAGAGAGAAAGAGGAAAAGTGCGATAACGTTCGTCGAATTCAACCTTTAAATATTTTTTGATCAAACCTCATTGACGATAACGACGCGTAATAAATAAGAGAGCAGTGACTGGTGAATGCTCTGAAAGGCAAGCCACTGATAAGTGACTCAGCTTTCTGTCAACTTATGCTCCACACTTTTTGATACAAATTCGCAACCAATCATTTATATTCGTTAAAGATTCTCCCCGAACAAGTCTTGACTTCTTTTGCACAGCAACGAAACTCGAATTTTTAACCCGCTTTCATCAGATTGGTACGCATCTTTGTTTGCACGTAACAAAATCTTGGCGCGTGATTTTGACCTATTTCAAAACGTCGAATCGAATTGAAACCTTGCATACCTATCAACAACCAATGACAATACAATAGCTTATAACAAAATTTTTTTAAAAAAATCCCTAGAAATTCAAATTTAAAAATTGTGTTTTTATAATAATAAATAATAATAAATAAATATACTTTTATAATAATAAATTACACTCAAAAATGGAAAATAACTGGAAGTTGAAAAAAACGAAAAAACACGCTTTAATGGTAAACCGATCTGGAAAGTAAGAACTAAATTTCACTGTGGGAATAAAGTGATTAGCGAGAAAATTAACGTCAGTGTGAAAAATCGTGGGTGCTCGATGTCAGTTGTTATAAATATAAGCAATGATTTTCTCGTTAATCACTTTATTCTTGTATGGAAATTGACTGTCTACTTTCCAGTTCAGTTTACCATTGAAGAGTGTTTCTTAGGTTTTTAGGAGGGGGTCAGGGTATTCATTTTTGTCGTGTTGATTTTTTGACAATTTTAGAGGTGACAGTACGATGTTTGAGGACTATTCTGTGAAAACTTCAAGTTTATCCGAGAAAAATAGACGTAGATACAGTATTTTCAGAACACGGAGAGCCTTTCAACGTGAAAATTTGTTTATTCCGTATGGAAAATTGACACGAGATATGAGAATTTAGGGATCATCGAGGTACTGTTACCAAAATTCGCATAGTGATTATGAAAATGCCCAGTTGATATCGTAAAAAGAATTACAGTGTATGAAGACATACTTCATAGGGAAATCTGCAATGGACTCGAACAACAAAAATTAGTATGGAGTTTTCAGGATAAACGCGTGGTAATCATTCGAAACCACTGTACGCAAAATTGAGGTCACGTGGTGTAGTAACAATGAGCCATGCGGACCTGTGCGCATGAAAAAATCTGACCGTTGTTTTTAAGAAAAAAAAAAGTTGCACGGCCTCGATCTAGTTATATTTTCAGTCAAGTAATGATGATTTTGCTGTCGAGGTTAAAAAAATCTAAAAAATTACTATAAGTTCAATTTGAACCTCGAATAACTTTCGAACCAGTCAATTCATGGAAAAATCGTAAGAGAGCTTTTTTGTAGAGCGTTCAATTTCCTACAAAAATATGTATATTTTATTGCTGTGGGGGAAAAAAATGTAAAACGTGCCGAAACCCTACGTTATTTAAATGGAAAATGTGTGGACTTTGCTCATTTTTTCTAACGTCCTCAAATAAAAATTTAGGGGTGCTGCGAAAAATTGAATTAGGTTGGTGAATAAGGGATACTCTACTGTTTATTGAAATTGAAAAATGAGCAGAGGAGTCGAGTAGGTGGATAGAGGAGACTATCGCTACAAACGACGAAATTGAGTCGACTAATTTCCCTTGCAGAAAATTTCTGGTTTTCGAATTCGAGAAATTGTATAATGTTTGCTGAATCTTGCGGTCTCCTGCCATCGCAGTTTTTGAATAGCGAAAGTGAGAGGTGAGAGAGACGGCACAAAGAGAAATAGAGAGAGAGTTAGCAGACGTACGACCAAAGAATGTGTGAGTAAGCTGGTGAAAGCGAACGAGGAAATCAATCATTCTGCGAGACATTAGCCTGGCTGCACGTTCTCCATCACACGTTCACCCTACAACTTTGTGATCCGACGTGCGCGAGAAGGTCCTCGTACTTCGGACCCTTGGGGTGTTTGTTATTTACCGATTATTAGGTTGTGGTCGGAAATGAATTGACACGAGAGTTTCCGTGAATAATGTGGGTTGAAAATTAAAAATCTCGTCTTTCCCACCGAAACAAAAACGTCGGATAGACCACCGAAATTAGGATGTACACCATTGCGAACCCGTTTTTGTTTCGAAAGTGCTCGGAATTCAATTCAATCGTCTTTCTCCTAGTATCTGATGATAATTATACTGGATTCTGCGAACCTTGTGCTACATGCTAGGGATGTACCGAATGTTCCGTTTTCCACATTCGCGAATGCGAGTATCGGCTTTTTACCCGACTTGCGAAGAAGGAGGGTAATGTTTTTTCGAGCATACGTATGTATGCATGCACATATGTGTGTATGTAAGTATATATTTATGCATGCGTGCATGCATGCATATATGTATGTATGGTTGTATGCAGTGTTGTAAAAGTTACTTTTTATTTAGTACCTAGGCACAGGTACAAGTGCTCGCTGAAATGAGTACATAGGCAGAGGTACATGTACTCGCTGAAATAAGTACCTAGGTACAGGTACAGGTACTCGCTGAAATGAGTACCTAGGCACAGGTATAGGTACTCGCTGAAATGAGTACCTAGGCACAGGTACAGGAACTATTTGGAGAATGTACCTCGGTACACATATGAGAACGCCATTTTCCCCACAATTTTACAAGATTTCGAACTAAGCCATTTTTGTAATACAGCGTTGGACTATAGTCTACTGTCTCGAGAACCGCAAAATGTAATTAGATTTTGGACAATGTGGAAAGCTCATTTTTCGAAACACCCGAACGCAATTTTCAATTTTTCATCGAGAAAAAGCACGCTCGTCTCACAAAAGAATATCTACAAAGTGTGGTATTTTCACAAGTAATGCACTTCTGAAATAGGTTTGTGTAATTGTAGCGCGTGCGTATGCGCGTACGCTAGAATTGATGATTCTACACAAAAAAACACCTAAAAAACATGAAAATCGGCTATTTTTCGGGTAGTCGTTCTGTGATGACCCTTCATAAGCCAAGCACCCGTTTTTTACATTCTCGTCGGTCCGCCCATCTGCCTGTTGGCGAGGGCTGAAAAGCTTTGAAATGGCTGAATTGATTTCAACGCGACTTTTACAGGCACGTGAAGAACTTCGGAAAGAATGACTTAAGCTCCTTTTTATACCGTGGAAATTGAGTTTCCTGCGCAAGCATTTCGAAAAGTGTTTAAAAATGCGGCTAAAAGTTTGACTGCAACTATCGTGACAGCCCTTTACATAATTGGATTTTCTATGAATGAGAACAATAATAACAATAACAACAACAATAATCGATCCTATATAGAATTCAGCCCACTAAACACTTCTAACAATTTATACCCGTTGAGCGAGCTATCATACACATGGGCGTGGGCACTGGAGGGGTGTTCCGCCTAATAACCCCCTCCCCCCTTAGGCCTATGAATGAGGACCCAAAAACGAGTTTACTGGAAGTAAAAAAAATGTTATTGCTAGAAAAAAAAACAATAGTTGAATGTTTACTATAAATCGCTGCTTTACTATAACGCTGCCAGTGACAACTGCTACAAGTGAAAGGTCTTTTTCGACTGAAATCCTACCTCGGAAACACCACAAATGAGACGCATTCAACTGGCCTGGATTTGCTGTACGTCCATCGCGAGATTCTTATCACACCAAGCGATGTGCTGGATGAGTTTTCTTCAAAGCCACATAGAATGGACCTCGTTTTGTAGCTGAACTCGTAGGACAGGTGGTTTTAATTTGTAAAAATGTATCTGTTATTATGCAATGAAAATGAATACTAAGAGTGGATTGTAATATTAATTTGAAACCACTACTACCACGAACTAATACAAACCCCTATTCCCTATTAAATTGATCCCACAAAACTAGTATTCTTTTCATTTCACACATCAAAATTTATGCATGACTAATTAATGAACTAACAATATACGAAAAGTGCTTCCAAGTTCATTTATTATAGTTAAGATTTTACGATACTCAACTTATTTACCTTATGTTAATAAACACTCGTACAAAATTACTGTTTTTGAGCCTCGAATCACGTTTTTAACATCAAAAGTCCCAAAATTTTACGAGGGTGGACCCCTGGACCCCCGGAAGGGCGCCAAAATATCCGGTAACTGCCAACACCCTATTTCAAAATCCTAGCTACGCTACTGATCAGACAGGTATTGCTCGATGAGATTATTGATTGATTGATTACTGTGGACCATCGTACAACACTGTCAGTAATACGTATATAATGCCAGAAACGACATCATTTGGCGACTTACGTATCCTGCGCTGCACTCACTCCGGATTTGGGGGGGGGGGGGGCCAAGCGGCTGCTGAATGCTGTTTGGGGGCAGCTAACTTGTTCATGTTTGTACAACACGTCTGTACATTTTGGAGTGCATCGACGTCCAGATCGACAAGAGTGAAATCCAAAATGAAAGATCAATCCGGAATGTTGTTTCCAGAACGTTTGTTAGATTTCCAGAACGTATGGTCAGCTGAAGCGGACGTGTGTCGTGCACTAGTGAAATCGTGCACGAGTTTTCGGGACATTGTAGAAACGTCTTCGAAAGACCCATCGACAAAGGCCGAAGCCGACTATTTCAATTGCTCGGTGTACCTATAATGGCCGTGACTTGGGAGCATTTTTGAAAAACAAACAAAAGTCTTCAACGCCTGAGCATCGATTTGACGACAGTCGTACAATTGCATGATGCGGTCCACACGTACGTTATTGGTTTGCTTCATCGCGTCGACCAACACGAGGCCGAAGCTAAAGACTTATGCAAATGCAATGAATACGGGCGAGAAAATGGGCAACCCCGACGGAGGAGCATTCAGTGCGACGAGGTCAGGAACAATGAGGCGATATTTGATGGAGAGCAGAATATGCGTATGAATACGTTTCTTGTCATACTCGATGAATTGTCAGGCGGATTGGAGAGGAGAAGGAATATCTACGAACGCTTTAGATTCCTCAATGGCTTGTCGCTACTCGCAGAAGCTGTGCTAATGGGGCAGTGCGAACATTTGCAGAAAGGTTAACTCCACTGACATCTTGACAAAGATTTTGGAGAGGAATGTTTGCACTTTCGACATTTTGTCGAAGACATGCAATTGACGGAGAAAGACACGAAGTTCTGAACATGGAAAACGCTCTTCGAGTGTACCTTACGCTTCTTTTGGGTAACACTACCAGCGAAAGATCATCTTCCAAGTTGAAGAGAATGAAGAATTATTCACGAAACACGAATGGCCACAGCCGCCTCTCTAGTCTAGTGTTTATATCTGCGAATGTCGGTCTCGTGGACATGGCAGAGACGAATCAGATTATCAACAATTTCGCAAGCGTGAAAGCTATGAAGAACCATGGCAAATTGGGCGATAGCTCTCGAGCTCGCTTGTAGATTGGGCGAAGGAGCAACGTCCACTTTATCCCATCCTCCTTCTTGGAGTATGATTTTGGCATGGCCTCCTAGTTCATTGAATTCGCCAGCATGGGTTGGTGGACTTTGCTTTTTGCTCGCTCGCCCAATTTACACTCACCGGAGAGTGGACAAGACTAGTGGAGTTTGCTCCAACGCCCAAGTCACACCCGTCCATGTAAATGTGTAACATATATCTGCTACTGGAAAGCCCGTAAACAGGTGTGTAGATTTCGCGTCAAAGTATGTTGTTTTGTCATATTGTCTTTACAAAAAAAATGAAAATTGTAGATTTTGTCTTATCAGTTTTGTTTCTATTATTTCATGATGATGGGGGGCAGGGGGCAGGGGGGCACGGGAAGAGGGGGGAGAAGGACAAGGAGAGGGAGAGGAAAAGGGAGAAATATGGTCATCAACATTCGGACGAATAAAAGTAATGGCTATACGGGAATAGGGGGATCAATAAAAAAGATAAAGAATTCTGTGTCGGATGCTATAAGCCCCAGAACTCTATGCGATGTAGGGCAACGGTAGGCATTTGTAGCGTGTAGGGTACATGGGGCGTCAGGTCGTCACGGATTTTGGGCGACCACACCGACCCGTGGCGTGGCGTTCAGCAATCGAACAGGCACGCGTCCCATCAAAGAGAATAATTCAAAAGGTAGCAGTATTGTTCGCCTGTAGTGCAGGAATCGCCGGGAGCGACTGTAAGCGGGAATTTGTCGGTGTACGTACCGCCTGATCTCATGGGACATGGCATCGTCACACCCCAGAAACTAATAACGTTGAAATAACGGTATACTCTTCGTCTGATAGACGTATGCGAATGCGTCGCGAAATTCGAAAAAAGTCAGAGATTCGGCGTGTGCGGTAGATACAGAGGGCTGAGACGGAGATTGTAGGAAAACTGATGAGTGTTGAAAGTTTCTCATCGGATCCGTTCTCCACGTAATCACGAAATAGTCTTCTTTAGGTTCTGGAGGACCCGTGTCTCCATGCTTTCTTCTCAATTACTCAGTTGTATTCAAAATCCCGCAAGTTTAAATTTCAATATCAATAGCGATACTTGCAGTGATGTATTTGTCTAATGAATTTTGGATCACCTTCCTTTGCATTTTCAAGAGGATATTTGCTCTTGGCAATTTTCAGTAGTATAGTCACAGTCGGCTGAACCCTAGCAGATGCGCATTGAATCGACAGGTTATTCATTTTACTGAACTTCAAGTTCCAAAATCCAAATTGCAACCACCCAAAATCTACGCCAAGGACGGAATACGAATATTTTCGGCACTGATGGAAAAATAAACTCGTCAACCTTGGGAAGTCTGCAAATCAGATGACGAGCCGTTGATGACTTACTTGCTTCTGGCTGTAGAGTTCGCTTATCATCTTGACGCGATGCGAATCGAAGAGAGTACGCCATTTCGTATCATTTTCGTTGAAATGTTGAGCGTCCCCTGTTGTGCACCAAATTTTGATATATTTCTCGATTAATCTACATGCTTACGCCACTCATAAGATCTGTTTAGAATGATGTCTATTCCGAAAATGATAATATTTTGAAAAGAAAAGAAGGAAGTGTCTTATGCATACTAACACGAGCAGTGGCGAGCACAGGCAAACGAACGCACACGCACACACACAGAGGTAAGATAGAAGTGAAGGAAGAAGCAGTTGGAAAGCCAAAACGAAAGCAACAGTAAGAGAAAACGGAAGAGTGGGCAAGGAACAGTAAGAGAAAGATGTCGTGAAGGAGAGGAAGCGAGGGAGAGAGGGGAAACAGAAGATAAAGAAAGAAACAGAAAGGGAGAGAGGAAGTGAGGTAAAGAGGGAGAGAGGGAGAAGAAGAGAGGGGAAGGAAAGTGATGATAAGAGGAGGTGAGGGGCAGAAGGGGGCAGAAGGGGAGAGGGACATTGGGGGCAGATCTAGCGGTAGAGGCGGGGAGCAATGTTTGTTCACGGTATTGAAGTACCACAGCGGAGCAAAACAACAGCAATCCGGGCATACGTCGCGACTATCATGTTTGTTTGTTTGATGCTCTCGATCAGCCAAATTCAGATCGGGTTATTTCCAAATTGGTAGTAGAAGCGAATTTCTTCCAATTGGCATTCCCGATCGTAATTAACTACAAGAACCTGGGGTTCTCGGAAAAGCTTTTAGTCACGAGACTAAAACAAGATCTCAAAACTGACCTCAAAACCAGGAACTGATCAATTTCACGCGAAGCATTCTATTCTCCTGAAGATTACTTTGAATGAGGCAGCTTGCTCCAATCTATAGGATAATGGGAGCTGTTGACGTAGGAATAATCGCGATGTCGAGGTACCAGAGGGGTCACTTGGCGAGGTTTCCTCGTAAAAATCAATCACACTATGGCAGAGCTCAGTGGCCGAGACGTTGACGTGGAGTTTCGAGGATTTCCAACAAGCTGAAAAATCATTTTATGGATTATGGCATGAAATTTTGGAAAGCTAATAGCTGAGCGCGAGTCTACAATCAATGTCTACAAGCTATCTACAATCAATGTCTACAAGCTATCTCTCATTCAGTTTTGGAAGGAGAAAACGACAGCGTGGTATTCTCCACATGGAGCACACTGCGTGTTATACCTACTTCTACATCTGCTAGAGTTATGCACCTTCAAGGCAGGTAGGCATCGCAGTTTCGCAAAATAGAATCGGAACAATACTATTATTAAGATAGTCGCATGAAAATTTGCCATCTACGAATGTTTACGAGAAGGCGCGTTTCGTAACGCCGTCGCAGTTCGACGTTTCCGCAGTTTGATACATGCGTGTGGTTCGTTCCGCGTGCAGACGTATTTCCACAGCAATAGAAGTCGCGGGATGTCAGAGAGGGTGGTTCGAAACTGGGTGGATTAAAGCTGAGGCGCCAGCTTCGTTTCTTATAGACTCTTACAGTTGGGTGCCTTGCGCAGAAGAAAATTAGTTTTCAGAATTTTCATGAAAGCATTGAAAAGAAACTGTAAGGTTCCTTCCCTCATTGAAGGCTATTTTTGTACACGTGAAGGTACCGGGAATTCAATAGCCTTTATTTCTCTCGCGTTAACGCGTCCCGCCCGGCTCTACCGCGCATCGAGGCAGCGGAGGGTTCCTTCGTCCTTATACGACGAGAACGAGTGTCAAACGAATCGTATACGCGCGCTCACCACACCGCTGTAACGTATTATTTATAACGATAATTATTACGACTCTTATTACTTCGGTACAACAGGCAAAACCCTCGCCCCTGAATGGTGATACAATTTAAATTACGCAATTACCTATGTCATTCATCTTCGTCAGCATCGCCATCATCATTCTCATGATTATCTTTGTCATTGCTGTTGTTGGCCTCATCCCTCCCGATGCTCCGTCTCATTAGAGCCTTGATGTTTTACTTTAGGCTTTTGGTGAAACGGAGTGAATGCGTCGTTTCGCTCAACGTAACGTGTGTCGAATTAATACTTAGATTCTAGAATGATCGTGCCAATACTGGTTCGCAAAGATTATGCAGGTGCGAAATTATACCTACGCCTGCATATTTCTATAGAGAGATAAATCAAAAATCTCGATTACTGAGTTATGCATACCTGGAATCGGATGCACAGGGATACAGTAATCAGGGTTTCGCCTCTTATACTATGTATGCTATGTTTTTCTCCTCTCGAGGTCTCCTGAAACATGCGCGCCTACCTCACGCACGCCTGTGAAGCAGCTTACTTAGATTCCACTGAATTCGGTGGAGGGTGCAGGTGGAGGAAAAGAATACGATCGTTAAGCTTGTCTGATCACGGGTTTTTCAAGTTGCCAAGTCTCTAGCAACCCAAATACTTCATTGTTCTTCGATCGGTGGATCAGATCTTGGGGTTCAAAAATTGTGGTTGAAAAAGATTTATCGATTGTCGTAGATGTCTCGAAAAATTACTTGGCATGCTACGAGCTATGATTCCAATAGTTAGCCAGCTTGTCAAGAAATGTTGACTGCTGCTACAAGTTGAAAAAGGCGCTAGTCATTTTCTCTGAACTCTTCAATAAACTCTTCAACAAACATCTCTGCCCAAGGACTGTTGATGAATGATACAATGCAAGACTAATGGTCTTGAACCACCATCATTTTCTACAGCTTCTGACACAAGTGCAACCACTCCTTTATTTTCACCACACATGTTTCTGCCTCCATCAGTCGTGATGGATTTCAAGTTCTTCCATCGAAGGTTCCTTTTATTAATGGCATTTTCAACTCCCTCGAAAATATCTGGCCCCGTAGTCGTGCCGCGAATACTATCAATATCAAGAAGTTCTTCGTACACTTCATAACTTTTATTTACTCTTCGAATGAAAATCAATACTTAACCCTTTCAGTCACGGTGGGACCGCTGGGGTCCCATCCTTTGAGAAATAACCTCGTAGCTGATGCCTCTGAAAATATAGTTTTAAGGATTTTTTGAGTCGCTGATCACGAATATGATCTTGTATATTTTGAGTAATTCTGATGATGATTCGTTTCATGATAACGTTTGATGTTATACAGGCTGTCCAAAAAATCTGGAAACACCTGAATAACTACGCAGGTGAATTATTTTTGAAAGATGTTAAGGTCATTCTTGTGGTAACTTTTGACCAGAAATTCCATGGTGACCATGGATTTGACCTCGATGATTTGTTTGATGGTTATTTTAAGGGCGATTCTATTTCTTTTAATGCCCTCCCCCTTTCTTGACGTCGGCAATCGAAAGAGCGGTAAATTCTACGTCGAAACATATTCCAAGGTCATAAATCGTAAGGCTTGACCTTGGAGGTCATTTGAAGGTTATTTAATTTTGAGGACTGGATATCTGCGAAGGGCGCAGTTGATGAAAATAGTACAAAGCTTGCTCTGGTTACTTCGTTTACTAGCAATTAGTGGTAACCTCAAACTCGACCTTATTTGTGTGCTTCAAGGTCATTTCAAGGTGAACTTTTTTTTGTCCTGAAAACCGCGTCATTTAACGTTACAATGTTTTTCGGCGTAACATTTCTCGCTATTCCAATTGCCGACATCAAATGAGGTTTTCAGTAGAAAAAAATTGACCTTGAAATGACCTTGAAGGACGCTAACGAGGTTGAGTTTGGGATCACTGCTTACTGCAATTGAACGAAATAACTTAAGTGAGCTTCGTACTATTTTAATGAACACGTCCTTTGGAGATATCCAGTCCTCAAAGTTAAATGACCTTCAAATGATCTTGATATATGACCTCAGAATGTATTTGGACGTAGAATTGCGATTGCCCACTTCCAAAAACGGGGTTTCCAGGTAAAAAAATTGAATTGCCCTTGGAATAACTTTCAAGACCATCGTCAAAATCAAATCCAAGGTCACCATAGTTTTTCGCGTCAAAAGTTACTACAAAAATGACCTCAACAATTTTCAAAAATAATTCACCTGGGAAGTTATACAGGTGTTTCCAGATTTTTTAGAGAGCCTTATATCTTGAGAACGTCTATGATTTCATTGCAAATCAAACATAGCGCTTATTACTGTACCTACTTAATCACAAAATATTGATAGTTCCATCGATCTTTGGATAATCTGCATTCACTGTATACTTTCTCTTCTTTTCCAGACTGGTAAATCACACACCAAAACAACAACTCGAATCAAAATACTGCTACGTTTTTAAGCATCTATAATAGCACCTCTCGAGAAATACGGAATAATAGCAGGGGGTCAATTATCCCCCAGTGACTTTGAAGTAAAGTAGATAATATCTATGTCCTTAACACTTCAAGAGGCTCAGAGAAAATTGGGAGTATATTCCAAAAACCTTTTCAAATGTATGCGCAGAATATAAATCGAAATTTTCATTTGGAATACGTCTCAAAAATAGGCGAAAAAACCGTAAAATTGACGTTTTTTCACAACTTTTTTCCGTTGTTGTAGTTTTTTGAGATTTTCGAAGAACTCCAACGGTGTTCAAATCGTCAAGGAGGCCTTGAATCCGAATTTCAAGGTCAACTCCATTGTTCATTACTCGGATGAAAACCCACTAAAAATCTTCTCAGATATTTTCATAGAGTGTGAAAAAAAAGTCTGGTACAAAATTTGAAGTCGATCCGGGGTTCGTGATTTTCGGAAGTTCATCCTTCAGTTATGTTCAGGCTTTTTATTAATTGCAGAATACAATTGCAAACACAGTACTCAAAAATGTAACGGCTGATGTATTAAAAAGTGCAACTGAGTTGCAGAAAACTAGGCCAACGACCGACTTTCCCTGAGCGCTCATGTGAGTAAAATGCACGGCAATGTCAGTCGGAAATCTCCCGTTTGTGATAAACAAGTCATTTCTTTCAGCAAAGTCGATGAGGTCATGCCCTCCCTCGTTCATCACTGCGTCTTCACTTTCTCTTCTGTTTGCAAATATTGGAGAATGTGGTATGTGGTCTGCCTTAATATCACCTTTCTCGGTTACTGTTGAGTTGGAATCGCCGCCGATAATAACAGTACTGTTCCCACATGCAGAGTTTATTTTATTGAGCTCTTCTTGTATGATTGGTGTGCTTTTTTCGATTGAGGTATCTAATGACCATGATCCCTGTTACCACACCACGTGAAATTTTTGGGAACATGAACTTTTCATGGTTGTTGGTATTGGTGTTGGTATCCCGCCACTCACACCCTCACTCTCCGCTGTTTTTAACGCGCCTTCGTTGTTTCTTTGTTTGTATGTAACAAAATCTCCGAACGTTGTTTCGACCTACTTCACGTAGTCCTTTCAATATATACCTACCGTTAATCTTGCAAAAATTACGGTCAGCTTTTTTTTTATTCGTTGCGGGGGGCTGGTATTGTAAATTCAAAATGGCGACCAAATCGTGCAGTTGATATATTCGCTATCTTGAATTTTATGAAAAAAATGGGTTTTCTTGAATACCTCGGCCATTTCGAGTTTTATCGAAAAGTTGTCAAAACCAAATTTGTAGGAAATTCAATTGGTATTGTAAATTCAAAATGGCGACCAAATCGTGCAGTTGATATATTCGCTATCTTGAATTTTATGAAAAAAATGGGTTTTCTTGAATACCTCGGCCATTTCGAGTTTTATCGAAAAGTTGTCAAAACCAAATTTGTAGGAAATTCAATTTTCTACAACTTTGTCCCTACAATTTTTCTTTTAAGCTCGATATTACGCCAACGGGGGAGAAGAAGAGAACCGTCCGCATACTTCATCGTGGAACATTGCCTGTGTAACGTCAAACTCCGATTATTTTTATTGGGAAAATATCGATCTTAGAAGAAAAGTTATCGAAACAAAGTTGTAGAAAATTAAATTTTCTACAAATTTGGTTCCTACAACTTTTTGTTGAAATTCGAAATGGCCGAGGTATTCAAGAAAAACCATTGTTTTCATAATATTCAAAGTAGCGGATATACGCAACTGCCCGATTTTTTTTATCATCAATTTCAAAACAAAAAACGTGTTAATTTGAATTTGTGATTTTAGAAAATGAGAGAAATAAGAAAATAAATTATAGTTTGAGAAAACTAAAAAACTATGCGAACAATAAACAATAAATAATATAAAAACAATAAGCCCACGCTTTTTTTTCCATGACATTAATTTTCTCATTAATCACTTCATTCTAATATTAAAACTCATTTTTGACTTTCTTCAAACTGTAATTTAATTTCCATTTTTCAGTTTAATGTATAGTAAAAGCGTTTTTTTGAAGTAGAATTTATTTGTTTGCTTCATTCGACCTCTCAGCATCGAAACAGAATTATCGAATCTTTGACAAAAAGTGAGTAGGGTCGAAATTGTATGTTTTCGTGTCCAGCTCTCTTTCTTATCTGTGCCGAACTGCACGAAGAAAACATTCAGTCGAGAGCACCGATATTAGTTTCTTCCGAAGCGTCTTACGAGGAGGTTAAGCAATCAGAGCTTGCGCTGTCCATCCCTTCGAAATCATGAAGCATGTGCTCGGAGCACAGTCGTCGTTTTGGCACTTTTTTGTACCCCATCTCGGATTGGGTGTTCGGGAGGAGGGTCTTCATCACAGGTCGCCTCTTCAGAGATCGAAGACAATGCGTGATGCGAGGAATTAGATAGCGAGATATGGAAAGCGGAAGCACCGGTAACCATGAAAGCTGTACAAGCTGAGACGAAGCACAATATAAAGTGTATCAAACTATGGCGGTTCCAGGAGTATACCTGCGAAGTTACGTCAATAGGCTTACCCGGATGCAGACAAGGCCGGGGATTGCGTTGGTGGGTGGGAGGAGTGGTAGTTTCGTAGTTGATGCGCACATTCTGAGCCGTCGGAGAACTGGAAACTGGGGGAAGTGTTGGTGAAGCTGGTAAAGGAAGTTACAGTGATCGTTACGGTGGTGCTAGTGCTGGCGGCGTTGGTGATGTCGGGGGTAGCGAAAAAAGTAGACAGATACTAGTGTACGAGGATGGAAAGCGTGTACGGGGGTGAGAGATCACAGCCTCACCGATATTACTACCAGGCCGAAGATTACCAATATTCTTGAGAGCGCGCTAGTCCTGTCATAAAAGACGAAGCTTACGAAGATATCACGAAGGAGCGTACCCACACCCCGGCGAGCGCAAGCTTGGCGTGATGGCTCGCTGTTTCTACATGCAGTGCCATTTTCTCAAGATTCATAAACGCTCGTCCGCAAGCTTTTGCCTCAGCTCGGTTTCGAAAAAACCGCGGAGACGTGTGGAGAACTACGAAATAGATCCGAGCCTACGTACGTTTTGGAAAAGTCTCAAGAATTTTCTATTCATTATCCTTGATCGATCCGAATTTTGAGTAATATTTCGCCTTCGCAGCGGAATAAACTAGTGGCAATATTCTCTTTCACGAAGGATATATGTAATGCATTTTCACGTACGAGCTCGACGCGAGTATTGAAAAGCCTACGACAATGTTATTCATTCCGACCCCTGCATCGTGTATAGGCATATAACGTTGGACAACGGCCTAGCCATTGTGGCGACGCTTTGTACGACACAAAGCTTTAATCCGCGACTGAATCTGCTAATGTCAACATCATTCTCTGCATAATGCCCGTGCATTTCCTAGGCTTTGACAAAACGACCCCGCACCGATATGTAGCCTTGCGTGGAGTTGTATTCGATAGGAAACAACGCACGGACCCGTATTTGATGGAGGCGTGTATCGTTTTTGTCCAACGATAGAAGGAGAACACAGACGGATTTATCAATGAGCGCTTTCTAATCCGTCCAGTCCTTCTATATTGCTGGCAACTCTCTTTCCATTTTCTCCTTGTGTGTGTCCGTTCACTCTTCGTTAGCTTCCATTGCTGCTGCATCTTTGGTCGCGAACATCCTACGTAGATGTCTGCGTGCTTTTTATACTCCCTTTTATATTTTCTCATTTACCTTTGTATCTTCACCGTTGGATGTCTTTGAGAATCTTGCCCTCGAAATCGCGGCCAATGCAGAGGCAGATCAATGAAAATAAATGAATGGAAATAACGAGAACATTGATCATACGGAGATGTTTCTATCGATCTAGCGATAGTGATTGTTTTGGTGATGTAACATGATTGAAATGAATTCCACAATAAGTGGGGCATGGTATTCAAAGGGTTGTGTTTGGGAAAAAGGTTTTTTAAAGAATTTTATGTCTTATTCCGTACTAGCATATCCAGCAGACATTGTGCTGCCCTAGGAATTGCCCCCCTGTCCCCCCGTCCCCCTGTCCCTCTGCCCCCCTGCCCCCCTGTTGCCCTCTTTCCCTCCTGCCCTTCTCCTTCTCCTCTTTCCCTCTTTCCCTCTGGCCCCTTCCCCCTCTTTCCCTCCAGCCCTCCTTCTTCCCCTCTCCCCGTCGCTTGTTTCTGCCCCTCCACCTCTACCCCTCTCCCTCGCTTCCCTCCGCTTGTCCCATCCCTTGCTCTTTTTCTCGCTTTCTCCCTTTTTCTTTCGCTCCATCTATTCCTCACCCCCCCCCCCCCCCCCACCGGCGGCTCTGACAAAGTCTGGACGTCTTTCATTGACAGTAATCCGAAGTTGCAATTCTCATACCACGTTTGTAATACCGATTTTTTCGATACTATTGACTATTCCTCTGGGGGTTTTCACACGTTTCTCCTCCAATCCACTCTTGTTTTAAGGCGAACAAAACGATTTCAATCATTTTCGAGTTTCTGCATGACTACCGCACAGAAATTGAATTATCCATACATAGATCTCACTCTGAATACAAGGTACTCAAAGTACGACAAAATTGTTAACATCCTTCCGGATAGATTATGAAACCTTGCGCGTTTTGGAGCGTTCATGATTGTCTCTACTGTGCCTCTCTTTCTGGTCGCGAGCACGTTTTATCAACACGTATACGAAGCGTATGAAGATATGTTCTGTCTCAACGCAGAGATACGTAACGAAGAATAAGGCTCCACAAAATAGAAACTCCATCGCATCGAGAATTGCGTGATGAGTTTTTCGCAAACCGTTCGCAAGCTCGACCGTCCATCTCAGGAATAGCAGCGCTATAAGGAAAAATAATCATAGAAGATGTCAATGTTCCTGAAGCTGTCGAGTCGGAACGTTCGCGTTGTCACAATGTAATTACTCGGGGTCGCTTGTGGAGTTCACCAGGGATTGTGAAAAGCCGACGAGTTTCAGCTTATTTCGACATTCTTATCGGAGAATCTGCGGTAATCCCTAAGGCGGGTGCGTAATCTCTCAGACCCTCACCTCGCTCCACATCTTCGAAGTCGACTCTTTTGCACCCACTCATCTTTCGCCTTCAACATCCAGCCGACGATGTCTGTTCCGCAGTTCGGTCGATCTCCTGAGCCCTCTAAGCCCCCTAACTCTCTCGCACATTAACACAAGGACGCTTTTGGCGCACACTCCGTAATCTACTATTAATTGCTACCGCAAGAAAACCCCAGGAGGATACGTGCACGTTCACAGTTGAACACGTATGCCCCTTCAACGATCCCTTTGTAGCCCCTCATCACCCTGTCATTTTTATCGCGTAATCTCCGTTATTGTTGCAGGTCTGCGAGGTCATTATCCTTCATTTACGGCGATGCTATCCCTGGGCGTGAAATATTATGCATACACGTAAATGACGAAATACCTATTCAGCGATTTTGGAGTAGATTTGATCGAGGAGAAGCTGGGTTCTTCTCGACACTGACAAAACACCCCATCCATTTGAATTTTAACGATTTCGAATAGACCTGATGAGAAATAATACACGGTTTCTGAAAACATTGGGTCCCACGATATGTTGCAGTCCAGTGCATTGATCTTGTGCCATACGGATAGACTGATGGATGGATAAATGAATGAATACATCAATAAACGAATCGATGGATGAACGAGCAGATAGAACGAGGGACGGACGCATGGTTAGACTGATTGATGGATGGATGGATGGATGGATTGATGGATGGATGGATGGATGGGTGGATGGATGGATGGATGGATGGATGGATGGATGGATGGATGGATGGATGGATGGATGGATGGATGGATGGATGGATGAAGGGATGGAGGGATGGATGGATGGATGGATGGATGGATGGATGGATGGATGAAGGAATGGAGGGATGGATGGATGAATGGATGGATGGATGGCCGGATGGAGGGATGGATGGAGGGATGGATGGATGGATGGATGGATGGATGGATGGATGGATGGATGGATGGATGAAGGCATGGAGGGATGGATGGATGAATGGATGGATGGATGGCCGGATGGAGGGATGGATGGATGGCTGGATGGATGGATGTATGGATGAATGGATGGATGGATGAATGAATGAACGAAGAAAGAGACGGATAGACGGACGGATGGATGGAGGGATGGATGAATGGATGGATGGATGGATGGATGGATGGATGGATGGATGAAGGGATGGAGGAATGGATGGATGGATGGATGGATGGATGATTGAAGGGATGGAGGAATGGATGGATGAATGGATGGATGGATGCATGGATGGAGGGATGGATGGATGGCTGGATGGCTGGATGGATGGATGGATGGATGGATGGATGGATGGATGGATGGATGGATGGATGGATGAAGGGATGGAGGGATGGAGGGATAGATGGATGAATGGATGGATGGATGGAGGGATGGATGGATGGCTGGATGGATGGATGGATGGATGGATGGATGGATGGATGGATGGATGGATGAAGGGATGGAGGGATGGAGGGATAGATGGATGAATGGATGGATGGATGGCTGGATGGAGGGATGGATGGATGGCTGGATGGAGGGATGGATGGATGGATGGATGGATGGATGGATGGATGGATGGAGGGATGGATGGATGGCTGGATGGAGGGATGGATGGATGGATGGATGGATGGATGGATGGATGAAGGGATGGAGGGATGGAGGGATAGATGGATGAATGGATGGATGGCTGGATGGAGGGATGGATGGATGGCTGGATGGATGGATGGATGAATGGAGGGATGGATGGAGAGATGGATGGAGGGATGAATGGATGGCCGGATGGAGGGATGGATGGATAGCTGGATGGATGGGTGGATGGATGGGTGGGTGGATGGATGGGTGAACGAAGAAAGAGACGGATGGACGGACGGACGTAAAATGCGTGGATGGATTCATCCATAACCACAATTTGCTTGTTATTTTGAGTAGAATTTGGTGGAAATTCACTCTGCGAGTAGTACAATATAGGCTGTTGTGAATATTTTACTCATCAGGTTTGGTTCAAAGCCCGGCGCGACGCATCGTGAAGAAGACGAAAATCTCGGGAAATCAGATTTTGACGCAAAGTGGAGAATTGGATTTCAAGGTCGTAGCGCAGCCGTTCATATTTGATGTATTTTTTGCTCATTTTCCGCTGCGGTTTTTCGCTCATAACTTCTTCAAAAATGGTCCAAATTCGAATGATTTTGTGCTGAAAATTTTGTTTTCTCACATACTTTACAGAAAAAAATCCAAAAAACTTATTCAAATTATTTTCATGTGCAATTTTTGAGATTGTAAGTCTTAATCTTGTTTTTGAAACTGTGTACTCTACGATTTCATGGTGATTTTTCACTTCTAATTTTCGTTTATTCTACAAATTTTGAGGCCAAGTTGACAGCGGAACATTATAATACTATTGCGTTTTCTATTTTAAAAGTAGTCTTAATGATGGTTAATAGCCGATAATTTTTTTCAAAATCTAACAAAATATTCCATGTTTTTTTTATTCCAATTTATGAAATACATCTGATGTTATTACTGAAAAGCGAAATATGAAAATTAAAGAAAAATATACGAACTTCAAAATAAAACCCTGGAACTAGAAGGCAAAAAATTATTGGTTACCTTTAATAAATATACGATAAACTATTTTAATAAGTAACTAATTATATACGATTTCTTAATGCTTAATCACCTCTTCAAGTCGTGTCTGTTTGCTAAATGGCGTGCGGAGCGAACTGTATTTGAGGCGCCGACTTCAAAAGGTGATTAAAAATTGAGAAATTTTATACAGGGTGAGGGAAGAAGATGGTAACCCTTGAATAATTTGGAAGGAGCCCATTTGCGGGTAAAATGGTCGTAGAATTTTTTCGAACATTTAACGCTGACCTTGAATTTGCCCTTGACGCCTACCTTGAAGGTCAAGTCAAGGTCAACTTTGGTTTTTGAAACAGAAGTTCTACTTTTCTTGATAACGATTCGTTCTCTCGCTCTAGCGAGGCTAAACATCAACTTTACCGGGTGTAATATCTTCAAAGTGATGCAAGATACCGAGAAATCTTTCTCGCGGAAGTTTTTTGCGAATTCGATAAATCATTTCCGAGTGAAATGTAGTTTTTTATTCATTCAGTAGTTACTGCATTCAGCATAACCCAGAGACAACGACGTGGGTGTTGAAAAATCCAAGTTGAGCTTGATTTGACCTTCAAGGTCATGGTCAAGGGAAAATTCAAGGTCAACGTTGAACGGCCGGAAGAATGCTACGACCATTTACCCGCAAATGGGCTCCTTCCAAGTTATTCAAGGGTTTCCCTGATTTTTCCTCACCCCGTATAATTAGTTGGCTATTAAACCAGTTGGTCGTACACCAAATGAAAGTCGCCAATCATTTTTTGCTTTTTACTCCCATGTTTTTTTTTGAAATTGGTATTTTGGAGAAAAAAAATGTTCTTTGGCCTTTTTGAACGAAGTTTAATCAGCATGCTCGGAATTAAACGTTCCATGTTACATATACAACGAGAGTGATTCGTGGTAGATTCTTTTTCTCTCCTGTGTCTGTTTCTACCTCCATTCGAGCATTTGCCTTCTACGTTGATTTAGATGATTGATCCGTTCAGTTTTTGACTCCCGTACAAAATAAATTGCGTACGCCTTGTCACGCACCAGCGTCGTTCTGGTTGGATTCATAGCGAAGCAAGACTTCGGGTCTTAGAGTCATTCATGATGCACGAGGTACGGCTGCAGCGGTGAGTGAAGGGGTCGCCGCGCAGAGAAGCTGGTACTTTCGAAGCTCTGATGCTATCGTAATAAATACATGAAAAACTCTCGAGCATTCGAGCCTATTGGTTGACGGTTGTTTGTTTGGGGGATGGAGAAAGCCGAAGATCTCGTTGCGTCGCCTCGCATCCGGTGATCAGTTAGCACACGTGCCGAAACTTCGGTGGACCCTTCTCTTTCGATTCCCAATGAAAACCGTCACGTCTTCGGATCTCTCGGCCCGAGCACTTGTCTTCAATCACTGTTGCATCGCACGAAGTGCAGTTTGACACCTAGCAGCCCCAACGCGGAGCGCATCATTGCCCGCTTCTTTTTTGCGCTCAGCTTTTTCAAGCGCCCGCATGCATGCACCAAGGATTACGGCTGCTTTGCAGCTACATAAAAAATACGAAGCATTATGGCTTGCTAGAAGGGAGCTAACTAAGTCAAAGTAATATGCCGCATACGAGTCTAGTTCTACTTCTCATCTATTGTTATTATTATTATTATTGTTGTTGTTATTGATTTATTTATTTACTAAACGGGAGGGTAGCTTCCTTTTGGTACAATGAGTGGTACATTCGAAGGCATGTGTAATCAGCCAGATACCGAATCAAACCGCTTCACACTCACGAGTAGGAAAAAAAAGTGAAATGGAAGAATAGAAAGAGAGGAAAACATTGAGTAACTATACACGTGAGTGCAATTTCGAAATAAACTCAACATACGGGGCATTCGATGCCAAACCACTTTTGACCCCGATCCTCTTCGATTTGGCTGAAACTTTTTGATCCTTTTCGCTCTTATCAAAAACATATTTCAGAATTTATTCACATTTTTCTTGACCAACCAAAAGCTTTTTATACGCCTCACATATAAAACGAGGTAGTGGTACGATTCCTTTTCTGTCTTTATTTGAATTTTTGGTGTATTCTCCTTACCCTTATTCTCGTCACGGGTCACTAGCGATTTCGTACGTTACTGTGATTCAGTGACTCGTTAAATAATTTAAGATATCAACAATTGCAATAATCGTATGTATTTATATTTATCGCCAATCATTTTATTCTTCAAATTTTATCCTTCAACTTAAGGTGATCAGTCGTTAGGATTATACGTGTACATTGCTGAGTTTACCCCGAATCAAATTGAAAAACTTTTCCTCTCCTATATCTATTCAATCTATTTAATTGTTGGCGTACTTACAGACCCGAGAAAATTTAATGGATTCAAATGATCAATTATTTTTTTTTAAGTAGTGTAACGCATCACCAATTTTTAAAAATATAACTTCTTCTCATCAAAATACTCGGGAAAATACGACGATGTTACGCGGCACAGTTAATTAGAGACAGACTCTCCGTATTGTCGTAACTTTCATCTTTAAAATAAAGAAGCTCCATTCGTGTTTCCTGTGAAATATAATATGGACCTTGTCATAATTTAATGGAACATCGTTGTAAATTCATCGGATGGAAGGCGACCGTATAAGAATGAACTACGATCTCGTCGTGCCCCTCTGCTGTGTTCTTCCGCAACGCCTCAAATAAAATGTTGTTTGCTTCAACATGTGTATGGTCTCCTTCTCCTTATTTTCGTCGTCTCATTCTCAGCGCTACGCAACATCGCGAGCACGCGTTTTCTAAAACCGTTATACTTCAGATAACAATAAATCAGATACGTGTTAACCATACTTGGACTACATGGAGCGGCATCATTGATGGCCAAGTACAACAGGGCTGATTCTGGCGAGATCTTGTCCGATTACAAACAAGTGTTCTTCACGACTTGGTACACTGAGAGACATTCCAGGTTAGGCCCGAATGGGAAAACAAACTATTGAGACTCTCGGTAGTTCTTCGAAAATTCTAATAGTTTGAGTGAATATTCAATAGTTCGATCAGTAATTATTGAACCTGTGTAGTCATTAGGAACTACTGGAGACGTTTGTTAATGGTTCCAGTAATCTTCCAGGAGTGCTGGATGAAACTATTGACTTCATTTGGAATACTGGAAACGTTCACTATTGGTTCCAGTGATCCTTTCAGTAGTGCAGGATAAACCCATTGATTCAATTTGAACTACCGAAGACGTTCACTATTGGTTCCAGTGATCCTGTTAGTACTGAATAATGAAACTGTTGAATCAATTTGAATTACTGCAAACGTTCGCTATTGGTTCCAGTGATCCATTCAGTGGTAAAGAATAAAACTATTGCATCAATTTGAACTACTGAAAACGTTCGCTATTGATTCCAGTGATCCTTTCAGTAGTAGACAGGCATCATTAGAACACATTTAAATTGGGTGGTACATCTGGTGGAAACTATTGGTAGTACTACTGGTGGAGACTATTGAGTAGCACTTCTCGTGGAAACTACTGAACAACACTACTCGCGGAGACTATTGACGACACTACTAGTGGAACTATTGAGCTAGTCACGGTTCGACCCAGTAGTTTCACCAGTATTGAGGTCCAATTCACTACTGAGAAAGTCCTATGCTAATGATCAATAGTTCATGCAATAGTCCCCAATAATTTGTTCAGTAGTTTTCCGTTAGTTTCTCGATATTCTCTTAATAGTTTTCTGAAACTTTGTAAGTAGTTTTGTGAGTAGTTCTCAATAGTCTAAACGTAGTTGAAGTCATCTTTGACCTTTTCATCTAGTCAGAATGGTAGATGCTGGTCTAGTTGAAGTACCATGAAAAAGTAGTCGTGGTAACCAGAACCCGTCTGAAACTCAAGATTTGATAGGAGTTATATCCTGTCTCTAGCATTCTTGTATTTACCCGCTTGGCTGCGTGGATAATCAACGCGTACATTTTTTGTAATGAGAGCTATAGAGCTAAAGACAACATGGGACTGAGTGCCATGCTACATAGCTTCGACTCTTATACACTATATCATTGGAGGTTCTTGACTGTGTTTCTGTAATGTTCCGTCATCGATCTCCCGCGTGTTTCTCACCGTCAATTTGGCGTTTGGTCGCTTCGCCGCTGAGCCTGCGATTGTCAACATCTAACGCGCGTGTCCGAAGAGCAATTTGCTATGTTTCTTTGTTCATCTATCTTACTGCTCGAGAGTCCACTGTAATTTCCGTACGCGATCGTAGTCTTACATCACTTCTCGGTTAGAACGCTAACATAACCTCAAATTTGTCTTTTGGCGCTTCGTTGACGGTCTGACACAATGTTGTATTCCATCCGTAAAAGTTTGAACATGTACATGACTAGTGTTTTAATAAGTTCCAGGTATCTAGTATAATGCTAAAGTATTGATTGTCATATTTTCTACGTAGGCTCCAGCATGACCGCCCATGTAATCGGTGGAAACGTCGCCAAACATCTGTACGTGGGGTATTAAAAGGCCTTTTATTACCCGTAACGTGACCGTTATACCCACGAATTCGACAACCAGCCTATACACTGTAGTACCTAATGTACACTGTAGTACACTCATTGCCCATCCTGTAACATAGTAACCGTTAGCAGAAAAATGGCAATGAGTCCTATTCAACGTAGTATTATTTATGATTTTATATGAATTGAGTCTGGTTATTGTGTTAACATGGTAACTTGAACGACCAGCTATCTGTTACCGCGGTTTACGAGAGTAGTTTCGTTGGAGAGACAAACGTATATGGACCGATGGTGAGGCAGGTGAAGACAAGCTAGCAAATAAATGCCCGCAGATGTAATCAGCGCGAAAACAACCTGTGGGATTGTTCAGGGAATAATTGAAAGCACCGCGGAGCTCAGCATTGCTATTTCGGTTGGCGAGTCGCGATGTGGTGGGGCCGGGCGCGGTGAGACTTGGCGCGTCGTCGCTCCCAGAGAAGAAGGAGAACCACCACAAAGATATCAGTTTCCTCTTGGCCGTGCATTGGTAGTATATTTCGTACGGCTGAACTCATCGAATGCATTCTTATACGGTTGATTTTCGCGTCTGACTTGGCGATTTCGCGGTAGCCAGACGGCTCGAGCTCGCGCCCTCTTAGATCTCACTTAGGCTTATTTGCACTCGCTTGCAATTACGTTTTTGGAGTACGAACAAAGCTAACATAAGATTCGATCGCGCGGCCTTGAACGTTGTATCCGAATGCCTGCTTTAACCCTTAGCTGCCACACATTCCCGTGTAACATAGTCGCCATAGTGGGGTCCGTCAGACCCCAACTAAAGAATGTGTCGTTAGAAAAATCTATCCTGAATATTGACTTGAAACTTTGAGGGTAACATCTTCTAGTTATGTACACGAAAAATTGCCATTTTGACTGTTTGTGAGGTTAGACACAGACTGCACAAAAACGTTCCAATTCTTTCTACATATTGCATCCTGTAGTGCCACTCTTTCCCCTTAAAATGAGACCTCGAATGATACTGTACGATTTCTCACTCGAAAGTTCTGGCCATCTTTAGGCGCGGTGATGAACTGAAAAGCATCTGCTAGGCTCAGCAAACCCTTTTTGGGCATACAATTTTTAAACCACGTCGATCGTACAACTGTGCGCCATTCGGGGATGCTAACTACGAATCTGAGGTCAGCTCCCGAAAATTCAAGATGGCGGTTCCAATATGGCGGGCGCGAGTTTTGACTATGCACCGATTTCCACCAAATTTGGTACATGGGGGTATTCGGTGTCGCTGACTTTGAACCTGAGGTTCCTAAAATCGCCACAACTTTCGAACGAAACGTCGTACAGTATCCTTTGAGGTCTCATTTTAAAGGAAAAGATCGGTACTACATGACGCAGTATTTAGACAAAAATACAAAATTGTCATGCAATAAATAACTCCAAAATAGCCATTTTTCGTGCACATAACCTCAAATATCTCGAAGTCCACACGTGATAGGATAATTCTGAGCTCGGATTCGGATTCTGTGCAGACAGTTACTTCGGTAATGGTCTCCAGTTACTCAACAACAGAACCCTGCACGTCCGTGTAATTCCTGCTGTTCTATGACTACTGAGCTGGCTTGCGTCGTTTCGTTCTTTCCGCCGTCTTCTTTCTGTCGAGGATGTCGACCTTGAAAATATTGAAAAACAGTGGCACATGAAACTCAAGGGTAAAGGTAGCACCGAAAGTTGGGCTACCGCCGAAATACGAACACATCACTGATGCTCAATGACAATCATTGATTTGGAACAATATTGAGGGTAGCGTAGATCCACCAAACTTTCTAATGTTGGTGAAATTACATTAAATTCTTGTTTTTGCAATTCAACCCCAGAATTGAAGTCATCGAGATCTCGCTGATGTATCTGCCACAAAAGTGTGGCCGTCGCCGGTTCCATTTCATTGTAGATCGAATGCTGCCTGCTATTCCAGAAAGTATGACCACCTAAGCTAGAATCGCGGATGAAAATTTAATTGGTAATTCATTGTACCGTGCTCCCATGGCGAGGGAAATAATGCGTTCTACACGTGTCATTGTGACTTCGCCTGACGATCGCGCATGAAACATTCGGTTCGGCGTCGCCGTGTCACAAACCCACTCGGATTCGGGCGCATGTACGTAGCAGTCTTGGCCATCGATGTTTCCTCGGGAAGGACGGATTGGCGAGAGTGAGGCGGAGGGACGGGAGGTCGTTTCCTTCAATAATACAGTGCTTAGGAAATTCTGATCGGAAGATACTATTGGAAAGCCATACTTTAGCGCCGGCGCTGAATAAATGATGGGACAATATTTTTAAAACGCCAATAATTCGTAGTCAGGAGGTTTTCCACCCTATACCAAGTTACCATCTATTTATCGAACCTCGTACAATATATCGACGTATTAAAGGAGTATCGGTACGAAGCCTCGCGTTTCGCTCGAAGGATGCCGTCTATATTGACATGCATGTGAGTATTATATTTCCTGGACGTAGTTACGTGCGAAAAATTCACATTCTGTTCACATCTCTCCTACATGGGTCATTCCATGTCGATTCCACGACGGTGACCCTCTCCGATTTTTTTAATGCTTCAATTCGTTTTTATACCTGTAAAAAAAAGTCTTCAGCTAAATTTTCAGCTCTTCTTCTCCACCCATTTTGGAGTTATCGATCTTTGCTCAAGAAATGTATATCTTTGACTGTGATTATAATGATCTCACTTTATAGGAAGTTCATTTTCAACTTTCTTGCTAAAAAAAATGTGCAGTGCTTTTTCGATTATTTTTAGTAGAAAAAAGATAGTTTTTCGTTCAATGCGACACTTGATTTTTTTTTCACAAAAATCCACAAAACTCTACGTCAAAAACAGAATTTTTGAGCCATAGTCCAAGATGGGCTCCAAATAACTTCCAGTGAAAAAAATTAGGAAATAATTTTTTAGAAGGAAAATAAATCAAAATCGAAGCGAAAAAAAATTGTTCTTCAATTTTCTTTTTATTAGAAGTTATTCGAAGCCTATCTTGGGCTATGGCTCCAAAATTCTGTTTTTTGACGTAGAATTTTGGGAATTGTTTTTAAAAAAAAGTGTTCCACCTATTTAAAAATAGGGGCAATACCTATTTTTTTCTTCCAGTACCTGGAAAAATGCCCACAGATGTCGCATGGACATTCAGTGAATTGTGAGTACTCATTAATTATACAGGGTGATCTGTGGAAGTATTATCGAATCACGTGCCATGATACTTAACACTGAAATATCGATCTACGATTAACGACTTGAACGTCGTATGTATTACAACTATTGTTGAGCGAGAAATCGCATCAACAACGTCCACAAGCATTCGATTCAATATCATTCAGGGAAAAATACGGCAGGTTTTATTTCCCTTGAAACTGTTCGCTACATGGACGCTTTGAAGTACTACCCTACTATACTGGACGCGTACAGTGTTCCGAGGGCGAGGGGGTTAAACTGATGGTTGTTAGTAACAGCCATCTAGACATCGCAGAAAATGGTGTTTCATCAAATGTGGATATATGCTCCACGAATCCTCGTTGCTTGACTATCATTCTCGACGTGTCCTTCTTACACAATTATACCTGTCCTTGGGATATCACAGTTTCCAAAATTCCGTACCTGACCACCGAATTGTATGGTAATTTCTTCAGAATACAGTGTAATTTTTTCGCTACTGTCCAGATTTATTACACAGGTGCACAACATTAAAAAGGTGATTTGTGTTGAGTATTTGACTAGGTACTACTTTCCGGAGTATCCTTTCCCGCTGAACGCGAATCTGAAGTCAAAATTGCTCACAATTGACGTTTTTCCATAAAGTGAGGCTGGTCACTTTGTTGACATGGTGATTCTCACAATTTTCTTCTCTTCGTGTAGCACTCAACACTTTTTGAGTGGCGACATAGCGACGCTGCAGCTTCACACTATTCTTCGCCATAAGACATTAGATTCGGAATTCCTTCGTATAGTAAATGAAACAAGGGTAAAATTTTCCGCGAATATCGAATTATTACTCGGAAGTCGATTTTCGATTTTTACGTTCATCGACAATGCGAAAATTCCAGTCATGTTTATAAAAATTGGAAACTCGATACGTTGTGATATGTAGTTCGAAAATCCAACTAGCTCGTACCACTCTACGGTCTTCGAGGCCTCTATTTTTCGCAAGGATTTCGATTCTCCGCGCTGTTGAAAATCCTCGTAGGAGGATCTTGCAGCAGCGCTGCAAATCCTGGCGAGAAACTGCAGCGGCGGTATGTGTCCATTGGAAAATCCCAGTCTGCTATAGTTTTACACCTGCTGAAGGCAGCACCTTAACGGGACGTTGAAATAGCCTTTGGATGCTAGCACGACTATTTCAATTGCCTATAAATTCATCTGGCTTTCTATTCACTTATGTGTATAAAGCGGATGGACCAGGTACTCTTCCGTGCCCGCATTGGGACGCGAGTGAAAGCAGGACGCAACGCATGTCCGTGCGATGAACAGGCGTGAACTATTCTATAGTTTTCGAAACTCGATTACATAGCCGGGGCGAAAATAGTCGAAGAACGACGAGCAGCAGAGTAAGAAAGTTTTCTCGTTTGACGAATATTCGTCGATTTACTTGTACGCACGTACCACATACGGGGCATTCCACGCCGAGACGACCAGTGTTGAACCCCGACCATCTAGAAATCATCTCCTGTTTTTTTAACCTTCAAATTTCTGTATTCAACCATTAATTTTTTACAAATATTTGAAGTCGATTGTGAACACCCGCTTTTTAAAAATCTGAAATAATTCTCGAAAATCCAGTTGAGGAAAACGCGCGACACATTTTTTTTCCAATTTCTTTATCACTCAATTCGGAATTTTGACATTGTTGAACCTGAAATTAATTTTTCTTATGTAGTGGGAACCTCGAGGAAAATTTCGAGCCCAAAACGAAGTCTGTATCTGCAATATTGACGAAGATATGATTTTTCTTGTACTGCACCGCCCAGCGCTCCGCCATACTTACGTCGTACAAGTATCTACAACGATGGCTACAGCAAACGTGAAAAAATACGTTTGGAAAGCTGAAATGTCGTATCGAAAGAAATAAGAAACACGCAGTATTTTGGCTCCAAAAAAATCATGGAAATTAAGTCTCGTTTCAGCCTCTCAGGATGCTGTAACCCCTGGACCACGCATTATTCTCCCCGAAATATCTCGAAAATATTATGGTACCTGAGGGGTCGAAGTGTCGACCATTCAGGTCCTGAAAAGGTCAGAAACTACGAACTGCAAGCCGAGTCCTGCAAGCCCGAGTAACGTCTGGTGCCAAAGAACCAGTCTCGTGCTGCTCAATATGGTAGATCGCTGATCTGGGTCAGTTTTTATGGGTCTCAAAAATAAAATGCACCGATATTTACTACCTTGGAGGCAGTTACTCAAGCCTCCGATCTAATATCGTCTTATAATCCACTAGCCGCTTGTACGTGGCCCCTTAAATCGAGCAGCAGGTAGGTCCGATGCGTGGTTCCGTGTGCAACAATAGAAATTGAGCGATAAATAACGTGATTAACCCCCCTGAATTTCTTTTCTCTACCCGCTACCCACTGAACGTAATTAATGCTGGTTACGTGGCCAACAAAGCGGAGCAAAGATTCATTACCAAAAACCAGAGGAACGATGATCCTGGCTCTCGTTACCAACAGCTACCAAGGTCATCGAACGTTCCCTTAGGAAGTACGACGTCCAGGCCCACGACGGAGAGATGCGGTCGCCCACAATACAGTCGTCAAAAGTTGACGGGCAAATTACCGAAGAAAAAAATATCTCGTCCGCATCCCTGGGAATGTTATTGGTCTGCAAAGATGAACGCACCGACGTGTATAAGCGGGGAGTGCGATTTAGGGTGTTGCTCCCTCCCAATTTTCTCCAAGGCTCGATTTTTCGCGACAGGAGCGCGCATTAAGCAATAGACAGTAATATGGATAAATGAATTGACATATCCACAAAGCACCACGGTCAAGGTTATGGGGTATATTAAATGTACAATTTTTCAAAACAGGTGCTCGGAACTCCTCGTCGTGTCGTGTCGGCAGCAGTTCGCGAATCGCGCTCGCGCCCAAAGCACCCCTCGCTCCCGTTCCGCCCCGCAATTACTTTCTGTCTAACCAAGCACCCTCGAGCGACTCTAGGCAGTTTGTCTTTGAAATCATTACGTGATGACCTAATATCGCATAATTACTTGTTGTTTCAATTTCACTGTTTACTATACCTAACAAGAAATTGACGGAACAGTAAGGCTTCAGAAATTTCTGTATTGCAGACAGAAATTTCTGTATTGCAAACTGAAATTTTTTGTACAGAAAAAACGAAACAGGGTTTTGAGCCTTGAAGTTTGTAGTTTACGAATCTTATCGGTAAACATTTTTTCGAGCTATATACTCGGCGCGAGCATGAGAAACAGCGCGAGCCAAATATTTCCTGAGTCTTTGTCCTTTTCAAAATCGGCCGCAGAGTGAACAATTTTTTTTCGCGCTCGATCAATACTAGAGCCATGAAGCTGGATGGTTTGGCTTCAAAAAGGTTACCTTTGCACCTCTGTACGACCTTTTGTGGCCGAGATATCGGGACTTGAAGCAAAAATGAGCTTTTTTCTTCAGTCATCAATATCTCGTGAACTAATGATCGCACAGCGAGTTGAAAGCTGGTTTCGGAAACTTGATCGCATTCTCTACGAGTCGCTTTCAGTATTTGAGGAGATAAAAAATTTCTAACAGGTCTAGGGATGAATCGATAGAGTCCAAACAAATGACCTTGAGAATATTGTGAAAGTGGTCTATGTTTCCAGGGGTTTTATGATTTATGTGTGTATGTGTCTGTCTGGTGAGCGTTAGATAACGCGTATTACTACCCCGGACCCGGCTCACTGCACTCGACCTATCCGCCATATTTATCTTTTCTAATCTGCAAGATTTGTACAATGTAAAGTGTACTAAAAAACTGTGTCTTCCGATTCGTGTTTTTGCTATCGCAAAAATTCGCGGTCGGTTTTCATCTGGTTGAAATGATGATCTATGTGAAAAACTTAAATATGCTACAAGATTCAATTTCATGTCCCTGGGCAGCACTGAGATATCCAAAGATTATTCGCGAAAAAGTAGTGAGACATCAGTAAAAAATGTCTCTCACTAGTGTTCTGCCGATCCTGTTGGAATCCGTAAGTCGGTCATGAGAGACAGATTTGATAGTCGCAGAAATACCGGTTCGAGATGCGAAACCAACGAAGTTGGAGAGTTTCACCGGATGATCGCTGGGGCCTTATTGGCAATAAACGTCTAGATCACGGTTAATTCGGCATTGATCTGTATCCACTCTTCGAAGCAATTTCGATTTTAAAATCTCAGTCAGCCTTCGAATGACAAACCGCAGCGTCGTATTCTCTCATTTAAGTAGCACTGCCTCCTATATTTCTTTACCTGCCGGAGTCATTGGCCTACCCCGCAGAAGACGACTCAGAATATGACTGACGACACGATAATTACAAACTGCTCGGGTTCAACCATTAGTGAGTCAGAGATTGACCAAGCAGTTGAATCACAACGGCAACAGGAATTCTGCATTTGCGGTGATTACCGTTTTAGAGAGTCGCGATGACCATTTTTGACGGAATAGGAATGTTGGATGAGACAGAGCTACCTCAGGAGCTGAAACTACAGAATTCGGATATCCGAAATGAAGAAGATATCAAAATGTGCGAAAATGGCTGTTTATAATGTGGCACTCGTGTTTTTGATGTCTCGGTTCAATCGACATGCTCGGGATATCTTGGATCTTTTAGGAAATGTTGTGCTGCGTGACCTTGACACGAACTTGCAAAACGTAGATGAGTGTTGAAGCAAGTCTGCTGTCGATAGATTTGGGAACGGAAAACTGCTTCTTCGTTAAGATATATTTTGAAATATTAGACTTGTTGGGATTACGAAATTCCTACCAGCAAAATTGAGGTTATGTTATTTTTTGTACTAGACTGCATCGAAACTGCCTGCAAACTCTTTTCACACTACAGCAGTCATGATGAGGTAACGTAAATATTTCATTTGTTGCATTTGGGGGATTGAAATTATATAGGGTGTCCCAAAAGTATATAAATGTATGAGACATTAGACTTGGGGAAGTTAACGTTGGGCGCCCTCTAGCGAGGGAACAAAACGTTATCAAGAAAAATGTTCCCAACAAAACATACATGTTACAGTCTGAAGAATACGAACATGCAATACAAATAGTTATTTTGTATGCAAAAATCAAAGTTGACTTTGATTGCTCCATGAATTTGTGTGAACATACACACAGAACATTGAATGAGTATATTCTTTCGTGGGGCACGGGGGTAAGGGGACAAGGTAACATGACTAGCTACATTGGTATCAAGTTCAAGACCCATTCTGGATAGTGCCGCGTTACTTAATGTTTACCCAAAAACAGATCCGAGACCCGAACACCTTCGGGTCTCGAGCCGTCCTTGTGTTCGATGTGATCGTACTCCATTCTTCACGTCCGAGTGTACGGGAGAGTGCATTAGAGACTACGCGAGTGAAATAGCACTCGAGAGTTTTCGGCAAGGTTAGGAATTCAATGATCTCTTTGCATACAATTTCAATATGTACGAGTGGGGGACCCAAAAGTAACGGGAATGGGGCTCTGGCGGGGATGTAGAGTGGGCAACCCATTGTTCGGTGAGAGGTTCGTAGGGTGACTCTTCCCGAGTCGGTGTGGTCGTTGCGAGTGCATCCGTAGATTTTTGTAGTGAAACGACTCGTTCCGTTTTGGCGAAATCGCGAGATGGCCGACTGCCGGGGGCAGTTTGTTCCTCCAGGTCAAGCAGTCAATCAACAACGCTACTTGGAGGTTCTGAAGAGGTAGAGGTTGAGGCAGAACATCCGGAGGAAAAGGGCGGATCTTTGGCGAACAGGGGATTGGTTCTTCCACTACGACAACGCACCTGCCCACACCCTCCTGTCTGTGAAGCAGATTTTAACGAAAAACGGCATAACACCGATGGTGCCGCCCTACTCCTGCGATCCACCGGACCTGGCCTTCCTGCGACTCCTTGTTGTTCCGCAGACTCAAAAGGGACATGAAAGGCAAACGTTTTGCGACTGTGGAGGAGTTGGAACAAAAATCGCTGAAAGGCCTCGACGACATCCAAATTAGCGAATTTGAAAACTCTTCGTCAAGTGCATGGGGAATCCTTTTGAGATGATTAACTTCGGTGTGAAGGTATTGATAAATAAAAGTTCCCGTTCGTTTTTTTTGGTCCCCAGCGTATGTTATACAGGGTGTCCCAAGAGCATGGCCACCGCCGAATAATTGGTCAGGGCAGAAAATGTTTTCCACAAACGTTTTAGGATTCTTTCCGAGCTATCCAACAATGACCCCGGTTCTTTGACTTTCTTCGACCAGAATCGGACCATTGCAGAGCTCACTTTAGCTTACTTATATTCCAATGATGAAGATTCAACACTATAATCCGATTGTCCCAAGCGAATTCGTCTCGCAAATTGTGATCAGAGCGGCGTAGTGAGCTATGTAAACGAAACACATGACTATTACTAAAGAGACTGTAGAATCGGACTTCGATAGTATGCGATTCGTTAACACTCTCTCGAGCCGTGACCTCCCCATTCGGGTCTACAATTCCACATCTCCACTCAAGCAATCCGCAATGGATGGTTTCATGATTAGCGTTTGGGTTTCATTCTTCACAGTCATGGAGATATTTACGAGAAGACGAACGCGCATTGGTGAGCATAATGGAAAATCAACGCGGTGGGCGCGCTTCAAGAAATGTCCTCGATAAGCTTGCAGACGAGAAAAACAAACCGGAAGACAAACCGACACCTACGGCTCACTCGGTTCTGTGGTTACGATGTTCGGTGTCTAAAAAAATATGACTCCGAGGCACGAGCCCAGAAACTACCGCCGAAACTTTGTTGACACGATATGGAAGTCGAGTCGCACGTCGTATACTCAGCACGTATGAAAGCGATAGCAATAGCTGTCTTACGAGTAGTTAATTATTGTCAGTTTGTGGGTAAGCTTCATCCCAGCCAGAAAACGAGTGGAAATTTTGATTTTTGTAGCCACGTATTTGGAATCCACGTGGCTAGTAGCAATTGGTCGCTCACTGTGTCCTCGTGCACTGTGTATACGACTGAGAGATTGGTTTGGGGAATGCAGTACCAAATCCAGGGAGACGAAATGCTTGCTTGCGTGGTACATTACGGCTGGCTTCATCGGATTAGAAATGTGGCAATAATCGAGCGTGGTATAGTGTGAAATGTATTAGCTTGGACTTCATTGGGCTTCGGTTCTATATAAAGGCAGCTTTCCCTGAGAGATGAAACTTTTCACAATGATACTTGGATCGTCATAGAAATGCTGTAGTACGGGTCTGGAGATCGGTCTCACGCAGATGACTTTCGGGTGTTCGTAACTAAAGCATCACGTCCGACGAGACGCGAAACGAGACCGGCGCGCACTGGAAAGAAGGTAGGAGAGGAGACGAACATTCTGTACATTCAACTATCTTCCATTGTTATCTGTTTATTCATATAAATCCTGGGCTATAATCGTTTAATACTCATATTCAACGGAGCGCTCGTATTGTCCGCTAAGGCCCGACGACACATGCGCGGCAGCGTTCTTGCTACAAGAAGCTTAAGCAGTCACGACTTGGTGAATCCGTTTGCCCATTCATCGGGAATACAAGAAACTACACGTTAGATCCATGTAAGTAATTAATCTCCATATGGAAATTCTTCTCACCTAAAACCGGTTATTACAAAATCTACCTTCCTAATCACAGAATGGAGTTACCTACGTACATTGAAAAATGAGCTCGAGACTCGTACTTCGTATCCCCAACGTTTGCCTCCTGATCTTTCTTCCGTTGGCCTACATCGACCACCTCGAATGACGATCGTCCCAACACCCCATGTTTCTTACATTTCCCTCATTCCTTTCCCTTTTCCCTCGTTCCTCAGCCCGCTATTATCTCCACCGCTGAGACCAACGCCTTTCCCCATGCTTAATTTGACCCCAATCGAAGTTTCAGTTCGCTTGGAGCAATATTTCAGTCTCAGCTTCAGTTTCGGTTCTTCGCCACAAACGGTGACCCAAACCTTTAATATATCAGTTCTTTCGCTTCAGATTTCGATTCTGAAGTAGAATCTTGACCCCAAATGTATGACGGTATAAATGCGACGCATCAAGACTACCGAAACCGAAGATAAATGCATGTGAATTTCATCGAATCCCAGTCATTCCTGCATACCTGGCTGGACCAAAGGGTTGTCTGCTGGATCACATCCGAGTTAGACTTGTTACTGCGTGTAGTGCTCGCCATATTCCGATGATACATGCCCCATTCCGAGGTGCGACTAAAAGAGTGAAATATCTTGTTGGGAATCATGACAAAGTCCGCTTGAGAACTGACTTGTAATACGGTAGTCGGTTTAAAAATGGCGTCACGATTTGGTGAGCCGAACTAAAAAAATCAGCAGAGCTACTACGCTGTGCTGCACCAGTTTTGTGCCAAGAACCGAATGAATACGGAAACTACTTTACAAAGGCTTTGCCTAAGGTTCCATTAGGTTGGTGCATGATGCTCAGGCGACTGAGTATTGGTAGGTGACAGTTACTGTCTCCTTAGCTTTTTTCGCAAAGCGATTGTTTATGGTGAAGTTACGAAGAAGCGTTTGGATAGTCATACTTATATTCGTCATATCACGTTGTGCTACTTTGAGCAAGGATAGTAAGTAGCGCACTCGTTTTGCACCGAACTTTTCTGAGAGACTCGACACAAAGGATGGTTTTCCCGTTTTAACTCAGCGACACTAACTTGGAAGGTGAGCCAGGGCAGAGTCGACCGTCGAGTTTGGATAATCAAGCACTTTTGTTAGCCGTGTCGGAGGACGCGATGTTAACAACGCGAAGGGATCAACGTGGACCATTATTCGTTATCTCCAAAGGCTTGGGAAGGTTTGGAAGGTGGCTGGACGTGTCCCCGACGAACTCTTTGTAACAATTGAGCTCAATGTGTCTATATTTCAACTGATTGCCTTCAAAAACACCCGACGAATATGCGGGTATACCCTAATATCTTATCTTCGTTTCGTTCCGTCTACGCGCTGATATGGAAGTTTCGACTGCGGATCATAATTGTCGGAGCCAACAATGACATGAGAGTTGTATGATTTTGTATGAAATTTCGAGACCTCGTGAGGTAACTCCGTAAGCGATGCTCAATTCTATGATATTAGCCAAGTAATCTGCGCACAGCTCATTGACCATCTTATACACTAGTACACAAACATTGTATGCTAATCTCCCATTTAATTAGCATAAAATGCGATGCATCAAGCATGTTCTTTATTCTTGTTCTTTTATTGCACCGCAGTATGATTCTCATTTCTTGATTTTGTGATCTGTGTGAGTAATTCAGATTGGTCACTCTTACTCCTATTAAAATAGTCATACTATGTTCGAATAGCAGCGTAATTATGATTTTGTATACTACAGCTCGTTAGGTCCAAACTAACCCCACGTGATACTGGCAATTAGGGAGAGGGAGAGAAAGAGAGGGAGAAAGAGCACAACGAAACAAAATTTCTTGTTTCAAGAAAAAAAAACACATATTTAAGAAACTCGCGGTTATTGCCTTAATTGTGCTACAAATAAGAAAGTGTCCTCTCAGTTCCGGAAAAAACACGTTTAGAATTGAGTTGAAAAACTTTTCTGAATTCCAGTCAGAAATACTCTAAAACTAAGAACGTTTGTTACCCTTAAATTAAGAACATTCTACGTTCTTGAATAATTCAGCTATTTAATTATTCAATTATTCGATAATTTTATTAGGAACATTTGTTACTTTTAAATTCAGCACGTTTCAAAGAGATTGAATTTAGGGATTGAAAATGGCTGATCTTTTTTTCTTCAAAAATTAATTTTTTTAAGAGTCCGGCGGGGCTCGAAAAATCTGGAAAAATTGAGAGTGAGTTTTTCTGTAGGCTAAATAGGATAAAAAAATAATGGAACACATCGTAGAGGGTCGGGGTAAAATGCAAGTCTCAGAAAAACACGGATTCTTGATTGAAGAACGAGAATGTTCTCAATTCAAGAACGAAAATTTTCCTAATTTAAGGAGGCGAGAACTCTTCATTTGAGATCGAGAGCGTTCTCGATATTGAGAAAAATGTGGGTTAAATTAATCGTAATATTGTGACATTCGCCGTAAAAACTACTGAATATTGAGCTTTTTTCTCTTATTATGAGAAAAATATTCTTGAAATTAGCCGAAAAAACACATATTTTCAGAATTATTTGGTTGTTGAATTCTATAATCATGGAACTCTACAATCAAGAATTTTTTTTGCAAACGAGACGCTTTTTTTCTGGTTGGGAAGAGCGAGGCAGAGAGAGTGGGCGAGAGAGAGGCAGAGAGCGAGAGGGCGTCAGAAAGAAAGAGGGGAAAAGGGTGAGAGAACGGATTCCGCGCGTGTTTCGCTTGTCATGTGTGCTCATACGTACACCATGCTGCCTCAGTACTGTCCTTCGTGTCGCACGTTACCATGAGATTCCTCAATCTTCATAAAGACTCTGCGTTAATGGAGTGCCGCTACCCATCAGCACTTTGCCAAACTTGAGAGGTCGCCCAAAACTTGTTGGATTACAGTTTTTGGGCACAACATAGGATTCGGCGGCAGCCGCAAGCTGATGAAATTAAAGGTCTAGCTTTTTTCGAGCTATCCAACACAATATGAAAAGTTTCAGCTACCGGAAACACAAGCCTTCAGTTCGAGCTTCAAGTTCTTTTTTTTTGCAGATTCCAGAGCGTTTTTAAAGAGCTTGCGAGGACACAAACGCGAAGAGGTGCAAACACACATGTCTATACAGAAGTGCAAACACACATGTCTGCACCTCTGTGCAGACATGCACACACACTGCTGATTCGCGCGAGCACATTACACATTAGTTTTTCTTCATATAGAGCATTCCTTCATTACTTATAACTTTTGTAATTTGGTATAGAGCACTTATCCATTCTACATTATGCGGTGTACTGTGTGTAACGAATACAGCAATGCATTGCCAAAGTGATGCGTTATATACACAACTCTGATCATGTTACGTGCGAATGAGAATACGTTGTTTCTTTGTATTTTGGAGGATTGACGAGGGGCAAGCGCGGATTGCAATGTTCTCGTATATCGCGTGTTCGATGTTTCGGGCGCGAAACTGGAATATCGGCGTTGGTAGGGCCTCGCTAAGAATCCAGGTGGGTTTTCGAGCAATCATGATTTACGAAGAATCCCGATGAGGTATTACGAATCGCCTGGGAGCGAATGGGACGGGGCTGTGTCGTAAATTCAATGCTTCCGGTGCCTTTTGACATGCCGGATTCGATCGTTCGCTGACCCAACTCCAACTTCGACCGCTTTTTACCGTAATGAATCGCATACACGGCGTGTCCCTACGAAATCATGATTCTTATCGGTGATCTCTAGTTGAGAATACCTCTCGCAGTGCGAATAACTAATTCAAAAGGGTCGAGTTATTTTGAGGGGAATTACGTGCGGAAAGCTTAGTCACAAGGAGAACTAGAAACGTACGGACGGACGAAGGAGCTAGGGGAGGAGCGCGAGAGAAAGACGGAGAAGTTGTTCGGGGGAATGGGAAAGACGAGATGGGTCACGGAGCTACGAAGCCAAAGAGAGAGAGAGAGAGGGGGAGGGGGGGGGGGGAAGAGAGATTTTGTCCTCTGGGGAGCAGTCAAAGCGCGTGGCCCTCGTCGGGATCATCTGAGCATCAAACGCAATGGATGCGCTGCGTGAAGGGACAAGCCGTATTGCTCAAGTGTATATAAACGGGGTTGTCTTTACGTTGTAGCTGTGCGTAGTCTGCAAATGTAGCGTCTGTACTTGTTCAAAAGTACTTTGTATCCCGTGCGTTTGATCGTTCGCATTTGTGACGCTGCGCTTCGCGGTTCAACTTTGTATACGTTTCTCGAAACGACGAAACTGTTTGTTTTATACTCGTAACCAGAGACCAGAGGCAAAGTAATTAAAAACATTAATCGAGGGTTCGTCTCAATTTCCATCCGCGACTGAAATAATTGACGGTACAAAAACCTCCCAAGTTTGAACAGACGGGAACAAAATCAACGAAGAATAAGATATCTCGTGATTTTCGGCCCATTGAACAAGTATAATGGACAGCATCCGAAAACGTTTAATTAGTCCATCATTTCATCGCCTGCGAGCACCGCAAAATTAACTCGAGGTCACATTTTCACAGCCTTGTAATTTTCCTCTCGACTTATTTATATTATAACAAACCTGTCTGCACTTTTGGTGATGCAAAAACCGCTTTAGCTCACGCGGATCACATAAACTTCTATAGACATTTTTCTTAGACCATTGGCTTGCCAAATTTGTGGTTGATAAATGCATCTTGAGCTAACAAACTCTCTCCGTGTAGTACTATCCAGCATCCGGGCTTTATCCTTAACATACATGTACATAACGCTCATATATATATATAGGGGTTGGGTCTCAATGTTGAACTACTCGACTCCTTTCTGAGTCACGTGATCAAACCATTTCCTACAACTACAAAGTAGCATTAATGAACCCATCTCCAATTATTATCGATAATGGCGGTTGGTTACGTGAGATGGTATTGCATTTTGGGATAGTCAAGAGCGGAGAGCTCATTTTAGTAGCCCAAATTGATTGTATCAGAAAAGAAGAGCCACATCAAGATTTCTATACTATACTTCTCATGCTGAATTTCCATTGCAGTCAACAATAACCACTACGTATGTAACCCAAACGAGGAGGAGATTACGATATCTCCGGCGCCACAATTTGGCCTTTGGATTATGGCCGAAAAAAATAGGAAAAACAGGAAGAACTTTTTTTGCTTGGAGTTACGGCGCTTCGAAGAGCAAAAAATGTATGACTCCGATTTTCCATGTGAACCGAATTTTCCACGTGTTTCATATTCCTTTGTCGCACGTTGTAATTGATGGAACGAAATTAGCTGCATTATCCAGAACTGATTTCATATTCTGCTTCTTCGGTGCGGTTCTTCTTCACTACTTTTTAAAAAATACTTTGGAGCAGCGTCGAAAAAGCAAGTCAATTCGCGTATGATTCCAACAACGCACTCTACTATTTGTCGTGTACAATGCGGTGGCGGTAGTGATGGTGTGTGAGGTTTTCACAGACATTTTTAGAACTTTTTTGGTTTTAATTGTCATCACTTTACTTGTTACTGTGTGTTTGTATGAGTTATGTTTCTATTCTTGTCCTTTCTCTACATAGCGAATGCTGAAGAAAACTACCATAACGTAAACCGTGTCGAAACGAAGTACGCATTTGGAATCCCCCTTGCGCTGCATCCAACATGACCGTCGTCTCTTCATTCACCAAATAATAGGTTTCCATGGAAACCGTAATTTCGAAAAAAAAAATTGGAACATTTTTAATATTCATTATATGTATGCGGAAGCATGGAATGCCTTCGGCATTTTCATGAGGATGACTCAAGCAGGTCTTATGCTATAGCACACAATGCTTTTCGAATGGGATGATATAGCACCGCAGTTTTTGGTGTGAGGGTAAAAGAGATGTGAACGTTAAAATTGCTGTTTGCTCAGTAGATACAGACTGTAGACTAGGTTTATTCATTGGATTCCGAAAATATCATCTCAGAGTCACGTGTTTAAGTTTTCCAGCTCGTTTGGATATTTCCAGCTGATTGGATTTTTCCGCATCACTGCGTGCTGATTGTGAAGAAATTTGCGACATGTGAGCATCACAACTTCGGCTGTGGAATAATATTTTGAAACTCCAACGAGTGACCTAGTTTAGCTAGCCTAGCTACTTATTCATCTATTGTGTGAAAGTATTTCGACGCGGACGTCCAGTTTAGCCTCCAAACAACAACCGAAGCGTCGTATTTTACCATTTGAAAGGTATTACAGATATAGTCTTACACTTGCGAGAGGCACTTAATTAAAGTAGGTAGACGTTGAGCCATAGGATTTGAAACTGTACGATAATTACTCCTTCGAGCCTTATGGACATAATGGCTAATCGTAAATTCGATAGAAAAGCGATTCCATCCCATCACTGACAGGGCAAGAAATTATGGATTCTATCCAGCGTTATCGACTTCCATCACATGCTATATGATTATGTAGTCTCGGGTTGAAATTTAGCACTAGCCGTACTGCTATTCCGAGGATGAGATCCGTAGATCCAGGTATGCTCGTATGGAAGAAAACTATTGAGACCTACCCACTATAATACTGACAAAAGTGTGGGAAAACTATTCCATATAGAGAGAATATCGAGAAACTAATGCGAAACTACTGAAAAAACTATTAATAACTATTGAAACAACTATTGATCATTAGCATAGGACTTTCTCAGTTGTTCATTGGACCTCACTACTGGCGAAACTACTGGGCCTTGCTCAATAGTGCCACCAGTAGTGCTGCTCAGTAGTTTGCACGAGTAGTGCTGCTCAATAGTCGCCACCAGTAGTACTACCCAATTCAGTGAATATCTTCAATAGTTTAAGACAATAATCAATAGTTTCAACGATAGTGATTTAATGATACCTGTTCGCTACTGAAAAGATCACTGGAATCAATAGCGAAGGTTTGCGAAGTAATTCAAATTGAGTCAATAGTTTTATTCTTCACTACTGAAAGGATCACTGGAACTGATATTAAACGTTTTCAGTACTTCACATTGGTTCAATAGTTGTATCCAGCACTACTGAATCGATCACTGGAACTATTAATAAATGTCTTCAGTAGTTCCTAGTGACTACACAGGTCCAATAGTTACTCCATAGTCACTACTGACCAAACTATTGAATATCCACTATAACTATTAGAATTTTTGACGAACTACCGAGTGCCTCGATAGTTTTGTTAGCTACTGCTGAGAGCGTCAATAGTTTTTCTCTGTACGGGATATAAGAAGACACGATCATGTATCACCTATATATCTGTTAAAATGACTAATTTTTCTTAGCTAGCTTCGCAAGTTCCAAAATATTGGAACTGCCGAATTGAGTTCGAATTTCTGTGGATAGAAGAAAAATATGAAAAGAAAATATGGTGATTACAATAAAGATTAGTGCTGAATTTTCTCCGCGCGATGAGAAATTCCATTTCAGCATCGCCATGAAGTTGGTCATCGTTGATTCATCGCGTCGAGGTAATATTTGACCACTATTGTATATTCGTCGAGCAAGACTCCGCGCAGCCAGAAATATATGAATATACATATCCGGGCACATACGATTGGAATATTTCGCCGAAGTGCAGATCCGAATCAAGAGCGAAGCGCGGGGATTCTCTCGGGTTTTCCCTCGGGCGTAGCAATTTATAAATAATTGATCCGAGTCCGGTAAAAAATGAATTACGTCTCCCTGTACAATATGAGGAGGTTACTTTACGGTAAAACGAGTAGAATTCGCGCTGGGGCGATCGTTTTGTGAGCCTGGGCTGAAAGTGATGGTGAAGCGCGGGGGAGAGGGCGCACAAGATAGCACACCGACACGGACATCGATATATCGGAATGGGGTAAGGATGGATGGGAGATAGCGTCAGCGAACGAACAAGCCGAGCATCCGGGAGTGAGGTAAGAGGGGACACCTGTGAGACCTTGCAACGGCGAGTAACATAAGCCGCATCAATTTTGCAATTGGAGAATTTTACGTCGAGCGGTCGACATATATTATGAATGGACGAAGGCAACCTTGTTCCATGACCAGCCTGCGCCCACACGCGGTTGGTCCTGCGGTGCTATACTGTCTGCACCTACATCTACGCACATCTCGTTCGTGCGCCCTATCCATCTACCCTGCTTACTCTATTATCCACGTACGACGATACGGATCACGGTTTTATATCCCTTGCACATGGAAAATATCTACTACGATGCTTTTTGGCGAAACGGACTGGTGGTCAATTGCCCGTACTTGGACCAACTTATTTGCAGGAGCGAAGCTTGTCAGCTGATGGAAACTCGATTCCGAACTGAAGCCCACGTTTTGAAATTGGAAAACTTGGCTTTCCATCTTCAAAAATGTATTTTACCTTATACCCACTTATCATCGCCGAATCTAATGCTATGGTAATTTTTAGAGTGCTCCAAAAAAAAAAACCATTTTTTTCCTGTCAATTTTTTTTTTCGTTTTGTCGATTAAAACTAGCAAAAAAATCGTTCTATCTATCTTGATACATATATTCTTAAGAGAAATTTAATTCTCTACGAAAAATCTCTGAAATAGTTTTCATAATCCTAAACATAATTCTAATGGATAAGAAGTTATCAGGTTTTATATATTAGCAACCAAGTAAATTATGAAGCAACTATTTAATAAATAATTTGATAAATTTATGAATAAATATTTGCAATCGCTATAAATTTTTTCCTGAGAACCGAAAATTATTTTAGATTCATAGAAATTTTAGAGAATATCTATCAATAATGTCGATTACTGCAAACTGTGGCTTTATAACTATCTTCCTCAGAATTTAGTTGCGAGTATTCAAGGCCTGATAACTTTTCACCCATTAAGTTTATGATAAAACTATTTCAGAGTTTTTTTTTTATAGAGAATTGAATTTCGTATAATAATAAGTGCATGAAAATAGAAAACAAGCGAGTTTGGGCTGACAGTGAGTCAGCCTTAGAACTGCCCCTTTCTTGTGTTCGAATCAATATTATTTATCATTACAATTTATTGATTACCCAAAATTCCTGAGTGTACTATTTTTTTCAAACTAAACGTTTTTAGATTTTCAAATACCATTCGCCATTTTGAAAGTAGCATTTCATGTCCGGGGTGCTAACAATAACTTGCTACCTTCTCTGAAATCAGAGAAACTAGAAGTCAACAAAAAATGATTGGCAAACTATAGAGATGATAGGACTTGGAAAAAAAATGCTTTCTTTGGACCACTCTAGTAATTACGCAGTACAATTGTGGACATCAACGGTGCTGCTACGTAGCTTATTAACGTTGCATGGTATGTACGAGTATTTGATTCGACAGTTTGTAATATACGATACTATGGAGCATTCTGTTGATTCAAAATTAGGCGAATAAATACGGAGATAAAAGATAAAAGGACAACCAAATCACAGTCGTGCCATTATTTACTCTCCCTCGGTCGCCACCTGTCTGCCTGTCTCTTTACTTAGAAAACAGGCCTTCCAGATTCGGACGACGAACTTCTTTTAATGTCTTTAGCTTTTGGGCAAACATCATTTTCCTCCTCGCCCCAAGCTGTTCCAAGCTTTTCGAAACAATCATGATAGGTCGTGGAGGGAGAAAATGTTTAACGAGGAAATCAAAATGTGTCCAACTCCATATGATCGACGGAACATACATTTTCTGGTAATTATTTTTTCGAATTCCACTATGAAAAATCCATTATTGACGTAGATCTCAATTTGCACACGGCTAAACTCTTCTCCTCGACCTTGTGGTCATTTTACTATGGCACACTATACACCTCAAGTAAATAATGATATTGGCGATATCGCAAAAAAAAAAACTGTATTCTTTTTCCAGTATTGGTAGCATAATCGAAAACGTTTTCAAGGCCATTATTGATGACGGAACGAAATAGTCGAAAACTTTTTCGACGCGATTATTTATTGACGAAATAATCGAAAATTGTGCGACTGATTGCATGAAGATCAATTATCCAAACCTACTAATTTTTCGAATACATTAATGATCAATAGGGCAGAGTAGCCTAAAGCGGGTAGGTCGCCCAAAGCGGGTCGGCGTTCGTAAGCTGCCGCATCCGGCGCCAGTGTCAATGTGTACGTATCCGTGATTACCCGACGCTTCCGATTTCAATCACTGCGAATCGAGTATCGGCAATGTGACACGGCGCAATATAAAAAAATTAGTGTATTTCCAAAAAAAAGCTGAAGGCATGCAACTTTTGATCACTCGATAAATACTGCGTTTGTTTCATTGTTAATGACATTAAATTATTCCGATACCATTGACCTTCAAAATATGATAGGCTTTTTTTCTTCGTATCTGAGACTATAATTCCTCGAGTAAAAAATGTGCTTTCAGGCAAAGGGAGTATCTACCCGCTTCAGTCTCTCAATATGAAGTGGCTACACTCGTTGGAAAAGCACATTTAAAAGTAGCCAGCAAACAAACTGCTGTCCAAGAATTCAAATGTACCGGAATATGGCTCACAAATCGACGTGTCTTCACTGATGCAGATTCTTTACCATCTAGTCTGCCAGACAGAGCCCAAGTTGTTGAAAATACCAACGATGACACATCACAGGCCCAATCTGCTAATGTTGGCCGTCTTTCTAATGATTCTGATCACGAATGTTGAGAAAAATTAATATGTGTTCAGATTTGTCAAGTTTATAGTGCCTACCCGCTTTTCCCGAGCAGCTCTCCCACTTTGGGCCCCCTATTAAGGCAAAGTGGATTTTTTAAGCAGTTTTGAATTTTGTATAATAAGTAATTACTTGGTAGAAAATGACTCGATTATTATTTATTATTCTGAAGTTCGATGTGGCTACTATTGAATAAAATCACAACTGTTATTATAATCAATCGAAAACTAAGATTCTTAGAGTTTTATTGTTAACCTACCCTCTTTAGGCCACTCTTCTTTGATCAAATAGAAAATATTACTGGAAATAACGTCAAGTCCAGTCTCTGCTGCTGATGCGTTGCATCTTGTGGCTTTGTGTGACGGAGCGTTTTACAAATCAGCTAAGAGGTATTCGGTCGAATCACACGCCCAGCCCACATTTCATCCACTTTGATAATATTTCAATTTCAATGTCGAGAATTCCTTCGCCTAAGGGGAGTCTTGGATAATGTCTTTCATCAATATTCATACACATCTCGGTTGCGGCGTTGACCGTTGAAAGAGAAAAGTCAATGATACCGGGGTAGACGCGAAAGGAAAAGGGAATGCCAATCTTACAATGGACTTTCGAGTCCCGTATGGCAAAAAACTATTAAGGCTCTCAGTAATAGCTGAAAAAACTATTGAGGCACTCGGTAGTTCTTTTGAAAATTGTAATAGTTTGACTGGATATTCAATAGTTCGGTCCGTAGTGACTATGAAGTAACTATTGGACCTGTATAATTATTAGAAACTACCGAAGACGTTTATTAATGGTTCCAGTAACCTTCCAGTAGTGATGGATAAAACTATTGACATAATTTGAATTACTGAAGACGTTCACTATTTGTTCCAGTGCCTTCAGTTCCTTTCAGTACTACAGGACAAAACTATTGCAGCAATTTGAACCACTGAAAACGTCCACTATTGGTTCCAGTGATACTTTCAATAGTGAACAAGTATCATCAAATCACTATCGTGGAAACTATTGACTATTGTCTCCAACTATTGAAGATATTCACTAAATTGGGTAGGACTACTGGTGGAACTATTGACAGCACTACTGGTGGAACTATTGAGCAAGTCACGGTTCGACCCGTAGTTTCACCAGTAGTCGAGTCGAATTTACTACTGAGAAAGTCCTATGTTAATGATCAATAGTTCTTTGAATAGTTATTAATAGTTTTTTCAGCAGTTTCCCATTAGTTTCTTGATATTCTCGCAATAGTTTTCTGACACTTTTTGTCAATAGTTTTGTGAGTAGTTTTTCAATAGTTTCAATAGTTTTTTTCAATAGCGAAAGATACTCCCACCCCATCTCGCTGTTTCCACAGTCTACCCCACATTTCAAACGTATCTTATGCATCATATTTGATGTTTTCGAAATATGAAGAGAAACATTCTCGTTCGGGACAACCTAAGATCAATTCCTCCCGATATCTCGGACAGGGAGAACGATGCCACGGAGCGGAAAACTTCTTGTTTTCATCTCCGCGATGCTTTACCGTACCTTCTTCTCTGTGGGTTTGATTGACGCTCGGATAGTGTCGCTTGGGCGTGGGATGTGAAAACGCGAAGAACTGTTGCGGAATCTAATCTCATTCGGAATAAATATCAATAGCATCCAAGAGTTTATGAAAACGTGATTATCTGTTTTTTCAGGAGATAATTAGTTGACCAAATCATGTAAATATTCCGAAACTCGATGGGATTCACATGTTGAATTGAGATATATTTTTCAGACGCGCATAACGAGTGTAATGGAGGCATAAAAGGTGGGCGCTTTTACATCCATAGGGAAATACAGTTCGACACAGAATTTGTACCACGCATGCAACTGCAGACAGATCTCTTCTCGTCCAGATTCGTATATGATATAACGTACTGTTATAACGCTACACGAATACATGAATCTACGAAATTCAATTGCGGTTGACACGAGGTAGTGGTAGGCAATCATCATGTGGACATTTGAAATAAAACGAGTCCCGTAATAAATGTTGTTTCAAAATGGCAAGGATTCTTGAATATGATGAAAAAACCTGGGACATCATTAGGAAGTTCCTTGAACTCATCGAGAACTCTGCCTTAGAATAACAATGATGAGGAAACAACCACAATATTTAAGTGTCACTCGCCACGGTAACTCGTTGTGGCTATACAGCTATCTTTCGTAGTCCAGAATTAGGGGCTAAGGGATCGATTGGTTTGTTCGGATGTCGAAGGGAAGTTTCCTCGAAATTTGCAGCCCAATTCATACTGTTACATTAATTGATCCTAGTTACTGTTGTTTGTTTGTGCTGGACCAACTCAACTGCGCGCTACTGATTGTGTAGTACTATATTATCCTTATATACAGGGTTAGTCACTGTGATTGTCGAGAATGGGAGGGCCTCAATCGGCACGAGGCCCCACCCTTCGGCCAATTGGTAACTAGAAGAATTCGATTCACAGAAATTCTTACAAAACACAAGCTACAATTTCTTGGTATAGGAAAGTAATATCAACAACGACTCAACCAGACTATTAGCTATTTATTGCGACGCTCGCTGAAATAATTCAACGAGAAACGAAAAAATCTGAGACAGCGATGTGATGTTTGTATCCACGGAGAAGGTGAACAATTTAAATCGATTTTATGAGCGTCAAAATAAATGAATACCCAACAGCCTGGTCGAGTCGTTCTTGATACTTCTTTCCTACACAAAAAGATTGTATCTCGTGTTGGCGTGAGAATTCCGGTCGATCAAGTTCTTCTAGCTGCTGATTCGCTGAGGGGGCGGGGCCTCGTGGCAATTGAGCCCCTCCCATTTTCGACACTTGAGGCGACCCACCCTGTACAACTGATATCATCTATTCGTCAGAGACTTTGCTATCGACTTTCTGTAACGTGGATGCGAACAGATACCCCCACTCGTGCCACCCATTCTATTTGCGAGTTGACATGATCATACGGTCCACAAGAACATATGAGAACTGTTGGCACGCGATTTTCTACCGATCGCGAGCATTAGATCGTGCTTCGAAAATCTTCACGATATTGGCGGCTGGCTTTGAGTAACGGTTTCAATCGCTGCAGGCAATAGTGTCGCTCTGACAAAGGTATAGCTATGATGACAAGTTAATTTTCATACAATGGTTGTATCATTAATCCCATTCAATTGCTACTCATCATTGTATATCGCAGCAGCTACATTTCAGCTTACTTGAACAAATAGAGCTAGTCCAAGATCTGTACCCTCGTCTCTGTGTGTTGAGAAATTTGGTAAAGTGGTAGCCAGGGCTATGAAATACATCACGTTGTATTTATTAATCCTGTTGACTCACAAGACTTACGATTTTGGTCGACTTCTCTTTCAAGTTGATCATCTTGATCCTGAAAGATGGAGATAAAGATAGGTAAAATTACTTATGCACCACTTCGTCTTTTTTAGGAGGGGTACCTTCAGCAGAAAAGTCGGACCCACCCAAGCGAAACTTTGTCTCCCAGCTAATCAAAGCTGCCTCCCTGTTTCCCAGTGATTTTATTGGTAAACGTAATTTCATCCACGGAATACTATCATTTGTACGAAAAAATGCACCAAAGTGTCGCTGCAAGCACCCAAAATGTGAAGCATGACTGGCTCCTTTTCGAGGTAGCAAGACCAGCGCCTTCGAAGTCACACGGTTGGCTACTACCGCGATCACAGAACGTGCGTGACGTAGCAATCTAAAAATGTATACCCTAAAATCATAGAATTTCGTGACGTATGAGCTGCAGCACTGAAACAGCCAGGCCAATGACTGCTATACGATACCTTTTGTGCACATATGTTTTCGGAACGAATCATGGAGAGCAGATGTCGTTGATACATGGAAGCACAGAATCTCTGGGCTACAAACTATGAACGTGTGTGATTCGAGATCATATGATCAAAAGAGATTCGACTCAAGCTGATGAGGCGATAATTTACGATGAGGTATGATACGCGTTAAAAACAATAGAAGAATTACGTTGATTGAATTTCTGAAAGGTTCTTAAGCCCCCCTCCCACCACTTTGTGCCTTACCGCTCCGGGTTACGCCTTCGGAATTACTTTGAAGACTGATCTGCTCGAACTCCCCTTTCCGCTACTCCCGTCGCTGCTGAGAAGCGCCAGATTATTCACAATTTGCAACAATGACATTTTTTTTTACTAACAATACTCTCGACTACAATGTGTCCTAGACTAGGACATTCGGTATATCGTCTAACGATGATAAAAGAGTCGTGAATTCGCGTACAATATCCATTGATATATTATCTATTCTTGTCTGCTCTCATTTGTCGTTGTTCGGTTTCACTAGATCTAGTGACTGCGCACGTTAGAGTCTACTTGTTTGGTTATGACAGTTCCGGAGTTTTTTGGCCAGTACATTCAGGTACTTGTCCAGTTTTCCTGATGATTCGTCTCGAGTTTCTCGGTGTCGTGATCTATCTTTAGCCTGATGTGGAGTGTAACAATGAAATGATATAGAAATAATTCCACTATTTCAAAAAACGTCGCTTTAAAATTCCGCTGCTCAGCTACACTGAAAAACTCTTCGCAGCACATCCATTGCTGGTGCACGCCGATATTGCAGTTTTCAGGTTTGTTTCGCAGAGTGTAATGGACAAATATACTCATCTTCCTAATCTCATTGAGCGTTAAGTGGGTGATAGGAATTAATTGATGAAAGAGCCACAGTTTACTAAATATCTTGTGACCACGCCCTCTCTTCACCCATCTAGTTGTGATAGTTCGCAGATATTTGACGGTGTTGGTAGTCGAACTGGAAGCACTGGTGAACAATTTGAGTAGGAAAATTGTCTTCCTTAGGGCCAGAGCAGTTTTTCAAATTGGCCCCTTGGCCAATAAGAGAAAAGAGTAAATGGCTTATCACAATTTGTACCCAAACTCTCTTGCTGCCCTCGCTTCCTATTCGTTACGAGCCTAACGCATGTGGTGGGGTCTGACGAGGGCCTCAAATCCCCGTTTTGCGACTACATCAGCGCCATTGTTCTACCTCTAAAAAATCTCTAATAGTGAAAAGTATTAATAAAATAGAATTACTCTGTAATGAAAGTCCTTTTATTTCTGAGCGTTGACCTTACGGCTTGACAAGAATAATGGATTAGGACGAACGATAATACGGTACGTTTTGCAGAGAAACAATTAATCGATCTTCAATTCAGGACAAACAGACTCACAGGTATCCACATGCACACACACACACACTCCGGCGCCGGATGACTCTCGCGTCTTCTTCTTGTATGTCTTTGGTGGTATTAGGAGAGAGAGAGAGATGGAGATTCTGGTCCTGCGCTGACGTGGAGGCAACAGAGGTAGATCTCGTTATGTCGTAGGTCCTGCTCTCAGGATAATTCTCTTCTCAGTCTGCTGATTTGGCGTCCTGTGCCGTCAGACGGTTCTCTCTATTCTGCCGTTTAGGCATCTGCCGAACATCGGCCTCCTTGTCTTCCACAATTCGTCCCACAACTCGAATTCATAATACGGACTAAATCTAAAATTAACAATCCGACAAAATTGTTTGCAATCCGAAATATATTCGAAGCTTGATAATAAAACAAACTTAGGACCATGAGGTATTTACGTAGATGCAGTTATGATATGAACGTTTTGATAGTATCATATTCGTTTGAAAGAATATATCAGTCCATTGCTCATAGAGGGGCCTGAATTATACATAGAAGATACACAGTGACTCGATGATCGGAAAAAATGATAAATAAAGTGAATTTTGGGCTGAAAAATACAGTTTGCGGAGTTGGAAGCCCTCTACTGTCACGAGAGGCCAATGGGCCTCGAACCAATAATGATTCAAAGAAACCGTCCCGCAAAACGATTCATAACCAAACACGTGTCCTGTATCGTACTGATCCGATTACTAAGGTCTTACGATTCCCCGCGTAAAGTGGTAGCCAGGAATAACCAATTTCTGTACGTAGAAACTATTTGAAACAGCATGACAGAGATGTATTTTGGGATGACAGGCAACTGTTGTACTGAGCTCACAATTATCAGATCGTCTCATCGAGACTAGCCGGGATGTCATAAGGGGGCTTGTATCGCATCACGTAATATTTGTTGTGTTGTTCTGTTCTACGAATCTGCTTTATTGTCCTGAATTGCACGTGGGCGAATCAACAATTGTACAGCGAGATTTCAGTGAAATTCTTCTTACTTCGAATACTTTTACGCGATTTCAGTTTAGTTTCACCTCGGATGCTGAATTCGCTGAATTTGGCATACCATCCTCGTTGACCGTGATCGTCCATCCCAGATTCAACGCGATGTCTTGGGAGTCTGTGCTTTCCGCTGATCGCCAGATTCGGGAGAAATCCTCCCCGCCCATCAATTTTTCATTTCTAACTCAGAAATCATCAGTATTTCTGCGTGACACGTGCGGCCAAGTCCAGTTTGCGCGTCGACGCAAAATCGGTTGTTGGAAATAGCCACGGCACGCGTAACACTCCTCGCTATTCGCTTTGCCTTCCTATTGTTTACATCTCCGAGTTCTGTCTTGACCGGTTACGCGTTTGATTAACTCAGAACTCGCCCATACGTTTGATCGAGCATCCCTTGATGTATCTCATTCACGTACAACGAACATGTAGGGTGCATATTTGTGATGAGTAGATGTCTTAACGATATACGGCTCGACTAGGTCCGCATAACGGTTCTTTGCTGTTACATCCCCCCCTCCCCCCCGTTAAAGATTATCCAAAAAGGTTGGCAATTGCGTGATAAATATCGCCGAGCCTAGCAAGGGTCATTCTAGGGTGGAAAGAATTTAAAAAAAAAAATCAAACGGAAAATCGCAGAGTGAATGTCCCCTCCAGTCAAAAATGCTCTAAAGAGGCTGGAAATTGCATAACGGCCCTCGCCAAGCTTATTAAAGGTTATTTTAGGCTGGAGAGAGTTGAGATGAATGGTGACTTCCGCGTGGGCGCGAGAATATTTGACTACAAAATTTGCACTCAGAGAACTGGGGATGAGCCACGAGGCTATCAAGGACTGGAAACATTGGGTCCAAGAGGTTTGTGCCCAGAAGATGTTACGTCGAATTGGAAAGATATTATTATTATTATTTAAGGGGGGTTTTAATAGCAAAGACCCTGGATAACGTTACCATACGACGGCAGTACAGAATAATTTGTGACTGTTGGATGATTAGACAGGGGACCATAGCTCTCCAGTGATCGTCAGGCGATAGTCAAGCGATATCGCTCGGTGAACTATAGCCTCGGAAAGCAATTAACGATATCCTCTTGATAGTATGGAGCGTAGGGAATTTCTGACGGGTAGACAAAATCAAGTGGGTGAGAATACCTCGAACTAGGGCTGAGCAGCGGAAGAATTCTTCTGAAACTATCGTCTCGACATCGCTTGAAATATCATGGAGCCAATTCTCGACATACTGGCAACAGCTAGTCGATACTGTGTTGTTAGGTGGTTCTGGAAGAGAATAAATGACTTTCCTTGGGGAAGCCCGTACACCCTTTACAAATTGGAGCTGTGTGAAGAACACGGTGGGTTTCAAGACTCTTGTTTCAATTTCACTGGCAACAAAGGGTGGAATTTAACAAACAATTATTTGGTGCTCATTAATGCTCGCTCCAACTACTTCCAATTCGGTAGTAAAATGTTCTGCGTACGAACCACTTTGAAACAGATTGCTTCGCGAACAAACCATCATTACTCGATTTTCTCCGCTTATAATAATACACCGTGCTTGTATCTACGTACAGCATGATTATGATATTCATAGCTCATTTTCTACCGCGGCCTCTTTCACATACTTCATTTATCAATATAAGTTCCTCATTCTCCTGGGTTGAGCACGTGAAGTTCGACTTTCTGATTGACGTCGCGTTCAAATAATACTGATCTGCAATAACAATTTTTTGCTCTCCCTGAGAGTGTGTTACATATCTTTCATAGAGGTTTGATTGCAAGTAGTCGTCCTCGATACTTCTATTTCTGCTGAAAAATTTGAGTAAGAATCTGAAAAATGAATTTTCGGAAAAATGTTGGTAGTCAATGCTTCCTGAGTGAAAGTATTCCTTGAAGAACTTCTTTGGAGTACTCCAATTTCTCATTTTGTGGAAAAACTCGACAACTTCCTTCACCAGCATTCCACGTTCTATTTGCTCTTCAACTTTGCTTTGATAAAAAAAAAACTGTGTCTTTCAGAACCCCGCGAATCTGAGAGCTGCCGAAAATTCTTTCGTGCAATACTGAAAATCCTCGTCATCCTCGTCCATAGTCCGAACAAGATCCTCTGTGAAACCAAGTTCCGTGTGAAGCGTCCGTGGAAAATGTGTGTTACTCTGTGCTTGAGGTTGCTGAGCTGCGTTTCTGATACCAGGTATCATATTTGTTCTTTGTGGTCAGACCTTCGCTGCATACTTAGTGTTTATTTCTTGCGCGACTGTCTTATTGCAGGAAAAACTACAAGAATTCGTATGTTCTCGGAAGTTCGGTTAACACAGCAACAGTGCTTGGGTCAGTACGGATGCCGCTGAGTACTCTCAAGAGTCACCTTTACCGTTACCTTCAGCAGGAGTTTGATATTTCTGTGAGCTGGTTTCAATTTTGAGGCATGTGCTTGCCTCGAGATCGAGGGATATTTGTTGCTGCTATGGTAAATAGCATCAGTGTATATCTAGTATCGCGGCCCCACCAAAAACCGGGTCGTATATTCGTTCATAGATGTGATATGATTTCGAAGCATCATAACCACTCTTATGATGATAGCGCATGATGTATTTGACCATGAAATACTGCACTGATACTTTTTTTATACCTATACTTACCTAAAAATTTTGGACATATTCAGAGTATATTGGAGACCTGCGTTCATATCCGCGACGAAATTCCCGCCGACAAGGCATCCGCGACAAAATATCCGCAAAACCAGTTATTGGTGGAAAAATGAACGCACACATACCAGCAAACGAAGGAGCGCGCGCTCCCACTCATGCACACCACTATTTTGTGGGGGATATCTCGTGCTAGGGTCTTTTTCGCGCGGATATTCCGCCGACGAAAATTTTGTCGCGGATATTTTGTCATCGGATGTTGAAGCGCGTTACTAATACATTCGTCGGTACATCCATGGGCGTGTGCATGCGCGTGCGTTTGCCTGCGCGTTCGTGCGTGCGCCGCTGTCTGATGGAGGAGTTCAGTGATGCCAAGTTTCTCACAGATATATAATCTCTGGTCATTTGTGATTATTATCTAAGTGAAAAGTACTCTAACCCAAGCTGTAACTTTGCAAAATTGTTCCGCTAACATTTTTCTACTTATATTTCCAAAAATTGTTAAAGTGCATCACTTCGATCATAGTTTTTGTTCACGATCTCGATGCTCTTCCGTATGAGCTTATGTTGAACATAGAATTTGCATTATGAGGTATGTCGGAAAAAGGGCCACAGGATTAAAACACTCTTAATATCAATACCCTCGGTTTTCATGAAGTTCTTTTTTTTTGCCACGCAATCTCCTTGATTCGTATTGACATAGCACCAGAAGACGACTCCATACCCGGTTCTCTACATGCATCAGCTAAAGCACGGGCTCACGTACAGGATTGGAAGCTCTCGGGCTGGAGGAGTATCCACTAATGGTTTCGTTTTTGCATTTCACTTCCTGGCCGTCCGGAGCGCAACAGTTCGGAGGACCTCTAGGCTCATACACGTCCATCAGGTCGTTACGCTGAGTGCGCATGTGCCTCCAGAGGTCCCCCAGATCGTTGCGCTCCACGCGGCCATGGAGTGAAATGTAAAGAGATCATTACTGGATCCTCGCCCAGCGCCAAAAAACAGCCGAGCTTCCAGACCTCGTACACTTCACCAGCATGTGTGCATCACTCTTTAGCCTACCCTCGTGAAAACTACACATGCTGGTGCGTTGGAGGAAAGACAGAGTGCTACAATGTCTTGGTGCCTCTTTTCAGACTGTGGACCCGGCCTTTGTGTTGATAGAAACAAGTTTGACGTTGAATTACAAGAGCTTGAAGAGGGACAAAGTCTGGAATTTTGTCATCGATGAGTTCGATGTGAATAACGAGTCCAGGCGATCAATCCAAGTTGTGGGTAGATTTGAGTTCAGAGTTTGAGATGCTTCAAATTCTTGATGCTTTTATTCAGGATTTTAACAGGATTTGAATGTCCATTAGTGTAACTGGCCAGAGACGCACTCATGCGAGTTTCTGTACAGACCAACGATGAAACGTGTAATCAGTTGGAGACATGATGTAGGCTAATATGTAAATAATTGGAAGACGAGCGGATGGGGATTTCTTCTCGAGCGACTTGTTCACCTGCAATTGTTATCAGTTAGCTACCTTTTGGCACAGGTGAATTCTTTCCTGACAACTTCTGAGAAATGCTTTGTATGACGACGAGAATCGCTTCTTGATCTCCTCCGAGATCCTCGAGTTGTACGCAAACAAATCTGTGCGTTGGCATACACGTGAAAAATCAGGAACAAGCTCACGTTGCCAAACAAAATATATAACATTAGACACCAGATTCTGTCTTAGGCTTGATGTCGCCAAACTGGGAGGCTCGTTCGAGGCTGAACTTATTGTTAGTTAGGCACTTCAGCTGGGTGATGGCGCTGTTGTGCACTACACTCGCACATTGATACGGAGCAAGGGCGGAAGGGGGGAGGGGAGGGGGAAGCTGGGCAACCTGTGCTCTCTCTCGCACTAATTTAGTTGCTTTCGCTCACATTGGTTCACATATCGCCACTGAAGGACCTTGCTTTCACTCTTGCACTTACGCCTGTAGGACTGGGAGGCCTCTGCTTATCTTGCATATATTTAATATTATTGTTTGCGCAATTTACAGCTCCAAACTCAAACTCCAAGTTAACAGCTATTTAGATCTTCTCAGGGATTGAGCATATATTCACAAGATCAAGATATTCACATACTCGAGGACTGTAACAATATGGCACTAAAAAAAATTTTTGCACACCAGAGATGTCAGAAATGCTCGGCCGTCTTTGTCTTCATCGATAGAGATGACCCATCGGAGTTTGCATTACGTTCTCCATTTTTGCCATAATGTAACTGCAGGTATTTTAGCACCCAGTTCTAGCGCAGCCAAGACACACATTTGGTAGTATTTTGCCAGAACTTGGAATCAATGGCCAGCTCAGTAGAATGTCGATGACCACTCCCACGCCGTACACAAATGTAGAACCTCGTTTGTACCAGGTCCCATCGTGGGGTACTGCAATGTCAAGTACTCCTTCATTCTCTGGAGTGGGAATTTCTTGTCCTGCCATAATTTTAACGGGTATTGGGGTGTGATTAGGTATGGGAAGGTTAAGTATAAGAATGAGGTTAGGTACTGGGTTAGGTGTTGAAGCTGGGGAACCAGGTATAGATGGATGATGAGGATGTAAATTTTCCAAATAGTGTATAACTATTTCATATGAGGACGTCTTGCGAGCATGCCATCGAGAGCTATCATGATTCATTCCAAAAAGCACGTCTTTCCAAAATACAAATAGTGTACAACGAGTCATCCATAATGCCCACAACTAATAAAAGCTCTAATATAGGAAATGTGCTTGGGGCACATGTTTATGGAGCTCGCAATTATGTTCCAAAAAGTTGTTGCTCCACAATTATATTTTTTATAGCTGGAAGGAGGTCTTGGGAGCATTTTAGGTAAGAATCGAGAAATTGATTTCTGGTAGAAATTCTCAGTACTATCCCCCCTTGAGTAAATCTAGTTACTTTTGTTCGTGGTTATAAACTTATCATCCTATCGTCTCAATTCCACGAACGAAATGTAGAGTTAAAAAATAGCAACAATACGTCTTCTTCATGTTTTCAACAATTTGGTTTGATGCTGTATCTGTTACTATGTTCGTACTGATTCGGCTTACATATAGTAATACGTTAAGTGCCATTTTGCAGCTCAATGAAAAAAAAACTGATGGAAACAGCGACGAACGGGAAACAATCAGTACAAAATACAATGGAAGATAATCTCAGGCTTCAGGAACTGGGAACAAGTTCATCCAAAGAGTTGACGCAGATCTCGATTCTAATTACTACAACAAAAATAATATTGCCCGAGCCTCGACATTATCGACAGCAACGAGGAAGGAGCTATTCGAAAACTGTTGGACTCCTCCCAAGACATAATGTGTCTTAAGTTATGACTCTGCGAAAGATGCCAAGCATTTGAAGAGGAAATTCAACTATTCATGCTTGGCAACGTACTTTCCATGGTTAGCTTATTTACGACACCAGGAGGGAGCTTTTTGTGAATACTGCACGTTATTTCCGCCAAATCCTATACCCGTTAGAGCCATGTGCGGGTCATTTATCATCAGGCCATTTTGTAAATTCGAGAATATTCACGAAGAGTGAGAGAAACACAGTAGAAGCATTTGGTGCTTCTTCAGATGAAACAAACGACATTTTTGCAATTGAACAAGTATCGATGGGGTACGCTACTCCCGTGAGAAAATCAACGTAGGATGCGTCGAGCTGAAAGGCCTGGACGCAAAATTAATAGCACAGACCGCTGAAGAATTTTTGGAAACAGACAGTCTTGATGCGGAGAAATGTGTCAGTCCAGAATTCAACGGTTGTTTAAGCATTGCTGGCAAAAAGAGTGGTGTCCGAGCAATGCTGAGCAAAAAATGTACAAGAGCTTCATTCTCTCATCGCTCCTCACACAAGCTTAGTCTTGTGGTCAGTGATTCAATGCTCTACCTGCAATGAGGAGCACCCACTACGTACAAAATACAAAACTGTCAGAGTTCTTGGACACAATGTTGCTGTTATCACGGAGGCTTTACGAACCTCATCATGCGACTTGAAAAATGCCTTGCTGGTTTTGAAGTTTCCTTCATTCTGTGTATCACTTTATCAACCAAATATTCGCCTTCGATTGAGCCCATTGTAGACGTTCTCCAGGCACACATCAAAAGAATTTTGCAATTACTGAACAGCTACGAAAACGATCCAGAGTAAACCACAAATGAAATTAAAAGCGATGCTGAAAAAAAAGAAGAGCCTGTCACAACAATGCAGCGTATTCTTGGAACACCATGACACCAAAGTAACCAGGAATCTCTTCAGAATTTTGGAGCAGGTCATCAGTCATGCGGTACCTAGGCTCCGTAATTGCTTCTCTGGAAGTGCGCTTACCGAAGAAAATACTCCGTCATCCAGGTTATCAGGATTGCACCCAGCGCAGATGCAAACATGCCTCTCGAAAAACCTAAAAGACGACTGTGAAATCTTCGGCCCGTTTCATAATTTACCCAATACTGCTTCGACAATTAGAAACGTCTGAGAAGAGGAAAAACCATTCTTTCCTGACACAGCTGAAGCTTTGAAAATCTCAATAACACTACCATGCACAACGTGTACGATCCCTGAATTGAAACTTGATTGAGAAGTACAATGGGAGAAAGTAGCCTTAATGGATTAGCCATGATGAGTCTACACAGGGGGCTTATTATAGATAATTACGATAATTATAAGAACAAAGTACTGGACAAATTTTAGTTGAGTTTTAAATTAACAAATATGCATAAATGGCGGCTGCCACGCCACAAATCGACCACTTCTCAATCCGATCCCTTTGGATTTGACTCGAATCTTTTTATCTGCAGTACCCTACTGGAAACGTTTTGGTTAATTTTTTCCAACTATTCTGCCCTCCCAGAAAAAACGCTACTTTTTCTTCAAATAGTCATCACTTTTTTGAAAATTGCTTGAAGGGGACTTTTTTCAAAATTTTGTATTCAAATGAGCCTTACGAAAAAAAAGTAATCGGAATATATTATTATAAATCAGGTCTCCTTTGGAACTTTTCAGTTCCCACGAAAAAAACATCGATTTTTCAAAGTTCGCCATTTTCAAATTAGTTTTTTCAATTGGAGACTCTTTTTTGTCTTTTCTTGAGACAAACTATCGCTTCAATTTGAACTATGTACTAGAAACATTTACTATTAGTTTCAGCCATCCATTTAGTAGTCAAGAATTAAACTATTGACTCAATTTGAATTACTGTAAACGTTCGATATTGATTCCAGTGATCAATAGTTCTCTCAATAGTTCTTATTAGTTTTTTCAGTAGTTTCTCGATATTCTCTCAATAGTTTTTGACACTTTTGTTAGTTGTTCTCAATAGTTTTTTTTCCATACGGGGGAAATCCTGCCAAGTATTTCACTGTTTTCACTATTTCCTCTGCGCTCACAGATTTTTCAAGATTTCGAACGTTCCCATAGTATCATATTGTGCCAGTAATATTTATTGGCCTATCAAGAATTTTCAGAATTGTTGGTACATTTTTGAACCATTCGCTGCTACTCACCAGATTCAACTCTTTCCAGTCGATGAAGAGTTCTTCGAAACCGACCTGTTCTTAGCCACCACCAATGAAGGATTTCACAGAACGTCAAGGTTCCTAGTTTTCTGAAAATGAAAAATTCAAAATATTCCGACGTGATTTCAAGATATCCGTTAACCACATTTCACCACAGCTATTTTTTTAGATGGCAGTGAAGCGCAATAGTGATTGTGCAGAATAGGGGCAGCACGCCAAGTTCGTTGCAAAATTTTTTTTTTGTCATGAATACCTTGAGTATGTTACAACTAGTGAATTTGAGTAGGCGGTTGCCGGATTTTTTTATTGATTTCCATGAGTTATGGGGTTTTGGCGGTCAGGGTAGCACGCAATAAAATAGGCTACTTTACATCTCGAAGCAGCTCCAAATTTTTTCTAATGTTTTTCATCACTCAGCAATGGTGTGACGTGCAATATTATGGTGGCGCACCATGAAAAAATTGAAACTCAACAAACCGTTGTGTTCGGTAACATTTGTCCAAAATACACGAGTGGATGGGCGTCTCCATATCTTCTACATGTGTTCCAGCACCCAACCCAATCCCATAAAACCCCATGAGCAGTCGGATTTATGGTGTTTATTCCGATTTCTCGATGGGGTTTCGTGATGTTGGCTTGGATGCTGTAACACACACAGAAGACACCGAGACGGCCACCCACACGCGCGTTCTCGACGAGTGCTACTGGAAATCACTATATCGAACACCATTATCATTTTATTATCATTTGGAGAGTGAAGGAATTAAAAAAAAAATCACCCTTAGTTGTAAATCGAAATCTACCCTGTAATCGACTATTTTTCGTCACATTTTCTACCCTACATAGAAAGTACATTGGAAGAGCTTTCTTTTGGGGGAAAAAAATTAAAGATTCGTTGAAAATCAATGGAGATACATGCCGATGAAGTTGACATTCAATTTTTTAACAATTTGGGCGACCAGCGAGAAAACAAAAATATGACGATAATCGGTAGCTAAAGCACTTTCATACTTCGATGTATCGTGCGAATTTGGGGGGAAAAAATTACGAAAATGTGAATTCCGAGTTGCAGGGTTTGGTTTGAACGCGCGCGACAGGAATTTCTGCGAGCGAGTATAACCGTGGAGCGGCGTCCCCACTCTTCGACTGAGCGGCCGCCGCGAGGCGTGCACGGCGTCGCGTACTTTTCGTAATTTTTTCCCCCAAACTAATCTCGTACCCGAATACACGAGATCTCGAGGAATAAAGTGCTCTAGCTACCGATCATCGTCATACTTTTGTTTTTTCGTTAATCGCTTAAATTGCTAAAAAATTCACTGCCAACTTCACGAGGCTGTATCTCCGTTGATTTTCAACGAATCTTCAATTTTTTGTCCCCAAAAGAAAGCTGTTTCAATTCACTTTCAATGTACCGTCAAAAACGTTACAAAAAATAGTCGATTGTACGGTAGATTTCAAGTTACAACTGTGAGTACTTGAAAAAAAAATTCCCTCACTCCCAAAATGGATAATAATGATAGTTTTCGATGTATTGAGCTAAAATGAACCAATAAAAAAATCGGCGTCGCTTGGGCTGATGCACAAGTCCGCAAAAACCAGTTATTCATTAATTTTCTTACCGGCGATAACTCATAAACAATTCAACTTACCAGCACCAGGTATTGCACACGTAATCTGTCGATGGTAAAGAATGATATGGCATAGTTGCAAGATGTAATAGCAGTAAGAAACTGTCAGTTCTATTGTCTAGTTTTGTAGATTTTTTGAAGACCGAAAAAAATGTATGGAACTTTTCGAAATCGAAATCTAAACGAATATGAGCACAAATCGTAAACTCGCCAACAAATCATGGGACAAACAATGCGCGAGGGTGCCACTTCGTTGCACGTATTTTTTGGTACGTATAGAAAAAAAAATCAGCCATTTTGGAGAAAATTCCATAAAGCGCTCATTTTCGGGGTCATATGCTTGGAAAGTGTCGTATAAGTTGGTGGGAAAGCGAGAAACATCGCGGATAGTTCATATTCGGCTGGGCAGTTCCGAACAATACGGGGCATCGAGTAAGTGCTCGAGTATCTCTGTCAATGACGTTGCAACACTGCACGTTGCTGAAGATTCAGCGTTGAATTCGTAAATAGTAATTGGCGAGTTGATTTGCACAAATAAACGTACAGCGTCATATTTCGGCACGAGAAGTTACGCTAAGAAACCCGATGCAGAAATACGTGGCCTATAATGAATAGTGACTTCAAAGGAACTTTGTGCTCTCCGAGCAACGCGGGTATATACACAGGCGTTTGTGACCGGAGCGAGGTGTAGGAGAGTACCTAGTGGCTTCAAAGACAGCAGATAGCTGTCTTTATTAATAGTGTAGCTGATCGATCCGGTTCATAGATGTTTGTAGGCTCGGTAGGCGTAACTGGTTAATGGAAGATTATTGTACGCGAGAGGTTAAGCTCGACTGCGAGATGAAGATAGCAGAGCGAGCGCGACGATGACCACCGAAATGCAGACGCGGCTGAGGTCTATGCATACACCTGCGGTGCGGAAAAAAGAGATGGAATCGACGAGCCAAAGTGAGAGAATCGCACGGGAAGAAGTTGGGTGAACGTGCCGGCGCAGAGGAGGAGGAGAGGAGGAGGAGAGGAGGAGAGGGGAAATGTAGAATATTAGAGAACGAGGAAAAGAGCGAATAGCTCGGGTGAATGTCGAGTATAGCGGCAGGTAGGTAGATGGCGAGTCCGTCGAGTCGTGGCGATATGGTTGGTGGCACAGCGTAGTCAGGTGGCTGGCAAGGACGCGGGAGGACATTGAACCGTGACCACGATCCGGTCACTCCGCTGCGCTGGTCAGCTTGATCTCGACTCTCATGCGAGCCGCGGCCCGCTTTTATACTACGATCTTATGGATCGGCCAGTCGACGCGTATGTATGCGGCGCTTTACATCCTGATCCGAGCGCGTGTGTCTGGCCGCATGCGTGCGCGGACCTGCTTCTACATTGACACGTAGACAACTGGGCGCGCGCCCGCGTGTTAGTGGCAACCACGATGAGGCTGAATCTCAAGTGATGCAGCCGGTATTTCTATAAATTCCGAAACTTTGTGATATTCCTCGAATGTGTTTCTCGAAGATACAAGCTATTTGGAACACGTGGAATGTTGACTGCGGTTTTGGTATCCGTGGGTGACGGGTGGATGGATCGCGAGTGGTGGTAGAAGCCACGTATGGGAGACGGTAGGATCGTTTAGTTTGGACGAAGAATTTGCTTTCGTCGCATTAGATTGGGACGAACGAGGGGATTGATGTAGTACGAGGGCAATAAAGTGGAAGATGGTGGATTTTGTTCGCTGTGTGGGAGATTTTCGCGTGGAAGAGTAGCGGAGTTTATATCGACGCAAAGGTCACAAAGGTAGTTGGATATGGGAATGTTCAATGGATCAGCTAGGAGAGATTTTGATATTTGTGGTCGGGAGCATTGTTGGAACGAGGTAAGATTAATGCTTGCGAAACAACGATCGAGAACAGGACCAAAGTAGTTCCTATAGCTGAAACTGAAATAATGCGCGGGGTATTCGCGAGCAATCGGTGAGTTCCCCCTCGGGGAGTCTAATCACAGGGTGAACAGCGCCTTGCGCTTACACAACTCGTGCGACTTAGTACTCGACAGGACACGGGACCCTTTACGTGTATGTATCAGAATTATATACGGCAGTGACGAATACGAGCAGCCGTATAGGCTGTATACAAACCTACCGGGTGCCATGACAGCATATGTCAAGTAGGCAGCTGATAACCCGACCTGTTATTACGTTTCTTTTCGTAATATTCGCCCTGTCACCCGCAGGAAATAAGAGGCCCGTGAAGTCGCTTTGTTCGGATCCGTTCCTCTTCCAAAGTTGCCGAGCTACTCGCTTTCTTTCGCAACACTTCTCGAGATTACATGAAATGTCTAACAACGAGGGAAACAGATGAGAATCAATGATTCTCGCCGATATATTTCACACTTTTTCCCTTATTTATCCATAATAATCTAAATAGTTTTGTCCACAGAGGGCGCACTAGTATGACCGCCTGAGAAAAAGTTTAATTGTGGGAATTTTTTCCAAAAAAAAATATTCCATCGATTTTTTTTCAATTTTGTGCATAAATAATAAATACATGGTCATTTTTTGTAACGAAAAAAATTGATTTTCAGCAGGTTATTCGCCGTCTCCCGAAACTCCGAAAAAAGTTCCTTCACTGCAGCCGCATAAAAAAAAAAAGATGTTTGAAATTTGAAGATTTCGCCCGAAAATCTGATTTTTCGCATGCAAAAATCACGTTTTTGACCCTATCGAGTAACTGGAACGTCATGGTATACAGAAACGAGTATAAAAAATGATGAAAGAAAAATTAAATGTGAAATTTGAAAATTGTAGTTTTGAGAAAAACGCGTTGAAAGATGGAATTATCGACTCTCTAACCGATGAGCGGCTACTCTATAGAAGGCTGTAATTGGAAACCCATTTGAGATCCGCACTTGAAATTCCAGTGTGTTATTTTCAAAGGTATAGACTATCGAAATATGCAGACAAAATGTTGATTTTTGCAAAATCTTGCACTAGTAGCCCCCCTTGAATTAACAGAAAACTTCAAAAAATTGATAATCAAAAAATGTTTGTTACACCTCCATCACCCCACCTGTCGAATGATGAGAGCCACAACTTTCCTACATATGCAGATTGACTGATGTATTTAGTACTGTTCTACTCAACAAAAAATATAGCTCCGACATGCTTTTTATCTGTATTGATCATTTTTAACGTAATTTTATATTGTCGCTATTAGCGTGTTTCTATGCAAAACACATCAAATTAGGTAGAAGATAATTTCCAAACCCGCATGGAAAAATATGTATGCGAAAAATATATGCAAAAATGTATATTGACACATATTTTTTGGTGCTAAATATATGCTTACTCATATTTTGAAATATATGACCGCATGTATGGGCTCGTACATGTTCATATATGTGCTCACACAGATGCCAACACAATTTTCAGCATATACGCAGTTGTGTTTCCAAATTATGTTCATCCCTGTGTTACAGCTGATTTAAAAATCAAGTACTTCAACAGGTACACTTTCACGAAGTTTTCGTAAACATCATGTAGATCACCAACTACTCGAAAATTATACAATCTGACGAGTATATACATATGTTTTATGATACATATAAATCGGAGATGCAAAAACCAAGTTGTGTCCGATTTGGCGTGGAACGCCTCATATATACTCGTGCACATATACACGTGTACGCATACATGTGCGTATATGCACACATATACGTCTGCATATAGGTCCTCATATTCGTTTGAATAAAAGCTTCCCTCTACGTAAGCATATATATCAATATATATATATGTACTTATACAATATACAGGGTGTTCCATGTTAACTGTCGCACCAAGATTTCTCAAAAACTATGATAGCTAGCCAAAAATGTTTCAAATGAAATATACTTGTCGCTGAGGGGGACATATTATGGTGATCTCGACTTTGATCTTGAAGATCATTTCCACGGTTATTTCAGGCTCAACTTTGTTTTTTCAACGAGAACCCCCATTTTTGATACCGGATTCCAAAAGCGCGGGAAATTCTACCTTCAGATGACCTATCATACATGGGGTTCGGCATACCATATTTGTCACATATATTTTTGGCGTATATAGTTTTTCATGCGAGAATACAATAATTATTAGAAATTATTAGAAATCCGAATCTTCTAAGCCACTCACCTTGAATCCGCAAAAAAAAATTCCTATACCACAGGAATGCAAAAAACGTTCGCACTATTGCAGCCCTCATCTTGCTACTATTGTAGTGCGAGGCTACGATCGTGTGGCACAACTCAACATTGTCGAGTATAATCGGATGATTTCCAAATTACTGACGCGTTTCTATTTATTTCTTTGATGTGAGCTCTCCTTACCCCGCACTCCTCTACACGCGACATTCCATGTCAGACGGACGAAGTCTCGCCTCTCGGTTGAGGATACCGAGATTTGCGTAACTCATCTACGTTCGAGAGCGTTCAGATACGTCTTCGGGTTATTCGTACGAGTTTGTTTTCTCGTAAACAATCTGAATAATTCCGCAGCAAATTTCTACCATTTACGGCCGTATAATAACGAGGTTGAGTCATCCACCGAGATTCTCAGTCAGCAATGCTCGTGAAAGTTTGGACAAACATTTCCGTTACGTTCCCCTACATTTATTTTACAGCGCAGAATTCATTTTTCCAATAACGAACTCACCGAAATCAATTGCCGAGAGCGTTGTCAATCTATTGAGAAAATCTCATTACCGTTCACCTCGTTGAATCGAACAAATTTGCTAGGTTTTTTTTTTTTTTTTTTTTTTTTTTTTTTTTTTTTTTTTTTTTTTTTTAATTTTTGTTACCCGAATCGTACGATGTAAAATGAAAATAGCTCTGCTGGTGGACGATAATAAAACAGGTACTCCGAATTTCACGTCTCTGCCCGTACACCGGGTAAAAAAGTCGTAAATCCGATTGGCGATGGCGTCGATTAAGCGTTTGTCAATTTGACATCGCAAGACTGATGTGTATATTGGCACGTGGTGTGTGCTTGCGTGGGAGGCAGGGTGCGATTTGTACTTGAACGTGCTAGAAAGCTGTGTGGTACAAGAGCAAAGTCGATTGAACAGAAATTGAATGATTGGGGCAAGTCTGTAGGGGGCTTGATTGTTCATTCAAACAATCGAAATTGCGTTACGTGTTCTTCTGAAAGAGGGTGCACGCGTGCTGGCAAAGCTAACGAAGAAATTCACGAACTTGGCCTGCTAGCGCTCGACGTCAAAGAATAATGCGCGGTGGCGCATGATTGGGAAGAATGAAACTTGATCTATCGGGGATCGAACCAGGGTCCTACGGGCACACGTCCCACAGTAATCACCGGCGGCGCGACCGGTGCGCACGACGAACGTTCGTAACAACTTATCGAAGCGGATAGCTCCTTTTTAGCGAGGTTAACTTCTCTCGATAACTCCATGTTCCAGTGCGAGCTGGCCTTGCAAGAGTTTCATTAGTCTCTACGGTATCTCAAGTTCGCACGTGTCGTACTCTCTAAACAAAGCGTGCTCCACTACAGATTCGGGACACGACGCTTCTCACGTTCGTGGAGGGCGCAGATCCCCGATCGATTTCGTGGGATCGTTCCCTTCGCGACGAGTCGATTATTTTCGAAATTCCAGCGGAAAACGGGCCGCGGATTTGGATTTCCACGATTTCCACGGCCTCGTTGCGAGAGATTGGATTTTGGAGGAATAATCATCATTCGAGTGTCTACTAATAATAGCAGCCATGCCATCCTCGTAACAACGACGACATCGATCGTCAGAGCGGAAGATGTGTACATATAGCATCGCCGATTGTTCGAACACTCGAAAGCGGTATAAAGTAAAGAAACACAAAAAATACCACGGAGTACATAACGGTAAAGTTAAGGTAAAACTAATGATTTGCCTAGCTAATATTTGTTCAGCTATATGTTCTTTTCAAGTCACCTCCGAAATTCTGGTTGACGCATTGTCACTACCTTTTTGTGATTAACATAATAATGCAAACACAACGACACAACACCGCCTCGTGTTTTGTTTGACCAGGTGAAAATGGCTCCACGTCCACTGTAAATTAGACACGTGCCATATCCTGTCAATGGTTACGAACTATTGTAGCCTAACGACGAGAATTTATATTTTTCGCCTTCCCCGGCATTTCGTCCATCGAAGAATCACAATTAGTCGTGCAACGAGCCAAGACGCTCCGTTTCGTGAAAGAAAGACGATTTCGAATCAGCCGATTTGCAGATATCTAAGATCCCTTCCGCGCTAACGGTGATCACGTTGATGCTGCTCGATCGATTATTCCCGATGCGAATAAACTGTTTCTCGTCGTACGTACGACTCATACGATTGTGTGCGCAAACACCGGTGTATCTTCGTGCATACAAAGTTCCGCGCTCGTCTCGTTGACGACGATTAGCCAAGCGTTGCTCGATCGATTCGACAAACGATTCGTCCAGAGTGCGACGGAGCCTTAAATCTGTAAATCCGCGAACCGTTGAGTCGCGTAAGGATCAAAGGTTCGTTTGTGCCTTTCATTGAATCGTTGCCTGCTTGCTGATTGTCGGAGGAAAAGGTATACGGATGGGACGAGATTTCTCATTTCCAGATAATCAGTTTACAATGAGCCGGACGAAAGTGCGACGAAGGGGAAGGTAATCCTTCCTTCGAGGGTTACTCTTACCTTTTTTCCGGCCGACAAAAACAGTGGAAAATTGAATCTCACGAGAATTAGAAACACGCGTAGAGGCAGCCCCGTGTTTCTTAATCTTGCGAATAGATAATAGATACGGGGCATTCCACGCCAAACCGTTTGATTAATCTTATAATTGCTTTGCGACCAATTTGATGCTGGAAATACTTTGAATAATTTTTTTTTGTACTTCTCTGTAAACGGTACGCGGGAAAACAAAGATTTGCATGGCGAAAATTGTGAATTTGGACCATTGCGGAAGAAGTTATACGAATTGTTTTTCTCGTGGTATATTTTGTTCCCATCTTTTTTATTATTTGCGTATCAATTTGATTCTGCGAAATTCGGTATTGGCAAGTAAGTTCTTGAGAACGCGCGTGCTCCGCTCTGACGAGACAATATTTACGGCGTAATATTGGTGTCGTAAGAGAAACGTAGTCGTAAAATAAAATGAAAGGGTTCGCGTAACGCTCGACGATAATTTATCGCGCAAAGCAAGTTCAAATTGTACGAGACAATCATGAATCAACTCGAAAGCCAACACGAATCGCGGGACCATCTACTGTCAAAACACGGGGACGATAATTTATAAAAACTCCGCGTAGTGTGTTTCCTGGATCTTGGGAATCGTCTTTGAAGTTTTTGGTCGAATAATCCGCGGAACAAATTGAGCTGGCGTGATTTGCTCACGCAGGCTTGAGGACGGGATACAATCAACAGATTTACTCCATGAACGCTTTGTTCCCTCGTCGCACCCGTCGCCCAGAGACGTTTCCTCATCTTCATCTACGTTGAGCGTTTGACAAAAACTACCATTTCTGATACGAATTTTAATAACGTGCAGATAAAATACAACACCAGAAATCGATACTAGGGAAAAAGAGGCTGGTACACGCAATCTATTTTTCCCGATGTCTCTGAAAATTCTCAAAATACCTGAAATTTGTGTACACGTTAGATGGACTCGCTTGGATTTTTTGGAGCCTCGACATCGAAGTTACATGCCTGAAGTTTGGTGTATTGCGATAAATTCGGGCAACACGATATTAAATTTTGTATAAAAGCTGTAGATTTTTTGTGCAGCTTTAAAAAAAATGTACTTCCAATGAAAATTAGATTCAAAGGGTCTAAATGATAGAATAAGGTTGGAATAAAGCTTTTTTCTTGGAAAAATTTGTGGCTAAATTATGTGGCAAGTAGGTTTTCAGTTAAATACGGAAGTGAATATGGTAGACAAGTAGTTTCGGCGTCGAGGCTCAAAAAAAATAATTCACAGAGGGTGCATTCAAATAGTGTAGATTTTTTTCAGCATTTTCAGAGACATCGAGAAAAATGGGTGGCTGGATTGAGGAAGAGTGCGTCATGCGAGGCACAAACTTCTTCGGCTGAGTGGAATTGGAGATATAGGCTAGTAGGAGCAGCGAGGGTTACGTAAGAGGTGTTTGACTTTTGTGGCGAAGGTCGTGCACAAAAATGTACGGTGAATTGAATGACTAAAAATAATGCTACGTTACACTCGAATATCTGTCACTCCGCATCTCCGCTTACCTTGATGTACGACCTCGGCGGTCACGTCGAAGCACCTGTTATGTAACTTTTCTTGCTTCACTCCCACCCCACCTGCCGGTGACAGATTTCGCTCGCAACGTTGATATACACCATTGTTATCACTCCCAATCTGGACTGATCTCAGTGTACGACCTTTATCGCTTAAACGAAACACCTGTTTTGCGACCCTCGGTCTGTCTAAGCCATCCGCCACACCCCATTCGTGTCGCATATCTATCACTTCCATCGGTGTAATTGACTGTCAAATAATTGCGAATTGCCCGTCACATCTATTTGTATTAGTGAAACAACTACGCGTGACCAAATGGTGAGCTTTACGAACTGTTGAAAGTTCGTTAAGCTACGAATGCAAATATGACCGGAAGACTCGTTTGAAAATAATAACGGTAGTGCGGGTCTGCGTCACCGAAGCGATAGTCGACCAAACCAATAGAAAGTTAATACATTCTATACTGCCTACACCTACGTATGTTCGGAAATTCATTCCCATCGGTTAATAATCACGTTTTTCCCAATGGCCTGATCGATTGAATTGTACAATTCAGCAGTGATTAGAGAATCGTTTGAAATAGCTAGCGCATAGTTTCAAGGCATTGTACAACGAATAAACCGACCATTGACAATTTCCAATTATTCAAATCTGAGAAAACGATTGACTGGATTGAGAAAGAAATGACTGCAACTGCGAGTCTTCTTGCTGCGAGAAATTGCTGAGGATCGTTGATATTTTTTATTTCTCTTAGAAATGCTCAACACCGCCCCTGTGTTGGTTAATCGCATAGTGATAAGCGCAAAATACATTCTCGCACTGGTGTGCAAAATACGTTCTCGCACTAGTGCGCAAAATATATTCCCACACTAGTGCGCAAAATACATTCTCGCACTAGTGCGCAAAATACTTGGCCGCAATAATGCGCAAAATACGTTGCCGCACTAGTGCACAAAATACATTCCCGCCCAAAGTGCATTCCCGCACTAGTGCGCAAATTACGTTCCCGCACTTGTGCATAAAACACATTCCCGTACTAATGCGCAAAATATATTCCCGCATTAGTGCCCAAAATACATTCTCGCACTAGTGTGCAAAATACGTTCTCGCACTAGTGCGCAAAATATATTCCCACACTAGTGCGCAAAATATATTTCCGCACTAGTGCGCAAAATATATTTCCGCACTAGTGCGCAAAATACGTTGCCGCACTAGTGCGCAAAATACGTTGTCGCACTACTGCGCAAAATACGTTCCCGCACTGATGTTGGAAGAGTGAAGTATGGCAATATTATGGACGTACAGCAATGCAAAATATTTTTCTTGTGCGAGAGCAAAATCTGGAATTAGAGAGCAGGCAAACTACGCGACTGTAGTTAGGGGAGGGCATTGTAGGGCAATACCAACGCCCTACCTTGAAAAACACTATCAATGAAGATAGAATGTGGGGGGGGGGGGATTTTGTAATTTTTTTACCCGGAATGCAAAGTAAACTGTTTGTTTATAGTACGACGTGAGTGAGAAAATGTTAATTTAGATACTACTAGGGTAGCAACTTCTAAACAATTCCAAATTACCCATGATTTGTACAATCATATAGACTAATTCTTTATTCTGCCTATGTCGACTGAGGCGACACGAACAACTAGTTGGACGGCCCTTTTGAACGCTCGCGGTTTTTCTCTACGTTTCGGGGGGTTTTGGCAGCCAGGGGCACTGAGTGGAGATAAGGGATATGAACCATTGTCGAGCCACGAGCCACACACTCCTACTAATAAGCTCCGACCGCATTCTAACAATAAGCTACGGGGAATCCCCTTCCAAGCTGAAACAAGTAAATTAGAGGTTACTTGTCTGTGGTGTTCCTTAGTATAATGCAGGTACAGTGTTTCAGTCAGTTAACGACGCGACAGGCTTAGCAACGCCTGATTGTTTATTACTGTGAATTGAAGATATATCGATCTCGCGACGGATATACGAGCTCAATTTGACAAAAAGCGAACCTCTGTACTCAAAATAGCTGGAAGCACAAGATACAAACGCTACTCCTAGTCCCGTGGAAACAGGTTTGGTGAAACATGTTAGTGCTGTTAGCTATGGCATTCCTTCTGATATTGCACAAATCGGAGAACCGACAAAGCAAGTTATTTCAGTCACATACCCAATAGAAAATATTTCAGCGTGGAATTTGTTTGAATATACGTGCATGAAGGATTCTAATTTGAAGGAGGTTCTCAGCCATATACCACAAAATGCGACACATCGTTCACCTGTAATTCAAAATCAAAGAAGTCGACTCGTGGCTTAAGCAGTACAAAGTTCCATTGTTAAAGATGTTGAGGAATCTGACGCGAACTGGTTTACTCTACAATAGCAATACGTTACGTTGAGGATGGAGTCGTCAATGAGTCGTTGCTGACAGTTATAACTACTGGACACCTTCATGCAGCTACTTTCACGGAATTAACGTTAAATACCCTCTCTTGTATGCCAACTAAGCCAATGCTATGATGCAAGTATAACGAGTGGGAAAGTTTCGGGAGCTGCGACCAGAATAGGAAATAATTTGGACCGAAGAATTCCTTACGTCCACTGCTATAACCATCGCCATTTATTTTCTGATCAATGCAGCATGTGGCAAAAATAGCCGTGAAAAAAACAGATCAAAGTCAGTTGATCCGAATGAATTCGCATTTGAGTCCCTCGCATTTTCAATAATATGACGAATCCAAGAATTCAGCTGTTCTGAGGAAAGACTTTTTGTTATTATCTTGAATGTAATATGTTCGGAGTTTTTGTTCTTACCAAAGCAAGTTTTTGCTGTCGAGGGCGACATACTCGAATTGTGCGGGAACTACCGATTTTGCGTAACCTACTATTCCGATATCTCGACATCGGGATTCTACGATCACCTCGGACATTGCGAAGCAGTTGGGAGATAGCAATTTAAACGCCTCATCCATGTCAAGACATTATTACTGCAGCAATAACGGAAAGATCGGATCAGATAGAACATGCAGCCAAATAGATACACGAACGGTAGAAATTAAGATTCTCACTTCAGATTTCCTTAAAAGCACACTAAGAAAACAGTCTTGTTGAAGTTCAAAAGATTGGTCGTGCAGGCAGCTCCACGCTAGTTCAACATGGTCACCTTGTCGATCCAACAGTGTGATACCATGTAGAATATAGTAGACTATATCCTGCCAAGAAAGTATACACTGTCATACGCGTATAACAGTGTACATATACGAAACCCTATATGTACATTCTCTTAGTGTGTTAATTATTAAACGAATATAAAGACATGTCATCTTGTAAAATCCACACGGTCAATCTTGGCAATTCAACAAGATTGGGCGTATAAGGTTCGCCAAGTTAACACTAACATGGCTGCAATAGTGCAGGGAACAGGATAAGTTTACAATATCAATCTTGTTAACGTAACCGTGTGTTCTGGCGGATCCAACTAGAATTCTTTGTTACTGCAACCAGACTGTTGTGTGTAGGACTTATCAAGGTGTTCTGGCTGGGAAGCTTTCAACTTCAGTCAAGCGATACTTCCTAAATACTTTGAAATGCTTGAAGTGACCTTCGAGGTAATTGTTGAGGTTATTTTAGGATTGATCATGTGATGCATAATTCGAAACCATTTAAATACCATTTCGCCAATTCACCACTGAACCATCGACTCGTGGGGTATTTGACCGTTTAGGAACTCCTAAACCACCGTCTATGATTTATTGTCATCGACGAAACGTTCAAAAAATCTATTTATCCATCAATTAGCATTGATATCGTATATACCAGTATGGAAACAAATTATTGAGGCTCTAAGTAGTAGCTGACAAAACTATTGAAATGCTCAGTAGTTCTTCGAAAATTCTAATAGTTCGAGTGGATATTCAATAGTTTAGTCAATAGTGACTATAGAGTAACTATCGGATCTGTTTAGTTACCAGGTATTGATGGTTCCAGTAATCTTTCTAGTAGTGGAGGATGATACTATTGATTGAATTTGAACTACTGAAGACTTTCACTATTGGTTCCAGTGATCCTTTCGGTAGTGAACAGGTAGGTATCATTAAATCACTATCGTGGAAACTATTGATCATTGTCTTTAACTATTGAAGATATTCGCTATATTGGGTAGTACTAGTGGTGGAAACTATTGGTAGTATTACAATTGAATCAGTATGTGATTATTCTGAATATTTGGTACAGTAGAAACGACGTTTCCTAGTTTCTCAGCTAATCCATAACTCGAAATCGAGCCGATGAAACTCCATGAATGATTCTTCGTACGTATATAGTCTAGAGCGCTGCATCTGGATTCATATATGCTCGAGTGAGAAGTGTCGACATTAATTAATGGTATCAAAATAATATTCGTGGAAATTGGTTCACACAAAAACATTCGTATCAGTGGAATGTATAGAATATATAGGTGGGAATATATAGCTTGTAATTGTCACTTTTTCAGCACATCTCAAGGCAGTCGTCCGGACAATGGCATCAGGCATCGTGTGATTGTAAAAAATAAAAAAAATTGATTTATCCAGTGAACGACCAATAAAACTCTACGAGACGATGCATGTATTTGAAATTGCTTTCAAATTGGAAGGTTCTCCGCGTCACAGAACTGTGTCGGCAATGAAAAATGTTAAGGGGACGTACGGGAACATATGCGCGATCGATTACCGACGCCTCAACGCCTATAGCTGTCAAGAGCTGCGAGGGTGGCACAAGGGGACTGAGCTACGCTGTCAGGGGCTTGGCACGCCGAGAGCTAGGTCGTGTGTAATTACCGTCACAAACATCGAGATGAGGCGTCTAGAGCGTCGGCTATATCGGCGAGTCGATATATGGAACTCTTAATCGTAAAAATAATTGAAAATACAGAGAAACGTGCGAAAAAACTGGGGACGCCGGAAGCTGGCCGGAAAATGACAATTACCAGAATGAATGGACGAGGAGGGCTGCTATACTTCACGACGCTGTCTGATGTTCACGGGTGCAGCGTTACAGAAGTTGTCCGAGTAGCAGGGTGGGCCGATATTAGAATCGCGATTGCGCGGAAATCAGCCGACGAGCTGATTACTGCAAACATGTTCAACCAAACACCAGATATCCCCAAGGTCACACGCTTTTCCATCGATATGAATGAAAGTAACGGAATTTCTTGGATTCAATTCCGACGCAAGAACGCGGATACCCTGTCAAAGGATCATTGGAATTACCGAGACCCTACGTATGTAAAGTCTACGCGAATGGCTTTTGTTCATAGCTACATGCGTTGTACACAAATACCCAGCTCCGGATCTACGATTTTTCCTAGACAGGGCAAAAACTTGACGGTGCCCTCCTCTCCTTCCCCCTCGGGGCACTAACTTGATAGTGGCCGTCCATCCCGTCCTAAAGCATTGGAGGTACATGTTTCAACAAAAAAAAACAAACCAAAAACAAATATACTGGATGAAATTTTTGGTGACTAGGAGCATGAGAACGCTTCGATGAATTTACAGTCTATAGCTCCTGCTGGGTAGAGGTTGTGCTGCCTAACAAGATACTACAAAGGAATGAAAAGATTTATAGCTTAACACTAAGGACGACGTGTGCTGGATGCTAGGCACTTTGGGGACTATTTTTTTTTTCAAACATGAATTTGGCGCCCCTTGCGAATGCCGCTCGGGGCAGGTCCCCCATTTGCTCCCTCCCGCCAGATCTGGGTCTGTCTACACCTTTGGGTAGGTCAGATCATGAGTTCGGCTATTACACGGGAATGCACCACAGTCGTGACATTATATATACACATGCACACGCTGACGTGATCTCAAAGTGTATGCACGAGGGTGTCCATTTCAAACACTCGGCTACATGATTACCGTTTATCAGCAAAAAAATAAGACTAGTTGCCTATGATTTGGAGATAGTTTCCTTTCAATTGGACGCACTACTTCCAGTGTTCAGGTAATTTCTTTAGAATTCGGTATTTTGTACTTGCTAGATAGGCCGGCCAGCTATGTGAAACTATTGCATAGGCGGCACGCCGTGCATGTACCTGCAAACATTTTGCACGATATGAATTAATTTATCAGAAGATTTTATCATTGCAATTATTTTTATCACGATGAAGAGCGGTCAATTCTTGGGTCTTTTCATCTCTCGAGACAGAAATTCTACGAAAAAAAGTACTACGAATCCCGTGTGTCAGATTCGGGGTTCGAAGGACCGCTAATAGGGTAATAGGGTGAAAATTTCCCTCGTCTGAATCTTTATTTATTAAAAAATGTTCCGCTCGACCCTGTGCTTCGAAAAATCTGAAAAAATTCATGAACGCGTATTTTTGAATGAGGAAACATCGCAATTTTTCTCAGATTTTTCAGACCAAAATTGAGCTCTCGAAAAATATGTGAACTTTTCGATGATTTTTTAGGTTATGTAACTAATTCTTGGCAAATTTTAAAAAACGCTGTTCAGTGTACTTTCAAATGGCCGTGTCAGAATAGGCATTTTGGGGCGAAACATGCGCAAAATTTTAAAAACCCTTTTTTCAGCATTATTCCCATGTTTTTTGGGACACAACATCAAAGAAGATAGTTCAATAGGTGTCAGAAAATTCGAAAATATTCGAGAAATTCAGCAAGCTAATCGATAGATGTTCGTTCCAAGGGTAGTACTGGAATGCTCTGAGCCATGCAACACATTCTTCCAATAATTGAATTGAGCATCATATTAGGAATGCGACCCATTATCAACTTGTCCAGCAGTTTTGCTTCTTGCAACATAATTCATCGTTGATTGCTCATGCCGTGAGTTGTTCTCATGCTCCGTTAACAAATTCCTCGTTGCTTCCAATCCTTACATCCATTTGGAGAACTCAAATTAGCAATATCATCTAGTTTCTGTTTTTCTGCCTGAATCAGCAAAACTTGTGGAAGCTTCGCAAAATCACAATGTTTATTTCAAAAAACTCTGTACGGTTGTGAGTGCGAGTATCGCGTACTTCTTCCAAGAAAATTTCATCCCAGCACGAACCAGGCTCGTTTAATGCATTTTCGAAACTTGTATTTGGTAAGTAACTTGAAGTGGAAGATCTAGCTTCTGATGTGTGTGACTGTCTCTGCATCCTAAACTGCAAGTGCCTAACTCCTCGTCCCACTAACATTATCTCTTTTGTCAATCGAGACTTGGAATTCAGAGGGTTCTCGATCTTGAGATGACGAGGTCCAAGAATCAGGCTGTTGGACATTCTCATTTTGGGATGCTACCCTTTTCCTTTTTTGTGAACCACTTAGATGCTCTTCTCAAAATCGTGCATCAGACTATAAAACGATACATATGTTTTATACAACCCTTCCACACCCTTGTAATGAAATAAACTCGTATAATTCGCGTGAACAAAACAAAAACCATGCCAAACAAGCACTTGTTTGCTGAAACAAAACGATTCAACGAAGTTTGCAACATCAGGGGAATCCCCACAAGTCCCCAATCTGTGGCGACTCGCCTTACTTATGCGCCCTACGTATCCCTTCTCAACGTTGCGTTACGAGTGATTGGACAAAAGGATTTTGTCCAATAACATAAAACGGACGCAAGTTTTAGATGGTCGCGTGCTTCCGATATAGCTACTCCAAAAATATCTCTGCGATCTCAGTGTGTCTAATGTCATCTCGTCACAAACGTTATAATTTACTAAATTCAGCCTCGATTAATTATTCGATGAAATCTCTATGCATGGACCCCACAAATCCTCAGATAGCAGCGATATCTTTGCACGTGATCTGGTAATAAGCAAGGAGCGGAGAAACGTTCCTGCAAATAACGCTCACGTAGGCACCGCTAGATGGCGCCAAGAATTTTTTTTGGGTATATTGTGTTAGCAAGATGTGCACTGTCTAATAAATATTTCAAGATCTGATCTGACTTGCAATTTTCAATGCAATGTTGAAATAGCATGGATTCTTAGTAGAACAGAATTCGATAAACACTGAGATCCTCTTTCTCCTCTCTCTGCGAGGCTAGGGGCCCCGGGCTAGTGCCCGCTGTGCCCTCATGCTACAGACGGAACTACTCACATGCAGAATGCAATACGACACATGCGAGTATCTGACTCCAAAAACAGCGTGTAAACTCAGGTAATTCTCAACAGAAAGAGGTTTTCAAGTAGTGTTTTGGAGACGTCTCGCGGCCATCTTTAATACCGTGTAATAAAAAATGGGGTGTTATATTCAAAAAATTCAAGTTGGTTTCGATCCTGTCTCAACGCCTCTACTCAAGGTCAAACGAATGTGATCATTAAATAGAGCTTTTGAAAGCCTACAACATTGGTTCGAATTATTTTTCCGAGAAACGTTCAGTTTTCGAGATATTTGATCGTTTCCAGACTTTTCTGATACGCTGTATATCCACAAACTTATCCACGGTTTGATAAAAAAGGTATGATGGTTTGGTAACTATCACTGCTACTTTTCCACATACCGCAGACGTCAAAACTGCCCTTGGCGCATAAACTATTTTGATGACGAATAAACGGAATATATGTACATATATGTAGATCCATCGACGGACAACTGACAAGTATTTGTTCCACTGCCCGCTGGGGCGGCCGAGGGAGAGAGTCTCACATCGATTTATTGACGTGATACGTGGGTACTTAATGCTACTACTCTGTAAAGATTCCCGTCACCGGCCGTTTCGCAGACACGAATACGCGCCGCTTTCATGCGGTGTAAAAAATCAACTTCGCAACTAAGCGAACATTTTCGTTACAAGTAGTGTGCAATAGCTTGAATGGATATTGGATGGATTTAGCGAGTTAGCGCAAGTCAAGTTAATCAAGCATTGTTTGCGCTGCCGATTGATTGACTGCCGGGTTCACTGAGGTTGCTGCATCGTAAATTTACTCGTAAATATTGCTGCGCATACTTTCGAAGTGCGACATTACCTCGGCTACACCGATCATTTTCCGTCTGTAAATGGACATAATGGAATCTACTTGAAATACTGAAAGTATCGCACATAATAACATCCATCAGTGCAGCGTTAACAAAAATCTAGAACTGCAGCCAACATTGATAAAAAAAACAAGGCAGCAAATCGTTGTTCGTTGTTTGTTGACCATTTTAGTGTTATCGAAGATCGTATGAGTGAAACAATTTAGTCTGGCGTATGTTGACTGAGTCACTTAGGATAGTGCGTTGAAGTTCAATCTGTTGATCAATAGTTGATTTTGTGTAGTAGGCGCGGTTATTTGTACGACGAGGGTATTTCAGGAAGAATTTTCAGGGAAAGGGGGGCAAGGCGGGGTACCTAAGGAAATGCTAAGGTTTTGTGAAATTAAATATGCTGAATCTTCCTTTTTAGCCACAATGGTTGAAACAGATTCTTTTTGTACCCCCAAAAAAGTGAATTTTAGTAAAAAGAAATTTATAAAATAAAGTGTTGAAACTCTTGATAGTGCAAAATGATGCTTGACGTCATTTGGCGTTGGAATATGTACAGATTTTCGTTGATATGGTTCTCGTGGAGATGTTATTAAAAGACATTCTGCGAAGATTTCAGATGAGCAGTAACAGAGGGTATCCGAGTGAGGCGACTGCAGGAAGCAGGAATAACGTGAGGAAACTTGAGTTGTAAAGTAGAATGGCAAGTGGAGGATGGATCGTACCTGCAGGCGTACATGTTAAAATACTCCAGAGAATTTTTCCAGTTCAGAGTAATCTCTCAAACGGAACAAGTACATTTATCTCCGCAAGTGTCATGATCTAATGTCTCGTTATTCACATCTCGAGTTTATCATTGTGAGAGATAGCTAATTGTGCGTGAGACTAACGTTAATAGATTTATTTATGGATATTTGTCAACGTGATTTCAACTTGGCGCTGCGCGCATTATACAGGGTGTGGCACAAGTGCCAGAAGGGACAAAAGTTTTGGGATTCTTCCCTGGCTATCTGACCTAGACCATGGATATGACCTGCACATAACCTTCGAGGTCATATCAAGATTGCTACAGGGTGCTAAGTGTTGACTTTCCCAGGAGCAACCCCTTCGAAGGGGTCAAACAATGGTGACCTTGCCGTTGACCTTGAGTCTGACTTTCAGAGCTGAATCAAGGTCAACTCTGATTCTTCAACGTCCACGTTTCTTGGTTATGTTTAATGCGGTATCTACTCAATAAGTAAAAAGGAACATTTCAATTCGTAATGATTTATCAGATCGGCAAAAAATTTCGGTTTCTGCTATTATAGAACCATTTAGCAGTCATCAAAAAAAGTTTCGGCCAAAACTCGCGAGTTTTCATCTGGACAATAAGATATGGAAGTTTCCATTCCAAAAATCGAAGTTGACTTCCATTTGGGCTTAAAATTTGGGCTCAAGGTCAACGGTAGGACCACCATTATCTGGCCCCATCGAATCTTAGAAGGTTATCTTCCATAACCTTCAAGATATTACAGCATAGTAACGCATTATGACGAATTGATCATAGAAGAACACGAGGCAAACTTCCAAATTCTGCAATAGTCACCCTCACCACTGATAGCCTATCGCGTTGCGAGACCTGTATGTTAGGCCATGGGATGGATGCGTGGTTGGGAGCAGGGGACAAGGTACAGATTACGATTGTGATGAACGACCTCAACGGTCAAGGTCGGATACTTAGAGGAACGAGGTCAAAGGGTGAGTCATTGGATGAACTGGACCCTTCGTATTAGGGTGGGAGTAGTTTTGGCTGGGTCCAGCAACCCAACCAACTCGAACCCACTCAACCAACCCAAATGAGCTCGAACATTCACGTTCCCCAATGATTGAGTAATGCGAAACCAGCAATAACAACAACAAATTAATTCGTGTACGATGAGACATCTTAGATACTCTTTACTCCATTAACATAAAATGCTGCTCGCAAACAAAGATGTAAATGGACTTGAAAGCGAATTAATAATTGTAATATTGATGAAAACTGCAAAGACCCTTAGGGGCTGTACTCAAATTACGTAACGCATTTATAACAACTTTTTAACCCCAACCCCCCTATGTAACAGATTGCACCCAAATATTGCCCTCCCCTCCCCTATATTGTTTATTATATTTGTTTATTCTCAGGAATTTCAGCATATTATCATCAAACTCCTTTCATAATTATTAACTCTATAGTATATACTCCCGTGAATTTGTACTGACAAAGAGAAAACTTCTCTCCGACGTTGGCGTGATCTAATATCAAGAACGGCCGCATAGCGCTACTTTCAGAATAGTAGAAGCAAGTAAAAGATTGGCTATAGTCAAGTCAGGCGTGCGAAATGCAATTTACATTTTTTAATCAATCGCCAAAAACTTTTTTATTTATTGCGATATAAGTTACGTACAAGTGTCGAAGGACCCACCTCCCAGTACCATAACAAATAGTAACAATTTGATTCGATCCCCCCATCCCTAACTGTGTTACCTATGTAACACGGCCCCTCATGTGCGTTCGAACGTTGATGCCACGTACGCGCACAACAGTGGAACTGACCTTTCACACATGTGTGAACAGGTTTAACTGGCGATTTTTTTACATGTATGGAAAAAATTGACGTAAACCGGTTTGATACCGCGTGAAATTATTCTGAAATGCGGGAAGATCTGTTCGCAAAGTGAAAAGTCAGAGTCGAAAGCCCTTGAATTTTTCAAATTCATAACTGTTTTTGGGTTGGATGAAATGTTTGAAAAAATTCTCAGGGAGGTGTTCAATGCAGTACAAGACACTGAGAATGTTTCAACCAAATCGATAGGGGTGGGGTCAAAAGTGGCGTGGAATGCCTCGTATGTATTTTCAAAATATGACGCATCGAACAGAAGCGTGAATGCGGAATATCCCATTTTCTGTATTTTGTAAACTATAACATACCTTACGGCTGAACTACACTGGAAAAAAAGATAGTTGCTCAAGCATCCTGTGGGTAGTCATCGGCAGATCGGCGCTGTCCCTATGCGCATGGCCACAAACGCCAAATTATAATGCTTCCGAGCGAGGCTGCACGAGATAGCCGTGGCGAGCATCAAGATTGGTGCTCGAGCGATCCCTTAGTTATCTGTCACGCCTATCCCAGCGGATATGCGCTACCAGCATCTACCGCACTGAATAATTATTGTCAGTGCGCAGCGTATATGTGAGTGGCGCTTCACCTGCGTATGCCGCGATCACAAGCATGCATTTTCCCTCATTGTCTTTGTTTATCAATTTAAGTTCGCGTTGAAAACATGGAAGAGTGGGTGAGAGAGAAATTAAGCTAGTGGGACCTTGAAAAGTACATTAAAGTATTCGATGGTAAGTCAGAACAATTCTACTACTCGTTCGACTTGACCTAAGATACGGGGATAGTTGCCATCCCTATCTATCGCACATGTAGCCTTAGCATGCCGGATGGCCACCGTCCCCATCTAACGCCAGCTAACTGATAGATAGCTGTCGCGCCTATCCAAGATACCTCGACTCACGATCTACTATGATACCGAGCACAAGACACCAAGGACGCGGAGACCAGCCAGAAAATGGTTACTGCAGCTATCCTTTTTTTCAGCGTTTGGCAGGAATCAGAAGTGAGGTGTGCCTACTTACAAGCATAGGCATATCATCACGACGAGTCTTTTACTGTTTCCTACACGGTGCTTTCTTTTATTCGAGGTAGAAACTAAGGAGAAATTCTGATCTTCATACGGGGAGATCCGTGGACTGGCTGTCGGGGACTTAGCTGACTTCCGAGTAGACTATCTACCAATACGCCAATCAGCATCCATCCACGTGTCTAGTACGAGTGAGTCCATCTGCGTAGCCTAGCTATATTTCTGTGACAATTCTATCTATAAATGCAATATGGGTATCAGAATGATGAAATGGGATATGAACACTGCGAAAATTGCGAAAAAAGCACGACACACAACATTTTTCACCTACGTCTACGAGTACAGGCAGGTACGTTCGCCCTGGCAAGAAGCACAAAAGGACGAGTAGCATTGTCGCTTGTCGGTTCTTCTGATAATGTAGACCATTTTGGTTAACCATAGAGTCCAATTGTTCGCGTTTAACGTATTCTTTTCATTACTTCTGCGTATTAGTTTCGTCCAATTGTATAATTAGATTTAATGTTGCATAAAGATGTATGCCTGCCTTATATATATTCATATACACGTTTCGCTTGTAAGCTGAGACAACGAATTGAGATATTATCAGCCATTGAAAGAAAAAAGGGAATAAAGAGTATTTTGCATTACTATCGCGACGGTCGCGTCACTTTGTATTTTTCGCCACTTGTAACCTACAGCCGTCTGCGTGGGTGTACCGCAGATGAAAATCGGTACGGCGATAATGAAGCGATTTGTTCTATTTTCGAAAGACGTGCCTATTGCGATGTACCTTGGAGAATACTTGGGGTAATTTGGTCCACAAATTGGGAAATAGTGCCAATAATTTATGATACTGCTTCCAAATCCCTCGTTTGTTTTCGTAGTACAATAACAGTTCAAGCGCGAAAAGAATGAATATATTGTATCAAACTATCTGATTGGTTGTCAGTCATAGTCGTGTATCAAATAGCAGAGATGTGCGAAATTTCAATTAAAAAAACTGTGCCCAAATTATTGTAAGCATTGTGATTGAACTTTGTTTCGATGCTCATTACTTTCAGCATTGTAATTCAGCTGTATTTTGATGCTCATTACTTTGAGCATTGTAATTGTAGTCCATTTAGCTACAATTGCTTAAGTTAATTAGCGATTAAATGAAATTCATTAAATTTAAATGCTAAATATTAAATTTAATTAGTATTCACTATGAGCATTCGTAGTTCTGCGATTATTCTTTGGATTTTACCGGCATAATGTGCTCTTCGCGCGATTCGCAATGCTCTAATGCTTGGGTCAAGTATACTCTCTTCAGCTCGGCTCCATCTTAGCTCAATAACATATTCTCACCATACATGTATGACAGGTATACCCAGCGACAATACAATCTGACATTTCGATTTAAACTGAAAGCAATAACGTTGCAGAGATAAAGTGATTAGCATCGTAGAAATTCGACTTTACCGTTTGGTATGAAACGTGTCAATGTCGTGAATTTTTCGTTTTTGAAACGAGTTGTTTAAACGTGTAATAAATTGAATATAATCGCGATCCGGCGGAGATGGAATAGATACCAGAAATCATCTTTTTACATGTAAACATCAGGACAAGCCTCTGGTGTCTAAGATCGGATGAATAAGAGCCTAAAGTAATAATCACAACCGGAGGAAAAGAGAACGGAAGTGGTGCAAGAGACGACTCAAGAAAATTGCGGTATCGGAAGCTTCGGACATACAAAAGGAAAAAGCCAAAAGAGATGAACGAAAGAAGAACCAAGAAAAATGTCGTCTGGCTTCACGACAAGTCGAGTTCTTGGGTGAGGCTTCTTATTTACTTTATAACAGCTTACGGAGTCTACTAACGGTATAGGGTCTGGGTGCTGCGCTTCGTTTGTTCTTTCTGCCTTGGCCTCGACGATCATTGTTTAACATTCTTGTAGACTATTTCTCCCACACAAATTCATCTATCGATTCATCACGAAGCACGCACTTCAACCTTGGCGTCTGGTCAGATCCTCTGTTTCCTGACGAGCCCCGTTTTGTTTTCTTTTTGTAAGCCAAACTCTTCACCTTTTTTCCTCTCTCCCTCTCTCCCTCGCCTTTCTCCAACTTTCCTCTTCTCGCTTTTTCCCTTATTCCCGCTCTCTCCCTTCTTGCGCGCGCGCGCGTGTGTGCACCAGAGTGTGTGCACCAGAGTGTGTGCAACAGAGTGTGTGTGCAGCAGTGCATGTGCACGTGCGCCTGTGCGCGCATGAGTGTGTGTGTGTGCGCGAGGGTATGTGTGTGTGTCTGTCGCGCCAGTGTATGCATTCGTGCCTCTGTGCGCGTCTGTTCATGTGTATTTGTGCGCACCAGTGTATGCATACGTGCTTCTGTGTGTGTGTGCGCGGCTGTTTGTGTGTGTCTGTGCGTGTGTGCGTGGGGTAGAGACTGGGCACGATACTACCAGGGTACGGCTGTGAGAGTCGTCATATTAGCGAAACTACAAGATTTACCGGGGCGGGTGCTAGGGGGAGAGAGAAGTAGCGTGCCCGTCTGAACGGGCGCCACAGTGTTGCGTCAGCCCTCGCGCGACATTAACTCTACTAGTAAAGGCCTACCTTACTTTCTAAGAGTCAAGAGTTGGTACTTTCATTCGATTTTCTTTAATAATTGCTGCTACGTGTGTACAGGTGGAGTAATGATTGTTTTTCCTCGTTAGAAGTTACGCATTGGTCGTTGAATCGCGGTAATTACTTTGTACGTGGATGATTTTTTATTGCCATGGCGATTGTTTCTTTGGAAATAAGTACGCTGGGTACTATTGTGACACATTTTTTCATCCTTCTTAGATGCCGGGAAAACGCTTGAGAAATACAGAAAGAGCGCGATGTGATGTAAGAAATTATGAAGATGCTTATAAAGAAGCGAGACTTCTTCACAGAGAGCTACAGAAATGCACGAAGTTAATCGCACGTCTTTGAGTTTGAAAAAAAAAAATTTTTGAATTCAAATTTCACAGTTTTGAAAAACTAGAAAATGATGGAATTAATCATAGTGCAAGAGAATTGAAAAAACAATCTTTAATGGCGAGGGAAAAATAAATTTCAATATAAGAGTAAAGTGGTGAAGGAGAAAATTAATGTCATTGTAAAAAAGTGTAGTGTAGGGTGCTTGATGTCGATTGTTACAAGTATAAAGAGCGAACAATAAATAATATAGAAACAATAAACAACCCCTTTTTACGATGGTATTAATTTTTTCGCTAATCACTTTATTCTTATGTTGAAATTTGGTTTTTACTTTCGAGTTCGGTTTACCATTGAGGCGTGTTTTTTTAGCTTTTTTAAACTATAATTTTTTATCTATATCACTAAGCTCTGCGCATGCGAGTGTGCATAGTTACGATCACTCTTGTTGATGTGCTTGCGCGTGCACCCGCGCCTGCGTCACGGTGTACTTTATCTTTCTTTCCCTCTGCGGAGTCGCCTTTGCCCGACACTCGACTTTTCTTCCCCAAGTATGAGGCTCCGCCTTCTGTGCCACATCGCCGGCGAGCTGACTCTATCCTGATTTACGTCCCTTCACCTGCTCATCCGTTTTGAAAGTGGTCCAGTTGCTTTGTATTTCTTGCATCCGTTCTCCATCACTACTGACAATGAAGTGCGTCCTCGTTGGAATTCTGTCTTTTTGATTCGATATGATACTCACGCTTCCACGTACACCGACGTCCGCGTGCCTGTACGCGCGAACATGGAGAACAGTTCAGGTGTGGGGCGAGGGTATGCGCGGCAATAATTACGGATGATCTGTAATTGCCGAGCAGATTGATACTCCGTGTTTCGAAGCGGCCGGAAATCTTAGTTTCGGCTGTTAAATTACCAGATGGACTACGAGCAATATGATTTATGCCGTTGGTCAATACCTGTCGATGGATCATGATCATCTCGGATGCATTTCAACTACGCACCTCGAACGACTCGCGGTACAGCGTGTTTTAGGTTCTCCGATGTTGATTTTCACAGGGGACGGAGTATGTATTTCAGACTAAATTACAATGCTTCGTTATGAGAATACGGTGAAGAATGGTTGGACCTTGAGAAATAAGTGGATATCCATTCAGAAATACAGGTAAATGCGAACAAACGTGTTTGGTAAATGGATGACTGTGAAATATGAAGCATTAGGCGTTAATCTGAACGGTGGACAAGATAATGCTTCGACTCGAAGTCGGCGTCACGTGAGAAGGCTTTGAGTGACCATTTATCTCTTGCTTAAATCGATTTGTATGCTAATCCCGGTAAAATCCGTCTGCGTACATAAAACTGAGAAGGCCTACAAAACTCGCCTTCTCTCATGTGATTCCAGATATATACCTGACTAATTAGGCTCGATCTCTTTCAAGCGCCCCTCGAAGCCATCCGCCCCTTTTCTGTTTATTTGCCTTTGTATCGGTGTCATTATCGTTCGCCTCTCTCTCTCTCTCTCTCTCTCTCTCTCTCTCTCTCTCTCTCTCTCTCTCTCTCTCTCTCTCTCTCTCTCTCTCTCTCTCTCTCTCTCTCTCTCTCTCTCTCTCTCTCTCTCTCTCTCTCTCTCTCTCTCTCTCTCTCTCTCTCTCTCTCTCTCTCTCTCTCTTTCTCTCCTCTCCCACTCCCTCTTCCTCCCCCCTTCACCCTCCCCCGCTCTCTCCGCGCTCTTATTCTCCCTGCCCCTCTCCCTCTCCCTCTTTCTCGCCCTCTCTGTCTTTCTCTCTTACTCTCTCTCTCTTTCTCTCTCTGTTAGACTCTTTTCCACTAATTTTCTCTTGCACTTTCTTTCACACTCTCCCTCTCTCACTCTCGCTCGTTGACTCGCTCTTTCAATTCCTATCTCTCACTCCCCCTTTTACTCTACCCTTTTCGCTCGCTCTCCCCTTTTTCTCTCATTCTCTCTTCATCACTTTTTCCCTATCCCTCCCTTTTTCACTCTTTTTTCTCATTCTCTCCCTCTTACTCACTCTTTGTTTCTCTCTCTTTCTCACCCTCTTTCTCAACATCGCTCTATCACTTTCTGTTTCACTCCCCCCTTCTCCCTAACTTTCTCTCTTCGTCAAACCTTTTCCCCGACCCTCCTCCTCTCACTCTCCTTCTTCTCTGTCTCCCTCACTCTCTCTTCCTAAGCCTCTCTCGCTCTATTTCCTCCCCACTTTCCCTTTCTATCTCTCTCTCTCTCTCTCTCTCGACCTCTCTTTCCTTCTCCTTCTTTATCTTTTTCACTCTCTTTCTTTCACTTCTCTCCTCTCCCTTTCCTCTATCTCTCCCTCTGCCTGCCCCTCCCCCTCCCTCTGGCCCTTTCCCCCCTACCTTTACCCTTTCCCTCACCCTCCGGTTTTCCTTTGCTTTTCGCTTCTCCTCCCTCTTCCTCGCTTTTCTCATTTCCCTGTTTCTTCCTCTCTTTCTCTTCATTTCCCACTCTCTTTTGCTCTCTCTCTCTCTCTCTCTCTCTCTCTCTCTCCTCTCTCTCTCTCTCTCTCTCTCTCTCTCTCTCTCTCTCTCTCTCTCTCTCTCTCTCTCTCTCTCTCTCTCTCTCTCCCCCCCCCTCTCCCCCCCCCCCCCTCTCTCTCTCTCTCTCTCTCTCTCTCTCTCTCTCTCTCTCTCTCTATCTCTATCTTTGTCTTTTGCTCTTCGCTTCTCTCTCTTTCTCCGTTTCTCCATCTCATGCCCTATGCTCTCCGCTCGTCGTTGTACACTCTTTGTACAGTTTGTTTGCGCATCCCTCTACACACGCAATACACGCCTCGCACTTGAGTCCAACACATACCAACCCACAGCATATCATGTCTCACAACTCAGGTAGATCGACGCCAACATGTTGAAGTTGAAGGGTTGTTGCATGGGCCTCGATCAGCGAATTAGCTGGCGATCCGCTTCTCTTCTCAAATGCGTATTTCCCAAAACAGGATTTTCAAAATGCGTAAGCATCATAACACAGAAGATAATCGCCCGATAGAGCAGAAATTTTAAACAAATATTCCCAATAATATTGTCTTCTACTTACACCTACTCGTTTGCAGCTATTGCATTCGGAAGTTACAATTTTTCGAACAAAAGTGTTGGAATAATCGTGCAAAAATTGAATTTTTTGTTGAAGGCCTGAAAAATTTGGATTTTGGACTATTACATACTGCACTAGGTACAACTACAGCGCAATCTAATTTCTCATCAGAAACGTTCACTATTGGTTCCAGTGATCCTTTTAGTAGTGAAGAATAATACTATTGCATCAATTTGAACTATTCGGAGAAAAACCGGAGAAAAAATCTTGTTCATACTACAAAAAGGGATAGAGCTACAAAAAAAATGAATAATATAGTTCGACGACTTTCGAAGTTCGTGGAAATAGATGCGAGAAAAAAAAATCAATAGTTCGAGTAAATGAGATGTAAACTGTTGTCCAGTTCTAGAAATCGCGACAACACTTGGGAGAATCAGTAAAGTCACGTTACCTGTTTTTGAAAGCGATTAAATTTGACCCAAGGCTAAAATTACACACTTTAAATCCTGACTTTATTTTCAGAATCTAACCGCATAAAATTTCTGGTTTTTTCTTTTAGATTCCTATTCTTTACTCGTGGAGTGAATATTCAGAAATAGAATGACTGAATTCCGAATAAAGAAGAAATTGAGGGAAATACATCAATGCATTGGAAACTACCGTCGACAACTTCGTCTAAAACTGTTGACTTCCATCGATTGTACAAATTTGCTCGATACAAAGACAGACGTAATTTTTCGATGAAATGTTACGTAGAAGTAGACAAAATTACGACACGCGCGCTGATTACAATTTATAGAATGTGAAAACGAATCGACTACTGGGCGACACATCAAGAATGAATAATGACTATCGATGAAGAACATGTAGCCGATTGTTCATCAGCAACAACCATATTATACCTACATGATGCATAGTGATACATGTTCACGTACGTATTATCACATGTATCAAACCTACCAAATGATCTTCTTTGGTGCTGCTGAGTAAATCTTTGGTGCTGGTGTGTGAGGTTTTTTCTTCAATTGACGTTTATTGTTTCTTGACTTGCATAGAGAGAGTCTACCGGAGTAGATATGAAGAATCTGCCCCAACGAATGTCGGATCCTCAATTTTTTCCACCGTTCATCATACCAATAGATGATGCTGCGCAATTTTACAGCCTTCTTTATCCACGTGTGCCGCTTTGATGACCAAAAAAAACGCAGTTTTCTTCTTGTAACGCGTTTGGGGCAGGTTCTCCACGTCTATTCCGTGGGACCCTTTGGATCACGGCAGACTTATGATTCAACTGTTGCCGACCGTCACTCGAAAATTATGAAAATGTCAGAAAATGGATGAACGAATGCTTTTGGTCAGGTTTGATGGAATATTTATGGAGCACATAACCGGTCGTGTTTCCTCCGCTATTAAGCTCGAGATCATCAGCAGTTGGTTCATTTGCGAGGATTTCATGCGCGGGCTGTACGGCAAGTCTACCGTCGTCAAATAGTTTATTGGCCACACACTCGACCACGGTCGTAGATACGGGTCTGGAAACTCCAGTGGAAGGGGTAGGTAGCTTATCGAAGAAGTGTTGGTAGTTCACTAGTCGCCACTAGGTTCGTTGCGAGCAGAAAACCCAGCGCGGGGGCCGGGGGGCGGACAGAGACAGCACTGGTCAGCCATGTATCTGTCTCTCCGTCCCCGTCTCATCTTCAGGTCTGCTACCCGGATATTTATTGAGAGTTCGAAAAACTTTCCAAACGACCAGGAAAATGCGTTAGTTTCCTCACTTTCGATTAATACGACCGAAAAAGTATGATCTTAATCGTAATCGAAGTCCCCTCAACTTTCCAAGTCCCCTCATCCTCTTCGTCTTGCGTGTCCAAACCACTCGTCCCAATTTTTTTCTTCCATCCCTCGTTCCCGTTTTTGTGCAATTCGACAGAAATGCAAATAGGGCATTCCACGCCAAATCAAACGGTTTGAACAATCTCAATTTTTGATTTCCTTCCTTTTTTGACATTTTCAAGTACCCTTCCAAAAACTCTTTTGGGCGAGGTTTAAATTACTTATATCACTAATTCCAAAGACGCTTTTTTCGTCTGTCGCTCGCTACATCTTCAAAAGTGCACCAAATACGAATTTTTTGTAGTTCCAATTTTTATTTTCTTACATACTTTTTAGAAATGAAAACAAAAGAATTATTCAAAGTACTTTCATCTGCGAGTTTTGGGTTTGTAAGTCCAAATCTTGTTTCTCGGACTATCGGGACTCTTCGATTTGTCGATGATTTTTTATTTCAAACTTTCGTTTATTTTACAAATTTGAAAACAAAGTTAACGACGATCTCATGATAATTATCATTTTTTTTTTTTTTTTGAAATTTCGAAATAAAAAATTTCAGGTCAAAAACAAGATGAAATCTTGCAAACTTGGCATGATCTTCGCATGGAAAGGTGTAGTGGTAAGTATCAAGAACTTCATCCAGTGTCGAATCGAAGACGTCGGGACGAGAGGAATATTTTGCAAACGAGAATTCCGATGACGAAGAAGATCTAAGAAATGGATATTAGCGTGAATTAGACCACCGCGAATTTCGTTTGGACCAATTGCGAAACCGAGGCTGCGCTGTTGGACCTTAATCTCACGGCTCCGTCACACGCCGCGCAGGACTTATATCTTTTAAGAACCTGTTTACACAGATAACCTGGAACCAGAATATAGTAAGTTGAAAGTACCGTTTTGAAAAGAAGTTCCCTGTCCTCAAGTGAAAAATCAGGAATGTTACCTCCAACTTCTAAATTAACTTCTAATTTAAGCTGGATAGGCAACGATAACGAGCCGTGCAAGCAGGCATGGATTTAGGGGGGGCTGCAGGGGCTATAGCCTCCAAAAGGGGCACTTGCATTTGAAAAAAAATTGAAGGCTCTTTTAAAACGAAATATCGAATGAAACTCCAACGGAAAACAATTCAAATCATTTCAAATGTGGTCGCCATATTATTATCATTATCAGAATATTAGTTTGGAGTATCGCAATACGGGCTTCTTTCTCGTAGGCTCTCCGCCCGGCGAGTACAGAGGCTCTCCCCGATCTCGTGGCTAACTACGCGTTGCTGCCGACAAATTTCGAATCGAGACTCGTTTATTCGTATTAGATGAGGCGCCTCGCGAATTAGATCGACGATCTGCTGCCTGTTCACGCGTTGAAAATCTTTTCGCATTATTTACCGCGGATTTTTCCCAGACGGATGAGGTACATTTGGAGACGCATGCTCGAAAGTTGATCGACACGTATACAGAGCATACAGATGACCCCTTCACAAATGAGCTTGATTTTCCCAAGCCTTCGTGAAAGCCGAAGCATCGCGGAACACCGATCTTTATCCCGAAAGTTTATTTAACCCGATAAACGACGAGGATTCGACGTCTTCTTTTCCAAATACGTTTATCGTTTCAAGATTATATTCCTCCATTCCCGTTGCAAATTGTGAATCGGAACGTTCCTCTTCCAAACTCGCTCGCATACAAAATAAATACGGAGCTTGTACGCAGAATGATAGACCATCGAGACTATCTATTCGCTGCACTGAAAGTGCTGTCTAGATAGTATCGGTCGCACTAAAATCATTGACGATTTCGTTAGCGCCAAAATTCGGAGGACAACCTTGTAGGCAGCGAATTTGAAGTTTTATTTCTGCTAGTGGTGGATAATTTTACGGTTATTTTCGCAATGTGCGATCTCTGACGTTCCGGTCGCTGGAAGACTATTATACGATGTAAAAAATGTGCAATAGATAGAAACGCTTGAATAGTATTATCTCACAAATACTCTCTATTCTCTCAATGCCTATCACAGCATGTTGAATTCTTGTGCTTGCTCGATGTATCCATATAATTTTCTTCTATTTGCGAAGACGTTATCCCTATGCAGGGCCCAAAAAATGTGTGTAGCCTCAGGCGTCTAACACGTTAAATACGGCCCTGCATGCAAGGGTTGGTACAGTATAGCAAACGTTACAGCGAGTACAACACGAACCTACGATTTTGTTTCATCGAGACGGACTTTGGGAAAAAACGTTACTAAAGTATAAGACCTGTCACGTAGTAGGTAATAGAATCGAGGACAGGGGAAAGGGCATAATCATGCCGAGGTAGAAAGTGAACGATGAAATTAGCTGATTTGGTAAGTATCAGCCTAACACTAGCTAATCAACTCAGATAAGTGCAAACATGGTTGGTAACGCCTAAAACCGCTAACATTAAGCTCGCCGTTTTAGCTTGCATAAACAATGATAATCTAGCTAATCTTTCATGATATCTATTCGAGGTAAAATTAGTGACCTTGATAGACTGTTGTACTATGTATCAATATCGAGGTAGACAAACTCTCCAAATAACGAAAATTCTCACTGTTGTCAGTAGTTTATTACTTGCTACGAATGCACTCGTACGAAGCTTGCAGCTACGATAGAATTTAAGACTGCTCGAAGCCATGTATTCGAGATAAAAACGAATCTCAAAATACACGTGGGAAAAAAGTTAGCAGGGAGATATTTTTGAGGTCACAGTTACACCAGAGTCTTCTAGTGTTTTTCATGCTAATAACAACCTAGAATTAAGCTCACAGAATGAGTTTTGGATGCCGAGCTACAACGAAGCTGGTTGGAGGCTTCATTCCTGTCTGACTAAGATAATACTTTAGCCTCTTAACCATCGTCTTCCTAGCTTGCATCTAGCTTCTGTTGAATTATCCACACAGATTCCACAGTTTTCCCATCTCGTTTGCTGCCGTCAATGTTAGGAATCAGTGTCGCTGGCTTTGTATCAGTCAAAACCGTGCGACTGCCATACTTCGATGGCTCAACTGTTTCTATAACTGCAGGAGTGTCAGAAAATTCGCAACAACACTGAATGTCGTAGGTACAGCGAGGTCCTTCAGTTTCGGCCATTTGAACGTGGCCTACAACGAAAAATAAAAATATCCAGCGAGGACTCATTTCGATTGACTGTTTTCCGATAGCTTTCCCTTACCATTATCCGCCCACTTGCATCGAACTTGGCCCACTCTCAAGAAATGTCGACGCCTTCAAAATGTTTTCACACGCAAAGTCTGTCTGTTTCAATTCAACAATTTCCGGAGTTGCCTCTCCACACTTTTTCCACATCACTCCGTTTTTGGTACGTGGAACACCAGGTCTGCTGTCTGATGTACAATACCGTACGGCGCACCACTTCCCCGTTTTCAAAAAATCGCTCCAACAATTCGACGACCACGTGTTCAACCCTTCGCTCCGTAGAAGACCCTAATTGAAATTATGTGTATCCACATTTCGGATCCCAGCGACAACTATGGGTAGTTAGAACAAACAAACTTGTCTTCAGTAACGACGTACATGATTGTGGCTTCCAGCACTGCAGTTTCCAGACCTGTATGTAGGTCCATGCGCTCGACTGACAATCGAGCAAACAGATTGGTCGTTCATTGGCCAGGGACGCCATGTTGACGCGGGGGAACAACACAAATGATGGGACTTTCAGATGCCTGACGAATGGCAAATAGGCGATTGTCCTCACGGAGACACAGGAGAAAAAATGGATTGGGCTCAAGCATAATGAGAAAAGTTCGACTGTTAGTGCTTTTTTATGTAATATCGTCGACTGTGTTGGCGACTAGCATTTTTGTGAATGCTATCTTCACTTGACAGCTCTTCTATCGTTAGACTTGTTCGAAATCATAGACAGTATCTATACCTAACTCGGAGAGTACTCTCGAAGTCAACGTTCCCAAACATAGTGCCAATTGGCAGCCCTGTTGTTTCAAGGTCACTTCTGATAAAAAAATTGCACCACTATATTGATTGTTGGAAGGAACGATGCCTGCAATTATTTTTATGAACTCAACGGAAATTCGCAAAGCTATCGGATGTTTATGGCGTTCAGTTGCGTCCTATTCGAGAAAATCGAATTTTCACGTGAATCATTTTATTTTGTATTCGTATGACTACTGGAAAATACTTTATCCTCCGCTTTTTTCTTGTTTCGCTTCAGTTTCGACGAACAACAGCTGCGACCATCGTTTTTCGGTGTATATATCGTGGAGCAATATTTAAGTTGGTCTCTTATGCAAGCGAAACAGAAAGCACGAGCTGTCATCGTGAACTAACTTCTCCTATTTATTCCGAATCAGTTCTATATTGATCAATAACACCAGCCTGCAAGGTTTTGTCGTTGAGCAACTCGAGAATTAACGTATCACGTGTGGATTTTAGCATATTTGAGGTTATGTGCACGAAAAATGGCAATTTTGCATATGTTTGAGGTTAGATACAAGCTGCACAACATTTTTCTAATTTTTTCTACATATCGCATCATTCAGTACTACTCTTTTCCTTCAAAATGAAACCTCGAATGATACCGTGCGATGTTTCATTCGAAAATTATGGCGATTTTAAGGTGAGGTGATGAAATAAAAAGCATCTGCTGAGTTGAAATCAACGCTTTTTGTCATAAAATTCGTAAACCGTTTCAAACATACAACTAGGGAGTCTTCGAGGATGGTAATTACGAATCGGAGGTCAGATTCTAAAATGTTAAGATGGCTCCAATATGGCAGACGAGATTTTTGACAATTGACCGATTTCCGCCAAATTGGCGCCGCCATCTTACATTTTTGGAATCTGATCTCAGATTCCTAATTAGCATTCTCGAGAAACCCCGAGATGTATGTTTGACATGGTTCAAAAACTGTACGACAACAAAGGGTTTGCTTCGTCCAGAAGATGCTTTTTATTTCATCGCCTCACCTTAAAATCGCCATGACTTTCGAATGAAGCATCGTACCAAATCATTCGAGGTATCATTTCAAAGAAAAAGAGCAGTACTAAACGATGCAATATGTAGACAAAATCAGAAAATTGTTGTGCAGCCTGTTTCTAACCTAACAAATAGCCAAAACAGACATTTTTCGTGTACATAACCTCAAATTTCTCAAAATCCAGACGTAATCGGATAATTCTGAACTCGGATTCGGATTCTAGGCAACAAATTGCTTTGGAACTGGCCTCCAGTTTCTCAACAACAATCAGAACCCCATGATTTGCAGATTGTGTAATGTACTGATAAATTGGGTACTGAATTTCGATACTGAAAATGGGTTGATATGGTCGACACAACGTTACATGTGCTACGGCCTTATTGTTTCAGAATGTATAGAAACTTAGTTGCTGTTACGCCGAATATTGAGGAAATTTGGTGAAGCCAACGCACGTATACTTGACGCATAACCGAGAGAAGATGGAAATAAATCAAATCAACATCAATCAATCCACTTCCTAACGTGCGCATAGAAGTAATCGCGTACCCGAATGTGCATGGTTCTGCTGAAGCATTCGTTGGCCTGCGCATACAGGTTTTGGCGCATCGCTAAAATGCAATTTCACACGTCAGACACCGGAAAAATGATTTTGAAACGTACGCGAGCGCAGTTTAACCGAATGCAACTCTGCAGTCGAGTTTCTTTTCTACTCGCGCAGCTCTTTCGCGTAGACGATTAGATTTGCAAATTTCCGGAGGCCAAAAGTATTCTGTGAAAATAATGCGAAAAATTCATGGACAAAAATTGTTGCTCGCAGAGATTTCTCTCTCAAAGATGTGACCGTGGCCAACCTTGTCGGAGGCTATTCGACCATTTTGTACAAATCGGTTCGGTCTACGAGATCACGGTGGAAATTAGAACTTCTCCAACTATCTAGTAGTCACGTGTGACTTTGCACTGCGCAGTGTATCGTGAATTTGCACTATTTCGTAACGCTAAAGTCACGATCAAGCTCCGTCGAGTGAGGCGTGGTAAGATATTGGAGCGTGAAGAATCTTCCAAAAAAACTGTCGAGCACGGCACTCAACAGTTTCGGTACCAAACATGAAGAATTTAGCAGCGTTGAGAGTTTCCGCATGCTCGCGGTAGCTCTTGCATTTGTCTGCTTTTTAGTGTTGACAGTTTTTCAAGTGCTACGTATGTGCTACAATCCGTATGGGGTTTCTCATCATGTCGAGCCGTGATTCGCAGAAATTTGCGCGTATCATTCGTTTCTCATCTAGATCTGTAGCCATGGATGCAACAAACGAGTGAATTTCACCTGACATTTTGAGTGTTGACCTGAAGTCGTCGTGCAATAAGGAAGTAGACGAAAAAACACGATGTAAGGATGGTGAGAGAGTTGGGCTATCGGAAACAACTTACCCTGGCTTCGTTACGTAATCTCCATGAAGTGGTACGGTTTTCCAGCAGGATCCACAAAATTTCAAGATCACAAAATATTACTCAAGCTAATAGTACTTCGAGTTGTTTGCTACAATCACTTTTACGGGGGAACACGTTAGGAGGAATATTCACGGAAATTCGTTTCACTTTTATCACCGTACAGACGAGAACATCGTGCTGTAGGGAGCACATCACCGTTGTTGGACTAAAAATTGGACGAAATAACTACATACTAAATTGAGCAGAATAATGTGAATGGAGTTGTTCTGGTTGGATGAAATAGCACATGGTTTGAGATGAGCGAGTTGATTCGGGTTCACGTATTATATGTTTTTCCACAGAATCCTGATTCTTCTGTCCTGGTTTATCATTTCCACGCTTTCCTCTTACTCCTGTTGCGTTTGTCTTTTTTTTTTAAGTCACGCGCGTGCTTGTTACCGTTCTACGATTGTTTTCATAGACGAGCATGGCGAGCAGTTTAGCGGTTTCTCGCGTTGGTCAAACTAGCGTAGAAGATGATCACCCAGTATCGACTGACAGAACTGCTCAGTCTATGCTGGGAGGTTTTCATCAACATCGCCCCTATACATGATCCCAGATCACTCAATTTCGCCGAAGTACAGTATACGTAGTCACTTTGGCGAATTACGGGTTCGTCAGATCAATTTCTGTTTGAAGTCTTCCTCTTTGGGCCGAGGGAGTTGCACCGTGCGTTATCTATTGACGATACTGGAGCTGGCCTTCCAGAACAATTAACTCCAAAGTGTAATCAATTTAATTAGGTGTTAGCCCGAGCCTCGTGCTCTCTCTTTCGATTCTCTACTCTGCTTCATTGCCTTGTCTCTGTCCGTACATCTTCGAGTATCATCAGCAAACCGTATCTATTTTTGTCTCCATCTTCTTTCACCACTTCTACTTTGCATATGTTCATCAGATGTCCGCGACGACGAGTGGTAATTGTCTAACGAGACGGGGGTGACAGGGATGAAAGTATCATTCGGACAACTTTTTGACAGTTTCTTCGAAGATTCGTCTCTCTATTTCCAAAGGTCTTCTACTATCGGCCGGTACTTCGCGACAACTTGGCTGATGCTAGTGCTAACGATCAGTCCATGATTGCTTCTCATTTTCGAGCTCGCAAAGTTTATCATCCACGTGACTAGGGAGCCACGAGCGTGCGCGCTGACTTGCTCCTGACTTCGGCTAGCCGAATGTCGCCTATCAACACTGATGTTAACCCGAGAGGCTATCAGATGGAGTCAGTGCGGAGAGCTCACGTCGGGGATAATGATTCTCGGTAAATATTCACGCGTCACGGGGTTGTTCCACGAGACTGTCCGGATAATAACAATGCAGGTCGCTTTTGGAGCTCGCTTTGTCAAGAATACCACTTAAAAAGACGCGAAGCTGCTTCTACTCTGCGAAGCGGGGTGTACGTCACCGAAAAAGCGTCTCGCTAAGACTACGAAATCACAGTGCGCAGGCAACAAACTACAATAACAATGACAACAATACTACAATGCGGTGCACTCGCCGCTAGCTCGGATCTTACACTGAAGTCCACGGTACACATACACATATGTCGACTGCTGCGTCAGGTGGAAGGAGTAGGCCGCCAGGCCATGTGGGTAAGAGGGGCCGAGGAAGAGAAGTGTATTGAGTGTGTAGAGTGTGGCTTAGTGGCCCCGCAAGGTGAGGCACACCGTGCTCTAAAGACGTGAGGTGGGGCAACGGAGGAGTAAAGAGCGAGAGGGGAGGAGAGGGATATGGTCACACACGCACGTCGGCACGCACGCGGCTCACAGGAAAGCAACGTCGTCTTGTTGTACTGCTACGCAACCAACACCATCATCATTCGAACCATCGTCACCACCGTAGCAACCACTAGCGTGATCGTTCACAGGATCGCGGGCTACATCGTATCCCGTCGAACAGCACTTTGAGCATCGAGAAGACTATAGACTCGATTCACCGCATACACGTAGACGCGATGTGAGTCGAGCCGCCAGGCAAGCAGGTAGCATACAAAACTGAAGATACAGAGAGGAGAGAACAGGCAGGCTGACCATCCGGGACCAAGGGCATGGTACGAAGAGTAGTTTGATGTGGTGGTGAAACGACACAATTGCCCAATGGTGGTTCAAGAGAGCGAAAGGAGCACAGAGACAAAGTGACGGAATGTGCAAGGAATAAAAAAGAAGTGAATCAGAGTGAAAGATCGGAAGAAGAATACGAGGAGCGATGAGGGGAGGAAGCGTGGAAGGGAGTGGGAGTGGGAAAGGTGCCGGCAGATGGAGAGGGAGAGGAAGAGATTACACGAAGGCGGAACCGTCTGAGTGGAAACCGAAAGAAGAAGAGATATAGGGACGGGCGGTGGGGGCAAATAAGAGAAAATCTCGACAGTGTGCGAGGGTGAGAGATAGAGGAAGGTCGAAGCTCTGCGAATCGCGACTATATAGAAGTCCTGCAGGGTATCGTTCCTCGGCGTAGCTGTTCTCCGCACCTCGTCGGTAGATCGTTCCATCAACTTTCGACGATTAACTGTTTCATAGTTCATCGCGCGAATACGTCTACGTACCAGTGGAGAATAGGCAAATGAGGCCTCTTTGACCGTTGACCACGTGAATGGAACTGTAGTTGGAAAAATACTTGATTGGGCTTTCGTGTACTTTCCACGTATCATCCGAACCCTTGTTGCACCCGCTTCTCTTGTACCTACATACAAATAGGCTTGCGCATAAGCACAAATAATAGGCTTACCAATTCTTTATGTTCGTCATCCCGAGGCACGTTCACACGGTCATTTTGTCATCTTCCCTCATCTACGCGGATTCGTTAATTCGCGCGCGCGTAACAAGATGAGCAGGAGACGCAAATCTATTACCATCCAATATTATTCTTGTATATTCTGATTTGCATCGCGTATCTCGCGTAAGGACTGCATTCTCGTTCTTTCTTCTGCCCCATTATATAAGAGGGTAGTCCCAGAATTATCCCGCCTAATGGATGAGAGGAGAACATTAGGGAAATATTTCTACTTCTCAACATAGTCACCTTTCAGCTTGACATATTTTTTTCATCGATGTTCAATAGCTTCGATATCCTGTCTACAGTGAGAACCATTGTGTTCCTTAAAATTGCTATCAACCGCAGACTCCACCTCTGCATTGTTGGCGAACGTTCTCCACCCAAATCATTTTTCAAATTCCGAAGTATAAAATAAGGAGAGTAGTGAGGAGAGTAAATTTCGATGCGCTGAATCCGAATTCAACATCCGTTTGGCCAATACACCTCAAAAATTCCAAGTATATTGCGAAAAACCATTAGAAATTGCCAAAAACCGCAGTTATGAAGATTGTTGAACTCGATCAAGTACGTCTCTCATGTGTTCGACGTGCAGGGTGCAGCAAAAATCTGCCATCGCATTGTCATTCCACTGACCTTGTTTTTTCAATGGTTTTTTGCGATCTACTTGACATTTTTTAAGTGTATTGGTCAAACGGACATTGAGTTTGGGTTCAGCGCATAGAAATACATATGGATAGATAGGTCTGGTCGAAAGTACTGACCACTTTTTTGTGTGCCGGTGTGATCAATAAAAATTATCCCAAGCACATCCCACAAAACTAATGCCATGATCTTGCCAGGAGATGGAGTTGTCTTCGCCTCTTTCGCAGCCAGTCTTCTTCTTTCAGTCTGTTGTTTCGACTGTTCTTTTGTCTCAGCTGTGAATCGATGGATTCATGGTTATGAATCGACACAAAAATTTGGGTCAAGTACTTTTGGGACCACCTCACAGCACATTCGATAATACGGTCTGATTCCGAAAATCTATTGTTAAAAAAATGTCATGTCACTGCTTCCAGGCTGTAGCCTGCGAATAATTCCCAGCGTCGATCAATTTCTTTCCTGTGTTTCGTTTCACTACCAGCTACCTCAAAACGCAGTAACCTTGCACGACAATATCTGACTAGAAATTGATGAAGCTTCACGTATACAGGGTGTTCCATTTCAGCTTTCGCACCAAGACTTTTCAAAAAGCTAGCTATAAATGTTTCAAGTAAAATATACTCGCCTCTGAAGTGTACATATAATGGTGACCTTGACTTTGACTTTAGCCTTGACTTAATGTCAAAAATGGGGGTTCTTATTTGAAAAAATTAAGTCGACCTTGAAATGACTTTCGAGTCGAAGTCAAGGTCACCATAATATTGCCCCTCCAGCGACGAGTATACTTTATTTGAAACATTTTTGGCTAGCTCTCACAGTTTTTGAGAAGTCTTGGAGCGAGACTTAAAATGGAACACTCTGTATAGTCTATCTGATAGTATTCAGCCATGTCAGGGATCGTTTATTTGTTAGTGGATAAAGTTTCCTCTCGGGAACGTACCCATCTTCTTCCCAACTGGTGTCGATTGACACAAAAGTCACTGTTATCATGGTGACGTCACCGCACGTACAATTGTTGATATTTCTTCTCCTAAGCTAGTCATGGCTCACAATAATTTGGGGCCTTCCATGCTGAACAGTCTCGACGAAACATTTGTATAAATAGATTGGGATCCGATTGAGAAGACACATTTGTTGCTATTTGCTAGCGGATCAAGGCCACGAGTTGAATGTGTCGATGAAAATGTGGTATTGTTTCGCGGTAGCAATACACAAGGTATATTCACGTGTGCAATAATGATAAGCTGGAAAAAAAGTTATTTTCAAATCCGCTTTTATCGCTATGATTATGAGAAAAAAACTCAATCACCAGAAATAGACATTGGTTTAATCATAATGATGAATGATAACGAATTCACGAGTAAATCATTCGATTTTCTGCTTTATCATTAACGCTGCCTGGTTGAACTATGAAGAATGAACATCATGATAGAATGGGAAGAGAAATCAAGCTGACCTTTGGGTCAGGACACTCTCATGACTCCTCAAGCCTCGTAAGTCTTCATCGACGAAAGAGCTGAAAATTTTGAAATTTCGAAGAAATTTTCCTCCTGACTCCAGATAGTTTGTCTATCCGTGGACGTACTACACCAGCTCACAATACGATATCACGCGTCTCTTTCGCATCATAACTTCGAACGTTTCCACTGGTCCCGAAATGCTTCCTCTGAACATGACGGTCTCAAATCATTAGGCACCGACTTCGAAGACACAGTAGCTTCCGAATTTCCACCCAAACGGTACTTCCACCTGCTAACAACTCCGAAATTTCTGCACATCGATAATATAGTACCATCTAGCAGCGGTTCTCGAACTCGTGGTACACCTTGTCCATTACCAAACAAGTCCAGTGAACCACGCAGTGTCCGAGACTTTTTCTCGATGAATCCACTTCCATTTCCGTTTTTCGCATCGCGTTCCCTCTCCAGTCCCCTATTTCTGGCGTTTCATCTCTTCGGCGTCGCCTTATCTAATTCTGACCTCTCCGTTCTATCAATTCTCTTTCAATTAAATTCGCATAGTATCGCCGAATTTGCTATGCGACGTTTGCCACACCAGCGATGACCAGATTCATAATTCAATGAAGTGACCTTTGTCACACAGGCATGGTCTTCTGCTTACGAGGGCTGCTGCACGCCTACCCGTATTAATTGTTCCATTGTTCGGGTGTATAAGGTTATCGATGCTTTCGCGTCGAGTGGCTTCGTCTCTCGTGATGACCCCGACTTCCGAGAATTTTGGCTGTTTCACTCGACGACGCACTATTTTGCAACTAGTTGCAATATTCGATGCTAATAGATGGAAAAACGACACCTAACGTTTAGTAGCCAAGAGAGAAGTACTCCATCGGTAAAAAACACCGCATCTCATTGCACGGACGAGGTAAGCGCCTGTGACGTCGAGTGACGTGGCTCTTACCTAACAACTCATTTTGAAATTCATTTTGGAATAATTATCGAATTCTACAACAGATCTTAACACGCTTTTAGCAGCTTGGTATAAATGTACATTTGTTTGTATGCCACCAAATCTTCGAACTTAATTTTCACCTACTGCAAAACGTCGATTTGAATTGGAACTGTACACACGCATCGAGGACCGATGACAGTACAGAAATTTGAGACAAAAAAGAATTTTTACGCTTTTTTCTTCAAATTCGAATTTGAAAATTTTGAAAAACTGAAAAACACGCTTTGAAGATGAACCGCACTGATAAGTAGGTAAGAATAAAGCGATGAACAAGAAAATTAAGGGGTTACACCACCCTGAGAGGCTGAAATGAGAATCAGTTTTCATGCTTTTTTTGGAGCTAGAATAAATCGTGTTTTTTATTTCTATTTTTACACACTTTTAATATAACATTTCAGTTTTCTAAACGTATTTTTTTAATGTAAGAATATCTATAATTGTCGGAGATATACGCCTCCGCGCGCATCCACATTTTTTTGCACCACTGCTCTGCGAGAATCATAACGGCCTCGCGGTTCATCTGAAACATGTGCGATGAGAATATGTTCTTTAGTATGGTCAAATATACGAGACTACGTAGGATTTTTTCGAAACAATCAAAAATGGATTTTTGGCAGCTCGCGGAATTTTGTTTTCGTTTTTGGCGAAAAATTCCGGCCTGAAAATATCAATAAAAAAAAACGGTTGACAATATCGAAAAAATCCGACGCAGCGCCCTAGATAATAGTGTGACAAATGTGTGGTATAAATTTCAAGTTGATCGGAATAACCGTTGTTGAGTTATCATTACCGCGAACTCGAAAAATGTAGTTTCGAGAGAAACGCGTTTAAAGTTTTGACGCGGTTTCAGCAATAGACAACATTGAATATTCGTAACCCACCTTGTTATACGGTTAATCGGCGATTCCTGCTCTACATTGGGGTCCTTCCTCGGCGAGTTGCTGGTCTTCTAGAGATAATCTCGACCTTCTCCGAGCTGCTCTGGCCTCTTTTGACGTTTCTTTCGCGCGTTTTTCAACAAGCGATGTACGGTATTCGTCTTCGGCATTGCACGTGTCGTAACAACTAGGTCCGATGGTTATGATTAATACGTGTAACATTAACAAAATACTGCTGTAGCCACAATTCGAAATACTTGTGGCGACGTAAGTCAAGGTTCGCTTGGTAGTTTTAGATTCTTGATTGAATAGTGAAAACCGAATAAATGAAACGTAAAAAACAAAACGATCGAGTATCAATTGATTGAACATTGTCGTTACTGGATATTCGAATTCTTGGATGTAATTGAAGGACCGGATCGAATAACGTCTTCGACGCTCGACCCAAGCTCCTTTGCCCCTGATTGTATGCAATACCCGCTGATCGCGGAGCAACGATTACATGTAATAAAATATTGACAAATATTATGAGTGTTCAAAACTGTAAGCGAAGGAGTTGTTCATAATGATTCAAAGTGTTCGTATGCCGAGTTACAGGAATTTCTACGTGATATTTTCGGAAATATGCAAAGTTATGGTGCCGGAGCCTACTGACTCGTGTATTCCCTAGTATCATAATTTTCAGGAAGACTGCAAAATGTCTCATGATTGAAATGAAATCAAGGCGTATCACTTTCAGCTACAATTATTACTATAATTAGTACCAGATTGTGAAATAATGGATTTATAAATAACTTTGTATGTATGTATGTATGGATGTTTGTTACTCTTTCACGCAAAAACTACTGAACGGATTTTGATGATACTTTACAGTATTATTGTTTGTACACCAGAATAACATATAGGCTATAATTTATAACGATATTGAGTTAAGTGACCAAATAATAACGTCAAGTGTCTAGTAAGTCGGAAAATATCCTGCGATCTAAGAACTATTTCGGCAGACAGACAGACATACACGAACATACAGACAAACGTACAGACAGGCAGACAGACAGACATACAGATAGACAGATATACAGACAGACAGACGAGCAGGCAGACAGACAGACAGACATACGGACGGACGGTTGGACGTACTTACGGACGGACAAACAGACAGACAGGCAGACAGACAGACAGGCAGACAGACAGACAGGCAGACAGACAGATAGACAGACAGACAGACAGACAGATAGATTGATAAATGAATCGCAGGGGCAGTCGGTAAGTGTTTATTAGTATTCTTTTTTAATAATGAATATTTCTACTTCGTTTGGGTATCTCGCTTTCATTTATTTGATACTACGCGTTCCGCGAAAATACTTGTCTCCATATCCTCGTCGTTGGTTATGGGTAGCGTTAAGGGAGAGAGAGACCCAAATATAGACGAAGAGAGACAAGATGGCATATGCCATCTTGGATTAAGAAATTATAAGGTTATGACTTCAGATTCGTGATCAACCATTCCAAAATCCCCCGAGGGACTGACTTTAGGCCAAAATATTGAGTGGAAAGATATCTAAAACTTGACGTCCACCATATTGGATCCTGGAGAAGGATCCTGCTACATGTTACATTCACAACGTGAAAAAATTCCATCCAGAAAAAGACTGCAACTCTCATGGCAGTGTGCTGTGGTGTAGTCTGATGTGGTGTGGTGTAGTGTGATGTAGTCTGGCGTAGTGTGGTGTGATGTAATGTCGTGTGGTGTAGTGTGATGTAGTCTGGCGTAGTGTGGTGTGGTGTGTTACAGACTGACATTGTTTATAAACAATGTTTCCGATGAGCGTTGAAATCAATCGACGTAACGATTTCTAATTGCTAGGATCAAGTTTGGCATTTTGCTGGATGTTGGGGCACTAGGCCGAAGGACTGATCGGACTGGGCAAATAGATGCACGTTCGATTTTTACGTGTGCGTCAAGCTATTTGCCAGTATTCCGCCTAACACCTGGGCATTAGGCAAGATGCTCGAAAATCCTTATTGCCCACGACTTATACTTATACTTATCGCACTACTCCCAAGTATGAATCTTCTAGCTTTATATTCTGTTCATCTCCGAATAAGAACGACCATTTGAATATAATGTTTGTTTCATTCTAATGTACGACTACCCAAGTGGCACGGATAGGAGATTGACAATATATTCTGGACTGCACCGTGAATAATTGGTGGCAGCGGTAGGCACGAAGGACTGGAAATTTGAATACATATCGTTCACCTGTACATCCCCAATCCCTATAATCACCGATTCAAGGAGTGATCGCTGCGTCGCGCTACATGCCGATAAACACCGATTAGATGAATAATAGCAGTCAATCGAGTACTATTTAAAAATTTCATGGTCCGAAGGGTTGTGATCACGTTGCAAGTGACCACTGGCACTTCATATCGCTTCATTCCATCACAAGTATACATCAAAATTGAAATATCAACAAAAAAATGTGTGCGCTGACACATTTTATGGCAACAAATATCAAATGAATATGTATGGCATTTTTTTTACCGATTCACATCTAAAAGATAGGAAGTGAACAGAAAAAACAACGAATTCAAACCGTAACGCGAATGTTGCTACTAAAGGCTAGTTGTTTGTGGCTACTAAAGGCTAGTTGCTTGTTGCTACTAAAGGCTAGTTGTTTGTGGCTACTAAAGGCTAGTTGTTTGTTGCTACTTAAGGCTAGTTGCTTGTTGCTACTAAAGGCTAGTTGCTTGTTGCTACTAAAGGCTAGTTGCTTGTTGCTACTAAAGGCTGCTATACTGCTATGGTTTTCATTACCGATCAGACTCGCAATAATACCATAATATTTAGTGTACACGCCAACGCCGTAGAGTATTAATTATTTCAAGAAACTTCCTACGATATATAGTTGTGCGTCAGTCAGCTCGCTCGCAAAGGACCCCCACGATACACCCCTCGTTTGCTGTGGAAGACCAGTCACAGCCACAGTCTTCCGTCGAGGTGCATGTTCATGATTTCTTTTTGTCGTTTTGCTTTGCATCAACCCTTTACTTTTCCTTAGACGATACAAAATTCTGGTGCCGGGGGATATCGTGCGAGGTTTTGTGCGAATGATGCTAGCTGGCACACAATAATTACATAGCAAAACGCATGTAAGCTGCTATATTATGTCCCTTTGGGGCCGCCATTACTTAATTCGTGCAATCGCTACCAGGAGGCGTTTGTTAAATTTGAATTTCCAATGACAAGTAGCGATTGGCGTGGCGGTGCGGTGGGGACGCGGCGACGCTCCTGACTAACAATGAGCGAGGCTTGTGATTTACCATGAACATGTCTGTATGCGGGCCACCTATTTCATGGGAAAAATTGTACCTTAGACAAAGGCCTCTATTGTACATGTTTGCAATAGGGATTTTACATCTGTAACTGCACGATCATGGTTGCAATTTTGATGAGAATTCAATATCTCAGCTGCTGTTTACCAAATCGAGAAAGCTTCCTCGTTGATTGGCTTGTTTTTGACAACGCTATCCGATAGTATAGGCGGAATCATATTCTTGTTGCTCGCAACTGAAAAAAAGTGGATGAAAATTCTTGTACATCTTTGACTGCAACAAGAAAATAGCGACTTTTTTCTTTTCAAATATGGCATTGTGGTAGTTCAAAGATGGAGTATGCAGCTACGCATTGCAACCAGTTTGGACTGCAAAAAATGTAGCCTGGAATCTATAAGGAAATTGAATTTTTTCGTGCTTGTGTAAATTGCTAGTCGCTATTTGTAAATTTCTAAGTCAGCTTGGGCCGACTCCTTCGATGCATAACCAAGTATTTTGCGCCATCAATTCGCAAGCAAGTTCATTCGTTCGCACTGAAAAACAGCAGGATGTATGTGTTCCCATTTTTTCTGCCGATTTTCGCACGTTTTTGCACACAAAACTGAGTTTGCGAATTTTTGCAAGTACATGCAATTCTTCTTAGCAATTTACTGAAGATCATTTCTGTCTCCGACAGTTTTTTTGTGGGAAGGACTTGATGCGAGGTATCAGGGAGCTTAAAAAAACGTGCTTTGCGGGCCTTACTGTAAGTCCACAGCTTTTCCTCACGATGGATTTCGAAGATGGTATTCTGAGTTTGTAGAGTTTGAAAAAATGCTACTACCTGACTAGTAACATTTCCTCTAATCCCCTGTAGTATTTTGACCAAGTTGATTCGCACTGAGAAATACTAAAAGATCATCTCTGTTGGTCGCCCAAGATTTCATAATCTTTTTAAAGGTTCGAAAGTTTCTTTGATGACTCTGCTAACTTATGAATAGTATTCAGATTTCATGGACTTAACAGCGAAGATCTTAGCTACGTGATAGTGAACTAACAAGGGGACCCCCAAACCTGTTACGAACAGAATTTGATGAGTCTCAGGTATATCGAAGGGGAATCTCTCTGAGTACTGGCCTAACGGCATTTACTTCAAAAGCCTTGGTTTCGGAGAAAATTTGTTGGAGACGTCTTCGTGGATAATATGTTCCCGTAACGTTCTATAATTTTCAAGTGAGCGAGCGTGGCGCGGTTGGCAAGGTCGACGGCTACCACGCTGTAGACCTGGGTTCAAGGCCCGGCAATGTTTCTTTTTTCAATTCTCTTTCCTCTAATCATCAGACTTGTAAATGAAAACACATTGTTTTTGCAACAAATAATGACAATTAGAATGAAACTGAAATAACACTACAGTATTACGTAACATAATCAAGTTTCTTGAACAACGCAGTGTATGTGTATGTGCGTCGCTCGGTTCCTGTTCGTTTGATGGGGAATTTTGAAGATGGTATTTATCATGGAGAATCCGAAACACAAAATGGCGGAACACCATGCAAATTTTATAAACTCTACTACTTTTCAGGCACGCGGATTTTTGAAAAATAATATCGGGAAGCAGAGTTGATTAACATTTGAAAATATGGCTCGTTGCTCGCAGCGCGCAGGTGATACAAAATCAGTAAATGGATTCTTATGGAATCCTCTCTGGATTCGATTTGTCGTTTGATTCCCAACAGTTCTGGCGCATCAGGCAGTTTTCCAGTGGAAGTTTTCACGTGACAGTAAAAATAAACAACGCATGGCTGGCATATTGGGGTACACTTTAGTGGAATTATCTTCACCGTGTAGGTGGATGCCTTTCCTTCATCTACGAAAGTTTTGTCATAGAGGGTTTGATCAGTCAGCAGAAAGCAGAGGTTGGCGATAGGATGAACGTGGTCCAGCGAGGTTGGCGATTTAACCTTACCCAGTGGCACGATGCATTTCAACGAGAGGTTCGTGACTTCCAGGAGGTAGGAAAGTATGACCGGTAAGGGTCTTGAAACATTTCTGTCATTACTCTTAGATTGCGAGCAGGGGTGATCTATCGCCATTCCCATGGGGGAATGTCGCTGTAATATGACTGCCAATTATCATACGCAGGAGGAGAGAGTGAGGGTGGTGGGATTCTGAGAGACAAGAGCGAAGTGATCATTGAACTTCTAAAGTGAGATGTCCTCAGTACCATTTGGGCAGTCAGAGACCACACTAAGGAGTCTAAGTTCTCTTCGCATCAAAGGAAAATGATCGATGTTCGAGACTCTGAACAAGTAAAATTCTTTGCCTCTTCGGTCATTGCGCGAGAGAAAGTGCCCGGAAAGAGACACAGTGGAACCAGTGATGTGCGGATGCAGCAAGCTCCTGCCGACAGTTACAACATGATCCGAAAGATCAGAGAACCGATATCGCATGACATGAATATGCCCCTGCACCAAACTAGCGTAGAAATGATAGACTGAGATGCAGCCAAGGTTAACACAGGACTGGGATGGTGGTTCAGATGGTCAGAAGCTAGCTAGAGACAATGTCACGTCGAGTCCAATACAGAAGGCTCATCGAGCGTTTGGATGAGCTGAATGGGTGCACCATCCCGCCTGCGAACCAGCACAACACCGATGCCAAATATATGTATAACCCGTGGCTTTTGCCGCAGATCTACGTATGCATGGTTTTCCACCGGGCGCTCAGCCACTGGGAACCATTTCTTTACCGGAAAGAACCGTGATCCCACTGATCGCCCGGCAAATCGGTTAACCCTCTATCCTTTCCGCCAGTTGCTATTTTAACTATTGTATCTATACTATTGTTTGTGAGTTCACATGGGGTGCGGCATAGTTTCGGAGACTCCACACCGAGTCCCGGGGTGACATGTCGCGAGGCCCTGTTAGAGCCATCTTCACACCGTGTTCCTCGCCCTCGGAGCGTCATCCTACCGGAATTATGTCACCAGTAAGCTAATGTGGGTGTGTTATGGTCCGTACTACAGAGCCCAGTATGTAGGGTAAGGCACTTATACGACGGAAGTTGCCAGGTCTTCCAAGGGCAGCAAGTTAATGGCGGAGGATCCTCTTCGCTTAACACGTTGGTTTCCATTAAGCCAGAGGTCCGTCGGGCGATACCACCACCAACGCTGGTCGATACCAGTGGTCCTTTTTTGGTAAGAGGCCCCACCTGCCAGCTAGTCACCTTGACAATACTGCCCCACGGCATCGACCAAGTCAGGTGTTCCCCTTTCATTTTGTAAGGAAGTGGGCACCATCATAACTTGGACCCAGTTCACCACTAGGGGCTGAAAATGTAATGCACATGAATATTATGAAAATAAAATTCATTGATGCACATCGGGATTCGAGCTCAGGTCTCTCGCTTAGGAAAGCGGGTGCCTGGACCGATAGGCTATTGGGGCCCTAATACCAATCCTTGCGGTACCCCGTACTTCGTTGTAATAATTTTCGAAAATTCGTCATTATACCAAACTTGTTGTGACCTATTATGTTTCTCTGCACATTTGAAACAGGTTTCTTCTCTAGTACAATTCTTTGCTGTATGTTAATAGCGCCAGCATTGATAGCGCCGCCTTACGTTAACGTGATTGTATACCGGACATTTTTTCAAACCCTTCACTCTGAGCTTACCCTTTCTTAGCAGCTCTACGTGAATTACTTCATCTATTGCTAGTTTTATTGAACCCTCGATGGTTCCTCTCCTGCTTGGCTCCTGTCCACTTCTCTTTGTTATTTTCATCTCCCTCCAGCTTCTTCAATCCCGTTCTGCGTCTTAATGGTGTCAACTAGTTCTTCATCATCTAGTTTTAAATCATCTTCATCCACATTTACTATTTACAACTTCGGTTTCATCTGCGCTGACTCAGTAACTCTGAAATCCTCACCCATTTTATCCTACGCTGCAGCTTTCAGTGCTTCAATTGCTGACAACCCAAGATCACAGTTTCTTTGCTGCCCGTCTTCATCTTGGTTATTCTCACCGCCATACTCTCAATGTCCTCCTTCACTGTTATAGCCTTTTTCGTTTCTTCGCTCTCCTGTTGAACTTTGGGTTTAATTATAATGACCTTGTCTTTTTTCTTTTCTGTCACTGCATTGCTCTTTTCAGCCTATATTCATAGCCTCATTCCTTGTTCTCCTGTACTCGGTCCAGCATTGACCATCACTTCTCCTTACTCCCTTTTTATATGCTTCATCTCGCGGTTTCATGGCTGTTTTCCCTTCCTTATCGTACCATCTCGTACTCCTCAGCTTTGTTTCTCGTCTTTTCTGTTTTTTAGTACCACCTCTTCTAGCGCCCTTAAGAGACAGCTTTTACGTCCTTTACGTTTACTATTCAATTGTCTACACGTCTCTTTGCTTCTTCCATCTTTCTCGCTACTGCTCTCCTATATTCTTCATAATCCCTGGGGAACTGCCTGTAGCTAATGGTTTTCTGCTCAATTTTTATTTCAGGTTCCCTGCTATTTCTGACATTCACCACGATGATCGAATGATCAGTGATTGCTGGCGTTTGATGAATCTGGCATGTTACATTAATATTTACCAAGACTAAATCTAAAGTTCGACTAGTCGGCGTTACTCGTGTCTTTTCTTGTACCTTTTACTTCAACCCATACTCCTTCATTGTCTGGATGTGTTTGTCTGTATAGTAGTGTCTTCTCATCACGTCCAGGTTTGCTTCTGTAATATTTGCCCACATACTGATTCCAATGCTTCCAAGGATTCGGCATCCTTCCCATTTGGGGAACGATATACATTACACACCAGTCCCCTGTATTCTGTGCTTCTTATTCGCAGTACCTGTAACGTGTAATTATTGTAAAATAAATCTTTTTACATTGATTTTCTCTGGCTCGATTTATCGAATAGTAACCATCGGAGATAAGTATTTTTAATTTACCATAAAAAACTAACTGAAAATGATGCTTCTACGGAGATAAGCTCCGACATTGTTTAGGTAGTTATTGATTTAAAAAGTTCAGAAGATTATAAATTTTTATGAACTCATTAAGGACATCAAAATACATGAGCCATTATTTCAAGTTGATTGACCATCTCTAACTCGAGAGAGACGTAATTAAACTTCAGATCATTAACGCGGTGAATAATAGGAAGCATCTGTTTGTAGCAGTTTGATAATTCTAATAAAAAAACTAACAGTCAAAAACTGTCGGGAAAACTAACTGGAAATTGATGTTTTTGTTGTGATTGTTTGAAGAAAAAAATATTCACCATATCATTGTCGAAATATAAGAACACCAAGTTCGACAGATAATGGAAAAATATACAAGCCGGCAGGTTGAAACACTCAGTTGAACATAGTAACGTCTCACCGAGTACAGTATTAAACACGTTAGACGGTTGCTGAGGAAGAGCACCAGAAGGTACAAGGAAACATAACTACAGAAGAGAAGAGGCGCATCTGAGTAAATGCACGAGAAACGCTGCTAATGAAATGTCGACAAAAGGATGATTGACCCACACTCTCATACCGAGGATCAAAGAGTGGGCGCTTCGGAAGCACGCAGAGATGGAATACCGCCTCACGCAGGCTCTCAGTGGTCATGGGTGGTTTGGCACTTACTTATTCGAGAGAAGGCATAGGACTACAAATAACTGCCGTTTCTGCGACGAAGAAAGAGACGATACCGAACACACCCGGTTGGCGTGCCCAGCTCACGACCAGGAGAGAAGACAGGCAACAGAGGGAATCGGGTCGCCGATGACGAAGGACAACCTGATAGTGACAATGCTTTCGACGAAGGAAAACTGAGACAGGATAGCCACCTACATTAGAGAAGTTATCAAGACCAAAGAAGAAAATGAGAGAAGAAAGGAAAAAGAAAAAAGACTGATGAGGATAGAAGACTGGTCGGTTAAGCAATACAGCACTCGAAGAGGAATCCTCCGATGTAATACTGAATAGTAGTTCCAGTGGGCGCTAGAAACTGAGGGAAATTTTTTAGACGGTAGGCACAAGCACGGTAAATCCGACACTACACACTGAGATACCAAATAATGGGTGTCTTTTGAAGATTTTCCTCCCTCACAAAAAAAAAGATAGATAGATAGATAGATGGATATTTGAGAGATCAAACAATGAATATGTACATTGAATTGAGAAAATGAATGGTTGGTGTTTTTTCTTTTTATCGGTGGTCATCGTCTACAGCCATCGCCTACCTTTCCTCTTTCTGTCCTAGATCCAATTCTCACACACTTACAATACTTTCGTTGTTTTTCGTGAACAGCCAAAATATTCACTGGAAATAATTTATATGACAGAACAACGTTTACCAGGTCAGCCAGTAGTATAATAAATAGTTGTTTGTCCGGTGATACCATATTACACCCCAATAGTTTGCTTATCGAGGACGACTCGATCATATCTAAAATGGAATTGAAATATTAGACATATTAATAATATTTGACAACCATACATACAAATAAATTCAATGTTTCATTATTCAATAGCACGAACCATGTAGGATATTCATCATTTGTTATTTAATAAGTTATATCTGTTATTCAATTTTTGTTGGAACAATTAACAAAATTAGTGGGTATCTAATAAAATTCTTTACTTTCTGAATGTATAATAACTACCTCAAATGCGATTGTGTAGTCGGGAATAACCTCTTCAACATAGTTTTGGAGTTCGGATAAGCGTTTTCTCTATAAAGAATCATTGAAATACGAGCATCGATATTCCCCTTCCATTTCATCACTTTCATCAATTATATCTGATGAATCTTGATCACTGTCATCTGAATCGTTAGTTATATGAAACAAATGATCGAATAATCGGACACTGTCACACTTCGCACGTCCGCCATGTTTGATCAGCTGACGCTCGCGCTGTGTGGCGAGGGCTGCGTTCGGAAACCTTACTCGTGGTAACTACAGTCAACCATGGTCAACGCGCAGCGTTCAGAAACACCGAGTTGGCGATTTCGCGCTGCGGCGTTCAGAAACGCTCTCGATTTAAATTTTTCGACCACGAAGTAGTATAAAGCTCGGTTTACAATTGACGCATGCGTCCCCTTTCCCGTGAAGAGCTGAAGTACACGAAACCTATAATACAGTCTACAATCAAACGCGCACGCAGCACGTTCCCGTAGAATATGAGATATTTTAATTTGCACAAACGTTCGACCAATCACGTGAGACACTATTTATCCCTGCTCTCTGTGTCTGCCGCTATACGACGTTGAAACGCGGCAGAATCGTCATTGGCTTATCATTGGTCAAACGCTCCAGTGCGCGTCAATCGTGAACCGAGCTTTAGGAATGCAGACCATAGAGATAGTATAACTGTATAAATCGACATCTGGTACAATATGATAGCATAAAATGTCGCTGAGTTATAGCCATTTGAAGAAAAAAAATCAAAGTTTACGTGTATTTCAAATAAGAAATCTTTCCATGTTCTAGGAAAGTGCGTAATGTTATTATTAAGAGCACAAATTTTCAGGGAGTTTCCTTTTGGAAATTCCCAACAAAATGTTAAGTTGGGTTTGAAAATAAAAAAAAAGTCTTGAAAATGCAAGGACCCGCATACATGTATAACTAACGATAAGGTTGAAAGAAAAAATATAAATATTGTTTCCAATCAATTGTATATATTTACGGCTTCCAAAAGGGGCCCCACACGTATCTCGACACTGGGGCCCCCACATTTCTAGTCCCGCCCAGACATTATTTATTCTCATGACGCTGCAATCAGGTAATGTTTTGATCATTTTCACGAATGCAAAAATAATTTCAACCGCATCTGACATTACTACACTTGTTTATTCCCTGAATACGTTAGTATTCAACCATCCATCGGAAATAAATATATCCTCTCGCAACGATGCGCCGCATTGGCGACACACCCGCGGTTTATCAGCGTTTGGTCAATTATCTGGCAAAACGAGCACCTCGCTGAGCAAACGTAGCAATGTACGTCGGGTGATTGACGGGTTTGCCTAAAAAGCTCGAAAATCGCTCCATCTCTTATCGCTGTTCGAAAAAACGCGCGATCCGGCATGTTTTGTGACACAGTTTTTCGCAGTACCCGTCAATCGCGAGACAAATAATGTGTTTTTGTAAACCTGGACACCATTCACGTTCTTATTCGGTTGACGCTCTTCTAGCAGCCTCAAAAAACATTTGCAATTACCTTGACGAACAGCGACTTCCTCATTTTTCCTTGAATCGATTTCGCAGGGGTCTTTCTTCGGATATCGTTTATTATCCGAGATTCGAAGCTGCATCTCTGCGCGCTCGCTGCATACAGAAACGATTTATGGATCAAAGATTCCGGGGAGAGAATAAAAATGAGGAAATTACGTTTGACAGAGATGAGGTGAAGCCTCGACTCCTCCCTGCATTCCAATTCGAATCAGAGTTGAAATGCTGAAGCGTAGACTCCTTCTAATCAAACCCTTCACCACCGCTTCGATCGTGTCTCCGTTACTCTTCCATCATCGTTGTCGCGCCGCGATATAAAGACGTCGTTTCAATGACCAGCATTCGTCACGAATTGGGAACACCCAAACTCCCAACACCGAAAATTGGTCGTTCGCAACGCCAGTCGATATTACTACTCCCATTTCACTGTCCAACTTCCGTGATAATTGACCTATTAATATTTATCAAAGAAGGCTGTTCGCGAAGCGCAATTACTGCAAGGATACCCTCCGTATTCTGGCAGCCTCGACCGATTCGAAATCCCAGGTAATGGAATATTGCTGAAAAGATTTGAGGTTATGTACTCGCGATATTTGCCTCCAGAGCAGGGGGGGGGGGCGGAACAGCGCACCAAAAAATTGACTTGCTCGCACTCTCGGATCATGGGGGGCAATACGAAATGGTATGCCATGTGACTGTAATATATATGTGAATTTATTTAACTCAAAAATGTAGTCAAATGTTGGGCCAGTTCTTTTAGGGGGTGCAAGACTCGCAGGAATTCTTCTCTGGAACCACGTTGCATCTAGCGTTATCTCACTCACGTCTTCGTCGTCACTGGAAAAGTAGGGTAGGGGTCTCAATTTTTTTTAGCCATTTTTGATTACAGTGACCCCAAAAATGTAGAAATAGTGAGTTCTTCTTTCTGGTTCACGAGATTTTTTGTCGTTGTAGCTGTGGGATTATTCGCCAAGTCACAGGTAGGGTTCTGAATGAACAGGAATATCAGTGATGATCATACGAATTCAAAGGAGAAATTCACATTTAAAAGAATGATCAGTCTGTCGCTCTTTGCAAATTATCTACCGTAGAAGAAGCAGACATTCGAGTTCTTAAAGAAACTTTCAGACACTCGCCACCGTCGCAAGTTGCCAAGGCAGTTATCCATACTTAATAGAATTCAGATTGATATAAACTCATCGCGTGATGGTAAAAAATTCAGAGCAACAAATTAATTAGCCAAAGTTGATTGCGATCTCGTTATGACTCGACATAGCAGCAGCTGACATCTTTCGGCTTCTCCAAAAAACATGAATACCCGGTACTATAATCCCCCGTCAACGAATGAGCGTTTTTCCAATGGTTCCACCAATCCTTCCAGTAGTGAAGGATGAAACTATTGACTCAATTTGAAATACTGAGATACTGAGCCGTATGTTTTTATATATCAATTACAGGTATGATGTGGTTGGATGACCTGTCCAATAATATCCACGAATAGTACAGCTCAATAGTATCCACGAGTACTGCTGCTTAATAGTCTCCACCATTCGTCGTGACTCAATAGTTTCTATTACTAGTAGTACCCAATAGTTTCGACCAGTAGTGCTACTCAATAATTTCCAGGAATAGTGCTACTCAATGATTTCACGAGTACTGCTGCTCAGTAGTTTTCATGACAGGAATATTGAGCAGTATTACTCGAGAAAATTCTTGAGGAGCACTACTGACGGAGACTATTGACAGCACTACTGGTCGAAAATATTGGGTAGTACTACTAGTGGCAACTATTAGTAGTGCTACTGATAGAGACTATTGAGCAGCACTACTCATAGAAACTGCTAAGCAGCACTACTCGTGGAGACTATTGACAGCACTACTGGGGGAACTATTGAGCAAGTCACGGTTTGACCTAGCAGTTTCACCAGGAGTGATATACAATTCACTACTGAGAAAGTCATATGCTAATAAGCAATAGTTGTTTCAATAGTTCTCGCAATAGTTTCTAATGGTTTTTTCAATAGTTTCCCATTAGTTTCACTATAGTATCTCAAGATTCTCTCAATAGTTTTGTGAACCTTTTGTGTGTAGTTTTGTGAGTAGTTCTCAATATTTCTTTTCCCGACGAGCGTTGTTCAAGTTTTACTGAACAAAATGCTGCTATGAAAAACTAAACTAAGGCTGAAATTGTGTATTGACTTCAAAAATACTGTAAAAAATGTGTAAAAAATGTTTCAACAAGAATTATGATTTTTTTGCTGTTTGTCTTTGATCTCGCCATCAGCTGCTCAAAGCCAAAAATTCTTTCCCTATCTCAAGTCCGAAGTTCCTAGCGGAATTTCGGAAGTGGCATAATCTGGAAGTCGACACATACCATCGTTTTCTTTTTCCCTCGAAACCCTTCAATTTTGTATTCAACTTTGTTTCGTTTCTTTTCAGTTTTCGAGATATTCGTCTGGAGCGATTAAAACGGAACATTCTGTATAATCTGACTAGAATTTGATTGGGTCGAATAAGACTTCGAACTGAAAGCTATTATGTGAAGAAATACTGGAGAAGGTTCTCGAAGATTCGTGCGAGATTGAGAGGTGATGAAAAATTACGACGATTCGCACGAGCTTGCAGAACTTCGGTAAAAGCTTCTCGTGGTTTTCGCACGCTGAAGATATTGATCGAGTGACAAATGCTAACGATTTCCGTTTTCATATCTCGGCGAGGTGAGACCGCAGTGCGGATCGTATGCAATGGCTTATGCAGGAGTTCGGAATCCAGCCGCATCTTCGTATTCATACCCATGAGAGCAAGATAACTTGGCCAGTCAACGGAATATTTTCTCAGCTCGCCACAGCGCGACGTATCTTCGATCAAAATTCCGATGATCGTGGAAAACTGGCGGAATGCTGGATCCCAAATGGAAATGAATTCGAGCCACGGCTTTAAGTTCGCATTATCTGCAATCCACGTGAAATTTCTGTAGCAGTGAAGCGTCGAAGTGGACAAATACGAAGAGAAAATCAATATCCAGTGAAAAGTTAACGGGAGATGTGAAAGCTGAGAGGTGAATTCCACGATTATTTGCAGAATATGAATCGGAACGTAATTCGAAGGATCGTGGATTTCTCGTACTTGTGATGAAGTTTACCCAGCCTATTTGTGCTTGCATTGAACGCCTCCGGCCGTTAAAGCACACGACCATAATAGGGTTTATTTAATGAGAATGTTAACCGTTCGGGTATGATAAAATCAATTGATTCTCGTTCGCCGGACCAACGAGCGAACGTTTCCATAATTTGCTCGGCGTTCAGATTTTAATCGACAATAGAGCATTGGTCTATGAGGCTTGGTCTATGAGTTCGTTGAAAAATTAAACCACTTTGTTCGACTTCGCTGGCCCAGTTTTGCTCCCGCGTCTCTTGGGATCATTTTCAAATGATTGTCCTTCGTCAAACGATACGACACTGAAAAAATAATGGTTAAATAAACTTATGCAAACAAGATGTTAATTAACTGCCCTTATTAGAAGAATCTCAATTACAAGTAAAATCAAACCAATTGATCCAGTAGATGTATCACAGAATTTAATGAAAGATTCAAGGTTTGTCGCATGATGTACTTTAATGTTATATAAACTAATGATTCCGATCATATATGCAGATCATGCGACGTGCTTTTGTGTCATTTTGCTAACATTACAGTGTATGTAAATTTCGTGGTGGGTTTGGGTTAAATCAAGATAATTGTCTTCTTTAAGGAACATTTATGGACCAGCTAGCTTCACACGTCGTAGATCCCACGAGTACCAGCTATACATCGTCAACCCTAACAATACTGTCCACCGTGAGCCGCGCTGTGCGCGGTCCAATATGTGTGCCGCCTCACGCGTTCTGTACCGCGAGAGCGACGAGCCCCGGTCGGCCATCTAGCGGTCGGCCGCGGTACTACGGGGGCCTGACGCGTACCGCGGCACGGGGTGAGGCGGGACGTTGTGGCGTAGACGTTCGCGTACGCGTACATCACAATTCATAGTATACATCTTGGATGGTCCCCCATATTTTGTATTCGGGAATTGAATAAAGGATTTTGAAAAGAATTGAAATTCAAAACCGAGTAACTTGTCGAAAAAATGCGAAGTCGATAATCATCTATGCATACGCGGCAAGGTTTTGGGCTTCCGAACGTCGTAAGCATGTATCTGGTCGTTCTGTGAATTTCCCAGACACAAAACACGGACGAAGAAAGCAGATTGAAGCAACTTTTATAAAGATTCGTTTTAGATAGCTAACTTCTGAATCCGTCGCGTAAGTTGAAATACGGTGACAAATGTTCTCGCCACGTTGAGTCTGGCACCCCGTAAACCCTTCACGAAGAATAAACTTGGATCACGGAAATCTTACGGTACCTTGACGAATTCAAAGTGATCACAGTTTGGAACGGAATTGATTCGATACTTTCGGTGTCGTCGACTCGAAGTACCGCATAACAAGCTCGCGGAAGTCTTCACCGCGCGCACAAAGCCACAGACAATACACGTGACGATTCATCGCGCGTGATACCATCGAGATGTGGTGAGTGAATCGAATTTGGCACACGCTTTCCACATCCAGTTTCTTTGCTGAGAATTTCGGCCCTGCAAGCCGGTTAAAGGGAGACATACACCTAGGAAGCGGAAACTGAACTGCCTTAGACTAAACTGCCCCCCCCCCCCCAAGCTGGTTTCAACTGATCGTTAGGTTCTTACAGCGAATTTCCTAGCTGTACGACTCGAGAGATTGTGAAGAACGATTCGGCTGAACTCTAAGAAGTTGCGAATTAAAACGTTAGCGTAAGTGAGTTTGAAGAAAAAGACGGGGGCAGAGACATCTCGTTGGATAGTTAAGTAACGCAGTGAACTATCAAGATCACTTGATTTTCTGACGTTGAAGCTTAGCCGTTGCATTTAACTATCTCTCGGCTAAATGAACTAGAACACTGGATATAATTGACAAGCGAGCGCCAGCAGCCTTCAGGACTCGAGCTTAATTTCTATGCCCGTTGAATATTTCATTTCATTTCCTCACCTCACCTCGCCACCAAAGATTATTCTCCCGCGATAAATTTCACCTCGCACGTTCGGATACACGTGGAATGTCGACGCGATTTCTCTAGAACCGGCAAGATCCACTATTCATGCAATAACCGATGAAAGCGAATCTATGTACCGAAGGCACTCCCTTGTTACCGTATGCCAACAACGAGTTCAGCGTCTTCCGCACATGCTCCGCACCGCGTCCGGTCGCGTCATACATTTGACCCGCGACGTTTTCTTCTTTTTCTCTGGTATCTCGTATCTCCTCAACGGATCAACGGATTTTCACCCAATCTCCCTGAAGACATCCATTCATGCGGGGCTAGATTCGCGAAATTTTTAAATCCCTGCGGCAACCGCACGTATCTACATCGGAGCGCTTCATTTTTAGGCGATAATTTTTTTATGGCCCCACCTCAGAATCTGCTAATTCATCCAAACACACGAATATTCCCGCCGGATTTTTTTGAATTGAACTAGTGGCTTTACTGTTTAAAAAATTCGATTTCCTGTATGAATAACTCAGGATTTTTTTTTCAGTTCCAACTGTTTTTTTTGCTACTGAAAAAAGTGTTGTGGAAAAAATGAGTTTTAGACTTGTCTTTAAGAGGGGCAAACTCGAACTTTAATAGTCTTACCCCCAAATTAGTGCGAAATAATTTTTAAAAAATGTCTGAATTTTTAAAAAAATGTCCCTCTATATTTAGACTCACTTTTGACAAAGAGCTAACATTGCTGTCAAAATCTTGTGCGAATTTACGATTTTTTAGCTGATCATTAGGGCAACGGTGAAAAAAGATTAAAAACCACGAAAAATCAATGGTTTTCTTATAGGAAAAAGTAATGCTTCCTAGAGGTGGCTGAATATGGAGGACTTTTTTTTCAAATTCACATATTTTTTGTTAATTATTTCGAACCAATGTTAGGGGTAAGACTTCCCCTATGCTAACACTGGAATAAGTGTAAATTACATGTTCCAATGTTAACATAGGGGAAATTCCCTATGGTAGCCTAAAATATGGGAAATACACGTGTGAAAAAATATGTATTCATCCTATTTTCACCGATGTGTAATTACTATAATGATATAGTAAACATCGCTATGCTAACATAGGAATTTCTCCTATGTGAAAATAGGAACAATACCTCGCTTTTTGTGCGTGGTAACGTGAACCTGGGAATGAAAATAATAACTCCACAGCGTATAAAGTGTGTTCTGTTAATTAACTACAATCGACACAGCGGCGGGATGTCCAGTTTATTAGTAGAAACGCGCAATTGGCACGGCGATGTCAAGTGCCGAAATTTTTTATCGATGTTTCGACCTGGTCAGAATATTTGTTGGGGTCAATTCTCCGATACCAGTGATGATTGAACTGTCTCTTCGTTTCCTGTCATTTTCAAACTGAATGGCTCATCTTTGAATGGTTTTTACAAGTGTCCCAAGACAAATCCCAAGAGAAGAAAGTGTTGTACCTAAGGTTCTGAATGGCTTTTACCAATGGTTGAGAAAATGTTATGGCAAGGGTTCTGAATGGCTTTTAACAGTGGTTAAGAAAGGGTTCTGAATGGGTTTTATGCACATTTAACGCAATTGTTATTAACTTTTTGATAAAAACTATGCGAAAACCATCTAGGGAGTATCATGAATAATCGTGAAAAAATTCAGCAGAATCGGTTCAATACTTTTTGCGATAAGGGATTACAACGGTTATCGCGACTTTACTTTATAAAGTATGATGTATCATACAATGTATTATATAATGATGTATGATATAATGGTATGATGAATTGATGAACGAGGAGGACCATGTACCTATACATTATGTACAAGCCCGGCAATCGGACACTGCGTGCATTGCACAGACTTGTTTAAAAACAAGGGTTAAGCTAAGTGTTTGCCAAGGAAATAGCCAAGGTGTTACCAAGGACTGGGAGCAAGTGGCTGACAAGGTATAACCAAGCTAAAAACAAGGGTTAACGCCAAGTCTTCGCCAAGGAAATAGTCCAGGTGTTGCCAAGGGCTATGAGCAAGTGGTTGCCAAGGCATAACCAAACTGAAAGCAATGGTTAAAGCCAAGGAAATAACCAAGGTGTGGCCAAGGATTAGGAACAAGTGGCTGACAAGGTATAACCAAACTAAAAGCAAGGGTTAATGCCAAGTCTTCGCCAAGAAAATAGCCAAGGTGTGTCCAAGGACTGGGAGCAAGTGTCTGCCAAGGTATAACCAAGCTAAAAGCAAGGGTTAATGCCAAGTCTTCGCCAAGAAAATAACCAAGGTGTTTCCAAGTAGTGGGAGTAAGTGGCTGCCAAGGTGCTAGCCAACCTATCCTTATTATATACCCTAATAATCCGGGAAAAAAGGCTATGCATATAAAAAGTGTCGGGCCTAAAAAATACACTCTCGAAATACACAAAATTTTGATTCTTCATTTATTTTACTCAGTTTTCGTACAGACAAATGGGGGAGAAGACAGGTCCAAAAAAAAGATGGGTATGCGCTGTTGATAAAATCTCTGGAACGGTTGATCTGAAAAAAAAATTGTTTCAGATTCCTTAAGCAGACTCCTTAAGTACCTCGCCTGTAGAGAACTGCGAATAGAGCGAAGAATTTGGTTCGACAGAGCGAGCAAACGTCAACAATGGGCAACAAGGCGGGCACGACGGATATAGTGTGGAGCTTCGTAGCGTCGTGATAGCCAAACGCACGTGCGGTCTCATACGCGTGGCGGAAGCGTCGCGAAAGCTCACATCTCTTCTTCGCTGAACGGTATCGTCGCGACCTAATTTTATGGCAATGACGTTTCTACTAGCTGTAGGGTAAACGCACCAATAGACGGAGAGTTGAGCAGATTCGAATGACTGGAAAAAAATGACATGCTTCATCTTAACGTGATCGGTTATCAAGATTCTATGTGTGTGCGTCTCTGGGTGCGTTTACCCTACGCGGGCTACGTAATTCAACTGGATCCGATCAGATCCCACCGTTCCAGACGTAACGGTAGGGACGGCGCTTTCCGCTTCTAGTTTTAAACTAGGTGAGTCCCGACGCGGCGTTGCGTCTCACCCTATTCATCCTCATGTTCCTCCGTCGAGCGAACTTTCCTCGTATTTTCATTACACCATCCGTCCCATTCGAAGCCTCCGAAGTACGCGCTGCGCTGACTTTCGGATGCCTCGGAAGCAAATGTTAAATCATCCGTTGCGGTGCAGGAGAAAACGATAACAAAATCACCCACCACCTCGGTTGCCTTTTACAAGCTTAACCCTTCCCCCTCCCGTCCAACCTGCCCGCGGCACCCAACGACCCTCTGGCGTCCCTGCGCCACCGACGACGGCGACAACGTCAGGCTAACGGTCGCGCAAGCGTGGAGGCGATGTTTATATGGTCCCGCGAGAGTGTAGGAATGGCGGCGGTGGTGGGGGGCGGCCGTTTTCTAAATATAGACAGGGTTGCCGGGCTGCAGAAACAGCCGCCGCCCTTCTGAGCTTTCGCGGCGCGGCGGTTCGGGGGTTGGTTCGCGGCAAGGTCACGTCATTGATCTGGTGAGGTGACAGTGTGACGCGCCCCGTGACGTCACGGGTTGACCTGCGTGAGCGGTAGCGCCACCGCGTCGAGCGACGGTTCCAGCGCGAACTAGCCGAGATAGTCGTCGCGCGCCCCGCGTCGAAGCGGAGCAGCTAGAGACTGGGAAAGCGAAGCGGTGATACGTTTTTGGGGGTAGTTAACGCGCACGCGAGAATTTGGCGCGGAAACGCACGCGTTTCTGGCCGAATGGATTGGGCGAGGCGGAGGGGGGGGGGGGGGGGCAGGGGGTAGAAGTGGAGAACGGATCCTGATGGTATGACGAGCATCTGGCCGAGGCAACTAGGCGCGCTAATCGGGTCTTGCGTCGTCGTTTCCGGGGGCCGACGAATCCGATAGACACGCGTGTTGGAAAAGGAAGGACAAACTTATTTTCCGTCAAAGTGAACGGGGCGCAGGGGTAGGGGAGAGAATTTTTAAGAGGGCAGAAGTCGTTTACTTTCACGATCAACTTCTGTGTCGAACGATTTGCCGAATCAACTTTTCACATATTTCATTTCGTGTGACACGGAGATCCCGATTTTTTTGGGAACTGGGTCGCAGCCGGATCTGCTGCAGCACGGTTTCATACGTTTTTCTATACCTCTCCCCCTTTCTTTTTTCTCTCGGTAAGTCAGAAAATGCACGGGCGATGCTGCGAGATGATTTTGCATGGGCGGTAGCGAATTGGTCGATAATTCGCAAGCTTGCATGTAAATTGGGCGAGCTCGCGCAAAGTCCGATTCTCCTCCCCAGACTATAAATTAGGCAACTCCGTCCTAGTTTTGCGAATTCAGTACCATGGTCTTTGCTTGCACAACCAATTTACACTCATCCCAGAGTCGACTGGATTGTGCACCTTGCTCGCACGCCCAATTTACAATTAAAATTCAAAATCGGAGAATCCTTTCGATTTGAAGACTCTTGTGGACGCACACCGGGGCAAGAGACCGCCAAAACCTGCAGTAAATCAAATGCAGCTCAAAACCTTTTCATGTCCGATATTTCGGTCTATGAATATATGCAACAGAGGTGGAAACGTATAATTATCACTGATTTAGTATTATTTTAATACTGATGTGATAAAATTTTGAAGCCATTACATTTTCAAACTTTTACCTATAGATGAACGAATATTCTCAACGCAAACATACGATGAAAGAGGCAGCCCTATTGATCCATAAATCTCGATTCATCATTACTATCATCACTCCCTCTATCATCATGATAGTGCCCTATCATTACAAGTTGACAGAGGGAACCAGTAACAAATCCATAGCTTCTCCGTTGTGTTGTTGTATTTTGAAGTGTGACATCTGAGCTCCTTGAAAATCGTACTCCATGGACGATTGTGGCAGCCTCCGGCTATTACGCTGTAGGAGAATTCACGAAATGAAATGGTCAACTGGCCAGTTTCTAACCAATTTGAAACATCGCTAACTGACCAGTTTATCGTAGGGAACGTATAGGCAAAAATGGTAAAAAGATTCAATTACAATTATATAGCCCGCGTTTTGCGCGTCATCTGCTCTTGTTCCGCTTTGGTATACCTATCTATGCAGAGCGAGGCTATGAAGCGAGGCGAATGAAAATTGTGAGGCGAATGACCGCGGCTCATAATCATCCGGTTTGACATTTTTGCGAACTTCATTTTTTTGAAGATTTCCTTCTGAAACTCTAGTATTTCGTTTCTTGCTAGCGTAAGGTAGATTAAAGAAAGACACTACAGTAGTTTTCAGGCGTCTTTTTGTACTGTTGCATCTCTCAAAGAGAAAAAAGTAGCAGAATGTAGCATAATCATAATATTTCACCTGAAAATTAAATTTCTGCACATTTTATTGTACGTACGTCGAATTTTGAAGTACGTGAGTTGGGTTAAACGCGAAATCAACTTACTTGGTAGTATGTAATCGTCTTCGCGAAAGTGAAGTGAGCACACTTTCATTCCTGCACTCACCTCTTTAATTTTCATTTGTTAACAATTAGCAGTTCACAATTCACAATCAACTCAATGTTGAATGTGTTTTAATTTTTCTCATATTCTGATACCATACTATGCTACTAGATAGCGTATGCCCATTTGACGCATCCCAATACCTATACCATTTTGCACGCCATAAAGTGGGCCAGTTGGCCGCTTTTCTGGCCAGTAGTCCCACTATAAACTGGCCAGTTGTTATAGCGATTGGCCAGTTCTGGTCGTAAGCTGGTGAAATTTTCTCACAGGGTACAGTGTGCTGATGATCGAATTCCATTCTTTGCCACATTTGTAGCTCACTTGCTTCAGTGTGCGTCGCGTCGAATGGTCGTCCCACTGCGGGCGCCTGGCAATTTATTTTCGAACGTAGATACCAAATAGTAGTAGCCGAGTCATAAGTCTTCCTCTGTTTCCATAAGCAGATCTAGCGGAAGTCTAAAGCAACGCGGCCAGGCGCTCGGATCATAAATTATCTCCATCGCCCATTTGCGTTCGCGAAGACTCTGCACAGTTCTCTCGCAAAAATTCATCTTTCAACTCGCTCCAAACTCTCGAACTCCGACCCCTCCTCACGTTGCATTCGTCGGTGTGGATAACCGTCGACGCAAATTAAGCGCGCGCTCGTCTCTGATCTCGATTCGTTTCTCGATGAATCTTCATTCGCCACTCTCCTCGCGCCTTCCGAGATCAACCACGGTAAAGAGTACGCTTTTGTCGTCGGCATGGAAAAACAAGCGTTGATCGTCGATGTGAAAACTGGAAATCAGAAATGACGAGTGAGAATAGTGAGGATTCGTGTTTCCTGATCAAATCTGCATAATTCAATAATTGACAAGTGTCGGTCACGAGTTATGCACTCTACGAACCCAACGAACTCCAAAACTTCTCATCCTTCGCCGAGATTGAGAATTGAAACCTCATTCAGTAGAAAAATCTCGTTCGGGAAAACAGAATTTCGTGAGCATTTCTTGTAGAACATACTCATGAGCGAGTATCTCTATAACCCCACAATCCCATAACCATAAAACCCCTGCACTCCGTAACCCCATGCACCAATGTACCATAATCCCTCAACCCCATCATCCCATTCTTCAGATGAGTCTGGTTCCCAAAATCAGTGTTTCTTGTGGAATAAAGTCGAGATACATAACCCCAAATTCCCAAAGCCACAAAACAATTTCTTCGCATTAACTTCGTCTTTCTTCAGTCAATAGAGTTACACGTCTCCTATCTTCATCATTCACAACGGTAGTTACTCATCATATCCAGGTTTCATGAACTAGACCTGGATTCATGACACGAGGTTCTTCTAATTTCCAGAACTAGATCTCCTCAGAAAACAGGACTACAGGATTAAAGAGTTATGGTATTACGGTTATGAAGTCATGGCGAGTGAGCTTATGAAGTGAAGGGGTTTGGAGGTAGTGGTGTTACGGCATTTTGGGGCTGCAGAGAGACTTGTCCATGACTATTCTCAAGAAGAACTCACGAAATTGTCGAAGAACCAGATTTTTCTATTCTATCGGGTTACAGAGTTTCAAGGTTATGGGTTTATGGTGTTATGGGGTTATAGGGCTACCAATTTGGGATAAAAGTGGTACGGAGTCAATGATTTTAACGGTTTTAGTGGTTTTTTGAGGTTATATCGAAATCCTTACGTGTAGAGGATAAACGGGTTGCGGATTCGGTTCCAGCGGCAAAAAACGAATTTTGGGTGTCACGAATTCTCGGACTCATCAACGAACGGGAATTATTCTCTTCTACACCAGAAAGAGCCTACTCAACAATTTGTAACACTGAAACAGATTTGTGTTTCTTTTCACAAATGCTCACATCCAGATACTATAAAAGCATTACAAGAGGCGAAAAAAACCATGCCACTTCGTACTGTAGCTCTATAATTTCGAAATAATACCATCATATTTTTCTTCTACAGAAAAAAATAAAACATTTTTTTTAAATAGTGCTTCACGCCAAAAACGATGAGTTCTTTGGCTAAGACGAGTTGGTTTCGTATGTTATCTGTGGTCGTACTGTTCGTAGCCCAAAATCTGTTTCGACAGCAAAGGGGGGCATTGCTCTCTTCTCACTTTTTACAAAATTAGTGTACAGCCCGCAGATTGCACGATTTTTCGTAGTGCAAAGCCCGGTGTTTCGGCTGTTGCACGAGAATGGGTGCGTCGATTGGGCTTTGCACGAAAATACCTGGGCAATCTGCGAAGTGCACAATTTCGGGGCTTACACGTAACATATACATGGACAAGGCATACCCGAAGTTGCGTGCCGGTACTGAATACGCGCGTGCGATACCTACGGCCACCTGTCCGTATCATTTTTCATTCGAGTTCATTTTTCATCAACGCATACGCCCGTTAAACGGTGTGTACGCGAAACAAAAATTCGTCGGTGTCACCGTGCGTTGGCACCTGCGATCGTTGGTTAATGGAGACCATCGGAAGTTGAGGTCGTTGAATGGTTGCGATAATTGACTAACGTTAACAGTCGTTAGTTCGGTTCATCGCGAACCGATTTTTTTTTCATGAATCTTGATATATTTCTGATTTTTCAGAATTTTCTCAGATTTTTAGAAGGATTTTCACAGACAGAACACGATAAAAATAAAAAAAGCACGTTTTTTGGTCAATAAACCAGCACAAGTGGGGATATAGAAAGTTGTAAATTTGCACACAGTCATTTTTTGTTATGACAAAGTGTGGAGAAAATTAGAGATTCGAAATTCGTTGGAAGCAGACTTTCCATTTCTGTTCTGCTAGACCCCAGGTAGAAAGTGAGCAATGAAATTGGCTTGTATTGAGCTAGTTCTGGAAGTCTTGACCTAAGACTAGCTAACTAATCTAGCTAAGTGGAAGCATGGTTGGCAAGTTGACCAAAGTTGACGAAAGTGTCAGAAACCTATTGAAGGAATATCGAGAAACCAATGGGAAACTACTGAAAACACTATTGAGAACTATTGAAAGAACTGTTGATCATTAGCATAACACTTTCTCAGTAGTAAATTGGACCCCACTACTGGTGAAACTACTGGTTCAAACCGTGACTTGCTCAATAGTTCTACCAGTACTGCTCTCAATAGTCTCCGCGAGTAGTGCTGCTCAGTAATTTCCACTAGAAGTACCACCCAATTCAGTGAACATCTTCAATAGTTAAAGACAATAATCAATAGTTTCCACGATAGTGATTCAATGATACCTGTTCAGTACTGAAAGGATCACTGGAACTAATAGTGAACGTTTTCAGTAGTTACAATTAATTCAATAGTTTTATCCAAGATTATGGCAACTATTAAAAAACGTCTTTAGTAGTTCTTAATGAATACACAGATTCAATAGTTACTCCATAGTCACTACGGGCCAAACTATTGAACATCCACTCGAACTATTAGAATGTTGTAAGAACTACGGAGCGCCTCAATAGTTTTGTCAGCTACTACCGTGAGCCTCAATTGGTTTCTTCCATACGGGATGTATCCAACATAAAAACGAATCTCAAAATACGCGTGGAAAAAAAGTCAGCAGCGAGATATTTCTGAAGGTTACAGTTACACCAGACTCTTGTAATGTATTTCATTCTAGTAGCACCCTAGAGCTGCGCTTGCAAAATGAGTCTTGGATGGTAATCCAAATTGAAGATAGTTTGGCATATGAAGCTTGCAGCCACAGTGGAATGTGCGGCTGCTCTAAGCCACGTATTCAAGACAAAAATGAATCTTAAAATACGTACGGGACCAAAGTTAGCAACGAGATATTTTTGGAGGTTATAGTTGCACCAGAGTCTTGTGATGTATTACATTTTAATAGCAGCCTATAATAAAGCTTGCAAAATGAGTCTTGGATGCTCAGCTGAATTGAGGCTAGTTCGACGTTTCAAACTTATCCGACCAAGACAATATTCTACCTGGCACCCTTCGCTCTGAAAAGAAGCGAATTCCGGGCTGGTGAGAAAAAGCGAGCCAAAATGGGTGAGTGAAAAATAATGTTCGTAAGTTCGTTCCACGTGAAACGTGGAACAACGGGCAGTGGCGCAAGATGGGTCACACGGGGTCAGAAGCCTGGCGAAAAACCTAATTGCCTGAAACGAGGGACGTCATCGATCCACGTATAGAAAACGCCTTCGGGACACCTCGGGTGACGTCATAGCCGTCGGGTACGCCGCGTTGGGCGCGCGAGGTGCAGCTGCATGCGGTGAAACGTGTAATTTTGAGTAGTACGAGCAAGCGACGAGGCAAGAAATTGGTAAGTGGTCGCGGCGCGGGAGGAACAGAGAGAGGAGGACGAGGATGAGGATGAGGATGAGGAGGAGGAGGAGAGCAAAGTTGAGCGGGAGGCTGAGGGTGTCGACGCAGCGAAATTATCCTTCGGCCTATTCAAACAATTTCACTTCACGTCCGGGCGGCGTGTTTATTATGGAATAGGATCGTGCTGCTCTCACGTTTGGAACGGGAAAGAGTACGTACCTCCACTGGTGAGGGCTACCTCGAGGGATCCATGAATGAATGAATGGATAACGCGAGCGAAGAAGAGTTCACGTGGATGAGATGCGCGGCGAGAACATGGAAAAGGAAAAATATGAATAAACAGCACTATGTCTACGGAGATAATACCCGCTGTTATTATAGCGGGATAATAAAAATTTTCGCCAGACATTCTCGCCTGCCTCTCTTCTCCTACTCCTTCTCTCCACTCCTCCGTGTCCCACCCCCGAAACGACTCCTGCGCTCCCTCGAGCTTGTTCTCCCGCATTTCTACCTCTTTGATAACAGAAGAGAACAAGACTCGGGGTGCACGGCAATTAGGCTCGCACGGCCCACATCCATACGCGTCGCCAAAAGTAGCGCCAGCGATTTAACGTTGCATTCACTATTTACAATAGACGACACCCCCCGAGTTTCAATGCGTGGAACACGTTGGGTGTTTCAAAAAAACAAACTACTCTTTCGTTCTTATGGTGTCCAAAGATTGATAGTGTACCTAAAAACGAACATTTTGGCCACGATTAGAGCTCTCGACATTGATCAGCGAGCCCAAGAACCCGGGGACACCGAAGCTGAAGCAATTCGCAACATTTGGGAGGAAGTTGGTCCGCCATTTTGAATTTTTGGATTCCGACCTCAAATCCGAAATCAGCGACTCCAAAATACCCCTAGTACCACCTTGTCGGCCAAAAATTTTCAGACGTTTGTCTTGCGCTAGCTACGGAGTAGGGAAATCTGCGATTTTTAGGGGTTGATTACACCCCTTCAGGGTAGAGTTCCGCTAATATAAAAAAATACGTGTCGAATATTTTCACCCCCTCTACAACTTCCCAAAGTTTCGTTCAAATCGGAGGGGGACACTTGGCGATGTTCTCTTGTTAGTATTATGTACCATGCTTGGGTTACTATGTTATTATGTTGCCATGCTACTATGTTGGGTTACTATGTTAACACGGTAAGCATTACCATTTCTTTCTCTCCGTGCACACCTTCACGAAAAAACATCGATCAAAAGTATAAACTGCACGGTTCGTTTCATACAGCCAGAGATTAGACTTCGCGCATTGCGAACTAGTGTTGTCCAATCACTGGAATATAAGATTGCTCGGTTTTCATGAAATCTGTTCGACCCCTTTTTCCCATCTCGGAAATGCGTTTCTCGTTCGAAATACGCGAGGGAAAGAAAGGTGGGGAAAAGATGTGGTAGGAATTAGCATGAGTGATGCGAGAAGTTATTTCAACACCTTATCGCGCGAATGGTCCAATTGTACCGGACACGTTGAAGTTCCATTCTCTATCTGCGTAATTTCGTAAAAAGCTTCCGAGTTTCCTCGCAAGGTTGTAATTGGCCGCGGGAGACAAGAGGCAGTCGTAGTAACCGGAAGCGCGGAGAGACAATAGCGAGGATAGAAGCGTTAATTGTTGTTGACAGAGGGAAGAATCTGTGAGAACGGTCAGTTGGACGATCGTGGGAAGCGCAGCGTCCGCCGAATTTGGTCATCACGTTCACTGATGCGTTGTTATTACTGCTATTATTGCGATTACAATCGCGTACCCGTATTAATATCGTACTTGTCTGGGGCCCGACGCGCTCGTGCAATTATTCGCGAATCGAAATCGAATCCCACTTAATTTTCCCGCCAACTTTGAGACGTTGCTTCGACGTTTGCAGAATCCATCACTTCGCACTGCTAAACATTCTCACGGCGATTTGGCCATGGCCCGATTTTGGCTCTGTGACCCAGAAATTTCGTAGCGAAATGCAGTCGACTTGAGCATAAATATATTTTATAAAAACTAAAAAACACGCTTTAATCGTAAACCGAACTAAAAATTGAAAAATAAATTGCAATATGACAAAAAAATTGAATAACAAAAAACTAATGTCATGTAAAATAGCGGGGGCTTATCGTTTTTATATCATTTATTGTTTATCGTTTATCGGGAAATCGGAGGAAACGAAAAAGTGGAGACTCAAAAAAGCTGCCCCCTAGTTCACACGATTCCACCCTCCTCGATGATCTGAAAACAGAGATCTTGGTTATTTCTTAAAGACCAGGGACGTAGTTTTCGTTTGACGAGAGCGATTTGCAAAAAAAAAAAATTCGCATAATGGCGTCCATCTAAAAAAAAGTAATTTTTTTCCTCAATTTTTTTACCAGGGGAATTTTTTTTAAAATGATAGAAATTTTTTTCTCAAAAAAGCTCTCGTCAAACGACGGCGACATGTATTAGGAAGCTGTGTGCCAAATTTGAAGTGAATCGATTCACTGAGAGTTGAGATATCACGTCGACCGTGCCGAAAAACGTGGCTTCGAGAAAAACAAAAACGCGCTGAAGTCTCGTTTCGAGCCGTCAAGTAAATTTATTAATCAGCGACTTGTTAATCAGCGACTCCTGCATCGTAGAACGTCCCTTCCTCTTTTTCAAATCCGACGTCATTTTTTGAAAATTCAAGACCAGAATCCCGCCTTAAGTGCGCACACTTGACCCAAATGATTCGACTTCTGGAAATATGAATAATATCGTAGAATATTCATACGAATGAGAATCAATCGATGTAGTAGCGCGGCCATTCGATAATTGAATCTGCTTTCATAAATTTGGAGTTGAATCAATTAGAAAACCAGATTTCCACAGCTTTCAGCTGCACTGTTGAGACGACTGATTATTTCTCGCGAAGCTACGAGTCGTACGAAATCGTGATCGTCAGTTTTTCACGTTTCAATTCGTCGCACGTTACAACTCGAGTCATCCATTTGCGGCTGCGAGTATAAAGCCACGCCCGTTCTCACTTGAGCGAAATTCCACCGCAATTGGATTCTCGTCTGCTTCGCGGATTTGTAGTCATTAATTTCGAATCCCAGGAGAATATGTGTCATGCGAGAGACACGTGGATGCATTACGTGCGATCGCATCTATCGCCAGATAACTCAGACTCCTTGTCTCCGGTGAAAAATATTTGTCGTCGACCTATTTCGTCAAGCTTCGGAAGGAATCGTGCAAGGAACACGATTCACGCGAGAGCTTTCGATGGCTCTTTCGAAAATTTGTGGGAACTGGCAATTTTTCTCCTCTGCAAAAAAATCGATGTTAGCGGAGGAGTATGATTCATTGTTTTGTCCAGGTGGGAAACAGGCTGAAAACAGGATTGAGCTGTCATTCGTTTCGGAGATGTCTGTTCGACATTTGGCGCTGCTTTAACTAGGAAGCATGAATCTTGAATGTCAAAGAAGATCCCAATTCGAGCAGTGAAACTATTTCCAAATCACGAACTCGGAGCATAGTCGAAGTTTTGAACTCAACGAATGTTTCTAAATCATAAACCTCTGGATCACACAGGAGCGAAAGAAGTCAAACTCGGATCTGAGATTTTTCCTGTTGCACTATTTACTACTATTTCAGCATTATCTCTGAGTATTCGGAATGAAACACTATTTATATTATTTCAAATTCAAGCCACACTCGCAAGAGCACTACCATCGATTGCGATCCATTCCTCTGTGGTTCTTCACGATGACTCTGATCAGCAGGAGTAACGCGCTTCCCCCAACTGAGTCCCATACTCTACACGAGAATTGGGTTCAGTTCCGAAAAGTGCATACCTCCGATTGAGCTCAATTTCTGAACAAAGCTTCTTTTCAGCTCAAAAATAGAAGCCCTCAAAGGATTTTTGGCGAGGAAGTCCCATTCACCCCCCACCCTCCCTCAAACTTTTTCCCGTTTTTTCACTATATCCAGGAAAGTAGTATTGTTGGAAAAAACCTTTTGGTAAGAAATTAAAGCTCTCAAAAGGTTCTATGAGAAAAGCAACGTAAATGGTGTGGTGTGGCATGGCGTGGTGTGGTGGTGTGGTATGGTGTGGTATGGCCTGGTGTGGTGTGGCGGGGTATGCTGTGGTATGGTGTGGCGTGGCGTAGTGTGGTGTAGTGTAGTATGATGTAGTATGATGTGGTATGGTGTGGTATAGTATACTGTGGTGTGGTGTAGAGTAGGATGGTGTGGTGTAGTGTGGTATAGTATACTTTGGTGCGTTGTAGCTTGGTTTGGTGTGATATAGTATGGTGTGCTATGGTGTGGTATGCTATGGTATGGTGTGGTATGGGGTGGTATGGTGTGGTATGGTGTGGTGTGGCGTGGTGTAGTGTGGTGTGGTGTGGTATCGTATGATGTGGTATGGTCTGGTATGGTGTGGCGTGATATAGTGTAGTGTAGAGTGGTGTGATGTGAAAATGTAGTGTGAGCTGAGAAAAAAAGGAACTATTAAAATAAATCTTTTCCAAGAAAATTACCAAAAATGTTGATAAAAATTATACCCTCATTCGGTAATTTCCTGAACGAGCTCAAAACTTCCAATCGAAAATTCCCTCCACAAATTCCTAGATGCTAGTAGTATCTACATGAAAAAAATGACGACCTTCTGCGATAAAACTGGTCGTGCAGGGAACGTTTCCAAGACCTGTGCCCTGCGACTAGAAAAATTGCCATATCGGAGATGCTGTTGAGAAATAACTAAGAAAAGGAACGCGCGTGAGCAGAAAAACTCTGATCAGTTAGTGTAGTAAATCCGTGAGATGTGGAAAATTCCAAGTTTTTCATTTTCAGTGCCGTCCCTCTTAACGTCTGTTCGCCGGGCGTTCGCGGGGTATAAAAACGTGGTACTCCGAACGATCCGCAAGAGTCGATCGATCGCCTCTTGAATATCAACGGATACAAAACGATACGCTGTTGGCCACAAAATTAATTAGTTCGCCTGGTTATCTCTTCGCGGTCTCGGAGGCTACTTTGAAAGTTCGTAGGTATACCGAAGTTGAAACTGCGTGAACCAAAGTTACATTCATTAACGTGAATCTCTGCATTCCCGAGGAGGCCAACAAGCAGGTTGAGAGTGTATTAATTATCAAACAAACGCTTACGGTAATTACCAGCTGCGAATCGATTTCGCACGAGTACTTCGTCGTCGAGCGAGCAACGATGACGCGAATCATGCGGCCGCATTTTTCATCGAACACTCCATTTTACCCCGACGCTTCGTCCGCGCCGCATCTCAGGATAGTATGCAAAGTTATGCAAACAACGCTGAAGAACGGAGCGAGGAAGCTTCGCCCGTAATAATAATTATTCGACAGTAACTTCTTCGTATTAGAAGGTCAGGGAAACTCGATCAGCGGCAAACACGACCGATCTCGGAGCTCGTTTCATCTAGGCAAATTTTAAATTCCATTTTAACTCCTGTCGGGAAATTAGCGAGGTACTCGCTACCAACGATCGCTCGGGGCATCCCAGCTGGCTGCTTGGCTGCCTCTGCACTTTGCAACACCAACCACCGACTCGGCGTATCGTCGCCGTGTACTCTCGATACCGACTCGGCGACACAGCTGGGGGAAAATCAAATTGCAGCAGGGATATCCTGCCGCGGCGGAGGAGAGCGCAGTGCAGCGGAATGCGGCGACAGTGCCTCTGCCCTCCGACCTCCAACCTTCCACCCAAAATAAATACACCGCCATCTCCAAGAACGACGATTGACCCCGGATACAATCAAGTGTACAAGCAAGGCCCGACTATGATCCGACATTTAACCTTCGAATTTACCGACGCCATTTTGATACGTTGATTAGACACCAGAAAAGATGAGACATTCCATCGAAAAAAAGATGGGCTGCAGATCCGCGTCTGGCCTTTCGCATATTTGAGGTTATGTACACGAAAAATGGCCATTTTGGCTGTTTTGGAGGTGAGATACAGGCTGCACTAAAAAAACAATTAGCAATGAAAAAGAGGAAAATAATTGAGTCGATGAGAAGCTTGTTGTCAAAATTATAAGTATTCTGGGGTGTTCAAGGTCAGCTGCAGTCTGAAACAATTCCGTATTAATACAGCGTTTTAGGCTCACGCACAGTGGAGAAAGACATGTCCAACACGTGGCGCAGTGCAGCAGGAGGAAGCACGACGCAGTTTGGAATTTAAATCTGAAGATCCGCGTCTGGCCTTTCACATATTTGAGGTTATGTACACGAAAAATGGCCATTTTGGCTGTTTTGGAGGTTAGATACAGGCTGCACTAAAAAAAAATTAACTATGAAGAAGAGGAAAATAATTGAGTCGATGAGAAGCTTGTTGTCAAAATTATAAGTATTATGGGATGTTCAAGGTCAGCTGCAGTCTGAAACAATTCCGTATTGATACAGCGTTTTAGGCTCACGCACAGTGGAGTGAGACATGTCCAACACGTGGCGCAGTGCAGCAGGAGGAAGCACGACGCAGTTTGACAATTTAAATCTGAAGATCGCGTTTTTGAGAAGAGCAGCAAGACGATTTTTTTTTGCTAGAATGAAAAAGGTCATCCCTGTGTCGGCAATAAATGTGAAATATTGTTGAATGGCCATTTGCGAATGTGCTTCCCCGCAATGAATTTTCATTTGGGGGTGGGAATGAACGGGAAGGGGGAAAACACGGAGTGGAATGGTGGAAACGAAGAGGATTCAGGTGATACAGCAAAGCTGGTTGGAAATATTCGTAGTATTTTTTTGTTACAGCGTCGTCGCGTTAGCGGAGAACAAGCTTCTGTTGGAGGAAAAGCTTTTCGTCTGAATAATAAATGACGAGGAACGGGCACCGTCACTGCGAGGGTGTCGCGAATAGCTGGTCGCATGTGCTCACCGTCATAGGATTGGCTTGGAACTATCTACTTTGCTGTGCTGCAGTCTAATGCTGTTCTATGCTCGCTCGTTGCGCGATAGCCGTTAAATGCAACGTTCGAGTCGCTTAGTCTTGCATAAAAAACGTCGACGCCACGATGATTCTCAGCCGGCGCAACTCGACCCTTAGCTGCCACTGCGGGGTCTCAGAGACCCCAGTCCACTTGGCCACCGGTTGAAGGGATCACCACAGTGCGATCGCCTGAAAAACAGCCGATTTTCACGATCTTTTTAGGCACATCTGATAAACCTCCTGTTTTCCTCAAAAACTGAAAGCGACGTCGAGAATAAAAAATTTGATGATTTGATGTAACTTTCTGTTTTCATTTTTTCACGCTGTTCGTATTTATTGAAAAAATCGCGAGAAAAAATCATCGACCCATGGCGCCCAAGATGGTGGCCGCAAATTTTATCTGGGACAAAAATTCCAAAATGATTATTAATCTGCATAAAAGCTGCTAGGTTATTGGGAAGTTTTTTTCAGAAGGAGGTTTCCAGTTTTCAATATTCTGTACAGAGAGGGAAAGTGTGTGATGTTGTCTATAGCCCTGAGTACCCATTTGTAAGTGTCTAGTTATAGTACTCAAGTGTCGAAGAGTTCAATAGGTTCCAATCATTAGATATCTACGTTTTTGGAGTTGTCAAGTCTGAATCTGAGGACCACTTGTCATCCAGAGGTCAAGTCCAGGTCATTTTCAGGTCAGGTGTGTCGTTGGCTGTAGGTCTGGACAGCTTCCTGGTTACTTTGTTGGACTGTTTCATGGTGTAGCTATTCTGACAAAGTGCTCTTTTTACGGTTGCTAATTCCTGTTTGACGTGTTCCTCGTCAGAGATTTTTAGATCTCGATGAATTAGCGAAGAGATGACCGAGTTTTTCTGAGAGTTATGGTCTTGAGAAGAGGCAGGTGGATAGCTATTGGTGTGCGTTAGTTTTCTGTCTAGAGCGTAACCCAGTGGGTCCTTTGCTTTTCTGTGGACTAGTTCGCAGAAACGCATCGCAAGGTATTCGAAGTGACACAAGACCTCGAATCCTTCAGATTCAGGTCAGCCCTGACGAAGTGAGCAGCAGGGTTCACGAAACGTTGGCTCTAAAGTCGTGATCAAACACGTTGCTACCAGCGAAAAACGCAGCACGTTCTTTTATTGTCTGAAGGATACCCGAAAAAAAACACAAGCGTCCTGGGCGGAACGCTGGTGACAAAGAGACGATTGCCAGAATATCGCGGATTCAAAAGGCGTACCTAATGGTTGTCTGGCCCGGAATTTGATGACGTTACTTGACTGAATTACCGACAATGATTCGAGGCATTGAAATGCGCTCGCTCCGCGAAGACAATTCCTAAGATGAACGACAAAAGCTTATCAGAAACTCTTTGATCTTTTGTGTGCGTCGCGGTTCAAGGAACAGGTAGGTCTTACCATGAAAAACATCAACGTGAAATGCACTCGCGTAAAACGTCGAGCGCTTCCGAAGGTCCATTCTTCTCAGGGCTTATTTTTCAATTTTACAACTCATGCACCCCAGCTGCTCTCACACCCTTCTCGCCATTCTATATGTTTCGTGTATTTCGCTCATTTGCTTGACCTACGCCTCTCACAATGCGATAACGAATACCGAGGCCAATTTTATAGGATACGGTTCTCTTTATATGTACACGCGTGACAGGCTTGTTTACATTAGAGTCCTTCGGGTCAGGTGTGCGCACTTAGGCATTGAAGCTGGTGTCAAAATCAAGCAATAGGGAGTAAAGAAAAATGAAGTCCTGTAATAGATAAAGTAGAGGAATGCGGACAAAATGACACGTATGGACGGAATTATATAGTGGGCTTATTTGGAAATTGGCGGAATGTAGCGAGGTCACTGATAAGGCTACGTAAAAGTGGCCATGTTTACAATCCTGCCAGAGGTCCAGCCCTTTTGGCTCAGTCGCGTCAAAATAACGAGGCTGAGCCTTGTACAGGTTTTTCTTCTGTTTGTTGTCGAGTTATGTGAGATTTCAAGTCGTTTCAGTAGGATATGATTATCAATGCTTCTTAAGTACACGTGGGCAAAATGGCATACCTATACACTGGACAAATGGACATAGGGTATGATTTTAGCTTCTAGTCCAAACACGAAGGAAGCCATTGCGGAAAATAAATCAAAGAATCGACCTGTAACGGGATAAGACAGGTGAAAAAAACACTCCTCCTGCTTTCAAAAACACTCCGAAGAGAGCACCAGAAAAAGGCAGAGAGAGCAGAGACAGCGTACGACTGCTTATACCGAGTATAGCTCTGGACAAGGAAGAGAAATTAAAAATCCCACATTCCCGTCCTCTGAAAAATCAGTTGCATAGAAATTAACTGCAAATAAACTGTAATTTAATATTTGGCAGTAGGAATTTCATGGGAACCGTCTTGGCAGCCATCACGCGCACACACACGTACAAACCAAATTTTTGAGAACCAATTCGTTGCGACTTCATGTAAGAAGACGCGTGCGGGTGAACACTAACCCCAGCCGCACTTGGCTCATAAATACGTATCTAACTTTCCCGCCAACAAACATAACCTCAAAACTTATGCTGGACAACGAACCTTAATAAATCACTGACATGGGGAAAAATCGTTCACCTTTGTGGCTATCGCATTTCGGGGTGACAATCTTTGCCGTGCTGGCAAAATTTATTTAATATATCCTTAAATTGTATACGCATGTCATGACCCCTCGTGCCCACTTTGGAGATAAAGGGGATGCCTACACTTACCCCGAATGATTTTGATCGGAATTTCACAGAGACGAGATTCGATTATGTTTTCCAGTAATGTTGTATATTCAATGTCAACACGCGTTACGGTATTGCGAACCGGGAAAGATGGAGGTGAGAAAAGAAATGGCACCGGCGGGCTGAATGGTCACTTTAGTCGTGTACTCGACTTTCCTTGTAGCCGGAGAAACGTTCGTTTCGCTGAATGAAATTATAGCAAGGGAAATAATTGCCGTAGCGAACAAGAGTGTACCGAGGTACCAATCTGAGCTGTAGCCCGGCACTACGTCGGTACGTATCGGGCGACGGCGGGGCACAGGAGGGCGGAGACCTCAAGGGGTTGCGAGTTAAGAACAAGCACGGACACACGCACACGAGCAGTTTCACCTTCGCTCTCAAGCCTTTCGTTACACACGCGAAATTGGTAATCTTAGAAGATCGATAATTGCGCGTTCGGGGCGAATCAGCCCCCCCGAGTCATTATCCCGTTACGTTTCGAAACCATGGAGGTACAAGAAAGATCGAGAAGAAATTCGCGAGAGATAATTGAACGATCGATTTTGTTAGTTTCGACAAGAACCTAGAAGCGGATCAACGCATAGAAATTATTCGAAACTACTACCCACACCCTCGTTTCCACCGTTAACCGAACGGGGTTCACCCCGTTTTTTCTTTTCTTTCTTCACCTTTTTTTAGGATTTTTTCTCCCTATCTTCACGAACTAAATTCAGATACAACTCCGAAATTTTTACCACACGTTTATCCCCATTTTCAGCCTATCTTTCTAATTTTTTAGCCCCAGAATCGTCGCTCGTTGAAAATCACCAAGGATTTTTCAAACCAGTTACCCGTGATGTCGAGAATTTCCCACAACTGAATCACTCGCATGACTCGATTTAGTGTTCCAACGTCTCGAAACTCAACCGTTTTGCAGTTGATAAAGCCATAAGGACCGCACCAATAAATGGACAGTTAAGCCGATTATGCTTACGTAAGAATATTAAATTTCCCCCAAAAGAAAAAAAAAGATTTAGAATCGTGTAGTACGTGGTAGTTTATTGAAAAAAAGAAAAATCTGAGAAGTAGCCCGTAACACCAGTATTGGGCGTTTTTTCGAAATGATATTTTCATCTTCGTGTTCATCACAATAATAGAGCTTTCAAATTTCACATGTAACAGCTTCAGGTTAATAAAATTAACTGATCAATGAATAATGGTTGGGACAATAATTTTCAAAATAAGCATGTAACAGACCCTTATATATATGTGGTAACAGGCGCTTATATAAATTGAAGTTAACGCGTTGCGCCGACCTGAAATTCGGTCTCTTCCTGCTGGGCAGGCAACCCAAACACAATGTGTCCTGATTCTTGCAATTCGCGCTCGGAACTGACGATCTTCGAATCCAGATCGAGGTGCCCGAGAGGAAGTAGGAAAGCGGAGTCGTCGATCAACTATCGAGACAAGTTGTTAGTACTATTTGAATGATATTCTCGTCACATTTCTCGTTATGATATTCGACCTCCAAATATATGTATGTCTGTCACTGGTTGATTTCGTGGTCAATGCATAATTTCGGGCCATGAGGATTATTCTTGTTGGTTGTATGATAAGCATTGAATTTTGTGCTGAAAGCGCGTTGCATCGTTAATGATTGTGTGATATTTTATAATGGCGACGTAGCGCCGATTCTGCCTGATTCGCTGTCTTTATCTTGCACGAAATTTATGTCAAATGTGCAGCTGATATTACATTGAACTATTACGGCCAGTATACATTCGTTTGTCGGTTACTTGGTAACCCACCGCGTTATTGGTTTCTGCCTACTTATTTATTTGTCCAATTTTATGTATATTATAGTAAAAAAGTAAACATCACATTAGCGCCAAATGTGGATATCACAAATATAAAAGTAATTTTATTATCTCGAATAAGTCGCCTCCATATTTGTCATGTAATGTTGATCTGAGAATGTTATACTGTTTGCAGCCGCCGGTTTGCTACCACCATCATCAGTATCACTGAATGCTTTCTGCGAATCACTTCATGAATAGGAATGTAACTTTGTAACGATTCTCTTTTATTTGTAGCATCTATGTCAATAATGGACACCATGGATTGGGACGAACGATACTATGCTAAGCTTTGTAGAAAGGCAACACCTAATCAATCTTAAATTAAAGACAACACAGATCCATGAACTCACACGCTCACACACACTCCGGCGCCGAATGACTCCCGTTTGCTCCTCGGGTAGCACACTTCTCGGTATTAGGAGAGAGAGAGAGAGAGATGGAGGCGCTGATCTTGGTCTGCTGCGGAGGGAACCTCGACAGATCTTTCAGTGGATGTTGGTCCTTCTCGCAGTCCGCCGCCGTGTAGGCCCAGGATATTCCCCCCTCGGGTTATGATTACGTGGCGTCCTGTCCTGTTAGACGGATTTCTCCTTTCCTTCTTCTGGGACCGCGACCGATCGTCTGTCTCGTCCTGCCTTGTCCTCCCATTCCCTCGCACTCGTCTTTCTCCTACTTCCACGGCTCCGCTTCAGTTCTCGCTCTTTCCTTCCCCCCCCCCCTCTCTCTCTTTCTCTTCCTTCGTCTCTATGCTACTTCCACAACTTGTAACATTCTTCGTCATCCACCAATAAAAAAAATCGCAATCATGAATAGAAGTTTACGATTAGTTCGGTATCCATCTATTGGATTGAGGTTGAAAACTTCGCACCAATCTTATCGGTCAACTTAATGTGATCGGTTATCAAAATTATATACGTCCATCTATTGGTGCGTTCACCCTAATTGCAACAAAATGATGTTTCGGTCATTTTCTGATGTGCAGATCTACAACCCCCATTTGTTATTCTCACATGTGAGGATCTATCCCATTTTTCAAAGCAGCGGGTTCAGTCGAAGTGTCACGCGAGGTTACAGCGTAGTGCTATGCAGCACGCAACACGCACCGTCGTTAATCAATTTGAAATGAACTGCGAAAGAAGAAGATGAAAGGGACTCGATACAGGATGCGTGGAAAATCCTTGTTTTAATTTGCATCAAAAATGATACGAATGATTAAATTTTGGGAAATTTAACAAAGCAATATACATTTGTACCATTGGTTGCAGATATTTCTCGCCGCCCCCTCCGGAGTCCGGAATAATCTATGGCTGGCAAGTTTTATGTTAATTCTCTGTCACCGCGTACTCATAGGGTTACTGATTGTTTTTGAGAAAAGTTTCGAAGAATTTTGAGGTGGTGACGTTTTTGGGCATTCGAGTAGCGGAAACGACCATTATTTCTCCGATGTTTGGTAGCTACCCATCCGGTGGCGCTGTTTACGTATCACTTCAAGTCGTAATCGGCTTGATCAACGAGTGGCAAATTAGGCAGCGGAGACGTTAAACACGCCAAGTCGTTATTTATCAAAAGCCACAGTCAAGGTGAGCCCTTGCTACCGTAATTCTATGCCTATACAGGGTGAGTCACTGGAAGTGTCGAGAAAGGGAGGAACTCAATCGGCACGAGGCCCCACCCCTCCGGCCAATTAGCAACTAGAAGAATTCGGTCCACCGAAATTGAGGCTCAACTATTGAGGCGCTCAGCAGTATCTGACAAAACTATTGAAGCACTCGGTAGGTCTTCGAAAATTCTAATAGTTTGAGTGTATATTCAATAGTTCAGTCGGTAGTGACTATGGAGTCACTATTGGACCTGTGTAGTCATTAGGAACTAGTGAAAATAGGTATCATCAAATCACTATCGTGGAAGCTATTGATCATCGTCTTTAACTATTGAAGATATTCACTAAATTGGGTAGTACTACTGGTAGACACTAGTGCTACTATTACTGGTGGAGATTATTGAGCAGCACTACTCGTGGAAATTACTGAGCAGCACTACAAGTTTTGATTCTTTAGAGAGAACGTTATTTTAGGTTTTGAGCAGCTACATATTGTTCGCCTTCAAAGGGGTGGTCCGAAACCGCCTCCTATTTTTCGCAGCAAATCAAGGGAAGAGGCAAAATTTTGAACTTATTCTGCAACTTTTTTGCAAAACAATACGATTTGGGAATGGTTTTTGATTTTATTTGAGAATATTCTAAGGTGGACGAGGCATATTTAACGTTTGCGCATATTGGGAGGTCAATGCAGTAATATCGAACGAGGAACTCCAAGTTCACGTGTAGCTGCCCGAAGCGAAGATCCCAATGCCATTGCAGTAACTGCTCGCCGCAAAATTGCCGGATCTCGTTTGAGTTTTTCACGTCCCGTTTCTAAAACAACCATGTGTAATTATCGTCAGACGGAATTAAATCACAGTTTTACTATCAAAAACACAGGAGAAAATCTTTAGTGCGCAAAAACGTAGGAGTCGGTTTCGGATTTTCTTTTCGATTTTTCTTAAACAATGACTCGCCGTTTGGTTACAACGACGAAAGTGATGTAAGTTCAATAGTGCGTGTTCAAGTCTAGGCCACAAGCAATAAAAACAACCTACCTTCAGATTTTTCCACAAACATTGAACTACTTTAATCTGGATTTCAGTGCAGCTCGAAAATCAACTTCACTGCTCTCAAAACGAAATACGTCGGTGAACCATAGAAAGACGAAAGAGAAAAGGACGGCTCTACCTCCAAATCGTCTGTGTTGTGAGAACTTTCAAATACTACCACCTACAATTTCGGTAGCAGAACAAGCACTGAGAAACGTGAAGAGATCCGTGTGGGACCACCGGTCGGTTTCGGACCACCTTACCCTAACAGCCTGGCTGAGTAGTTGTTGATACTTCTTTCCTACACCCAAAAACTTGTATCTTCTGTTCTCGCAAGAGTTTCGTACGACAAAAGTCTTCTAGTTGCTAATTTCCCAAAGGGGCGTGGTCTCGTGGCAATTCGGTCCCTCCCATTCCCGACACTTACGCTAACTCACTCTGTATATCTAAATATTTTTTCCCCAGTGAAGAACCAGTGACTCTTGGAGTTGTTTTTGAATCCTATTTACCTATTTGGACCTGGATAGTTGTTGAGCCAGGATCATCTCTCCTTCACTCTGCCATTGGATGATACAAATCGTTTTGACGTTCAAGTCAACTCTTCGTCTCGAATCAGTCCAACGAATTTGTCGAAGTGGCGGAGCTGACGCGGTGTCATCGCGACCACTTTCGAGCGACGCATCCTACTCTGGAGCATCAGGTTAAGGTGCAAGTCTCTTGGCCCACCGCCAGGCCTGTTGAGCGCCGCGCCCCGGAGAAAGACGGAACTCGCCAAGATTCGGGGCAGGTGCCAATCGGCCAACTCGCTGCTGTATCATACCGTAAACCGTATCTCTCCCCGAGTTCCAAAGCCTGTTGCTTCTCCAACGAGCGTTGATTTGCCGAGCAATTACACTGATGTGACTTCCGCGAGCATATTCGCAAAAGCCATCTTTCGCGAAAGAAAATCGTTCGATGTTCGAGAGCGAGCACCGCGGAAGGACCATACTGTAAGTGGCCGCATCCCTGTTGTTAGCTATTCCTCAATAGGCTCTCAGTTGCGCAGGAGATTTTTCTAAGATCCAAAGATACAGTTCTGAGACAAACGCGATTGAATGCATTTTTTTCGACACAATTCCTAATCATCAAGATGTTAATGGGCAAAAATTCTATGTATTTCGTTTCACTTCCACGTTTTGAGTGGTCTCGGTCATGAAAATGAAAGAAAGCCAATGATCCCTATTGACAAGTACTTTCACTGCGTATAGAGCGATACTCTTTAGGCGAAGAAGTGTCTTCGCATTTTTCTTCTTCTCGACAGACCTGTTCCACAAATGCTCGGCTGCCTTTGTCGCTATCGCTACAGATGACCTATCGTGCTTAGAATTACATTTTCCACTTGTTTACTGGTATTCTCGTCATACTGCAAATTTAGGTGTTCTAGCATCACTTCCCCTGCAACCAGGACACACATTTCGCAGAATTTTCCCAGAACCTGGTCATCAATGTCTAGCCGGGTATGAATGCCGATGACTACTCCTACGCCGCACACAGATGTAAGACCCTGATTGTGCAAGGTTCCTTCGTAAGATACTCCAATGTCATGTTCATCTTTATGCTCCACAGAAAGATCCACTCATTTTGGTAAAGAATCTATCCATACGAATGCGAATTTCCGGCACTTCCCCTGTTCTAGAAATTTCAGGTCGTAATGTTATTCCAGATGGTCCAACTGCTGGTCTAACTTCCATAATTTTGTTTTAACTTATTTTTTCAGTAATCTATCGCACCAAGTTGCAACTTATTAGCAACAAAGGCCTGCCAGATGAGGCCAGATCATTTGTACTGTTCAGGTCCTATTCCGGCGACCGTGACATTTCTAGGCGGGCCCCCCTCAGTTCGCCAGATCAGCGCCTACATTGCAAATCGTAGATCTGGCCAACGCCACATTAGGGCCCCGACTCAATTTCCACACGGGTTCTCCTCTCTTCCTGGTGGACAAGATGTACAGGAGCGAGCCAAGTACACTTCCTTGTGGAACACCAGCACGAATTCTGTATGCCTTTGAACACGCGTCTTTATCCTTCACTCTGAAGTACCGGTCTGATAGATAGAACTGTAGTAATTCTGCATATTTTGAAGGTAGCATTTTCCGGATTTGTATCTTAGCTTCCACAGTTTTAATGGGTGTTTGGTGGGGTTAGGTATAGAAAGAGTTGGTACAGGAACTAGATCAGGTACCAGGCTAGGTAGTTAGCTTAGCTCAGGTACACGAGTTGGGGAATCAAGCCTTAGTGTGTGTTTTCGAAAAGTGTTTCACTATTTTACTTCAGCGCGCCTTCGATCGATTTTAAGAGTCCTGTTCAAGACAAATTGTCCATAGCGCTCACATTCGATGGAAGCGTTGGTATAGCATATGTGACTCGCACTATGCAACACTTCTTGACTTCATAAAAGAATTGTTTCACCTCAATTATATTTTTCACAGGTGAAGCAAGGTTTCAAGACCTCTTCAAGGTCAGAAGCGGAAGATCTATATTCTAGTACTTTGGGTCAAAAATTTGAGTACCATGCCCCGTACAGAATTGAGTTCACGTCTCATTTGCAGAGTTTATCAGTGAACCAACGCTCGCTACTTTTACTGAAGCGAAAATAGCCACATCGCGTACACAACAATCTTTTAGATTCGTTCACTGCGGTATGACGCTAGTCGCTCGTATATGTTCGTTCGCTTCGCGTGAGCTTCCGTCACTGCGGATCAGTCGTTACCGAATAAAACGAGTTGATCGAACTACCGGGGAAATTTCGAGTTATCGATTCACCTTCGCGTACCTGGTGCCGATTTCAATCTGATTAAATATGAAACGTCGTAACAAACCCTCGTAATTTTGCCGTGACGAACAGTCACCAACCGCTGCTGTTCCTTACGGCGGTAAGCTTTTTCTGCGCGAAGTTATCCCATCGATTCCATTTTGTCGCTTACGATTTGATTGTTCCCTACGCTCCTATAGTCCAAGTATACTTTTTTAACCCTAGGACCCTACACTATCGGTGAGAGACAAATATCCTTCGCTGGCTTACGCGCACCCCAGGACCCTGATTTGATGTTGTTGACTCATTATTTGTGACGAGGAGTTTTTTTTATACGAACGTTCGAGTTCTAAAAAATCAAATGACCCATTGGGAAAAAGTCTCATATTTATTTTTGACTAGCTCAACCATCGAAAAGGCAGAGCCATTAAAAGGAGGGCCCTTAAGACCGGTTTTTGGTCCAATTTATTTTGAGCTGAAAAAATCTGTCTTTTTTGAAAATATATACTAACAATTTTGAATCGTTCCCACCCTAAACAGACCAACACCGTCCCCCCTTCCTTGCCACTTCCTCTAATGCAGGGGGAACCATCGGTTATAATATTAGAGGAAGATTCAAAGAGTTTAGACATGCGAAAGGAATTCAATTCCTACGAATATGACTCACTAAGTATTTTTTGTGTCGCTGATCACAGATCTGGACTCAGAATCACGAAATTCAAAATGGTGGGTCCAATATGGCGAACAAAAAAAAACAAAATATCTTCATTGAAGCATGAATTTTTGTGAAAATGAGTTCTTTAGGTCTCTGGATATCAATCTTAAGGCAGAAAATCTTTTCACTCTCAGAGAAAGTACTTAAAATTAATGTCGAGAACTGTGATCTTCAGGGATTTTTTTCTCGACATATCCAACCAAATTTCAGGTGGGAACCAGAAAAAATTGACGAAAAAAAATCACCATAATATCCGGCTTGTTGCGGGGATATCATAGACAGTTGGATAAATTAACATTGTACAGTTAACATGAAAGGCATGTTTAAATTGATGAAACAGCAAAAAGTAATACAATCACTTTATTACCTAGTCTTCTCACATTCAACTAGCTGAACCGACAGACTTTGTCCCGTCTTAACTATGTATAATGAATTCGAATTGGTATTATTAATAAAAAAAAATATTTCGAAAACAATGTTTATTATTCTAATGCTTTATGGCGCACAATATTAGTAGTTTTATTTTATGACGCGTAGTTTTGTCGGGATTCTGACACAGGAACAGGCAACACAACTGCCAGTGACCAAGGGAAATAGGAAGACAATTATATATGGATAAATATTTTGGAAACAGTACTTAATTCTGAAAGTGAACGAAAAAATTGGGACGTAATATGCTTAACCGGAGTTTATATCTGGAATGTGCAACTTAGGAACCGTATGTTCCATGTGAGAGTAGTCAACGAGCTTTTTCATCGCAGACTCGTGTTATCTCTCCGTCTGCCGTGATTCTCGGAGCACACCTGCTGCTTATTTTTGCTATAGTACGCAAGTTATTTTATGAAAGCAAGCAGTCTTCTTTTTCAATTCATGACGACGTGGTGATGTTTGCCACACGACATTTGTATCATAGTCAGGTACGACAGAGAGATTGACATGGAGATAATGATGTGGAATTACGAACACGTTACGTCGATTTTTTTACGTTTATTGTTTATTGTACTAGATGCGCTGATGGTTTGAAGGTGAATGCAAGTATTTGTGGATATTTCGCGATGCATGACAACAGCAGCTTAGTATTATTGTCGCAATGCCTCGATTCGCGGTGACGCGAGAATATCCGTGAAATCGTTTTGTTCCGAACATTTGCTCGAGTGATTTCATTTCGTGCGAACTTGATTCGCGTAGGAGAAATAAGCGCGTTGCATCAAAAATGGTTCCAAGGACAGACGAAGTTGCGTCCTCGCGATAACGTGCTCCGGTCGTGGTCGCGTTTACCGACGTGTATCGCGATCAGAATAACTCACATTAACATACTTAGCGGCACACGACAATCTGCGGCGTACGAATGATTCAGTGGGTTCATTACAATCGCACGATCGCGCGTGAATATAGAAGAGGGGTGAACAGGGCAAGGGAGATGGTCCAGTAGCGAATGCAAAAATGCAAAGGAATCCTGCCTGTCGGACAGAACGGGAGACTGGGGCACTGCAGAGTCGGCAAATCCGGGGCGAGAGAGGGAGAAAGACAAACGGATAGAGAGAGAAGAGGAAACAGGTCTTCTGCAAGGGCGCGCGAGGGAAAAGCACTCGTATGAAAAAAAAACTATTGAGAACTACTCACAAAACTACTGGCAAAAGTGTCCTAAGACTTTTGAGGGACAATCGAGAAACTCATGGGAAACTGTTGAAAAAACTATTGAGAACTATTGAAAAAACTATTGATCATTAGCATAGCACTTTCTCAGTAGTAAATTGGACCTCACTATTGGTAAAATTACTGAGTCGAACCGTGACTTGCTCAATAGTTCCACCAATAGTCCTGTCAATAGTCTCCATGAGTAGAGCTGCTCAGTCATTTCCACGAGTAGTACTACCAATAGTTTCCACCAGTAGTACTACCCAAGTTAGTGAATATCTTCAATAGTTGACGACAATAATCAATAGTTTCCACGATGGTGATTTAATGATACCTGTTCAGTACTGAAAAGATCACTAGAATCAATAGCGAATGAGTACAGTGATTTAAATTGAGTCAATAGTTTTATTCTCCACTACTAAATGGATCACTGGAACAAATAGTGAACGTTTTCAGTAGGTCAAATTGAGTCAATAGTTTCATGCTTCACTACTGACAGGATCACTGGAACCAATAGTGAACATTTTCAGTAGTTCAAATTGAGTCAATAGTTTTATGCTGCACTAATGAAAGGATCCCTGGAACCAATAGTGAACGTCTTCGGTAGTTCAAATTGAGTCAATAGTCTTATGCTTCACTACTGAAGAGATCACTAGAACCAATAGTGAACGTTTTGGGTGGTTCAAATTGAGTCAATAGTTTTATGCTGCATTACTGAAAGGATCACTGGAACCAATAGGGAACGTCTTCAGTTGTTCCTAATGACTACGCAGGTCCAACAGTTACTCCATAGTCACTACTGACCAAACTATTGAATATCGTCTTGAACTATTAGAATTTCCGAAGAACTACCGAGTGCCTCGATAATTTTGTCAGCTACTACTGGGAGCCTCGATAGTTTTTTTGCATATGGGCAGGTTCGTAGTTAGAGACGTTCACGTATGTGGAGGCCTATAAACTCAAAACTGGCTAATTCAAAGTGACATAACAGCTTGACGGAGTGGAAAAAGCCGAATCACGAGACTGCGGAATCAAACGACAGATTTCCGTGAACCTGGGGTACAGAGCAAACGGGTGAAAAATGAGTCAGCGATCCTTCTGCCCTCGCTCGGAAGAGATCCGTACCGGAATGCCACTCGGAATTTGGATATCGTCTTTCCTTCAAGGTGACGGCAGAGCCGTCTGATCCTCTTTGCAATCGTCTAGCAGGAATCAGTCGAATGAAACGATCAGACGTCCTCGGTTTGTCTACGCCTCACGTCTCACTGCTCAAAAGGATTGTTTTGGTCCAGAGCGGATAGCGAAACACGAGCACGGTACCGTGGCGACGTGGCTTGTCGCGACACAGCTTCTGATATTTACGCCAATCGGAAAACGCATGCGCCCCTGACCGTTCCCGCATGCTCTAACGGATCTCGCGGGACTGACGTCACAGCGTCAGTGCTCTCTCGGGGCGCGGTTGGGGCGAATTTTCAATCTTTGGGGTCGCGTCCTTACACCGCGTCTCATAGTCTTGCGACGAGTCTCGAGGAGACCTCGTCGCGCACGAAGCGTGGCGCCGGTCTTCGAGGCGGAGAACGTCAGTCGGTTGCTGATCCGAGAAGAAAATGTCGAGTGACTCGAGATGATCGATGCTCGACGACCACGCGACGACAAATGACCAGCGGCGAGGGTCGAGCCTCAACGTCATCGGGATGCGAATGTTCTCGATTCTGGAGTGAGACTCGAGGCTGTCTATCCGCGTCTAGGTACCAACTAGCACTGCAACTATCTACGCAGCGTCCACAACAGTTGGACCAAAATTCACCGCTATACCGCCCTCTCCCTCCCTCAGCCTCTCCCTCCTTCTCTCTCCGTCTCCCTCTCTCTCTCTCTCTCTGTCTTTCTCTGCGCGCGACCGCCCGCCAAGATCAATAGACGGATCTCGGGGCATCCCAGGCGACAGGCTCACCCGAATGATCTCGGGCGCCTGCGCCAGAGTTAACACGTACGGATCATACGTGCGTGTTAACGCAATGCGTTTGCCACCACTCGAAACGAGGGCCGACGGGGCCAACTCAAATATACGCCTCTGCGTTTCCTGAACTCTAGGCAAGCTTAAAAAGTAAATCTGCTCGAAGATCGAGCGGGTTGGATGGAGGACCGCGAACGAGATATCTCGCGGGCGGGGAGTGGTGGCGACAACGGCGGCGGGGGTTGCGAAAAGAGAAAGGATTTCCGATCATCCGGAAGCCCTTTTTACCGTCACGACTTCAATTCTCGTCACACAAGACACAACGCCTCCGTACATAATTCGAGAGGAATGCGAGACATGAGAATGCAATCAGGCATCTACGTACTCTGATGCGGGTTCGGAACCCAAAAGTGATTGTCTGCATGGCAAAAACGAATATATTCCTCTATCGTCCTTTCGCGCAAATGGTTATGTTTCTTGGTCCATCGTAGTCGTCCTTGTTTCTTCTCTTTCTGTTTCACTCAAACACCAACGTTGGGAGTCACAAAAACATAGGCGGACTACAATGAGACTCGCATCTTCTAATACCTCCAGGGCAATTCACAGCGAATGCGTTGGAATATATTTAAACTGATTGGTTGAGGTGTGTAATTTTCTGGAGGCAGCGGGTGACAATTGGAATGGTAGCAAAGTTATTTATATTTTCGAGTGGTACGATACAGTCGAAACACAATTTTTCTGGTCTTTCGACACGTCAAGGAAATTTGCGGTGCGTTTTGTAGTTATTTTTTGGTTTAATTTTGAAAACAGATATATTTTCGTAGTCGACGCGTCAAGGTGACGAAAAGGTCTGCGGGATGCTTCGTTATCTTTCTGCTGGTACCTGCGCCAAAAGCAGTTCTGTCTTGTGTACGTAGGAGAAATATGACGCGGTGAGAGTTGTGTCGATGATTGGATGGTGCTGATGCGAGATGATGAAGAATGATTCGGTGCGGTAGAGTTTGATCAATGCTTCATAGCAATCATTAATGACCAAATGCGAAGCGTGAAAGGGCGAGTACGTGGTTGATTTTCCTTTCGTTCGTGTCTTGGAATCACCGTTGGGTGACTTGAATCGAGAGGGAAACTGAGTTTTCACATGTTGTGGAGTGATTACCAAAAGTGGTGTTAGAGCACGTGAAAGGGAGTGGGTAGTGGCGACACACCGCGATCAAAGCACGCGGAGACTTTCCATGCCTAACGTCATGACGAGTGAATGAGGCGTGCGAAAAAATGTACAGACCGCGAAGAGCTCGTCTAAATTGAACAACCCCCTCGACCCGCAGGGAAAATCAATAAACAAACGCAACGCGCCGAGGTGGCTGCGATCAGGTGAGGGAGTCGAGCCACGCAAAGACGGTGATGCTTGCACAAGGTGCCGCGGAAGTGAGAACGAGAACCGAAACGCTTGTCGAATTTTGATCGCGGCGCATGCCTTACGCGCGTACGCTGGGATAGATACAAAATGAGCGTGAGACATGGAAAGCAAAGGAGCAGAAGAAAGAGATGGAATGAGAGGAGAGGAGGGAGAGAAAGAAAGAGAGAGAGAGAGAGAGAGAGAGCGAAAGTGCAAAAAAGAGGGGGGAGGGGAGGGGCGGAGAAGAGGGAGAGTGGGGTGAGGGGGGCTGAGAGTGAGGACAGAGGGGAGGAGAAGGGGGGGAGAGAGAGGCAGAGAAGGGGGAAAGTGGGGCGGCGAGGGGGAGAGTGAGAAGAGAGGGAGCATAAGGAGAAAAGAGAGGGCAGAGGGTCGGAGTGAGGGAGAGTGAGATGAGAGGGGTGAAGAGAGGGAGAGTCAGATGCGAGGGGGGAGAGGAGTGAGAATGGAAAGAAAGGGGCGCAGAAGGGGAGAGTAGGAAGTGTGGAGAGAGGGGGGAAGGGGAGGAAGGGGGGGGGGGGATGGAGAGAGAGAGAGAGAGAGAGAGAGAGAGAGAGAGAGAGAGAGAGAGAGAGAGAGAGAGAGAGAGAGAGAGAGAAAGAGGGGGGGAGAGGGAAAGGGAGAGGGAGAGGGAGAGAAAGAGGGGGAGAAAGAGGGAGAGGAAGAGGGGGAGGGGGAGGGGGAGGGAGAGGGGGAGGAGAAGGGAGGGGCGAGGGGGGAGGGGGAGGGGGAGGGAAAGGGAGAGAAAGAGGGAAAGGGAGAGGGGGAGGAAGAGGGAGATGAGGAGGGAGGGGTGAGGGAGAGGGGGAGGGGGAGGGGGAGGGAGAGGGAGGGAGTGGGAGAGGGAGAGGGAGAGGGAGAGGAAGAGGGAGAGGGAGAGGGAGAGGGAGAGGGAGAGGGAGAGGGAGAGAGGGGGAGAGAGAGAGAGAGAGAGAGGTCCGGGAGAGCGCATGTATGTTGGGTAAAATTTCTGTCGTTCTGCACAGCTCAGGAAGGGAGCGGAACAAGAGGAGGAAGATGAGTACCGGTAGGATGAGGAGGGTGAGAAAGCATCAGGATGAGACGCAGCAGGGCGAGGAAGAGAAGTGAAGGCGCGCGCGAGGACAGGGGCGTAACTAATAATGTATGGACGGTGGATGTTCGATTGTGCGAGTTCGCTGCTACACGAACACTCGGACCGAGTGTGCGTGGTGCGACGCGGCGGCTACCCTTGGACCGACGACTCTGGGCTGAATATATAGCGTTTGCGTATACTCTAGTCTACTTGCGCGCCTGACTACCCGCCAGACTACCCTCCTGTCAGCCTGCCTAGTGCCTACCAGCCGCGGCGAGTCGCGGGGTGTCGCGGGAGGGTGGCGCCTGCGCCGGGGCCCGACCGGGACCGCTGCCCGTGGAGCGCCACTCCCGAGCGCGGCGTTGCTCGGGTGCGAGCGTCCGGACGATGTCCAGTGAAAGGATCAAAGAACAGAGGAGCAACCGGAGTACCGGCGGCCCCCTGCAGGTGCTTGCCTCATAGAAGAGGAGGACCCCCTCGAGGCCCGAAGAGGCCCGAAGAGGCCCGGATAGGCTGGCCGTGGTCGGCGAAAAGGTTCCGAAGGAAGAGAGAAGAGCGGCCTGACCGGACCAGCGACCATCAAGGACCAACGCTAGAGAACAGAGGAGCAAGGAGGAGATACCCTCGGACGACCCCACGGTACCTGGGGCTACGGGACAAGGACTGCCGAACGACAGAGGGCAATCGCGCCTTGAGCTGTGGAACCGTACGTCGACCTCTGCGCGCCGAATCTCCTAGTAGTCCAGGATTTGCCGTGAACTCTCCCAAGACGGAAGGCTAGACCTTTCGGTGCTGAAAGTTCACCGGCGAAGTGATATTACTACCTCTGCGAGACGTTTAAAAGTGTGTGAGAGTGTCTCCAGCGTTGTGGGCGAGGTTCGCAGTCGTCATTTAGTCGGACCGAGATACCACGACCTGCGGACAGCTGAAGAGGATGCGGTCGCACGCAACCTCCTGGGGCATAGCGCTCCTCGCAGCCACCGTTGCTCTGTTACCTGCCACTTATCGTCTACCGTTCGCCCATGCAGCGTGAGTACCCCAGCCCCGTTTCGTCTATAGCATCCACCTCGCCCGCCCAACTCCCTCGCAGACCCCTCGCCCAGGTGACCAAATTATTCGAGCTACCACTTGACTACTCGACGCCGAAGGCGAACGCCCCGGCCCAAAACTGAACCTCGGCGTTCTCCAAATTCTTCTCCATGGTCAACGCGTTACCGCGACCCCGGACCCACAAAAATAATGCACCTGTGCAGCGCGAACTATTTTTCCACTCCACTCGCAGTCGCCGGTGAAAATCAATTCGCAATGTCGCTGGCTTTGCGCCGTCCGACGATGTAGACTCTAGTTGTCTCGCAACGCGTCCACCCGTCTCGATAACCTCGTGACGATTGTTAGCCTGGGTTCCTAATTGCCTTTGACGTCGGGTCGTATAGCCGTTACCACTCGTCAGAGATCAATGACTCTACTATTCTCGTAGCGCGAAAATCCGACAAGCCGCCCAATTTTTTCCCCCAAGCTCACCGGAAATTCGCAAAACCATGGCCAAAAACAGTTCCGAGACTGTTGTCGCGAAATCCTGAAGAAAGTTCATACACTCTATTGGGTATCTCCGAGGCGGGGTGAAGAACTTTTCTCTGCAGTGGTCTTATCATACGTCACACCCGTATCAAGTCTTTGGCAAGTTTGCCCCAAAAATGCCAAGTTGTCACCAAAAATGACGACCGACGGTGGAGTGTTTGCTTCTTCCAAAGTATTTGCCTCGTCTCGTCGTCACTTCGCGTTGCTTCAAGTTTTTTTCATAAATTCTTATCCCGTTGATCGTCCTGTCATCAATGAGAACCGCAGTTAAAGCTGAGAATAAGGGTCGTGATTTTATTGCTTTTCTTCGTTACTTTCCCGCGTCGAGTTCGTTTTCACTTTTACCCTTGATCTGGCCTAGATTCGCATCAGATATTCACGTGAGACGTTCGGCAACGAAGTATCAGATTTAATTTTTTTAAATGTAGGGTAGACCAGGGCACCACAGCCCCCCGGGCCAAAAGGGGCGCCCTTAAAGTTGTCCAGAGATCGGGGCACGCCGGACGCCGGGGCACAGCGACCCCCTCAAAAATGTGCCAAAAAAGCTATTTTCCTCAAATTCATTTATAATTCAGAATTTTAAAGCGATTTCAAAAAAAAATCAAGTATTTCGTGAAAAAAATAAGCTAAAGTACTTGCAACACTCAAAAAAATACAGGTACTTTGTTTATTCACTCGCGAGCCAATTTACAGATTCGTGGGAAATTCGTATTGCATTTTATTCACGTTGCAAAGCTGCATAAATTAAAAATTGTTAAGAAACTTATTTTCTCATAGAAAAACCCAGATTTTAAAAATGTTCAGAAAGTTTGATGATATAACGAGTAACGCGATTAAGCAATTTGGCAGAAATGAAAGACAAAAGATAAATTGACTACGAATGAATTTTTGAGCTCGAATAACTTTTCAACTCGTCGGTTTATTGAAAAATGATACGAGACATTTTTTGTAGAGCGTTCAATTTCCTACAAAAATATGAGTCGCGCGTTGGAAACCGTTGATTGGTTTGCGAGCTGAAGGATTCTGAAGAAAATAATTTTTTTCCAGTGGTGATTTAAAAAAAAAATATCGATTTTTTCGAAGTGGTTTAATACACGTAATGAAATTCTCGCCTCAATCTAAGATGTCAATAAAAAAATATCTAAATTTTGGTAATATGAGGTCGTCAACTTGTCATTTTGCAACGTTATAAGTGCATCTTATGCAACAATTACTCACTAAAAATTCGTGATCCAACGAACGAAAATCGAATTTCCATCATGGAGAGGGTGGAACAAACATCGTGATAGAATTACCCTCGTAGCGGGAATATTCGTGGGCTTCGTCGTACACTATTATGCTTGGTGACAAGGGCGTCCGCAGGATTTTATGCAGGGGGCTGGGGGGCAGAATGTTACTCACTAGAACTTTCAATTTTCTCGTAGTGTGAATAACTCGACCTTTATTGTGCATCGATACATCTTTTGGTACTAAGTTTTCTCACCACAGCAAGGTAGATGCATAAAAGAGAAATGTCTTTTTCAATTATTTTTAAGTTTCGTCTAATTTTTCAAATTTCTTTTCAATTTTTTAAAATCCTTTTTATCTATTTTTTTTAAATTTGTCTCTTGGAATATCAGTAAGCGGTCTCATTGAGTATTAAATCTCATCAATTGTTTTTTTTTTATTCGGAATTATTAAGGTATAACTTTTAATTTTATCTGCCCCGGTTTTGGTTTCAATGTGTGTTAACGCCTCTTTGTTAACGTTCTCTCTCCGTCCCTTCGTCGGCCCGAACTTGCAGCACAGTATTATATAGATGGTTAATTTGTAGTGACATCCACTTCTGCACCTTTAGTGTACCAAAATTTTCGTTTGAATCCGTGTTTATAATTTATACGTAAAACCTCTGTTACACTACAAAATATCTTAAGGGGGGACGGTGCTCTAGAGCTCGTGAGTTTGAGGCATTTTCTGGATTTTCTTTAAGGTGACAATAATGAGCAATAATATGGAAACTTTGTAGATATATTGTACTACTCAAATAGCAGACAACATCATTTTTACAATCATAAAAAAATGTTTTAATTATCTCAAAAATAGCGCTTAAGATGACTCTCTCAAAAAAGTGGCGCAGATGATTTTGAGCTTTTCTACTCATTTGAAAAATAAAACCCAAAAAAAATTATTGATCTGTAGTAGAAGATCCAAAATCACCGGCGCCACTTTTTTGACAGATTCATCTTCAGTCCTATTTTCAGAATAATTTGAAAAAATGTCTATGATTATAAAAATGATTTTGTACGCAATTTGAGTAGTACAATATATCTAGAAAGTGTCAATATTGTTGTTTATTCTTATTAGTTTCAAAAGAAGTCTCAGACATGCCTCAAACTTACAAGCTCTAAACCAGCCCCATTCGGGAAAGATTAGTTCTCGATTGGTTCCGAAACGTGTCTTCCTTAAGCACATTTTTGTTTTGTCTAAAATTGTGGGAAACCCTGCAATTCCAGCCGGCCGGGGGGCGGGGGGGCAAGTGCGGGTTTTGCCCCCCCCCCCTGCGGACTTCCCTGCTTGGGGACACAAAAATGCGAAAAATCCTCCCATTATGAAAAGCTCACGTGAATAATGGCATCGTAACGAGTTTGTAAAGAATCGTGTATATTTCAACAAAGGATAGAATAGGTCTTTGAGACATTATTTTGCCTCGCATGCCAATCAAAAGCTAACGTTATCCCCTAGTGATAAGTGAATTGCACTAAGTGTTTGCCTTGCGGTAACAGCCAACAACTTTGGCAAACAGCTTTCTAAAAAATTGAGATATTCGATTGGAACGGCAAAAGTAATGATGAGATTGTTCCAGCATACAGGAAGTTTGCCCTGGAACTCGCGTCCTTGAGCTATCCTAAGCTATGGATGATGTAAATATATTTTCTCCGACACTCCATTTGTATAATTAGGGTCAGTTCAGTATGAAACAGCATCATCGCTAATGCATCGAAGCAGCTGGCCCTATTATCGTACTAATGGTTATGAAATCTGGCACAGCGAGGAAATTATCATCGCGAATATTACGAAAGGGCGTAAAACTAATATGAGCTAATTCACGAATTCCCGATGTGGTCCTGTACCGCAAAATTTTCGATCCTTTTTCCCATAATCAATAGCTAATATCCGTAGAAATGAGGTAAGAGCCGCCTCATTTCGTGAAATTACGCTAAACAAAATTATATTAAGGTGGCTCTTGCCTCATTTCTACGGATATTAACTATTGATGATGGAAAAATAGGGTCGAAAATTTAAAGGTAAAAAACCACACCGGAATTAGCAAACTAGCTCATATCTATGTATATATATACATATATATATATATAAAAGAGAGTCCCTATTTCCCTTGGTCACGTCATAATTCATTTTTTTGCTCGTTATTGCCAGGAAAAAGTTCTTATGGATTACGCGTTTTCCCAATATCGGTTTTCGAAAAATGTTAGTTTGAAAACACGTCGTTTAACATGGGCTATTATGGGAGCATTGACTCTTTTGAAATGAAGAGCAGATTGGAAACGACAGAAATTAGTCAAACTTTATAAAATTGTAAAAAATGTAAGATCGGTATTTCTTCAAAGTTTGAACTACTGTTATAATCTATAATATAGATTGATTAATAGAAAAAGCTTGGCAACCTCGCATTTTAGTATTGACAAATGCGAAAAGGCGGGAATTTTCAAAATATGATTTTCACGTTTTATTGTAAACATTGAGAATGTAGGAGGTTTTGGCAATAATTTATTAGTAAGGGTATCTTTGCGGAGGCATTTTGGAGGTTACTATGCAGTGGAACAGTTAACAATAAAACAACCGCAGACGACACGATTTAATACTTTCACACAATTTGCGACATTGCGAAATTCACGCTACTCATCGGTAAAGCAGAAAACTAGTCATAATGGAAACAGGTATCCCGAACATCCTTAAGGCGTTTGATACAACTGTCAGTTATTTGATTAAAAAGATAAATAGGTAAAAAAAATAAATGAACCGATTTATTTATATAGATAGATAGATAGATAGATAGATGGAAAGACACAAAGATAGAGAGATTGATCGAGAGATAGGCGGATAGAGAAATATACAGGGTGTTAGAAAATTCTGGAATCGGTCGAATAACTCGAGAGCGAGACGTTTCTGAGAAAAATATTTGAAACCGATGTTGTAGGGTTTCAAAAGTTATATTTAACGATTATATCAGTTTGACCTTGAACTGAGGCGTCAAGGCAAGGTCGAAAACAACATGATTTTTTCAAATAGTAAAAAACCCTATTTTTTTCTGGCATAGTATTAAAGATGGCAGCGAGACGATTCCAAAACACTACTTGACAACCTATTTTTATTGAGAATTGCTTGAGTTATGAGCTTTAGAACTTACGGTGCCGCGGCATGCCGTCTGCACTAGTGCAGAACATGCACCACTCCGCGCGGTGCATCTTGGATAACACTAATGCTGACGGCACCGTATGTTCTAAAGCTCGTAACTCAGACGATTCCCAACAGAAATAAGATTTCAAGTAGTGTTTTGAAAACGTTTCGCCGCCATCTTTAATAAGGTGCCATAAAAAATGGAGTGTTCCATATAAAAAAATCATGTTGGTTTTGATTTCACCTTGACGCCGCTATTCTAGGTCAAACGGATATAATCATTAAATAGACCTTTTGAAACCATACAACATTGGTTCGAAACATTTTTCTGAGAAACGTTTTGTTTTCGAGATAGTTGACCATTTCCAGACTTTGCTAACACGCTGTATTATAGATACCAATACGAACTCCATGTTTATAGTCAAGACAGGACAACGTCTGTCGGGTCAGTTGGTCGATAATAAAACGACGAAATCGCCAATGTCTCCAAGCAAGTACGAGTCCACATCTCTCCTCAAGTGGTCACCGATAAGAGCCGATTCGTCTCAGTCCAATTCTGAAATCGCTTATAATAATCATCTTCGTAAGGGAAGAAAAATAGCCATGTTCGTGTGATGTGCTTTCAAAATTGTACGTCTCGAAAGTAGGTCGCAGAGCGTTGGGATATGCGATGGCATCGAGCCCTTTCTTGTTTAAGACCGTCCCGTACTTACCATAAGGTCACGTGCGAGGCATTCCAAGCTCCGGGGAGATTTCAAATTACGTTACGGTTCCTATCACCTGTCGGAAGCGTATAGATGCGCCTATAGATTCATGGTTACTTCATCAAAACCCGTTTGTCTGTCTCAGTCGCGAATTTATAATGATTCAGGCTTCTGGGACCAGCGCATCCCATGCACAGTCGCGCGATGTTTCCCGGTCTCGTAGCATCCGTGTGCACAATGAGCGCGCGTGTACACATGAATCGCTATGTGGAAATCCATGTAGCTCTTGCAGAGAACATCGCGACAAGCTAAATCGCGGCAATCTTCGATCCGTCAGGCTCACCCAGTTCCTGCGCGCACTTGTAGTCGGGGATCAGTACCTAATAAGTTTATTCGTTACCCATCTCTGCCGCTGCGACGTTTCCAGTTTTAGACCCCGCGCAATACGGATGTTATTCATCGCTCCGCGAATGGAAGTAGGTATTTTCAAATGACGAGTCGAGATCAGTATTTTCACGTCGCTCTGTTCAACTTGCCCCGATGATTCTGTCCATGCGAATCATATAACGCGTGATACACGCGTTTGTTACACCCCCAGTCAGTGCATATAGACGCACGTGCCTATTTCTGTGCAGCGAATGGAATTATCCGCTGGATGACTGCGTGTTTTTAAATGGATGGTTGAATTGACTTCAGGGGAAAACGCGAAATGTGAAGTTTCCAGCCAACCGAGAATTGAAAGCGACTAGCAGTTGCATTTGGAAACGAGGCGTGCGCGAACCGCATGCTTGTTTTGTACGATTCCGAGTGATTTTTTCAATCCCATTCTGTTCACCCGATTCGGGGAAAGCGGTTTCGCATAGCTAGCTAAGGTCGCGAGGGAGCTTTTTTCCGTCTCCAACGCAAATGTTGACCGAACAATCATTGTCACGCTCGGGGGACATGATTGATGGGTAATCTGCAAGACGTCGGCGTTTTCAACCTATGATTGATTTAAAACACACCGAATTCGGATCTCACACCTACTCGTTCCACGCAACACCGGTATCGATTCGCCAGCGTCGTTCGAGTGATCGTGGAAGTGCCGCTGTCTGACTTTAAGCGAAACAAGGCTCTTCGATTCACAAATTTAAATTTCACCGAGCTGCATAAATATTGACGGTGGGTGGGCGAATCTATATACAACTTGGAACGATACTTACCCGAGATCTCTTCATGGAAAAGTGCTCATCTCCCTATCGTATCTGGCCCCTCGGTGTGTTTCCTCTTGCACTTTCGTATCCTCTTGGCTGCCACGAACTTCCAAGTGCCAACCAGCCAGTCTGTAGTGTGGTATCGGTGATCGCGGTAGTACCCTCGACGCGGAGGGTACTCCGCCGTGGCAGAGCTCCAACTCCTGAGCCCCCTGCACAGCCGCGATCGTCTCCATCACCCGCCACACCTCAGCCTAACCTAACCTTGCTCCAGCGCGAACTGACCTCATACCACGCTTAGCCCTGTCCCTTTGCGCACCTGAACACCGATGCCAGGTTCATCGCGGCAGTCCTTCACGAAGAAAAAAATCTCTTCATTCAAGAAAAAAAACACTTATTTCAAGAAACCCGCGGTTCTTGCCTTCGTTGTGCTAAAAATAACAGTTTCCACTTAATTCCCCCCAAAAATCTTTAAGAATCCAGCTGGAAACTTTCTCATTCTGAGCACAACTATGAGTTTCTTAAAATGAGTGTTTTTTCTGGAAACAAGAAATTTCTTTTCTTTGTGCCAGTACACGAATAGAAAAACTATCTTAAGTCGGGGAAAAAAATTCTTCAAAATTTCATTCCGGTTTCAAAATTTTCAGCTGTTTCGATTCAAGAAATAAGCTCTTAGACCAAAAAATTATATATTATTATTATTACCGACTTGTTTCAGGAACTGACGTTTTTTGAACGCAACTTTTCATTTATTTGTTTCGAGAAAATATTTTTTTGTCAAGAAAATAAAAGGTTAATGATTTTTGTATACTTTTAATAATATAAAATCCTGATCTTGGAATTCAACTCAAATTTTTATTTGAAATAACTGGAAATATTTTCATTTACAGACATAAAAACGTGTTGTCGAAATGGAAAGATACAGATTTTTTGCTATCAAAAATTATTACAATTTCAATGTAAACAAGAAAAACACCAAGAAAAATGTCGCCATCTAATATGGCGACTGCTTACTAACGCACGCCTGAATTTGTCTGAATCTAAATTCACGTGTGCACACAAAACACACAATATGGTAGATATTTGTTTCTAGATTTTTGAAATTTTTCGCACGAGTTATAATTTTTTATCTCTAAAGTAGAAATTTTCAAATCGTTAACACTACAGTTGAGTACTCAATTATTCAAGAGCTACGTAGAGGTAGCGACTTGGTTCAAAGATTCGCGGACAGTTTTGTTATCGGTGAAATTGTTCGAATTTTGAGAAGTGTTATTCGGTCAGAATGTCAGTGATCATGCGTGTGCCACTTCGAGCAGGGGGACGAGAATTTGGATGGATTTGCGTGGTCGATGCAATTCGTATGGAAATTCTAGGGACACAGCAGCGAGTCGTTGCAGACGAATGTCTGCGCGAAATTGTGGAGAGATCGAGACTAAATCGCTACGAAAATATCGACCCCGCTTCGCGTGAATGGCGATTGTAATTTCGCATAGCGGCGACGATTGATCCCATCGTCCGAGCTGCGCACTCGCAGAAGGGCCGTCCCTCGCGACAATAGTGTCGTAAGGGTGCAAAGTAAGGGGTGAAAAATGAGGAGGAGATTTTTGGGTCACGGCGATTCGCGAAGCCACCTAGATGCCGCGGCACGATCGCGGAATTCGAGAAATGAAACGGAAGAAAATTCAATATCGATCGGCACGAGTGCGGCATGCAATGTGAAATACCATTGTACGAAACGCGGCAGTTTTATCCACTTGCCATCTCCCCGCGAAACGGGTTGGCCGACTAATTACGAAGGAAAAAAGAACAACAAATTCCCGGCTTGACCTCGGCATAATAATTCTATAATGATCACGGCCTTTGGGTTGCAATCTCTTAGCTTGCCCGATTACAGCTGTAGCGACCGGGCATAATTATCCGTCGTAGAATCGTTATTATTTTTTCTCCTCAGTTTTTTTATACCGCAAACGTTTCAGCCTCTCGGACACGCCATACGATTAACCGCACACAAACTCGCTTCGCGATGATAAAAGCATTTATTTACCATTTTTGACCATCGAGCTGCTAATTAATATGCGAAACGATCGCGAAATGTTTCAACCGGTCGCACGCCACGTCGTGTCATTCGCGCTGCAAAGAAAGAGAATAAATAAGAGTTCGAGAAAACTAAAAAACGCGCTTTCATTAAGCGCGGGGTACTCGATATCAATTGCTACGAGGTCTTGCTAGTTTTATTTCGAAATTCAGAGTTGGTATAAAAATGGAGTACAAAGCACTCCGCCCTTTTTTTTATAAAGACGTTAATTTCCATGTTAATCACATTATTCTGATATCGAAATTTATTCTTTACTTTTTGGTTCAATCTCGTACAAGTGCGTGTTTTTTGCTTTTTTAAAACTATTATTTATCCGTGATTTTTTAGTCCTAAAACGATCATAATTTCGTGGCAACGAATTTGAAGGATAAATGAATAGATAGATGGAAAGACGAATAGATAGATTAATGGATCGATTAATCGAAATATCGATGGATTAATAGATAGACACTTAGGACGGATAGTTAGATCGATGAGTAGAAGGATACATAGGTGGATGAATAGATAGATAGATAGATAGATAGACGTACAGAAAGATAGATGGTTGTATAGTTAGGTAGATGAATTGAAAGATACATGGGTGGATGAATAGATAAAGAGATAAATGGATAAATAGTCAGATAGATGAATATAAAGAAACAGGGGTGGATGAATAGATAGATAGATGGATACAGATACGTACAGAAAGATAGATGGTTGGATAGTTAGATAGATGAATTAAAAGATACATGAGTGGATGAATAGATGGATAGATAGATAGATAGATTGATAAATGGATGGATATATAGATAGACATACAAATAGATAAATTGATGGATAGTTAGGTAGATGAATATAAAGATACATGGGTGGATGAATAGATAGAAAGATGGACAGATATATAGATAGACGTACCGATAGATAGATGGTTGGATAGTTAGGTAGATGAATTGAAAGATACATGGTTGGAAAAAAAAGATAGATAGATAGATTGATAAATGGATGGATATATAGTTAGACATACAAATAGATAAATTGATGGATACTTAGGTAGATGAATACAAAGATATATGGGTGGATGAATAGATCGATAGATGGATACATAACTAGATAGACATATGGATCACATCTATTCATATAGATGAATGGATAGTTGGTCGATGAATAAAAAGATACATGGGCGAATTAATGGATAGATAGATAGATAAATAGATATATAGATAGACATACATATAGATGGATGGATAGTTAGGTCGCTGAATAGAAAGATACTTGGGTGGATGCAAAGATAGATAGATGGATAGATATATAGATAGACAGGCAGATAGATGGATAGATAAGTAGAAATTGTTCGAAGATTTGGTTACACGCAAACATACGAACCAAGCTAATAAGAATGTAGTAATGATAACGAGAATTTCACAGACTCGCCATTGACTCCGATGGGGGAACGTAGAGGTAATTTAGCCCCGCAAATTTTCCACGCTAAATCCGTTATGAATCCATGCCTCCAATCGTGATCGTGACGCGGCACCAAGGCTACTTGCCAGATGGATCTTCATTTACTTGTAAATCGAACAGTCTTCAGTGACGGTAATATCCGGCGCCTGTCGGCGATATCTCTTTTGCTCGCCCCGCGCACTACGGCACGTATACACCCACGCAAGCGCTCACTCCCGTCGATACCTACTTGCCTTTCTTCCTCTCCCCCGATCTTGCCTTAACACCAGCCGCAGCTACTTCAATTTACCGATTGACCCGGCTCTTGTCTGCACTCTGCCACCTATCCATGGCCATCGCCCCGATATTCGTGCGCCAGCTATCGCGTAGTCCTTCGTTGCTCCGTTCGTCTCATCGAGCAAAAGATGCTCGTAGACTCCTTCGCCTCGATCGATGAGTGACCAACGCGACCATGATCGTCATCTGACAATTTCGAATCCTCGAATTCGCAAATTGACAACAGCGAAATTTCGTTCAAATTGTGTTCAAACATGGGTAGCAATTTATCGTCTTTGCATGCTGTAAAAATTTTGGAATTCCTACGAAGCTTGAAAAATTTATCAAAAATTGACACGTAGTCTAACGATTAAATTAAATTGTTGGGCATATTTTGAATAATTTCCATATTTATAACCAAGGGATTCTCATGAGACAATGATTCCTCAAAATTTCATGCAAGTCTCTTCGTTAGAAGTTTGGAAATTATTCGAAATATGCCCAGTAATTCGATTTTCCCCATAACACTGCGTGTTAATTTTTCAAGAAATTTTCTCGTAAGCGAGCTTTTTGGAAATTCCAAAATTCTTACAGCAGTTTGGACGATAAATTGCTACGCATCTACGAACTTTGAACGAAGTCTGTCTGTTTTCAGATTTTTGGCAGAACTCCCTTAAGAGCTCCGCTTCTAGCAGAGGCGTGGTCGTTTTTTTGGTGAGCTTACAAATGTTGTTACATTAGATTCTAACGGGCAGCTCCAGATCCCGGATCGATATTCTGATGTGACGGCTCTTGGCGACGAGCGACACCGGCAAAAAAATCGTCGCCTCTCAGCGTTGAATACGCTTAGAACTATCTCGAAGCAGAACGATGATTCGAGTGGTGTGAAAAAATTATAGTTAGAAAAACTAGATAACAAGCTTCAATGGTAAACCGAAGTAGGAAGTGAAAAATAAATTTCCATACAAGAATAAAGTGATTACCGAGAAAACTAATGTCATGGTAAAAAAGCGTGGGTTTATTGTTTTTATACTATTCGTTGTTTATTGTGTACATTTATAATAATTGACACCAAGCAGCCTAGGCTTTTTTGCAATGACTCGAATTTTCTCGTTTGTCACTCATTCTCATATTGAAATTTATTTTTCACTTTCCAGCCCGGTTCACCATCAAAGAGTGTTTTTATAATTTTTGTCAAACTATATTTCATCAACTTATTTTTTAGTTTTTCAAAATTTCCAAATTTAAATTGAAAAAAATAAATTAATTTTTCTTATCTTAAATTATTGTATTGTCGTGTGCAAACAAGACAAGAGGAACAACTTCCCGTTTCGTTCGCGTGTTCTTCCGGACGGCAAATAAAAGACCGCGCAGTATTTCAATGTAAAAGTGGTTCCATCAAAATTGTACCATTTTTATGCAGCGAGCTAGTTTTTGGCAGCCTGAACCATTGAAAGAACTATTGATCATTAGCATAGCACTTTATCAGTAGCAAATTGGAGCCAACTACTTGTGAAACTACTTGGTCGAACCGTGACTTCGCAATAGTTCCACCAGTAGTGCTACCGATAGTTCCCACCAATAATACTACCCAATTTAGTGAATATTTTCAATAGTTAAAGACGATTATCAATAGTTTCCACGATAGTGATTTAATTATACCTGTTCACTACTGAAAAGATCACTAGAACCAATAGTGAACGTTTTCAGTAGTTCAAATTGAGTCAATAGTTTTATGCTGCACTACTAAAAGGATCACTGGAACCAATAGTGAACGTTTTCAGTAGTTCAAATTGAGTCAATAGTTTTATGCTGCACTACTAAAAGGATCACTGGAACCAATAGTCAACGTCTTCGGTAGTTCAAATTGATGCAATAGTTTTATGCTGCACTTCTGAAAGGATCACTGAAACTAATAGTGAACGTTTTTAGTGGTTCAAATTAATTCAATAGTTTTATCCATCACTACTGAAAGGATCACTGGAACCAACAGTGAACGTCTTCAGCATTTCAAATCAAGTCAATAGTTTCAACCATCACTACTGGGACTATTAATAAACGTCTTCAGTAGTTCCTAATGACTACGCTATTGAATCTACTCGAACTATTACAATATTCGAAGAACTACCGAGTTCCTCAATAGTTCTGTCAGCTACTACTGAGAGCCGCAATATTTTTTTCCCATACGTGTTATGTGGTAGAATAACACCTTTGATTCAAATACTCTCCTTGCCGACACCGTTCTATATCGCGAACACGTTCTTTGTACGCGGGCGCAAGGCAGTGAAAAATGGTCGAGTAGGGTAAATGGACCCAAGGGAACAAGAATTCAATTACCCTGAACGAATTATAAGGATTTTGAAATCCCTAAACTTCGGTATACTCTTTTCATCTGAAATTATCAAAGCGAGGTGCAGCTAGGCGAAACCGATGCGAGGTACGATAAATTTTTCCAAAAGATATCCTATTATTGGGGAACAGAGCAGAATGTTCACGGCAATAATAAAAACATTATAGTTCTCACGTCGCCGAGGCTCGAGTAACACTAATAGGAGACGAAAATTTTTCCCACGATTGAACGATGTTGCTTAGAATAATCACACTCACGGTCAACGAGAATCTCATTTGATATTCATGAATTACGGACCCACTGTCTCGGCGATAAAATATGATCATGATAATGTGATCCGTGACAACACGACAATGTAGCATGGTTTTTCATGTGATTTGCAAAAATATGAAAATCAAATGAGTAGAATATAAATAATACGATCTATTATCCCGAGCGGCAACGATAAAGCAATACTAGCTCAATCATCGTCCGAAAAGAAAAGTGTTTCGCTCTCTATCCTCGAAGCGAGTAGACTTCTCCACGATTCACCTCGAGTTGTTTATTCGTTGACATCATTACGCGACAATAATGTGCCGTTGATTTTTTTACTAATTATAAAACAAAGCATCGTTGCTGTAACCTCTTAACTGTATTTCTTTTCAAGAGATCGAGCTTTCAACCCACTTCGTTCCATGAAAAAACTGCGTGGCAATAAAAAAGGGGACACTGCAACCAGATTAATAGAGATTCGAGGTAGATTGACAGAAAATAATAATAATCCTGCGGAGTTGGAAATGGCTGGGAAAAAGGGGAGAATTATTCATGGACTGTCGGATGCTTTTCTCTTTAGGAGCTTCAAGCAGAAACCGTTCTCCTCGTCGAAACTTGTAGCCATTACACGCTGCATCGAGCATTTACCTAACATTCAGCGTTTGATTGTTCGACTCTAGTTGATTTTTTCGTCGTAGTTGCTGCCCAAACGTCGTTGTTCCCATGCCGAACACCGATTGGACGGTACATTTTGGATAATAATTATTACGAGGTCAGAGCAGCAACAAAAATGTGGATAGAGCAGACCAGGGCACGACGGACCCCTCGAGTGTTTAAATTATTTTTTCTGCTTTTTACCACCGAGTGCAAGTCGTTTTGGTCTATCTTGAACAAATTTATAATTGGTGAGCAATAATTAAACCACTAAAATCCAGGGGCAACGGACCCCCTTCCAAGAAAATGATTTTTTTTCGAACGACGTTGCACTCTCCACTTTTATGAAGATGAAGGAATTGAAAGCTATGAACACGATCGAGTTCATTGTGGTGTTCAAGTTCAATAAACAAAATACTCATATTTTTCAAAACTTTGGGAGTATTCCGTCTTATTATTTTCGCAAGATACTTCATTTTGTTCCAAAATCGGCTAGACACTTTAAATTATTAATAAATTTGAGAAAAATAGATTTTTTTGACAAAATTTTGAGGGGGTCCGTTGTGCCCTGGAGAGTCTCCCCTACTCGAATAATTACGCGGTCAATTATCGAGATCCACATGACATGTTTATGGGGTTACACCACCCTGAGATTCTGAAATAAGACTCGATTCGCATGATTTTTTTGGAGCTACAATAATGCATGTTTTTTATTTCTGTTTTCACACACTTTAAACCTAATATGTCAGCTTTCCAAACGTATTTTTTTAATGTGCGAATATCCATAATTGTCGGAGATATACGCCTCGGCGCGCATCAACATTTTTTTGCACTACTGCTCTGCCGGAATCATAACGGCCTCGTGGTTCAGCTGAAACATATGCGATGAGAATATGTGCTTCAGTATGGTCAAATATACGAGACTACGTAGGATTTTTTCGAAACAATCAAAAATGGATTTTTGGCAGCACGCGGAATTTTTTTTGCGTTTTTCGCGAAAAATTCCGACCTAAAAACGTGAATAAAAAAAAACGGTTGACAATATCGCAAAAATCCGACGCAGCGCCCTAGATAATAGTGTGACAAATGTGTGGTATAAATTTCAAGTCGATCAGAATAACCGCTGTTGAGTTATCATTACCGCGAACTCGAAAAATGTAGTTTCGAGAGAAACGCGTTTAAAGTTTTGACGCGGTTTCGGCAATAGACAACATTGAATATTCGTAACCCACCTTGTTATACGGTTAATCGGCGATTCCTGCTCTACATTGGGGTCCTTCCTCGGCGAGTTGCTGGTCTTCTAGAGATAATCTCGACCTTCTCCGAGCTGCTCTGGCCTCTTTTGACGTTGCTTTCGCGCGTTGTTCAGCAAGCGATATACGCTATTCGTCTTCGGCATTGCACGTGTCGTAACAACTAGTTCCGACGGTTACGTTTAATACGTGTAAAAGTATTACCAAAATACTGCCGTAGCCATCATCGTAAATACTTGCAGCGACGTAAGTACACAGTGCGGTATAAAAAAATCATATCTCCGTGAATATTGTAGGTACAGACTTCGTTTTGTGCTCAAAATGTTCCTCGAGGTTCACGCTACAAGAGAATAAACGAAAATCGATTTTTTGAAAATCTCAGGGTGGTGTAACGCCGTAAGAGTCTGTTTGAAATTATAGTACCGCAGTTTTATTTACAAAAAACTTGATCAATATGATTATTATCTTATCGTTAGCTCGAACTGGGCGTTCCAAAATGTACAGATCACGGTTTCACACGTTTCGGGCTCAACATTTTCCTCAAGGTTCACACTACAAGAAAAAAAATAGAACGAAACTCTATTTCTTGAAAATCTCCGGGCAGCGTAGCCCCTTAACGCTCTCTCGACTCATCAAACTCAGCAAAATACTACCGTATTCATCAGAAACTAGGGGCACACAGTGCCGAGTCAATAAAATCTGTTGCGCGACTCGATGGTTCCCCACAGATGATCAGTTTCCATTGAAATTAAAATTTGATCGCAGATTTCCGCCTCGAAGCTTCATCCTTGCAGTTTTTGGTGAATTTGTGTGGAACCAACACGTTTTCGGGCGCGCATTACGCGGAGTCGTTGGTCCCGCCATGGCGGAGCGCAGGAAAGCGCGACCTTTCGCAAAATAAATCGGCATAGAATCAAAGTCATCGTAATTTCCCGATGATTCCGCCGCTCCGTATCGTTTCGCATCGGTAATTGCCGGGATCCGCGTAAGTTGTCTTCAGCTATGACCCCGCCATGCAGATCTTGGTTAGTCGCTCGATAACCCTCCGCCGTTGTCCCCGGCCGCCAAAATCTCCTCTAGACACGTTTTCGCCGCTGGTTAAAAGACGCAAGGCTCACCGACGCTCCGGAATCTCCGGGTTTTCTTTAATTGCGACTCGCTTTGTGCACTTAATCCGTTCCTTTTTCCTCATCGCCACGCGAATTCTCAAACGCGCGAGTTCCCGACGAAGCAGCTGACGTCGTCACACGCTGACAACGAAATCCTTCATCCCCTTCTCGTCGCCCCGTGGAGGAATGAACGCTTTATTAATTCCACGCTCATATCCTGATTTCTATTGATCAATCCTCGTTCGAGCATCTTGCGTCACGATTCATATCCCCGATCGCGCGGATTTCTCATCCTCTTTATATTCTCACTGCTAGGTCAGCCACGAGGTCCGCCATAGGAGATACGCCAGGCACTGATGTTAGCACGTATTGTGATGTTCTTTCTTCTCATGAACGCTTCTGATATATTAACAAGAGGTTATAATGATTGCAATGAATATCAAACCGTCATGGACACTATTGTTTATTTTTATACGTGTTTGTTTGTTTTACACTCTTCCATTCATTCAGGGACAAATCATTTAAAATTATAACGACACAGGTTTGGTATTTTACGGATCGCTTTACGCCTCGCCCATCGATCCTCCACTGCCTTAGATCGCCGCGTAGATCGTCACTGGTTTGGTTTCATCATGTGGTCGACGTTGGCTGACATCCGCCTGGGTGTGAAACCTCCTTTTCTCAGCTCCAATGATTGGGCATCCTGAGTGGCCTGGCTCCGTGGTTCTCCCAGATCGTAGCGGATGGTTTTAAATTGTGGGTTATTTTGTGTGTGCATCGACTGCGTGATACTTGACCGCAGTATTCCCTTATCGTCAGACCGTTACGATTGTAAAAAAAAAACGTTTCAAGATAAGTCATCATATCAGGCGAGGGAGACGCACGTTCTCTCTGATTGACTAGGCGAGAGTGTCTCTTGGCGACCGGTTCCGAGCCACGTAGGAACCTTGGTATCTTTGTTGTCGCGCGGTATCACCGAACGCGACTTTTCGAAGGTGCCCTATTTCCACACCTGTGTTATGATCACACCGATGCCGGCAAGTGTATTAACATCGTTACAGTATCGTGCTTAGGCAACACTTTTTTTCTTGCTCCCACCTCAAAATCTGATAATTCATTTGAAAAAATATATAATCCCTGCGAATATTCTCTCTGAAGAGGTAGAAATGACAAATGAAGATGCTGTTGGGTTTAAAAAATCTGCCAATTTTGTTCGATTTGCATAGACGAAAATCAGCTCTTAGACTCGTCGCACAGGACTCATCTTGAGGTAGTAATCAAATTATAAAACTAGCCGTGCACGAAAAAAAAATCTGTTTTTTTTTTGAGGTGGTCCAATATACGTGTGAAGTCCAGAATCCCTCGTTGCCATGCGTGGTCCCTCGAAGACGGTGTTTCCGCCTGTTTTCGGCATCTTCTGATTAGGAGACAAACATACTTTTGCGCCTCGTCCAGGCTTTTTGCATACTGCTATACTTGTTTCTCACACTTTATTCGCCCCTGGATATCGAGCCATGCCGTAACGCGACACCGCGTTGTTCATCACGCCGAAGAAAAAGTGGCCCTTGTGGCAGAGAACCCTCGAAAAATTTGAGGCAACACAAAAGTGAAAAGGTCACATATCGAGCTTCCGTGATCCTCGGACTAATATTCAACGACGCTAGAGAGCAGCTCAGAAATATCTATCGCCAAGCGTCCGGGGGAAAATTGCGGGCAGAGAGCAAATAATTGTTACAATATTTTTGACCTTAGGAGTGATGGTTGGCAACGTATGGTTCGTGATTCGGGTCAGTTCGCGCAGTTTTGATTTTTATCGCAAGTTACTGCTGCATTCACCTGCGTACACACCTGTTATACTCGAGCGAGTGGCAACGCAATCGTTATTGAGCATGATCCGGGAATCTGACACGTCGCGATAAGAACCCCGTATGAGAGTACACAAGAGTTCTGAACTTATATTCGTCATCGAATTTTGTATCACAACGCTGCATATGCGTCATTCCTTAAAATGTTTTTATCCCTGTCAAAGGAAGTCTTCAGCTGAATTTCTAGCTCTTCATCTCGACCCATTTCGGAGTTATCGATTTTTGAAAAATGTATATCTCTGTCTATAATTATCACAATCTCACTTCACAGGGGTCAGTATTTTTCATTTCCTACGTTCTATTTGAAAAAAAATTGAAGAGTGACAAAAAAAATTTGCATTGCTTTTTCGGCCATTTTTAGTAAAAAAAAAAAATTGGTTCTTCGTTCGATGAGCCACTTTTAATTTTTTTCTAAAAAATTCACAAAATTCTTTGCCAAAAAACAGTATTTTTGAGCCATAGTCCAAGATGGCCTTCGAATAACTTCTGTTAAAAAAAATTGAAGAACATTATTTTTCGCTTTAATTTTGCTTTATTTTCCTTCTAAAAAATCGATTCATTGGGATGGTTGATTTGCGCGATTTATAAAAAAGTGCTATTTATAGTTATTTTTCTCGTGAAAATTTCGACCATTCGTGAAGAATGGCCTGCTTTTACGACGCGTTGTTAATAAGACACTTCGTAATAGCTGATCGGAGAAAAACGTGGATTTGTTATACAATACTCGATTTCCGCAAGTACAAGTTTCGTTTCTCGACAATACCACGTCGCGGGAGCCCACACAACGCTGATTTGAATTGTTGAGTTGGCAGAATCACGTCCTCGGCGAAAGCTCACTCGAAACGTATTGGTAATCATCCCTAAAGGGGATATCCGTCTGACACCAGCGGCCCCCATCACGCTGTGGCTGCTGTCACTTACTCTGGATAGCACTGTGCGTGTAGCTGGCTAATGAAATCAGGCGCGAATACAGATGGGGTGGCAATGGGTGTGAATGCCTCCCCCCCCCCTTCTGACGCACGAACAAAACCCTTTTTTGAACCAATTTCCAAATCCTGAAATCGTCATCAGGACTTCGGTATAGTTACTAGAGTTGTTGTTAACGCATCAACACTACACGGTGGTTCAATGAAGAAGAGCGGATTTCGAAACATCATTTTTGTAGGTAGAAGCTTTTTATGTGGCTTAATACTATCTTGACGAGTGGAGGTTTCGTGCTTCATTGTGGTTTTAAACATTACATCAGCCATATGGTGGCCATTAGCCTGTATGCATTGCTGCAGTCTCTCCTTGAAGCTCCACATGACCTCGCCCAATATGTGCCGTCAGATGTTTTGAATTTCTGTGGGGATGGATTTTTTCAGTTGGTCCAGAGATCATGGTCTCTCTTTGTAGACCCTTGCCTTAAGATATCGCCACATCTCACGGCACACCTTGGGCGAAGTCGGTGAACCACGTTGTACAATTAGAAAAAGCATATGTGCATAGAGTCCGCAACGAGACAAATTGGGTTTTGTTTTCTTTGCATATGGACGAGTAGTTGATATGGTTATTCAGTACCAAGGAGTAGTATAAGAAGTCCACGCTCCAGCTATGGAAGCTCGAGGAGGTGGCTCAGTTTTCGATGCACTAAACAACGTTAGCTGAATAGACAACTAGCGATACTCGCGGAAAACGCGTGCAGCAACTCCGCACCCAAATCGAATTTGGCGTGCTGGCCAAGAGCGGCAGCACAGCCCCGACGTACCATACATAACGGTTGATTTGAATAATCGAAAGTGAATACACAATACTGGGGGAGGCACCACGCGCACTCCCCATTCTCGCGCCATCTCGTGCAGCGATTCACGGCGCCAGTCTATTCTCTCGCCGGTCGAAAGATAGCCGACGGCACGGTCGTACATACAGGTCTAGAAACTCTGCTAGATAAAATACTCACGTATCGACGAGATCTCAAACGAGATAGCGGAAAAATTCGGTGAGAGGCACGACGCGGAGCAGATGGATTTTGAGGTTATGTTTAATTGGGAGCAAGATTTGTGCGCCGCGGGGTGGCAGTTTTCGACGAATTTTTTTGTCCATAAGAGACTCTACCCCCACCACTCAAAGGTGACTACGTGCACGATGGTAATATCCATGAGGATTTCGCCAGTTTTGTGGACGCATTCGAGGAGCTAGCTCGAGCTCAACATGGAAATGACTATAAATCCAACGAAGGCGATTGGACGAAATCAGAAAACTACCTACTGTCGAAGAGAAGCTATGAGATACTTCAACATCGAGGGACATGTGACCCGAGACATCTGGCCAAGCTGATTCACTGGTTACAACTTTATGTAACCCACAGTTTATTAGAAAAGTGACTTGACTACTACTTACTCTGTAAATTACTTCACCAGAGGACGTTCGATCTCCATAGCAGTACTATGCAAGTGAGCAACACAATTTCTATAATTGCCACTCATCCAGAAAATGTGGAGGCTGGTTTTTACGCTGCATGGCAGCGTGGGCCAGATGAAGTCAAACAACTGGGTGTCGAGCTGAACATTCCTCGGATCCCTCGCCAAAGTGGACGTGAAATGTATCGTGCCAACTATTCAATGAATTCAGCCGAGGAATACTACTGAGTGTCGATCTATACACCCTCACATCTGCGGGAATTATTCTCAAATGAAACCTTGGACGTCTTTCAGCTGTCAATTTTCATTCCTGAAAATATTGTTGAAAACTGTCCCAGGGAAAATGAGAAGAGTATAAAGTCCCTTCCTGGCCGCTATAGCTTACTTCTTGACGCTGATAAGAGCGTTGCTGCTCTTCTCCTAAGAGATGAGTTGATGCTATGGCAAGAGAAATGGATTCACGAAAAGGAAAGCCATGAAAAGCAGCCTATAACTGCTCTGGATATATTGGCCACGTACAAGAAGGTTGCATTTCCTGTAATACATGAATTTTGACCAGTTCTTGCAGCGCCTTAAAACATATCTAGGATCAACTATAACTCAAAGCTGCGTTCTCGGACTTGCCTTTACGCACACCCATAGGCATATTCCCATTGATGCCGAAATAGTTATTACAAGACTGGACGTAAGAAGAGATTGATTTGGATATTCAAGTCAAAATAACTATTTTAATATCTAGTATTCATGTATTATATCTGGCTACTTATATTACTTGAACCGTGTTTTTAATTCCTCGCGCATTACGTCTACGTCCATGCCTTTCCATATCATTTTTCTAAAAACAGGGCACTGTTCAAATCGACCTGTACGTCTCTACAACGACTGCAATATTGGCTTCTATATATTTTAGGACAAATGTTCTGAAAGGTAAGTTATCGCACAGAAACTGCCCCCCGTCCCTGAACGAAAGCCTGGATCCGTGCCTGAATGAAATCGCAGCATGAATTCTCCTAAGAGCGCGTAGTCTCGCAGTAGGATGGCGTCGGCATTACCTACCCTCAGCGACCAACCGCAGCGAAATATCGCTGGATACGTCGCCTACTTTATCAACAAAAAGTACTCGTCGGCGCGAGTAATCTTTCTCGTCTCAATGTTATTTTCAAAACTGGTAACCAATACAAATCTTCACACGCTAATGTCTATGCAATTGATATTCCCTTTGAACAAGAGAGATTACTCATTTGTCACTCGACCCTCGCAAAATACGTCCATCCAATGATCCAAGTTTTTCGCTATCTATCTTTCGAGTGCAGATCTCAAAGATTTTTTCCACGTTACCCCCTTCAACGATTTTTTTCCCAATTCAAAGGCACTCGTCCAACTCTTGCAAAAATGTAGCCGTATTCTTGTCCTCATCATAGGACCCCTAAAAAATGGGAAATGCCGGTCAGAAAAAATTCTAACAGGCACGTAGGGGTGATACAATTTTTTTCATCCCTTGTTCCAAACATGGAACGGTGGCCGCGACGAGCATAATATTGTCAGACGAAGCAGTAGATGCTTGTGTAGAAGTTGAGCGACGTACACGTCGGCTGATTCGACTGAGTCATCAATTGGTCGCGAATTTTGTTGTGCCATGAAAAGTATGTAGTAGGCTACATTTTTCCGATACTTCTCTCTAAGGTGAGATATACACCTCAGCGTGGTGGATGCTGGTAGCACAGATCCGCTGGAATAGGCGTGACAGATATCCAAGGGATCGCTGGAGCCCAATCTTGATGCTCACCTCGGCTATCTCATGCAGCCTTGCTCGGAGGCATTATAATTTGGCGTTCGCAGCCATACGGATAGGGACAACGACGATCTGCCGATGGTAACCCACAGGATGCTTGCTGCAGCTATATTTTCTTCTCAGTGTCCCATTATTGACCAGTAGTCTGTCGATTTAAAATTTGCGCTCCGGTTATTGCGGCGAGCGCGGGAATGCCATCGACCTGTGCTACGCCCAAAAGTCGTCGCGTTTGAAAAAACTATGGAAAGCTCATTCGACGCCCACGCCTCGAAGCTTTATCCGTCGAAACACCGATGTGAAATGCAATTGAGTAGAATAATATTTGTCTCGCCGCGGTGAAAGCTTCTGCGTTGTATACATACCTCCGCGAAACAGGGGACAAATTCCGTAAGATTGGCTGTCTGGATGGTAGATGTGATAAAAGTCGCAACGGAAACGTGCCTCTGCCAATTTTCCTTCGAAAAACGTTTCCTTTTCCCCACTCGACGATCGGTCGAAATTTGATCGCCTTTGTTGCCTGCGGAATCGATCGCAGAGTAGGTCGTTGGTGCTCGCGGCATATCAATGTCCCGTCATCGAGTCGGACTAATAATAACCGCGAACCGCGAAGCAGGAACAAGGAACGATTCATAAAACTGTCAACGCGGACGAATAAAAGGCGAACGTCATTGATGGGGAAAGAGAAGCCAAAAAAAAAAAAAAAACGCGTATGGGAATATCCGTCACACACGCTCCGACTATCTCTGCCAGATGGTGTTCGCCGACTCCGATGATGGGTGGGTCACAGGGGTTAACTGGGCAATTGGGTGTCGCGTGCCAAGCATTGATTTTATGCGTGCACGCAGGCCCGGACTAACCTAACCTCCTCACTCTGCCTGACTCGGTCGACCTTTAACCCACCTCCCCTACAACCTCACCGCGACACGGAAAAATGCGGAGCAAATGGAACCGCGCATTTGCTGAAATCATTTTCAAACTATTTGCAAACGCTACGGAAAATCCAATTTAAGTGTTTCTCAGATCTTTCGATCGGAAATTTGTAAAACAAAAGTTTGATGCACCCTAGCGCTGCAGAAAAGCAGATGCTGCTGGAGTAAACAGCATCAATGCCCTGGTAACGCGTCAGTCGTGGCACAATACCAGACAAGGAACTGACGAATGCGACATACATTCAAGCTTATAATTGGAACTGCATGCCACGTCTCAAAAAATCATAGTCCACTATGCATAAATCAAAATACACTGACAAGTGAGGAAACAACGACTTATCACAGTCCGGCAATGCTGACTGGATTGGTAATAAGAAAAGTATTTGGGACTCAGTTGACTCCTAGTTTCGAAAACGTTTTAAGACGGTAAAAGTATGAAACTTGGAACGCGCAATGCCTCATTGACCATGAGAGCCGAGCTTGGGCCTCATTCGTTCGCAAGCTCAGCGCACGCAGCTGCCACAGTCAATAGGAGTAGCGCTTTACAATGATGAGATCTGCATGCCCTTAATTGTGGCCTTGTACACTGATCGGTTCTTTTGAATATACATTCTACTTTTTGCAATCCATACAACATGTCATTCGCATGTTTCTGGATATTTTATTAAAATTTGTGTAAATTGGTCGAAAAATGAAAATAAATTGTCAGACTGAAGTTACGGAATATCAGCACTGATACTGTTAATTTACGCAATTGTTTACGTAGAACTGCACGGTTATAAAAAATAGTTCTGGAAAAATCAAGCAAGAATTTTTTTTCAAAAATTTTAACTTGCTATTATTGGACTACATTGCGGTAGTTGTGGCGCCGGGAGCGTAGTGTAAGAAGATTCTAAATGTGTATTTATTGTTGAGGATGTTGAGTGTATTAAAATACACGCGCGCCACCTCGATCTGGCGGGAGGTTCGCGAGCGGCTCCGTTAGCGCGCCAGCCTTGGGACCAATTCGTGCCAAAGCTCAGAGGCAACGAGCTGCCAAGCTGCTTAGGAAACAAATGCTCTCATAAGTGGCACGTTCGGTTCGAAACTTGGGCATGAACAGTCCCGGCCGTTTTTGATAATACGCAAGACTAGCACGGGGATGTGAAGCTACGAATCTGTTACACGCATTGCCACGAAATTGGGTTCACTTCCCTCTCATGTCTCAGCGGAACTAGAACGTCCCGAATCATTTTCTGCGTACGCGCACGTGCAAGAAATTTTGTTCCAGCCGCAATATACTTGGGGAAAAAAATGATGAGACCAACAAAAAAAAATATCGCCCAAGATTGAAATGCCTGCGGGAAAATAAACCATCGATAAAAATCAAACTCTTGGACTTGGATCATCGGAAAGCGATTTGCACAAAGATTCTGCCCTCCGTCAAGAATAATGAATCGGTGGGTAACTATTTCAGCGGCGAATCAGAGCTTTCGCGTACATTTTTAATAACTACGGTGGAACTTTTCATGTCCAAGATATCGCGGGCGCACGAGACGCGGCTAACTTGGCCTTGGCCGATAAATACGACGACGGTTCTTCAAAAGAATATTACAAATCCAGTGCGCTGGTCTGCACTCTCACGTACGTTCACCGCGCACGGTTCTCGGCCCCTCGATCCGGTACGATGACTCGCGATGTTCACGAACGAGCCTGATTCGACGAGTGCGATTAATTTTCCGTGTAAGTTCCCGCAAGGTAGCCTATTGCACAGCGACGTCACGTGACGGTATAGATGCGAAGGGAGCGTAGTGCAAGCTGCCTCGGGGGTCGCGAGAGGAGGCGAGCGGAACTCGCGTGCAGCCTTGACATGGCGCAGGAAATCAATGGGACCTCCAACGCCACGAACTTGCCGGCCGATGCTGTGGCCCCGACTCTGGCATCCCTGAGCTTTACTTCGAGGCTAGAACGAGTCCGCTCCATCTTTCAGCGAGAAGGAATAACGATAAAACGTCAATCGTTAGCTGCGAACGTCCGAGAGCACTTTGCCGTTTCCCCCTCGGCACTTACATCGTCTTACGTCTCTCGTCGAGGCACGACCGACGTGTTTTCTCGGATTCTCGTGGAAAGGACAAACCCTGATACTACTATAAATAACAACGGTAATCGCAGCGTTCGCTACACGCCGCCCCTCATCGATTTCACATCAGACTTCATCGGGCCGAGACGTAATTTCTAGAGACTACTGCAAGCTCGGTATTGATATACGATGACAAAAATTAAAAGATCGACTGCTCGCGACCTTTGCTGGTCGCGTGTCTCGGAACCTTTTTAACGAGGATCGTTTAAGTTTAAAACGTATTTCCGAATCGGTTTCCGGCTCGGCCCATCGAATCAATAAGACTCATTCCACCTTGAGAGCGCACGGGCAATCCTGCAAATATTCCCGGTCTCTTCGTCGAGCGGTGCGCGTCGGAATTCCTGACTCTAACTCGATAATCGACGAGACGACTCTATCGCTTTTCTTTTTCCACGCGACTCCAAAGCGTTTTAGTGCAACGTCCTTCGAAATCTATGCCTACTCAATTATTGTATTTTACTATTTTCACTTCGAAATGTGGTACGAAGCACCCCACGCTTTTTTTACAATATCATTAATTTTTCTGTCGACCACTTTATTCTTATACGGCCAGAGATTCTCGACTGAGACGATCAAACTGGCGATGAAGGATATCGTGGGTGTGACAATCATTCATTTCAGGCGTTGGTTGAAAAAATTTTATTTTGGCCAACGTTTCGATTGATGTATGGGCGACCATCCTCAGGGCCCAGGATTTTCTCCTCACATGTCTGTTGTTGAGTCCGTGGCGAGGAGGAGTTTATTCTTACATTAAAATTTAATTTCCACTTTTCAGTTCAATCTATTATAAAAGCGTGTTTCATAGTTTTTTTGCAACTATTATTTATCTTTGCTAATATCAAAAATGATATTAAAACGATCACAATTTCGCAGCAACGAATGTGAAGATATATAGATAGATGGATAGATATATAGATAGATAGTCGGATAGATGAATAGAAAGATACATGGATGGATAAATAGATGTATAGATAGATAGATAGTTAGGTAGAGAAATAGAAAGATACGTGGATGAATACATAGACAGGTAGATAGATAGATAGATGAATAAAAATATACATGGGTGGATAACTAGATATATGGATAGATAGATGGACGAAAAGATGAATAGGTAGATAGGTAGATAGATAGACGAATATACAGATACATGGATGAAAATATGAATAGGTAGATAGTTACATGGATAGACCTATAGATAGTTAGGTAGACGAATAGAAAAATACATGGCTGAATAAATAGATGGATAGATAGATGGATAGATAAATAGATGAAAAAATGAATAGGTAGATAGATAGATAGGTAGACGAATAGAGAGATACATGGATGAATAAATAGATCGATAGATAGATGGATAGATAAATGGATGAGAAGATGAATAGGTAGAGATACGAATAGAAAGATACATGGATGATAGATAGATAGATAGATGGATAAGCGTACAAATATTTTGATAAACACAAACATACGAACCAAGCTAAGAAAAGCGTATTTCGCTCGCAATACCTCTCTCCACACATCGATAATTGGAAATGGTGCATACGGAGAAGCGCTTCAGACTGCGGCAGATATTCCTATAGCTAGTTACATTTTGCCTCGCACATGCTGTAGTGGCGCTCTTCCGAAAGGCCCGGCAAAGTATTGTTGACCGTATCATTTTTCTCGCAAGTGTCAATTTGGAAACGTGGAACGATATATGAAGTATTCTCCGTCCACTCAGCCATCTAATTCCATCGAGGTCTCAAACCGGTCTGAAAAAATTCCAGGTGGTTTGGGTACTCAAAAAACTTTTATGGGATTTTTTCCCGATTTTTTCGATGATTTTCGTAAATTCACCGTTTTTCACTCTATTTAGTATTCGAAGAATTATTTCAATGACATTTTCATACACAAAATTTGTCTTTTTTCTCAGCTTCCTATTGAAACTATCTTTCGATTTTTCACCTCAATTTTTGAGACTGTTTCGTCTTCAAAACACGACAAATTTCATGAAAATGTCATTCTCATGGCTTCGGGCAAATTCGATTTTCATCGAAAAATTTAAAATACTCCTTTCACGCGTACAGTTCACCCAAGAAAAACGAAAATGCAGATTCAATTCTTCCTTTTCGGTAATATAATAGTTTTATTGATGAAATAATTTTTTTTCGCGTATTATATTCGAGGCAAATGTGAGCCGATCTAGCGCTGAGATGCGCTCGGTTGAGGATTATCAGATGACGATGGCGCAGCTTCGATTTTTCGCAACGGTGCCTCGACGAAAGAATTTTCAGCGGTGCTCCGTATTTTTGCCAACGGACGGGCGATGGCGATTGTCGATGCATGTATCGGCAAAACATAAACTAGAGCCTTGACACGCGACCAGAGTTATCAATCAATTTCCAGTTTGCTCCGAGCGTTGATAATGCCGGCGCCATGCTGTCTATCACTTCGCAGATGTATCACATATTCAGAACCGAGATTTATTGCTACTCGTTTAGTTACATCAGAGATTAAACCCCACCCCGGCTAATTAGGCGAATCACCGATTGGACTGATTAGACCCGGGAATCCACGACGCCGTACATTATCACGCTGATCGAACCATACACAACAACCGATTTCGCTTCGCCCTGACGTAATTTCGCACCTGGGGATGCTGGATGTGATTCACGATACTCCTGCATTTTTTCTAGTTTTCACCCTTTACGCGTTGTTTTTCGAACCACTTCGAAGAGGCTGTTTCATGATTTTTAAAAAGTTAAGAAATGTACACTTTTGTAGAGAGAACCATGCTGAATAAATCGCAGTCAAATATCACCAGTAATTCACACAGGCAGAAATAGTGAAATTGAAAATACAAGCATCTGTGCATTATCCTTTTATAAATTACGAAAGCAGACATGGAGAGAGTAGATTCGCGCGAAAGAAATGACTGGTCACTATCATGTATTTGTGAAGCACCATTCGGAAAGATTGCTTATTGGTAGCTAGCCTAAGAGAGATCCGAAGGATGAGCATGTCTGGAGCAGAAAATGTAAGTTTGCATGTTAGTGAGCTTCAAGTTGAATAAGAAAAAGAAAAGAACTTTTTTTCAAGTAAATTCGAGGCTTCATTCTTTCCAGAATTCGATTTCCCATACAAATAACACGAGATATTTTTTTTTTTTGGTTTCAACTCGATTTTTCGGTCTTCGAATTTTTTTTATGGAATATATTTGTTCACGTAACCCGCATTGAAAGTGCGAGTTTCAATGCCTGTTGAGCCACCTTGAGGTAGCCAATGCAACTGTGGCCGAACAGAAGTCGACCAGGCGGGCAGAAAAGCGTCGTTTTTTGCCCACGAGCAGGAAAGCGCCGTTTTCTGCCCGCGGGCAGAAAATGATGGTTTTCCACCCGCGAAAAGACGTTGCAGCCCTGTTTTTGACCCTGTCAGAGTATCTTTTCCTTATTTCAAAACCTTTTTGATTGTCATTTCCATCGTCAACTGAACTGACAGATAAACTTCTCAAGTTATGGTTGTCTGCAGGCATTAAAGCTCGCAGTTCTAATGCGGGATGAAACACGATTTCAGAGCCTCGCTCCGCCCAGGCAGGCAACTTCCCCCTCGTCTGAAATCGTCTAATTTCAGCCCTAGACCCACAATATTCTATTTCAAGGCCAAATTATCACATTTTCAGGTAGGACAGAAAAAAATACTCTCTAAAAATGAAACACCCTGATGTGCAAATCCCAAATTCATTTCATTCCCAATTTTCAGTACTTTAGGGTATTCGATGGTATTTTGAAAATTAGGTCCCATCTCTGAGGCTATTTTCAGGAAAAATAACGCGGAGGAAAAAATATCAGCAGCAAAAGATGAGAATACTCCGCGGTTCACCGTTATTTTATTGATACGAAAGACTAATTAATCTTTCGCCATGTATATTCTGACCAGAGCTCAGGATTCCTTCTTGGTCGGGCTCTCAATTAGTCGGGATTGCGTCTCGAATAAGTCATCCATATTTCTTCGATCGCATTGTTCCTCGTCGGTGACGTATTATCACCCTCGAAATATTTTGGGTCGCCGTTGAATTACTTTCGCGATATTACGGTCTCTTTGCCTCGCGGAAAGCTCATTGCCCCGTCACCCAGCTATAAATACCACCCTGTTTGACGGACGGCCATGAGGATGTTGCGTAATCGTTCTTCGTCTCGATTTCCTGGAGGTCCGGCGAGAACGTGCGAATTATTGCGGTTTGGAACAATCTCTTCACGCTCTGCTGTTTTAAAACTTCGCACCAATGAACGCTGCGAGGAAAGTACGATAGGTCGCGCTTCATTGAGCTTGACGCGGTTCCGCGATAATTTCATCGGTAATTCTTTGTAAGAGGCTTTCGCGCGATGGGATTCAATCTTGTTTTTAACACGCTTTTATTAGCTCGGTATGTGAGCTAATTCTAAAACTCCCGGTTGGGTTTTGTACCTCAAAATTCATCAATAGGTAATATCCGTAGGAATTGGGCAAGAGTCACCCCAACATAATTTTTTGACTGATATTTGAATTCAATTTTTGATATTTCACGTTTTCAACGTTTTTTTGAAAGAACCTCGTATAAAAATATTCGAGACATTTTTCAATGTGAATTTTCCGCCCTTTTCATTGATATTGTGTGACTGGGGCTGAAACAAGGAGATTGCAGACGGGTGTGCAATTGCCGGTCCAACAACGATAGTTTTCCGCCCGCTCGATCTGCTTCTGTCAGGCAACAGCTTCATTCGTCTGACATTAGCTACTTTCGTGAGTTTGGAAACTTTTTTTTTTTTTGGAAAATGATTTCAGATTTTGAACTGTTTTTTGTTCATAGTGAAGGGTGCATTTTTGACTATGTTTTACAAATTTTCCATCGCAAAAAATTTACAAATGCAGCAGATATAATATATTTCCCGGACCGCTGTTCAAAAAAGGCCTTCCGCGGTGACCACTGTTGTGACTTCTACACCGATCATCTGAGCCCGTATGGCAAAAACTATTGAGCCTCTCAGTAGAAGCTAACACAACTATTGAGCCACTTGGTAGTTCTTCGAAAATTCTAGTAGTTCGAGTGGATATTCAATAGTTCGGTTAGTAGTAACTATTGGAACTGTGTAGTCATTGGGAACTACTGAAGACGATTATTAATAGTTCCAGTAATCGTGCAGTAGTGGTGGATAAAACTATTGACTCAATTTGAACTACCGAAGACGTTCACTATTGGTACCAGTGATCCTTTCAGTAGTGCAGAATAAAACTATTGCTTCAATTTGAACCACTGAAAACGTTCACTATTGGTTCCAGTGATTCTTTCACTAGTGCAGAATAAAACTATTGACGCAATTTGATTTACTGTAAACGTTTGCTAGTAATTCCAGTGATCATTTCAGTAGTGAAAAGGTATCATTAAATCACTATTGTGGAAACTACTGACTATTGTCTTAACCTATTGAACATATTTACTAAATTGGGTAGTGCTACTGGTGGAGACTATTGAGTAGCACTACTAGTGAAAACTACTGAGCAGCACTGCTCGCGGAGACTGTTGACAGCAGGACTGGTGGCACTATTGAAAAGTCACAGTTCGACCCAGTAGTATCACCAGTAGTGGGGTCCAATTTAATACTGAGAAAGTGCTACGGTAATGATCAATAGTTCTTTCAATAGTTCTCAATAGTTTTTTCAGTAGTTTCCCATTAAGTTTCTCGATATTCTCTCAATATTTTTCTGACACTTTTTCCAGTAGTTTTGTGTGTAGTTCTCAATAGTGTTTTTTCATGCGGGAGATCAAAAAACCAAATGAATTATGTGCTTGTATCGTGTCATCCAGTCTTCAACCAAACGATTTGATAAAATAATAGTTTCGAGAGTGAAAGTCTAAATTTCGACCACAAAATCACTTCATTTTCCGTGATATAAAAAGCAGTACGCGTCGACAAAAAATCCTTCGATCAAGGACTGCCTTTTGATAAAAAAACGTATGCAAAATTTCAAGGAAATCGTTCCACTCGTTTTTGAGATATCGTCGTCACCGATTTTGAAAAGGCTGTTTTGAAAAAAATGCTTTCAAAATCTGAAGTGGGTTATATATATAGAGCAAGTATAATGCATTACCTCTAAATAGAATGATCTATTTCCGACTAATACGAAAATCCGTCTGCAGACCTAGCTGCCTTTAAAAAAGATCAAAAACGAAAAATCGATTTTTTCGAAAATTCTGACTAAGCGTAAGCCCTTAAATTCTCATGTTATAAAAATAAATTCTACGAAAATTCGATACTCGATGCAATAGTAATCTATCAGTAACAATCTCTGATAGTAAATCACCACTCTACGAATCACATGGCAACTCGATGTTCGCAGAGCTTCTGCCTGGTTAGAAACATGCTCGAGCGCTCAATTCAAAACGGGTATCACGATCCCGCATACTCGATATCTCCTCTGATTATTCTTGGCTCCATCGATCCTCCGAGTCGAGTGTTATCGTAACTTAATAATCGTGATTTAATTATTCCAACTTGAAGGAGTATTACCAGGATTTTATCGAAGCCTCAGCTTCGCTTTGGTAATACTTACGGAGATCGAGTCGTTCTTTCCCTTCGACGTCCTACTTGGAGTATAATAAAAATATATTCCAACAATGATCACTCATTTTCATTCCTTAAATATGCCACGCAGGGTAAACGCACCCGTAGATAGACAACCCCAATAAATGGACACAAAATTTTGATAAGTGGTGAGGTTTAAAATTTTTTTGATCACCGTTTCAAAAGACGCTTTTTTCGGGTTTTCGCTCGCCACTTCTTCGAAATTGGTCCAAATTCGAATTTTTTATTGCTAAAATTTTCATTTTCCTACATACTTGCTAGAAAAAGAAAAATTATCTCAAGTAATTTCGTATGCGATTTTTCATTTCGTAAGTTTTAATCTTGTTTTTGAAATTTTTTTTTTGATGATTTTTCATTTCAACTTTCCCAATTTTGAATTAGTTTTTTAAGAGGGAGTACAGGTTTTAATTTTTGGAATTCTTTTTATAACAAGCTGGTATCTGATTGTCAACTTCCTAGTCCAGTCTATTTCCTAAATAGATAGATTACTATTTAGTAATTTATAATTACAATTTGTTGTTTCGATTCTTGATGATTTGAAAAACTTTAGTTTTTTTTTTAATAATCATTAGGAATATCAATTTCTGTTACTAGTTAGTTATTCTGAATTAATTGTCAAGCTTTCTCATTGTTACCAGGCGTTTTGAATTAACAATTAGTCGTTAAGTCTGGTCATAAACAGTCCGTCTGTTTGTAATTTTTGATTTATAATTTGAACAGGAGATCAAAAAAAGTCAAAATTCACCGGGAAAGTTTTTCTCAAGGGTACAAAAAAATATCAACAAATTGAGCAAATCCAAAATAATGTTTGTAAACTGGTCGATTTGACGTTAAACGCCTTATAGATACGATTTGTATGCGTATAATAAAGTATATATGTATCGTATAATGTATAAATATAGTATAAACATATTAATGCGTGTGCGCGTGACAGGGGCGTCGAGTAGAGTATCAGAGTGGGTGTAATAAAAGAGTTTTCTGGGTCACATTAAGGTAATGGGTTTGTGTCGTGGCTGGTTGAGGCTCGACCAACCGCGTTGTCGTGGCGCGACCTAAGCGCGTTTTTCTTTGATCGTCACGTGCAAACATGAATCGCAATTGTTGAGTTGTCGACTCAAATTGACGAGAAAAATAAATACACCAAGCAATAGGCACTTTTTCATGAAATATTGAGTAGCAGCAAACCGAGTGTGCCATCGCTAAGACGTCAGTCTATACTTTAATTTGATCACGGATTGAAAAGTGAATTCGATTGCAAATATTGTTAAAAGCATTTAAGACCGAAAATCGCACTTTTTTCAGTTTTTTGCTTATAACATAAAAATTAATGAAGCTATGTCGATGATGTGAATAGACGAATTGTAGGTAATGAAATAAGGAACAAAATGAATGCTTGAACGACTGGATCGGATGACTAAAACCGGAGAAAATCTCCAAAACCAAGAAAAATGTAGCTTATTTATAATAATTCATATCTTCGTCATTTTTTGACTTGTAGGGTTGAGCTTTGGCAGAAAAGTGGCAATTTGTATACACTTTGTGTATGTGAAAAATTGACGCTGTGGGATCATTCGTTTCGGTGTAATCGCAATTTTAATTTTTTAATGAGATTTATTCCAGCTTAATTATTACAGCTGGAAATGGTGCGATTTTGATGTTCAAAACGGATTTTGAAAATGTAGGTATTGTAAAACAGAACGTATATTCTCGGCTCTCGCCAAAATGCTGCGAAATGGATCAAAAATGCTTGTGGAGATGCGCGCGAACGGTCGAGCGCGCGATTGCAGTTGCCGTTTACGCACATCTCTACAAGCATTTCTGATCTATTTCGCAACATTTCAATGTAAGCCGAGAATATACGTTTTGTTGTACGATACCTACAGTTTCAAGATCCGTTTTGAAAATCAAAATCGCACCATTTCCGGCTGTAATAATTACGCTGAAATAAACTGCATAAAAAAAATAAAATTGCGATTACGCCAAGACGAATGGTTCTACAGCGTCAATTTTTCGCACACATAAAGTGCATGCAAATGGCCACTTTTCTGCCACAGCTCAGGCCTACGAGTCGAAAAACGACGGAGATATGAATTATTATAAATAAGCTAGATTTTTCTTGGTTTTCAGGATTTTCTCCGGTTCTAGTCATCCGATCAAGTCGATCAAGCATTCGTTTTGTTTATAATTTCATTACCTACAATTCGTTCATGCACATCATCACGATAGCTCCATCAGTTTTTATGTTACGCGCGAAAAACTAAAAAAAAGTGCGATTTCTAGTCTCAAATGTTTATAACAAAGTTTGCAATCGGAACTAACTGTTCAATTCATGATCAAATTGAAGTACAGACTGACCTCTTTGTGACGGCACAGTGGGTTTGCTGCTCATTTATAACTCATGAAAGAGTCCCTATTGCTTGGTGTAAAAGGTAGTCAGAGGTTGGCAAGTCGTTAGGGTGAAAACGTTTTTATCGCCGCGGCAGCCAACGGAAATTTCGAGTACCGAGAATACGGCTGTTTTTTCTGGATCCCCTGTTTTTTCTGTTTTTTCTGTGGCGAGGCGGAACAAGCCACGAAAGCAGTACTGCGAGAACCGTATAAAATCGAGCGACTTCAAGGTTTTATTTTCAGTTTTCATGCAAGCTGTACCGAAGATGGTGATAACGAGCGAGTCAGGAATGCTGCCGGTTAATTATATCGCCGCGTTGTCGAGTCGCGCGCGTTAACACGCAGGTTATTTCGCGATTATGATAATAACATTCTTTATCCGTGCTTTCTTACTCCGTGTGTATTGTAACGATAGCAATGCGCGGGAGCTTTTTGCTCACGCATACGTAAAACGGCAAAGTGATTGCTTGATGCTAGGAAATTAGCTGCCGCGAGCCCTCGCGATTTGGATATTTTGAAGTAAGGAAAAAAGCTCACCTAAATCTTACTCCCGATCCGATTACTTCAATTTGACGAATACAATTCTTCGAATATGCTACTCGCCAAAGTAGCCTTTCGAAGCCACTGAAAAAACGAAGACGTTACCGCCAAATCCCTGCACAGCCCCCATTTTTAAATGGATCGCTCAAAAACGTTTACTGTAAGCAGTCACCGATATGTATGATGAACACCCGTTTTAGCACTCTTGATTTATTTTATAGTATTTCTGGAAAAAAAATCTGCAAAAAGCCTAGTTTTTTCAGCCTAACGCCTCAACACTCACAAGTACTATTTCTCGGCAAACGCAGCGAAAAAGTGTATACTAGTAAAAAATTAATCGAAGAGAAAATAATAATCGGAGACTCGTATGTAACGAACTAGTACAGCCTGACTTTTGTGAGCGGACTATTGTATCCAAAATCAGCTGTATTTCCTTGTTACTATTTTCCTCAAATATGTAACATCCTTTTACGATGAAGCTATCTTCTTTCCCTGTTCTTTTTTTTTTGCAATGCGTACTTCTTCCTCGCTGTAAGTTTCGATTCAGCGTTTATATTGTTTATATTGTTTATATTGTATCAACTTGTACGACCGTTACCTCGCGACGCAACATGTCAAATTGTTTGTACAAAAAGAGAAATTTTGAGAAAATTAAAAACGTGTCATCAGAGTTCGAAGGGTTGTTTTACGCGGAATGGAAATGATCAATATTCGGTAAGTCGCGGCTAATCAATTGAAAAGCAACACGCGAAATTTCGAACTTATAGAAACTATTGCTGCTTCCACGAGCAACTATGATTCTGAATATTCAACGCTGACCAAAGTTTCACTCGACATGCATCGAACCTCCATTATCTTTTCCGAGCCGCTACGTCGCGTTGCAACGTCGTTGAACTGCTTTCGGAGAACTGGAATTAGTTAATAGTTCGGATATATTTCTGTCCGACATGAATCCGTTATACTCGGACCGAAACTCTGCGGGATCGTTGATTCTCCGTGGCATCGGCTACCGTGCACCGAGCGGAGTGCGCGAAGAACGAAGTGGAAAATAATTGAGTATCAAATTGCTCCGACTGCACTTTGCACTAATCAAATTGACCAATTTTGTCAGTATTTTGCGAACTCGTTCGCTCGAAAATGCATCACACGTTTATCTACACCGCAGTAATTAGTTACTAACCCTCGAACTGATCGAGTTTAGTTATTTAAAATTTCCTAAATCTCAATCAAGCTTCGCGAATAAAACTTTTTTTTTTAAACAAATTCAATGGAACATTTTCTCACGGAGCAAACAGATTTTCCAATCAGAAAATGGGCAATTATCCTAGGTAACGTTAACCGATAGCAAAATGCACCTCAGGGTGCATCATTTCTGGGCGACTGTTTTGTTTTCACTCGCAAATAGATAGATGAAAAAAAGGGGTCAAAATATGCGCTTTTCATATTATTATTAAGTAATTCCTCGTCGCGAATTTCTATTTCCCATTTAAGTAACATGGTGAAAAACGGTTTTTTATGTTTGGAATTTCATATCTCGATCATTCCATACCGCAGAACTCAGTACAAGACAAATTTTTGTAGAGAATTGAACGCTGCACGAAAAATGGCTCTTGGACTTTTTCAATAAACAGAGCCGTTCGAATGATATTCTAGTTCATAGTTTGAAATGAGTGAAAATTCAGCGTTTTTTTAAATATAACCGGCAAATTATTGATTCTATCGAGAAATATCATTTGACTTTTTTTTACACCATTAAATTCTCTGTATAAACTCTGTATAAAATCTCATTTATAATTGATAAATATGAAGACATAGTTGAACGGGCTTTGAGAATGTATGTTTATCAGAAAACTGGTTCAAGGGGGCTCCCTTGCCTACTGATTTAGTCGAATGTCATCGAAAACGGAACTGTTAAATACATGCATATATGTGCTCAAAAAACGAATTGGTGTATTTAACATGTAATGACGTAACAAGTTACTGAGTTCTTAATGATTAAGACTTTTGAAGAAAAAAAAAATTGGACATCAATTTGATCTTTTCTGAACAACCAATCAGCTGTCAGCTCTAGAGTAGCATACTTACAGCGGAATGCGTGCGAAATGCGTAGGACGGCTGCTTTGCATCGTAAGTACATATACGTACGTGAGTAGGTGCATAAAACTATGTTACTCTATAATATAAGCGAAAATTCATCGAGTAAAAACAAAGTTGCCAAAAAATAACGCACCTATAAAATGCATCGCACTATTCTGTTTCCTCACTCGCAAAATTGAAGAAAAACTGTTGCACGAGATTTTAGTATCGATTTAACTTTTTCCACCTTGGCATAAAAATGTCAAGTTTCGGAACGTGGACGAATCTGTTTACAGAAAAGATAAGTCGTGACGGCTCGTTTATTTTTAGGTGCCTGAAAACGCGCCGAGACCAAAGCTTTTGCCATTTTCTAACACGCAGTTTGTCTGAGAAGCCGAAGAGAAATATTTTTCAGAGCCTGTTTATCTAGCAAAGTACCATCATTCGGAAATCTACATGTGCGAGAAAATTTTCGCCGTAGGACCGCGTTCGCGACTTGCCTTTTTGCGTTCTCCCTAATGAGCTCGGGGATGGTGAGATAATTCCTGCCACATCAAAAGGATTTCGAATTTTGCGAAAATGAAGAAACAGAAGAAGAGGTGCGACTTGATTTGTTTTCATTGCTATTGGAGTTTAGATCGGATTATTGGATTCACAATATATCCAAAATTAAGTACTTTCTCAGAGCATGTAAAGATTTTTTATTTAAAATACACGTAAACTTTGATTTTTTTTTCTGCAAATGACGATAACTCAGCGGCATTTCATGCTATCATATTGTAACAAAACACGATTTACTCGAGATGAAAGGCTCTACAAAAGTGTCCATTGCGGTAAAGCTGTAATCTGTACTAGTAAGAGTGTACGAGTCGATGAATCTGAGTTTTGTATAAAATTTTTGTTTTTTCGATATTATCTCATAAATGACTGGATTTACATGAAAAATGTGAATAACAAACTTGTGAGAAATTCAATTTACTATAAAAAAGGTCCTTTCAATTAAATCGCCAAGATTGATATTTCTCGAGATATAGAGCGTTGACTTTTTCGTAATATGAAATGTTTGAGAATATCGAGTCAAGCTCTTCGTAAAAAATTCATATTACGAAAAAGTCAACGCTCTATATCTCGAGAAATATCAATTCTAGCGGTTCAATTTAAGAAACCTTTTTGGGAGAAAATTAAATTTTCTACAAGTTTGTCATTCACATTTTTCATGTAAGTCCGCTCATTTATGAAATAATATTAAAAAAAACAGACTTTTATACAAAAATCAGATTCAGTGACTCGTACAATCTCACGAGTGCAGATTACAGCTTCGTCGCACCAGGCTCTTTTGTAGAGCATTTAATCCCAAACGAATCGCGCCCTGGTACAATATGATAGCATGAAATGCCGCTGAGTTATAGTCTTTTGAAGAAAAAAAATCAAAGTCGACGTGTACTTTAGACGGGAAATCTTTACACGCTCTGCGCAAGTGCCTAATGTTATTATTGAGAGCTCGAATTTTCAGGGAGTTTCTTTTGGACATTTTGAACAAAATTTTCAGTTGGAACCGAAAATTGAAAAAAAAAGTCTTGAAAATAAAAGCACCCTAGTGGATATTCTTAGTCGTGATTCGCAAGTAATTTGCTGGAGATAAATGCATTAGATCACGGTTATATCGGTTGGCAAAAGTTATCAGATCCGCTGGAGTGTAATCATCTAAGTTATCTAGTCGAAGGCTGAATTTACCGGAGGTCGGAGATTGATTTCACCGTGAAATTCAGCTCCGGTGTCAAGTGTAGCGTGAGCCTAGTTTCGCAGTACGCGGAGAAAAAAATAGGGTAATAGTGCAGAACAGAGGCAGCACACCAACTTCGGTGCCAAAATTTTGTTTTTGTCACCAACGTCTTCAGTATGTTACCACTAGTGAATTTAAGGTTCCGGGGGCTGACATTTTTCATTATTTCCATAGGCTATGGGGTTTTGAAGGTGGGGCTATTTTGAACAAGAAAAGACATTTTCCATCTCGCAACAGCTCCAAATTTTTTTCTAGTGTTTCTTATCGATCCGCAATGATGTAACATGCAATATTATGGTGGTGCGATATGACAAAATGAAAACACCATAAAATGGAGTTTTTGGTAGCATTCGTCGAAAACGCACGAATGGCTGGGTGTGCCTAAAACTGGCGCGCGCGTCAGCACCGAACCCAACCCCATAAAACCTCATAGGTTATGGGGCTGTAAAGGTGGGGCTATATTGAATGAAATAAGCCATTTTCCACCTCATAACGGCTTCAAATTTTTTTCTAGTGTTTCTTATCTCTCAGCAATGATGTAACATGCAATATTATGGTGGTGCGCCATGAACAAATGAAAATACAATAAAATGGTGTTCTCGGTAGCATTCGTCGAAAATGCAAGTGGAGGTGCGTGTGACTAAGAACGGGCGCGCGCGTCTGTATGTATTACAGCCCCCAACCCAACCCCATAAAACCCCATAAACCATAGAGTTTATGGTGTTTTCATGGTTTTGGACAATTTCTTCGAAATGACAACAGACAATGAATAGATTTGAGATTGAAAAATTTGCGCGATTTTGAAAACCCCATAAATTATGGGGATAAATTATGGGAAATGTCATCCTCCAGAGGCTCACATTCACTAATAATCCTAATAATAATCGCGAAAGAAAGATTTCCAAAATTTTCTTCGATCTTTTTATTGAGTCCATGGGCTTGGAATACTTTTTAATATACAAATACACATTAATGTTATTTTCCATCAAAGAAATGTGCTGAAATTCGGTGTTTTGATTGCGAAGCAAATTTTTACGAAAAATTTTTTTTTAGAGAACCGATTTGTCAAAGACAGCTTCTAATATTAATGTTTGGATAAGAAATTCAATTTCACGTTTCAGACACCCGAGCTCCGAGATATTTCGTCCTGCGGCCGCCATGCGGTCGCCGATGGCCACCATTTTCACAGTTTCGAATATTTTCAGTGGAAAAAAATATAAATTGTACGTAAGGAATAGATGGACGCGATGGTGAAGTCCGGATGTAATTAAAAAATTCCGTACGGGAGAAAAAAAATCGTAAATATTAACGTCACCTCGCTGCTCCCTTAATAGTAGATTGCATGTTATGAAATAACATGGGAACAATTTCTACGTTAAAATAGGAACGATTTCCATGGAAACATTTTTCCCATGTCAACAGAGGACTTTTTCCCTTGGGAAAATAAGAACAATACCTATTTTTTTTTCTCCTCGTGGACACAAGAACATTCGCGTTGTAACGAATGAAAATTACGGAGCGTCTTCCCACTTTCGGTCCTCAGATTCTCTTGCTCGTGACCCAATTAACGAAATTAACTAGTTAACTAAGTTCCCTCTGAAGATTTTTCGCTCCCAAACCCGCCTAATTCCGCTGGGTGTCTCGCGTGTTTGCGGCAGGGTGAACTCGGTCGCGATTCGGCCAAAGGATCGTGCACAATTGCAAGTGGTTCTTCTCGAGGCTGCGGGGCTGGGCGAAGAATGTATAAGCTATTTATGGAAAGTATATCCAACCCGTCTGCGTGGGAGTCATGACGGAGAAGCAGAAAATCTTCCTCTCCGCGTTGAATTTACAGGAGAGGCGGAAGTATATCCGAGCAGAAATATCGGTCGACCCGGGCGCAATCGTTTGGAAATATGGAACAAACGTCTCGCTATAAATCACGAAGAGATTTGTGGACCTACTTGTTTGAGATATACTTTACGAAGGCTCGAGGCCGTAAGTAGTGCTTGTACGGAAACTCTCTCGAGTCACACCGTTTAAATTATACCGTCGTGTGCTCGGTATCTAACCAACGAGCCGTTGCGCGCTGCAAGCTTCATTTCGTTTTGAGGCAAGTATCTCAGGAATTCCGAGCAGAACCACTGATCCCTGAGATCCGGCTCGATACAGAATCACGAGCTCGCGAGCGAACTGGGAAACAGTTGAGAATTATTTATCAGCCAAGACGAGCTGCTGCAGCATCACTGCGATTAGCAATCCAAGAGAGAACAAGAATAGAATCAGTAAGAATCAGTGGCTAAGCGAGGCAGCTCGATTCGCGTTGAGCCAAGTTGCGCCAAGCTGAGTCGGAATGAGCCGAACTCAGCGAGCCAAGTGAGGAGGCCCAGTGTGCAGCTGCGCGAAGTTGACCAATTTCAATTTTCTTGGGTGTTTTGGATAGACTACTATCCGTAGATGTACGGAGTAGAATGTATTTTCTCCGCAGTCGATCGATTTGTACGTAACCCGTTTTTTAAAAAAACAGTAGGCCATCGATTTGTAACTACAGCTAAAATGACACCGAATCCTTAACTACGATGGCTCGTAGTCGATTGTAGTTGGAATTATTTTCCCGTGAAAAAAAACGAGCGTGCAACGCGTTTTTGAAATACGGTAGGGAATTAATTTACAATTACAGCTAAAACGACATCGGGATCTCATCTACAACCGTTTGTAGTCGATTGCAGTAGCAGTGATTTTTCCGTGGGACAAAAAACAAAGGTGTAATCCATTTTTCGAAATATGGTGGGAAATTAATTGACAATTCCAGCTAAAATGACGTCGGGATCGCATCTGCAATCGTCTGCGGATAGCAATCTATCCAAAACACACGAGTCACTTCCGCTGTAATCGTAAAGCAATTCTCTACCGTGTTTCAAAAACGGATGACCCGCTCGTTTTTTTTTTCACGGGAAAATAATTTCAACTACAATCGACTGCAAACGATCGTAGATGAGATCCCGATGTCATTTCGGCTGCAATTGTAAATTAATTCCCTACTAAGGATTGTTCGAGGGGTAAAACGCGTCGACGCTGAGCCAACCGATGCCACGTGAGCTGGCGTGAGCCGCGTGAACCGGAATCAGCGGACTCGCCTTGCTTAAAGCGTGTAACTAGTCGAAAACTACTGGAATCAGCTCCACCTGATCCTTTTTCTAATCAGCATCAGATGTCGAGCTCGGAATCACAGCATGCAGCAGCAGCATCATCGAATATCGTCCAATAAGCTAGCTAAAACCAGTCGACACCAAATAAGCTACGTAAAGTCGGCATCGATTCTTAAGTGAACGGCTCCTCGATGAATTCGTTAGTGTGAAAGGGGTGGCCACCTAAAATCGCGATATAGGGGGAAAGCGGGGCACGACGGAACACTTAAGGGCGTATTCTAGTGTAGAGGGCAAAATTGTAGGAGCTTTTTAAAACGCTGTAGATAGAAAACGGTGAGGATTTTCATTTATCGGATTCATTTCTTCAGTATTCAGAAGCTCGATGGCTCGAAAGACATTCTTGTTATTAATATTAACAAGAAAGCAGGAGGGAAGATATTGTTCTCGGAGATAAACGCAAGTTTGCGTTTCTCGTCATTTATGTAAACAGTCTGAAGCCGCGTCGCGATAAGCTAAACTTGAATTATCACTGAACGGGTGTAGATACATTTAATGACAGCTCATCCTCTATCCGACCGCGTTCACCAATTTTGCTGATCGCGAGTGGACGTAGGTGTGCTGCATATGCCGGAGTCGCGCGTTAAATTAGTCCGTAATGCATTTAGCTCAAGCTCGAAATGGTGCACGCCGGAGTGTGCGAGGGTGGCGCAAGGGGAGCGAGAGAGGAACCGAACAGAGGAAGAACAGGAGCGCTTGCGATGGCCCGACGAATCGGTACCAACGCGACTTCACACCTCTGGCAGGGATCGTAGTAATTCGTCCCTTTGCACCGTGAATCATGGGTGTTGGTCTAGTGTGATTACGTCACCGAAATTATCGGAAACTGCATTACCGTCACGTAGCCACCTCTCGAGATCTGCAATCCGCGCGAACCACTACACAGACCATCGGCTGGTTCGACTGCCTCGTTGATTTTGCGTCGCGATGACGACCCTCCCATCCTGTCGAAATTATTAGCAATGAAAATCCAACGTAAATACTAATCAAGGCGAAATTGACACCACTACTGCTTCCCACACTGACAAAAATGACGCCTAGTCAGGGTAACTAGAAACAAAAGGATATCCGAGAAAAGCAGTTGAAACTACTTTTTCTAGTTACTGTGATTAGAATTCTGGTAATAGTAACCTGCGAATGTAGTTACTGTAACCGACTTGAGCTTTTTTGTATCAATGACTAGGTAACATAGTTCATATTGCCCTTGACTAAGTAGCTTCGTTACTACCCGTATGGAAAAAAACTATTGAAGCACTCAGTAGTGCTTCCAAAATTCTAATAGTTCAAGTGGATACTCAATAGTTCAGTAAGTAGTGATTATGGAGTAACTATTCGACCTGTGTAGTCATTAGGAACTACTCAAGACATTTATAAATAGTTCCAGTAATCTTCCAGTAGTGTAGGACAAAACTATTGACTCGATTTAAACTACTAAAAACGTTCACTATTGGTTCCAGTGATTCTTTCAGTGGTGAAGCATAAAACTATTGACTCACTGTAAACATTCACTATTAATTCCAGTGATCCTTTCAGTAGTGAACAGGTATCATTAAATCACTATCGTGGAAACTATTGATTATTATCATCAACTATTGAAGATAATCACTAAATTGGGTAGTACTACGAGTGGAAAATATTGGTAGTACTACTGGTAGTGTCTATTGAGCAGCACTACTCGCAGAGACTATTGACAGCACTACTGAGAAAGTGCTATGCTAATAATCAATAGTTCTTCCAATAGTTTTCAATAGTTTTTTCAGCAGTTTTTCAATAGTTTTCTGACACTTGGTCAGTAGTTTTGTGAGTAGTTCTTATCAAAATCTCCATGCCGGTATACCAAGAAAATATGGTTGAAGTGGCTGTGAAATTTTAGTTGCTCTTACCTGGGGCTCGAATATTGCGTTGTCATGTAAACAGGATCCCGAGGTCGTGTAAAAAAGATCGAGTCGAGATTAGCTCGCCTGTCAAATCCGAGAACAAGAAACGTCTCGCTACATTCGAGATTTTTAACCAAAGTGACATATCAATCTTCAATTTCTCGAAGTGAGTCTCGATATCGGCATTTTCTCACTTTTCTATAGTACCATTCGAGACACGAAATCACAATCTTTGCTCTCAATATGAAACTCTAAAAATGGTGAAGTTGCTATAACTATCATCTATAATTGAAGAGGATTTTTTCATTTCGTTACTGCAACGTCAGACATCTGGTAGCAGTAACTAGATCTGAAAGTCCCTGCACCGTGTTTGAGCCATGTTGTTACAAATATTATCAAGAGTTGAAAATCGTTCATACATCTAGTCTTTCCAAATCTCTCCCTTATTTCGTCTCCGTTATCTCCTCACTTATTTCGAATATCATACGACGTACACATATATACTTTGTGAGATTGAAGTTTTATCGATACACCTACACACGCCCACCCCAAATATATGTATGCGAGGTATTATACATCACAACATCTTTTTCTACTAATCCTTCAGGCCGATGGTCAAGATCAGGCAGTCGAGTTTGCACCTCATGTCAATAAAGCCGGGGCGCATGGGCTCATACGTACCTCGAATCATCCTCACCTAAGTTATTGATGCACTTGAAGTTTGTTCGAAGCGCATCTCCACTTGCGCACCAAGAGGATAACACAATATGGGTCTACGAATAATGTACGAAGCTCCAGAGGATACCTGTATGGAGTTTCGTAATTGGAGATGTCTTTCCTTTTTCTTGCTTCCAGTTTTCTTTTGCTCACAAGACCACTAAATATAGAACCAGTTTCAATTATAAGAAACTGATCATGTTACGTTTGAGTGTTCGTCATTTTCGAAACTTCAGTTGTGATTACCTACATTTCAATTGTTCGCTTCTCTTCTATAGTACTCGTCAGAGGAAGGTTACAAAAAAATTGGTCGAGAGCTATTTTCCAGAAGGATTCTGCGGGGTCCTTTGTATTATGGTACATCAGGATCTCAAAACTATAGGGAAACACGTTTCCAAATCTTCCATTTATGTACCACAGCGTTGTAAGGCGTTAGCACTTTTTGCCCAGTTCGTAGGGGAGAATATTTCTCGAATGGCTTGCGAGATGGACTCGAGGGCGAGCAGAGATGACGGTAGTCAGTGGAGTAAAATAGTTGGAGACACAGCGGAATTGCAGCTGCCGCGCTATTTGGCAGATATGACAAAGAGAGCTAAAACTGCACGAATCCGTTTAGCGAATAGACGTCACGTGACGGCGATGAATACAGCCCACATTAGCCTGCACTCTGTGCCAAGACTATGATTTTGTAGGTATCTGCAACGGACAACGCAGCTCGTTCGCACGGTCCAAGTTCCGGAACGTGGTAATTGCCAGTTCCGCGCCCAATCACGACGAACGCGTCCTAGTTTGTCACGTGAGCGCGGTAGTTGCTCGCGATCAGATTTAATTACTCTAAAAGTAAGTGCATTAATTAGAAAGCGGTGACAGTGATTGCGGTTGGGTGAAGTAATCGAAAGAATGCAGCGACGAAAATATCCTCCGTTGCCTTTCCCTCCGCTTTGTCCGACCCAACGGCGCGCAGCTTTTCCGCGAAGGCCGTAAGCGAGACAGGCGGAAATTAGGAGAGACCGGGGCACGGCGGAACCCTCAAGCCTTCAAATTACTTTCTGAGGTTTTTGGCCACTGAGTACAAGTTGATGTGGTCTATCTTGAACAAATTCGCAATAGGTTCGCGATACTTCAGCAACAAACATCCAGGGCACAACGGACCCCCCTAAAAAATATGTAGGGAAGACCGGGGCACCACGGACCCCCCGGGGTACAACGGAATCCCTCACAAATGTACAGAGACCAAAGCACGCCGGACCACCGGGGCACAGCGAACCCCCTCAAAAATTGGCGGACCCCCGGGGCACGGCGGGCCCCTCAAAAATGTGCAAAAAAATTCGTATTTCCCAAGATTATTTAGAATTTAGAATTTTTAAGCGATTTCGGAACAAACTAAAGTATTTCGTGAAAAGAAACAGATGGAATACTTTCGACGTTTGGAAAAAAAACAGATTTTTTGGAAGGGGTCCGTTGTACCCCGGTCTCTCGGGAAAATAAGAATGTTTTCGAATAACTCCACCCTCCATTTTCGTAATAATAGAAAGAAGTTCATTTAGTATGTCATATTCATGTTTTCTTACTTGTATTTGAAAAGTATTCTGAATTAGGGGTGCCACACTCCAGTCAACCCGGAAGATGGCAGACGGGTAACTGCGGCAACTGTCATGGCGCCTCATTGACTCCACCATATTGGTGTATATGTGTACATATTAAACAGCGTTGGCTCCATAAGCGCCTGCTAAAAAAAACAGCAGACTAAGCGGACAGTTCTATGGCGCAGACGCTTTTTGATAGAAGCGTACAACGGCCATGACAGTTCCCACAGAAAAAATGACAGCACCGGTGAAGGAATCATTTCATTCCTTAAGTACATTTTTTTCTGAATGAAGGAATTAAGTCTCCATTTTTGGTGTAAACTGTATGCATATGAGAAAAAAATTTGTCAAATTTTTCCCATGAAAATCAAAGTCGCCTGCAGCCATAAAAATGACATTTCAATGAAATTTCTCATGTTTTTCATCCGAAACAGTCTGGAAAATTAATTTGACAAATCTAAAAATAGTTGCAATAGGAAGCTGAGGTAAAGACAAATTTTAAGCACGAAAATATCACTGGAATAATTCTTTGAATACTAGAAAACAGTAAATTTTCGAAAATCGCCGAAAAAATTTGAAACAATTCCTAAAAAAGTTTTCCAAGTAGCCAAACCACCTGGAATTTTCTCAGGTTTTTTGAGACCTCGATGGAAATAGAGGGCTGAGTTGACAGAGAATGCTTCATATATGTATAGAGATTTTTGAGGGGGTCCGCAGTGCTCCGGTCTGCGATAAATTCGCATCCATCTGACTCGCCCGAATGATTTCTATCGACAGACGCGGAATTCGGACTGACAAGATGTCGGCTTTGCAAAAAATCAATGCGTTTACTGGAGCTTTCGGTTGGAACGTGCCTGCGGCCGTCGATATGCCGGAACTCGAGTCCCAGCGGGAAAGATTTAGCGACGAACAAACGTGGAGATATCTTGGTACTAATTTTTTAATTTTTTTTCGCCCAGGAAAATGCTCCCCGGTGAAAAGAAACGCTAAATCACTCCTATTCGCAGGTGTAGCGGCGCTACCCTCTCCACGGCTACGCATCGTTACTCCACGAGAAATGGAATTCTCGTTCGCCTCATTTTTTTTCTTCGTATATTCAAACTCACGGAGACCAACTTCCGGTACAAGCTCGCATAATTATATGACGAATAAATCACGCTGCTCGCGTGGTGCTACCTTGTTTAACGACCTTTCCTTCACCTGGCCGTGCACGCGGCGCCCCGAATTGCCAAAACTCGCGAAACGCTACTGAAATCGACTCGCTGGACGTTTTTCCAAGAATTTTCAGAAGCTTTCCACCCAGCAATCAGAAAGTCATCAACCGATGAGCTCTCGCGATTCGCGTCGACTTCAAGCAACCAAGAGAATGCTTCAAGAGGATTATCAGGAAACCAATTACACGTGCAAAAAATTTGACTCGAGTGAAATTAGATCCAGTCTATTTTGCGTGCTGAGAAGATATGTGACAAAATCATTACTAGCTCGTACAATACTATTTACAGATACTTATATCCCTCGACTTGACAGATTTTTTGTTCCTTTCATCTTCTGATTTCTTCGGCGTTCTTCGTCTTCCTCGAATTTTTCTGCCCACCTTTTCAAATTTTTTCAAAGTTTTTTGTCATTTTGAGCCTGTTTACCAACGTTTTCTGATTTCTCCATCTTTGTATCATTTTTTGAGCCTGGTTTGCAGTTTTGTCATTCGAGGATTGGTCCAGCTGAGGATGTAACTTTTTCAAGGACACTGATTGTAGCAAACTTCATCAGCGGTGAAATACATTTTCATAATTTTTATCGCCTACATTCCACACAATTTGTAATTTTGGCAGTGTGCTCGTCGCAAACTGGTTTTCGACACGTAACGCAACTCTTCCTCGTCTTTCGGGGTTACAAACAAAAAATATATTTGTTCTACTTATTGTTATACATGCCTCAAAATTTTTTGCACATAAAATTCAATAATCATAGAGAAAGAAAGAACAATCTTCACTGAAATTCACAAGAAATAAATAAACACTTGGCAATATACAAGCTATATTTGCAACGTCTGGGCGTCGCTTCACTGCTACACCCTACACTGTAACTAGACTGTATGACGCTACGAATGACCGACGGCGATTGAAACAACGGACATAAACAGTACGCATACACACTGACAAGGGAACATCGCCAAGTGTCGCCCTCCAATTTGAACGAAACTTTGGGGGTGAAAATATTCGACACGTATTTTTTTATACCCGCGGAACTCCACCCTGAGGGGGTGTAATCAACCCCTAAAAATCGCAGATTTCGCTAGCGTAAGACAACCGTCCGAATATTTTTGGCCGTCAAGGTGGTACTAGGGGATTTTTGGGGTCGCTGATTTCGGATGAGGTCGGAATCCAAAAATTCAAAATGGCGGACCAACTTCCTCCCAAATGGTACGAATTGCTTCAGATTCGGTGTCCCCGGGATCGGCACGCGCACTGTCCTTCAATCGTGTGAAACGAAATGCTCGCTTATCGTTACAAGTCCCACGATTCCGACTCACAGTAATATTCACAACCTTCGATTCTTATCAGAATTTGACACGCACAACCAGAAGACCGATTACTAATTCTGATCGGTTGGCGGAAAACGTTCCGTTCAACAGCCGGGCTAACTAAAATTCGTCCAAATGTCTAAAATACTCCGAATCACGGTTTTCTAATATGTAGAAAAATGTTTCCAACAAAAAATACGTACTTTTGTCTGGGGAATACGAATATTCGATAAAAAAGAGATTTCTTTTTAAAAAATTGAAATTAACCTTGATTTGACCTTGAAGATCATGAGTAACGACGACTTCAAGGTCACCGTTGAATAGCCACGCAAAAATGCTAAAACTTTTGTACTCATGATTTTTCAAAACAATTAATTCTTTCAAGGTCATTCGGGGGTTTCCATATTTCTGGAACATCCTGTATTGGTACAGAACTCGAGTGTTCCCTACTCTGATCTGGTCTAAAAAAATTGATTTTGGCAATATCTATCCGAGAAAATAGTTGAACACGGTTCAACTATGATTGAATTGACTTGATGTATACACATTTGTGGATGTATACCCTTTATTTGTAGTATCAGTATACATTGTAGCATATTGATTTGATAGCTACGTTCGGTCACTCGATACGCCAAACGTCAGTATTTTTACGTGATTGGATTGGATACGATCAAATCGCTCGATCATGTCCCTTCAAAACCAATATATTTGACCCGGAATTTGTATTTCGTGTCTTGATATGATGACGAGTAATAAAATCTGATTTTAGTATTCATCAAAAAACCAACAATCATATGCGAATTCTCTCTGAAACTAAATTAGAGAACGGTTCACCTATTGAAATAGTAACTAAATATTTCAAACTACTTCAGAATTAGTAGTTTGAAAATGAGTCTACTCAAAATTTAGTAGTTCTCTCGTGATGCAGAAACGTTCTTAAGGGGTCGTCCTACTGCGACGAGCGTCGAAACAGACTAATTTTCAATAGTTAATTACGGAAAAACTAGCAATGCAGTTTGACCGATTAAAAAAGTTGATAACATTTTTAAAAAAGTATCCATTGACTGTTGATAAGCGCGTTTCTACTAGTTCAATTTTGGAGAGTAGGGAACAGTGATCGTTAATTCTGGGGAGATTCGAGATTTCGCGCTCAATCTCGTGTCATTGTGAATCGTTATGCCAGCTGCCAAATGAAATAGTTTTTCCTGACTAGTTTTAGAAATCTGAATACGATTTTCGAAAAATCTGGGACCGATACACAAAAGATTTCGTTGGATCGAGGTACAATGGCCAAAAAATTGTCGGGTGTATGAATTATTCGCGTGGCAAGTCAGACGCGTTGGAATTATGATAATTACTTTATGTCGCTGTTTTCGCCCACGTTGTGATTGGATTTTCGGTCTTTGGCATTCTGCGACGTACCGCTGATTCTTGTCGAAATTATGGGAGTAGATCACGCGAGGCCTGAGAGCTGAATTACCATCGTGTCACGCGTAGAACTGAGCCCAACGAATTTGTGAAATTGCAGAGTGTTCGTAATCCATGTTTTCCAATCGTGCCGCGCATTTCGTTTTCCCAGAAACAGTCCGAAAGGCAAGGTGAAAGTGGCGGAATGTTTTCAGAACTTCACAATTTCCGTCGATACGTAGAAATAAAGATGTAGAGGGAAGAGGGAATAACTGCCGAATACAGCCGTTTCGCTCACCCTCGCGGAACGTGATTTCGAACATCCATTTCCGGATGGCATTATTAGCGGTGAGATGTTTCCGGGAATTGAGATATTCAAGTTACGATGTGGAAAGAAGTCCAACTTATCCTACCGAATCTGAACGAACGCCGGATTCTATTTACCGAAGACCGCAAAGAGCAGAGATTACATTGATACGCTTCGATCAGCTGTTTTCGACGAAACGCTGATCCCGTGAAATCGAGGAATCCGAACGGTGTTGTTCAACAACGAGAACCGAATCTCGACAGAAGCATCGTATAATAATTATCATCATTATTATTGGTAGAGAAGGTAAACAATGGGGGCTCAATGTAGCTGACAATCCATCTCACAATTAGCTAAAATAATGAACAAACAAGAGGTTGAAGGCGATTTGTTCTCTTCCGCGTCATTGTTTTTTTTCTCAATTCAATTTCCGGATCATGATAGGTTGAACGCACCAACAGATGAACAATTAAGCCTTTCAGTCATGCACTTTTCCTCTGCACCGATTTTGATGACAGTTGGTACTCGGGAGTATTCGGGTCGCTGATTACGAATCTGCATTAGATTTTCGAAATTCAAAATGGCGGTTCAATATGGCGGACGTGAAATTCCGAGTACTTGTTCATTCTTCTAAAACTTTGTGCTAAAGTCTTCGGGGTCGCTAATTATGAGTCCGACATTCGATTTTCAGAATTCGAAATGGCGGATCCAATATGGTGGACGTCAAGTTTTGTATACCTTTTCCCGTGTGGAATAAAAATTATTGAGGCTTTCAGTAGTAACTGACAAAAATATTGAGACACTCGGTAGTTCTTCGAAAATTGTAATAGTTCGAGTCGATATTCAATAGTGGCTATGGCGTAAGTATTGGACCTGCGTAGTCATTAGGAACTCCTGAAGACGTTTATCAATAGTTTCAGTAATCTTCCAGTAGTGGTGGCTAAAACACTTGACTTAAGTTGAAATACTGCAGACGTTTACTATAGTTTCCAGTGATCCTTTCGGTAGTGCAGAATAAAACTATTGAATCAATTTGAACTACTGCAAACGTTCACTATTGGTACCAGTGATCCTTTCAGTAGTGTGGAATAAAACTATTGCATCAATTTGAACTACTGGAAATGTTCACTATTGGTTAAAGTGATCCGATCAGAAGGGAAGAATAAAACTATTGAATCAATTTGACTTACTGTAAACGTTCGCTACTGATTCCAGTGATCCTTTCAGAAGTGAACAGGTATCATTAAATCACTATTTTGGAAACTATTGATTATTGGCTTTCACTATTGAATTGGGTAGTACTTCTTGTGGAAACTATTGGTAGAACTACTGGTAGAGACTATTGAGCAGCACAATTCGTGGGAACCACTGAGCAGCACTACTCGTGGAGACTGTTGACAGCACTACTGGTGGAACTATTGTGCAAGTCACGGTTCAGTCCAGTAGCGAGGTCCAATATACTACTGAAAAAGTCCCTTGCTAATGATCAATAGTTCTTTCAGTGGTTATTAATAGTTTTTTCAGTAGTTACACATTAGTTTCTCGATATTCTCGCAATAGTTTTCTGACACTTGTGTCAATAGCTTTGTTAGTAATTATCAATAGTTTCTTTCCATACGGGGCTACTCAATATCTTGGCCTAAATTCAGTCACTTGGTAGAGTTTGCAATGGCTGATCACGAATCTGAAGTCATAACTTCATAATTGCTGGATCCAAGATGGCAAATGCCATCTTGTCTCTGTTTGTCTATACTCGTGTCCCTCTCTTAACGGTTCTAGTTCCACTTTAGTTTTTCTTTTTTTGTTCTTTATTGTTTTTCTCTTCTACTTCTTTATTTTTTTTTAATATCCCTATTCACGATAATCAACAAAACAATTTTTGAAATTATTCAGCAGTATCAATTAAATGAAAGAGAGATACCCAAACGAAGTAGACAGTCGAACTCTGTGGAAGTCCGACCCCAGCCTAACCAAATTATCTCAAAGTTCATCCTACAAATAAACTGAAAATTGTATCCTTCAACGCAATGTGATCAGTTATTAAGATTGCGTGTCCATCTATTGGTGGGTTCAATCTAATCAAATAATTGTTCGACTCTAGTACAATCGGTCCGTGAAAAATTGGAACGAAAAGTGAAGAGCTTTGTAAATATCACATGCAATATATTCGCTTCAGGTAAGAGCAGCAACGCGTGATATACCACGACCTCGCGGCGCAGTGATAGACCGTGGACTTTTCGACTCCGCGATTGTTGAAGATTTTAATCAACCTAAAGGCGCACGCGAACTCACCTGTGGAAAGTGCAATTTTCCTGGAAAAAAATTAATCCCAATACAGCTGCGTGGACGGGAGCTTGAAACAGAGGCTTCGAGCTTTCGACGAAAGTTCGAAAACTTCGAGCTTCGTTGAGTCGAGTTTTCAGAGACAAAACGATGCTTTCCAGTTTGCCAATCACTATCCGAAATGGCATCGCGCATACGAAGCAATATATCGCATGCTGATGCAAATGCAGTGAAATGCAAATTTTCGAACAAATATTCTCCGCATTACTCGGAAAGTGTAGGATCTATTTTTATTCGTACGGTTGTTTTCATGATTGTAGAACATTTTTAATTTTCACGAGAAAGGCGAGAAGTATCCTCGCATGATCCGTTTTTTTTTATTTCTCAATATAACAAGAATCAGGTGCTGCAAAAATAACTTTTGCCATCGCAGCAAAGATTGTCACCCCTCACTGCAGATAGCCGCAAAGGTAAACGATTTTTGTTCTAGGGCAGGAATTTTTTAAGGTTTGTTGTCCAGCATAACTATTGAGGTTGTTTTCTGGCGGTGAACTTACATACGTAACGATGAATTTGTTCTAAAAAATGTTTTTTTTTGTGTGGATGTGATCACTGCCAAGACGATTCCCCATAAAATTCTTACTGATCAAATTATATTATAATTTATTTTGAGTTAACTTTTTACAACTAATTTCGATCTTCTATTAGCTGTTGATCTGGTCTCTTACGTGACTTTGTTTAATCATTTCGGATTAACAAAGAAATAAGCCCGCAGTAAAAAAAAAATTATTACTGTTATTAACATAATTTGCTGCTGAGATCTTTACGGCGTTAATAAAAAAAGTGCGTAGACTTATACCCCCCCCCCCCCTCTCCCCGGTGGTAAACTTTTTATTGGCAAACAAAACAATTTGTTGCAAAATAGTCATCGCCATTGTTGGACGGATTATGATATTTTTTAAGCAGAAAAATTATTAATTCTCGTTTTGTTTCTTTTTTTGCTCTGAGCAAATCCAATTCATGTGACAATACGAAAGGATTGTTCCGGAGACTCATTTGATTGTGCTATCAAGACACAATAAAATTTTCAACCCGAAACTTGCTAGTATTCGGATCAACCTGAATTTTACTAGTATTCGAGTCAATCCGAAACGTTCACTTTTTGCCCCGGAATTTGAAACGTGCTCTTCTCCACCCGGAATCCGAAATGTGCTCTTTTCCACCCGGAATTCCAAGTGAGCTCTTTTCCACCCGAAATTCTAAATGTGCTCTTTCTCACCCAGAATTTGAAACGTGCCTTTTTCCACCCACAATTTGAAATGTGCACTTTTCCACCCGGAATCCGTAATGTGCTCTTTCCGACCCGGAATTCGAAAAGTACTTTTTCCCGCCCGGAATCCGAAATGTGCTCTTTCCCACCCGGAACCTGAAATGCTCCTTTTATTCGTATCCGGCGTGGAGATGGTGTGAAAGTGACAGCCATTCCCACAAAATTGTCCAAGTTCAGCTTCGTTGACTGGACTAGCAGTACCAAGGGACGCATGTCCTGCTCTGTCCATCGTATTATACGAACCGTGACCGAGACCCAGTGGCCGATGGACGCGTCGGCGTTTGGTCGAAGCTGATCGATTAATCGCATGGCAGGTGAGGGACACCGCAGAAGGGTCTCTCTTACTTGCGGATAGCATTCTTGTAATTGAACTCCATTACCGTTGTTACCTTGGCTATCGCTGTCATCGACCATCGTTCACGGACGGCTAAGGCTGGTCACGCAATCTCGAGCCCGTTGCATCGCCAAGGCTATCAATCGGATTTAAATGTAAATCCAGCAAGTACATCGCGACGAGGCACCACGTCCACGATTAATATTCTCCGATGCCAAGAGACCACTTGCGACGAAAATTTCTCGCGAACCCTCGTCCAATCGCACATTTTCGTGAAAACTGACGATTTATTCCGCCATCGATCTCCGACAAATTCTTTATCTCTTGTCAAGACTGTTATTATCAACGAACGTCGCGTGTTCGACAACAAACGAACAGATGACAACGCGATAAGATTTAATCGAATTGAGGTAGGTCAAGCATATTAGTGTACTGCAATCTTGTGCATTACCACCGCCACGTCGTAAAAAAATGACAAGATACTATCGTAGATTAAATGAGTTGTTCGTTTTCTGTGTGTCGAATTAGCTGGCTTTGACAAGATAAGACGAATGATGGACAGACAGCTCGCTCATCGTCAATTCCACGGAGAAAAATGCTGTTGCCTCGAAATGGAAATGGGTCGTGTACCTAATCTACACGTCTAGCATCACGTCGTTTACAATCCGTCATTTTAGGTCGAGGGGTTACATGGGTTTCAAAGCCGCATGTTTTCTCGATTTTTTTCACATCATGCACCTCAAACCCAAACTCAGAATTGTCCTATCACGTCTGGATTTTCAGATATTTGAGGTTATGTACACGAAAATGGCTATTTTTGCTATTTTGTGGTTAGATACCGGCTGCACAAACATTTTCAAATTTGTCTACAAATTGCATCATCGAGTACCGTTCTTTTTCTTCAAAATGAGACCTCGAATGATACTGTAAGATGTTTCATTCGACAGTTATGGCGATTTTGGGGCGAGCTGATGAGCTGAAAAGCATCTGCTGGGCTGTGCCAGCCCTTTTTTGTCATACAATTTTGATATCATGTCAGATATATATCTAGGGAGTTTTCGAGGATCCTCGTTACGAATCTGAGGTCGGATTCCGAAAATTTGGAATTTGGAGGTTTTTGACAATTGACAGATTTCTGTAAAATTTGGGATATGGGGGTATTCGATGTTGCTGGCTGTGGATCTGAGGTCAGATTCGTCACGAGCATCCTCGAAAACCCCCTAGTTACATGTTTGACACGGTTTACAAACTGTAAGACAAAAAACGGTTTGTTCAGCCCAGCAGATGCCTCTCATTTCATCGTCTCAGCTTAAGATCGCCATAACTTTCGAATGGAACATCGTACAGTATCACTCGAGGTTTCGTTTTGAAGGAAAAGAGCGGTACTAGATGATGCAATAGGTAGAAAAAATTATAAACTATTCGTGCAGCCTGTACCTAACCTCAAATATAGGCAAAATAGTCATTGTTTTGTACGTTACCTCAAAATCCAGACGTGACAGAATAATTCTCAGCTCGGATTCGGATACTGCGCAGAAAACTATTCTCGAAATAGCCCCCAGTTGCTTAACAAGAAAACCTTGCCTCTAAGTAGCCAACAAACCTGGCCACACCGTATAATCGAGGTGTGAACACTGAATTGCCGAAGGAATTTCCACAGAATCTCTCTACTAGAGTTTTGATTCGACTGACTCGAAAATTTGGAAGAATATTCGTACTACGAGATACAAATTTTGTTCATCAAATTGGATTTTTCGAAATTTTCAAACCCATGTAACCCCTCGAGCAAAGAGGCTGACGAATGCAGGAAGCTAACGTTTTGTATCATCGGTACTTCTAGTAGGACCCTTCAAGTCTCCTCGGTCTCCGAATCTGTTCGCATGATTTTAACGCTCCTGAAGATCCTGAGGCGTAGTATCAGGATCCTCCATTGTGCCAAGGTTCTCTCTTTGTCCACACCGAGATTTCGAATTTCCCTGAATATCGCTCAGCTGCAAAGCTATTGTTTCTGCACATCATTGTGTTTTGGGTGATAGCTACCACCCAAATACTCGAGGCAACTAGTTTTGTTGTTGCTCCTTCCATCACGCAGAAAATTGTCGATGCTCAGCGACGCCAGGATTATTCAGTGTTCCGAGTAGATGTGTGGGGCTGAAAAACCAACTCCCTTGGGCGAAGGACCAGCCACTCACTTCCAACCTATCGGGTAGTCGACGGTTGATTGTCCAGCAAGAAAAACGACGCGCTGTCCCCTCTCGACGAACCATCGACGGTTAGTCACACGATTGTAGTTTTTTCTTCACAGCAATTCGAAATCTCCTGCGAAAGTGCTCTTTGACCGAACATTGATCGATGACGAGAGAGCAGCCTTCAAAATGGCGCGGAAATTTCCCGATCGCAGTCTCTCCCTAATGACGTTACATCCTATACCTCTCCAACTATCTTAGGATCCTATTTACGAATTAATAATTTTCACCGCAATTTGCCGATCAACCCGCATTTAACCAGGTATCTCAAACGCCGTATCGTTCGATGCTCCTCGCCAACATCGGCATCCGCGCCCTTCGTCCCGTACATTCTCTGATAAATCGATGACGTCGGGCAAACTGAGGTCGAAAACGCACGCGCACACACACACACCCGTCTATTAGAGTGTTTCATTTTTAAGCGATATTCTTTTCGTCCAACCTGAGAACCTGATAATTCTTCTTGAGAAAAAATATATTTCCGCTGGAAAAAACTCCAAGTCAATTAGACTCTTTACTGTTTAAAAAATTGGATTTTCCAAATAAATCAAACAAGATTTCTTTCCGTTTCAACTCGATTTTTCTGTATTTACAACATTTTTGTGGAAGAAATTGGTACACATCTTTGGTAGGGCATTAAATTTGTCCGACCAACAGTTTTTGAGTTGCAGAGCCACAATTTCTCTTTCAATGGACGAGGCCAAAAACAGCGCCATTGTGCTATAACATAGAACTGGAAATAGTTTCGAAATTGAAACTGAAAATGTTCCAAATTCAACTAGGAATATGCCCATACGCATAATTGCAATAGTGCCAGAGTCGTCCTCCTTCATGCGGACGTCCAGATTTGGACAATATCTTACGACCGATAACGATAAAATTGGCCAACGCGCTCAGCAGATATAATATATTTCGGTCTCCGCGTATTTCCTGTTAAGTCTACAACCAGAAAATAAAGTTAGTGGAATTAATTAAGTTTTATTGTCGTCGCAAAAATGTTTTGCCTTGCATGTCGGCGTACTAAGCGTATACTTAACCAAACAATGTACTTTTATATGTGGATGGTAATAGGTAGATATTTTCCGATCTCGTAGTTTTCCTAAATTCATTTCGTTAATTCGGCTCGTGATGTTCTGTCACCTACTTTAAGCTGATCAGTTGTCCTCATATACGGCCTATTACTATTTGTAACTTTAATGCACAGACTCACATATATAAGATTTGAATAAGTGTGCATAAGTGCTTCGAAATTTGACTTACATTTTTCTCAACTTCACTAATGAACTCAACTTTCTACCAAGCATGTTCGGTGTATCAGGCTGTTCGGTGGACGGTGGCTCGGTCTGTTTATCCGGTCCGTCACGCGTTCTTACTCGCGGGAGCGCAGCGCAGAGAGTCGCTCCCAGCGGCGGAAGCGCGAGGCTTCCCATCTCCGACGCTCCCGCGGGCCAGCCATGTGAGCTAATGATTTGATGCATTTGATTTCGAATAAATAAATATAGTCAAAATAAATATATCTAAATAATGGAATGAAATACATATTTGGTTGATAGAGAATTTTTTTTATTCTGATTAAATAAAACGAGATTTCATCTATTCATCAATTTTTTCTAATTCCCAATGTTCCATTTTTTTATCTATTTCTCTGTACATTCTTTGGAGTTCACGCGATCATTTCTCAATTCATTCCCTTTTTTTATTCATTTTTGTATTTATTTCAGACTTTCCTGAACGTGGGGGTTTCTAGGCGTTAGAAAAGAACGCTTTTCACGTTTTTTTTAGTTTCGTTCTTCTAGTGAAACGTTGTACTGAGAGAAATGGTACCTAGTCAGGGTACCTAGAAAAAAAAGTTAGTGGAGAAAAGCACTTGGTACTACTTTTTCTACTTACTGCGACCAGGTTCCTGGTAATAGTAACCTGTAAACGTAGTTACTGTAACCGATTTGAGCTTTCTCGTATCAATGACTAGGTAACATAGTTAAAACTAACTTCGACTATGTGAGTTCGTGACTTTACCTAGAAAATGTGGTGGAAGTAACTTTGAAATTCTAGTTGCTCCCACGTGGGGCTTAAAGTCAGTCTGATTAAGGGTGAATTTTGTATTATGAGATTTTGTAGTTGCTGCAACTAGGGAATTAGGACTTGAGGCAACTATTATTACCTGATATTGTAATATAAAGCAAAATAACGTGTATCAATTCCTACAGTCGTTTTGCATGGGAATTTGTAAATTGAAGATAATCAAAATTGTAGAATTATTGGAATTTTTCGATCCTACAATTTTTGTGGGGAGCCACGCTCCTTCCCACAGACACGTTAACCGAGAGTGTGGAGACACTGGGTCGGTTGGAATCTGAATTTCATGACTGTTAGCTTCGTCCACGTTGAAACTTTTTCGTGAACTCTCCATGCTAAATCACGTGAGTACTAATCGCATCTTGTTATTCACCATTATCCATTTTCACTCTGAGAGTACCTTCCGAAGCCGTTGATCGAGAGAACAGGACTTTCAAAGGAAAGCACGGCTTGTGAGAATAACCTAACCTCAGCATTCTCGTGTTCTTTTCGTTTCATGAAAAGAACGTGAGGAATCTGGTAGCAGTAGCTAGATCTGAATGTCACTGCACCGTATTTGATCCTAGTTGTTACAACTATCATCAAGAGCTGAGAATCCTTCATACAGCTAGTCCTTTTAGCTTCTGAAATCTGGTAGCTGTAACCCGATGAAAAAGTTACAGCAGCGTGTAACTTTAGTCTTGCTAACCATTTCTGATTATTTGTTGCGACTAGTTTATTTGAAGCGTAGACTACCTCTACGAGGAAACCTGGTTACCACGACTACCTTTCCACGGTACTTCGACTAGACTAGCTTTCACAGTTCTGACCGGATAGAAAAGTCGAAGATGATTTTAACTACGTTTAGACTAGTTGGCCCAACTTGGAATTTCTCCCAGTGCGAGCTCCCAGACTAATCGCGGAGGATTGGATTCCCTGGAACTTTCCATCCGCACGACTCGAGTCCCTTCGATGGCGATTGCCCACCGATTGTATCGCTGAGTGAAACACTGAGCCGAATCGAGTTACCGAGTCTGGGAGTACGATCGGAACGAATACTCGATACTCGATACGTGTACTCGATAACTTGATAATATTCCCGGTATGCTCGATACGACCTTCGTTCGCCTAGATTCTGCGAGTTAATTCTGGAACTGGATCAAACCACTTGGAATTTATTCAGAGCGCGATCCCCGGTGATAGAGACCTCCGCATAAAATATAACAGACGTACCTACCAACAGAATCGGGACGCGATTCGCAATTCGATCGGATCTACCGAATGCATTTTCTTCGCCACTTTTAATTACGGCTCGCGAGGCGGGTAAACATTTTTCAATCAAATTATTTGCTCGAGCTTGCGGTAATTTCATCGTGATGCAGTTTCACACTGGGAAAATTGCGATACAGGCATGCGGAGCGATCGATAGTTCAACCAACGATGAAACTCTTCATTCACATCCGCAAAATCTCATCCACAAAAAGAGATCTGCACAGAATTGAGATTCTATTTCGTTCTTCGTTTGTTCTCCACAAGCTGGGACCACACCGCAAGCTTTTCGTCGCGTAGATTAATGTTTTCAGATTGGAGATACACGGATAGGGAGAGCATTTTTAGTCAAGAAAAAGTTGGCCTCCAAAATTTGCATCTTGTTTCAACATTTTCAGCTGTTCCAATCCAAGAGATGAACTCTGGGACCGAAACCAAAATTTTTGGATGGAAAGAAGAAAATTCGGTGTTTGAGAATTTTAGTCTTCAACGATGAACTTCTTGTTTTCAAGCGAGATACAAACATATTTCACTGAAGAAATTCGTTCTCTTGGACCAAGTTAGGCGATAGTGTTGGGTCGAGTAACGTTATTCAGAGTAAGTGCGCCCTATATGGACCGGTTCTATGATATGGACCATCGATGTTTCTCGAAGAAAGTTCGTTGTATCAAGTCGACTGTCAGCGTACATTAAGCCACGCCAGTCGTTTGTAATGAGGTAGTGCGCACATATGAATTCACAGGAGTCATCTTTAGTTTTCGCCTCTTACCAATTGTGGTAAACATTATTGGAAAGAGATAACAGCACGGTAATTAGGCAGTGAAATTCTAAAATGGTGTCCTACAAGAAAACAAGGTTCCCACCCAATATCGCGAAAAACTGAAAATCTCTACGTCGATTTAGAGATTTTACTGCTGAGGTCAATTGAGTTGGTATGGCTCCAAAGCTGGTGTGTCGAATAAGCTCCCTATCCTTTTACATCGAATGTCAATCCGCTGGTCGCATCTCTTGCCAAACGCTCCGTTTTGCCATGTACAACGCATTGGCTTATTAAAATGACTATTTTAAAGTGAGTTTTATTTTTGAAAACTCCAGCCGAAAATAGTTCTCGAAGATTTTGATTGTATGGACCGAAGATGATAGAATTTTGAGCAAAGACACGAGAGTTATCCATCGTAGATGTAAAATCCCTGGAGCCAAGAAAATCTCAATCAATTCAAGAAATTCTTGAAGTTAGATAATTGGTTGTCTTTAAAAAAATTTTGGCTCAAGGAAATATCTCCTGAGTCAATATAATTTGTCTATCAGTGTACCCATAGCATGAGGAATCCGAAGACATGAAAGAGCGGATCATCTATCTCAACGGTGTCAAGTATATAGCAGAGGAATTTCACGAATGTAGAACTACGACGTTGAATGCTCTTCTGACACACCTAACTCCTGGTCACTGATTCAAAGATAGAGGAATCACCGCGCACGACCGCCTACAATAGAGATACAGGCTGTCACGTAACACGAGAGAGTCGATTGTATCTATCGAATCCGCTTATCTGTCGATGCCAATGAAAGCGGCGAGTTCGTTATCACAGACCTGTCAGACTCTCCGAGGGAAATCGCATATTCGATTGCCATTTCGGTGAGAAATGATCAACCACAACTCAATTACTATTTCCGCTGTCGAATAATACGAACTATTTTTTTTTAATGTTAACCGTGAATGCATTAATCATTAGCCAATTAATTGTCAACTATTCGTGAGAAAATTGATGATTATCCAGCGCTGCATTGCGCGTTTGATAAATAATGGATAATCGCGAGTCAATGCATCACTCCTCAGAAAATCGATCAGTTGTGAATTTTACAACGCATCACCTACATAATACACTATTTATGAGCCGTTTTTTGTTTCATTCCAACACTCCAGATACCTTTATACGTTTTTTACATATTATTTTTGATCATTCGGGAGGTGATATTGCGGTCTACCGGAATCAATGCTTTGTTTTAGTGTACGATCTAATTCATGCTAGTTTTCAGACTCTTATTCCCTGAAACCTTAAACCGTAGTCGACACACTGCGACTTGGTTGTACCCCAGCTAATTCGACCGATCCGAGAATTCAATTTCAGGACCAATTCTCGAGGTACGAAGGCATTCTATATAAGGTTTGACCAAAAGGGTCTTTCTCCGAGGTCCGCGCTTTAGGTTGACTCAACACCACTAGGTGGCATCCCCTCCCGCAATCAAAGTTCGCGAGACCAGTAGATATATCCCCGACCAGATCAGCCCACATAAGTTGCAAAAATAGTATCATCTGGGAGTACCAACGTTCTTCTAATGTTACACAATACTGTATTCTGCTGAAAGTACGAAATGTAAAAGATGGACTCAAATGCATCATGAGGGTATCTGTACAATATTGTAATTATAATAGATCACTATGGATATCATATCCTAATATATGTCGAGAATATTCTCAATATTACTGAGTGCGATTACTTTCAGTACTTCCCACGCTAGTCGTCTTCACAGTTAGGTAATTTCGACACTTTGGGTATATGCTGCTAAGATCAGTGCAATTTGGTTGGCTGGCAATAAAATTGCTGGATTCATATAGAATGACGTATTTCAATCGATGACTAATTAATTATCGACTACAAATGTATAGCTGCAGCCCGCCAAAGCTCAGCGCAAATCGAGACTTTTCATTGACCAAAGCTTGGGTCAGTGTCGGTTCTCCGTTTCCCAAGGCTGGCCCGATGGTACGTTCTTACCTGGGTAATAGGAAATGTCAGGCTCCCCGGTGGCATATCACTCATCGTACTGGACTCAATAACTTCATGGGAAAAAAAAATCGCATCGTTTTCCGAAAAAGTACTCGAACTACGTGATTAGCTAATATAATCCTGTGTCGTAGATGTCAGTGGATTTATTCTAGACCGTGTCGTAAAGTTCTGCGTATTTTAGCATTTTGTTTGGAAAAAGTTTCTATGATCCGGCATGATTTGTAGCCGATGGAAGTGGTCGAGACGGGCTGGAGCTAGGGATGTAGACAGCGATACAGATCGCGCAGATATATACTAGTTGAGGATTTATGCAATAATCGTGGAGTTTCCAAGCGTCGGGAGTGTAAGCGAAGAGTGATGAATAATAGCGAAGGAACGCGCACCACCAGTGTGACTCGGCGCATTTTCAAAGGGATTGCATTAAAATGGGGCGCGTCGTAAAACGATGCATGTTGTACCAAACCGTTGTGCCTACCCATGCGAAGAGGCGACGCGGCGAGCACTATATTTTTTGCCCGCTGCGGTCTGCGGCCTGCGGCCTCGCATCGGAGAAAATTCAGCATAATATTGTAGTTACAGCGTTGCATATTCATGAGGTTTCTGCTACGGCGGAAAAAGCAAGTTTCTCATCCCATTTCGCGGCGTGACTAACAATAAGCTATCGAGCAATCATGCCGATCGTAGCGATCTGGATTCTGTGTTTGGCTAGCGATCGGGCAGGGTTTACGGTTTAAGGGGGGATGGCACTGAAGCTTTCGACAAAAAGTGCTGAAAAAATCGACTTTCCGTTTTTTATCCTAAAATGGCCTTGAAGGCTGCCTCCATATATGGGAAATAGATTGGTGGTGAGACCATTTAGTTAAGGTGATTGCGACCTCTATAAACTGAGTCCAAAAACGTTGCGCGCCAGATTTGCGATACTAGCGTTTCCATTGGTTGTGAGCATTATGGGTAACTCGTGTAACACGATTTGTACGTTTTGGATTAGTTTTTCCGTATCTTGGAGAAACGTGCTTCTCAAAATGGATCGAGATAGAGCTTTCCTTTCGAGTGATCCTTGCAGTGGTGGACAGGTATCATGAGAACACTATCATGGTAACTATTGATTATTGTCTTTGACTATTGCAGATATCACTAAATTGAGTAGTACTACTGGTGGAAACTATTGATAGTACTACTGGCAGAGACTATTAAGCAGCACTACTCGTTGACACCACTGAGTAGCACTACTCGCGGAGACTATTGATAGCACTACTGCTGAAACTATTCAGCAAGTCACGGTTCGACCAGGTAGTTTCACCAGTAGTGAGGTCCAATTTACTACTGAGAAAGTGCTATGCTAATGATCAATAGTTCTCTCAATAGTTCAGCATGCCAAAAACGGCAGAGTTAGTGTAAGAAAGCAGTACAAAAAGCCCCGCATAGTGTACCCCTATAAATAGATAGATAGACAGATAGATAGACAGATAGACAGATAGATAGATAGATAGATAGATAGATAGATAGATAGATAGATAGATAGATAGATAGATAGATAGATAGATAGATAGATAGATAGATGGATAGATAGATAGATAAGTGCTCGACGACTTTGTTACACACAAACATACAAAACAAGCTGATAAAAGCGTGTTAAGATGTGGCATAACTGAAATGCTATGGAAAAATAATTGACAAGAGGGATGCGTGTGGCCAGAAAAACTGTGACAAGACGACGAATGACTAGTAAATACTTTAAAACCGGAAAATTCCAAGATTTTTCATTTCTTGTACCATCCCCCCTTTAACGACAGTTTTTAGCCTGGCGATCCCTTCTTTGAATCAATTTTCCATAACTAACGGGTTTGATATACGTTCGCGCCGATGTTATCGATTAGTTATCGTTAATACCGCGTTTTAATATATCAAATAGCGTCCGCGTGCTGCGCCGTCGCGTAACGCGCATCCATTATCATCCCTTTCCCCGTTTCCATAAAAGTCAACTCGACGATCATGGAGACGCGGCGCCGCGCCGTTCTACTAGGTCACCGGAATTCGTTACGCTTCTCTTTCTTCCGTTCCCAAGATCTTATCGGGAGTCTCGGGTCGATTTTCGCCGCAGGATATCGGTGCAACGTTCCCGAGATATTTCACCGCGGCGACTCCGACAACAGGAGCGAAGCACGACTGTGGCTGAATTATCGCTTCGATCCGCTTAAGCTCTGCAGGAGCGACGAGGGCAGAGGCGATTCGCGGAAGTGGGAGGCTGACAAACAACGAAAACTGCATCTTCCATGCTCGTCGCGATATCGGAGCTTGGAAAACGTCGCGAACTTCGGCGGAACCATCGACCCCGGCCGCCGACTCCGCGCAACGTCGATCGACCGATACGCTTGTTCATCTTTCGTCTACCGGGATACTTCGACGAGAGTATCACAATTTTACATCGTTTTAGATTTAGTCCAGGAAATTCTATGAGATTCGACAGGAATTTGGAAAGGGAGAAAATTTGGCATGGAATGGAAAACCGATGCCCATCCTCACATTTACATCGCTGATTTCCCATTCCGACGAATATTTTTCATTTGAAGAACAACGAAATTTCGACGACTTTCGAAAATGGAGACGGTGAAAAATCCCTTTCTATTCGAAGACCGCACAGAGTGTTTCTTTTTCGCGATGTTGTGGCTAAAAATTCTTCATGGCCAAAATGTCTTTGTGGCCAAAAATTCTTGATAGCCAAAAATTCTTCATGGCCGAAAATTCCTTGTAACCAAAAATTCTTCATGGCCAAAGATTCTCTGTGACTCAAAATTCTTTGTGACCAAAAATTCTTTGTGGCCAAAAATTCTGGGTGGCTATAAATTCTCTGTGGTCCAAAATTCTTGGTGGCCAAAAATTCTTTGTGGCCAAAAATTCTTGGTGGCCAAAAATACTTCATAGCCGAAAATTCCTTGTGGCGAAATTTTTTTCATGGCCAAAGATTCTCTGTGGTCAAAAATTCTTTGTGACCAAAAATTCTGGGTAACTATAAATTCTATGTGGTCAAAAATTCTTGGTGGCCAAAAATTTTTGGTGGCCATAAATTCTTTGTGGCCGAAAATTTTTCATGGCCAAAAAAATAGTGATTTCCATAGGCCTACTATCAACTTGCTCTTAAAATTTGTAGAATGAACGAAAGTTTAAGATAAAAATCGAGTTTGGACCTTTTTTGAAGAAGCTATGATCGAAAATTCGAAAAAAGCGTGTTTTGGCTAGGTAATCTAAAAAATGTCAAACTTCACCAGAAAGAGTTGTTCTTGAGGTACTTGAAAATATTAAAAAATTGAGGAAATCAAAAAGTCAAATCATTCGAAACGCCCGATTTGGTGTGGAATGCCCCATATATAATATATAATCCACAAACTCGAGCCCGAGGATGGGGTAAGTAACCTCGATCACCCCGTTTCTACGAGAATGCTGAAGCAAGGCTTCGCATTCCGGACATCTATATCAGGTATCCTTCTGACGAGCACATAGATGCGGAACAACGAGAAAAACGCACGTCGATGCAAACGGCACGGGGAAACCCTCCTCGAAATCGCGAAGCAACTCATTGTCGGAAACCAGAGGGGCCGAAGATTTCCAACATCCCTTCTCAGACGCGAGAGCAACCCTGACGTCGGCAGTTCAAACAGACGAAGGATTGGGAAAGAGATTTTCGCGCAACCCCTCCCCCCCCCGCTCCACATTTGCAACGTTAAAGCCAGGCCTAACTAAGCCGTCAACCAAAACCACGAAGCATCTGGATTCTGGACTGTGGATAATCGTAGGAAAATTGTAGCGAGTCAGCACTACGTTCATTCCAAGATGGCTGGGCATTCGTTACCGTTGGCACAAATGTGAACTAATATCTTAGGAGACAGTTGAGCTGTTCGTTTATAAATGGTAAATCAAAACCCGGTCTCCATCAGGATGCCTCGATATTCTCAGCAAAGCTGATGATGAAGAGATGACGAAGACCAAATAAGTTCCTCGGAATAAAATGAAATGTATGGATGTAGATGACTGACGAGGGTGGGGAGAGCGAGCACGAGGGCCCCCCTAAGAAATTGGGTAAAAAAATATTTTTTCATCCAACCCGCATTGAAAGTGCGAGTTGAGCCGCCCGAAGTGGCCAATTGCAGATGAATCCGACAGTTGCCGAACTTCAGCCGATCTTTGCGGGCAGAAAAGCGTCGTTTTCTGCCCTAGGACAGAACACGACGCGTCTCTGCCCGCGGAATGAAGTTGCAGCCCTGTTTAGGATCCTGTCAGACTATATTTTGTTTATTTCCAAACCGTTATAATTGGCATTTTCACCCTCGACTGAACTGACAGATGAACTTCTCTAGTTATGATCGGCTCCAGACATTGAAACTCGCACTTCTGATGCAGATTATATGAAATATATAACGTGCCACGCGGGATGAAATCGTCTTGTTTCACCCCTAGTCACACGATGTACTACTCTCTTTTCGTGAATACCTACGCTGATGGTACTCACTTATTTTCAAGATGATGTAGGATAACCAGAGCATAGTAATTTTTCAATGAGTGCCTACCTAACACATCGATGAATTTACCGACAATTGATTCAACTAAAATCGTTTGCTTTAATCAATGATGTAAGTATCAACGATGAATGTTCGACAAAACTAAAAGTGCCACTCTCAGGTAAATTTTGGGTATCTCCAAGAGCTGGGTCCACCATGGACTTTTTCAGTAACGAGTAGTCGCACTCCATCACACTATGCATTCCTCCAGCAATAGGTCGTACAACAGGTAGATGCCATTTTTCTCTACTTTGTAACTATTGATTGCATTGAAACCCATAACGATGATTTTTCCCTGGTGGAGAATTGTGCTCTATTGCATAGTGCGTTATTTCCATAAGAAGCAATGCAATAGATAGTCCATTAACACTCAGGGTACGCACTATAAAGAAGTTACGTTCTGTCCCAACTGGGTTAGCCTCACCTGACAACTTTGTTTGACCTTGGAATTTGGACCCAATGGTGAAGTCACCATTATTTGACCCCCTCGAACCTTACAATTTTGGTGCGGAATATTTATTGATATCTTGCATAACCTGAAGACAGTGCACCCAGGAAAGTTGACACAAAGCGCGCTGTAGCAAGAGAACAACGCGTCATCAAGAGAAGTGTTTCCTACAAAACATACGTATTTTTGTCTGGAGAATACGAATATATAACGAAAAATAGGGATTTCTATTCAAAAAATTAAAGTTAACGTTGATTTGACCTTGAAGATCATGGGCAAGCACAAATTCAAGGCCAGCGTCGGATGGCCAGGGAAAAATCCTTTGGTCACTAAACGAAGAAAGAACTGAAATTTCATAATCTTGGACCATGTTGATGTAAATACCTGCCTAATTAAATCAGCTACAAAATTATTTAAAAAATAACATAAAAATCGTTCCGTTCGAGCGTCATTCGTGTACAGCTGTTAGTATTAAGAATGAGGGGTCTTTTCGTCGGGTAGTTTTAAAGATACCTGTTTTTTTGTATGAGAATCTGGAGGGCCAATTGTATGGTGCAGGCGCTGCAGATTGATCGTAGGTTGAATTAATCTATATTGTTTCAGTACTTCGAACTTTTCTTTTGTGCAGCTACTATACAATGTAAAACCGCTGCTGAATACTCAATTGATAAAGGGCTTTCACGGCTTTTCATTATGTTTACCAGTTTCTGAGAAAAAAATTGGCAAACTTTGGCCAATTTTTCGGCTCCAGGGTGGTTTTACGCCCTTAAGTATCCTTCAAGTTGCGGATGAACCGTTATTTGAGAATTGCTCTTCTCACACCTCGGCAATGCTTGCCGTTCGCACCGATTTCGTAACCACAGATTTTCGCGGATGCTGGATGCTACGTCGTGGCAATTCTGATAATTATCGTCGTTATCGCGTCAAGTGAGCCAGTGGCGTCAATGGTCGACGCGAGGTTCCGCGCGGGACGACACGCAGGCAAATGGCAAATGATAATGGGTCGGCTTACAGAGGGGCTTCGGATAGAGCACTCGCGGTAGTTCCGCAGGGGCACGCGGACTACCCCCAGCGCGTTTTACCGCGGCGGAAGTAACGGAGCGCGCTTTCGCTTAAACAAAGGACAACCTACGTCCGGATTACGTCGATTGGCTGTTCGCCAACCTCCGCATGGATCGCATCGGAACGCGCCCGCGAGGTCCGCGGACGTTGGGTACCAGCGAGAAGAGAGCTTCGTAAAATATCCAGAGATCGCACATCCGTGCCCAGGATGGCGCTGGCTTCTGCTCCGGTGACCGGAAAGGCCATTTACAAATTTATGACCCCCGCCACCCAGCGTGGAATTAGCTTAAATCACGAGCGCAGCCAGCCACCCGCCTTCGCCCAGAGTTTCTCCCCGTTGCCCAGAACCTTTTTCCTCCGCTCGTCCCACCATCGTCGTTGTCTTATTTATGAATTATTCATAATCGACGCGCCCGCAAGAAACCAGGCTGGCGACCCTTGGTTTTCGGAAAACAAACGAAAGAATACTGCAGGAACGGTCACTTTTCACGGTACGTTCAATATTCCAACGCACCCTCCATTTTTCCCACCCTCCTCCGATCCCCCGCGTTTCTTACTCCCTCCCCTGTCACGTGACCCCGATTCCAGGAGTTTCTTCGGGATCAAACGAATGCTTTCGCAAAATACGACGGGCGCTGGCGCAGGGATGGGGGTAAAAAAATAAATGACATTTTCCTCCGAGTCTTAACAGATCCGGCGGATCCGTGGACCCAATCAAATCACAATTCCACTCGAAAGTTCTCGAGGAGCAAAGTTACTCCGGGCGGGCGGACGGGAGCGCCTCGAGTGACCAGAAGCACCTGGAGCAAAAATAAACGCGACTTCGGGAAAGAGGCGCGGGGAGGAGGAGGGCGAAGTAGAACGTGGGCGGCAGCTCCGTCTGGAAATTGCGAGACGCGACCCCGAGTAAGGGTGGAAAGGTCAAGAGCACTTCGAAATTCGTCAGGTTGAAATTCATGGCGTTTCGCGCTGATGTCGTTTTTCTCCGCCCTCGACTGCTGTTCATGGAACGAGAACGTGGAATTCTCCGGCATACTTCTATTCCAAATTCGTCGAGTCCAATTTCAGCTACCTGTGCCAGCTATCCTGGAATATTCGAAAACACCAAAATGCGCTCCGCCAGCTACATCGGATTCACCCGCCCCGAATCTTCTACCCTTGAGCGGTTACGCCTAGCAAGCGATTTTTTTCTGGGCAAACGAACATCGACTGGAGAAAAGTGAGATCGTCGACAACCTCTTAAGGTTACCGAGCATATTTCGTGTAAATTTGAAACCAATCCATCCAGTAGTTCCCGAGATATAATGTCCACCAGCCTGGAGAACAGTGTTCCTAGAAAAACGCGCTTAAAGCTCGAACTACGATACAGCTATTTTTACGCGAAGAATTTTTTACTCTACCTCCAGTCAGCGATTCCAGGTGCATATATAGTACCCTCGGCAGCAATCGCAGCTTCATGGGAAGAGGATTTTCGTTGTCTCCGAGGGATCCTTCCTTCGCGCGTTGCCTCTGAGTTTCGCGTCACGTAGCGAAACGCGCTCCGCCGACTGATAGCAGCCGTAAGTCAGTAAATTTTGGTAATATTTCGAAGAATTTTTCAGGGAATATAGCTAAAAGGTCGTATTATCGAAAAAACATATTTTCGAAAAATTCGGGAGATGTGGGCCCCTAAGGGGTCAGAATTTTTGAAAAATCGATTTTTCGTTTCTGATTTTTTTTAGAGGCATTGTGCATTGTCTACAATAAAAAAATACGAAACAGAGTCAAAAATAAGCCTTTACTATGAAAAAAAACAGTTTGAGACCTGCAATCATTTCCTCCCCAAAAATTCACAAAAACAGGCCTTCTCTTCGGCTGCTAGCTAGGCGTAATCCCTTAACGCAGCTGTACGTATTATAATTGTATTATTATAGTTTCCTGTGCTGCGATAGTACCAAGTGCCATCAGAGGATAGTAGGAGCTATTATTTTTTTCTCCGTTTATCTCACTCGTTATAATTGTCGCTACGTCGATTGTAGGGGAGAACGCTCTGTGAGGCGCGTTTCTTTTTGAGTCGCACCTCCAATTCGTAAGAAAAAACTAACCAGTGTACAAAACACACCAGTGTACAAATTATTCTCTCAGAAACGTGAAACCAATTTCTCAAGAAATTTCTGTCAGAATCAATTTAGCAAGTAAATATTAACAAATTAAGAAATGCATCCGTTTTCACATAATTTTTCAGTTCGCAAACTTTAAGAATTTGAATGCTTTGTCGATCGAAGTATAGATCAATTTCTCCTCGATTCGATAATTTGAACCCTACTTTTTAACGACACCAATTTTTGTCAAGGTAGTTTCTTCGGTTATAGAATTTCTGTTTAGCATATCAGCATAATATAATGAACCAGTCAAATTCTTGAAGAGCTGCAGAGAACCAGAAAGAAGATATTTATATAAAAAAAAATCTGCCTTTACCATTAATCCTTATGAGAAATCACACATTTTATCTCACTTTATGAAAAGTACCGTTCACATTACAATAAAAATGGTATCAACAGAAAGGAAAATATTTTGGCGACTCTCAGCAAATAATTACGAAAAATGTACCGTGTTAATTACACGTGGCAACGCAGTCAAAGGGGTTATGACATGCACATTTTTCTGCCGTTACACGTTCACCTCTCCAATGAAATATCTTTCACGTATGAGTTGATAATTTTGCCTCCGATATTAAAAAAAAAAAAAAGTGAGGCCTGTAACTCATTGATGTTAGCGCATATTTCCCTTCTGTTTTAGGCGACGTCGTCGAATCTAAATACTATGGTAGTCAACTAACACAGAGCACACATTTGACGACATAAATTGCGGTGCACACTCGTTACATACATTTGTATTTGTGTCGAAGCAGAAGCGTATTGATGTAAATAGTTTACGAATGGTATTCGTAGTTGATCATTGCAGTTGTGTGATGCTCTAAGTACATTCGGATGCACTGATGTTGATGATGTGTCATTGAAGGTGGGAAACAATATCATTTTATGACATATATCGTGCAATACGAGAGTTTTCAAGTTCGACTTACAGTAATCATCTTCTTATTATTCCCTCTGGATTATTTTCCAATGTGTTCCTTAAATTAACCTCCCTCTACAATACACATGGAGCTATATATGGCGCGGAGAGACAATTTTTTATGCACCCATTTACGCCAATTGAACAATATTTTTCGCAGCAATTTGAGCTCTATTAATAAGTTGGCACACTTTATCTAAGGTCATTTGAAAAAGGTATTTTACAGCAACCGAAAATGTCTTGAGTGTGCCACGAGTGAGCATTTTTCCCTGTTCACAGCCACGCTGAAATAAAGAGTGCGCATAGATCTGCAAACCAATCGCGAAAAGAAGTCCCGTGAAACTGCAGTTTCGGAGAAGGTTTATTTTTATTTCGGTTTGATCCGCTCGTTTTTGTTTGACATTTCTGAAGCTTGCGGAAAATAGATATCGCGGGGCACATAATTGCAAGGGTGAGAAGAGTTGTCCGTTTTCTTTTCATCCGGGGACGATGAACGAGAGTGAAAAAGATGACTGTATACTCGGAGGGCAGGGTATTAAGTAGATAATTGGTTCTCTAATAATCGATGAAGATAGCGGAAGAATGAGTTCCATCTCAACGCCATTGAACCGCCCACTGGAATAGCTGCTCGGTGGATCTTCTTTCCTGATCGATAGGACACGCTAATAAGATTCATCGGTTTCGATCGAAAATTGCCTTGGAGTTCAGGAATCGACAGTTAGACTCGACTGCCGGATCGAAATTTCACGAGCGTGTGACTTCCGGTGTAGAAATGTGACGTGGCATGCCACAGATCTGAGTTGGGCTACATCGGGCAATATCATGGCCGGCCATGAAATCCTCAAAATACATGCTGAAGCGTTTCTGTATGTCCAGTCATCGACGGAGCACGTTTCTGAGTCATTATACAGGGTGAATCCTTTAACTCTGTCAACACGTCACGGGTATGTTGGGGCTGCTCAGACAAGCATTTTCAGGTAACACACTTATGGTCGGAAACTCCTCCTAACGGCTGTGGAGAGCTTTGAAGATTTTTTTTTCTGGTAGCCAGGGGTTGCTCGTAGGGAAATGAATCAGAGGTGATTACTCGCGACCCAAAGTCTCATTCAGGCGTGAACGACTTACAAAGTTGTTACGTGAAATCAACAAGTCAGTGTTTAGTATTACTGAGAAGTCGAGTATTACCTCGACGAGAAGTACCCAGGTAGATGGATTGGAAGAGGTGGGCCCATTGCATGGCCTGCTAGATCCCCGGATCTGAATCCCTTGGATTTTTATTTTTGGGGCAGAATGAAAGATCTGGTGTACGCCGAAAACGGTAGACCTGTAGCCACGGAGATGGATTTGGTGGCAAGGATTATGGCTGCAAGCGATGTTGTTCGAGACGAGCTCGCTAGAATACGCGAGGAAATGACCAGACGTTCCACGGAGTGTCTTCTTCAAGGTGGCGGACACTTTGAACATCGACTGTGAAAGATCAGTTTAATAATGTGAAATTTCCGTACCACAGGAATTGTTTTTATTAGTTTTTTCATTGTTATAAAAGTTCTTCAAAGTTTATCATTTTGTTGATATCACGTAACAAATTTGTAAATCGATCGCGCCTGAATGAAACGTTGGGTCGCGAGTAATCACCTCTGATTCATTTCCCTACGAGCAACCCCTGGGTACCAGAAAAAAAAATCTTCTAAGCCCTCCACAGCCGTTAGGAGGAGTTCCCGACCATAAGTGTGTTACCTGAAAATGCTTGTCTGAGCAGCCCCAACATACCCGTGACGTGTTGACAGAGTTAAAGGATTCACCCTGTATGTGTAATGGCGAGTCAGTCGTTTGCCACGAGGTAGTGCGCACGTACGTATTCACGGGAGTCACCTTTAGTTTTCGCCTATTATCGATGTACTGTTGACGCTAACCGGATAAGCTCATCAGTTCAGGAAAAATTATTTGCAGCGAAAGTGGATTAAACTAGGGGAGAGGTTATTTATCTTGCAGTTATTCACATCAAGTCGTGATATCCTATAGTTTTTGTACTTTTCCGAACAACAGTAATGAGCTCGAAACGTATGTGTGTTGCAATATGGACCACCGGTATGTTTTAAGTATGGACTATTGGTCCGTAGCACAAATGAGAGTACTCGTCGTTGACAGAAGGAAGATGACAAATGCTGGTATCCTGATGATTTTTTGCTGAAGATGTTCGTGAAGAAAAATGCATCTTGTAGGCGATGGGCTCGCGAAGAGTGTGCTGGCGCGGAAGACATGGTTGACTTCTACGTGTGCGAATTTTGTACCGATGATCATCCTAAACCCTAATAATTGACGGATTCAATTTCCGGTACTACGACTATTTTTTCCTATTATTTTGACCATGGTCCATATTCAAAACCACGCGGTCCACATTCTGTTCACTTCTTGTCACCCCATAAGAATGACCTACTTTAGGAAAGGTTGATTATTTCTAAGATATTGATGTTTCCTGAAAATTTTATCAGTCGTTTTTGGTACCAAGTAGTTATGGAAGGGTTCAGAATAAATGAGGCTGATTACACTTTGAAATTCTGAGTTTTATTTGAGAAAATCCGCAAGCTGGTCCATGTATGGCGCGCTTAAACTACGCATCAACCTACGTGAAATGAATACAATGAGTCAATCGCTTTGATTGACTACCGAGGATTTGCTATAAAAATAAGTATTTAAATTCTCCTGACGCCGTTTTTTCGTCAAATGATTTAATATTTTAGATCTTCGAATTTGTCTCAACACGCTCTATGCAGATAATAATGAAAAACTGCCATTACATCTGAAAAAGTCGAGGCTCTTGATCTTGAATTCTCGAAAACGTCTCCACCAAAAAAAAATTTAATAATCACACATCATAGTCCTTCTGATCTCGAACAACTTTTGTCTGAATGATATTTTTCTGTGTTAAAAAATATGGAAGATATTTCAATTGCTAATAGTTGCTGCCTCACCCTGTGTAGCATCGTTCGTATCCGCCATAGTTATTTTCAGCATGGTTCCACCGACGTGCTGACTTTTTCGCTGCATCCCCTTAAACCAATTATACTCGAAGTTGATAGACGCACGCGGCGTCGAGCCTGGGTATACGCCGTGCCGTGGCAATTCAATTTCCGGTTCGTATGTTTTGATCAGGCGAAAGGAAGCGTTATATACGCTGGCGCGTTGTAACGAGAAATATTCTCGAAAATTCCCGGGAAACGAGGACGTTGGCACAGAGAAAATAACGAAGGTAGTAGTTTTGAAAAATGACTAGAGATGCGGTTTGAATAATTGAAACTCGAGGATTATTTCAGTTCTATAAAAATCGCTCGATATGCTGGGAATTGTTTGTAGAACAAAAATTTGAGTTTCGTGATAACATATGAATTCAAACGCCCACTTATTTATTTATTTATTTATCTATTTATTTATCTATTTATTTATCTATTTATTTATCTATTTATTTATTCATTCATTTATTTATCTATTCATTTATTTATCTATTTATCTATTTATTTATTTATTTATTTATTTATTTATTTATTTATTTATTTATTTATTTATTTATTTATTTATTCTCTACAAGTAAAACAACAGCGATTACAAATTTCGCTGGATTACCACTTCAACTGAAAAATTGAAAAAAATTAAAAAAATCACGTAGAAGAAATTAAAAGAATCGATAACTCAAAATGAGCAATTGACCGTCAGACATTGTATATACGTATTAAACCATGAGTGACAGATAAATATATATTTTTATATGAGAATCCTTGGTGATTAGATATTTTTTCGCTCTCTTCTCTCTGTTCTTTTTGTTCGAACTACCCGTATGAAAAAAAACTAATAGGTACTACCCACAAAACTACTGAACACTATTGCGAGAATATCTGGAAACGAATGGGAAACTACTGAAAAAACTATTAACAACTATTGAAATAATAACTATTGATCATTAGCATAGGACTTTCTCAGTATCAGGAGCTCAAATTCTGAAAGACTTATTTTTTCACCCATATGAAAGTATACAACCTGTTTTTGAGTCAAAAAATTCTCAAAAATGGCTCGCCTTAAAGAAGCACGTTCAACATCGCCGACAATGAGCATGGATGTTCGCCCGAGTAGAAGAGTGTCGAACGTTAAACAGTGATCTTCGTGTTCTGTTCCAAAATGGTAGGAGCTCTGAAGAACCTATGCGAAATCGATTCTCAAATTGGTAATTCCAAATGCAGAACGGATGCGGAATTTGACAGCTTTCTTTACGTTAGAATTATTCATCGAGCCGTCGCTCCGCACCTCGACGAGTCAGTCTTCATCTCCCCCCCCCCCCCCCCCCCCTTATGTTTGTCCAAAATTTGCATAACGTAACGGATACGTTACAGCCGAGAGCTCATCCTTGTAAACAACTTGCGCGTTGAGTACGAACTACGCCAGGGAACATTTGCATCGCTACCATGAATTGTACATAACAAGTGTTTCATCAACGCGAAAGACACACTTCCTCTGCTTCTTCTCTCTTATACGCGGTGCAATCCTTTACAAATTCTACGGGGAAACTGCGCTAGTGAGAAAGTGATATTCTCATGTATATAATATTATACAATACGATGCATTATCAGTCGTCTGCATTGTCGAGCCTTAATTTTCGGATACCGGAGATTATTCTTGATATCAAAATTTAGATTTGCGATTCCCTGTGATTTTCGGATAAGTGCAACGCGTTCCAGACTTGGTGTACCTTAGGCTTCAGACATCGCTGAATCCGAATCCGGTGTCAGGTTGACTCCATCACCTCACAGTCAAGGACATTCCAAGGTCAAATGGAAAAACCGCAAAAACATATCGTAGCCGTATTTTCATGTATTTCCACAGCATTCTCTCGATTTGACCTTGAAATGTCCTAGACTGTGACCTGATGGGGTCAAATGGACACCGGATTCGAATTCAACAACCTGAAAAAACCTATAGTCACGACTTTCATCTATTTCCTTAGCATTCCCTCGATTTGACCTTGAAATGCCCTAGACTGTGACCTGATGGGGTCAAATGGACAGCGGATTCGAATTCAACAACCTGAAAAACCTATGGTCGCGACTTTCATCTATTTCCTTAGCATTCCCTCGATTTGACCTTGAAATGCCCTAGACTGTGACTAGATGGGATGAAACGGGCACCGGATTCGAATTCAGGGTCTTCTGAAACATAAGTTACCCCAGGCCTGGTTTGTGTTCCTTGGATGATTACCACGCAAATCGCACCCCACACAACTCACTTCTTTCGTCGGGGAAGAACCCGACTCTTTCTCGACATCTAGGGAACCCCCTCGGTGCACGACTAGCTCAATGACAGCATCAGGAAATTGCCCTGTTAGTTTTGTGGTGCTGCTGCCAACTTGCGTGCAGCGCGGTGCAACGCATGCTTCGAATTTGTCGTGTGGCCAGCGTTGACTTATAGAAATGTGCTGAAATTTGAAATGGTCGCACAGATTCTGATAGCAATGTCTTCCCATTAGCCTATAGCTTCGGGCGGTAACCATAGTTATTATACGGGGCATTCCCCGCCAACTCGGACGGGTAGAATGATTTGAACTTTTTTTATCACCGGTTCAAAAGACGCTCTTTTCCGGCTTCTCGCTCATAACTTCTTCAAAAATGTTCCAAATTCAAATTATCTGTTGTTGAAATTTCTATTCTCTTACATACTTGTTACAAAAAAATATAACAAATTATTCAAATTATTTGTATACGCGATTTTCGAGCTTGTAAGTTTTAATCTGGTTTTTAAAATTATATGTACTCTTCGATTTTTGTTTTAAAATTTCATCGATTCTACAAATTTCAAGACCAAGTTGACACTGGGCCTATGATAATTTACAATATTTTTATACTTTTTAAAGTTTCGAAAAAAAATTCAGCAATTAACCATTATCAAAACTACTTTAAGAATAAGACACAAAATAGTAATTATCATGGCCCACTGTCAACTTGGTCTTAAGATTTGTAGATTATTCAGAAAGTTTGAAATAAAAAATCATCAAAAAAGTGTTCAGTCAAATATTTGCGAAATACATAGGAAAAAGATTAAGAAATCCGCTTCTCAAAATACGATCACTTCTAACAAAAGTGTTAAGTAATTTCAAACTGATTCGGCTTAGTAGGAGAATTACATTTTTTGTGATTGTTCTATATTTTAAAATTAAATTTTACTTTTTTTCATTTTAAAAAAATACTAAAGATTCGTAACGAAATATATGAAATTGTCATGGTTAATCAAATTAATGGAATAAATGATAAAATCACTCCGGTGTCGGTAATGGGGGCTTTTATCTTACCTGAAAAATAATTTGTGCAAAAATTCAACGATCCACACGCGCATTGGATCACGCGCGTTCCGTTGATTTTTAATTCCACGTTTCGCCAAAACTCTTGCGGACGATCGACCGAAAGAAGAAAATATCTCGCAGAACATCGTTGATCAGAACGAATCACGTTTCGCCATGGAAACCGAGTCGTTAACCGAGATGAAGTGATTCGATGAAATTTCATCTGCCAGTCGCTTGCACTGTTATATTCGGGGGAGGGGAAAATATAATCCGGAAATTAAAACGTTGGCAAGAGAATTCGACGATTTATCTCTCGCGCAGTAGTCACCGGAGAGCCACATAAATCTCGCGGTACACTTCGCACTGACGTATTTACATCGCGACCTGTATCACGTCGTGAAAACATGTTTTCCGTGCAGCGTGGGTATTGGATCCCTTTGCGCGTGAAAAAAAGATGGGAGGTTAATCGGAAGAATGCAGGAGCGATGGCGAAAAGATTATGGAGTGGGGCGGAGGGGGAACGGGAATCCTTCCATCGGTGTTTCGAGTGCGACGTACCTGGGCCGCCGTCTGACCAATTGCGAATTTAACTACTGGCGCCTGGCGCCAGCACCATGGGTCGATGAACGGTAGTTAAGCGACGAAATTCCATGTCGTAAATGTCAAGCTTAACAGATGTTAGACACCACAGTGATCCTGAACGAGGTGTGGGTTTGCCAGAAATGCCGAGAAAAACTGAGATACAGGGCTTGTTCAGCGATCTTTGTGGAAACGAATTCCGTTGACCCCGAAATCGGATCTGCTCCCGTTTTTCAGTCACCATGAAAACAAGAACAGAGTTTACCAAGTCAATTTTAACATCTGAGTCGTCTTGATAAAAATATTATTTACGCGCCTGCGCGTGTGCACAGAACTACAGAACATGTGGTGTCCCATTCTAAAGTACCACCTGATTCATCTCGAGGAATACTGCTCCGATCGAAAATTGACTCGAGCAAAACTTTTAGGTTTCGAAGAGGGACATCCATAAAACAAATTGTTTTTACTCCAAAATTCAAAATGGCGGCGTTAAAATGGCAGACGTATTTTTCTTAAATAGGAACATACCTTTTTCTCCTACTAAAAAATTTATCACATCAAAACTAACAACTTTTGTATTCAGGTTTTTCGAATCGAGACCGTAGTTTTTGAGTTGCAATGCAATTCTGGACTATTTTAACGCCATCCAGGGTGTACTCCGAGGAGGTGAGGTCTCAACATCCCATGTGCAAATGTGTGTTTATGTGTGTGTATTGACTTCAGTGGGAAACCATCCAACAAGGTCAACCAAACTGCAGAATATTGTTCTCCACTCTCGGTCTTACAATTTTTACTGAATATTTTCGGCTTTAACTAGCAATGGTTCCGCGATAATAGCCTGGATAGATTAAGACGAAACACCCTGTTATGTATGATAGAACAGACACCCACCCGCACACATACATACGAAAATATTTTTGTTACGATGACTCGAATGTTAAAATTGACTCTGACGACTCTGTTCTGATTTTCATGGTAACTGAAAAACGGGAGCAGAACCGATTTCGGGGTTAACGGGATTCGTGTCCACGAAGAACGCCAAACAAAACTTGCATGGCAGTTTTTTTTGGCATTTTTGTTAAGCCCACAGCTTATTCAGGATCATTGGAACACGACGTAAATTGGGTATCCGATAGATTGGTCTATTAGACATTGGGAGGACGAAAAAGGGGAGGGGAAATAGCCTTGCGATTTCAAGTGTCCGAATTCGTGTTTACATCTGTTGCTCTAGCGAGAGATAAGCGGGGACGGATGGTAGAGTGTGAGCGGTCGCAGGATTTTGTCGTCGGAAGTTGGAAACTAGCCGTGGTATGAAATTGAGAAACTTTGCGACTAATACTCGTCGCGACTAGCCGGGATGCAAGCTGGCGTCGTTTAGTCTCTTGGAAGAAATTCGCGAGGCGCGATCAGTGGCGTTGGCAGGGATTTGTCCGAGGTTGAATGAAAGAGGATGGTCGAACGAGGAGGCTGGTTTCAATTTTTCGCAATTAACTAATCTCCGATTCGTTCTGATTGCAGGAGACACGCGGGTGGTTTGCAGGGTGTCAGTGCGGTGAACATCTCGAAGATTCTGGACTCCTTCTCGGTCAATTACGACAAAAGAGTAAGGCCGAACTACGGAGGTAAGTCAATGCCAGTCGATATCCGAAGAGAACGCCCCGTCCTCGCTCCCTTGGCTCGTGCCGAGTCCATCCCGAGCCCCCGGAATTGTCGCTAATACCAAAAAACCGACCTCCGACTTCCATGACCCGGGCTACGACTACACCCTCGCGCGGTATCAACTTGCTAATTTCATTCGTGGCCGCCTCCGGCCCGGACGCAGTGCCCGCAGCAACGAGATTCGCGGAAAAGAAGAAGAAAGGCGAAAGAGCGAAAAAGAAAGAGTGACAAGAGAAAGAGAGAGGGAGAGAGGGAGCGAGTTCAATTGATCGATTGATTGTATGTATGCAAAGTAGTAACATAATAGGAGACGCTGTATTTACAGTAACTATCTACAATTTCAGATTCTGAATAGCCATAAACGAATGAACAGGGTACTATGGTACAGTGGGTGATTGTAGTAGGTAAGAGAGAAGACGTGGGTTTAGGCTTCATTGCTAAATACAGTAAAAATAAAGTGAAATAGAGTACATGCTGTCATCAGGTGGTACAAGAGTGAGATGAGACAGAATAGACAAGCTTGGGGTTCGTCACGAAATAAAGTGAATAATTGAAGTATAATGAAGTACATGTTCCTATCAGATAGTACACGACTGACTAGAAGTTGTTCAGTGGTCGATTAATAACGATAGTAAGTGATGAGTGGTTATGAGAAGTCTGGCAACATTAGATAGGTATGAAGAAGTGATATGAAGGTGCCTGGCCAGAGATGAATTGACGATAAACAAAAAGAATTTCGGTAAGTGGAAGAGAGAGAATGAGGGGGGGGGGGGGGGGGGAAGGAGATTGAATACGTCATTTCTTCCTAGTAAGGCCGCGGTCGAGCCGAATAGCAATATATAAAAATAGAGATAATGCAGATTGATAGATAAGTGATAGTAGTAAATAGACGGTAAAGTAAGGCAAAATCAGCGAACAACTGAAAATAGGCCAATAAGGGCTGAAAAGCAATAATGGCGCATGCCCGGCAGAAAATGGGAGACCAGCTCACTGGGTGCAAGGAAAATACAGCGCATAAGAATACGTGCAATTTCAAACAAAATTAATAAACATTAATACTAATTGCACAAGTCCTCAACGGCTGGGTCATAAGAGAAAGAGAGAGATTTGAACTTGTTTATTTTCGGTAAGGCGGCTAAGGACCGAATACGGCAGTGTACAATGGTAGCGAGTTACAATCAGATGCCATAAGCAAAAAAGTCACAGCAAAACTGTGACAATTTGGAAATAAGAGCACGCAAGGGGAAAAACAGCGAGATTCAAGTAGCAGTGAAATAATTCTTACAGACATCTAGACTAGTATAATACAATATAATAGAGTAGCATAATAGAGCAATGTAATGCAGGAACATCGTAAGCAGAGTGAGCGTGGACTGATTAAAATGATAGCTGCATAGCAAAATCAGGGTCAGAAATTACATTTCCAGGGAGAAGCACCGTGAAAACGCGACACTTTACAGTTAACCGACGCAACATGCAGTCGGAAACGCTACTTCGCATCTGGAGACTGAAGAGGTTAGAGAGAGATTACTAATTTGGGGACCGCTCCATTCATCTAGTAGATTGTGGTTACCGTTCAGGAGAGAGGAAGAGGAGCATAGATAGATAGATAAATTTTATTCGTGCGCATTTTGTTGCACAATTCATGCATAGCAGAAATCACAACAATAATAATATAATGCAAGCACGTATTAGGAGTATGATAGGTCTAATATCAGCTAGGAGTTACCAGTCAGTATGTGGGCGCTGGATGAGCACAAGTATAAGATGAAGTTTGTACGCCTAGCTAATCACATGATCGCATGATCAGAATGCTTCTCGAAAGTTAAACAGGTGTTGATGGAATCGTGATATGGCTACTACGGTGAGGATGAAGGTGTGGAGTGCGGTTCTGAAAAATGCTATGGTGGGACCATTGCGAATGCTTGCGTAGGTAGTGAGTTCCAGATACAGGCAATTGCGATGTGGAACGAGTTACCTAGAGAGAGAAGGAGGGGGGAGGGGCGAGAAAGAGAGGCGCGACCGACCGCGTCTGGGGATTCCGCGATTCCAGGGGATGACCTCGTCGAGTCTTTGGTGTCTTCGACCCGTTCCAACTTTACGCCGCGCCTGACATCACACACCTGTTCCAAAGGCCACACCGCACCGTCGTCGTTCCTCATCTGCCTCTTTAACGCTTTAAAAACACAGAGATACGACTAGCAACGCGTCGCTGGAATCTTTTCACGCCAGGCTGGTCGCGCATCTGCGTCATCCGAAGTTCTCTCGTTCGCGAACGACACGTTTGTTCGGCGAGCACTAAGAAGCGCCGGGTCTCCCGACCCAAAAAATTACCACACCCGTCCTCACCTTCCGAAACACGATCGTTGAAGCAACTCTCTCTCTCTCTCTCTCTCTCTCTCTCTCTCTCTCTCTCTCTGTGTAAATTCTCCGAACAATTGATCCGTTGAACGAGACTTTGGCCGCGTTCGTCGCTCGAACGTCTCGCAAAAACGGCAACGAGACCACTTCAACCTTTCCTTTCCTTTTCTCTCTTCTCGGGTCACTCTCCATTTCGCTCGTCTATTCGCGCAGGGCGTCCCGCTATATTTTCGAAGCGAATGTCACGGGAGGCAAATTTTCGGGACACGTCGGGCAAGGCGGGGCTGAAGTTCGGGTGAGCTCGGATCAATGTTGGGGCGCGGGTTGCTACGGGTTACACACCGTTAACAGCATCCATGGTCTCGACACCCCCTCACCCTTAGCGTACCTCCCCGACGCGATCCGACGTGGCTTCGACTTTCGCGAGGCACGAACCCGGAACCTCAAACTTTATCCTCCCAAACCTCTCGTGCCCGCTGCGTTACCAACCCCAACGCCCGGTTCTCTATGCTGAACGCGGGGCCGAATCTGCCTCGACGTTAAACACACGCGTTACGCACCCACCGAAAATATATAAGCGCACCTTCGTCCCACCGACAACGCGGCATCGTCCTCTTCCTCTGGTAGATACATACACGAATGGACACGCGCCCCACCGGTAGCCATGAGAATTTAGGTCGGGCCCGCATCGACCAGGCGTGAAATTCTAGGAAAAACTGAACCTCTTCGCCAAAACGTGCAATGCAAATAATTACCACCCCAATAATATTTCTCGCGGCCTCTTGTCATTTACGGGGGTAAACCAGCCCAGGATTTTCCAAAAAAACAAAAATCTTATTTCTCTACCGGACTGTTATCTCGAAAAGTTTTCGTCCAATCAACTTGAAATTCAAACTGCACATTCAAAACTACTTTCTCCGCCACAGTACGTCGGATTTTTATTTTTACCTCGCATACTTTAATTATTATTAACAATTTCCGCGTGATTTATCTGCGGTTTTTCGACTTTTCCCCCAAAATGGCGCCATTCAGCCAAAGATCAATTCAAAAAAAAAAATCCTACCTACCGTTGCGGCTCTCAGCAATATACTCGATCCAACTTTTTTTGGTTCATCCTTCTATCCTCAAAATTATCGGAGAAAAGCGTCCGCTCGTGGAGGCATAAAAAACACATCTTCGAAAAAATGCAGTAAAGCCGCCATTTTCTTTTGTACGGCTACTATACAGTGCGAAGACACTATTGAATACTTAATTATCAAAGGGCTTTAACCGCATTTCATTGTGTTTACCAGTTTCTGAGAAAAAAAATTGGTCAATTTTTCGGCCTCCAGGGTGGTTTGCCCCCCCTTGATTGGAACGTGTGTGTCTATGCATATGATCGATTCTCGACTAGTCCCGTTCATCATCCGTAACTGGCGCAATAACAAATCGAAAATCATGAAGTTCTGCTGGAATCGGAACGAAGATCGATCGAACGTAACGCGAGATCCAGTGCAATTCTCGTACTCCGATAAAAATTCACGAGGCGTAGTAGTCACATAGAGTCGAAAGGAAACACCGCAAAAAGACTATTGCAACCCATTGACAATAACGATAACAACGGTGTTAGACGATTATCCAACATCTGCAGATTAGAAAAAAAAATGTATCGATGCCTCGAAGCGAGTTCCTAACAGTGACTTTCTGTGCAGATGCGTCAAAATATACGAAAAAAAGAGGACAACAAAACATTACATCGCGTTCACTTTTTTTTCACAAGAGATAATTTCACTTCTTATACTCGCGTTGGACGTAGCGTAGGGTAAGAGGAAATCGATGAACTACTTTTCACGATTGACAAATGTGTTTCTACTGTCAGATAACATTATTTGCGAACTGAAAGAGCAGTCGAATATGGGTCACCTCGTTTGCACTCCCAAGAAATAACTCGTTTCGATAGCCATTGGAATTAGTAGGATAGAAGAGATGCGTGATAATTTCTTCCCAGTTAACGAAACACGCGTGACGTGTACTTTAATTGATTTTCGACGAAAGCTTCACATCTGATAAATAAATACGATGGAAACGTGATCGGTGCCTATTGAAAAGTATTGAAAGTAGTAGAAGAAAAGAATAGGATTTTCGGTGTATAAGAATAAAATTGTTACCGATCACTGCGATTACAAACTGACGTCGCTTTGGCGGAATCGCGATTAATTGTAGGAGATTCCACCGCTCTCGTGGTTGTTTTCTGGTAAAGCTTCGCCAAAAAATAGGTGCGGGATGGAATGTTCTGTTTGTTGGGGGCTGGTCAGGCATCTCCAGGTTGCCGTTGTGAGCATCTTGACCATCGATGTACAATCGTTGCGTAAAAAAATTTTTCTCGTACATACATCGTCGCGACAGATTGATGATCACGCGATGTCAGGAGCTAACAACGGAGCAATGTTATTAGTAGGTAGTTATAACACAAGGCGACAAAGTTTCAAAAAAGTAATGACCTAGAGGTGTGAGACCACTTACGCCGAGCAGTTTGACACGCTGAATTCGAATCTGACACCAGAATTGAGCCGAGGTATCGTAAGCTAAGAGGGCAAAAAACACGGTTTTTGGCCATTTTTGAGGGGATATATATTCCCGGAAAATTATCGGAACAACAAAGCAAAAAAATTCACCTGAAAGAGCTACTTTCTAGCTTTGAAAGACCTAATTACGCAGGCCAACAGAATTTCACATCCACAGACCGGACCTGGTGTACCCAAGGGGGTGTGATACACCGAATCCGAATCTGAACTCAGAATCGCTCCATCGCCCTAGATTTCCGAGATATCCTAACCTAAAAATGCTAAAAACACGTTTTGTTGCTATGTTTGTGCTCCTCTCGCATCGGGAATTTCCATTCTATAGCAAATCTGGGCCCGGAATCAGAGAGGCACAATCTTTTACTTTAAAAAGCACTACTCAGTTTTCTGAAACGGATTTCTCCAAGCCGAGATATCGGTCATGACATTTCGAAAATTCAAGTTTCAAATGATAGTGAATTACAGGAGAAAGAATATCTACGAGGTTCAGCAATAAACTCCTACTTGGTTTTCTACGTGCAGGGTCTATTTTGTCACGTGATACGGCTAGATGGCACTTCACACGTGTAGTTTTCAAAAATTCAAAATGCCGTTTACTATACACAAAAAAGTGGGTAGTGGTTTGTAAAGTCGAAGACTGTAGCTTTCTGATCCCGTGCCCAGATTTGCAGGAAAATAAAAATTCTCGACGCGAGGGAAGCGCAAACGTAGCAAAAAACAACGTTTTTGGCATTTTTAGGTTAGGATACCTCGGAAACCTGGGGTGGGGAGCGATTCTGAGTTCAGATTCGGATTCAGCGCACCAAATCCCTTTCGAGTACACCAGGTCCAGTCTGTGGGTGTGAAAGTTCGTCGAATCGTGTCGGTCTCTGTTACCCTTACCATGCTGAACCGTTCAAGGCGAGATAGCGTTCATCGAAGTTTCGAAAATTCGAGATTCGAACGAGTATTTATTTATCGTACGTCACATATTTGTCACTTCTGCAAGGCCATTCATTAAAAATCATTTTCAACGTTAATAAACCAAGATGGCTGACACCCAAACGCGATATGGCTACTGCGTTCTTAGGCTTACTTTCCTGGGGTGTCAGCCACCTCGGTTTTCAAGGTGAAATATGATTTTGGATGAATAGCCTTCCACTTGTGACAAAGATGTAACGTGCAATAAATAAATCCTCGAAACTGCGATGAACGTTATCTCGCCTTAAACAGTTCCGAATCATACAAACAATTAGGTCTTTTCAAAGCTAGAAAGTAGCTCTTTCGGGTGGTTTTTACAGATTTGTTGTAGGATGTTTTTCCGCGAAGATATGATGGCCGAAAACGGTGTTACTTGCGCTCTCAGGTTACCATATCTAGGAACGCTTAGGTGCTGGCTCGATTCCGAGGTCGGATTCGAATTCAGCGTGTCAAGTACCCCGGGCAAGTAGCGTCACACCCCTAGGCTATTTTCTGTATTGGCCTGTGCGGTTGAAGCTAGTGCTTAGATTGTTTAAGCATTAAAGATAAACATTATCAAGGATCTCCGAGATCAGAAATGCGGTGAATTCGCGCGTAACCCAATTTTGTTTTGGAACTGTTGTTGTTGATGGAACCACGGTGAAATAAGATCGATCAAGGCCCCGCAAGACTCGGGTCCACGATTCCATAAATCGAAGCACCAAAGGCTCGAGCGAAGCGCAACCCCGCGGTTCGCACCAATCGCTTCGATCTTGCTGGATATTTCTTGCAAGGTCGAACCGTGGCCAAGGGTCCAGGAGCTCCGTCTCAGCACTCGGTCTGAGTAAACCAGCTGACAAGAGCGAGATGGTGCTCGCGCACGTGGCGTCTGGAAGAGAGTACGGATAATTCACCTGATTGTCGCCCTATTTCGAGGTATGGTCGATCCTGATCGTTGGAGAACCACTCGTCTGGTCGTCCTCGAGGCGCGAGACTTTGTCTAGCATGGGACCACGAAACGAAGCGTGTTCTCGCGGCTAACTCGTGTTTCAGCGCGAGAGGGCTCGTGTTTCACGGTAAACACTCTCCTCTCCTCGTCGAGGGAATCGATACTCCGCGAGGTATAACAGATGAAATACGATTTTCTAATTGAAGTAGGTCGCTGCCGAGGCGCGAACGGTGACAGAAGTGCAGAAATAACGGGTCCCTCGCGTAGCGTTCGTCAACTATAGGTAGAAACGTACCGGTACCGGATATAGAGACATATTTCCAGAACGCGCCACGGGTTGTGCAGCGGTGAATCGTTGTTCGCGAGCGAAGTTTATCACGGCGAGCCTTGACAGGGTATAGAAAAACGACTCGTCCACGTACACCCAGCCAGCTGATCCTTTCACGAACGCTCATCTTCGCCGCGATATGTTATCTTGCCTTCATTTTACTCTGGAAAATCTCCTACCGGAAGTTCGAAACCTGTTCTATATATCTACAGAGTCCTCCGCGCCATTTTTCCATGTTTTCAAATACCCGTCAAAAAACTCTTTCCGGTGAAATTTGCATTTTTTGCGCACTGGTTCGAGAGACGTTTTTCCGTTTTTTTGCTCGTAATTTCTTCAAAAATGGCCCAACCTCAAAAATTTTGGCACTGAAATTTCCGTTTTTTCCCATACTTTTTGGAAAAAAATACAAAAAAATTATTCAAATTATTTGCATGTGCGATTTTAAAGTTTGTAAGTATTTTGCCGATGATTTTTTATTTCCAATTTTCGGTAATTCTACGAATTTTGAGACCAAGCTAATAGTGGCCCTGTGCTAATTACTATTTCGTTCCATTTGATAAGGAATTTTGATAATCGTTGATGGCAGAATTTTTTTTTTTTTTTGAATTTTAAAAAATAGAAAAAGAATAATAACACAGGATCACAAAATTAAAAAAGTGATCTGTGCTGGGTATCCGACTACTATTTTCCGCAGTAATTTGCCACGCTGAACACGTATCTGAAGTCGAAATTGGGGGTCAAGCAGCTTGCAACCGAGAAGAAACAAAAAAATCGTAAAAATCACGATCCAGTCATTTTTCCTACATGATGACGACATTCTCATAATTTTTGTCGTTTCCTGGCCCTTTTCTCCGCAAATGACCCGTGCAATCGATTTCTACTCCGCTCTTTTCCTCCGCGTCAAGTTTCCCTTTGCAGCATCCAGCAGTAATCTGCAAACATATTCACTCCCCACTGTCCCAGAATTGTATGCAGTTCAACCCCCAACTTTGACTTCGAATTTGACTTAAAATTTTTTAGAACGAACGAAAGTTTGAAATTACAAAAATCAAAGAGTACGTATAGTTTTAAAAAAAAGAAAAAAAAATTGCAAACTCAAAAATCATAAATGAAAATAATTTTTTGTACCTTTTTCCAAAAAGTATGTGAGAAAACGAAAATTTGGGGAGAAAAAAATGCGAATTTGGACCATTTTTGGAGAAGTTATGCGGGAAAAAGCGGCTTTTGAACCGGTGATCAAAAAAAGGCGAAACCTCACCTGAAAGAGATTTTGGACGAGAACTTGCGGATCTGAAAAAATGAAGGGAATCAAAAATTCAAATTGTTCGAACCGTCCGATTTGGCATGGAATGCCGCGTATACATGTACATACATTTATATAAGTCCGTATATACGACACTGCCAACTTTCATTCACGTCCCTCGCTCGATCGCGCATTGATCCAGGAAAGTTCGGCGAATCGTACCGAACTCCGCTTGCAATCTCACAGCCCCATAGATTATTACATCGGCTACGTTATCGGCGTTCGTATAGCACGCGGCGAGTGTCGTTCCGAGCGCCCTCTATCGCGCGAGTTCCCGAAGCCGCGCGCGTAGTAACATGGATTCTGGGTCGTGCACCGTGCGAATAAACGGCTGGCATGAGGCCACCTCGCCATCGCGGCATCACCCAAATGACCGCTGAAATGTTACCTCCATTATTGGCTACGCGACGCGCTGTGATTGATACGAATACATTTCGCGGGTCATATGGAATTCTCACTAGACTCACGCCTCGATCTACTACGTGAATTCTACAGTGCGCGTCAGAACCCCGGTTCCTAGCGGTACATCATTCTCGTAATGCATTTCCCGACGAAAAACGCGCTGATTCGAAATTATGCATTTTTTTGCATTTTTCGGCATTCGCCGATAATTGAACAAAAATCTTTTCGTTAATCGATAACGGAAGTTTCGATGCTGGAAGTATTTGACGCAAATTTTTGATCACTGTGATCTGCTAAGCTCACCAATAGAAGGACACTCGAGCACATTCGAATTTTTTTTTTTTAAGGAAACGGTGCTACAAAATAAGACTGAGCGACGCTAACACGCATAATACTTACGTGAGAAGATTCAATTTCGGCGGAAGAAATAATTAAAGTCGTGTTGTACGTAGTAGTGTATTGAAAAGAAGAAAAATTTGAGATGTAGCCCGTCTCACCAGTGGAAGGACGAATTTTGTAATTAGAGTTGATCATTATTCGATACAACGATGTTTGACTATTTTTAGTTAAAGCTTACCAGTTTTTTGAAACATGTCAGCCAGTATTTAAGACGTAAGCTCAGGTGTTTCTATCTTCCTTTGAATAAACCTCGACGTGACGGTCCTGTAGGACTCTCCCCTACGAAGTAGTTTAGGGAAAAAAGGAAAATTCGAGAAGTACAGTAGATAGACAAAATCTTCAGTAGATGGACGATATCATGCATATCTCATTGTATATTGGGAGCTTTCCAGCTGGGAGACACAGAGTGGCGTAGTGTTACAGGTGTGATGCTTGTTGAAACGCTTTGAGGTTTTGACTTTAGTCACTAGAGTCCGTTTCTGCAGTTTACGAAAAATCTAGGGACACCGATCGCGTATCATTGCATGTACTACTACCCTGATAGTCGAGATAACGGTAACTCGTCGGAAATCTGGTGTAAAATTGGATAGTGCAAGTCTTGTCGTGAATCTGCAGCCAATTCGACGGAAAAAACTGGAGAGTAGAAAGTTGGTGGGAACTTGTACGGAAAACGTCGTTCATTTTCGTAGAAATGTGACCTTGAGCTTGTATTCAATTAGCGGCGGTAGATTTCCTACACAATTCGTGAGCAAATGATGCTTGTCGTTACTTTCTCTAAAATCACGGGTATTCCGAGTCTTGATCAAAAAATGTGGCTTTCAGGGTACCTTCTCGCGCTGGCACGGTCACTTGAATTCAGCGCTTCGTTGCTTAAGCCCAATACCACACGCCTTGAAAATGAAATCTCTGACTAAAAAATCGGCAGCAACGAGTCTGACACGGTGTACAACCAGGTGTGTTCGACTGCGTCGGTCTGTATCGGTGTTGGAAAGCACCGTGTTCGACGCTGTGTCGCTTTGTGTCGTTGCTGAAAAGCTCCCATTATGGACAGACGAGGTTCACGCGTTCTCCGCCACGTGCTTGCCAGTCGTGGCGCTCTTGTTCAATGAAAGTATTTTGTTTTATCATAAGAATAAAAGTTTGGGGACAGGAGAATCTGAATAGAAAATTATTTTTTTGAAATTCGACGTTTTGAAGTAGGTCAAAATCACGTTCAAAGATTTCGTTGCTCACAAACGAACATACATACCAAGCTAGTAAAAGCGCGTTGAAATTGGAATTTCCTTTGTTCCTGTCCGAAAATTCAGCGAAGAGAGATCCATAATTTTATTGCAAGAAGAGAAAAGGCGACTGAGAAACGTGCCGGCGAGAAATAAGGCGACAATCGGTGCAATTATACCGTACGATTAACCCTTTGAACGTCGTGCCTTTGAGCCTCGTCGTTGTGAAAACGAGGCACGTTGCCTAGGTCGAGGCTCCTACACTTAGCGGCGGAGAAAAATGTTCTGGTTACGTTTGTACATTGGTGTACGTATTTGGGTGTGGATCCGGATATATTTTCGAGAGTCGACCAGAGGGCTGAAGCGCTTCGCGTGCGTGAAATTTCACGGCGTCGAAATCTGTGCGGAAGCCTCGCGGCGGAGGGAAGAAGACAGCAGGTAGTAAAAATATTTAACGAGTACAGTTCAGCAGGTTGAAAAAAAAAAAATTCCCGACCGCGCGCGATATTGCGAGTAGAATTGGGGAAGTTTCGGTGCTATCATCGTAGCAAAGGGTCGCGAAACGTTTCTTGCGAAGACTTCGCGGTAGGGCAAGAAAAATGTCCAGGTATCCCCGAGAAGGGAGAAACCGCGAATTACGGAGAATAATTACGCGAGATCAGCGGCTAGATAGCGACGAGGGAGGTCATCGTTCGATCGAAGATTTAGGAGAGCGAGAACGGCCACGACTACTTATAAACCCGCCGACTAAAAACCCAAGATCCTACTCGCTTCGTTCTAACGTAGAAAACACGTGACACCCGACATCTGACGATTTGTTGTGCGAATCCTCACTGTTTTATAGATAGAAAGCATTGTTTCTTCGGGCTTTTCAGACAACTCAGTTACCTTACCTTAATTTCAGGTCCACCCGTCGAAGTTGGCGTGACCATGTACGTCTTGAGCATCAGCTCGCTATCCGAAGTGAAAATGGTACTATTTAGGTCTTATCAGTCAATTCACCCGATCAGTAATCAATCAATCACACTTATCATCAAACCCATTATTACCCAAGCAACCATTAGTGTTCGTTGACCAATTATTGCTAATATTCACGTACACACACCAGCCCTTTAGCCACCCACGTGTATTTTCATACGAAGGTACAGGGATCAACGCTATGCGGTAAAAGATGCATGTGTTATTTGGGTTGCATGCCACGTGGCTGCTTACGTGTTACATATCTACTATATATCACGCGTAGACTACACACACGTACACGCGCTGTATATACAGAAAGAGGGTGGTCCATCCTCATCTTTGCAGGCGATTATCTCGACCCCATTGCCAGGTGGCGTCAAAAGATTCAAACTAAACTTCAAGGATCTACAGAGTGAAACGAGATTCCGCACTTTCGTTGACCTTGATCGACGGCTTCGAAGTCAAATCAAGATCAACTTTGTATTTTCGAATGGAGACCCGCATTTTTTACGACGGAATCAAATTCCTCGCACGAAAACAAGTGAGTTTTGTCCGAACCACTTTTATCTGACACGAGAATCTTCCGCATCACGCAGCTAATTTCTAGATTCGTTGTTGATCTACGTGCACAATAACGGTACAAGATCATTCACGCTGGTCGCGTTTTCTCGTCCGTATTTCAGAAGTGATTCCGCCATAATCGCCGAGCAAGATTAAGATGGAACACCCTAGATTTTTCGTTTTGGATGAAAATGATTTGTTAGGCAAAACTTACTTGTTTTCTTGCGAGGTATTTAATTCCGTCGTTAAAAGACACGAGTTTCCATTAAAAAAAACGAAGTTGACCCGCATTTGACCTTGAAACCATAAATCAAGGTTAATCAAAACTGTGGAATATGGTTAGGACCTTCTAGATCCTACAATTTTGTTTCGAACTTTTCCCTCTACCTGGCAATGGTTCCGCGATAATCGCCTGGTAAGATTAAGTAGAAACACCCTGTATATATATATATACACGTACGTATATAAGGTATGGGGCGATAAGTATTAGCACCTTGGATATTTTTGGAACTGTAAGGTTCGCAGAAATATTTGCTAAAATAAAATTGCGATCATAGTTTTTTTTTTACAAGTGGAGGTAGTTTGGACGTTTGAAGGTCACCTGAATTTTTAAATGGATCGATCTGGTCTTGTTTCTGAATTTTGATAGAGGAACTAAAAGCGAGTTCAACGACCTATCCTATAAAGTCATTGAAGGCCATAGAAACTGCAGGGGTCTTATATAAGGTTCTATGGGGACCTTGAAAGCTAAAGTGTACAAAGCATTACTGCAGCTTAAATTATTGCAGCTCGTGCACCAATGAGATCTGATGCTGCGAAATTTGGAAGTCAATCAATCGTAGAATGGACCGTAAGTATTATCGATTCTCTCTACTTTCTATGACATTCAATGACGATACGCGATAGATCGTTGAACTCGCTTCAAGCTCCACTATCATGATACAGAAACAAAAACAGACCGATCCATTTGAAAAAATGGCGGTGACCTTCAAATGTCCAAGGTACATCCACCTGCGAAAAACTATTATCGCAAATGTCCAAGGTACATCCACCTGCGAAAAAACTATTATCGCTATCGGATGGCCCCCTTCGTAACGTGCAATTTCATTTCAGCAAATATGTCTGTGAACCTGAAGATATCCAAGGTGTAAACAGTTATTGCCCCACCGTGTATATATATATTTATATATATATATACATACATATATATACATATATATAGATTTATACATATACACAAATGTAATAGCTGTTCTTTGTACATGTACGGGACATACCATTCCAATTCGGTACGAGTTTCGGCGATCCACAAAACAAAGAATCCAGCTACTTCTTCGATTCGACGTGTTGTTTGAAAATATGTCGAAATCACGGTCTTCCATACAAGTCTGGAAACGGCAATAAGGGGGGTAGGCGCACTGAGCGAGCCCACTTTTAGTTCTGCTCGCCGCCACATGCGCTGCTGTCGAGGTATGCCCCCAGCGCGGTATAGTTTATAGAAGACCGTGGTGGAGGCATACCTCGATAGCAGCTCATGTGGCGGCGAGCGGAACTAAAAGTGGAGCTCGTTAACATACCACACGTCTTCTTTGGAATGTGCGCTTCGGTTCTCGAATCTCTGTGGCAGAAATGTCTAAAATCAATTTATCGTTCACGTTTTTGAAAAGAATTTCGCCACTTCTCATTAATTTATTGTTTTTTCAGAACCAATTTACCGAAGAAAATTATAAATTATTCCGCGAGTAGTATTAGCGCGGACTCGTTATCGCAGTTATTGTACGGCACACCTTTCAATTCTCGTTAGATCAATTCGACGACGACTATACAACGTTGTTTACCGATTCGCCAGAGAGTAGTGCCTCATTTTTTGAAAGCAGAGAAAACATCCGAATTGCTGTATCTTTTTTGTTTGTTCTTGCGTCTTTTTCCATTGCGTTCGTGCAGGAATTTGCGAAAAATATTCGGCGAGATGAACGATTCGGGAATGGAATCGTTGAGGGCAACGTACGAAGCGATACCGAATTGACATGAAGTGACTCGTACATCACACGTATACACATATGTACACGAGTCGCGAGAGGTTTCGCCACATGCATATCGAGATATATACATGTATATAGAGTATATCGAGTCTCGCACACTTGATACGACTACCAACGATGAGAATAGAAACTCGCGGACACATTGTCTGGAATAGAGAACGCGCACGCACACGGACGCCACACGCGACGACACATTTGATTTGGCAACCTTGCATATGTAAACGCTGAAAATGTCATGGAAAACCGCTCAAGCAACAATACCGAAACATGTTTGACACCCTAGAAATGACGACGGTACGCAACATGCAATCCACATAACTCTTGCGTGATCATTGCTTCGTAGACTCTTGAATCTCCTCGTACGTCGCGTATGAAAAAAGCCTTGCTCACGATCTCGACCCGACAGTTTTATCTATTTCGAGCTAGTTGCCACGTTAAGCTACGATTGTATACGTGAATTTTTCCTCTAAATTTTCTTCCTTCTCGAAAAAAAAATTAGTAAAAAACAAACGAATAACGGTAAATAATCGTGAACAGCGACGTACTCTGTGAACGTATCGTGTCATAGCGTAGAAAAACGAAATCGAAGGAAAGGATCCAAAACTTAGATCGCGGAACGGTATCGATCGCAGAGTCCGTCGCCGTCGACGAGGAGGAAAAGACACTGAACGCATAAAAGCCCGCATGTGAAAGAGCAAAAGGAGATTTCGGGGCAAAACAGATGCCGGCACGTGACCGGAAACGTGATACGCTCACGCGTGTCCGAAATCTCAGCCGTCAAATCCGGACTGTCACGAATATCATTCCCTCGATTGAGGCTGTCTTGTTTGTGCGTCTTTAGAGCGCTAGAGGGTCCTTGTGTGGCTTAGCCACGGCATGCATTTACTAATACGTATTATATTCATTGACAACGCATCATTTCGGTCACCTCGTCAATCCCGAAAGAAAAAGAGGAGTCGAAGGTGCAGAAATGGCGACCCAGCAATACTACCTAAAATGTCCGTGATAATTCAGCAACGCGGCCGACGTGTGCCTGTGTGTACATTCAGACAAGTGTGTATACTACGCGAGCATACGATCACTCCTCTGAATATATCACACTCGCGGCGAGAATTCGTGTTTGCTTTCGTATTCCAAATTTCACGCCATCGAGCCTGTTTTACCCAACTGAAACCACGCGAGTCCTGGACCTGCCGAGCTTCCCAACGACTCACGTACATATTTATGGGTCGTGGCTTCGCGTGATTTCGGAATTGATGCACGGAATCGATTAGGAAAGTCTAATCGCTCCGTGCATTCATCGTACACGATATACATTTGTACATTCCATTAGACGCTAGCTGCTATGCCGCGACTGCAGAGATGGGCTGCTCGCTGCCATCACTGATAATACGTAACGAATTGTTGAAAGAAGCGATCAGTTTTGCAAAGAGAGCGTGATCAAAATTCGTTTGAGAAAAAGACTGCGCACGAGTAAACGGAAGTTAGAATCAGGGGGAGATTGGATATGCGATCAGCGGTGTATCTACCAGCTCGAGACTACTGAATCGCAAGCCAAGGTCGCGGTCACTCGACACGCGACTCTGACGCGAGAGAACCCAGAAAAACAGAAAAAAGCCAGAGAAAACAAAACAAAAAAAACAAAAAAACGTACTTTTCTCGTAGCTTGGAAAGCGACGAAGGACGCGTGCTGTTGATTTGGTTCCGTGCAGGGTGTGAGCTTTTTTCGACGATGAAGAAGCCTTGCCTCTGACTGTTCATCCCACGCTATCTCGACAAATCTCTCTCCATTTTATTTTCAATGGGTTTTCGAAATCGAAACGTTGATCGACGCAAAGAATTCCACTCGTTTTCATAATTGGCTTCCGAATGATATACTCCTCGCGTATGCGCTCGGCGTCATCTAAATTTTGGGAACTTTCCTATTTGTTGAGATAACCTCGGCATCCTAACCATCGTTAGATAGCGGCACAAGGACAGAGGCAAAGGCATCCTATGTCACGTGGGAAACGATTGAAACGTAGTTGACGATCAAAACGACATAGTCGGTTGGTTTTGTTGATTACAGGTCCGCCCGTGGAGGTCGGCGTCACGATGTATGTCCTCAGCATCAGCTCCGTGTCCGAAGTGTTGATGGTACAGTGTCTATCTCACGAATCTCATTTCATAATACACATTGTCTGTCTCGTTTCTCTATCTTTATCCCCGTTTCTCCTCACATTTTTCATCCACGAACATCCCGCGAGGCCCCACGCTGCCACTTCCACCTGTCAATCGGTATCCCCTGTCCTTTTTCCCACTCTCATCCCGCATCTTCTTCTTCCTCTTCGTCTTCGTTTCCTTCTTATTCTTCTTTTCCTGCTTTATCCGTAACTATCTCTGTCGTATATAGGTATACATGTTCGATCGCATTTCATTTCTCACCGTGATCATCGCACGTGTCTATCAGTCCTCATCCGCCACGAGTCGAATCAGTCTGCTTTTGGCAACTGTGCAAAACAGCGGCAGCACACCACTCTCGATGCCAACATTTTTTTTTGTCACGAGCGTCTTCGGTCCATTACCACTAGTGGCTTTGAAGCTCTAGAGGCTGAGAATTTTGATTATTGCCATAAGTTATGGGGTTTTGAAGGTGGGGTTATTTTGCCTAAAATAGGGGCTTGTCCACCGCGAAACAGCTCCAAATGTGTTTCCAATGTTTCTCCTCGCTCGGAAATGGCGCAACATTCGAAATTATGGTGGCGCGCCATGAAAAATGTAAACACAATAAAATGGTGTCTTCGGTAGCATTCGTCGAAAACACACGTTTTACAGCACACCACGTAACCCCGTAAGGAAATCGGCAAAGAAAAATGAAAACCCCATAAACCCCATTGTTTATGGGGTTTTATAGGGTTGGGTTGGGTGCTGTAACGCACACATAAGACACGCCCGCCCAGGCGTGTATTTTGGACGAGTGCCAACGAAAACACCATTTTATGGTGTTTTCATTATTTCATGGTGCGCCACCATAATGTTGCCCCTTACACCATTGTTGAGTGGTAAGAAACAATGGAAACTAATTTGGAGCAGGTTCGAGGTGTGAAATGCCCTATTCTGTTGCGGTTACCCCGGCACTCGAAACCCCATAACTTATGGGAATAATAAAAAATGGCTCTAATTCAATAGTGGCGACATACTGAAGAAGCTCGTGACAAAAAAATGTTTGGCATCGAAATTGGCGCGCTGACCCTGTTCGGCGCAGTTGCCCTGCTTTTTTTTATTCGTCCGCGCGCGTCAATGTTACCGTCGCGATCCCGATCGACGATCGAGCTCGCGGAACGAAGGAGACCAGAAATCCAAGGAGACATTTATACCGGCAAAAAGTTCCGCGCTCACGCGAAAAACGTACCAATTCCGTCGTATGGCAGAGTTACGAGGCGATCTCGCGAGATGTTGGAAATATTGCGACGCGATCGTACTCGAATATTATTCCGATAACAAGAAGATGATCCGATTGATCCCGGTCAAAATAAGCAGCGTGTGGCCAACAGTCAGCATTTCTCGCGGAATTCAGTGCGATTTGAGTCTCCCCGCGCGGATTTACGCGGATCCCCCGATTTCTTATAGCCTCTCTCGTGCCATGCTACACAAAACACTCCAAGGTCATCGGAGTTTGAATCTCCTCTATGTAAAACTAGAAGTGTGCGGTAAAAATTCGGACAAATTAGTCGCATCACTGAATTCGATGGTTCCGGAAAAAATAGGAGCACCAAATTGAAATACGTTTAGGGGAAGCTGGGGCTGAACGGCCCACCAAAAAAAACTGGCCTACTCGCACTGTCAGATCGTGGGGCGCCGTACAAAACGGTATACAACGTGGCACTGCTGACAGTCATCCGAAATTTTTAGGGTGGGGCTGAACGGCCTACTCAAAAAATCGTGACGCAACGGCATTTTCTGAGTGAGATAACGCTATATGCAACGTGGTTCCAGCGAAAAATTCATAATTCGTAATGCGGCATCAATTTATTTGAGTTCAGCAATTCGGTCGATTCACGTTCGTTCCAGTAGATGGAAAAGCATTTGCAAAATTAGTGACAAACGGAAATGACAGTGAGCCATTTTCTAGGGTGGGCGATTTTGCCCCACACTTTCCGTTTTGCGTCATTTTAGTGGAACCACGCTGCATATAGCGTCATCTCACTCACCTCGACGTGAAAATGCCGTTGCGTAACTCTTTTCTGAGTTGGCCGTTTAGCACCACCCTAGAAATTTCTGATGACTGTCAGCAGTGCCACGTTGTATACCGTTTTGTACGGCGTCCCATGATCTGACAGTGCGAGTAAGCCAGTTTTTGTTTGGTGGCTCGTTTAGCTCCATCTGGCCGAACCCCCCACCTTTCCCCATAGTTTGGGTACGGAAAAAAAATATTAATACTCCCCGTCAACGTGCGTGAACAATGTAAGAAACCACCTGTAGAACCGGAAATTTTCATCTCAACGTCCAAAAGCTAACAGAAGTTTTTTTGTTTTTTTTGTACTTCTTATCACTGTTTTTTCATTATTGTTTTTCCCCAACGAATGGATTAATCTTCGTTTTTCGAGATATTTTGTTTGAAGATAATTTTGATTTTTGCCCAAGAAAAAAAACACGAATACACTTTTGAGGATGAACCCAAAGCTTAGCCAAAAATCGGAACGAATCCTAACGATTCAAACAGAAGAACTCAAAATGAGTTTAAAAATAAAGTGATTAACCAGAAAATAAATGTCATCATAAAAACGCGTGGGTTTATTTTTTTCTATTAATTATTGCTTATTGTTTATATTTATCACAATTGACATCGAGCAACCAGGCTTTTTTATAATGACATTAATTTTCTCGCTAATCACTTTATTTTCACATCGAAGTTTGTTTTACCTTTTAGTACAGTTTTCCATCAAAGCGTATTATTTAATATTTTTAAACTGTAATTTATGTTCCATTTTTAAGTTCTTCTATTGTAAAAGCGTATTTTTTTAGTTTTCTTCAACTGTAATTTAAGTTCTTATTTTTAAGTTGTTCAAAATTTTCAAATTTGAAATTAAAGAACAATCCAATTTTCTCGTCTCAAGTTATCGTATTGTCGCGTGCAAAGTTTCAATTTAATTCCGCGTTTGGAAGTAGGTCAAAATCACGTTCGAAGATTTTGTTACGTACAAACAAACAAACAAACATACATACATACATACCAAGCTAATGAGAGCATGTTACGGAGCGGAAATTGCTGTTTTCCTAAAAAGAGCCTCGTGGTAGCGTATTTCAATGGATCTATACGCATGGGAGCGCAATTTCAACGGAATTGAAGAGAATCGTTCAAAAATGGCTATATATCGAGATTCGCGGCAGGCTAAGCGACTGATTCGCACTCGATCTTTCGATCGCAGTTGCGTCGCGCGATGATTTTCCTTCCTACCGGTTCTCTTTCTTTCATTTACTCCGCCACACTTTTTACATCCGTCAATCTTGCTCCTCGTTTTTTCAGCATCACGCCTCTCTTCCGAATCACGATCGTCACGCGTCATCTCATCCTCGCACGATTTCTCCTCGCCTATCAACGATTATCCAGCATCCACGGCAACGGCAACCGATCGCCAATTTATCCTGACAACGACGCGTACCACGATTCCGTTCTCCTCGTTATCCTTACTTCGACCATATCATTTCCTGCGTATTCACATTAGCGATCAGGCCGCACCGACATCGAGGACGTTTCAGGCCACGTTTCAGAAAATATAGTTTCGCCTCGATTCCTCGACACGCAACCGTTCCACGATATTCTGCCACGATTCTAGGGGGAATATAATACCGCTCGAGAACTCTCGCATAATCCTACTACTATCGACCCCTCGACGAATCTTACCTCCACTCGATCTAGAATTTGGCACGCGCCGGTACGAGCGGACGTCGAGGACGAATACCTTCAACTCGGTGAGGCCTGATCGCCCTGAGGATCGAACATATTTCCGTGTATGTTGGCAGAAAACACTGGTGGCCTACTGACTGTATTTTTTAGCTCGTCACACAGCTGTTTCACTCGCTGAACTGTTACAATGGAACCTTGATACGTTCCGCAGTCGGCAAGAATTTGATACGTCGTTTGATGATTGAGTCGTTTTAACATTGCGATGTTCCGTTGCATGGCCCTACCCGCGGAGTTCGGTCCCTCGCAATAACTTGGGCTCCAAAATTCTGCTCCCAAACGACGCCTCTCCATTGCACTCGCGATGCTCCGACCAAATTGGAAACGAAAAACGTAGGTGTCATCTTAGTTGGATTTTTCCCGGGACCATTCGTCGTAATCATCAAGATCTGAAAAACATGTCTGTCAAAATAACAAACGGTCGGTTCGTTCGATTATTAGCTATGGCATCGTGCTTTTCCCTCGCCACACCTACTCGACACTTCTTCTCTGCAAGCGGGAAAAATGTTTATCCAAAATCTATCAATTGGTCGATTGTAGATTCGCTCGAGGTGCAGATGAGAGGCTCGTCGGAGGAGGAAGATCGAAAGAAAATAGTCTTACGCTACCTATCTGATTTTAAAGCTCACCTAGCAATTGGATCGCTATGGAGCGACGAAATAACACGTGGGCCGAACTTCGCCGGCCAAAAATTAATACATATCGTGTATATATATATATATGAGTAGACCCATCAGATTTCCAGGACTTCTCAGGAGGGGTCCACCGATTTTGTTGAAAGTTGGCAATCTCAAAGTACCTCGTAAAGTATCCCTACGAACCAGATTTCAGCCTTCTAGGTACACTACGTCCTGAGAACGAGTTTCTTTAGGGAGTTTCTGAGAATCTCCATCTTGGCCTACTTTTGGAAATTGGATACCAGAAGACTTAATAGCCGATTCAGATAGGTTTTATTTGTTATATTCGCTAGAATGTAGAAAATACTTGAGACCCCTAGATCTACGTGACGAAGTTAAGTGGAGTTCATATTTTAGTAAAATAACCATTTGCAAACAGCCATCAGTTTTCAATCGATTTACGTTTACCCCACCCCAATGTATGCTTTTTAAATAGAAAATGAAGCAAAATTTATTTGCCTCCAGGCATCTGTCGTATTCTGTCTCTGAGCTTGAAAAATAACCAACTTTGATCGTCCAGTCCGTATGTCATTAAACTTCAACAATTTTGGTAGGCATAGTGTTTTATGCCTCTTAAGAATTTTCCTGCTCCGAACTTCTGTCGCGTTGTATAATATTCCCTGAACATTTTTTGTTTTCATTAAGCAGTCTTTCTAATCTCACGTGAGGTGAATTTCAACTTAACAGTGTTCAGCTGTAAGTCATTTTCGCAGATAACATAAATAAATAGTATAACATAGTAGACGAACAGTCCTATTACATATACAAACGAGTTCCAGTAAATTTACATTTTTAAGTCGCAGTCTGCGAAGAGCTTAAATATGCATTGACAAGCAGGAATGCTTGGCTTAAAGAACAGTGATTCTTATACTCAGGGGTAGCTGAAAATTAATTTTTTTGAGGTTGGTTTTAAGTCTTGTTCTCTGTGTCGTACATTCACGTTGCAAGATGGCATGATTCATATTTTTTTAAATTGGACTCAGAGCCTTCAACTCTCAACAAATGGGCAAACGAAGCCGCTGGGGCTAGTGGTTGCATCTCATACGATTAACAGTGACGCTAAATTCTCTATTCAAGTGACTTGAACGTATCCAAGATCTTCGACTGCTAAACTCTGATTGGAAATCTATTCTACCAGTGCCATTTGTACCTTTTGTGCGATATTCACGATTGATATGGTGAATTTGTTTCTTAAAGCTCTCGTGCAAGGCTGTGGATGGGCAACAGTTAATATCGACTTCTTGTGAGTCAGCAGCTTGTTTGGCCTGCCTGTCAGCATTCTCATTTTCTGTTATTCCAATATGCGAGGGAATCCAATAGAAAGTAATTTCAATGTCGTCATTATTGTCGGTATAAGATTGGGTATACTTTTCTGTAATTTGAAGGATATGGCCATTAATTCTAATATTGACATGTGGGCATTGAAGGATTTGTAGAGCGCTTACGACATCAGCGAAAATAAGAATGTTATTAAGGTCGCTACCGTTTTTTTACTGCTCATTTTGTCTCGATTTGGGTAGAATAACACTTAAATGAGTCAATACAACATAGATAACTTTAAAAAAAAATTCTAAGCGCGCTTTTGATTTTGTATCACGTATGTTTGTGACAATTTCTTTCATCTAGAGTTTTTTTTTCCTTCCAAAACTGAAACTATTTTTGAAGGGTCTCTTCGTTGAACTTTGATATGAACGTAACGAGTATTAGTTGTGTTATTACCATGCACCAAGACAGCGAGTTTCGATACAGCAAAATTAATTTTTGTTCGTGTGCAATAAACTTATCATAGGAAAGAAGAGTGGTTTCCAATAATATACTGCTTTCCCACGACTTCACAGCATTAATACTATTATTTCTATTTTAACAAGGTATAAGAGCATACATTAATGGAAAAAATAAGCCGAGGTGAGAATCAAGCGATTGAAAACTGAATTTTTGATGGCCATTTGAAAATCGTTATTTTACTACAATTTTGACTTCACTTAACTTCGTCACGTAAAAACGTCAAATGGTGTAGGGGTCTGAAACATTTTTTTCTTCGTACTACAGGATGTGGCCAACAGAACCTGACATTCAGCTATTCGATTCGGGTTTTAAGTTTCCTCGTATCGAATTTCCTGAAACAGGCGAAAATGACGACACGTGGACCTGTGAATGACTGGTTCTCATGACCAATGGTACCCAGGGGGTGAAACTTGATTCGTATTGATGCTATATGAAATACTTCGAAATTCCCAGCTCTCGATGGTCCCCTGCCAAGAAGTCCATGGAAATGGATCTACTCATATATATGGGGCATTCCATGCCAAACCGTCTCACCGTCCACTTTTACAATACACTGATTCAAATGATATCTGGCTATCTTGTTATATTCGAGACGAGAAATATTCCTGATTTGTTTCAGATTTTTCCGTCCCGCGAATCACGAGGTACGAATTTTTGAAAACATTGTCGTTTTTTTTAAATGCCCATAACTTGGTGAAAATTATTCGGATTTGGAACTTCTTTCCAAATTATCTGTTTTCTAGCGAATTCCTCGAAAATTTTGTATACAACATTTTTTTTAGCAGATTCGACTGACTTTTTGCAGTTTGAGGCTGAAACATGATTTTTCAAATTGTTTGTTTCCTTCGATTCCATTGAAACAATTGTCAGAAATACGAGTTCGAGAAACCCAAATTTAAGCTCCATGAATATTTGTTATCGAATTTTCAGAAACATCGTTTTTTTCTTCCACTATTAATATAATTTCAAACCTCTTTCAAGAGAAAGTCTTAAAAAACTTGAAAAAAAAAACATTGTAGATGTTCAGAGTGATTGGAATTTTTATTTGAATATAATTTTTTTTTCAAAAAGAAATTAAAAATAAAAATCGTAATCACTCTGAACAATTTTTGAAAATCGGAGAAAAACTGGTAGCATCGTTTTCCCATTACTGGACGAGGCTTCGATTTTTTTCATTCTCTGAACGAGTATTTTTGAGGATTGTTTTAAAAAATCAAATGACAAAAGCAAATTGGAGAATCGTCAGATGGGAAAAAAAATCAAATTAGCTACGAAGAATTTTGTATGTAAAATTTTCGCGAAATTCGCGATTTACCCAAGTTATGGCTATTTGAAAAAAAATTCGACGCAATTTTCAAAAAATCGTATCCCGTGGTTCACTGGACAAAAAAATGTGGAAAAAAATCAGGGATACCTTTTGCCATAAATTTAAAAAGATAGCTGTATATCATTGAAGTCGGAGTTTCAAGAGCTGATGGTGAGAAAGTGGCGTGGAATGCTTCGCATATATATAAATTTATATATATATGGGGCATTCCACGCCAAATCGCACAGTTTGGAAGAAAAATGGTTTTTGAGTTCCTCAATTTTTTACTATTTTTTTGGACCCTTCCAGGTAAGTATTGAAATTTTTTGGATCGACCGTTAAAAATGCATCAAATTTCGTTTTTTTGCCGCGACTTTTTCAGTAATGGACGTTTATTTTGAAAGCTTCGATTTTTATGTTGTCTCTGAGAAAAACTATGGAAAATGTTTTTAAAATGTTTTTACACGTGATTTTTGAGTATTAAACTTCAAATCTTTTTTTAAAGTGAGTGCAGTTTTTTTTCCAAGTTCTAAAAATTGTAAAAAAATTATTTTCTCCATTAATCATTATGGTTACCATTTTCTGTCACTTTATATCCTTACTATAGTTATTTCGAATTAATTTCACCATTTTCTAATTGTTAACAAACGTAATTGGAAAATTCAAAACCACATCGTTTAAATTTAAAAAAATTCAAACCTGCACCTACTTGAGAAAAAAAAAGATTTGCAGATCAAAGCTCAAAAACCACGTACAAAAATATTTCGAAAAAAATTGGCGTATTTCTTTTTAAAAGTATCAAAATAAAACTTCTGTAGAAAAAGTCCATTACTGACAAAAATACCGAAACTCGATGTCTTTTGAACCGAAGTTCAGAGAAATCCCAAAAATCTCCTGGAAGGTTTTTTCGAAGGGTACAAAAAGATGTGGAAAAAATTGAGGAAATCAAGAATAATTTTCCTTCGAATAGTCCGACTTGTCGTGGAATGCCCCATATATTGGTTAGACCAATTCGTGTGCATTTGGTTTCGTCAATATATAATACGACCAACGAATACACCTATTTTCCATATTCTATTATCTATTTTCTATATATTTAAGATATAGTATTACAACATTGTGTACATTATATATTCTCGTAGTACTTGACTATCGTTCCGTTTTGTACATTCAGCTCCAATTCGAAATCCCGACGATGTGAGTTGTCGAGGACCCGGTGGAATTCGAGATCGTGGATTTTCCGCGACGATAATTCACCGTGTACGTAATCCACTCGGTTGCCTCTCATCATTATTCGCGAGGTTCCGTGCGCAAAATGTGCGGAAAAGAAGTTCCTCTCTTTCGTCAAAATTGCCGCGCCCCGAGCTCTCGAGGAACGGAACTGAATGTATAAGACAGGACCCCAGGTGTTGAGCCCTGTGCGGAAACCAAATCAAGTCGACACTGTCACCTGGAACGTGACTCGTGAATCTAACCCTACCAAAAGTCAACCCCAGCCCATCAACTTTCTCGTTCCATTCCCCTCCAAATCGTCCTCCCCCATCCGCGCGACACCCCCGCGGCCAGCGACGTATCAATGAAATGGAACTTGGCGGATCCGCAACGCATTTGTTGCGCCAGTTCTCCCCCCGCGAAAAAGCTCGGTCCGATTGAAGCCGAGCGAACGTGCTCGAGCTTTCCGATCGCTGCACCAGGGATATTCGCAATTTCGCGCTGATAATCGCTGGGCGCGGAACGCGCAGCGGTCCACCTCCACCACAACCCTCCACCTCGTCCGTTCAACGAGAACAAGTACCGAACGTACGTGCCCTTCGAGCATAGGTCAAATGACTCAAAGTATCTCGTACAGCGATGCGATGTCGAATAAATCTATCATTGTCAGTGTGTGCAGTGCGCTTCAAGTCGCTGCCGCGTCATCTGTGTGCTTCCGAATGATACTGAAGCGTGCGTGTAGTACTTTTCGTTGTGTTGGTGTTTTTTTTTTGTGGTCTTTTCTTTATCACCCGCCGATCGAGCTGTGGATTGACGCGAGAGTCGCTGAGCGACAGTTTTCGCTGCTCGCGGGGAAATTCTGACGACGAGGTTCGCTGAAATGCAATCGAGTCAATCCAGAGACGATGTGTCGATTGAGCTTTCGGTATTGTCGCGTAGGTCGTAGTAAACTATTGCTTGCTTGCTCATGCCTGATAATTACAAGTTTTGTACGCCGAATATATGCTTGCATCGTACTTCGTACCCGCATCCTTTCATCACACAACTGGAATTTGCGACGAACAAAATTCAATGGAATACCGTGCCTACTTGAACAAAAAAGGGAATACTCGATACGCTATATTTCTTTCACGATGCTCCATCAGCCTACGATATACCTACGCGCATAGTTTTTCGGGCAAAAAGCTCGAAGCGTCTTTTCCACAGTCGTCCAACAGCGTCAATTCGACGGGCATTCGACATCGGTGCCATGATTACGACGAGGTCAGCCTCTCGCGTGCGTTCTTCGACACGATCGCGCTTTCGGGTCCACCGAATCGAAAGCACGATTTAGTTGCAGATCTAGCAAAACGACCGCGAAATTCATATGTTCCTACGATTATTTTTCATATCGGGGTATAGCGCTGAGATAATTGCCAACGTTTCGCGAATGGAAAGCTTCAGAGTCGAGGAGGACCCGAGCCACGCCCAAGCAGGAAGCTTGGATGTTTGGGGAGACGACGTCAGCAGGTCCTTTGCGACGAGTATAGCTACGACAGAGGATCGAAGAGATTGAGCATAATTATTGCGTATAAAAAAAAAGTGAAGAGAAAATTATGGAAGACGGGGAATGGCAACGATGAGATGTGCTTGCTGTCGAATAGTCTGCTCCGTTTCGGCAAGTAACGACGATGCTACGTAAGTTCCCCAGGATAACGGCAGCCGTGTCGTAACGGCTTTCGAAAAAGCGGTAGGTATCCTTGAGAAACGAGCTGCCAACCGCGAACGTGCAGTGACGGAATTGGGTAAGGACGACAATCATGGGGAGCTCAACACTCGCAGGGGACAAAACTGCGGAGGGTGGCACCCAAAGTCAGAGCCGTACGAATACAGCTGGCTGTGGAGGTTTTTTCGGAATATCACCGACGTGATATTCCTGTACCCACGTAAAACATAACCGTGCCGGATGAAAAAGTCCGATCCAGGAGTCGAAAACGATAGTTTGGCAGAGCTTGGTTCTGGGTCGATCTCTGGTTCCTGAGCTTCTTATGCTTTCCTTCTCGTCATTTACCGCTAATCTCTCTCCTTTTCTCTTATCCTCTCCCTCTCCATCTCCCTCTCCCTTTTTCCTCGGCTCTGCCTCATCGTCGTTCTCTCCCGCTTCCTTCCTGTTTATCTTTTTCTTATCCTCTCCCTCTCCCTCTCCATCTCCCTCCTCCTTGCCCGCTCTTTGTCACTCTCCTTCTCCCTCTTTCTCTCCCTTTCCCTCTCTCTCACCCTTCCTTCCTCTCCTCTCCCCTCATTTCTCTTTCTCTTTCTCTCTCTTCTCCGCTCTCTCTCCCTCTTTCCCCTTATCGCTACCTCACCCTTTGCCTTGCCCTCTCCCTCTTCCTCTGGTTCTACTATTCACTCCCTTTTCCTTTCCTGTCACTGCTCCCTCCTACACTTCCTCTTATCGTCCTATTCCTCTTTCTCTATCATATCTGGCCCCTCCCCCTTCCTCTCCCTCTCTCTCCCGCTTTGCCTGCTTTCTCCCTCTCCCTATTTCTCTACCTTTCCTTCTTTTTTTCTTGTTTTCCGGCCCTCTCGCCCCGCCTCTACCTCACCCTCACTCTCTTCATCTGCCTCTTACCCTACCTCTCCCTCTTTCTGTTCGTCTCCTTCTTTCCTTGCATTTCTCTCTCTTCTTTGCTCTCACTTTCCGATTTGCTTTCGTTTCTTCTTTGTGTTTTTCATTTCTCCCCTTCGCCCCCTCAACCTCCTGCATCCTCTTCCTCTCCCTCACGCTCTTCCTCTCCTTCTCCCCTTTTTTTGCTTCCCATCTTCATCTCCCTCGCCCTCTTCTACTCGCCCTCTCGCTCCTACTCCGTCTACCTCTTCTTTTCCATTCCCCTCTTTCTTCCCCTTTCTCTCCATCTAACCCTTTCTCTTCTCTCTCTCTCTCGACCCTTGCCTCCCTCTCCCGGCTTTCCTTCCTTCCTTGCTTCCCCCTCCCTCCCTCCCTAGGATCGTCCTCTACCCTCCATCCCAGCTTTTTGCGTATCCACACCCGCAAAAGCTGTGTCGATGCCCGTGTTCTCGCCCATCTCCACCTACTTTCTACTCGAATCTCCTCATTCACGATCCCGAAACGGTATACACGCAGAGCGCGAAGTTCCGAAAAATCTGCTCGATTGTTTCAATTTCACCGGCGTGGATGGAAAAGCATGTAGCTCAGCTGTACAGCGACCCTCATCCACCGTACATTACACGGAGAGTTCTGAATATCCTGAGATACACGCGCGTACGGTTCACTGGTTACAAATTTGCCGTCCGAAAGTCGTTCACATTGCCGTACAACGAGCGGTTGACCCGCTGATTGAATTCCACGACCCGCGAATATACTTCTCCTCCAACTACACGTCCGCTACCTCGCAGCTTTTCTAAACATCCTATTCCTCCTAATCGACCTCTACTTGTTATCCGCTCGTCAATAGTCAACATATCACGTTAATTATTCTCCGGTGTCCTTGAAAATAAAAAAATGAAAAGAATCTCTGCTCATCGGTAATTTTCCATCTTGTCGCTACTTAATTAAAAGCTACTTCCTTCGCACATCGTTCTCGCTTCCCAACGTCATCAAATATCAGCCGAAATCGATTTTCGTAAATTCCGATTCGAGTCACTATTCAAAAATTTTCATCATTCTTATCGCACCAGCAATATTTTTTTCTGGACACGATGGAAACCTAGCCAATCTTAGCCCCTCTTAAGTCAACTTATCTGAAAATTGTACGATTACGCGTAAAAAGTATAATATAAGAAATAATAGTCCTGATAACACCAACAACAACAACAACAACAAATATAACAATAATAATAATAATGACAATAACAACAACAACAACAACAAAAATAACAATAACAATAACAATAATAATAATAATAATAATAATAATAATAATAATAATAATAATAATAATAATAATAATAATAATAATAATAATAATAATAATAATAATAATAATAATAATAATAATAACAATAATAATAATAATAATAACTCCAAGTTCGACGGTGCGGATAAATTTTTGCAGTTTTCGCGGCGTTTCTTCCACCCCGCAGATTGAATTCGCTACGCTTCTCCTCGAGCAAGGTATCTACGTGCGAACTTACGCCGGAGCTCGATACATCTGTCACTGTTCCCGCGTGGGGATCGATGAGAAACGCGTTAGTTTCCGTAATTCCAATAATTCCAGCTTTTCCGGTCGTCCGGAAATCCACTTTTCTCCGCGTCTCGTTTCTCCACTTTACGGTTCGGCTTTATTCAGAGCTTCCAGAATTCGCGAGACACGCGTGGCCGTCCTTATCGCGGCACGTGACGCGAAAATGGGCAATCCCAATTCCGTTATGCCAAGACGTACGTTGGCTAGGAAAATCGTGAACCGTGAATTAAGACTGGGCCGCAGTGCGCCTGGATTGGCGCCAAACAGGCCACTAGGGTGTTCAACGACGAACGTTGGAACGCGACGATCTCTGCCCTGCGAGACTATAACATCCCTCGCATTCGTGGCGTCAGCGGCATCCCGGCGTGTTCGTCGAAGACCATCCGACAACATCCCGAAGAATTATCGCTCGGACGTGTCGTCGGCAACGTATCCGCTGCTCGACTCGACTCGGCTCATCCGACCGAGAACATCCGAAACGCGGACGTAAAATTGTTCTATTGATCATTCACAGCCTCGCCGCCCTCCGGCGGTCCTCGAATATTCACCCCGTTCTCGGGCGTACGAACGCGCGCGTATCGGCGACGCGATAATGCGTTGGAATAATGCAAGAAGAGAAACCGATCCGGAACATGCGAAGACAACGAGGAGAACGAGCAACGGATTGCTATCTGGCATTCGGGTCTGGGAAATGCGTCGAGGGGTACGTCGATAACGAGATAAATGCCACGTCGTCCGTTATATCCTCGCAGATACGGGGGTATACGGCTCTTTGGGTGTCTACGCAGCTGGGAGAAGCCTTTAGGTACGCGCTGCGAGCTCCTCCAACTCTCCGTTCATCTCTCTTCGTCTACTCCTGCGTTTTTCCGACGACTGCCAAGCTCGTTTCGCATGACCGTCGTTCCATCAATTCCCGAGGAAAAACCCGGCAGCAAGACATTATTTCTGCTCCCGATGGACCTCCCACGAATGCTTGGATCAAATCGGATACTTTTTAACTACCCTGAAACTTGCCGCGAGCCGGATGACTGCTCGAGCCCTGGAGCAGTTAATAAAGTAGAAGAGAGCAAGCTGTCGATGCTGAATCATACTACTCTGACCATTTGTCCCCAAGGAGATGTGTTGCGTCGTCTTGCCTCCGATGGGTTGTCCTAATAGGCAGGACTCATTACCGTTTCCCGATCCGAGCGAATGTCTAATGCCAGGAGAATCAGCAGATTACTACACCGAATCGAGTAGAAATTCCATTCCTCATCGAACAATCGACCTCACGACACCTCAAAACTGAAGAACAGAAGAATACATTCCACTAAATTCGTCCCATTCCGAGAAAACTTCGTAACCTTGAACGTTTTGAAGACTAGCAACCAGCGATGGATAGTCATTTTACAACCCCAATGACAACTCGACCACATCGATGATTCTGGTAGGTCAGTCGTGGAGGAGAAAGGAGCAGACTATCGATTTCCAGTGGATTTCAAATTCGACCACAGAGATACTAAACTCTAAATCTCTCTACTCATTTTACTCGTTATAACTCAAAACCAGCACATTTTTTCGCACTTGTCGAGGCTAACCGCATTTGAAGAAATGACTCGCATAAAATCGTGGCGAGGAGCCCATTTCGTGATAAAATTTGGTAAGGCACGAGTAAGTATTTTGGATTAATTACGATTGCATAAAATGGCTTTTATTCAGAATGGTGAAAGAAAAAACGAGCCTCGACTAAAATTCTAGAAGCTAGGATGATTATCCGAATGAGGGCGAGTCCAATTGGTTGTTTTCATAGGTGCTGAGAGTTTACATGCATCGCACGTGCATCTGTCTAAATAGCGTGTCTCACTTACCGTCACTACGCTTGATAACTTCTCAATTTTCCATCGTACAAAAACAGAATAATTTCATCTTGGAAAAAAATCAGGATCGTGGTAGTTTTTCCAGGTTATGAAGCGTCGTAGCCTCATTTTATAGCTACGATGATAGATCTGCACCACCTTCTCGTTGAAACCGATCTTCAGGTATTCGCGAACCTGAAGCGCCGTTGAACTTTACAACATACGTACATGCAATCGCAGAACAGCGCGATGTCTGCCAAAGTTGCGCTACAAGTTTTTCCTTCCGACAATTTGAGAGTTGCGCCGCTGAGTTTGGTGTCGAGTGTCGAGAGAATATACCAGTTGGTTCAAAATGCTGAATTACGATGCGCTGCGAAGTGGAATGCTGCAATTATCTTCCCGGGGCAGATTTTCGTATCGTGAAAAATAGAGAAGTTACCGGGGGTCGTCCCGATAAATGCGACACTCTGTGCGAAACACACGTGTCATATCATACACGCGACCATTCGAATATACGTATATATGGATATACATATTGCATATACATATATATATATGCATATATGTGTATATATGTGGGTGTGCGTGTGTGTATACGTGTGTCGTGCTGTTTGCCTCGGGCTACATTTCGAGCGATGAGCTTCAGCTTCCACATAAAAGCTTCGCTTAGATATAGGCTAACGACCCCCGTACAATTGCGACCACAAAAGAACCGATGAGCATTAATGCAAAGAATCTCTCACCGGTTTGGCTGGTCGATTGTTGGAAAGGGGGCTGTATTTTTTTTTTTCTTTTTTTCACAATCACGAGACACCAGAATTTTATTTCCACGTCGTTTTCGAATGGATGATAAACGAGGTATCTCTTGGCTGCCTGAAAAAGGAACCGCGAAATGGTATGCGACAAGAAGCTTTCGATTCCCATACAATTCTCACATTTTTTGTAGGTATTTTGTGAAGCGAATAACATTGAAAGAAATTATTGTGAACTCGAGCTTTCGCAATCTACGACTTTTTCCTTCTCGGAGGTAATGGTAATTGTGTTTGAGTTCGTTGGAAGTTGAGCGTAAAAGCATGCGGGGACGAATTTTGAAATTTCGTACAAAATGTTTGGCATGCATCGTTACGTACGCATGCGCATGTTCTTGCATTTGTATCGTACCTAAGTGCACATTTTACATATCTACACGAGCCGTACGTGTGAATTAACTAAACCCATGTTACCACCCATAACGTGAATCCTCAATCTTGTCGTATTTTTGTTACTGTTCTTTTCTCTCTCTCTCTCTCTCTCTCTCTCTCTCTCTCTCTCTCTCTCTCTCTCTCTCTCTCTCTCTCTCTCTCTCTCTCTCTCTCTCTCTCTCTCTCTCTCTCTCTCTCTCTCTCTCTCTCTCTCTCTCTCTCTCTCTCTCTCTCTCTCTCTCTCTCTCTCTCTCTCTCTCTCTCTCTCTCTCTCTCTCTCTCTCTCTCTCTCTCTCTCTCTCTCTCTCTCTCTCTCTCTCTCTCTCTCTCTCTCTCTCTCTCTCTCTCTCTCTCTCTCTCTCTCTCTCTCTCTCTCTCTCTCTCTCTCTCTCTCTCTCTCTCTCTCTCTCTCTCTCTCTCTCTCTCTCTCTCTCTCTCTCTCTCTCTCTCTCTCTCTCTCTCTCTCTCTCTCTCTCTCTCTCTCTCTATTTGTCTATCTGTTTCTCTTTTTCTCTTTCTCACTTTTGGTCATATTCTTTCATAGTCATGATCATTTATATTGACGGTGACCTCCTTTTATTTTAAGCCTCGCCCTTTTTTTTCTCAAAAGCTTATCCTGTGTCTGACGGAATAGATCTATCTAATTTGATAATCCTCCTGATATCCGCCTCACGTCCATGCTCAAGCTCTCCTACACACTTCTCCAACACTCTGTCTCGAGGGATATCGACGTCTCTCGTCACAACATCGACTTTACGATCCACAATCTTTGCACACAACCAATTCGCATACAGTGTTCCGTTGACGTTTCCGTTCGTTTGCCTCTTCTTAGCAGCCTGTCCCTATTTTTCTCCCCGCCACGTTTATCCCCGCTCTTATCATTCTACAGAAGCAAGCTTTGTACACGATCCAAGCCTAAAAGTATCTTATCCATAAACTATCTTCGCATAGATAATTACGAAAAAATATTCGTTTTTTCCAAATACTTCTTCGTAGAGTTACCAGAATTTTTTTCCTCGTCATCGAGAGCCCCATATCTGTGAGTATAACCATGCCATAACAGCAGTCACCGCGGGAAGTGCTCGTACCCCTTCGATGACTCGACACATCGAGTCCACGTTTACTCAACATGTATCCGCATCACCTCTTGTTTTGTCTTTCCTACTGGTCTAATTTCAATCTCATTTTCTTCTCAATCAGATATTACATCCCTTACGTAATGAAGAAAGAGACCAACGTTATTGGTCGTCTGAGAGCTGGCACATTTTGAGGTTTTGTAGACTAACTTTCCTCGTCTGAGAGGTAGACGCCTCCGGTTAACGAGACACGCTTACTTCCGTAGTGATCGTATCAAGCCATCGTATACCTGTCAGCTATGTTGTCAATAGAAATACGACTTTTATCCCCCCACGCAGCAAATTAGGAAGAACGTGTTCTTCAACAGCTATGTTCCCTGAAACAAGCTCAGATCCGCGACAGTCCGTCGGAAAAAAGCTCGAAATTGCTATTTCTTCAGCTATGGTCTCTGGGGTCGATGGTAATACCAGTCGCAGCTCGTATCTAGATTACACATCTCCGATCCGGAGTTCTGGATGGGCCGTTTCGAAGGTTGTGTCACGCGACGACGGCGGTATGTTGCCACGTACCTCGAGGTGTGTCCCGTTATTTGTAAACTTTGCCTATCTCTAACAGCTAACATTGTATGTCCCAATCACTTCTCGGATCAGGATCGCCACGAGCTATTAGGCCAAACGTACATGACACGGACAGCAAACGCGACCACGCCGTTTGGCGGAAGACCGTGAAATATGCTCCGGTGCTACTCGCCTAGATTCCCTACAGATATCCTCGTTCTTCCTTCGTGCTCGTGCCTATACTTCCGTGACTGGAACTGGCCGTGAAGAGCTATTAAAATGTCGACTTAATAAGGGCCGTTTAACGCTTTCCTCCTCTCCTTGCCAAGATACCGATACAATAACCGTGTCGGAAACGCCATCTCCGTTGAACCCTGCCCCACCTTAATTTCCATCGAAAAATGTCCACGTCTCTAGCTACGGAACAGCAATAAATGTGCTGCTGCCATCTCTCTCTCTCTCTGATGAGACGAATGCCCCTCGGCGATCTCGACCTGGTAGCTCGAATCTCTCGCAATTTGTAATTCAAAATTACTTCACCCATCTTTTTTCATCACTCCCAACGAAGAAGGGTTACGTTCTCGCGAGGGGGACCTGTCCCCCCAAGGCCTCTCCGTCTCCTCACCGGACTCGAATCTAACCACCCGAAAAAGTCGCATTAGTTTCCCTTTACATACGACGTGTCTCGTCGTTAGGTTCGCTTCACTTCTAGGAACGTGATAAAGGGATATTTTTCCAGTCGTTATATCACGTGTATATACCTCGCATCCTTCTGTCCGGAATATTTCCACGAGGTCGGAATTTCGCAGCTATTCGTTATTTTTATGCCCAGCTGGATCTTCGACGATGAATACTTTAAGGAGGCCTACTTCTTCACTGCGAACTTCTCGGTCTGCATGCTCTTAAAATTTTGATTCGCGCACCGTTTCGCCTGCTAAACTTTTCCACCCACGAAACGAGTACTTCCCCCGTAGGCTGCAAGACGAACGACGTATACTTCTCATCGCGTTTGGTCGCGAGGAACAAAAGTTACCAAGATAAGTACTTTTGGCTTACACGGATCTAGGCATACGTTAATTAGACTCTCCTCCCTTTGGTCATGCTTAGGTTCACACACACGTATTATTATGATTATCCACAATCTTATGATTTTTCTCTGCCTTATTTGAGTTTGAACTATCTCTCGTTTATTATTACCTACCCATCAGTTTTTTCTAACGCATTCGCGCTACGGTTCACCCATACGAAAATACAAGGTGGTTATAAGCAGTATGAAACGACGATTTCGATACGAAGAGCTCGATGGTAGTCGAGTACGAGGAATGGGAAAATAAAGTGTACGAATACGCGAAGCAAGGGTATCCAATCACGAGCTTTTTATTATTGATATAACCATCTTGGCTTCTCATACAATCCGTGCACACTGCCCAAGGGAACCCTTCTCATGTAACCTTTTCTGTCCCATGCGACGTAGGACTTTACCCTGGATTTTTACTTTCGACAATTCTGGAAAGATCCGAGGCTCGCTTTCAACCAATGGGAAGACGTCGAGACCCTCAGCGTGGGCTCGGAGTTTATCAAGAACATCTGGGTACCGGACACCTTCTTCGTCAACGAGAAACAGTCCTACTTTCACATCGCTACCACCAGCAACGAGTTCATTCGCATTCACTATTCCGGCAGCATCACGAGGAGCATACGGTAAGAGTTTGCTACCTACCTATTGGTGTATATAATACGCGTGTATTATTCGAACGCGTTGAATTTTACACGCCGGAATTTACCCATTCGATTACCATGGCGCATTCGTCGGATGGACGAAATTTAATTTGGCAATCGGTGCGAGAAACGCGAAATGCGATCTGGCCCACCCTGGCTGGGTCAGAGCTACAGAAGTCTCGGAGCCCTACCCTGCTTCGAGATTTCGAAGCGAATGCGGGACGCGAGTCGCGTCTCGCCGACACCCCGAGCTTCAAAGGCAACAGAGCTTTTCATTTGCAAGTTCGTAACTCTTCATCTGTGTAGGGTTTGCTAACTCGTTAGAACTATCCCGTGAATTTCGCGGCGAATAACCAGTTTTGCTCGAACATCGCGACACATGCAACGAAATCGTGAACGTTATGGGGGAAGAGCTTAAATAGAAACTCAAGGTGAAAGCTTCTCTCCAGCGCGAGCATCACTTTGTTCCCGCTAGTACCATCCTACCAGGCAACGAGGTGGTACAAGTTAGACATGCATGGCTTCTGAATATAGCCGTAGCGTTAATACTAGAATACGAAGGTGACCTCTGGGAAAAAGCGATGCGTGATGGTTGCTCGTGGTTGGAGAGATAGTAACAACGGGGACGCAAAAGACGGAGAAACTCATCGGGGTCATCGTTGGCCTTGAGGGGGCCCAGCGACGTGATTCCTTTCGACGTTCACCGATGTTGGGACGTATGAAAGAGAGACGTCTGGTCGAACGATGCTGCCTAAACCTCGCGTTGGTCAGATTATTCGTTTCTTTTCACATTCGCGCGTAAGTATGCCTCGAGGATGCGCGACGGTGCTGCCGTCAACTCCGACGACGGCCCGGTCTCTGGATGCGAGATGAACGACGTTCCAAAGATCAAAGGAACGCCGCTTAAAGTCGAGGAGACCGGTCGCTACCCTTCGTTAGAATTGACAGAGAAGGAACAAAGCTACCCCAAATATTTTTCCGACCATTCGCTTCTCCTCTGACGTCAGATCCGAACATTTCACGAAGCCATTACCTCGCGCGGACGCTTTCCTAATGACATCATGTGAAACGACACGTTCTCAATGCTGCGGATGTGTATTTCGTACAGCTATGGATTTACAGTGTTTCCATCGCGAGGCAGCACATTGCAGAATGGTTATTTTGCTCGGTTACGAACTGTTCTCGCGTACACTCGACATCCAAGTGATCCGACGTGCTCACAGAAGAGATCGCAGAACAGGCCATTTTGAACCTCAAAAATGTAGTCTTCGACTTGGAAGCCCATTTGTTCGGCGATTTATCAGTCGCAGACGAGGACGAGTGAAAAAGCTCCGAGTCGATTGCTGGGAATACACGTGAAAACGAATGAATATCGAGCAATGTTCGTACCATTCAACGCGTCAGCAGTGACGTAACTGCCCCGGGGTTAGAAGTTACCGCATCGTTACCCGAGAAAAAGAATGTACATATATATATATATATATACATTTATGTACAAAATTCAAATATAATCATATACAATCGTACATTATTACAGGTATATAACTATGTAACCATGTATAGCGATCTATAGTTGTATATGATAAAATTAGTAGAATGATTATTGCCGTGAAATTTTGTAGGGGATTATTTACACTGAACCACTTTAATCATTTAAAATACTTTTCATGAACATGAGTATACTGTACATAGATTCCTCATACATGTACCATATATAGAGCTAGACATAGATTTATATTTAAAGAAAGTTTCGAACAATAATCTTTGGACTCAATTACTTACTTTCATCAATGACAGAATTTGGAAAAAAATTGATACGAGTTTATGTACAGTACATAACACAGCTCCACAAAAAAGTGGTCGGTCCAAAAGACGAGACCACCATACCTATACGTTTTTGGTCATGTCAATTTCAAAGCAAGATAATTGCACGTAAAAGAGTCAAAATACCGACTCTATATGTTTTTGAGGTCACCGAATTCGAATCCGAGAACAGCATCAATGCTGTCACGTCACGTTCCGGGTCATTCCAAGGTCAAATATGTTTATTTGGCAAAAAATGAACTTTTGACTGCAGATTCCGAAAGAACGAAAGATTTGTACGTCCAGATATGCATTTTTTTCGTATCATAACTCGGAAGGTCACTGCATGTTGTTACAAAGAGGGTTCATATGACCATTGCAAAAATACGAAAATGTAGCTTCATGGGACTGGAATACATATTTTGGGGATCACTGAACCCGAATCAGAGGTCAGCATCAATGCTATCACGTCACGTTCAAGGTCATTTCATGTACAAAGAATGCGAACAGCACCGATAACAGCGTGTTTGAATTACAGAATGATTTTTCCAACCTAGTTTTTGGACCGGTCGGTACAGGACTACATACAATAACGAACAATCGCTATAAGTGCTTTCATTTTCACTTGATGCCGACCTCGCATTCGGATTCAGTGACTCCCGAAAAAATTTTGTACAGTAGTTTAGTCCCATGAAGCCACATTTTCGTATTTTCGCAATGGTCATATAAACCCTCTATATAACAACATGAAGTGACCTTGGGAGTTATGATACGAAAGAAAAATGTGTAGAAATTTTCCGTTCTTTTGAAATCTGCAGTAAAGAGTTCATTTTTGGCAAAATAAACACAATTGACCTTGAACATGACGTGATAGGGTGGATTCTGTCCTCGGAGTCTGATTCAGCGACTTCCAAAACACTTAGGTGTCGTCTTTCGGGCCAACCACCTTTTCTTTATGGAGCTGTATAATTATACATAGTGTGTATGTAATTATATAGAAACATAATTTATAAATAATTATAGATAATCTATTATATAGAACTAGATATGATTGTCGTGATTGTGGTATCCACTCCATGAATCCGGATTCCTTGTTGACATGATTATTGACTCTACGCGTGAACAAATCGATGGTACTTTAATCACTAATTGGTACACGATAGCAATGCATCTGGGCAGAATGATGAACAAAGTGTAAGCAAATTTGGGAAAAAGATCGAGTTTTTTGAAAGGCATAGAAATATGAAGAGTTTCTGGGAAACAATCTGCCCAAAAAATAGTAGCTCCAAAGACGACCAAAAATCAATGGACGAGTGAAAGAGAACAAACGTTGCTGGATTTGAAATTCGTGCAGTCTTTTGACCACACGACGTTGCGGCTGAAATCACATCCGTAAGAGCGTGCAGCATACTTTGGCCGATGGTATTCACTTCAATCTACGTACTAATGCACCTGTCATCATTATAAAACCCGCAGCCAAGAGTGAAAACGCAATTGTTACGTCGTCTCATCTTCTTTCAAAGACATCCCCTTTAGTTCTAAGAACAGTCCAAGACCAATGTTCACGAGGGTGTGTCGAAAAAAACTTTTTTTCCCCGCGCCACCGAAAAATGTATTTGGAAATAGTTTTTTGTGACTCCTCGTGAAAGGAGAGCTGTGGCAAAAAATTCTGAACGGCCAAAAACACCACAATCCTGACGAACCCTTTGGACTTGGATGTCAGAGGCCTCCTTTTTCGAGAAATTTCGGAAAATCATTTGAAAATTCAGTAAAAGGTGGGAGATACCGATTTTTTTTCTATTTCAAATTTGTATAATTGAATTCAAAAGATGCGTTGTTTTTCACGCGGAATACGAATATGCAATGAGAAACAGGAGTTCACGTTTAAAAAAATAAACTTGACCTTGGTTTGACCTTGAAAAGTGGGATTCAAAGTCATTTCAAGGTCACCATTCAATGACCCCTCCAAACCATGCAAATTTTGTCCAATAAAATCGATAAAAATCAGAGTAACAAAATGCCAATGTTTCAAAGTAAATTCTAGCAGACAGAAAGATAAATTTGCGGGCAGAAAAGTAGACTTTTTGCCTGCTAAATTAATTTTTTTATCCCTTTAGTGAAAAATTGATTACTGTGAATATGGTCATTTTATCGCAGTCGAGTATAAAGGTTTTCTTCGACACACCCTAATGTTCACTGTGTACACATAAAATGTAAAATACAAACAGCTATGTGCAACCACTTCTGCCCGAAACGAGATGCGAACACGAACAAGGAATTGGAGTGAGTCGATGATATTTCAATGGAGAATAAATGAGACGAGCAGAGCAACGAAGGAACAGGCGGCGAAAGAACGGACAAGTAACGTGATGGATAAGGAGCCAGCAACAGAGGCAATGGAGATGTCGCCATCGCGTGCGTGGTCATTAAGCGTTACTCTGGCTGCTTACTTCGTTGACTTATCCTCATACGTTCATCGGGGGACGAATGACGATGGCGATGTGTAGGTACGCGACACGTTCTCTGCTGTTGATGAAGGCGGATTTACGAAGTCTCACTTCGATGCGCGTACTCCGACCGTTTTCCTGTTGCACGGACGACGAGGTGATACGGCCACGACGTAAATACCCTCGCGATTCGTAAAGGAATGTACGCGACGTGGATCGATTGATGTATCGCCGAGTCCTACTTCGTTTCACGTACGATCGCTCATGGCTGTTCTCCCGTTGTACGAATTGAGTGGGTGATATCTTCGCGAGCGCGAGAAATTCATTCATCGTATAGCACCATGCGAAACGTATTGAACCGTGAAGGTATGTTCTTATCGGAAAGAATCTTACGACTGTACAAGCACGAAAAGCTTTGCTCGCCGCTAGCCGTTTCAGCTAGGTCGCGCATTCGGGGTCTCCTGCTGGACACGAATCTGTCAAGTCTTCCGGAAAATCTATCCAAATCACGATTTTTTGACTGCGAGTCAAATTCGTCACGCCACAAACTGGTTCCGAACGCTCGAATCCCTGGCCAAAAGTCGAAAGGTGAGAACAAAAATCCGAAGATATTCGCTAATTGGTTTTCCGGGTCGCTGATTACGAGATTGATATCCAAATTATGAGATTCGGAATGCTGGACCACAAATGACGCCTGTTATGGGGAATAATCATTTTATCGATCCAAACCCCCGTAGCACAGTTACGTCTCGTAGATGTTACATCGATACTTGCTCGAAACGTGGTAACGTTGCTTGGGATCTTCCGGTGTAGGGGAGACCGGGGCAAGACGGCCCACCTAAGCTGATTATTATTCTTTGTAGCTTTTAACCATCAAGTCGATTTACTCTCGTCCAACTTTAACTCAATTCATCAAAATTTTGGTCAAGCTCCTGATTTTTTTTTTGGGGGGGCAAGACGGCCCCCTCCGAAAAAAATGTTTTTTTTTTTTAATTGTAAAAAGATTTCCCGCGTTATAAATGTTTATATTTTTCTCTTTAACAACTGTATTTACTTTTATATTACTCGAAATAACCTTTTTTGATATAATACGAGTAATTTGTTCACTTCTGTAGAAAAAAATTGAGTGTTTTAATTTTTTTCCAAACATATTACCAAATACTGTACAACTGGATTTTAATTTAAATTTTTTAAAAATTTTTGGTCAATTTTTGAGGTGGGTTTTCTTGCGCCAGAGGGGGCCGTCTTGCCCCGGTCTCCTCTAGTTGACGGGAATGTGTAAATGTCCGCCCATCGTTACGTTACAGTGTAACGTTTGAACAATATTGCACAGAGAGGTTCCTCATCCGTTGCAAATAAATGCTCTTGAAACATTACAAAACGATGCGTATGGTAGATATACGATTTATTTGTTATACAGCACACTAGTAAAAAACTTTACCTGTAGTTTAAAAATTCATATATCGCCTGACTAAATAGAATAATATATTATATCTACTTACTATTTCACATGAGATATAGATAACAGATGTAAACTTGTATTGTATACACTAAATACGTATATTCACTCGAATTACTCGAAATAGAATAATATATTATATGTTCTTACTATTTCACATGAGATATAGATAACAGATGTAAACTTGTATTGTATACACTATATACGTATATTCACTCGAATTACAATATACAACGATACACTTCACATTTGATGATGCACATGGCACCCCGGCCAGGATGTATATGTATATATACATCGACTCCGAATTTCGACTTCAGATACGTGTTCAGCCGGCAAAATAATCCAGAAATCACTAGTCGGACACCCAGCACTGACCACTTTTTCAATAATGTGGATCTTTTTAATAATGTGCCCTCGTAAACGAACGATACTAATTAGGTCAGATTTTATCTATGAAGCATCAACGAGTCTAACTAGAGTTTACTAGCGTTTTGGGGTCGCTAGTTCCGAATCCGAGGTTGGTCAACCTGCATCACATCAGGTTCAATGTCATTTCAAGGTCAAATCGAGGACAGGAGTCTAATAAATATTTCAAAAATTATATAAATGTTTTTCGAGTTGCTGAATCCGATTACCTCATTTTCTTGATCCTACGAGGTCACCTAAAAATAATTTCGAAGCTCGAGATGGACATATCAAAAAATATCGCTGATTTGATGGAATTATCCCAAGAGCTCATGTTTTACATTCGAAGGCATTTTATTTGATTGTTGGTGACCTTACAAATAAATATGGCGGCGGCTTTTTGACGTTAAACCAGACTGTTCAATTGGCAGAGAGAATTCCCTATCGGGGCAATGCTGTTAATGTTATGCAGGCTAGGATAGGAGCAGAGCATTCGGCGAAAAGCTCGGAACCCTTTTATGCTATACTTGAATTATCATCAGATGATCTTGTAGGATCAAGAGAATTACGTCATCGGATTTAGCCACTCGAAAAAGTTTTATGCAATTTTCCTATATTTTTTCGACGGTGCCTCGATTTGACCTTGAAATGACCTTGAACCTCGCGTGGTGGGGATTGACCGACTTCGAATTCGGAATCAGCGATCTCAAAACGCTAGTATATCCTAGTTGATACTTCGTAAATAAAATCTGACCGAATTATTGTCTTCCGTGTACGCATATGTGCATATATGCATTCAAGTGCGGATAATAATCAGACTTTGTACCCATTAACACTCTTGATCAGTGGACCGACAATTTTGATCGAAGGAAATTTTTGATACGAAACGGAATAGCAGCGAATTAATTGATTAATTGAAAGTAAAAATGAAAGTATTTTGTTTTATCGTAAGAACGAATGTAACAATGAGAATAACTATTTTCATCCGTCAACTCGATGTGATCAGTTATTGAAATTATACGCGTCCATTAATTGGTGCGTTGACTCCAATTATTCGAATTAGCGATTAAAACTCTCCGATCATTTTCAGGGAAGCAAACTTTTCCCTCGAATACGATTATTATTTGACCATTATTCGTTGGTCGTGATCATAACTGCGGTTATACCGGGGCTTCGCCACGACACGCAGCGACCTACAACGAGAGTTGATGGAACTCTAAGCCGTTCTTTGAAAGACCAGAGAACCGATTTAATATCGGAAGCAAATACATCGAACTTCATGCCTCGAATATTGAATCACAGTTAAACGACCCGCAACTCTTCTTATTTCATAAAACCGCGGCATTATCGACCACTAATCGCGCGAGTCGCTCGCGCTCAGGAATCGAGTATTACTTCCCGCTGAACGAACACCCGTTTAATACCGTGAAATAATACTTTTCATAATTGGAAAGGATTATTCCTATCTCACATTTCAGATAATAACATTCAAAACAATGGAAATCCGACGAGAAATAAAGCCTACCGATGCAATACCGATTCTCCCATTCGCTGATGGGAGTTTTTATTGGATTAACTACGTTCCAACCAACCAAAAGAAAATACCTACACCTCGTTTAATCCTACCGGGAGTTTACCACCTTCCTCATCGACTACTCTCGACCAATCGCTTGATTGTCCCTTTTCTAAAAACAAATTTATCTTTTAAAAAAAAAAGTGTTTTCAGTACATGGATTTGCCTGTTGTTTGCTGAAAAATCGAAAATCAGTTTCATTCCAGTGAAAGTGAGTGCCGTGTGGTTTTCGAGGACGCTGAATACGAATCTTAAAACAGATTTCCAAAATTCAAAATGGCGGAGCTAAAATGGCGTAAGAAAATTTGAAGAGTAGTTGAATTCAACTAAAAAAAAGTGAGTCTCGATCCCGAGAGATCGAATCCACAGAATTGGATAACCTTCAAATGACCTTCAAGGTCAAACGTGAGAGAATCAAAACTTTGCAGTGCAAAAACGGGTGAATTTCAAAGTGCTGTTACTCCGCTAATAATGATTGTAGAAAATTGAAAAATATGGCATTTTAAAGCCTGAAGTCTCCTTTTTCGAAAACTTCTAATTGATTTTTTTTAAACCAATCTTTGACAGCACGACACTCAAAAACATACGAGGGTGACGAGGTCCGAAATTTTTGCTCAAATTCGTCGAGCTGCACCGCGTGCAGAAAAAATCGCAGCACGTTTCTGTCTAAACTATCGGAAAGCTTGATTCTTTTCCTTTCCATTGCTACCCTCAACAGTTGTTCTACGATTTTTGTTGATCGAGTTATTGCCGCTTGAACAAAAAATAGCTCTTTCTTTTTGACACCCGTAGCTCCCGAACCGATGATGGTAGAACGATTGTAAGGAGCGATTTGGACAGCTGAATGTCTTCTTTTTAAGCTGCTGTGACGACTTTTGCTGCAGAATTTTTTTCCGTGCCGTAAAATCATTTTCAAAATATCGTTTAAAATTGAACTTATTCCTTTTTTCGAAAAGATGCCCGCCATCGCGCTAAAATGATAAAAATGTGAAGGTCTTTCCCTTTTTCTCGAGTTCACAGTATCGCGAATAAATACTCAGAACAGCACATTTGTCAAATTTTTTTTTCGTCAAATTCAAAACAGCGAATATACGCAGCTGCACGATTTGGTCGCCATTTTGAATTTACACTACCAGTGACCCCCTCCCCAAGGAATAAAGAAAAAGCTGACCGGAAGTGTCGCAAAGTTGAAAGTACATATTGTGTCGTATTGCAATGATAGCAACCTCGATGACCTTGAAAATGGAAATGCATCCGATTCGTACCTCTCCGATCGTCCGATTGTTGATAATAATGAAAACGAAGGTTTCTCGATGCTAATAAATGATCTCATTTTGTTACAGTTTGACCATCACTGCTTCGTGTCCTATGAACCTGCAATACTTTCCCATGGACCGACAGCTCTGCCATATCGAAATTGAGAGCTGTAAGTAACTAACTCGTTAATATTGATCGTCAAGCGTTAAGTAAGGCGTCGAATTAACCGCCGAATACTCGCGAGCGGAAAAATCTGTTGGACCCATCGAAAGATGACGTCGCTCAGAAACTCAGAATTTAATCCAACTAATTCACGATCCCACCGCGTATTTCCAACGGGCATCTATTAGCGTCGCGGCGGAATGCTCGAGTCTACGACGAGCAATATTTCCAATTATTTTTAATTACCAAACGATCAATGCCAAGAATAATCTGTAGGGGTGAATTTCACTTCGCTGCAAAGAGTCGCGATTCATTCGCGTTACTGCATCGCGATAATTAAGTCAATCGACTAAGTTTTTTCCCCCGATAATTCCTCATCGCTGTTTCGCTTCACGAATCGAGATGAGACCATTTCCTCGACGATCCTTCGTGCTCTATTATTTATTGCTGAATAACTGATAATTACGAATTAATTATTGCTGCATCTATGCAACGTCGTTGTCTGTTCATTCCCTCTAGTATGTCTATCAGAGTGCTTTTATCTTCAAGACTTTTTTTCAATTTTCGGTCCCTACTGAAAATTTTGTTCGAAATGTCCAAAAAGAAACTCCCTGAAAATTCGAGCTCTTAATATTAACATTAGGCACTTTCCCAGTGCGTGTAAAGATTTCCCGTCTAAAATACACGTCGACTTTGATTTTTTTTTCTTCAAAAGACTATAACTCCGCGGCATTTCATGCTATCATATTGTACCAGGGCGCGATTCGTTCGGGATTAAATGTTCTACAAAAGAGCCCAGTGCGACGAAGCTGTAATCTGCACTCGTAAGATTGTACGAGTCACTGAATCTGATTTTTGTATAAAAGTCTGTTTTTTTAAATATTATTTCATAAATGAGCGGACTTACATGAAAAATGTGAATGACAAACTTGTAGAAAATTTAATTTTCTCCCAAAAAAGTTTCTTAAATTGAACCGCTAGAATTGATATTTCTCGAGATATAGAGCGTTGACTTTTTCGTAATATGAATTTTTTACGAAGAGCTTGACTCGATATTCTCAAACATTTCATATTACGAAAAAGTCAACGCTCTATATCTCGAGAAATATCAATCTTGGCGATTTAATTGAAAAGACCTTTTTTGTAGTAAATTGAATTTCTCACAAGTTTGTTATTCACATTTTTCATGTAAATTCAGTCATTTATGAGATAATATCAAAAAAACAAAAATTTTATACAAAAATCAGATTTATCGACTCGTACACTCTTACGAGTGCAGATTACAGCTTTACCGCAATGGACACTTTTGTAGAGCCTTTCAACTCGAGTAAATCGCGTTTTGGTACAATATGATAGCATGAAATGCCGCCGAGTTATAGTCATTTTAAGACAAAAAATCAAAGTTTACGTGTATTGTGAATAGGAAATCTTTACACGCTCTATGAAAGTACTGAATGTTAATATTGAGAGCTCCAAATTTCAGGTAGTTTCTTCTCGCACATTACCGACGAAATTTTCAGTCGAGACCGGAAATAAAAAAATAGCCCTGAAAATAAAAGCACCCTAATGTGTATACTTCCTTCGCAATTTTCTGTGCGGATAATTTCTTCGGGAACAGGAACTCGAAGCTACGCGTAACTCCTTGCTGGTTAATTGAAAAAGTGACCTGAAATATTCTCGTTCGAGTAAAAGCAGCTCATTCTTGGCATGGCGAAGGAAAACGACCTACTTAACCCACGCGACGATGACTGCTGCGCGCACCTCTGCTACATACAGTCGAATTTCTAATTATACGGCACAAACGGCACTGGAGTTATCAAGCAATAAAAGATAACAGCTTCGCTGCTTGTAGTTGACCTATTTCACGTCTATGACATCGTAATACTGACTGAAATGCGGTTAACGTCTTTGAATCCAGTAGCCACCGCAGCGCGCCATTTTTTTTAGATCGGGTCGATTTTCTACCGAAGGTTGTGCAATCTCGCCCAAAGGGTCTACCGGGATGGCTATGGAGAATCTGCCCCCAACGAATTTTGAAACCCTAATATTTTCCATAGTTTAGTATAATTAAAGATGACTCTGTGCAAATTCACAATTGTCTCAAGTGAAAGAGCGTTATTTTGAGTTAAATGAAAAGCTTTATCTTTGATAAGGAAATACATTTTTTTTAAGTCAAAGTGATTCATTCCATACCCAATTAATGGCAATAAGTGTCTTTGACCATCAATTTTCAAACATTAATTCAAATTATTACTCCAATTCAAATAATCGGAATACAAAAAGAAATTACCAATTTTCTGGAAATCGTATCTACATTTAGTTATGGTCAAATATTTTTTCAGAGAGAAATTATTTCGTTTCTAATTGTATCGGTTGAAGAACAAAACCGATTTTTTTTCACCAATCTTTATAAATTTAAGATTTTTTAGAATTTTCTCAGACTCTTAGAAGGGTTTGTACGGATAAAAGACGATTAGAATAATAAAAACACGGTTTTTGGTCACTAAACCGGGACAAATGGATTAAAAAAACTGTAAATTTGCATAGAGTCAGCTTTTGTTTTAATAAGCTATAAAAAAATTGGGGACTCGTCATTCGTTGGGGACAGATTCTCCATATCTATTCCGCCAGGGTCCGTACTTAAATTACGTAACACGGTTAGGGAGGGGGACGGTCAAATATTTTGTTACCATCTGTTACATCCTGCAAAAAAAAATGATTGAGAAATAGTCACAAAACTACTGACAAAAGTGTCAGAAAACTATTGAGAAACTATCGAGAAAGTAATGGGAAACTACTGAAAAAACTATTAACAACTATTGAAAGAACTATTGATCATTAGCACAGCACTTTTTCAGTAGTAAATTGGACTTAACTACTGGTGAAACTACTAGGTCGAACCGTGACTTGCTCAATAGTTTCACCAGTACTACTAGCAGTAGTTTCCACCATTAGTACTACCTAATTTAGTAAATATTTTCAATAGTTAAAGACAATAATCAATAGTTTCCAAGATAGTGACTTAATGATACCTGTTCACTTCTGATAGGATCACTGGAACCAATAGTGAACGCTTACAGCAATTCAAATTGAGTCAATAGTTTTATTCTTCACTACTTAATGGATCACTGGAATCAATAGCCAAGCGTTTACAGTAATTCAAATTGAGTCAATACTTTTATTCTTCACTGCTGAATGGATCACTGGAATCAATAGTGAACGTTTTCAGTAGTTCAAATAGAGTCAATAGTTTTATCCATCACTACTGGAAGATTACTGGAACTATTAATAAACGTCTTCAGTATTTCCTAATGACCACACAGGTCCAATAGTTACTCCATAGTCGCTACTGACCGAACTATTGAATATCCACTGAAACTATTAGAATTTTCTACGAATTACTGAGAGCCTCAATAGTTTTTTTTCACACGGGCTAGGGGGGTAGGGGTTAAAAAGTTGTTATAAATGCGTTACGTAATTCAAGTTCAGGACCTCGACCCTTTCATGACTGGTTCGCCTAGCACCAAAGTCATCAATGTTTTATTGAACGCCAAAGACGATGACAACGACAAAATCGTTGCGAAAATTGATGTCGAATCGCTCAGCGATTCAAAAACTTCGAGCTTTCGGATTTCAAGATAAAAAGACGTTCGTCGTAAAATCGAAGCGATTGAGTAAATTTCAAAATTTCACGGTGCATAACGTTGAAACTTCGTCGTTACACGAGACCAATCTAGTAGAACGTACCATTGAATTTTGAAAAATTTATTAATTGGCTCCGATTCTACTCGTCGTAATCGAAGCTCGCGTAGAATGTCAGGTGTACTTCGCGTGTTCGATGTTTTCGCAGCGAGTCAGTCGTGACACGTTGTTAAGAAATCACAATAATCATTGATAACGCTGATGCGAGCGTAAAATCGTGCCAGCCTTGTGGAACAAACGACCGGTAGTATCATTGTCCGCGAAGTAGGAGAATGAAAAAGCAAATTCAATGCGGCGCGGATTCTCGAATACACGGTCGAAGAAATAGGCGCGTCGAAGGCGTACTTTTCCAACGTATTATGCGTACCTCGCTCTCTGCCTTCGTCTATTCATCCGTCGTCTTTTCTCTCTTTAAAAAGCATCGAATTACTCGCGAAAGCCGATACGCGGTAACACACGAATGAGTATCTAGTAACACGATCGGGCTCACCGCGTCGAATTCACAACAGTTTCGCTGTATGTAGTAGCCGCAATAGTCGACTCGCGACGTTAACCCCTGTTATATCAACAAATCAAAACCGCTCATTACCGCCTATTTTAGTATCTACCAAGAGCCCAACTTCGGATACAAGAGTTTCTGAATGAAAAGTCACGAGAAGCTGATCTTGGACTCGTTGCAATAATTATTGTTTCTCGAATTGCTTTTCTCTTCTTCTCCACACGTTTCCGCCGTCCCACTCGGAGATGAACCAACTTTTGTATATAAATTATATATGTAAATATTATATGGGGCATTCCACGCGAAATCTGACAGTTTGGAAAAAATGTATCTCTGATGTCCGCAATTTTTTGTTATTTTCTTCTACCCTTCGAAAAAACCTCAAATAAAAAGATTCAATGTTTGCAGCTCAAAGATGACTTATGAAAATGTTTTGAAGAAATTTGTCTCATTTTCTTCACAAAGTACACGAAAAAACGAAACTTTTGAGGGACAAGCCATCTAAGTTGTTCCATTATTGGTAAAGTCAGTCGCAAAAAACCGAAATTTGATGTCTTTTGAACGGCTGATCCAAAAAATCTCAAAATTCATCTGGAAGTTTTTTTTTTGAAGGGTCCAACAAAATATCCAAAACCTGAGAAACTCACAAATGTTTTTTTCCAAACTGTCCGATTTAGCTTGGAATCCCCATATTTATATTAGGATGATTTTTTTCTTTCGATTATTTTTTTTGTTCCCAACTGGAAATCTTGTCGGAAAAGTCCGGAAAAAGCTGTCTGAAAATTAAGCCCTCAATATGAACATCAAGTACTGTCGCAAAGCGTGGAAAAATTCCCCAGCAGTAGTAGTAGTAGTAAAAGTGGTCTCCCGTAGTGATACATGAGATTCGTCGAATGGGTGTGTGTGTTTTTTAGGGAGGCCAAGGGGCCATCGACCAGGGTCCCTCGGCCCGGAGGTCTTATAGTATTATGCGTAAGTGTATAAGGTCTTGTATAGCGTGGAGTGTATTACAATTCCCACGAATTAAAACCTCATTGGTGCTGTATAAATAATAATAGTGTCAATGGTGGTATGATAAATGTGCCTGGTGTCCCAAGGTGCGTTTTATCCACAGAGATATTATGGTTTTATCACGGATGATATGGAGTGTTTTTTTTTGTCTTTTTGTTTTTGTTTTTATTATTATTCTTATTATTATTAAAGACGAAGAGTCTTTTCTGTTATAGCCCCCCTCACCAAAAGTGCTCAAAAATGATTGGAAATCGCATAATAAATATCTCTGAATTTAGTAAAGGTCATTCTAGGACGGAAAAAGCGAGAAAAAAATATTGTTTTTTTCGTTATACCACCCCCACCACCCTCCCCGCCACGAAATAATAATAATAATAATAATGATATTTTTCCAAACTGGCGTGATAACTTCTGGGCACGCACCTCCAATTTTTCCAGTACGTGATAGCGTCGTTGCTCATGCCCAATTCTGTATGTGCACATTTTGTAGGCAAATCATGCATAAATTACCATTTTTTTTTTTCTAAATTGGGTCCGGGATGTGAATTTCCAGAACTTATCACGCCAAATTGACAAAATATTGTTATTGTTATTATTATTATTTCGTGGGGAAGATATAACAAATAAAAAAACAAAAAATGTTTTTCGCTTTTTCCGTCCTAGAATGACCTTCACTAAGTTGGGCGATATTTATTATGCAATTTTCAACCATTCTTGAGCACCAAGACGACACAGGATCTCGCGTACGATATGTGTGGAGCAATTGTGTATAGTATGAGTGGACCATTTGTGTATGGTTGTCGACTGCTATTGGGATGCACAGCGCAGAGATATTCGCAGGTTGTATGATAGCATATTTCTTTCTAAGATTGTAGGTTCTATTTGTACCTACTCGCTTCAGCTATGGTGGTTTCATACGGAAGAGCGTTTGATGGGACGTGTAATGGGTTGTTAGGGTGCCTACTTCTGGTGAGTCCTCGAAGTGATGTAGTTTCTGGAGCTACATTTCATACATTTTTGTTGTGCGTTAAATCGTTATTTTCCCAGAGCTCGTATAATAGACCTTGATGCCACACGCTGTCAAACGCCTTGTCGATGACCAGAAACTTTGTTGTTGAGCGATTTTTCGCGATCTTTGAGGCTTGTATGTTTGATGTGAGGATGGTCAACGGGTCGATGGTCGATTTCCTGTTTCGGCAGCCAAATTGATATCGTGGGGTGTTTCTCAAGTTTTTGTTTGCTAATTTTCTCAAGTATCTTTCCTGTCGAAGGGAGAAGCGTAGTCGGCGGATAGCTCGCTGCGATGGTTGCGTGAGAGCCGATTTTTGGTAGAGTGATGATTCGAGTACGCGTGGGCTCAGCTTTTTGATGATCATCATCGGAACTTGTTCGTGGCCAAGCGTCGTACTTTTTCCTTTGCGTATGATTGCGGAGAGTTCGTCTGATGTGATTGATTCGATGTATCCCCTGCATCAGTTCCGATGCTAATAGTTCCGCGTTTCCCACGCCATGTAAAAGTCCATCACGCTAATATTAAGGGCTTAATTTTCAGAAAGTTTATTTTTGGACGTTTCCGACAAAAATTTCACTGAGCACGAAAAAAAAAATGAAAGAAATCACCCTAATATATGTGTGTGACGATTTGCGTCTACGGGATCAGAGCTACGACCGAAATTAGAAGTACCCACAAAAGTCGACCCAAGGCTCATTTTGAAGCTTAGAGCGTTGACTTCCAAATGCTGAACACGCCTTCGGAAAATCCGTTATGGCGGCCGAAATCCGGTGAAAAGTCGAGTGCCGAGCAAAAAAGGCTTGCAGAAATAAAACTTCGCAACCGATCGGGTTGTTTGTTGGTGTTAATAAAACCGAAGTACATAATTCCTTTGCAGCATGTATAAATATTCGAATAGTCTGCACATGCTAGTATAATGCCTGTCCTCGATGAGTCAGTATCTGATCGTGATCGATAGACTTGAAGATGACAATTCCTTCACGACGATACTCATGAAGTTCGATTTATTAAGTGAAGAAACTTTTCTACATCGTACATTTTCATGGGATGAAGATGTGATTTTTGGGGTGAGACCTCCTACCTTTAAATATACCGTTCAAATGAGCCGCCCTACCGCGTAGCGAGTGACCGTGACGAGAAGACCGTCGTGAGTAAGAGACTGGAAAACCAACTAAACAGAACGGACAGAAATGGCCGCGACATTCAAAATTGATCAACAAACGGGAGATAATTACGATACATGGAAGATACATGCGAAGAAAGAATGAAACATGGGGGTATGTAGCAGAAGAACTCTGGAGGCCGGCAGAAACGGAGTCAGAGTACGCGGCGTGCATCAGAATGGATGGAAAGGCGGAGTCGGACATCTTGTTGGCCGTTAGTGTCAGTGAATTAGTCGCGTTAGATGGCTTGGAAACCTCAAAGGAAATTTGGGCTAAATAAACCCTAGGACCCTATACTATTGGCACGAGACAAATAGTCTACACTGGGGTGATGCACACCCCAGCACTGTTGACTCATTATTTGTGGCGGAGAGCTTCCTTTTTTTTATTTGACCATTCGAGTTCTGAAAAATGAAATGAACCAATGAGAAAAAACCTCAAAAATTCATGTTGAAAAACGCAACTGACAAAAATGAAAACAAGTTCCAGGACGGTTAAAATTTATTGGGGTTTGGGGAACCGCTGAGTAGGGTCCTAGGGTTAAAAACAGTGTACGAGTTAAATGGAGCAACCCTTTAGAAAAACCGGTGTTGACGCGTCTGCAAGAGGATGAAGATTTTAAAAGGCACCTGGGGGAATTTTCCGAGGCGGAGGAGAAACTCAAAGAAATTGGGTTGGTAGTTCCGAAGGAGTTCTTGGTAAGTCTCTTATTGTACAGGGTATCCCATTTTTAAAAAACTACGCAGACATTTTCGTCCGTCGGCGCCGTACAAAACGATTAGTCCGGCAAAAGTTGTTCAAGGTCATGGGGGCCATCTTTGTGTGAAGATAGTTTCTACCTCGCGATTGATTTTCAAGGTCGTTTAAATATAAAAGTGGATTCTCAGACTGGAACCCGTATTTCTGTCATCGGATTCGGAGGGAACTGGAAATTTTACGTTGAAGATGATGTTAAGAGGACCGTTGTGCCGCCCACTGGCCTGCCATTCACGTTGTAGAAAGCTAAGATCCTCACTGTGGGGTAGATGCAAGTGTTTAGCGCGGGTGTTTTGGTGAAGAACTAGTAAAACAATATCGGCAAAGTTGACTCGTGTTCGGCAGAAGGGATTTTCGTGGGCTATGACGCGCACTGCACAGCATATCGAGTGCATATGCCAAAAACAATGCAAACGACTGTAAGTCGCGATGTGAAGTTCATGACAAAGAAGAGTGCAAAGAAATATACGGTAACGAAAGAAAAGAGTAGTGGCTTTGAGCCCTCCGAGCGCCAAATTAAACAAAAACGAAGCAAGCGTCAAAAATGATAAGGAAGAAGAACGTGTGGTAGCACGACGCGGACGTACGAGAAGCGGCCTAATCTCATGGGACGAAGTGGAGCACCCTCCAAAACGGGGTTCCGGTCGTTCGAGAGTGCGCAAACGATATGAATCTGCGTCAATAATTTTGAGGTAAGCGAGGACAGTGAAGAAAATAAGAAAGAGGAACTGCTCGTATCGGAGAACACGGCTAATATCGCAGTTCAAGACCCGTTGACGTGGCAAGAGGCAGTCGAGACCAGTGACGGGCAAGCTTGGAAGATCGCCATGGAAGATGAGCGACAACGAGCGAAAGAACGTGAGACTCGTCGCGAAAGGGTGCTCGCGACAACCAGGGGAGGATTTCTACGAGACGTACTCACTCGTTGCGACGTCAACTACAGTCAGGCTATTAGCCGCAATATCTGAACTTGGTCTAGAGTTCCACCAAATGGACATCGTCACGGCATACTTGGTGAATTAGAGGAAGCGGTATATAATCCATTGGAATGTTAAATTTTTTGAGGCTTAGCGTGCGAAAGTCCGCAATTTTATTTCTCTGTGTAAAGCTAAATTCAAAAGCGTGGGGTTTGAAGCCTTGTCCCGCGGCTGCTGTCTTGTAAAAAGGATGCGAGTGGTTTTTACGCTATATCGGACAAAGTATTCGTCGCGCGGAAATCTTGTATGAACATTTTTTGTTGCATATTAAATTCTCTACAACTTTGGCCTTGTATTTTTTAGTGGTAGAACCAACAATAACAAAGTTATTAACGAAAATAGATGAAAGTTTGGGATCGAATTTTCTTTTGGTCGTTACAATTTCTTTTCTCGTCGTTTTATAAGAAAATGACATCAGAAAATTTTGATAGAGGGGTTTCCAAGGAATAATTTTTATTGCAAGACTCTATTTGAGTCTTTGACTTGATTTTCAAGAATTCGGCTACCATTTTGAATTTTTGATCGATGTATTGAATTCGTCGCATCGAATTTGGATCGGTTGCGAATTTTTGTCTGCAAGCTGTTTTGCTGGGTACTCAACTTTTCTCCGGCTTCCAGCCGCCATAACGAATTTTCCAGAACGCCCTCAGAATTTGGAAGTCGACGCTCTAAGCTTCAAAATGAGCCTATGGTACATTCTTTGGCGGTTTCTAATTTTGGTCGTAGCTCTGATCCCGCTGACGCGGATCGTCCCATATACTAAGTTATCGTGTGAAAAAGTCGATTTTTTCTCGAAGTGAGGTGAAAACTCGTCAGAGTATCCGTAGAAAAAGATCCGGTGAAAATATGAGCCGTTAATATTAATGTTTAGAGGCGGCGATTTGCAAATTGCTATTTCTCATTTAAATAACATGGAAAAAAAATTCTTTGAACTTTGGAATATTATAACTCGACAACGAGTTGCTATACGAAAATGACCAAGGCATGTTTCTACAGGGAATTGAACGCTCTACAAAAAAGGTCTGAATGTAGTTTTCCGTAAGTCAAACCGTTTCCGAGATATCAAGTCTTGCAAATTGAATTATTCAAAATCATATCAATGAAAAGCCTTCGTTTATAGAAATTTGCGTATCACCGCCTCTAAATAATAATATCAAGGGCCACATTGTGATGCGACTTCTTTCTAGGGATACTCTAACGAGTTTTCACTGTTGTTCGGAAAAATATGGATTTTTTAAACACTCGAATATATAGGGTGAGCCATTTAACGTGACCACCCCAAATATCTCCGTTCCCTTCAGAGTTACGAAAAAAATGTCGTGAGATAATTTGATTGATTTAAAAGAGCTAATTCAGTGGTCAACAATTCATTTTTGTCAAGGTGGTAGTTTTTGCGTTCTCAAAATCATCGATAGTTTTTCTAACGTGACCATGCTGTTTTCTTATCAACATATTGTAGCTGATATCAAGACGAATCCAACGATCTATAATATCATGACCTTGAAATGATTTTTCTCTTAACAACAACGCCAGAAGCTACTCCAAGGTCAAATTTTCTGTGCCAAGAAATACACCATTCGGATATGCTTAAAATTCATTCCAAGGTCATGATATTATAGATCGTTGGATTCGTCCGAATATCAGCTACAACGAATATGGTCCCACCTAAAAAACCATCGATGATTTTGAGAACGCAAAAACTGTGGTCCTGACAAAGATGAATTTTTCACCACTGTATCAGCCCTTCCAAATCAAGCAAATTACCCTCCAACACGTTTCTCGTGACTCTAAAGGCCACGAAGATATTTGGGGTGGGCACCGGAAATGGCCCACCCTGTATACATGCATACATACATATATTATGTATAACTCGCTATTCGTGTTCCTATTTCTCTGTATCCGCCCTTACTGTGTTCTTGCGTGAATCTAATCTACTTTAACACGGTGTGTGCAGCCATCAGCACCTACAAGCTTATTTACATCAGTCATCACCGAAATGTGACGTCACTGATCACGCCTATGGTACGGCGACGTGCGGCACGCGTGACGTCATAGAGCAATTGCTACCAACCTTTCGAAAACTAGTAGCGCGGTAGGCCAGAGCTCGGCTGGCTGCGCGGCCGACTATACGGCGACTCTTACTACTGACCACGCCGCGATCACCTCTTCGAGTCGCGCTGCAAGGGATATTTTATCAAAAAACTGTTTCTTTCTATCGGAGGGGACTCGAATGATTTGGGATAGACAGGACTAGAGGTGGATCGATTTTCTGCAACCAGTTTTGCAGCGATACGAGATCAGAGGTGGTCGCGTCGTTACAGCAGCTATGAAAACTATCTGCGACGCACAACTTTTTCTGACTCTTCTGGAAATATCACTTCGGCTACGCGCAGCAGCATTATTCAACTAGCATTCCTTAGACAAGGTCATCACTGTCGTAGTGCCAGTTTGTTTCGGTTTGACAGATAGTTTCCATTACGCCGCATCAGCGTGATATTTCCAGAATCGAGACTCGTTTGGTACACACGAACGAGAAGTATGCCTCGCATCGGTCATACATCTCGGGCGTAACGGAGTACCAGAGAGGTTGGCGGCGCAGCCTCGTACGACGTACGTTCATATCTGAGCTACGAAGGGCCTCCTCCACTCACGATTATCCACATCACTCAAGCTTGAGCCGTAACGTGCTGTTTGCTTCGGGTTCGATCGGGTTGTTCTGGAAAAAACGCGTCATCGCGATTGGTACCGGCATTACGGACCGCTTCGCGTAAACAGACTGCACCGGTCGGTCGTTCGAGCTTTCGGAAAAATCGCGTCACGCTCAACTCCAGCGTCCCATGCCAATCCTATTTGATTATATCGAATGCGTTTCGTGTATCTCTCTCTCTCTCTCTGTCTCTCTGTCTCTCCCTCTCCCGCTCCCGCTCCCTCTCTGTATACACACACGAACACACACGTGACACACACCAGCACAGACCTTCTCCATGTTGATTTGGCCGTTGATTTAATTCTGTTCATTTGCCGCCTCGAAAGAATCCATGCAGAGCCTTCGACATAGCACTGAGCCACGTGTTCCGGGGATGACAGTCGACGGCGGCCTACCCCGTGTGTCTCCTCGCGCCTTCTACTCTATCTCTTCACCGCCGCCCACAAACCCAGGAGGCGGCAAAAGTCAAAAAGTCTGAATCGACGAAGGTCGAACCGAATCCTGACGCATTGTGCATCTAGCCGACGCATGCGTAACGATATTATTTCTATGTTTTACAGGGTTACCGTAACGTCGTAGAACCGTTAGCTGTCTTAGAACTAGAATAGAACGTAATTTTCTACCCCGTAATCCACATTACCAATATTATTGCACGAAATGCATCCAGAAATTTGGATCTCCGAGTTATCTCTTGCTTGTCACGCCACCCGGGAAATATCACGTTTGGCAGCCGAGGTCGAGCGAGAAGTTCGTCAGAGTCGACGCGTATCGATTGACCTTGGCTCGTTGGACTGACTCGAAAAAAGTGACGGAATCAATTTGCATGAATTAAAACGGAAAATAAATAAACGGACAGATTTCATCGCTCCGTTGTAATTTCAACGTGTCGTTCCCGGATTTTGTACTTCTTTTATTTTATTTTTTTTACAATTTTTTTGCACGCATCGCCGCGGTGAAATACGGTATCATTTCGTTGGAGGTTGCTAATCTGCGACGTATTTTTCCACCTCGAGAAAATAAGCTCGGAGTGCTCGTGGCTCGCGGCCTTTTATATGCCTCGTATCGCTATCGGACCCGAGCGATTGTCGCGAGCAGCGTAATGGCCGAAGGCAAGCTAATCAGTACCGTGTTAAAAAAATTCTCGAATCTCTCAATACCCGGAGAAAGATTTACGAGACGCTTAACGCGGCGCGAACACGCCAACGGAGGTCATCGATTACAACAACTGCGCCAGGGGGCTGCTAGAACACAAGGATGAGGAAAGAACAACGCTGCTACCCTCGCAACGATGCGATCGTTTTGCCCGGTCAAATACTGGTGACCAATTTTTTCACGATTTTTCTCCCAGGCGATCCGACGTACATTTTCAAGCGGCGATGTTACGTTCGGCGAATCTGTTTGGGACAAAAATTTCCAACTAGACGCGTTGGCATGCCAAGAGCTCGTTAGGGCTGCTCGCGAGATTGGAAGCAAGGGACGGTCGCACGACATATCGCTCGGTTCTCGTCAGACATCAACCCTGTGCCTGTGCTCCGAGCTTTAACTGGTCCCAAATCCGTAATCGTCTGGTCCCAGATCGCGTTGCACTTTCGATCATCATTTGGCGATACTAAGCTGATTCACGACTACCTGAATACTGAACAAGTAGGCTAAACGCACCAATGGATGGACACTTATAATAAGTTGAAGAATAAAATCTAGCGAACGAAATTTTTGTCGATGAATATAAATATACAGGGTGTGTCGGAAATAAGTATTCAAAATGAGAGCAGCAATAGAGGGGTCTAGCTGAGTGAATCGAGACATTTGTTCGGGACGCCAAGACACGTAAATTGAGCCAAATTAAGCGAAACCACTTTTCTTTGAGTCTTATTATTCTATTGATAAATAAGAATACGAAAATATCATTTTAAAAAACTGTTCTCCATTAGTGCGGGCTACTTGTCAAATTCTTCGTTTTTTTCTATACACTAGTACGTAGTACACGGTTTTAATTTGTTTGGTTTTTTGGAGGAAATTGAATATTCTTAGGCAAGTATAATCCATTTTATTGTCACATACTTTTATTCCATGGTATGATTTCGACGAAAGAAAAATTCGAATCTGCTCAACTGTCCATCTCTTGGTGCGTTTACCGTATTCGGGCGTGGTCCAGCAATCGAAGAATTCAATCGCGAAGCTTTTGAAAGGAACGAGAATTGGTTTCGATCTAAAAAGTAAGCGCATTCGCATCGAGCTTTTTTGTAGCAATTACGTGTAACTGAATTCGTAGCAAAATAAATATCAAACGAATCAATTCGATTAACATTCGTCTGCCGCTGAAGACTCGAAGTAACGGAGATTTTTCTGTGTACTGATTTGCTAACAAGGCTCAATATTCTGTGTGGAAAATTGTGATCAACATAATATTCGTCGTAGGAGAAATAAGAAGTATTTCCATGCATCAATAATTTATTAATCGAACGATATCGACCTACTTTTTAGATCGTGGACTTCCAATTCAGAGGATAATATAACAAGTCAGGTTTCACCTTGGTGAAGAGAATCTTGTGCAACGAATAAATAAATCTCACGGTAGAAGATATTTTTTACTTGATTTATTTGCTTGCTCACTTTGGCGTCTTCGTAAATCTCATTCTCAGTAGCGCAGACCAAATTTCATCGCCAACCGTCCAAGTCTTTTTCAAACAGAAAGTGATTCGAATTACACTTCAAATTAGGAAACTCAAGGAGAGGTTGCGTATTTTCAGCACAGACTATTTTTTGTTTGCAGACGGATTGAATACTTTCAATTTCAGACTAAACGCCAAAAATAACAGTTATCAATGGTTCGCAGTATCTATTGCGTTACGGAAATAGATACTTGTTGTTGTGTATTTTCATTTGTTTATAAATACCAGTAAAGCCAGCCAATCCGCTATTTTGTGACAGAATCAAGTAACTTTCCATTGAATCGACGTATTATAACGAATGAAAGGGAAACCGAGATCATATTATCTATCAAATATGGGAAAAATACAGAGAGAGCTATGGGAGTTTTTCTAGCCAATCACAAATGACCTTACAGTTGTACAGTTGATTTGTGAGCAATTATAAATTATGTGTCAAATGAAGCAAATTCTATGAATTTATCTTACTGATTGAGAATTCAGTGCCAAAATTAAAAAACTTAATGACGGGCAAAAATGTCATATTTTTGAAAATCATTTCTATTCGCTTGGGACTGTTCACTCGAGGTTTTTTGTAGACGCTGAATACGAATCTAGCGTCACGATTTGAAAAATTAAAAAAAGTGAAACACATCAGTTTTTGAAAATTTGCCCGCCATTTTGAATTTGCCATATTAGTTTTTCAATTTTGGCACTGAATTCTCATTCAGTATGATAAAATCTCACAGTATAGTCCATTTGCCGCGTATATGTGAAATTTCTCACAAAGCGGTGAACGCAAACTAACATTATCTTCATAGATATTTAATTTTGAGGCCATTTATGATAGGCCAGAAAAGTCTCTACAACTCTCTCTGTATTTTTCCCTCGTTCTATAGATAATATGCTTTCAGTTCAGCTTCCATTCGTTAGAATACGTTATTTGACTTTGTCACAACAAATTGCAAATGTTCTCGCTGTGCAGCGTAGCGCCCGCCAAAAAGCACGTAAACCATGACAAGAGTAGGAGTAATAATTCGGCGTTTCGACTCTGTTATTTTCGACTCTCGTACCGTTTGTCGAAGAATTCCGTGCCAACAACTTACGACCGCACGTGTGATTCGGAATGCTGAGTTATGGATCATGTTCGAATTGTAATTTGTCTCTCTGTGCACGTGTTTGGTATTTCCGTAGAGCTTGTCGCTTGCAATCACGCCACTACCTACGGCAGGCATGCATGTTTATTGGATCTTTCGTCATCGTCTCATTCTCTTCGTATTTTACTACCTCGTATCCCATTTCCACTTCTCTGTTTCGATATTTGTTCACCCATTTCCATGTATACTCGTTTCGCCATCCCGTCGAGCCTCATCTCTTCATACGAACCATGTTACATCTGTTGATTGAAATTAGTTTCTTAATCTATAGTATCGAACGGAATTTTCAGGCATGGCATTTCGGCCCTCAGTTGACGACGAATCAAGGCATATTGATTATTACTTTTCGCTCCAAATTTGAATCGGAGCATCGGACTTTGCGAATCACCCAGCAAACATCACTCGTTGACTCCTAGTTTCATGGCCATTTTCGCATCGGTAAGAATGCCCAGAACATGTAGCCTGCGTCTATTTTTTTTTCCCCCTTCATAATTGAGGCCAAAGTTACGGCAGGATGAATGACGTTACTCATGATAGATAGACACGAGTCGGAATCAGAGGAATCGTATCGTATGGCTACACATGAGTTACAATTTTCTGATGAACCGTGGTTGCATGTTCCGGGGTTCGAACGTGCGGAAAAAGTGCAACTTTCGCAGTTGTCTGTAGAGTGAAAACCGTCGCGAGGTAGTGATGTCCGCTGCGGAGATGCAAGTCGCCACGATGTCATACCTTGTTCTTCGATCCCGGAATGCAGCGTAATGATTGTACCTTGAATTAACTATCCCAGGAATGTTGTTGCGTAGTCTTATTTCTCCGTAGGGTAATGCTCGAATAATAGGTCCGGTTTCGACAAAATAAAAAATTGCCACGATACGATGTCGTTCTGGCAATAAGTGAGGAACCACTTCGTCGCGTTGGGCGATTAAGTTCAGTGGGGTGAGCGGGGCACCGCATCGACAAAACGACGATTGTCGCGCCAAATTACTTAATTCGATGGAAAAAACGATTTTACCGGTAAATTCGCCAGGTCTGGTGGTTGCAATCTTATGAAATGAGCCGGAATCCAATTCGGAGTGGAAACTTGACGGAGATGACGGATCAAGGTAGTGCGGTGGCTTGTTGAAGATGGAAGAATTTTGGACGTGGAACGTAGTATATGGTAGATCAACCTCGTATCGTGGTAATGATTTTGAAATGTCAGAACCCTTCGTGAAAGAACGTTGCGACGATTAGTCCTCGTTCGCAGCCGTCCGCGCCCTGCCCTCTTGAGTGCCTAACTGTATGTTAGAGTGGAGATTTTTGTCTTTTGTTCTCTTGGCAGTTGGATACACAATGCGTGATATTCGGTACCATTGGAACGCCGGCACGCAATCGGTTGGCATCTCGAACGAAGTGGAACTCCCCCAGTTCCGCGTACTCGGGCACAGACAACGACAGACGACGATAGAACTCTCAACAGGTAGATATCACAATTGATCGTCTAGTCCGCTGAACGCTGACCAGCAAAGAAGCCTGCCGTTACACGACAGTGTAACGATCACGCGCTCACTTCGATTTCACGAAATCAATTTTTTTTCCGACGCACCGATGCACCAATAAACGTTCAATCGAGCAATCGATCCAGCGAAGAAACAATCACGAACGAACGAACCGAGATTCAGCCACGACTACCGGCCGCTTCGTTATTTGTGACGTCTCTCTATCTCCATCTCCATCTCCATCTCCATCTCCATCTCCATCTCTATCTCTATCTCTAGCTCCATCTCTATTTCTATTTCTATCTCTTTCTTTCTCTCCATCTCTACCTTTATCTCTGTTTCTCTCTCTCTCCCTCACTCCATCTCCATCTCTATCTCTATCTCTCTCTTTCTCTCGCAATTTTTGTTCCATTTCATTTCATTCTCCTCTTCGTTGTTCTATGTATCGTACACTCGACCAGTCGTAACGAATCGCGCTACGCGGCGGTTTTTCACCGGATGTCAATACATCCACGAGCAGGCATCTACCCTCACGGCATCCCTATACACGATCCTTGACAACGATGCGCTCCTCTCCGGTATTATCCCAAGATGTGTGTACGTGTGTTTTCTCCTTCCGTTGTTTTTTTTTCTTCGTTACTACTATTTTGTCGTCTGACCGTGGTAACATATCAGGGGTAACTCCAATATGGTGTGGGATGGTTGTAAGGTAAGTGGCGGAGGACCCCCTTCCTACTGCCAAAAGCTCGTTGACGTCGCGAGGTGCCGAAAGGTACTTGCCAACCATCGGGGGTCTCTCTATTTTCAGTCGGGTACACGATGAGGGACATCAGATACAAGTGGAACGAAGGTCCTAACAGCGTTGGCGTCAGCAACGAGGTTTCTCTGCCCCAGTTCAAGGTCCTTGGTCATCGCCAACGTGCAATGGAGATTAGTTTGACCACCGGTAACGTATTATGATTACTATCATCACTTCGCCTCCCCTCTAGAAATCTATGATCGACTCCTCTCTAACCCCGAACAACGGTACAACGAATATTACTCTACTGTCTACCGCTCTTGCGCCGATGCGCTTGCTCAGTCTTATGCGTAATTTTTACCCATTTTTTCTCACGTCCCGATCATATTTCCTCGCCTAGTTTCGCGTCGTCACTCGCTAAAATTGTTTTCCGTGACAGCAACATTTGTCCCACCTCACGCTAAATATGGCAGCAATATTACCAATTGCTGGTAACCACCATAAATATTACGGTGCTCTGGTTGCACTTCCCAGAAATATACCTGCGATATCATCGTTGGAATAGAATATTTGTTCGTGCTTTTTCATTGTACCTATTTCATGCGGGAAGAAAATTTTCCGGACAATATCGATATCCGAGTACCTTTGTGAATTAACGTGCATTGCAATGTAGAAGGTGGTACATCAGGGCAAATTTGATTTCTCGCCAGATCAGTAAATTGCACCCAGACAAAAAATTTAGGTAAATCGACAAAAATCGTCTATTCTATCTCGTTTTATTTCATGTAACTAAAAAATTTGTCTATCTACCAAGTATGGATTTCATTCAATTACAGAGATATATTTATTTTGACTATATTCATTTATTCGAAATCAAATAGACCAAATCATTAGCTTGCATGCCTGGCCCGCGGGAGCGCGGGCGTTAGGAAGCTTCGCGCTTCCGCCGTGGAGGGGCGACTCTCCATGATGTGCTCCCGCGAGTAAGAACGCGCGACGGACCCCATAAATTGGACCGAGCCGCCTTTACCAACAGAATCATTGTTCCCATAATATATAGCTTCAATGTCCTACGTGTGTTACCTTTCATCAAGTATACGTCATAATTATTAGTCACTGTGGACACAACTTATGGTGGAAATGTCAATCACGATTGTGGAAAACAAATAGTAAGCTCAAGCATTTCGATGTCCAATTTAATTGACTTGAGTCAAAACATGCTTTGGAATCAGTCCAACCTGTCGAAGGTCTCGGAACATCTGTTCTAGTAACGCATTCAAAGAACATCATCTACTAGGATGGTTGGGCGCCATTACCTGGACATGCTAGAATATTTATTGATGTGACGACTATAGATCCTAGTCGTTGCCCCTAGATGTTTTTTCTGGGTGTGCAACGATTGAAGATGATAATTTGAGCAGTAAGAATATGAAGGCCCAGCATCGTTGTCATTGGTAATTCAACAGACAAATTAGATGTGAATTGCAATCTCATTAATATTATAATCCTGACGATGACTATAACACCAGCGTGATTGTGGCACACTAGGCTTTGATTCGCAAATTGTTAAATTAATTAACCGATCGTTCATCCATCCGAATTAACTTCCACTGATCACCATTTGGAGCTTCGCTCTCGATGAAATCATGTCCCGATGAAATTTACTACAATACCCACAAATTTCCTCGCACTGGAATTGGCAAACTTCGAGCTTTCCGATTTAAATTGAAATTTGTCTCGCTTAATCTCGAAATACGTGCGCGTGATGCAGATATTCGCAGGTCTGTAGTCTCGTATAATCAGCGTCAGCTGATGACACGAGCACAGGTTTCAGCACAATTTTCCATGGGGAAATAAACGCGTTTTGGAAACAGCCGCAATATCAACGAGCTGTAAAAACATGCGCGAATTGAATTCTGTTTCGCTTTATTTTCTGTATTCGCTGAACGTTCCGGTAAACATACTTTATTACATCGTAAGGTGGATTAAGCTTTCCATACTTTCTCGAGCTTGTTGGATAATAACGTTAGTCGTAGCTTCTGCCCGTTTCTACGCTCCTTGGAATCTCTACGGCGAACGCAAGGATAATGAAATGTAAAACCATGCAACCTCTCAGTCCGCAGGCCCAATGTAGGGTAAACGCACCAATAGATGGACACATATAATTTGAATAACTGATCACATAGAGTTGAAGGATAAAATTTTTAGATTCAAAATTTTGTCGTTAAATATAATTAAATTACGGTCATGGGAAAATGATTATTCTCATTTTTATATTTGTTCTTGTGATAAAAAAAAATACTTTCATTTGACATCACGATGTTTCACTTCCAAAACGCCAGCACTAGTAAACATGTGACAGAGAACGCTTTAACTTTGTCTGTTGATATTATACAAATAAACCAAATGACAACATATCTATCGTATGCTTATGTTTGTATTTTAAATATAAACTGACAAATCGAGTAATTGAGTAATAAAATCAGGAACATATAGAACAGTTTGCTGTCCTTCTATTGGCTCGAAATTTCCAACCTCTATCCAATAGATGGACACTGAACTAATCATCAACTTTTATTCATGATTGAGATTTTTTTATAAATGGATGATAAAAAATATGTTACAAGTTACATTCCTGTTTATCCAATGATCTGCAAAAAGGGTTCAATGATATTGATGATGGTAGCAGAATAAAGGCGGCTGCAAAAAAATAGAACATTCCCATACCAATAAAATTACTTTTCTATTTATTTTGAGAATCACTGTCCCAGCAATTTCTTATTTAGTAATTAATTTTTCCAATCTCAAACTGTCACTCGTGAAATTTGAAAGTTTCATTGTTCTATTGGTAAATCAGAAGATGAAGATATCATTCCAAAAAAATGTCCATCTATTGGTGTAGGCTGTCCATTGTGGTGGGCCAAGAAAAAACATTCCTCTTTTTTTGTTTTTCTCCATGACGCTTTGTTCTCTCGTTAAAGGGCGCTAAGTGTTAACTTCCCTGGGTGCAATATCTTCGAAGTTATGCAAGATATGAAAAAATCTTTCTCACGAAAATTATAAGGTTCCGAGGTTCGAACTTAGATTCTCCAACGTCTATGTCGTTGTTTCTGGGTTATGCTCAATGCAGTGATTACTGAGCCACATTCCATTTCGAGTAATTTGTCGGATTTGGGGAATATTTTGGTTTGCCGATGGGACGAAAAAAATGTCAGACAAAACTCGCGTGTTTTATCTGAATAATGGAAAATAGGACTTTCCATTCGAAAAATCAAAGTTGACCTTGGAATTTGGACTCAAGGTCAACGCCAAGGTCACCGTTATTTGACCCCCTCGAAACCTTACAATTTGCTTTCGAAAGACTTTTGATAACACACAACGCCCTGTAGCGAGCAAATAAAGCGTTACCAAGAAAAATGTTTCCTACAAAACATACGTATTTGTGTCTGGAGAATACGAATATTTAATAAAAAATAGGGAATTATATTCAAAAAATTGAAGTTGGCTTTGATTTGACCGCGAAGGTCATCGACAAGGACGAATTCAAGGTCAGCGTTAGATAGCCGAGGAAAAATCCTACATCTTTTGTATTTACTATTTTTTCTGCAAATAGGTTCTTTCCAAGTTATTTAGGGGTGTCTGTATTTTTGCCTCGCCCTGTACGTCGTTATACAATTGTACATTGTATGTAACAATCGGGATGTAGAAAAGCTGATGTGTCGAGCATAAAGCGATATCTTCTGAAATCGTCGATTGAAAAACAGATGGACACGAACAACTTCGTCCCCTAAAGGAGGATGAAATGTGGACAAACTTTCACGGGAAGTGGAAAATCTTGAAGATTTTGGAGAATATCGCGGAAGAATTTTCTCTCGAATCGATGGCGAAGTTGAATAGAGGCGCTCAGTCGACGCGATCACAATCGAAGCCTCTGTAATTGAAACAGACCAGCCGACTGATTGTGGTAATCAAGCGGGTATCGTATACCTCAAGTGGGTTCCGCGATCCTCCGTTCGAATCGATCGCGCATGTCCGCCCATCGTGGATACACGCGTACGGAAGAGCGGGATCTGAAGCTGCAGTTAAAAAAGTGGCAGACTGGGATAGAGACGTCGCAGAGCCGCGAGGAGCGGGACGATACTTCGAAATGATCGATAAAACTGCGCGGTGCTCGGTACTTCCGCTCGCCTAGTAGCCGACATAAATTCGAGAATGCAAAAACGCCAGAGGCAAATACGTCCTCGAAGTATTTAACGACGATCCGTTGATGGCCACCTCCTCGGTATGCCACATCTTACTTCCTGCGCCACGTAACGACCGCGCGGAGACACGCGCAACGATTTGCGGTTCGAGGTCGCCTAAAGGCACGATGCTTAATGAATCTTGTAGAAAAGAAGCTGGTCTGGCAGTACCTCCCCTTCGTCCACCTCGCACCTCTCGATCCCGTATGCCCTCGTTCCTCTTCAACTCCGCGTTCATCCAGCCTTGCTCTTCTCATCGCCAACCTGACGCCCCCACACCCAACTATCGCGGAGTCTCGTGTTTACATTAATGCGAAGCATTGTTACCGGATCAACAATACCCTCTTGTGCGTGTACGTTTCTCAGACGATCGCAGCCACCCCCCGACGCGCATCGTCGTCTTTTTACAAAGAGAGGGAAAGATCAAGATTTTGCGAAGGAGACGAATGAAACGCGTACATCCACCGATACGTAAGATTGTCTCTATGCATCAGTTGATCTCGACTTATTCTCGAAACTTCCACTCGTTTCTCGACATTAATCCCCACCTGATGATATGGTCTAAGATGCAGGATAAGGACACCCTACACCCATCTGCCTACGGATGAAAGCTCTTTTTTCGCACTCATAATACACACACGAACATAAGTCGACTGACGTAATCCTGTCGAGACTACTCTTAATTAAAATTAAATAAATAAATTGCTTTTTCACTTTTTCGACCATCTGCCTACGGCCCAAAATCCGTACTGGTCCAAAGTAATGGGTCGGAGGTATACGCAATCGATAGATTGACTACCTTAATGCTGTCACTACTACGTGTCGACAGGTCTGAAAAGGTAAGTTGGTAAGACGTGCTTGCACTCATCTGTCTACGATGATATGCATACATGAAAACACACATAATTTCCTTGAGAACGCGGTGGTGGTATAAAGTCGACTAGGTAAAACTTGTCAAGACTGCGGGTCGACGCGATTTTTAACAGTGCGCGAGAGAGAAGCGTAGCGTGATTGAATGGGACAATACTACTGCTGAGAATCAGTCGGAGTTACGACAGACTATACTTGCAACGAGATATATTTTTGTTGTCTGATTAAAATCTAAAAATGTATAGAGATGTAACGTGTAAGTAATGTACGAGTAGTATACAAATAAAACACACTCATCTTTGGAGTGTTTATTCGATTTAGGAAATTTACAAAATAATGGAATCTCTTGAAAAAGTGGATAGATAAATTTAATATGCCCTAGCCGGCTACGAGGCAAATATGGATACAGTATAACGAAGACAGATATTCATAGTATTCACACAAGCATAAAGATCTAGATAAATCGTAGATCGAATACACGTACGCTGAGAGGCGTACGGATGGTGCGCAAATTTGGTTTGTCGTGGACGATGTTCCAGCGGGATATAATGATATAACGAAATAAATAGGATAATTAACTAAAATAAATAAATAATGCATAATACAGCGGAAGATGTGATGCAGCATAGTGAGAAATTACACATAGTTGACTCGACACGTCGTATAATTGGCGGTGATATTTTTGTGGGGAACCATCTAAAAATGAGCGAACATCATTTCATTCCCGTGAAAATGTGGAGCAGTCGAATAGTGGGAAATATCGATGCGATTGAAAATTTGGAATGAGAAGAGAAGACGCGACGCGAGATCGCTGCTGTGCCCCAACTATCTCGAACAAAGGGAATGCGCGGAGATTCCTTCCCCCTCTATCAACCAGAACCCAGCTGTCTCGGAGAATTTCAAACAGATGCAAATCCAGCCGTATAAGGCGAACGCGAAAGAAACATCTCGACTGATTTGTAGCTGCTGAAACGCGCCAAAGGCGCAAAGCAGCCGGATCGATTTACCCCGTTACGTCGGAGACTAATAGACTGATTGCAATGATTCGCTCAATTAAATTTGATCGGAGGCCGCGATGCACTCTGGTTACCCTGCTCCAACACCGGAACCCGGCGCAAACCGATACCAGGAAGGAATCGGTAATTCTATTTACCGATCCGATGCCACAGAGACGGATGCATGTTAATACGAACCACACACGCGAAGAACAAGATGATACTGCCTACAATCCCGAATTACACTCAGATTATACCCAGTATAAGAATTCTGATTATACCCAGTATAATCTCGATGATACAGCGGTACATTATGCTCAGTTCCATCTCAGATTTGCCTCGCTTACATCTGGGATTATACTCGGTTGCGTGTCACGTGCTTGCGCGTCTAGTTATGTTTCCATTTCGCGAATTATGGGGAGCGAAGCAACTGAACGTTGAAAAAATATAATCGTTATATTTTTTTTGTAATGTGATGAAAATTGAAGGGCCTCCAGTGCTCGAAACCACGCGGAACCGTGGTTTAAGGAGATGCATAAACTCAGAGGCAAAAAAAATCTTTTTCACAAAGATACATTTACCTATTTATTGATAAATATTCTCGCACTCGAATAATATAATTTTGAAGAAGTTAGGATAGTTTTTTCGGTAATAGTGCAGAACAGAGGCAGCACACCCATTTCGATGCCAAAATTGTATTACCGTCAGTATGTTAGCGTTAGTGAACTTGAGCCTCCGGAGGCTGACGTTTTTCATTGTTTCCATAAGTTATGGGGTTTTCAAAACAGGACAATTTTTTTCATTCTCAAACTTATTTATGGTCTGCTGTCATTTTGAATAAACTGTCAGAAAAAAACATTAAAACACCATAAAACCCATCGTTTATGGGGTTTTATGGGACTGGGATGGGTGCTGTAACACATACAAGAGCGCACGTCCGTTCTTAGGCACACCCAGCCACTCGTGCATTTTCGACGAATGCTACCGAAAACATCATTTTATTCCATTTACATTTTTTCATGGTGTGCCACCATAATATCGCATGTCACACTATTGCTGAGTGATGAGAAACGTTAGAAAAAACTGCAGAGCTGTTGCGAGGTGTAAAATGCCTTACTGTATTCAAAATAGCCCTACCTTCAAAACCCCATAGCTTATGGGACTTTATGGGGTTGGGTTCGGTGCTGACGCGCGCGCCCGTTCTTAGGCACACCCAGCCACTCGTGCATTTTCGACGAATGCTGCCGAAAACACCATTGTATTCCGTTTTCATTTTTTCATGGTGCACCACCATAATATTGCATTTCACAACATTGCTGCGTAATGAGAAACACTGGAAACAAATTTGGCCCTGTTGCGAGGTGGAAAATGTCTTATTGTGTTCAAAATAGCCCGACCTTCAAAACCCCATAATCTATGGAAATCATGAAAAATGAAAATGTTCATAACAAAAACAAAATGGCATCGAAATTGGTGTGCTGCCCCTGTTCCGCACTGTTAGCATCTTTTCATGTCGCTGCACTTAAAAATAAGGGGGCAACGTCGGTCTTCGAGAGGTTAGAAAAAAAGTTGTCTAGCGGTGAATCTCAGAACGGCGTCACCGAATGTTTTGAGATATTTACCACTTATTGGCGATATAATCGTTTGTGCTTGCACGATAGTTTTTTTTCCAAAACTTTAATGGCGGAGCTTTCAAGAGGAGTTCACTTTTTTGGCTAGTAAGAGCTGATTTTTCGACCAACAGTGCCGATGATACTGGAACGCAAAGAACTTGAGCACCACAAAAAGCGTTTTGATAAAAACGCAGGTTCGACGAAGCTGCAACTTCACCGAACCTGACTGATTTCGAGAAAGGAATAATATACGGACACGATGTCCAATTGTGCACTACGATGTCCACATCGATATCGGTGCAGCCGCGGTGCCGTTTGCTAAAGCGTAAAATTCCTTTCGCAAGTTCACCTCGGCACGTTACGTGGAATCGTGTAAACGACGTCTCGGATACGACCGCACAAAAGATGCGACGCTGAGAATCGGGACAAATGTTTGCGCGGAGTCCCAGAAAAGACGAAGCTATGGTGCTGGAAAGCTAACAAGACCGCTACTATTCCCAGACACGGACGACGCATACCAAGACGGAGTCGTTCTTCCTGATTGGGTCAATGCATGCATCGCATCGAATCATCCGCTTCGCGATTTCTCCTCGTCGACGAACTCGTTCGTGCGCAATGCAACGGATATACGAAACCACCTGCAAAACAAGCCTTTCCATCAACTCCGCGATCATTCTTTCACTCGCATTTCCAAGCTTTGCGTCGAAAACTCAACGCGCGTCATTGGCATTTGTTTATAAACATGTCGAACGACATCGCGCAGCTTTTTCATTGTCGCGGAGGAAGAGAAAGAAAAATCACTCGTCGCACTACGTGGCCTGAGCTCATTTGCAATTGTATTTATTTCCATTGCTGTCACAAGTAAAAAATTTGATTGCTCAGCAGATGAATGATGGCAAGGTCAACGACGAGGATGAGTTTTTTAGAAATACGTTCATTACTTACGACAAAAGGAATACATGTAAAAAAACTGCATGTTAAACGTACATCGATATCCAAAATACTCATTGTTCTTCGAACGGAGTTGTTTTATTCGAGGATTGTCTTACGGAATAACATTGTTCGCGGTGTGTAGATTCTTTACCCTCCTAACTCAGCTTCGCTTCGATGCAGAGATCTATGATTCGCACTGCATTTGATTTTAATTTCAAACAGCTCAATCCAATGTGCTGAAGCTATGCGAAGAACAGTGTTTAGAACCAGATTCTCCTATTTTTCGGAATGTTTTCTACTCCAAGAGCCTGCACCCAATTTTGTTGAGATTCTAGGTCTATTTGGATTCAGATTTTCTTATTTATTAGCGAAAAATCGCAGTGATCTTCAGAGGCTAAATGAGCTTTAAAATATGATACTTACACCTATGCCAAGTGCCAGAACTCTGATTTTGTTTTTTCCTCGGCGAATTTTCCTCGCAAAATGCAATAGTAACCTAGCATTTTTACTTTTTAGCTAAACAATTCTGTTAATCGTCTCGAAGGTTGTTTTGAAATCGAAACCAAAGAATATTCTGTTTCTACAAACCACTTCAAATTACGTGTAAGACCAGAGCGACAGATACGCATAGCACACACGTAGTCAAAGTGGTACTGAGACCTGCGTCGCATCGTTCTCGATATATCGTCGGGACAAAAATTTGATCACATACATAGGTACATACAGACGTGCAACTGAAAAAAGCCGGAAGTGATTCTCTGGACCTCAAAGCGTGGAGATCCAGTGGAAACTCAACTCTTCACTTTCGGGGTGATTGCAATAACTTCCTATTTTCTCTGCAATAACTTCCTATTTTCTCTGAAACGGGAATTCGAAAAACGGAAATAGAAAGAAAAAAGGACGGAAGAGAACTTCATATATACGTTATCAGAAACAGCATGCATTCTTTTCTTTCAACCATAGTTTTATTTTTTCCTAACTGCGTGGCCTTCGAACATCATGTTCTTCGTGTCGTTGGCGAGACTATTAAAGATAATTACAGCTCGGTAGTTAAATGCTTTTTGCAGCGGGGCAAAACTACACTTTTATGCCTAGTAACACTGTTGAAGGATAACAAAAAATTCACGTCGGTGTTACAGAAATACAAAAATTTCAATTCGTAGTTAGAGTTCAAGAAAGAGGAGACTTTTTATCAGGAGAACTTTTTTTTAGTCAACTGTAGATCACCATTAATAATTCTTAGGATTCTGCTTTGCAATTTATTCGGCTTCAGCATTTCAGTGCCGCCAGCAGCACCCCATGCAATGATTTCATAAGAATATGATCCACTTAGTCCATGGATCCCATTAAGCTATGAAAGATACAATGTTTTACAAATCAAAGAACATATTAAAAATAGCGAGAATGTTAATTTATGTACCTATATATTAGGGTGCTTTTATTTTTAGGACTATTTCCTTATTTCCGGTCCCAACTGAAATTTTTGTCGAAAATGTCCGAAAAGAAACTCCTTGGAAATTTGAGCTCTTAATATTAACATTAAGTACTTTGCTAGAGCGTGTAAAGATTTCCTATTCAAAATACACGTAAACTTTGATTTTTTTCTTCTTCAAATGACTATAACTCAGCGGCATTTCATGCTATCATATTGTACTAGGGCGCGATTTACTCGAGATTAAATGCTCTACAAAGGTGTCTATTGCGATACAGCTGCAATCTGCACTGGTAAAATTGTACGAGTCGTTAAATCTGGTTTTTGTATGAAATTCTTGTTTTTTCGACGTTATTTCATAAATGATTGGACTTACATGAAAAATGTGAATGACAAACTTGTAGAAAATTTAATTTACTGCAAAAAAGATCCAGTAAACTGAACCGCTAGAATTGATATTTCTCGAGATATACAGCGTTGACTTTTTCGTACCATGAAATGTTTGAGCATATCAAATCAAGCTCTTCGTAAAAAAAATCATACTATGAAAGAGTCAACGCTCTATATCTCGAGAAATATCAATTCTAGCGGTTCAGTTTACTGGACTTTTTTTGTAGTGAATTGAATTTTCTACAAGTTTGTCATTCACATTTTTCATGTAAGTCCAATCATTTTTGAAATAACGTCGAAAAAACAAGAATTTCATACGAAAACCAGATTTAGCGACTCGTACAATCTTACCAGTGCAGATTGCAGCTGTATCGCAATAGACACTTTTGTAGAGCGTTTAATTCCGAGTAAATCGCGCCCTGGTACAATATGATAGCATAAAATGCCGCTGAGTTATAATCATTTGAAGAAAAAAAATCAAAGTTTACGTGTATTTTGAATAGGAAATCTTTACACGCTCTGGGAAAGTACTTAATGTTAATATTAAGAGCTCAAATTTTCAAGGAATTGCTTTTCGGACATTTTCAACAAAATTTCCACTTAGGACGGGAAATTAGGAAAAAGTTTTGAAAATAAAAGACGTCTAATCGAAACTTCTTCAACTTATATCATACTGATGAGGACGATGTGCTAAAAAATCTGAAAATCATTTTTGTTCGATGCTTTGGCCTCGACTACGATTGGCAAGAAATCAAAAACCCCAATGCCCTCGCTTTTCCATGTCCGAGCAATTATTCAGGTCTGGCAGAGAGACACGCAGCCAAAATAGTCGCTTCTCTCGAAAGTGTTCGCTTCTTTGCGCGACGAAGGAAGTTCGTTCCTCGACGATCCCAGCCAAACGTAAAGTAGGTACGCAATAACGTATGTAATATCGTTTACTGGTTTCCAGGTTGTTGTCGAATGCGACGTGATCGCGCACCACGGACGACGTCGCGACGTGAAACCGAAGCACAAGATTCGATTGCACCAAGCTTTTATCGACGTCACGTGGGAGCCACTGTGACTCGTGCAACTCGCAAGCTGTCTATAAAATTAACTTGTGATTTTTCGAGGCTAATTTTCTCCGCAGGAAAAGAAACAACCGTCGCATCACCGAACAACGCTGACGAGAAAATAACGAAACCGAGCGCATCGCGCGAATCATGAGATCGAACCGATGAACATTCGTGTCGCAGCTTAAGGGAGGCTCAACCTTGTTTTCTTCTTTGCAGGAAACTATTCGCGGCTTGCGTGCGAGATCCAGTTCGTGCGATCGATGGGCTACTACTTGATTCAAATTTACATTCCCTCGGGACTGATCGTGATAATCTCATGGGTGAGCTTTTGGCTAAACCGAAATGCGACCCCCGCTCGGGTCGCCCTCGGAGTAACCACTGTTCTGACCATGACAACTCTCATGTCCTCGACCAATGCCGCCCTGCCGAAAATCTCCTACGTCAAGTCCATCGATGTCTACTTGGGAACCTGCTTCGTCATGGTTTTCGCCTCTCTCCTCGGTGAGTAAAAGCTCGTTCAGTTTCAAACATGTAGATGACCGTTTCCCCCACCGTTCCTCCTCGCGTGGTCCTTTTTCCGGAGGAACCAGCGGGACAATCTATCTACACTAAAAATATTACGATAGCCGTCGAGAGCTCCATGTTTATCTCCTCTTCAACCGACGAGAAACATACGACTCTCCATCGCCTCCTGACTTGTGCTGTCAAGTCTATATTCAACTTAAGCCGCGATCATCACATTTGTCCATCTTTGACCTAACTGGTCCCACGTGTAGTAAAATTACATAGGCTTTACTTCATGGGTATGATGATTTTCAATATTCGACATCCAAATTCTCCTCCCTACTTATCTGAACTGTTTGCTAACCCGAGGCCCTCCCACCAGGTTATCCCCGCTAATTTCCTAATTCCCCCTCACCGCACAACTGCTCATCGCAGTTCTTTCTCTCTCTCTCTATCTGCTGTATGTTAGTGGCACTCGTTGCCTGTCGAGATCAGATTGACTCCATCTTTGAGTATCCTGAAATCTCGCCTCTTCGAATATCTACTTGCGAATAAGAACTCTGATATCTGATGGGATAAGATTGATTAGCCGATCGTCCATAAGGATAGATAGCAGTCTTATTTTATTTAAGTTTATTCGATTCTACTTATACCTATTACTATTGGATCTTATTTTATTTTATTTAACTAGGTTCAAATCCCTATCTGTGCACCTAGCCTTGATTCTCACGATTTCATTCATTTTTCATAGTGGGTTAATTGATTAGCCTGTCACGATCTGTGCTTGACTGTTTTCCTTCTTATTTGTTCTATTATTTTGTTCCATCTCTGGGGATGTTCGTTCTATTATTCGTACTCCGTCGCAATACTATTCTATTTGCCCATCTATCTATCTATCTATTTCTCAACTTACGACTTTTTCGTTTTTCCTCGACCCAGCCTTGTTTTTCTCGCGCTATCCGAACCTCGCGTTGAACCCGTACGGAAAAAGTCGGTAGTTCTTGGAAAGTTCTAATAGTTTGAGTGGATACTAAATAGTTCGGTCAGTGTGACTATGGAGTAACTATTGCCCCCGCGTAGTCATTAGGAACTACCGAAGACGATTAGTAATGGTTCCAGAACCATTTCCAGAAGTGATGGATAAAACTATTGACCTCATTTGAAATGTACCGAAGAGGTTCACTATTAGTTTCAGTGATCCTTTGAGTAGTGGAGCATAAAACTATTGACTCAATTTGAGCGTTACTCTCTTACGCACAAACTACTAAACGGATTTTGATGTAACTGTACAGTATTATTGTTTGTACAGCAGAATAACACACAGGCTATAATTTATAACGATATGGAGTTAATTGGCCAAATTATAGCGGTAAGTGTCAAGTAAGTCGGAAAATATCCAGCGATCTGAGAGATATTTCGGCAGACAGATAGAAAAGCAGACAGACAAACGATAATTTGAGTGTGATAATTTCTACGGTGGCTCGTCTCTCTCGGGGTTCAATCCACCACCTCTCCCCTGTCTGGGTCGGGGTGGTCCAGTTTTCTCGATAGATCTCGTTAATTGGTCTCCGAGTCTATGGCTATGGGCTGATCCAGTTGAGACTCCTTTGGTTATATTGGATTCCACAGTTGAATGTAGCGTCGCTCTTCGGATTCGTTTTCCAGAAGAACGACTGTTCTTCACGGTGCTCCCCGAGAGATATAGAGCGAGCCCATCCTGTGCCCTACTTTTCGCACAGCTAACTTGAGGCCTTCCTCCTTTTCTCTCTATGGGATGTCCATTGGTCCTTTCTTAGCCAAAATAGAGACAGGTGCCACGCGTATCGCTCGCCTCGTTACGCGCAAACCTTCAAATTAACATATATTCCAACACAGATGACCGCTACGAGCTCAAAAGTATTTTGACACGCGGTGATACCTTCCTAAATTCAGGATCGTCATTTGCTCCTTAGCTCCAATTTGTACTTATACTACCGCATTGTATTTATTTCAGTATGCCGAGATGTGAGGAATACTCTAGCAAATTTAGAAAAGCCGTTATAAATGCACTAAAACAACGACTTGTAACGAATGTTTTATGGATGCTATTTATAAAAAGAAGTAACCTAAACGAAAAGGATTGTGTAATACAAATGAATTAACTGAAACACAGATATAGACTGCGGGCGTATAATATAAAATCGGACTAGTTCTTACATTATAGATTTTACGAATGACCTTGACGCACATATCCACGCGCAGTAGCAGCTTAATGAACTTAAACCAAAGACAATACAATTTTACATACACACATTTATTCCCGGCGCCGTATGCTGGTCTTCGATTTTTAAACACTTGACACCCTGTCCATGTATCCCAGCGTAACGGAGAGAGAGAAATGGAAGATTGTTGTTCCGAGGACGTTGCGGGTGCCGTTGTCGGTTGAGTCGGAGGGCTCGGAGGGTGAAATTCCTTTTACACTCGCAATACAGGCACAGACGGCCCTCTCCGTTCTGGCGTTCGGGCATCAGTCGAACATCGGTCTCCTCTTTTTCCTCTTCCCCGCACTCGTCCTGCTCGCCCTTTCTTACGTTCTCCTACTCTCTTTCTATGTCTCCGTCCTGGTCCCACAGCAGAGACAAACCGAAGTTGCTCGTATGTTTAAAGCGTCTCGACAACTAGTTAATGCATGGCATAAAGTGTATAATAAACGGAACACTCCGAAGGTCGATCGTATTAAAAAAAGCTGTCAACTAGCGATGTTTGAAAATCGGCTGTAATGATAAAACACGAATTAAAAGAAAACTAAAACGTGGACATTCGCGTCTCTCCTGATAAACGATGCTCGGAGTTCTTCATGTTACGTGGGCAAAGACCGGCGAAACAACCTGTGATATCTACGGACAATAGAAAGGCCGACTTGCATCTGTAAAACGGCACCCATCATGGTTAAGTTCAGACCGGTCTAAAATTTGGTGGAGTGACGAGAGCAAATTCAACTTAATGTCATCCGATGGTATCAGGTACATTTGACTTCCTGTGAACAAGAGATATGGTGTTCGGTACCAGATACCCACGGTTAAATACAAAGGTGGTAGCGTGATGGTTTGGGGATGCTGTTCACCCTCTGGAGTTGGATTTGAAGGGATTATTAACATATTGAGGATTCAAATTTTACCGTACACCCAAGACCACCCACCTGCTGGGTGGTGTTCTCAACAAGATAACGATCCCAACACGCGTCCAAGCACATCAGTGATTTTATAAAACGCGAAGGAGTCAAGTATCTGGAACGGCCAAGCCAGAATCCGGATTTGAATCCTACAGAACATCTGTGGGAGGAGTTGGATCGCAGAATAAGAATCCATTTTTCAAAGTGGAAGAGCGCCACTTTGCCACTACTATCTAGAACACCAAAAATCTTTGAAGAAAATAAATGCCATATTTGTTTCTGATGATTTCAATTCGTCGAAACACTTTCCAGCGCTAGTGTACGTCTGTCTGACATTTTTGGCAGCACTCCTTGCAATGATAATTGGACGAACTGGTCTTTCGTCGTTGGTCCGGTAGAAACTGTTTGGTAGAAGCTACTCGCACGGAAGGAAAGGTGCATTTCTCGTTCGCAACGAAAACGCTGCTCGCTATTTCCGTGTACGTAGTTCCGTGAAACCGTTTATACGGACGACTCGCTCGCAACTCCGCAGCCAATTCGCAGCGAAATCCTGAATGGGACGAATCGCGCGAGGGCATCAACGTTAAGCCGGCTGTATAAATGTTGTAAAGCGGCGTACGTACACGTATACGCGTGTATGGGTCCCTCTGGGCGTATAAACGAACGAATGGCGATAGAAAAGGCAACGAAATGGAAGCAACAAATCGGAAGAAAATCTCGAGTTCGTTAATCCCCACCGAATGGTAGACAACTAAAGTTTATCCCGTTCGCGAAAACCTTGTCCCTCGAACCTTCGCTATACCGCCTGCAGCTACGAGCAAAAGTTCCGGATTACTTTTGTTCTCTCGTAGATCCGAGCTAGCCGTCGGACGCGAAATGATTAAGGATGGTCTCTGGCATCAGCTACAATTTAGGGGTTGAGTCCACCGTGACATTCGGAAAACGAGGGATTAATTAAAAAACGTATTACCAGCAGCGTACGGTATATATACACTTCTCTGTTATTTAAACGACCTTGAAAAGCGTCCTGCTCGCAAAAATGTAAAAACAGAAAAATAACTCGGAGAATGTTGAACACAATGGGAAGTATCCTCCGTTGAAGTCAGGCACTTTCTGCTAAACTTGATTTATCATTTGCTAACGGTTGTTAAAAAAACGTTGCTATAAAAATTGAACGTTGCAAGTGTAACGGCTGTATTTCTTGGTACCTCGACGTACTGCAACGTTGCATATGAAACGTTACAAACAAACTACAAATGAGGTGGGACATTTTGGATTAGCGAGATGTTGCACAGATGTTTGTGACAACTTTATGACAAATGTCACGCAGTACTCACATCGCTGTGACGTGATTTTGTTTAGTGGGTAATGTACCCAGAATTTGGGGAAAATAAGTAAAAGTACGAAGTGATAAATTCGGGATAAATTCAAATTTACGACCATATTTCGACCGTTGTTCGATGCCACGTGCAAGCTCCTCTCTGGACAGCGGTACCACAATTTTTCAAACCTCGCTCCTCGCAGGCCCGAATAAAAACTGAGGCAGAACGTTGGAACGGAGGTCGTTGAGCAAATATGGAACTTTATTGTTTTCACATTTTTTATCCAGAAAGCTCTTTACAGTCCGCCGCGTCGGGGAAACGAAATAACGACGAGCTCTTCGTGGTGAAAAAACATTTCTTGGCTGTGAGAGCGGTGTAAAATCAACAAAGATACGCTCAAAGATCTACGCGAGGACTTCGCACCTCGAGCAACGATGTATCGAGCTTTTTGACAAATAACAGCCTTCGGACGTGGAGTACCTAGCGATGCTAGAAAAACAATTGTGCACGCTGAAATAGCTGGATGACGCCGAACGAGCGAGGGAAACCCCGGAAGCTCGTATATATCTGCTGATGGTGCACTCACCTGCAGACGACATCGGCCGTAATTTATGGAACATGGAAAACCTATTTCGATCACCCGGTCAGCCAGTAATGAAGAGGTCCGCTCGTCTACCGTCCTTACAAACGACTGGGCGATTTCACGCTTCCCTGCCTTCCATAAATAGTCGGCCTTTTACCCCCTCACCACCCGTCCCAACTTTGCGTACCACCCGCCAATACCTTCGTCGCCACCCTCCAATTATGTCCACTTTGATTGTCACCTGTGTCAACTCCTCCGCACTTTCCAATCCACTCTGCACCCTTGCCCCTCGCTTTTCTCTATCCTCGTCGCAAGCTGCCCAAGCTCATCTCTAAACCTGCTACGACCACAAAAATACCCGAGTCGATACTAAAGATGTGATTTGAGGCTCACGAGCGTCGTTTCTTTTGTTGTCGAGCTTGCGTCAAAATCATTGCTTTGAATTTGTGTATTGAGCCCAAAAGTCCTATTACAAGTATGCAACTGCTTGAAATCATATTCCGAACCTAAACAACCTACTGGGCGGGTCTGTGGGGCACTTTTACATTTTCGGTTTGTGGAACAGGATTCTTCACAGCAGAAGAAATTAACAGTCTTGGAGGGAATTTGATATTTTGAATTATTTTTCGCTCATATCGCTGAGAACATCTGCTGCTTATTAAAAAAAAGCATTTTCAATTTAAAAGTTTTCCCTCTTACGACATCCGTTTCTTTTATACCCAGATAGAATTTCGTGATCGTCACGATCAGCATGGAGTACGACACAATTGTTTGCCAGCACGTGGACTACAATTTCCGCCTCCGACCAATCGAATAACGTGAAATGCCGCGCAGTATTATTAGATAACCGAAAAAAAACAATTAAATTTTACATATTCATCGAATGGGAAAATTTCAAATTCATTTTTCCATCGGTTGTGAAGAAAAAACGTCGAGTACACAGCAATATCATCGCCTTACGGATTTCATATTTGAAAAGATTTTGGTGCAACTTTGTAGTGCAATGATTCGACGATTTTCCTACACTTTGACCGTGCTCAAATGAGTAGTTTTCATCTGGACCAATAATCAAGAAGAGAAACAGAAACAGATACATTTTCATTCCGTATTCGACTGGCGCCAGAATTTCTTTTATTCGTTTCAAGATATACATGTAAACGATGCAAGATATAAGCTACGAATTCGTGTTGTTGATGGCGAATTAATGTTGCGTTATTAATATTTTTTATCTCAGGCATTCTACGCGACTTTTATAGGGACATATTTCTCGTATCCAGCATCAATTTCCGACTAAATCTATCGCTGATCCACAATATTGCAAATATTGTGTCATCATATACAGTCATGTTACTTCCGCACGACTTTAGCGAATAGCTATTACCATGTCTTCGACTCGCTGTACAAAAATCCGAAACTCAGGAGCCCTTTGTGAAGCACCACTGAGTGCTTACGTCAGAAGCGCAGAAAAAGCTCATCGCCTTGCGTTTCCTATGCACCGGCCAACGTGGACAATATTTTTCCGTAACCTAGACCTACTCTCACCATAAGACTTTATTTCGTTGTGAAAAATTGTACGGTGAACATCAGTGCTTCTTCTAGAAAAATCTTACCAGAGGGGATTCATACAAAGCGATTTCTGGGTATAACTTGCGGAGTTCCACTTCGGCGCCCTTCTGAGGCCAAATCGACGGTGCAGTCTCATTTCGGCGCCAATGCATTCGTTTACCTTTTTTTCATCTCACTTCCTGGGGTATGGTATTTTCAAACTCTGGGGGTGGCGGTACGGTATTTTGTCGACGCACCGATTGTTTCGACGAACGGGCGCCGAATATGGACGACTGAAGTACCTGGACGGAGCCTAAAGTGCCTTTATGGATGCAGGGGGTGAAGCCACAGGGGTGAGAGGAAAACCTGTGTCAGCCATCTTGGTTGTTCAGATTCAGAGTGGATTTAGATGTGCTGTTGACACGTCTCCATCGTCCCCCACTCCACCAGCCGACTACTCTACATAGACTCATAGAAACAGACAGAGCATGTTGGCTGGAAGAAGTGAGGACAACATCCAGGCCGTTATTGGCTCTGTCTCTCTCTCTCACCAATGGCTTCTTTCGCTGTATACCTATGTCGATGTTTCCTAAGGTGAGGGCATGGACTTTCTGTGGTGGGAGAAGCAGCCGAAACCAACTCCGGTTGCAAAACAAGGAGAGAACCAGTAACGGGTAGAGAAGTGGGGATAAGTATGATGTCCTCACTGGCTCCGATCAAACGCTCAGTCTATTTCTATAAGTCTATGCTACTCTAAGATCGCAGACACGCATCCGAGAAAAAACATTGTAGGTCCATCAATTTGGAAGCTGTATAACTCTGATGGATGGATATTGCTCGGCACACTTCAGCTCTATAACTACATCTACACTTACCTGATTTCTTATACTCAGAATACCAGTATGCTTCCTTTTTCTCGCACGACAAACCAGATTCACGCGAGGCGAATTTCAGAAAGCACGCGTGGTCGTCGCCTTGATCGGTTCCGCGCACTGGCGACTGGCAGGTTGCAACAGTGTTTGCCTCGGGGATTTCCCCGTGTGGGTAATTGCTCCACTGGACTGCGAGTAGTGGAGATATATAGACTATGCCATCTCAGAGCACCATCCCCTACTCTAAATTCGAGTGCTACTCACCAAACCATCGACCTCCACTGAATTGTTCCTTACTAATTCCTTACCGCTGTTCGTAACAGCATAAAGGATCTGCTCTGCCAAACTCTGCGGCATGCTCGATAAGAGTACTACCGATTCTTACTTATTGGTCAACCATGTGCGTGCCAGCATAAGGGATCTACTCAGCCAAACTCTGTGGCATGCTCGGTAACAGTCCAGATCCTCAATAACCTGACATCTTAATTACCAGAAATACCTAATTCCCTTCCAGTCATCTTATCTATTCATCGCTCAGAAAACCTTTCAGTCTATGTAATAACAACTATTTTCACTACATTGTATATTCCAATCGGTTGTGTGTACTTAAGGCAATGAAATCAACGATAGGCTCGACGTCGATCCCCGGCGGAGAGGGCAGAAACGTCTTGCCCCAAAATAGTGGTCACAACAAAACCTGCATCGTGTTCGTCAGCTCAAACAATCTTCGGATTCAATAAAGGCCGGACGCAACAGTCATCCCCTCGAGTAGTGCCAAAGCACTTATCTCTCACTCGAGCTCAACCCCCAATCTTTTTCCCTGATGTGATACTTTATACCGAAGCTGAGTGGTGCTACAAGGAAAACGACTTAATTTAGATGCATATTGAAATTCACGAATCATTCAATTTTGATTCATGCATTTTCATATAAATAATGAAGTTTTTTAAGCTTTTATTGTTAACCTACCCACTTTGGGGAGTGAGCCCCTGTATGTCATAATCTTCGACCCATGTGAATGATACATCATGATTGAACTGGAATGTTTTGATATTACAGAATACGCGACTGTCGGTTACATGGCGAAGCGGATTCAGATGCGGAAAAATCGGTTCCAAAAAATTGCCGAAAGCATGAAAGCCGCGCGGGAGAATCCTGGGCCACCAGGTGTTCCCGGGGACCACGGAGATCACGCGCCCAAGCAAACTGTGAGTAGCGCAAGCGGAATCGTAGCTCGACCCTTTTGTCCGAAAATTTGACCCCTCGACTCGAAACATAAGCATAGAAGAATTGATCACGAACCCCGGAATGTAGTTTACCCTCGTTCCTCCGGCTCTGCTCCAACGATTGACCCTCTCGGGTGTCCGGGGCCAATCCAGTGTTTTCCCTCCGCACCGGAACGCGCGTCGATCACTCTGACGTAACGACCGGAAATTGTAATCGATCGTTTCGGGTTATTTTCTTCGAAGGAAACAGGGCCACCGAAAAAAGAGTGTTCGTCTCCTCGCCGGCTAAGATCAAAATGTACTTCCTACGGAAATGGTTTGAATGATCAAGAAGCAGAACGCGTCGATTTCATGAATCCAAAAACACATTTCTTCGGCCATTCGGTTTCTTATCGTCACCGAACGAATAACGAGCCTCGAAGCGATCGACCACAGCTTTTGCACCCCTGTCAGTTCCCCGTCAATTGCTTCCCGCAGAATCCAAGGAATTCGCGGCCGGATAAAACGGTTCGAGGCGTCTGGAATAATCATACCATCGTGAGATTCGCTCTATTGTCAAAACCCATTTCCCTCCCTCCCGTGAGAACAATATATTCGATCGCTGTTCATAGCCATGGGGTTGCTGCCGACTATCTAAGAATCTTTTCGTGAAAACTGACGAATTCTCGCTGTTTAAACTGTCATTTCTGAAGGGGACAAACCACCCTGGGGCCGAAAAATTGGCCACAATTTTCCACTTTTTTTTCTCGGAAACTAATAAACATAATGGAATGCGGTAAAAAGCCCTTTATTAAATGAGTACTCAACAGTGTTTTTACATTTTGTAGTAGCTGTACAGAAGTGAATAGGGGCTTTACAGTATTTTTCCGAAGACATCATTTTTTATGCCCTCACAGCCGCACGCTTTTCTCCTGCAATTTCAAAGATAGAATCATGAGCCAAAGAAATTTCGATCAAGTATATTAAGAGCTACAACAGTACGTAGAATTTTTGTTTGAAAATGATTTTTGGCTGAATGGCGCCATTTTGAAGACAAAGTCGAAAAACCGCAAAAAAATCACTCGAAAATTGTTACAAATAATTGAAGTATGCAAATTAAAAGAAAAATCCTACGTACTATTTTGGAGAAAGTAGTTCTGAATATCGGTCCGGCCGTAAATAAAACTTTGTCGCGTTATTTTTAAAATATCACGGTACATTTTGAGCCAAAACATGTTTGTGAATTTTTTGAAAATCTTAGGGTGGTTTACCCCCTTGATTTCTATTCCTAATCGTCCGTCGATAAATTTATCCTGATTCGTATAGAAAAACAACTGACAACACATTTTCTTTCAAACTAATATTATGATTAAGGATTAAGACTGCTTCTGATAAATCAATATCTATCTACCGAAAACGCTTGCTTTTAGCATCAGCATGCGTAAATCAGAGTTGAATGATTTTATGCTCTCGTTCGATTAATTGATATTTAATATCAAGTTGACAGATTGTTCAGACAGTACCTGATGAGTGTTACTAGACGTTTTCCACACGATTCTACTTGAACTTCACGATGAACACGTTAAGGTGGGGGAGTACCACGACGCTGGCTCCGACTGGCTCGGTCCATTTATCGGGTCCGTCACGCGTTCTTACTCGCGAGAGCACAGCGCAGAGTGTCGCCCCCTAGGGGGGAGGCGCGAGGCTTCCCCTTGTCCACGCTCCCGCGGGCCAGCCATGTAGGGCTACTGAGTTGGTCTATTTGAATTCGAATAAATAAATATAGTCAAAATAAATATATACGAATTCAAAATCTGTCGCATAGAAGCCTAGCTTATAATGACATGGAACTACAGTAAAAATTTCACGCTTCGGCAACTTGCTATTATTTTCTTAGGTGAAGTACGTGAATGAATTTCTCAGGTACCCTTTATGGCCTTGCAATAGGCATTGCTCATCGATATAGTTGTTCGCAATACATTATAAGATTGGAAAAACAAAACTTATTGGAACCACAAATCGTATCTGATTTTACCAGACGATGCTGTTGCAACATACAATAATGCATCTAGGAAATGTAGCTACGTTGAATCGTGACACCGAAGTGGTACGATGTCAGATATCTAGTAAAGCGACGGAAATAACGTCTTTCTCCTTAATGTACCGACATGACACGACGATTCTGACTCGTTAGCTATAGATATCAACTCGATTGATGGAACTATACACGACTTGATGCTCGAAGCCGGTGAAATTTTTTAAAAACTGTCGGCCCCTGAACATATTCACTCATACAAGCACAAAGATAGGGACAGGGGAGCAAAACGAGGTATACCAAAAATGTTGTAGAAACAATTTTGTTCGGAAGAATTCGTAAATGGTGAAAAGTGACATCTATTTCATCAATTTCATTTGACGGAAAAAAAACATCATTCTATTTGAAGGTACCCCATTTTCAAAAATGAAGATCTTTTCACTGGCAATTGAAAATTTGTCTTACTTACCTTGATTATAATTTTTAAAACGGAAGATTCAGCATATTTAAGTTCACAAGACCTCAGTATTTCGTTAGGTACTCATCCCCCCCCCCCTTCCCTTCCCATATATCTGTGCGGTTTAAAAAAAATGTTTGGGGACGATATGAAATGATAGATTGGCACGACCTATCGTAGCAGTCAAACGAAAAATATTTCTCTGGCATCCCAAAAAGCGCATGAGGCGGTTAGTAATTGACGAATCAATTTTGAAAGAATGAATATATGGTACTAGTGAAGTCGTGATAAAAATGTTGAGAGAAGTGAAAGACAAAGGAAGACATGATCAATACGCGAAAGCACACAGTATCACTATCGGTTAAGGAAACCTTCGTTTTTTTAGCAGACCCCAAAAAAGTTACCTGTCCTAAGCTATCCGTGAGATGGCCTGACCTATTTCCGTCCAAGATATCCTAGATAATGAATCGTCTTTCGAATCGAGAACATATCGCGATGAATTGCCACTCGATTCATCTCAATTGCAGAACAGAGCGAATCTCGTCGATAATTCCCGCGTTCGTAGTTCGGCACGATGCACGTTTCGCAACCCAAATATAGTATACCCCCGGATTTGACAGCACCAGCTTCGTACCTTTGTCCCAGTATAAGAAAATACGCGTAAGGGAACGTACGTTAGCGAGCCCCGAAACCTACAACCGGGTAGCGTAGGTAGTTGTCCCTGAATGTTGCATGCCTCGCCGACAAATTAAGGGGTAACCTTCGAAAAGGACACCCCCCGGCGAACTGCCGTGTCCCTTGTAAGTGGTCCCGTGTTGTCCAGGAGGTGCGGTTCAAAGTTCACGATCCAAAAGCTCACAGCAAAGGCGGAACCCTCGAGAACACCATCAATGGGAGAGCCGACGAGGAGGCACCACCCGCGCCGCAGCATCTCATTCACCCGGGAAAGGACATCAGCAAATTGTACGGTAAGTAGCTTCCACTATCCATCCCAACGATTGATCCGCCCCGCGAGCCTTTCTCCCGTCCGCCAAATCAGAAACGCTTGTAAGGTGATGACGGCAAAAACGACGATCGCGTGACATGACTAATAACTAACAGAATAATCGAGTTTCATGCCTGTAAAAAATCCAACGCCATCATAAATCAAGCCAAGACATCCGCTCTGTAATTTCTTCTACCCAGAACCGACTGGATCCCCGAATAGCACGAGTTACCAGAGGAAAAAATACTCTGCCGATATTTTCAAACTTGTTGCGTAATTTCCGGGTGTCCTTATACCCAGTCGATTCGTCATCGATCTTGACTCCAACGGCAGATCTCAGCTGCGATGCGAGTGGCAGGGTACAATCGCCAAATATAGTCTCCATTATTTATTGTTTGTACAATATTATTTTGCTTTGTAATTGTGACTCGCTTACTAGATTAATTATTTTTTTACAATATCAATTTGCTACACGATTGAGACTTCATTAGTGGAAAAATCGTTCTAATGTAATAGATAAATAAAACTAGTAATACATATCTTCGAATTTCTTCATACCTGCACATGCAATGTCTCATGAGAGATTATCAAAGAAAAAAAAAATGAATAAAAAAAATGAAAGCACGGGTACGCGAACCGTGAACCTTAGAGTGCTAGTCCATCGTCTCACCTTGTTAGCGACGGCCGCTTCTGTCTCAAGCGTCACGCTCAACGTACAATACGCGCGGGCCGGATCCGGCTTGGCTCCGCCCTAAAGTGCCAAATGTTCAAATCGCGATATCTCAGCAACTAAGGCCTATTCGAATAAAAATCAAAAACGACGTTAATACGGAGTTCTTCAACTCTCACCACGCGAAAGGAGAACCCGATTCGCGACATCCAGGTTCCATACTCTTCTTGTCAGTAGATATATCGTATCATCAAATCAATCATTGGTACCTATGCTTCAAGTAATTCTAATTCTCCAGGCAAGTTATATAAATGAACCATTTGTGCGTACAGCTTCAACAGTGTTTATCATTGCCTCAAGATCCCACAGCTTTCTGTATGGCATGTATAGAATAAAGGGAAATATGAAATACATTTAGAAAACAGTTGTAAATAATCAACTTGAAAGTAAGGTGAAGTTACTTCACCATCGTTACCGAATACCAAGGACAATATGAGGTCCACGCGGAGGGACGTTATTCGAAATTTGCTATGTGTTAATGAACATTGAACAACAACTCATGTCATAACCTAAATTTCTTCTATTGTTTTGCATCATACGTAATAACAATTTATTCTGACAACACTCCTGTTTCAAAAAGTCAAGCATATCAATATTCAATTTCGATAATATTGCAATCAAAAACTTACCTCGAACAGTTTTTTACTTCTTCAGACATCTTGTCGTAGGATGGTTGACTCACTGCCTCTTTTTAGCAATAGTCGACTCAGGTAACTAACTTTACATTCAGGATACCAAAACTTGATGGCGTTACTCCAAGAAAAAAAAACGAAGGGGACGAAATTGGCGACTGTACCTTATCGATATACTAATGAATCCCTATTTCCCTTGGTCATGGCATCACGCGCGAAGGGTCTAACCAATTTCGCTGATTCTTTTTTGGCTGTGTTTGTTATTGTCAGGAGAAGGTTTTTATGAAAGAAAAGAATTAAATTGTTGACCATATTAATTTTTCTGATGTAACCTTATGGCCTTCGATATAACTGTCAGTTGTTTGATAGAAATAAATAAATAAATAAATCGATTTATTCATAAAGATAGATAGATAGATGGATAGATAGATAGATGGATAGATAGATACACAGACAGCAATTTGGATTCAATATCCATAGTCAAGACAGGACAACGCCTGTCGGGTCAGCTAGTATCCGAATAAGATTGATTGCCAGATATTCGGATTTGGATGTAGCTAATCGGATTCATGCGCCGCAATATGTAATTGTTTGCTTGTTTACGTTGCCGCAGGTATCACACCGTCGGATATCGACAAGTATTCCCGTATCGTGTTCCCGGTCTGTTTCGTCTGCTTCAACCTGATGTACTGGATCATCTACCTGCACATAAGCGATGTGGTAGCTGACGACCTGGTGCTCCTCGAAGAAGCTAAATAAAGGAAAGCGAAGGCGCAAAAAAAAGGGAAAAGGGCAGACGAACACAACCACATGAAAACACTTACAGTCACACACAGAGACGAATACGTAGACACGGGTAAACAGCGAGATAGATGAAAAAAATGCAGGGGGAGAGAGAGATAGAAAAAGATAGAGAAAACGAGTAAACTCATATTATATATACCTAACACGTGCTGTGACTAACGCGTGATTCGTCGACGCGGCATAAATCCGTCAGAGTGGTGCCACCGATGAATCGGAAAGAGAGAACGATCGACAACGTGAAGCAGATGAGGAGCGAGCGACGAGCTGCCGAATCGCTGAACAGTGAGAGATGAAACGACTACGAGAAATACAATCGAACAAAGTAATCACCGGATGCGTGCGCGTGTGACAAGCCTTCAAGGATCCGTCGTCTTTGGTTCGACCCTTTAAAATCAGATGATAAGTTTCGAGATTCGGTCATAAAAGTCAGGATGCTGCTCTACGTTTTGTGACAGTGTCATAAAAGAGAATAATATGTTGAAACGCGTTGCCGCAATAAAATCGGAATTAATTAATTATTGGTTGCCGTCAACGGGATGAACTTCGCCCGAAGCTAACAATAAGTTCCATTACAGTTCGATTTGCGCGTGATCCGAGGTGGTGTGATCGAACGGTCGTTAGGAGTAATTCTGATAATTCACGTCGATTGTCAGAAGGTAGGAGAAAAGGGACGACAAATGAGGGTGAAGGGGATGGCTGACGGTACTAATGCAGTGTCATCGAATCTTCGAAAAAAAAAAACACAAAAATGTACGTTAAAACATTGCCAGTATGTATGCTAGTCCTTAAACCTCGGTATAAACACGTCAATTTAGCCACACTCATAGTTTGATAAGATTAAGCACTCAATCGATTTAAGATCAAGCACTAAAAAGAGAAGAAGAAGAAATAAGACAAACGAACGAACTATCAAAATGTAATCGAGTACCGAACTAAACAAGTGCCACGCGTCGCGTGATCTCGAAAGACAAAAAGGGGGTGAAAGTGACGAGGGGTTGAGAAACGGCGAGAGAAACGACCGGAGGACAAGGAAAGAGAAGACTGCACTCACGCGAACAGGCCGCACTGATACGAGAGAGCCGTGAAGAATATTTTCAAGATAATGTTTGCACTGCGATGATGCATAATGAGAGATTAGATTAATTTTCATTGAGGATTCGAATGTAAATGTGTTGCGCCATGCTGATTGTTCGAGACTGATTCGAAATATTAAAAAAAAAAAAAACCTAGGTAACTATTGTTAGTGGCGAGTTTGACATTGAATTGAAGTAATTTGTAACGAGAGAAACATTAGCTAGTGACGATTTCGCGACGCACGCTGAAAATTCTAAGGTATCGTTATCGGCCAGTTTTTTCGTCCACGTCGTGAATATCGAATTGAAGAGCGACGAGATCATGGGAAATACGATCGAAAAAATTCGAGGGACATCGCGAAAAAAAACGTGGCTCGAAAATAGTAGTTTTCTTCGTAGTACTCGCAAAGTACTACTTTACGCATCGTTTTCGGTGCGTAAAATCGAACTTCCCGCATAGATTTGTGAAGTTGAAACGAGAAGTATCCTCGTATTTTACGCATACTACGCTTGTGTTGATCACGGCTCGGTGCGTAAAGTTCGACTTTGCGCCCTAGTAACGAAAACTACTATTACGCACCGAAAACGGTGCGTAAAGTAGTACTTTACGGCTACTACGAAAAAAATGATGACGAGCTCAAATGATTTGTCCAATCAGGTTGAGAACTCGGAACGAAGCTGAGAGGCTCCCAAAGAAGCGTTCACATGTTACGTACCAACTCCTCGCCTCCGTGAGCATGAGAATCCATCCGATTCTCCCCGTTCTCCGCTTTCGTCCGAAAATTCCCATAATTTCGTCGATTTTCGAGTGTCGCAGTCACATTTTCATTTCCCCCCAACGCTAGACGCGACGCATTTAGTTGTTCGGATGTTCACCCTGGCTGCTCCTATTGTCTGGGGCTTGAACCTCGCAGCTAATTCTATCCACGCGCATTGTCGTTGAATTCTGGCACAGCATTTTCCAACCCATGAAAAAAATACCTCTGTTCTATTGTTCTTCGTACAAGGACACGTGTATTTGCAATGGTCGAGTGCTGATTATGTACGATGTACAAATACGCTGCGCGCGATCTCTCGGTTGCGCGCTGAATTTAACCTTTGTCATGCACATGCGTACATTCGGATTTGCGTATCGAACGAAACAGAGCCGAGCAAAGCTCCTCTATGTATATTTGCTGTGAAATCCACGTTCGAATAGCACAGCCTATGCAAAAGCTTTCCTTAACTTTATTTCGCAAAATATGGAAAGAAACGCAGCATTGCACGCGCTATCAAATTCAAGAATGTTGAGGCTGAGCATATAGCTTGGAATTGTGTGAAAGGTCTTCCAGACTTCTTACGCAGCCATTTCCGGTATTTTCAGATGAGTAGCATCGCCAGAGGTGATTCGCGTCTCAACGAGACGCGAATCACCTCAAGATAGACGGAAATTCACACGTGAGAGGTCTCGTGGACTTCTGCCATTCATACCTGACGGCGACCGGGGCACAACGGACTCCTTCAAAAATGTACAGAGACCAGGGCACACCGGACCCCGAGATTAGGGCGGACCCCTCAAAAATTTGCCAAACAATGTATTTTCCTCAAATTTATTTATAATCCAGAGTTCTCAGGCGATTTCGAATTAAACTAAAGTATTTCTTGAAAAGAATAAGATGGAATACTTCCAACGCTGTAAAAAATATAAGTATTTCGTTTATTCAACTTGAACTCAGCAATCATGGTTTTAGCTCTCACTTTCTTCATCTTTATAAAAGTGGAGAGTGCAAAGTTATTTGAAAAAACTAAATCCTTTTTTGGAAGGGGGTCCGTCGTGCCCTGGATATTTGTGATCGAGCTATCGCAAACCAATTGTAAGATTGTTCAAGATAGGCCAAAACAACTTGTACTCAGTGGTCAAATATTGTAAAAAATGATTTAGAGACTTAGGGGGTCCGTCGTGCCCCGGTCTCCTCTATGTGCCGCGTGAGTACCGATCTTGTTTGTTAAAAAATGCAGCTGTGTCGGCAAATTACTAAGAAGTCGTATTTTCGCATGCTGAATCGTGAGTTTGAAGGATTGGATCCATTTCCAAAGTCCGATTCCGGCTCGTAAAGACATACAATGATGAAACAAGCAATACAAACAGAATTGCGAAAATGGCTACTAAAGAGTAAAAAAATGGATTATTTTTTAAAAAACGGATAATTCCTTAGGATCGCATTGCGCGTTGATCAAATAATGAAAATTGATCGGTAATGAAATCGACGATGCATTACTATAATAACGCACTGCTTGCAACCCTGAATACTAGTTTTGCAAAGGAAATACTAACTCTACCGCAAGTTATTTCCTACATCCGCACCACTCCACGAAAAACTGACGTGTTTTGGTTACTTTTTGCTCAACTACCAATTATACGAAATCGATCAGGTGCATCGAAAGTACTTTGCTTGTTGTCGTCGGATCACGATATCTTTGTTCCCTCGAAAACAGCCAATGCAATCTCCAAATTGGCAACTGTGAAGGCCGATAATTTCACTCGTGGAAATCCGATTGCTACTATCTTCGTTCTTATGTAACGAATTTTTGAATCGGTATTTTCGCAGCTGTCGGTGCTACTCGCGTGGGTAAAAGGAATTGCAAGGGTATGCCGAGGGAAGAGAGAATACGAATGTGAGACAGAGGATTAACATTCACGGTATCGACCGCACGACACGCCCAGCCACCCCGGCAGCTGAACAGGTTGCGGTGCAAGAAAATGCCATGATCATCTCTAAGGGGGCGTTCTGGTTTGGACACCCAAATTCTGGGACTTTTTTCGCCACCACAAAAAAGCGAATAAATATTTTTACCACCCATTTTTTTACCAGACATTCGTTAATGTTTGAAGAATGGACAAAAAAATCTAGTGACAAAATTAAAAGTGCGACAATTTACAGGCCGATGATTTTTTGGGGGTCCCAAAGAAACGACTCGTACTCTCAAGTGAAAAAAGAAATCGAAAAGAATGCTGCAATCGGGAAGTGAAAAAAAATGTTTCTCACAAAATGGCGGCTGTCTGAAATAACCGGACGTTTTTCCCCAGTTTTTTTTTTCGTTATCGAATTTTTTAAACATAGTAAAAATTGGAATTTTTTTGTAGTTTAAATTCCGGCGATCGAGCAATGTACAGAGAAGGCTCACACCAAATTTCAAGTAAATCGGTTCAGTAGAACTTGAGATACGACGTCGCGCGAAAAATAGTTTCGAGAAAAACGCGTTTAAAGATTACAGCAAAGCGAGAACTGTTTTCGTCACCGCGTCACTAAAACAGCTATATCTCCGAAAATAATTTCGATTTTGAAAAATCCTCTGGAGGATGTACTCTAAAAGGCTTAAGCTTCGACTATATAGGGGAAAAAATAGATTTTTTCAAATTTCCAGGCCAGAATACCCCCTTGAATTCTCACGATCCACGAGAAAAGCTCGTTGCTGTTTAAAAAATGGTAGCGGCGTCGTTCGTTCGTAGCGTGTTTTGTGCCAGAATTAACGATCGCCCAACGGAGAATAGAATTTGGAGAGAAAAAAATGTGAAATTGTGAGGATCAATTCGCAAAATTTATAGACAATTTCGGTCTCGTACATGCTTCCCGTTTTTATTTATTCAAGCGCATGGCACTGTCACATTTCACGTGGGAATATGTCGGTAGCGAGAAAGGATAGATGAAGATAAAGATAGAGAGAGAGAGAGCAGCGCTCTGTCGTTGGCTGTGAGCCAAAATTTGGTTTTTGGTATCCACTCGCGTGAGAAAAATATATCGATCCCGTTTCGCTATGCGTGATGAGAACGTTAATTGACGTAGACTCGGAGTTTTTTACCGTTAATTGTTATTTACTTTTAAATCGCATCTTCGATTATATTCCTCCGTTGATTGTTTAGAGACAGTTTATGTATAGCGAGAGCATATATCCGTTTTATGGTTGAGTAAATATATTCTATCGTCTATTTATATGTAATTAATCGGTTGTTACGTTGGAAGTTGTAGATAAGTTGACGAGTCGCGAACCTGCCAAATTTGCGATGATGTTGAATTGTTCCACGAGCCCGGAGAGACTTTTGCATGTTATCGACTGTAACAAAAATTCGTTCGCCTCTCGATGAAACGGATCTCGCGATCCGGGATGATCCTCGATCCTGTTCCATCGCGACGAGAATCGCATCGGAATTGATCAGTCATTCGGAATTGATCGTTTCGAAGCGTTTCCATGGATACCCAAGAATATATTACTCTTACGGAACGGTGATACGTCGGCGCAAAGTTCAACGCAATTAGTTATCTCGATCCTTTGGTAGAATTTCCGTTACGGCAGTGACCTGTATCATCGGATTAGATGGTAAATAGAATACGTGAGATCGGAGATGATGTGGCTGGGAGGAGGTCTAGACAAAGATATATGGAGAGGGAGAAAAAAAAACCGAGGAAGCGAACGTCTGCGTACGAATAAAATCTGAATATAGAGGAAAGAGGAAAAATGATTCGGAAGCAACGCGAGTCAAAACCCTATCGCTCGACGCAATTAAACTACTAAATTAGTTATCCTGTACATACAAGTTTTATACAGAATATTGTATTCATTAATATTATACTATGAGAAAAATAATATTACGCAGTGTAGTGTGTACGCGATACGTGATTGTTCGCAGATATAACGGTTAAGTTATTGTAAAATATAGAAATAGTAATGAAAGTAGAAATTGTTGAGAGGGAAGGTAGAACCCTCGTCGGAAATGTGTATATGTTCGTTCGTTCGTTCGTTCATTCGCTCGTTCCTTCGTTTTCCTTCGGATCTTCGTTACTCGTCGACGTACATTTTCTTCAATTTACTTCCACCGAGCAGCCCGCGTTTCGCATCGTGCCGAGAACAATTCTGGGAGGCGCGAGGCGATGAAATCACCAACCGTTGCCAAAGGATCTCCAAGGATCTCGAGTCGCCAAATGAGAGCGAGCCGTTCGCTCGTCGCGGTATGAAACCGCGTTAATTCTCCTCGTTGGCCAAGTGCGATCGGTACGCACTGCTCGAAAGCCGTTTTACGAGGTGTCTTGGAAATGTGAGATCTGGAGAAGGGAAACTCGAGGGTCGATGTGCGAAAAAGAGGGAAACAGGAATCGCTGCGATTCGCGTCCTTAGGAATGGTACACGGTGTAAGGCTCGATCGACCGATGCGCGAAACGATCCCAGAATTTGTCTCGGATCGGAACGATGGTTCGTCGTACGAGAGAGCTCGGTGAAGTCTTTTCTTTCCCATTCGCGAGGTAATCGCTTCGGCGCATTTCATCTGAGTACGCATTCGATTATTTCCATTGAACGTGTATAAGGTCCGATTTTATAAATTACGTTACATCTATCTTACGCTTGCGAGGTGCAGCAACGAGGTCTACAACAGTAGATCAGTAAATTGGCACGAGGCACGGGAACGGTTAACATATTTGTGTACCTACCAATGAATATGATAACCGCAGAGGATCTGCAGCGATTGTGGGCGTCGTTGCTGCCGTGAGAGATGCGCGAATTACTTTCCACGCGAAGAACTTTTAAACAATATAAACTAACATACAGAGTAGCGGTATTGAACGAGTACATTATAAAAATGAAATTAACGATTAAGTACTCGGTAAGTACCAAGTAAGCAACGATAAACACAGAGCGAGAGAGAGAGAAAGAGAGTGAGAGAGATAGGGGCGGGGGGGGGGGGGGGGGGGGCAAGGGCTGATAGAGGGTGTGAAAGGGAATGACCGAGAGAGAGAGAGAGAGAGAGAGCGAGAGAGAGGGTGGAGGGGGAGAGAGAGTGGGCGTGAGAGAGAGAAAAATTGCGAGAGGGGGCAGGGGGAGAGACATAGAGGGTGTAAGAGGGAGTGAGAGAGAATGACAGTGAGAGAACGAGCGAGAGAGGGGTGAGGGGGAGAGAGAGAGAGGGGGGGAGTGAGAGGGAGTGAGTGAGCGGTAATCTTAACATTATTTACCTATATTCGTAAATGAATTAATTGACTATACCTAATGAAGACACACGCTGCACTATTCACCAAATAAAAATCGCAATATACTGTTATTATAAGTATTGTAAGTATGTTACTGAATATGATTTCATTCGCCACCGTCATCCTCCTCATCGTCATCATGCACAACAACGCGCGCGAACGAAGAACAACAGCAAATTTACAATATATATATATAAATATATATAACGATTCCAACGATGAATTTGCAACCTCGTTCGCCTTCGTGATTTCCCAAATCTCCGTACGTCCTCGTATACGCACGCAAATGTACCGAGCAAAAGATGTCGAGATATTGTCGCGAATGTTGTCGTATCGCGTCGTTGTTATTTTATATTCGGTTACCGATTATCGCTGCTGATATTATTACTCCTGTCATTATCATCGTCAATCAAAAATAATAATTAAAAAGAGAACACACAGAGACACGCACGCACACACACGGACACACACGTACATACACACACAATGCGAAAGATGTGATGAGTCGTTTCAAGTACCAAATTCTAAAATGAATTTAATATTAACTGCATATAGTATACATAATACATATTATGGCAAATTAGCACCCCTAGTTCGGGCACCATCTAAAAAGAAAAAAAGTTATTATTAATTGTAAAAGATGATGTGAACGGTGCGAAAAATTGCATAGGATATATTTGCGTGAATGAGACGACGGATAAGTTTAGCTTAGATTTGCAATTAGTTATTAGTCGAAGAGACGAAAGATTCCAACGGTATATTATACACGATATATTGCATAAGATAATTGCGCGCGAATACAGTTACGAACGCGTACGTCGTATAGATGATACGTGTCGATCAAACTTCATTATTTTATGGATGTTCGATGATATCCTCGGCGAAAACTGACGAGATTAGTTTGCATCTTCGAGCAATTTTCTCCGTTTCATCGTTCGACGAATGTATTCGTTATTTTTGCTGTACCTAATTATGCTCGCGTCGCGCATTCGTTTATCGAACCCTCCGCGCGAAAATAATTCCCTCGTTTCTCATTCTACGCTTGACTCGTCTCAGAGAAAGTAAAAACGTCCATAACATAATGGTGTATCGTGGAGGCTCAGAATATCGACCGAAACTTGATGACGATTATTAATTAAATTAATTTGTATTCCATTCGCACCTGTGATTTACATTGATGAATACACGAAGACGTTTAAAAAGTTTATAATAAATAAATTTGCCGGAAAAATAAACAAACGAATGATAATTAATTGGTTTACCTGTATAATTGCGAGAACAGTATCATTACCCCAAATAAATCCTTCGATACATTTTCCTAATAACGCGAGATATTGCACAACACTCTCGAGGATACGATTCACCTACGAACATCGCAATATCGCAAAAATACCATCGAAATCTCGCGTTATGCGGTACGTCACCGTGAAAACACGCGTGCCCTGCGGTCGTGTTCTACGCACTAAAAAATGTTCCGGCGTTGTGTAAAGTGTACAAATTTGCACGTGGAATATTTCACATTTCAGCGTGTTCAGTCCACACAATCGTTAGTGTTGTTCTCACAGTCCGTTTTTCAACACTCAAAAATGTTAATTCCTACCAAAGTAACACCTTTGAATGTTATTCCAACACCGATTAGTGTTACCTCCAACGCAGAGCTGTGTCACCCTGTCAATGTACACAGAGCGTGTTGAAATAGCACTAATTTTGTGTAAAAAAAAGCTCGTGAACGCAAATTTTTGTTAAAGCAATAGAAATTGCGCTTCGGGCAAATCTTCTGAATTCTTTTACTCGAATAGTTCTTGGTATGCTGATCCAAAGTCTCAATGGGCACAAAGCTGGAACATGCATCGTTTTTGAGTAGAAAAATGCTGAGAGTTGAGATTTTGGCCAATTAAGCTCTGCCATGCTCACGTTTTGCAGGCATAAACTCAGCGCCTCTTAGACTGAGCTGTATCAGCTGACTTCGATGATCAAAGCACGAATGTATGAGTATATATACATACAGGGTGAAGCACTTATCTCGAGTCAAAAATATCTCAGTTGCATTCGATTATACCGACAAATTGTTTCGGACAATAGTTATAGAGCACCAACGGGACCGCTGTATGGTCCACACTGCGACTTCCGGTCCTGACCGGAAGTACGGTTTTTTGACCGGAAGTGGTCTTCTTACTACGGAAACCCCTATTTTTCACCGCGTATATCGATGGAAAACGGGAATATGTACGCACATATTACAGTGATTCGTTCTGTGCGACTTTTTTTCGGTCCTCGAGCAAAATCTTGTTCTATATACTGAAAAAATCCCATTTCACGGCTAAAATATGGGCTCAATGGGAAAATTGACAGGAACAAAGAGTGTTTATTTTCCCATTCTCCATCGATATCCACGGCGCAAAATAGCTGTTCCCATCGAAAGAAAACCATTTCCGGTCAGGACCGGAAGTCGCTGCGTGGGCCACACAACGGCTCCGTGGTGCCCTACAACTTTTGTCCGAAACTTTTTTCGATTTAGTTGAATCCAACTGAGATATATTTTTGGGTCGAGACAAATGCGCCACCCTGTATATATGTATATATTACATATAATTATAGACGCGCTCGCTCATACTAAGCTCAGTCTAAGAGGCGATGAGTTATTGCACGCAAAACGTACGTAAATATCAACTTTCAGATTTTTTTTACACGGAAAAAATGCATGTTTCAGTTTCTTGCCCATTGAGACTTTCGATCAGCATGCCAAGAGTTACTCAAACAAAAAATTCATAAGATTTGACCGGTGCGCAATTTCCTCTGCTTTTGCGCGGGGTTTTTGAGGAACATTTTTTTTACCACGTACGACCATTGGATTTATGATTGCCGGAAACTCTCGACATAGATGAGATTTAATCACGAACGATCGATTCATACACGACGCATAGATCATTCACAATTCTCACGTATCCCTCCGATTAACAATTTTCACCGAAGCAAATCAAACCGAGAAATATGGTCGTGAATGGTTTAAAAAGGCTACGCGAGACACGATGTGACACGTAACTTGGTAAAGTTCGTAAACTCGCAGCTTAACCGAACAAGTCCATAAATACACGCGCAATCTCTTCAAACCTCCGGCTGTGCACTCCCTGAAAAGCAAAAAAAAAAAACAACAATCAAAAACACGCGCCGTCGTTTCATCGTTTCGAATTGTCTGTACGCAGCTTTAAAATCAATTTTTCCATTATTCACAAAGCTCACAAGCGTAAAGCTATTCGACTCAGCCTTGCAGCTCGTTGTGCTCGGGGTCACTGTAAATTCCGCGTGGGAGCGACACCCCTGAAGTTGCCAACGATTAGAACGATGAGTTCCAAAAAAAAACCTTTTCATGGTTTTTGAGAAATTTTCAAAAAATCGCACAACGCACAAAAATTGGAATAATTGTTAACATTCATCAGATCGTAACGGTACTGAACAGAGCTTACTTATATTCGGTCTACGCTGTACCACTTTTTCGCTAAGATATTCGGAAATTCAGCAGCGATACGGAAAATTTCGCAAATATTTGTCAACCCCGAATTCGCGCTATTTCGCCTTCTGTAATATAAAAACAGACACGCGTACAATCGAAAGGTGACGAACTTAGCACTCTCTCCGACGCATTCCTGTCAATATGGACGATACAGATTGTACGTGATAAAAACGAAAGTTTGTCGATTTTCATGAGCCCGACATCATCGCTCCCGCACCATTTCCAAATCTCGCTCGGCATTTGTTCGTTGTGTAATAGAATTTCAGTTGAAAACGCTAAAACAATGACGCGTTAATCTGATGGTGAGTTGATTGATTTTATTCCGCGAGCATTAGAGTGGGTCAAAAAATCGACTATTTTTGTTTTACTAGTTACACTGACAAATTGGTAGTTGGATACCTCTGGATAATTCTCACCAATAATGAAGCCTCAATTTCAATTATAAGGCCCTCCGCATTACAATTTCCTCGGTCCAATGGAAAAAAATGCATATCTCACTCATTAATCAATTGTAGAGCAAAAATTTATATATTATTTTGTAGGAAAATGAACGTTCTACAAAAAATGTCTCTTACATTTTTATCGTCAATCTCACCATTTAAAAAATATGGAAGATTGAAGTTTGATTGTCTTAAGATAAATTTGCTTTTTGCTTCTAAATTTTATAACTCGTGAACAAATAAAGATTATGAAATGGGCAAGGCATGATTTTGTAGCAAATTAAATGTTCTACAAAAACGGTCTGGTATGCTTATTCGATTGAATCAAGCGTTTGAAAGATATTCGTGATCAAACTTTAATCCATACCGATCTTAACAGTTTTTGCTAACTAATTCTGAAAATTTCAATTCAATTTTTGATTTAATTTACGAGAAAGTTTATACAAATCCATTTTTTACCAATAGAGAAATACTTTTTCTCAATACTCCGGAATTAAATTGAGATTTTCCGAATTACTTATCAAAAATCGTTAAGATCGGTATGCATCAAAGTTTGATGGTGAATATGTGGAAATACCAATTTTATGCTGGTGCATAAGAGCATAAATTAGCAAAAGTCAGCATAGAGCCAAAAGTCTTATTATTCTCACATCCCTGACACTTGGGCGTTCCAAAATAAATGAGCATAAAAAAGTAGAATTTTCCCAAAATAGCAGCACAATACGATTCGAACATACATAAATCTTGTCTATTCTCATTTTAAGTACGTTTTTATCTGCGTCTTCTGCCCCCCTCCCCTTCCCCCTCCCTTCGGCACACACACGCACACACGTTGACTTGCCTTCTTCATTTCACACAGAGTTGAGCTTTTTTTAAAATTCAACAAAAAAAAATCTTTTTTCTAAGAGCATAAACCAGATTTTTTTAATACGTCGTTTTACTTGTAAAAATAAGTCTTCAGCTAGATATTCAGCTCTTTATCTCGCCCCATTTCGAAGTTACCGATTTGCGCTCAAAACGTCTATCTATTTGACTATGATTATGATAGTCTGCCTTTATACGAGGTCATTTGTTTCATTTTCAACGCTCTTTCTAAAAAAAACAAACTAAAACAGTACGAAAAAATGTTCGATGCTTTTTCGACCATTTTTAGCGAAAAAATTAGTTTTTCGTCCAAGGGGACACTTCATTTTTTTCAAAAATATTCACGAAATTCTACGTTAAAGAACAGTATTTTTTCAGTGTCGCTAGTGAAAAAAATAGTCAACTTTTTTGACCCACCGTAGTAAGCATTTGGAAACTGCTCGATTTCGCTTCACTTCGCGTTCGATTTTCATTAGGAGTTGAAATTGTCCGAACATAACTTGCAAATGATAGTGGAGGGATGGTGATATTTTTATGAGATAGAGTAGTGATTCCGCTACGGGGAACGACGAAAAAGTTACAGCTAAAGTTTCCGATGATGATATCGCATGAAAATTCACGCGAGAGAATTTCAAGAGAAATATCTACCGAGAAAACAAAGACTCGGCGTATATTCATACCGGGTATGAAGCCTATTGACGTCACGATGTTGCTCAAGTCGCCCTTAGAGATTTAACGTACTGCCACCCTCAATATAACAGTTCTTCTTTCTATTTTCACGATGTATAGCGAGGGGTGTTTGTAAGGCGAGACACCCACCGAAAAAATCCTTGTAAATTCCATCGTAGTTGAATCCTAGGTATATAAAATTAACTAGCATAATAAATCCGTGTGTAATTTCTACGTCGATGAAAAGTCTGCGATAGATATAAAAATACAAGGGTTCCACGCGCACTGACATACACGTGGGGGACGTCACGATCGATTAGCCGTAGTTTTTACAATTTTCCATCTCACGCGACGACGCCTCGCGATTTTGCCACGTTGCGAGCCGAGGAGCGCGAAAATTTGGGGCCGAACACTGGATTTTTACACACGGTTTTTGGGGGTGCAGTACAGAAGTTTAACGCTACGGCACCGTTCTCGAAAATCAGGGGAAATCAAGGCCGACGCGCAAGCCTTTGGAATGAAATGAATAACGAGGCGCTTAGTTGATAAAACAATCCCGAAACTCCTCTGTACAGAAAATAAGAATAGGCAAAAACGAGTCGCGAGCAAAATAACCTAGCATCGATAGTTTCAATGATTTAAAAAAAAAACGATGACATTTTCGATATCATTTTTTCGCTGGAAACATATAAATACACGTTGAGGACTTTTGGAATTTTTGGAATTTTTCATCCAGCACGCTGCTTCGTCTCTCGACACGCGCAGGGAGACGCGAAATAAACGAATCATTGTGAATTTGTTCGCCTGGAAAAATGGCATCGAAATAGGTAACGAGAATGAGTGTCTATTATTTACGATGTGTAACGTGTGAACCAGTTGTAAATAACGTTCGAGTACGATAACGATAAAATTGACATAACTATAGTTGATATACATAAACGGAATGCGATGTGAAATCTTAGTATTGCGGGAAGAAAACGTATAAATATAAATGCATATTGTGTACTTAAACTGGCGAGATGAATAACGAGCGGGGCAACAATACACGAGTTACTTGCTCATTGAAAATAATATTCTAAACGATACTCGTAAAGAATAAAGTATAGATACATACGAATACGATGCAACAACTGACACGTACATGCGTAACCAAGCGTATGAGTGTGTCCGTGTCAGTATCAGTTCATATACGGGGATTCCACGCGAAATCGGACACTTTGAAAAAAAATATTTTGGATTTCCTTATTTTTTTTTTGACATTTTCTTGCACCCCTCAAAAAACCTTCCAGGCGAATTTCGAGATTTTTCGAATGACCCGTTCAAAAGCCATCGAATTACGGTTTTTTGCCCCTAATTTTCCCCCAATGGACCAAATTAGATTTTTTTTTCAAAAGTTTCCTTTCTTATATACTTTAAAAAAAATAGGATTTAAACAAAAAAAATGTATACCTGATTTTTGAGGTCCAAACTTTAATCTCATCACTACTAATTTTTTCCGATTTTTGAACATTTGATAAAATTTGTTCTTTCTCGCCGATCATTGTGAACACCATTTTTTGTTACTGTGTAGTCTTTTTTTAGTTATTTTGAATTAGTTTCCACGTTTTCTAATTGTTGACAGGCGTGATTGGAAGATTGCAAAATTGAAAATAGCAGCATTGATTGGAAGACATCTAATTTGGTCCATTAGTGAAAAAGTTACGGGCAAAAAAAACGAAATTCGATGTTTTTTGCTCGGGTGATCCACAAAATCTTGAAATTTACCTGGCAGGTTTTTTATAAGGGGACAAGAAAGTATTGAAAAAATTGAGAAAAGCAAAAATAGTTCTTTTTAAGCTGTACGATTTGGCGCGGAATTCCGCTTATGCATGTATACAGGGTGAACGGAAATTCGATTTACAAAGTCAGAAGGGTTGTACGAGGCAGTTATAAAAACATTTTAAAAATAGGAACTTGGGTTTGCCGTCGTCACCAACGGCGCTCGGCACGCATGTATTGCAATGGCTGGGGATCATTTTGAACTGTAAATAAAAACAAAAATAAATCCAAAATTTGATTCAGTTAATTAATAAACATCCCTAAAACACAACAAAAATGAGCAGAATAGAGTCGATTTTGTAAAGGAAATTTCCGGACACCTTGTACGTGTATTTATATGTATGAAGAATTTTCTGCCAACTCGGCCACCTATTTCCATCGAGGTCTCCAAAAATCTGAGAAAAATCCAGATGGTTTGGGTACTTGAAAAACTTGTTTGGGCATTTTTTCACATTTTTGCGTCGATTTTCGAAAATTCAGTGCTTTTCATTTTATTTAGTCTTTTTAAGGAATTATTCCAATGATATTTTCATTGTCTTTTTTTCTCAGCTGCCTGTTGAAACTCGATGTTTCGAATCGAAAAAGAGTTTTTGACGCGAAACAATCGCAAAAATTGATTTAAAAAATTGAAAAATATTTTCAATAGGACGCTGCGAAAAGAAGACAAATTTTGTGTCAAATTCCTATGAAAATATCATTGGAATAATTCTTTGAATACTAAATTGAGTAAAAAACCGTGAATTTTCGAAAATCGCCGCAAAAATGTGAAAAAATGCCCAAACAAGTTTTTTAAGTGCCCAAACCACCTGGAATTTTTTCAAGACTTTTTGAGACCTCGATGGAAATAGGTGGCTGAGTTGACAGAGAATGCTTCATATATACATATACAGTGAGTAGAAAAGTGTGGAAACGGTCAAATATCTCGAGAACGACACGTTTCTGAGAAAAATATTTCAGACCAATATTATATGGTTTTGAGAGTCCTGTTTAATGATCATATTCGTTTGACCTTGAATAGAGGCGGCAAGGCGAGATCGAAATCAACATGATTTTTTTGAATAGAACACCCTATTTTTTTTGGCACAGTATTAAAGATGGAGACAAAACGTTTCCAGAACACTACCTAATAACCTATTTTTATTGAGAATTGTCTAAGTTTCGAGCTTTAGAACTCACGGTGCCGCGGCACGCCGCCAGCATTAGTGCCGACCATGCACCACTCCACGCGGTGCATCTTGGATAACACTAATGCTGGCGACGCCGTAAGTTCTAAAGCTCATAATTGAAACAACTCTCAACAGAAATAGGTTTTTAAGTAGTGTTTTGGAAACGTCTCGCTGCCATCTTTAATACTGTGCCATAAAAAATGGAACATTCTATTTAAAAAAATAATGTTGGTTTTGATCTCGCCTTGACGCCTCTACTCAAGGTCAAACAGATATGATCATTAAATAGAAGTCTTAAAACCCTACAACTTTGATTCGATACATTTTTTTGAGAAACGTTTAGTTTTGGAGATATTTCACCGTTTCCAGACTTTTCTAACACGCTGTATATATCAATTATAATGTTGTATAAGACTACGTAATACACGATCGGAAAATTAGGTAGAATACTCGTAGATGAACGTGCGAAACCCAACGCACGCGTACGCCCACACACACACACACACACACACACACACGCATGCACACAGATCGGCTGAACAGCAAAACGAGTATATCTGTGCATATATATATATAGCTTGTGACCTTGCCATTTGCATAAAACACAATTAAATCAAATAGCTCCAAACGCGACAGAATTCCTTGCGGACGAATGTAAAGTGTTCGTGCATTCATACGGTACCCGGGCCCTAGGGATTGCTTGCCCAGTTGTCAATTGATTCTGGGAGAGGTATAATATGAGAGATTTATAACAACGCGAATCTTATCACTGAAGAGGCGTGACTTCGGCGTTTCGAAAACATCTCGCGACTGTACCGCATGTATGCACGAGAAGCCTGTGTTTAATAACTGTTGTTGTAACAGTTTTACAACAGTTACCATTGTACAGCAAAAAATCGAGGAAAGAACATACGAGTGGGGAGGATGGTGAAGAAAACGTCGAGATATGAAATAGAAAAAAAATTGGGAACAGGAAAAAGCTCCAAATAACACGGGAAGAGAAAAATTGACGAATTCTTCGATCTCGAATAATAAATAGAACCTAAGTATTGCACAACCACACACTAAAACTTGATTCTCACTTTACACACGCGACTTACTCGAATATTCACTGTTATTCGTTCAATTTAACTCTTCGATAGATCCTAGACTGCCACAGACTGATCGGAAGATATATAAATAAATAACGATTTATTAACTCGACAATTTCGCGAAACGTAACGAGGGCCCTCAAATTTACGCGAATTTTTCATTATTTACTGTCCCGCGAACGTGACAAATCGGAAAAAAAAGTATCCGCGTAATTTTGACGACCAGGAAAACGGCGCCTTCGAATTGTCTGTCGAAATAAATTGTGTCGAGGTACAAAAATATTGGGGATAAACGGTACATGGAACTCGGGGAAACGGTTCTAATAGAAAGTAATAGATCAAACAAATTGGACTTTGCAAACGCTTCGATTACATACGAACTTTCGCTACGTTTCTTGGTTGTACTCGCTACACGTCTGTACTCGTTGCAGATTTGCCGACCGTTTCAGTAACTATATTTTTTTAGAAGCAGTAGATTAAATACAAAGCGTGTACGTAAACGGTGCGATTTCTATTACGACGATTACCATTACAATATAAGATTTATAACAATGAACACGACCTGAATTGACGTTACGCTGGTACACGAGATTCGAGAGGAACCGGAAAACCATCTGAAACACTACTTTTAACAGTAATGGATATTATTATATAAATAAATTTAATATGAATATCAATGCATGACCGATATACCTAAAATATTATTATGATTATATCATAATATATTATATTATTATGTAAAGTTTTTATTGCGTGAGTAAAGTTATGTTATCGACACACCGTGTAAATAATAACAAATGTCTTCTCATTTCAAAACCACCTCCTAAAAGATCTGCGCTGATCGAAAATCTATAAAAAAAAAATCCAAACGAGCCTGGCACCCGAATACGAATGCTGAGAAAGATCGATTTTCGGTAAATAAATTCGCCATTGTTCGAAAAGATATTTGCCGATAACTAATCTACGAGCAGCCGTGTAACACTAACGAATCTAATACGAGTGATTAGGGCGTTTCAAAGAAATCGACTATTTTTTTTTTAAAGAACATAGAAAAATCGTCAGATAAGGACCCTGTTGGAAGATGAGCTCTTAATATAAATATTTAGAGGTGGCGATTTGCAAATTTCAATTTTTTTAGCTTAGTTAGAAAAATGCCTAAAATTTAGGCTCCTAGACGAGAATACCCTCTTAGCAGATGGGAATAGTACAAACGTCGATGCCTCAGACCTGTGGGATGGGTCTAAGAATCTGTCGTCCTTTTTGCCCCCGGAACCTACGTCTATAGAAATCCTGGATTATTTGAAGAAAAACGATGTCGCAACGATTTTTCCAAATTTGGTAATTCCCTCGAGAATTCTTTTGACCCTACCAGTCTCTGTAACTACCAGCGAGCGCAGTTTCAGTAAGCTCAAAATAGCTCGCTCCAGGCGCCGTTTGGTCCAGAAATGACCCTGGTCATTCATGTGTTTAAATAAAACTAGCAGGTTTTATTAAGTACGCTTTTTTTATTTTACCGTTCACGAAAAGTGTACAACATCTGTTTTACCTATGGAGGGTAAAGGTAAGGATAACCATCATACATGGGAGAAAAGTTGAAAAAGTATCCAGCGGGACGGAGCAGATAATAGTTCAAGCACCCGTCAGATATCGCTAGCGTAGCAAGAGTGTATTATACGAATCTAGCAGTTGAAGTATGCTGAGTATTCATTGAACTAAAAGCAACTGATTGTTTTTGTCACCTTTATCTCAAACTGCAGGATATAAAGATGTGAGAAGAATTCAACGCCCTTGTTTAACTCATTGTCCTCCTCTAATAAATTTTGGCGCCACCTGTAAAATTCACCCTCTCGCTACAGTGGCGCCACCCTAACTTAACACTTTTCGACGGACACTTTTTCATACCCTTCAATTATGGTTTCCCGAATTCAGTCGCTATATCAGTTAATACATGCACCAAGTTGTATGAAGATCAGTGGTTACATGCATGTTACATGAGAGTTACCACACTGGGGGATGAATCGATCGGTAAGTATGTCCTTCGTAGTTACCTGCGGATACAATGATAGTAACGTCCATGCACAGAGCACGCTTCAACGAGGAGAGAAAACGATGTGAGGACAACGGAGAACCGTCTGGAACTCACAATAATAGAAACGTCGCCACAGCAAAGACTGTAAAACTGTAGGAGTATATTCGATAGTTTTCACGCAGTACATTTCACTTCATATCATCGATAATCCAAATTAGACGCAACATTCATCAATCACGCAATAAAAAAAAAGTATAAATTGGAAATAGTCTGCATCATTTATTTTCTTACTTTGTCATTTTTAAATTTGAATAAAAAAAAAATCATTTTTTTTTATTCAAATTATTCTATTGTCGTCCGTTTTTGATACGTGTGTGAAGTTTGAATTTAATTCGACGTTACGAAGTAGGTGAAAATCACGCTCGAGGATTTTGTTACATGCAAACAAGCTAATAAAAGCGTGTCAAAATAGAACACCTACGTAGAGAAAGCTAAGCTATATGCATCAATAGAGAAGTGCATCCTTTAGACAAAAATATAACTGGTCGATCTATATTCGTGTACTCGTATGTTGTGTATAACGACGCCAATCGATTCAGCACCTTGCGGAAAAAGTGCAACGTTCGCGGTGGCTCGATGATGAACGGGGGGGGGGGACATGCATTTTGAAAAGAGTTCCCAAACGTTTGAGAGTCTCCAACAGCCGTTGGACTATAGGCTACCATAGTAGATTATAGTCATGTATAGAGTTCAGTGATTATAGTACTACACCAACAGCACAACGCCGAATTCGAGATATTTCCGAATGATCTTCGCGTCGAGGGTAGGCGGAGCTGCGCGCGCACCGCTCATACTATGAGTCAAGCGGCATGTTATTATAACTCGTATCGCGAGTAACTGCTACGAGTTTACTCGAAGCGTGCAACGGAAAAATAATAATTTCTCGAGAGAATTTATCTGTGTAGTTTAGTCATCTAGATCTGTCGTGGTTATGTGTTCGGGGGTTACTGAAACTTCTGGAAACGACGCCAGTTCCGGTAGATCTTTCTGGAATCGGCGGTTGGTCAATAAAAACAACGATGCGCGGCAGAATTCAATAGTCTTGTGGCGAACTGCGCAGCGAACGCATCTCGACAGCAAATCAAGTCTGAGCTCGTCCGAGCAATATAATAATCGAGTGTCAATTTTTAGAGATATTCTTCTGCGACCTCATATTCTTACATCGTCATCGAGTGACCAAACAACGTTGATATTACTGGGTTTTCGGTTTTAACGAACCAACATGCCAGAGGACGTCAGCATGGCGGATAACGGCGAGGTGGAAACCTTCGCGTTTCAAGCCGAAATCGCGCAGTTGATGAGCTTGATTATCAACACGTTTTATTCCAACAAGGAAATCTTCATCCGAGAATTAATCTCCAACAGCTCAGATGTAAATATATTTTATTTCATACTTGCCACGTACTTCATTCGACTTACATTTTTTGTTACCTCGTTTGACCGTACTGTGTTTGTTGTGAAATGCACACAGTCGTATGTAAATTCAACGTTTGTACCCCTTATTTCAGGCCTTGGACAAAATAAGATACGAATCTCTCACCGATCCGAGCAGACTCGATTCTTGCAAGGAATTATTCATCAAAATTATACCAAACAAGAATGATCGTACGCTAACGATCGTTGACTCGTAAGTTTGTTTAAATATTTCCTCGCCAATATACTTTTCATTGAGTATTTGCAATAGCGTTGATATCGACGCGTACTACTGATTTTTCTAACCGATATTTGTCACTTGTAATTTGCAGTGGTATCGGAATGACCAAAGCTGATCTCGTGAACAATTTGGGAACCATAGCCAAGTCCGGTACGAAAGCTTTCATGGAAGCTTTGCAAGCCGGAGCTGATATCTCTATGATTGGTCAGTTTGGCGTTGGTTTTTATTCCGCTTACCTGGTTGCCGACAAAGTCACCGTGATATCAAAACACAACGACGACGAACAATATCTATGGGAATCTTCTGCCGGCGGTTCTTTCACGGTTGGCCTGGATAATGGAGAACCATTGGGTCGCGGAACGAAGATAGTCTTGCACATCAAAGAAGATCAAACAGAATACTTGGAAGAATCAAAGATTAAGGAGATAGTGAAGAAACATTCGCAATTCATTGGATATCCAATTAAATTGGTCGTCGAAAAGGAGAGAGACAAGGAATTGAGCGAAGATGAAGACGAAGAGCCAGCTAAGGAAGTTGAAGAGGACGAAGCACCTAAGATCGAAGATGTTGGAGAAGACGAGGAGGAAGACAAACCGAAGAGTGACAAGAAAAAGAAGAAAACTATCAAGGAGAAATACACCGAAGATGAGGAACTGAACAAGACAAAACCGATATGGACTAGAAATCCTGAAGATATTACTCAAGAAGAGTACGGAGAATTCTACAAAAGTCTGACCAATGATTGGGAAGATCATTTGGCTGTGAAACACTTTTCTATAGAGGGCCAGTTGGAATTCCGGGCATTGCTTTTTGTCCCACGCAGAGCACCTTTCGATCTCTTCGAAAATAAGAAACGAAAGAACAACATCAAGCTTTACGTCCGGCGAGTTTTCATCATGGACAATTGCGAGGATCTGATTCCGGAATACCTGAACTTTATTAAGGGTGTTGTCGACAGCGAAGATCTACCATTGAACATCTCGCGCGAGATGTTGCAACAGAATAAAATCTTGAAAGTTATCAGAAAGAATCTCGTGAAAAAGTGTCTGGAATTGTTCGAAGACCTTGCCGAAGACAAAGAAAATTACAAAAAATGCTACGAGCAATTCAGCAAGAACATCAAGCTTGGTATTCATGAAGATAGCCAAAACAGGAAGAAGTTGGCTGATCTACTGCGTTATCATACATCAGCCTCGGGGGATGAAGCCTGTTCATTGAAGGACTACGTCGGACGCATGAAGGAAAATCAAAAACACATCTACTATATTACCGGAGAAAGTAAGGAGCAGGTGGCAAATAGCTCGTTCGTAGAACGAGTGAAGAAACGAGGATTTGAAGTGGTTTACATGACCGAACCCATCGACGAATATGTTGTACAACAATTGAAGGAATACGAGGGCAAACAATTAGTTTCTGTCACCAAAGAAGGCTTGGAACTACCCGAAGACGAAACAGAGAAGAAAAAACGCGAGGAGGATAAAACCAAGTTTGAAAACTTGTGCAAGGTGATGAAGGATATCCTTGATAAAAAAGTTGAGAAGGTCGTCATCTCGAACAGACTTGTGGATTCGCCGTGTTGTATCGTTACCTCCCAATATGGATGGACAGCAAATATGGAAAGAATCATGAAAGCGCAGGCGCTTCGTGATACGTCGACTATGGGATACATGGCAGCCAAGAAACATTTGGAAATTAATCCTGATCATCCGATAATGGAATCTCTACGACAAAAAGTTGAAGCAGACAAAAATGATAAAGCTGTCAAAGACCTTGCCATGTTGCTCTTTGAAACTGCTTTATTATCATCAGGATTCGCTCTTGAAGACCCACAAATCCACGCGTCGCGAATCTATAGGATGATCAAACTTGGCCTAGGATTTGACGAAGACGAGGCTACAACCGGCGAAGATGTAGCTATGGATAGCAGCGAAGTTCCACCGCTCGAAGGCAACGACGAAGAAGCATCGAGAATGGAAGAAGTCGACTAGTTTTCATTCCACCACGAATGATCTCGAAATTCCCCAAAGATTTTGATTCTTGTAAGAGATTCACGAAGACTGTTCAATTATTTACGCCTCGTACCAAATGTACTTTGATGGCTCTTGAAAGGAGCATGGTATTTCCAGTGATGAACCAGACTGAAAGCAAATATTTTTCTGCGTGCGTGTTTAAGAATGCCCTGATGTGGCGAAGTATGCTTACTAGATATTTTTTTTTTTCGTTAAGTAATTATTAGAACAAAACCTAGAGTACGTGAAACTTTAATACTTAAAAATTTCCAGTTTAAGTTTTTTACAAAAATATTATTTATCATTGAATAAATGTTGAGCGAAATCGATAATTATCTTTATTTAAGTCGCCTAGGATAACTAGAGATACTTAGTTCAGCTAAGGCTTAAGTATTATTGATTAATCAATATCAGGTTGATCAAAAGAATAAATGTTTCGGTAGTATATTAACAAAATCTACGACTTCTGTTCTCGAAGAAAGTGAAAAATTATTTACTCTTCCTGCTTCTCTAATTCGTAAAACCGGAAATGTCAACTACTCGCGACTTCCGTTAGATGATTCCAACGCATGCGCGTAACGCTTTCGGTGTTGGTACACCTTGATCAACCGTAGGGTAAAGAGAAGGACTACGAACTCAGCCTCGCTATGCCAAATGGTACAGAAAAAGTAGTTAGGGATTTTGTCGCTAGATGACGCGCGTAACGCTGACTTGTCAGGGTACGTATAAAGCTCGGTCTACAATAGACGCATACGTTCTCGTTCCAGTTTCCGTAGAGAGCTAAAGTATACGAAACCCATAGTGAGTACCGTAAATACCGTCTACAAACAATACCATGCTACTATACCATCAGTGGCACACACTGTATGGTCACTGTCCAATCACTGACCGGCGCTCAGAGTACACCAGCGCCCGCAGCGCCGCACGCGAGGAGCTACTCTACCACATTTTGTGACACAAATTTTTTCGCCTTCGCCATGAACGTTTGACCTCCTGGTCTCTAGTCTCCATGACTGCCACTCTGTACGCTCCATAACTAGGTGTTGCTACCATTTGCTACCATCCTGCTGTCACGATGGTGGTACAAGAGGAAAATTCGGATGCATCACCCGAAAATCTCGAGAATCAAGACGCGCCACTGTCAAATGAAGACAAAATATTTTCCTTAGAGAGTATCCTTTTTCGCTAATTAACATTTCAATCGGTATTTTAGATGTTGTGTCAATACCATATGTGTATGTTAATTCTAACCTATTAATTTCATTTGAAGTTTATTAACGTTTGCGACAACTGTTTACCAGGTTTTACTATTTGTTGTTTCTGGTATGTATTTGACGACAATCGTACAATTCGTTACCTTGTCAAGCATCCCATATTATGATTAAATATTTAATGCGGGTCAATTTCACTTTCGTACCATCAATAACAGGGTTGCGATGCTTATATACAACTATGATTTTACCAAGGACTTATACTAGAGATGATACGGATAACCAGTAACTATCCAGTATTCGACCTATCCAGCCTAAGCTTACTATCCAACGAATACTGGATAATAAACCAATATTCGCTCTAATACCAGATTTTCAAAAAAATATGGAATCATAAAAATTATTTTATTTTATTCGCGTAACGAGTGAAACCACCATATTTTGATTTTGAAACAACATTCACTATATTTAAAAAACAAAAATAGTACTTGTATCGCACTTGTGGCAAATTCATAGGCCAGAGTCCACTGAAGTCTGCCTGATCGAGAGTACGTCGGCTTTGCAGACTCACTCGTTACGATACGCCAATTGTTGATGTTTGGCCAGATACTGGATATCCAACTATCCAACTGGAAGGTTGGCCAGATATTCAATATCCGGTAGCCAGCCAAACGGCTGTCCACTTCATCTCTAATTTAAATTCGTATAGATTCCACATGTTTTGCCCGTCTAGCCAATTGGTCTTTGTATTATTAACCCTTTAACTTCTGCTGTATATATATATGAAAGTTTCGGCTGTTGTCTGTTGTCGACAGCCATAGTTAAAGAGATAGGTACACTTTCTTACATCTATCATTTGGCATGAATAAATTTGGACAATACTGTCAGCTTAATAATTGTAAATAATAATTTTTGTATTCGATGATAAAACCTAATTTCACAATTATTTTCTCACTTCGTGAAGAATCATTTTTGAAAAAAATTAATTGACGTTCAACAACTGCAATAAAAAATGTTTCATTTGGAATGGTTGATGCATCAGCATTAGTGATGATGATCATGGTTGTGCATTACAATACATATGGTTGTCTCATTTAGTGATACCTATTTAATTTTGAAAAAGACAATTATATTTCCTTCATTGTTTCAAAACATAGTATTGAAAATAATCAAAGATGCGCAACAACAACATGGTCTTCGTCATAGTGATTATCAGCGGTACCGAGGGTATTGCTCTCGAAGGTTACGTCGCTTGCGTAAAGTGCTCAAGGTACCTCAGGGAGACAGGCGTCACTTCAAAAGACGTGACGTGATGCCAGCTATGGTGAATGATGACAAATTTTTGCAAGTTCCATTGACAATGGCAGAACGAGCCTGGAGTTACGCTATGCAGTTGCGTCAAGAATCAAATACAGAGCCGCGGAAGAAATTTCATCTAATCGCAAGATTGAGAAAAGCTGCGACTTATTCGCTACAACTGCAGGAACTGATAGAGGTGAGCAAATATTATGGCTATTAGCCTTTGTTGCTATTCGCAATCATTACAGATTGCATCTTTAGGGCAAGAGCTACGAAATTGTAGCTCTCATACTCAGGTCGCCGTATTTATGCACTTTGGAACCCAGTTCAATCATTCAAAACGGTCCCCTACCTGCGTAAATAGGGCGATCTGAGTTCGACAGCTTCAGTTTTGGAGCTATCGCCTTGAAGATACAATTTGCAATGAATGCAAAACGTCCGCAAAGTCCTTTGACTGAACGTGGGATCTACCCGCAAGCCAAGTCATCAAATATTATGACTGTTTCATTCCATGCTGTTCGTTGCAGTTTTTGATTTTCAATTCCTGCTGTCCAATACTAATTTACTTTTCTTTATCATGATTAGAGTGTTAACTGTGACGCTCGTACTAAACTGGAGGCACAAGCTTACGTCGCCTGGATGCATGGTTCATTACACTTCGAACTACAGCTTTGGAAACCAGCTATGGAAAATTTGAAAAAAGCACAAGTTGTCTATGAAAAATTGGCCTCCGCTTTACCTGAACAGGAACAAATGATTTACAAGGCCAGGGTGGACGAACTTGCTCCTAGTCTGAGATATTGCGCATACAACATTGGAGATACCTCGGCAATTGATGATTTAATGCAAATGAGAGGTCAGCTCAGCGGTGAATTATTAGCCAGTTTAGACTCGCTAATGGCGCAAACTCGCGAGAAACAATCAAGTGCCGAAGAAGTAACATGGCGCGAAAAAACTTGCGGTGTCGTACCGCCTAGAGCTGCTGGATTGTTGATCGCTGATTCTCGTTTGAATAAAACTTTATCCAAGGCAGCTAACAATCAAGCAAAGATCGAGCTACTGGAAGCTCATTTGATCGACTGCAAAGATGCCATAGCTGTTGTGAGAGAGCATTTCAAAGTTGAATTAAAGAATCGCGATACAGACAAATTTAATCCACCACAGCATTTAGTTACATATTTGCAACACATCAGATTGTCAAGAACTCTAGAGAGAAATTTGGCTCTCATAAAAGTCGCTCAAGAATCGGAGAAAGCGAAACCACAGGATATTGTCAGATTATACGAAGCAGCATTGCATAATCTTGTAGAAATTTCACAATTACAAGAAGACGAAGAATATCAAAGAGAACAAAATGTTAAAACTCAGGCGTATCGTGCATTTAGATGCTTCTACATGGCTCAATCATTGGTCAATTTACACCGCTGGCGCGAGGCGATGGCTCTGTATCAGCGGTCATCGCAGCATGCTAAAGATGCACTCATTGATCGTTCGATATTACCTAATGAACTCGAGGATGAATTACGAAAATTGGAAACTTCGATCGAAGGTGCTCAGTATGCGGCACATGCTCATAGCGTTCTGGAAGAAGGCCACGAAGAAGAACCTGGCACGAACAAACAAACGCGCAGTAAGAAACCTCTTTACGAACGATTACACGAATACAGAGAAGATCCGTCGCTACTCACGAAACAACCGAATGTTTATAAATTGCCGCCATCGATGCAGAGTATTCCTTGCAAGCCCTTGTTCTTCGACTTGGCATTTAATATGGCAGAATTTCCTGATCTATCTGATAAGATGGGAGATCAAGGAAAGAAATCTAATCCAGCTGGGCTCACTGGATTCGTCAAAGGTCTTTGGGGTTGGGGAAATAAATAATTGAATTACCTGATGTCGTCGCTGGTGTGAACAGCATTATCACTTATATATAAAAAATCTCAAATTTTTAGCTGGTGTCATTATAAATCATGGAACGTGTTATATGCTTTTAGCATATTGCACGTTCATTGATGGTTCCCATTTCCACGACGAATTGGATTAATAATTCTTATGAATAATAAAAACATAACACATTGCATTTATTTTATCATACTTTTCACATTGCAATTATCGAATCCCCTGTGGAGTACAATCGCATAAAATGCAATTTTCTGAAATTTAAAATAGTGGACATTTGAGCACGTAATACCAGAATGTTCACCGCAGCCCCGTGCATCTCTCACCTGATAATGACCTTTGAGCTTAGTTTCAAGTCAAAGTATTTGGCTCAACGGTAACAAGGCTACCGTTTTGATTATAAAAAGTGAACTTCGTACAAAATTTTAATAGCACACAAATCTGACTGGAAATCAAGTACCTCAGAGTAAGAATAGTTGATACTTTACTTACGCAGTAACATTTTTAAATACATATAAAAAATCTATTGTTTCAACTCTTATAATCCCACTTGCTGTCCCAGTTAGTCAATTATTCATATGGAATGTTTGACTGCGGATGTGCAAAAATTCGTATGAATTTCGTGATATATGAAAACGAGTCTCCTATGCATATTTCATATACTACAAACATGATTGTACAAAAAACTGTACACTCAAATTGCTCAACTTTCGCAATCTACATCATTCGTCCGATAACCAGTGCACGTGATTATAATGTTTCACTCTGAAAAGTAGTTTAAGCCTCTTTACTTCTTGTAATATATTCTATTAATCTTCTAAACGTTTCAGTAACTTTGCTGTCAGGAAGGCTAATTAGAGCACTTTGACCGTTTTCTACCAGTTTGCTTATAGCTGGATCGATGGGAATTTTACCCAAAAAGGGTACTTTAACCATTTCTGATAGTGCTTTTCCACCGTCGGATGAAAATATGTTGGTACATTCCTATCGTGAAAGAAAAATTCATTCAATGATAAAAATCGATAGCAAATGATGATAGAATATTAGCAGCTTAATTTTGCTTACGGAACAAGTTGGACACACATATCCGCTCATATTTTCTACAACTCCGATAATGGGTATCCCTGTCTTACGACAAAACGTGATCTCACGAAGAACGTCGTCTACTGCCACTGCTTGTGGTGTTGTCACTATAATAGCCCCATCACATTTGATATTTCTGTAACACAAGTTCACAATAGTGAAATTTTAGCAACAGGTTGAATTTATAATGTACGAGAAACGAGATCTGAATGGAGTATAATTATTAGATCGAATATAACGGGGACAGAATTGTAGCAAATAAGTGGAACAGTTTGATTATTTAAATGTAGTATCTACATAGCGATTGAACACAAGCCATGCAATAATACGTTAGGTGCATAACTATGTGCCTGTGACATAATTACTATAAACGGATATGTGAATCTTCTACCAGTGGGACCGGTAAACACATGTTTCAATGTTAATTCTCATATTGCCTAGACTAGCTCGAAATCAATACAGCAAACGAAAATGTTCCCAAAGTAACAGCAAATGCATAATCTTTGGAAATACACTGCCGTACAAAAGTTTCTGGACAGTTTTCTTTAGTAGTGGTCGAACGAATGGCATTCATGAAATGTTTACATATTCTTGCTTATACCATTCCAAAACTCGCAGTACAAACGAGTTTTCGAGTTGTTATTTTAATAGTCTGCCAAATGTACTCCCAGCACGTCGTCCAGTTTCGTCTATGAATGTTTTTCAAAGCGTGAATTTCACGTGCTTCTGTATTCCCCACTCATGGACATCGAAATGAATTACATTTTCTGCATAATTGATCGCAGTTTTCTTCGTATTTCATGATTTTACATTCTTGTCCGGAAACTTTTGGCCAGCAGTATATATTACTTACCGTAAGTTTTCCATTACAGTGATGTGTTCATCTGAGGTTCCTGGTGGTGTATCGATAATTAAGTAATCGATATCATCCCACGCAACATCTGACAAGAATTGTTTGATCATGCCAGTTTTTTTTGGTCCTCTCCAAACTACACCATCGTTTCTATTTTTCAACAGAAATCCTATAGACATAACAGCCAGTCGCTGCTCTGGATCGGCATACACAGGAACCCATCTAATGATTTTTCATTAAAATCGTTAATTTTCCAAACCAATGAATAGTTTGGAAGATCGGATAGAAAAGCAGACTATCGGTTAACTTATTGCAACTCGTATTATTGACACACGCATTCTTAAGAGAATGTTTACCCCTTTGTAGATTGGTGCACATCTTTACCCTCTAAGTTTAACAAGTACGGCACGCTCGGGCCACACAAGTCTACATCCAACAGGCCGACCTATAACATTTGACATTTTTAACAACTTCCTAACCTTTATTATACTTCGCAATTTACCTTGAAGCCGGAGTCCTTTAATGTCAATGCTATCTGAGTACTAACAGTCGACTTTCCAACACCACCCTTACCTGACAGTACTAAAATGACATGTTTAACGCCTTCTAACATGATGAAATCTGTTTCCCAGCGGCCGAAACCGATTCAGTAAAAACAATATACTTAAATGCTTTCCACCACTTTCCACAAATCTCACGCCAGAGAACATAGATGTACATGGGAGCTTAGCCCTATGTTAATATTTGTCACAGAAAATGTATTTCAAGTTTCGCCCGCAGGTAGCGTGGCTATATATAGGTGTGCCCGTCGGATTCATACATCATGGACCGAGCGATGTAATGTGAAATGCATTCGTGCTCACTGATACAGGCAGCGCTCGACGTGGTCGGGGTGCTAACTACGAATGCCCCAAGAGTCTGTCAACAGATCCCGTAAGGCTACGCTTCCATATACATCTATGTTCGCTGTCTCACACCTAAGAGCTTTTTACTGGTCACACTGACACGATCATCAAGATGACGCGTGTTCAACACTATCTATGCGAGGCATTCGTCCTCAATTTAACTACTCATTTTTTCCGATGACTGAAAATTCTGAAAAAGTTCTATACTTTTCTACGCGTTGGGTGGACTCTTTGTGATTTTTTGGAATCCCGAAGTCCCGCCATTTTGTCGGTAACGACGGGATCTATAGAACAGTGCCATCTCGGGGCATCTGCTCGTACTACTGCGACTTTGCTTACCAAACCGATTGGCATAGTAGTCGTGTGGGAACAACCTATTGGCGAACATCGTGTTTGTAATTTGTAAGTCAACATGAATGGTTCCGTGAGCACGTGTATGTTTAATTGTTGATACAATACAGAAAATGGGACGTAAGATACCTGGAAAAAAACACAGAGGTGTCAAAGATCCTGCCAAACAGCAAGAAAACCGCTTAAAACAGTAACTATGAATCCGAAGAAAAAATATTTGAGTTTGAGCTGGTCTTCCTTCGTTTATAGGTTATCTTAACCAACTATTATAAATTTCAGGATAATAACAAAGATAAATGAACCTCCACGTAATATAGACGAGCAAGCTATTCCAAAGAGTCTGGAACGAATTATTGACCTCAAGCGAAAAGTGAAAGAAGGAAAGATTACAAAGAAAAAAAAAAGAAAATCGAACAAATTGATTGTTGTCGGTGCACAAACACCGAAACCCATTCATCCAAAGGCGAAACCAGATAAAGTAGTGCCAATTTTTGCTCAGCGCCCGAAGGAGAGTCAGTGGGCTTTTTTGAACAGAGTAGAATCAGAGACGCAAGCGTTTGTAAACGAAACCAAATTTGAAACCAAGTACGGCGTCCAAGTGAACAGAAATCCTCAAACCGGTTGTATCACCGGTTTATCTACGAAGCCTAAGGACGAATTAGACGAGCTCGTGAAATTGAAACTCAAACATAAGAATAAATCGAAGAAGAAGAAGTCTGAAACTATTGTTAAATTAACCAAGGCTCAGAAAAGGAAAGAAAAACTTAATTTGAAGAAAGAGAAAAAATTACAAGATGATATAGACGAATTTAAGACTTTTCAAGACAAAGTCAAATTTGGGGATGTGGTCCACGCACCACCGATGCTAAAAACTAAGCCAAGGCAAGCAAATGCATTAACATCCGAAAAGGTACGAACAAATCCACATCTATCTACATTACCAACAAAATCAGATTTCAACGAATCATTTCTGTTGTACTTTCAGCCAGGAAAAAGAGGGTTGTTACTTGGTTCGCTCTTCAACTCTAGCGACGCGACGTCCAGTAACCGAGCGAAAAATATTCCGGTTAACCGGTCTGGAAAACGCAAAGATTTACCCATGGGTGAACGAAGACAATTGGAAGAGAACCAGAAAGATGCTATTACCGCATATCGCATGTTGAAGGCGCAAAACGGTCTACATTTGTAACGCCGTATTTATTTAATCAAAATTGAAGCAAATCGTTTTTTATTGAAAATCTATAATAACACGAAATCATACGGAGCAAAGTACTTCTCGCATAATATTTTTCGAATAACGACTTAGTTGGAATAACAATATCATTTCGAAGGCTACTTCAATCCCATATATTACATTTGACTAATACGATGAACAAGCTCAGGTTCCTGAAAGTTACAAATCTATCGCCTTGCTATGTATACGAGAATGTTGAAGCTAAGTTGAAGTGAACGTCGATACTGTTCAGCAAATCAATTCGGGGCTTCAACCAACAAAGATCAACCTGTAGTCCACACAAATGGTTCTAAACGTTTGTCTACAGGCAGTAGATTGTTCAATGTTTCTAGACTTTCCAGCGTTTGATTCAGTTGCATATGACACTTAGTCAATTGTTTACTCAACTCGTGCACTTTGTTCATTTGCTCTGCAAATTTAGAGAATTTTTTCTGCCTCTCGACAGCCATACCGAGTATTTTTGTCACTTCGCCGTCGATATTCGTACATAGCGCAGATTGTTCGTTGGCGATCATTTGCGCGTTGGTGTTCAAGTGATGCTGATACCTGGCACAAAGGTTGAACAAGCCAATCGGATCCAAACGTTCCAACACTTCGGGATCCCGTATGCCGGGTGGTAAGTTTAGGGTTCCTCTCATAATGGGTAAAAACATTGGTATGCTCTGAAGTTTAATCAAGTCTGCGTCCTTGTCGCTGGTTGGTTCGGAGACTGCCGATTTCACAACAACGATGTTATGGGTTTTATCCGACAAGGTTTTCCTATGCCCAACAGCACCTGTTCCTGATTTACGTCTAGATAATTCTTGCGTGCCCAAACTTTTACCACGTTGCAATTGCGCTTGTTTGTTAGTCATTTTTGGCGAGTCGCCGATAGGACGATTAACCGTGTACGATATGTACGGCAGGTCTGAATCCGAGCATATACTTGGTCCTGGACTGGTACACCTCGGCGGCGTGTCGTCCGGTAATCCATCGCGATTTGGTACACTTTTACCCCGTCTTAACTGGACGACGCGGGCTCTTTCGCTCTCCGAACCTGCTAAACTACTGTTTTGAGAACTTTGTTCCGACCCCATGGTTGACCTTCCTCTGACCTAGCGGATGCACATCGATAAATCGTAAAATATCAAATAAATACTTGGCACAAGGTCAATCAATGCAGCATGTAGTAGACGCTCGACGAAGCTCCTTTTTTACTCTGCTGCCTGCACTTCGTTGCAATAGTTCCAACCAACGTGCAAGAAATAACGTTACTGTCATTATCTCCCCGCGTTATCTTCTCACTCGGTCATTTATGACTGAAAATATATAGCTATCGTCAAATGTCTGACACTTTTCTCATACAATACACAGACTGGCCAATTTGTCTTTATTTGATTTTTTTTCGTACCTGTCAAACTTAGTCACGGAACAATCGAATAACAGACGGTAAACTATCAGAGTTCTGGGCAGGGGGTATGAATCATGGAGACTAGAGACCAGGAGGCCGAACGTAATACTATCGAAATAGTCCCCAAACCATCGACGAGTAACTCCTGCCGAGCGGCGCTGCAGTCAATGAGTTACGGGAGTTGTGTATATCTATATAGATATATACACAAGTATGAAGGTTTTCATTTATATTAATAAAGAAATAGTAATTAAAACAGAGAATTCTATAAACTGGCGACTTGGGTGATGGTAAATAATCATTTTTTGCAAAGTGTAATGACCATACACTCTCGATTATTCTATGCGATGACATATAAAGGGCTAGGCGGTTTGTCAGTGCATTGTGCTTGTTGGGCTGCCTACTTGACGGGGCTGATGGACGCATTTGTGACGACGCCTAGCGCAGTCAGATTACACCGGCGACCCCAAGTTCGTAGGTTTAAAAGGCTTCAATAACTACCCCTGACAACCCCTCAGAGTTTGCAAAGGGACTTTAGAATGTTGAAAAGGGAATGTCGAAACGTGGGCATATTAGATTATATCAGATTATTATCCACATAACACACAGACGTTAACGCAAAATTCCCCTGACAAACTCGGTAGCGGCTGGTTATTGAAGCATTTTAAACGTAGGGCTTGGGGTCACCCAACGGCGCTAGGCGTCGTCATAGATCTTTCCGTCGGCTCCGGCAAGTAGGCAACCCAACAAGCGTGTTTGTTTGGCGATTCAGTGTATCGGTGAAACAGGTGGACCGATTTGACTGAAACTTGGCTGTAAAATTGAATTTCTGCCCTGGTTGTTCCAATAATGATTTGAGCGGGAACCCCGGACGAATTACAAAATGACAGCTTGTAATTAGTGGAATAAATAAAATTCGCAAAACGAAGAATGCAATTTCGACACATCGACACCACAAACTTAGTTGATAGGAGTGAAACGCCTCGTGAGTTGATGTTGTAATCAGCTTTTATACGATATCACGCACCGCTTCAAAAATGACGGCAAAATTCCTGCTATATATCGATTTCGCGCGAAAATGAAAAACAATTATCCGCGGCCGGACACATCTAGCTCGAATTTGACACTCAAAGTACATTGTTATCCGGAGTTTGGATAATCCAAGGAACGACTCCATGAATTCCAACATGGGGCACAGGAATGTGTTACAAAAATTCTGTCGTCAATTTCTTGCCCTATATTGGTTAAAAACTTCAACTGCGAAAACGCGCAGTTTTCTTGCCATTTCCCGCTTGTTAGTCCCGATACCGAGGAATTCCACGATAAATTGTTCATATCGATCACTTACATACATATATATTAGTTCATGACCAAGGTAGAATACTGTGTTAGTCGAACCTCTTTCTTCCCTGCTAAATTTTTCCCACGAGTATTTTGAGATTCGCTTTTATCTTGGATACATGGATCTTGTATCTTGTTTGCAATTTATAAAAGTGATAGATTCATCAAAATAGGAATTTTTAATTATTTAATTTGTCCCCATCGAAATCGTGAATGTGTCAAAATAAACAAAAGTTTACATTTTTTCGAAACTAATGATACTACAGGTGTGAAAGTGATTTATAAATTGGTAGGTCACTGGTGAAAACAATGGATGATAATCATAAAAGAAAATTGGTTTTAAAAGAGAAAACCACTGGTTTTGTACCTAAAATACCATATCTACACAAGCCAAAAACAAGCTTTATTTTCTATTCAGTTATTAGCTAGTTTATCATTGTTTAGGCAAGCTAAGACTGTAAGCTTAATGTTACCGATTTTGAGCATTACCAAGCATGCTTGCACTATCCCTAAGCTGGTTAGCCAGTTTCAGGCTAATACTCACAAAATTAGGTTAATAAAAGCTTATTTCATTGCTCACTTTCTACCTGGGGATCAACATTCATTAAGCGAAATTTTTAGACTGCTTAAGCTGACCGATCTGACCGATAAGCTCGATCAGTCACTAATCCCGACTCGCGCGCAGTTATTGCAACCAATCATAAAAATATATCGTGATTTCCAAGGGAAATGAAAAGTCTGTCGTGTGCAACGTTAATCGAATTACAATGATGAATCGGCTATATTGTTCGATTTTCTGCGTTTGCAGCCTAAAAGTTGACAGGGAAACGTGCATGGACATGGAAAGGCTGTACCGACGAATGTTCTCTTCGTAGAATATCTTGCAAAACCTGTAGAGCCTGTCAGCGTTGAGTCGCACATCGAAATTTATTATTCCCGGATTTGATTTGGTGAACGGGGTTCGTGAGAAGTCGATAGAGTTGACGGATATGCAGCGTAGGCGGTACATTATATTTATCACTATTATCAACAACGTCAACGTACCGCATCCATTATCCCGCGCACCATTTTGTAAAGCATTAACGTATTTCAAGATAAGATGCCGATACGAAAAAGTTCGAAGCGTAAATCTAGACGGTGGACAGTAAATATTTATGGGTCTGCGGAATACTTGTTGGTTCGGCGTGAAATAATAAGATATCAGGTTATTCAGTTGTCTCGCCGTCACACGTCGCATTTCTCGACGATTCTGTTTCCATTTGCTGTATCTAACACCGCGATGCTATCATTCAAGATTTACATTCGATTCTGCGTCGCAAAACTTTCATATCTACATCACTACCCGGCAACGAATTCGTTACCTCTCGTTATAACTACGAAACTTCGAGCTTGCCTAGTTCAACGCGACACAGCCGTTCTGATTTGTTGCGAAATCGTGATAGTCTCGTTGAATCTTCAACGCCTCTGCAGTTGTCTTTAGAGATGATTTCCAATTATTTTTATGCATCAATCGTGTCTCCTGGGGCGGATTTGATACGCTTACCGCTATAGGCCTACGAAAGATTGCTGCCCCCCTACTCGCTGTAAAGCAATGTATAGTTTGCACATAATGTATGTACAATTATATGCAATTGTATATAATTGTATACAATTTTTTAGCAATTTTATACAGAATTTTATATAATTATATATACTGGTATATAAATTATACATAAATAATGTATAATTATGTATAATATTTTTTTCTCGGAGACTCTGCAAGTGAAAAGACAGAATTCAGCGCGAAACTAATAACAGAAGTATATGATTTGCTAAGATAGTTGCGAAAAGCTTTAAACTGAGCAATTGTAAGTAGTACATTATGCTACAAGGGAGGAAAGTGCGAGATTTCCGCCGAGTGCGAGGTAAAAATCCGCTCCCCCGGGTGGCATATACTACTTTTTACTCGACTACGATATAACAAGCATATTTTTATGCGTGAAAGATATTGAATAAAACGGTACAAATATATTCGAATAATATATTATAATATAGTCAAGTAACAATATATCTCAAATAATACGTCAAAAAACGGGTCCAGGGCGGAACCCTGGCGGGGCGCAGGGGCGAGACCTCGCCGGGGAGATCGAGGGATGCAGTCACTTAACTGCGAAGAAACTAATTTTAAATATATTCGGAGCATTTTCAAAACATGAATACCTTGCATGAATAGACAAGGCCAAGTTTTATCGAATTTATTAGCTAAATTACTGATTGCCACGGAAAAAACAGGGAACGTTATCATTTAATAGCCTTATTCACGTGAGAATATCACGATGATGTACAGTCTTACGCAGAGCTCAAACGTAACAATATCTCCACATTTCACGTCAGGAAAAATAATCACCTCTGCTTGAAAGCTAGATCGAAATATTTATAAAATACGACAGTGTAGCGATAAAATTGATAAAAATTAGAGTAAAAAAATAACAAGTGCTAATATTTCAAATCTAATTTTCTGTCCGCAAATCTAGTTTTCCGTCCGCAAATCTACTTTTTCGCTCGCAGATTTACTTTTCTGCCCGCAAATTTACTTTTCTACCCGCTAAAATTTACTTTTCTGCCCGCTAAAATTGATTTTTCTGCCCGTAGATCTACTTTTCTGCCCGCAAATTTATTTTTCTGCTCGCGAATCTACTTTTCTGCTCGGAAATTTACTTTTCTACCCGCAAATTTACGTTTCTGCCCGCAAACTTACTTTTCTGTCCGCAAATTTACTTTTCTGCCCGCTAAAATTTACCTTTCTGCCCGCTAAAGTTTACTTTTCTGCCCGCTAAAATTTACTTTTCTGCCCGTAGATCTATTTTTCTGCCCGCAAATTTATTTTTCTGCCCACAAATCTACTTTCCTACTTGCAAATCTACTTTTCTGCCCGCAAATTTATTTTTCTGTCCGCAAATCTACTTTCCTACTTGCAAATCTACTTTTCTGCCCGCAAATTTATTTTTCTGCCAGAAAATTTACTTTTCTGCCCGCAAATTTAGTTTTCAGCTTGCAAAATTACTTTTTTCTCCCTCCGATAAAAAATGTATTACTCTCCGCCGCGCACTTTCAAGGTTTCTCACAGATAAACGAAGTAATCGCAAAATCGTCATTCCCGATATCCAAATTGGAAATAATCGCGAAAATTTCACAACGTTCATTCGTGAATAATCTAATCGCTGGATATTTGTCAACATTGACGATTGAATAATTAAAAATTCCCTCGATTGATTATCAGTTGCTCGAAAAATGAATATTTCTCAGGCCCGACTGATAATTACCGGAGTCATGAAATATCGAAATCAAATACTGCCACAGACGTCGAATAATAAGATACGTAGCGAACGTCGGCCAAACGTGGCATGTTATGATTATTTGCGTTTCCTTACAGTCGACAATCTAGATCCATTGCCTCTAGAAACTTTCGTCGGCCAGTTTTCTCCCAGCAAACGATTTTTACGTTATCGATGCGATAGCCGTTATCTCCTTGAATGCTAACTAGCGAATCTGTATTTGCTATCAAGTTCCACGAATATGCGAGCCGATGCTCGTTGTTGTCGATGTCCAATATCTTAACGAACATAACTGCGAAATGTTATCTGACGATATTCAATTTCTGATCAGACACGAAGAGTGTTCGATTAGGATTTCGCGTGTGTATCGCGAGTCAATATTAGGTTCGCATATAAATATGTACGCGAGCGACGCCACATCTCAGGCTCACGTTTGATGTTGGCAAATATTCCGCGAAAGAAAGACACGCTTATCGTGTCAAGCTAATAGCGTCTGGTGCTGTATCGATATCACTGGGCATATAGACCAGCCTTGTAGGTAACAAGTTATTACGAGCATCGACTGATTATTATTAGCAAGTACCTAATAAGCGTGAAAGATTATCACGATTCGACTTTCGATTGCATTGCCTGTTATGAAAAATCAAGCTTAAATTTTAATCAACGCATCACGGTGATTGACGCTTATTTGCACCAGATAAAATACAATTTTTATTACGTTACGTAAAAGTTTCAAAAAAAAAAAAAAAAAAAAACTCGCGAAATTGCAAGTGTGCATTTCGTGCAGGAAAAAATTAATATTCTACATCGAAGGTGAATTTATGAGTGTAGTTCTCAAGTTTGGAAAAATGTGTTTACCCATGATCGTGATATTGACAAGAGAAACAGTCGAAATTTCTTCGAGGTTTTGAAAACAATCACTCCTGTTGCCTGAAAAATGTTATTGTCACATATTTTCGATAATATTGAAAGTGATATTATTATCTCAGTCGTCGGAGTCGCGGTAAAAAGCTGAAGATGTAAAAATATGGTAGGATAAACAGGTATAGAAATGAGAAAAACAGTGCACAATGTTATCCACTGAACGAGAAATTTAAGAATTTGAGGTAGAGAAATTTCGTTTCGAAGATTTTTCATTTAAAATCTCATAGCTCATCCAAAAACACAAATATTCCCTCCGGAATTTGTTTTAAGCAAATTAGAAGCTTCGCTCCTTCAAAAATTCGATTTTCCACGTGAATAACAGGAACATTTTTTTTTCTCAGTTTCAACTCCATTTTTCGGTATTCAAACAATTTTGTGCAAAAAATGTGCAGGGCATTGAATTTACTACAAAAAAAAAATCCTCCGAGCAAACGCTGTGTGACCAACAGTTTTTGAGTTGTAGAGCTGGAAAGTCGAACGTTATTAATAATTGACAACAACCTTTCCTCAAATTGGAATTTTTTGCTTCACAATATAAATATTATATTACAATAGACGATATAAAGCTATTAAACACTGAATTTCAGAAATTACCTTTGGTATTTAGAAAATAAGGATAAATTTTAATCGACATCAATTAATAATAATAATTATTACTATAATTATGACAATTATCTATTAATTATTAATCAAATAATTATTATAATAGTTATTATTATGAAATTATGATACCAAAGAACTAAAACTCATATTTTCGCGACTATTTCAGTTGTCAAACTTTTTCTGCTTCTATCTTACAGCACGATGGCACTGTTTTTGACTTCGTCTATTCAAAGAAACTGTCTTGTCAATTATTGATAACATTCATATCTTCTAGCTCCGTTGGTCGGATAGCGTTTGCTCAGCAGAACTTTTTCACAGCAAATTTAATGCCCTATAAGAGATGCATACTGATTTTTTCCACAAACATTTTTTGACTACCGGAGAAATCGACTTGAAATCGAAAAAACATTTTTCTGTGTTATGCGTCCGCGAAATCGAGATTTTGAGTGAGTGAAACTACTACAAAAAAAAATTCCGAGGGAACTATTTGTTTTTGGATGTATTATCAGATTTTCTGGCAGGACCAACAAAAAAAAATATCGCCTAAAAATGATTCCGACTAAAAATATCTCAGGCTGTTTCATGTTATTACTGCAGTAGTTGGTAAATACTAATGGCGTGGATATGTACTGCATATATACTAGTTTGTTCAAAGTAATCGTCTCTTTCGCTTGAAATATAAATATAATTGTGAAAATAATTAGAAAATTAACGAAAACACAAATTACAATTGAGCTAAAAAAGTCGATGGTATTGTGATAATCGAAGTTATATCGAAGATAATTAATTAGTTAATTGTTGTAACTGGAAATACTTGGGCACCAGAGAGCGTTACATCAGTAGTGCCTCAAAAAAATATTTTCCCAGTACACTTTTTCGCGATTGGTTCAGCATCGCTCTGGTCCAGATCTCATGAATAAGGAGTGGAGGGGAGTATGACGTGTCCACACCCCGAATGAAACTACGGGGACGACAGTTTGTTCGCAGTTTTATAGTTTCACCGGTTCGCTCGTCCCCCTTTTCCGAGGACAGATAGGCATGTATTTGCGAAGCCTAGGTCGCCTGATGGGTAGAGCTACGCGGTTCGTTGAGATATTACACGTTCTCCGCGTGGAACCCGGCAATTTCAATTCAACGTTACCGTCCTCTGCTTACTCGGTCTTCCGTTGCTTTTCAAAGCGATGATTTTTATCTGAAAATTGCAACTTGAAGGGAACAGCAGGGCAGTTTGTGGGAGAGGACATGCCCGCGACTCGAGACGATGCAAGACGACCCTGGGCTGTGTACGGTCTTACATTTAGAGCGATGCAGATTCGAAAGAAAGGGGAAAAGATGGCGGGACAAAATCTACATTCGAGTCTATAGACTCTGGTATTCGGCAGCAGCTACTTGGTATGCAGCACCGTTTCGGACAAACAAGAAAATTTCTCGCGAACTTATCGAAATCGGTTCGTTCGGACGTGTTTGTCGAAGTGGGGTGCAAACGTGGGCACCATGTGTCGGGATGCCGAAGCATTGCTCTCTTCGTCTCGTCTGCGTCGCAACTTCAATGGATACTTGTGGGGCATTCCACGCCAAATCGGTCGGTTTGAATAACAAGAATTTTCGGTTTTCCTCGTCGTTTGACATTTTTTACCAACCCTAAAAAACCCTTCCTGGCGCAAAAAACCCTCCTTTTCAATTTCTACCTCGCAACTTCTTCCAAAATCGTTCAAATTCCAATTCTTGTAGCTAAATTTTCAGTTTTTTCACACAACTTTTAAGAAAAGTTACAAATAAATTATTCAAAGTCTTTCTACAAGCGATTTTTAAGTTTCCACGTTTTGGTCCCGTTCTTGAAACTGTACTCTCCGATTTTCTTGATGATTCTGTAATTTAAACCGCTATTCATTCTACAAATTGTAAAACCAAGGTGATAATAGGCTGCTGATAATGACTATTTTTTTTCTATTTTTCAAAATTTCAAACAATTAACCAATTTCGAACAAAAAACCACTTTTTGGTGCTGAGTTCTCTTTTTCTAGTTATTTTGAATTGATCTTTATACATATTTATCGGTAACAGGTGATGAAATAATTAATTAGTATCTTAGATCGTTGAAAAAAATAAACAACAAATGCTTTCATTTATTTACGTAATCTTTCAAAAGTGTTACACGCATGGTAGTGATTCGAACGAGCCATTAACGTTTGCTGGAATAATTCACTGGAATTTTCGTTACCAGAAATTAGTTTAGCAGTTGTACATCGTAAATCCAATTTTTCCTTCACTGCAAAGTAATCAGGTGAAAATTTACCAGTAATATTTCGTAAATCAAAAATAACCGTCAAAACAATTTTGAGAAAGACTACGTAAATAATTAAAAGCATTTCTTATCACCGTCTTTCAACGATATAAAATATAACCACAAAAATGTATAAAAAACAATTCCAAATAGCTTAAAAAAAGAAGTCGATACCAAAAAGTGGTTTAAATAATGGTTAATAGCGAAAAAAAATCGAAATTTTCGAAAATAAAAAAAATAGTAATTATCGTAGGCCCACTATCAATTTTGTCTCAAAATTCACCGAATAAAGGGAAATTTAAAATAAGGAATCATCACGAAAATCGAAGCGTATATTCAGTTTCAAAAATAGGATTCACACTTTCAAACTCAAAAATCGCTAGCCAAAACTCTTTAAATCATTTTTTGTACCTACATGTAAAAACAGCAAAAATTTCAGCGACACAAATCTGGATCTGGACCGTTTTTGAAGCAGTTGTGAGCGAAAACCGGAAAATAACGTTTTTTTTGTTGTTGTGAAGTTTGCTATCCAATGGACCGGTGATAAAAAAAATGTCAAACTCTACCAGGAAGAGTTTTTTGATGAGTACTAAAGGATGTGAAAAAATGAGGGAGATCAACAATTGGAAATATTCGATCCGTCCGATTTGGCGTGGAATGCCCCGTATGTGCTCGCGTCGTTCGGACGCAGTGAAATAAAAAACAGCGGAAGATCGTTGCGAAGATTGATCGTTGATCGAGTACCTAAATCGTCGATTCGCGAATAAATTTGGATCGCAATTCGTTCGACGAAATCGTTTGTCGAACGTAACGATGAGCTACGATAGGTAGAAAAGTTCAGCAGGTGATCGACGTATCGTTGAAACAGATTAAAAACTCGTAACGTTCGATCGTTTTCGAGGAACAGTCGGTGAAGGAGAAACGAGAGAAACGAGAGAGACGAGACGGTGTCGTTCGGTACGGTGAAGTATCTCAAAGTAGATTGAATCCGATTACGCAATTAAATTTGCCTATAAATTAATCACGTCGCGAAAGGTTGCCGTTAGCTCGAGCATAAACGCTGAAACCACCTCGCGCAGTCGTCGTGTCATGTCGTTCGAGCCGCGAGTCAATTGTTCGAGTTTCATTTATCTAATTCATCTCGTTGTACGATAGTAGGTACTACCTACTGTGATTTTTATTTTCTCGTCGAATGATACGTGCGCGAAGAGTCAAAGATCGTTTTTCAGAGCTGCAACGTTGCAGATTAGGGAGGCTTAACAAAATCGACCATTTTTATTGCACTAGTGACCTTGAAAAATTAGTTTCTAAACACTACTAGAAACTTTTCGCCAAAAGGTCCTCCGCCTAAGAGAAAAAAAATCATATCTCCCTCGTTAACTGATCTTACAGACAAAATTTATATACCATTCTGTAGGAAATTGAACGCTCTATAAAAAAGAATTCTTACGTTTTTATCGTAAATATCACCATTTAAAAGATATTAAAGATTGAAGGTTGATTATTTTCAGATGCATTTGTTTTTTGCTTATGAATTGTATAATTCGTGAAAAAATAAGGAGTGCAAAATAGGCAGTGCATATTTTTGTGGGAAATTAAATGCTCTACAAAAATGGTCTAGTATGCTTAGTCGATTAAATTAGGCGTTTAAAAGATATTCATCGTCAAAATTTATGGCAGTTTTTGATAACCAATTTATGAGTTTTGAGAAAAAGTATTTCTGTGTTGGTAAAAACTTGAATGTGTATAAATTTTCTCAAAACTCGCGAATTGAGTTGAAATTTGCCGAATTAGTTATCAAAAACTGTTAAGATCGGTATGCATGGACGTTTGATGATGAATATTTATCAAACGCCTAATTTAATCGACTAAGCATACGAGACCATTTTCATAGAGTATTTAATTTCCTACAAAAATATGCATTGCCCATTCCATAATCCTTATTTTTTCACGAGTTGTAGAGTTAATAAGCAAAAAACATAGTTGTCTCGAAATAATCCAACTTCAATTTGCAATATCTTTTAAATGGTGAGATTTACGATAAAAATCTAAGAATCCTTTTTTGTAGAGCGTTCAATTTTCTACAAAATGGTATATAAATTTTGTCTCTACGATCAGTTAACGAGAGAGATATGAATTTTTTTTCTATCGGACGGCGAAAACGATCGAAAACTATAATGCGGAGGACTTTGCCACTGAAATTAAGAGCCGATTTTTGGTGAGAGTTTTCTAGAGTGTCTAGAAACCAAGTTTTCAGTGTTACCGGTAAAAATAGGAATAGTCGATTTTTTTGCTCCATCGTATTGCGGAGAGTTAATGTACAGGAGGGAAACACGTGGAGATCGTGCGAGACGCGCCGAGATCGATCCGAAACACGCGTTGTATTGCACGAGGAGCGAGACGATGGGACGCGACGCGGCGGAGAGCAAAAGCGGAGCGGAATCGGGCGCAAAGAAGAGAAGCGCGCCGTTGACTGAGATAACAACTCTGGGGCGTGCGTGAGGTGAGGGTGGGGGCGTCAGCGGTCACCTCCACCTCAGAGTTAGTGAGCATCGAGCTCTCGTGGCTGGCACACGTCGTCGCGACGCCTCTCTAAAAACCTCCAGGCCACGTGCTTACACGTGTATCCGTTCGTTGACGTCGTTATCATCGGAAGAAGAAGAGTGTATAGTGCGAGAGTGTCGAGAATAATTCCATTGCCCGCGTGCCGCTACTACGTCCGAGTAAGCTATTCCATAATCGGAATGACGAATGAATGTTGATAAGAAAATCGAGAGCACGACGCGTCGTCGTTGGAGCTAGAGACGCGATTCGTCGCGTCGAATAGATATGTGTGTATACTCGTATGCGAACGAACTGAAAAAAGCCAGTGTTGTTGTTGTTGTTGTTGTTGTGGTTGTCGTTGTTGTTATACGTAGTAACAACCGGTTCTACCCATCCGAGTGTTGCCATTCGCTGTTCGGCGAGAGAGCTCTTTTGTTTTCGTCCGTGGCGTCCGCGCGCGCGAACGAGGCCGAAGGGCTTCCGAGAGCGAATGAAAACAAACGAAACTCGCCACAAGGTCGTCTTCGCGGCATGTGTGTGCTGTGCGCGACGAAGTATCGCGCGCGCACGGCCGAGAATTATTTGAGTATAATTTCTGGTTCGCCAGTTTGTTTTGAACTCTGTCTCTTTGTTATCCGTGCGTGCGCGTAGATTGAAAATTGCAAACGTGATTTAATACGCGGTAAATAAATCACGTTGCAATTGGATCGATATCAGTGGAAATAAAACTGCGAGAGAAAGAAGAGAAATCAAACGGTACCGTCGCATTAAAAATCGTCGCGTCGTAAACCGCGAGAAATTCGCGATACGCGGAGATATTTCGATGGTGTGAATTGAAGAGAAATATACTGCCGCGTACTATAGTAGCACTTTTCCGACAACGACAGTCGGATCCTACTTGTTTCCGCCGCGTGATCCCACCGACCTCGGAAAATTTGCACCTCTGCCGCGATGACAAACGGTTTCGGATGAAATATACTTTCGGTAGGTGCGATGCTTATCGTTGTTGCTTCATGGGAAGAGAGGTCTGTGGGGTTTAACCGTTTTCGCCTCGTCCGTTGCGCCGCGAGGTTCGTAGTCGACGAATACTCGTGCCGCGACGCGCGTTCGATTTACCGACGGCATCATCTCTCTACCCGGAGCGATACGGTAGCCGCCTAGCTCGAAAGGTAAGCCGAACTCGAAGAAAATTTCGCGGTCAGAAATAGCGATTCGAAAATAGTGCCGTTGCTAAATTCTAATTCCGACAGTCAACTGTATTATATAAGGTAGTAGCGGCATGGCACGGGAACAACTGCGGCACGCGCGCGAGGCATCTGCACACCTCTTGTCGCGAATTTCAACACCGGCGTAGAAATTTCATTGTTTCTCCGATAAAATCTTTCGTACACATTTCACTTTGATTATTTCGATTCGAAACGAGTGAACGCACCGATAGACGGACACGTATACTCTTAATAACTGATCACATTTTTAAGAACACATATTTCGTCGATATATATAAATTGTATGTACAGGGTGCTCCATTTCAATCGCCCCAGACGAATATCTCGGAAACTAAAAAAGACAATGACACGCAAGGGTAACATAGTGACCGTTGTGTTCAAGTTCTACCTAACAAACTACCGCTATGAAAAACTAAACTAGGACCGCAATTACGTATCGACGTCAGAAATCCTGTGAAAAAAAATTAAAAATTTGAAAAAAATTATGTTTTTTTGCTGTGAAAAATACTGCAAAAAATTTTGGAAAAAAACTAGGTTCGTCTCTGAATTAGTCTTTAATCTTGCTATCAATTTCTCAAAGCCAAAATATTCATTTCCCATCTAAAATCCCAGTTCCTAGCGGAATCTCGGAAATGGCAAAATCCGGAAGTCAACGCGTATCATCGTCATCTTTCCCCCTCGAAACCCTCCAAGTTTTGTCTTCAACTTTTTCTTGTATCTTCTTCAGTTTCCGAGATATTCATCCGGATCGATTAAAATAAACCAGCCTGTATATCGACCAAAATTGTATTCTATTCACATGTCATAAATATATACGGTTATGTGAAAATGGTTGTTTGTTCGTATGATGAAACGAAATACTTTCATTCGACGTCGCATTGTTTCACTTCAAAAGCGCTACCACTAGTAAGCATGTGACAGAGAACGCGCGAACTTCGTCCGTACGGATTATATAAATAAATCAAATAATGTATGATACGATTATGTTTTTTATTTTAAATATAAACTGATAAACCGAGTAATTGAGTCGTAAAATGAAGAAAATATAGAAAAGTTTGCTGCAAATCTATTAGGGCGAAATTTCTAACCACATTCCAATAGATGGACACCGAACTAATCATAAACTTTTATTTATGATTGCAATTTCACGTTCCTATTCACCAAATAATTTGCAAAAAGCATTCAATGATGATAGTAGCATAACGGCGGCTGCAAAAAATGTAACATTCTTAGCTCAGCATTACATGGCAAATATACAGGCAACTTGTTTGAGATAATAAAATTACTTTGCTATTTATTTTCACAATCATTGTCCCAACCATTATTTATTTACTAGTTAATTTTACCAATCTCAAGCTGTTACTTACAAAATTTGAAAGTTTTATTATTCTTTAGAAGAATAAGGAGATGCAAATATCATTTCAAAAAATGTCTATCTACTTGCTATACAGGCTATTTCTCAAACTTATCTTTTTTTTAAATAAACAACTAGATAGTACGCGATTCTGATTATTTTTTCCTAAAAATCGAATAATTCATTTTATTGTCACTTAATTTTTTTTTACAGTATCAATTCGATAAAAAAATATTCGAATCTGCTTGACTGTCCATCTATTCGTGCGTTTACCCCAAGCTGATCATCCCAATTTTAAATTGACCGAACAGTCGAAAACCGTCCAACAACGTTCGATGAACTTTCGATCACCAGTTTCGCTTCCCAATACTTTCAAATTCCATTTCATAATTATTCTTCAGTATTCCGACCCTAATCGTTTATGGGCTCGATTCCTTCAACTATTTACCACGACAAAAATCGCGTGAATCCACTCTAACCATGTATTTCTCATTTTTACAAACGCAATCAATGGAAGCCACAATCGAATCGAAGCTCGAGGCATTAGGTCTCGTGTATTCATTTCCAAATGATTCGTTTTATACATGATTACCAAAATATCTTTGACCCTATCGAAATGTAACCAACGAATTTATCAAATAATAACATCAAAAACTCCAATACCCGGCAGGAAAAGTATATCGAAGACGTGCTATCTACGAATAAAAGTTGTAAAACATTTTTCCCTGGAATAAAAAGCAGCAAAACATTTTTTTTCTTGAATAAAAAGCGCTAAACTCATTTTTATCAATTTTATCACTGACATCGACAAATTTTGTAATTTATTCCACCCAATAAATGCTTTCGGTAATTACTATTAAATGCATAATCAACGGGTAAAAATACTATAAAGGTATTCTAGTAACGAAGAAATAGTCTACTCCCACGTTGCATGCGAGGCACGACAAATTATTAAATAGATAACGCGAGAAATTTTTTTTTCAACATAACGTGAGTTGCACATGGAGAGAGAAGGCTGAAGACATTTTTGAGAAATAGAAATAGCATAGGACATCGCGACTGAATGTCGAGATTAATCCGGAGATTGTTGTCACACGCTTTATTTCCGGTGATCATTCGCATCAGCAGCATTCTAATCGAATTTGTATTTACGTAAAATTGTGATGTATGCGTACTTGTTGTGTCTGGTCCACATGCTCCGCCACGTTGATTTCCCGGCTCCGGCCTTGTTTGGCCTGTTGTATAATTGCATGATTGTTAAGTTCGAGATCGAATTCTTTTGGACACAAAGTCCTCGGTTCTTCGGTTGGAGAGATCAAAGTGAAAGAATCCAGTTTACCAAAATAGATCTGGTCTTTGTGTGGTCTTCGGTGATGGAAACCACTCGATTTTGTTACTCGTCAATTTCTTTATAATTACAACGAATGCTACGCGATTGATCGGTGGAACTGTGAAAAATCTGCGACCGATAAACAATCATTTATCGGTGTCTTCGTATATCGTTTCATTTTCACGCGCGATTATCGCGATCGCTACCAATCGGCTCGTTTGAAAAATCGTCGCCGCTTTACTACTTCGATAGTGCTCGCTTTGCCAATTTTTTCAAGGTTGTCTACATTTGTAATTTATGCCACGCAACGATTGTTTGATTTTTTATTTAATTTCTCGCAGACCGGTTTATCAACAGAGTCGCGATTAGAGTAAACTTACGTTATGCTTTTATTATCGCCGATTTGCCAACCAAATCGAATTCGTAATGAGATGATCGACCGACCTTATTCTACCCTGAAAACCTCTTCATCTCCAACTGCTTGGGTCTTTTCCGTTATAGCCCCGCCACTAAATGATAATAATAATAATAATAACAATAATAACAGTAATAATACCTCAAAAATGCTTTTTATAGTCGTTCCAATTCATGATACGACGGGAAAAGCGAAATTTTTTTATGATCTTTTGCGTTGTACCTTCCTCCCCAAATAACAACCACAATAACTATAACAATAATAATAATGGTGATGATAATGATAATAATATTTTATTATTATGGCATTATAATATTATAATTATAATTTTCCAATTTGCCGTGATAACTTCTGGGCATAAACCTTCCGGGCCGAATTTTTCCAGTCCGTGATAGCGTCGTTGCTCTACCCCAATTCTCTGTGTGCAAATTTTGTAGTCCAATATTCTTGTGGCCACGCGTAAATGACCAACTTTCAACTTTCTGCATCGTAAAATAACCTCCACTAAACCTAGCTAGGTCTATAATGCAATTTCAAGCCCTTTTGGAGTATTTTGATGGGTGGGACATTTCATTCTGCGATTTTCGGCCAACTTTACAACTTTCTTGAAGCTTGAAGAAAAAAAATGGAAATGTGTTGTTCTTCATCAAAATTTTTGCTATCGAAATCGACAGATAATGACAAAAAACGCTCAACTTTGATGTAAGCCGTAACTGTGACTTGGAAATTATTTGAATTTGCATAAAAGAAAATCCAATTTTCAAAAAATGGCGGAGAACATGATGAAATTGAGACTTTAAGTTCTATTTATTGAATTTCGCGCTAAAAATGACGAGCGAGAAGGAAATCATCATCCTTTTCGGAAAATTTAGAAAATTTCGGACGGGAAAGTGTATTTTAAAAAAATTTTCGAGGCATTTTTTGAGCGTGTAGTTGGAGTTTAAAATTTTGGAGCTAAATCGAATAATTACGTAGATCCCTATTTACTTAATTCAGAGGTCTTTCATACGCGAGAAATTTCTGAGTTGACACGTTAAGAATGCGTGGGAGTCATAACAAAATTGCCAACAATTTTCAGGCCCGATTTGCGTACAGGATTTGGTGAAATGGCTCAGTTATATTTTCTTATAACTTAAACAAGTTTCTTTGGCGTGAGGCACGATTGTCTACTTTTTTTAAGATTTTTTTTTTTATAGGAGAAAAACATGATGCTATTATATTGATAGTATAGGGCTTCAGTACAAAGTGTTATGGTTTTTTCGCCTCTTCTGTTCGCGTTGGTTTCATGGTTCGAACCAAATTGCTTAATGGTCGCTCGTCACGCTTTCATAATATCTGGATGTCAACGTTTGCGAAGAGAATCACGAGTCTATTTGAGCGTTAGAAATTGTTGAGTAGGCTGCTTCCGGTGTCGAAGAGAATAATTCCCACTCGTCGTAGAGTTTTATCAACCGATGTGTCCGAGAATTCGCGACATCCAAAACATTTATATTCAAATCACCCGTTACAAAAACTGGAACGATTTTGCACGCAGACGCAGGTGCCGGAAAAATCCTCGAGAAGTCTGAAAATTTTCTTTCGCGATCGTCAAACTGTATTCCAAAGCTCGATGTTGTATCTTGAAGATTGATGAAGATAGCCAACGCCGTTTCCGAACCGGAAGTCCGATCGGGTCGACGCTGCAATTCGCACATCCTCCGGGTAAGAAAAGAATGCTCTGCAAGTTTCATCAAAATCGGTTCAGCGGTTTGGCTGAAACCGTGCTCACAAGAAACGGAGGGCTCACACGCGTCAATCTTGAAAATCCTCGAAAACGCCTCCCCAGCTGCCAAAACGTGCTCCATACAGGATTTTAGAATTTTTATTCGATCCAACGTTTTTCGCGATGGCGAATGTAAGGTAGACGTTTCTATTACGGAACACCGCGAAATCTTGACCCTCTTATGGAACGGCCAAATAATTTCAGTAATTAATGTAGAAAGTACGTGAACGAGGATATGACAAAATTCTCGGCGAAAGATTAGATATTAAATCTCATTATTAACACGGTTAGAAAATGATTCGTAATAAAACATCCCTTAAAAAAAGTCACGCGACTGCTAGTCGATGACATAAAAATCCGCAGAGAGACGACCATCATACAGAGAGCCACCCTGCGAAATTGCGATTTTACATTTATTCTATTTAATATCTATTCAGAGGACTGTATTCGATGAAAATCCATTCTTCAGATATTTATAGGTTCGAAGATTGATACGCGGTACGAAATTTTTTCAATTACACCGATTTTATATTTCTAAATTAGGCGTTTCATGATAGGTGCACGAATTTCGAACTGCCCCTCGGTATGGAACCGCCGTTCCACAATTACATCCCATCGTTTCTCTACGAAACGGCTCTGAAATAGTTTTATCGTAATCCTTGTAGGTAAAAAGTTACCATGCTTCGAATACTCGCCTCCGAGTAGGTGTTTTACAACTATCCTCCTAAGAATAAAAAAAAAGTTTTGTGCATAAAACCAGAGAAAGAATAAATTACGCATTGAGTAGTTGCTTATTTTGTTTATTTGCGGATCGCTGAAGTTCGTTGAATTTTATTGTACATTCACGTGCTCTTTCGTATCGATGAATAAATAAATTATTTCTGTTCCATTTGCGCATCATTATTTTACTGAAAATAATATTTCCCAATAGTTGTCTCTTAGCGCTTAATTGATTAGGATCAAGCGTGCCAATCGTCGTATCACGCGTGATGTTCCAAAACAGGGCCGTGGAACATAGGTACATCGGGATAAATGCCGTTCCACGACACGTCCACCGAAGAGCTTGACAGTTGTCTTTATAAAAAAATTAATGTTCGTGCAATCAGATTTTTCCAAGTGATTTTAGTTAAACGAAAGCAGGCCTACCAATTTATCCAATCATTTATTATAATTCATCGATTCATTTTCTTGTAAATGATGCGCGAAGTCAAGGAAACCGAAAAAGCGTTCCATAACAGGTACGTCTACCTTACGAGGCACTCGATTCGCAGTTTTCGAAATTGATACCTACCTACCGCTCAGGAGCGGTCGTGTTATCCGGAATTTCGAGAAACCTTGAACCGGTTGACCGACTGTTGGCTTTTATTGTACGAGAACTCGCTGGAGGCTTAATCTGTTCTTATTTTCTCCACTCGTTTGATTCGAGGGTCGTCTAGCGACGCGAGTGGGGAAAATGAAGGCAAACGAGGAATTTGAGATTGGAGGAGGATAAAATGGAATCGAAGAGGACTCGACCGTGAGAATGACAATTTCAGGCGATTATTGTCATTTCAAATTTGTCCCTGCGTCAGAGACGTGTGACTTTCAAATACGTCCGATTAAAAATTGATCGATTGGTTTATCAGAGAAAAGTTTGTCGACGCGTTTATCGTTTCTCATGATCAAGGTGTATCAGACTTTCGTTGAGATCTCATCGCCGATCGCGGCGCAAGTATCTTTGGCACGTCAATGATTTGTTGGATGCGTCTGCACGCGAGATAAATTCTTCCACGTATTTTGCACGTACACAAGCGAGGAAAAAGAGCGCAAATAGAGCCAGAATCTCCAAAATTCGAGGACTACTTTTCATTTTACAATTTTCGAAAATTGCATTTGAGCTGCGCAAAATGCACTCAAATAAACGGATTTCTCAAGGTCACTCGGGAAAAATTCGTAACTTTGGAAATTTGTAGGAATGCAATTTTGGAAGCTTATAAAACGAGCGGTAGACACATTTTTCCAATTAGTTTTTGGAAGGGAATGCGGAAAACTCCATCTCAAGGCGTCCATGTCCTCGAATTTGGGAGATTTTGGCACTATTTGTGCTTCGTTTCCTCGCCTAACGTGTCTTGTCGGAAAATTCTGCTCCTGATGTCAACTTTTAGTGTAATAATAAGATTATCGTTCGTTGATACAGCAGCTTGAAGATGTCTTCGGATATGCTAGGGTATCACGAAACGATCCATCATTCAAAATAATCTCGCACCTGATTATCCGATGCTCACCGAGAATAAATATCGCTTTATATGGAAAGTATTTTCATAAATTGTAGTAGAAACGGAAGAATATCTGGAAACCGTTTTATTGGCAGTTTTCAGTACTAACATTTTCAGCACCGGATTAAGGGCAGGACCGCCCCGCGCCTTGGGGGCGCCCACAAGATGACTGAAGCACAAAAAAAATGTTGCGCGAATTAGATGTTGACGCTAAGTGTTGCTGCAGTATTTGCAGCACGAGAATCTCAGAAATGATCGTTCCAGTAGTATCATTTCATTACAGACCTTTATACCTTGAAAACGTGTATAAAACTCGAATTATTCAATAGAATGCTTTTATTTTCACGCCTTTTTTTTATTTTCCGCCGAGAAATATCAATCTTGGCGATTTGGTTTACAGGACCTTTTTTGTAGTAAATTGAATTCTGCATAAGTTTGTTATTTGCATTTTTCACGTCAATTCGCTGGTTTATGAAATAACATCGGAAAAATGAGAATTTTATACGAAAGTCATATTTAGTGAGCCTTACTAGGTACCTCACAAGTGTAGATTACAACTACGTTGCGATGGGCATTTTTGTAGAGTATTTAATCTTGTGTAAATCGCACTTTGGTACAATATGTTAGCATAAAATGCCGACGAGTTATCGTCATTTGAACAAAAAAATCAAAGTTCACGTTGATTTTAAATAGGAAATCTTTCCACGCTCTGGGAAAGTACCTAACGCTGATATTGAGAGCTAAAATTTTCAGGGAGTTTCCATTTGGTATTCGATGCTATTACATTTTCAAGATTCTTACATTAGCTTCGAGTAATCTAATATTTCTACTCGTCAATTAAATCATTGTTACATTATTATTGTAAACATTATTATTCCGCGTAACATTCGAAAAACGTTGAGCAAATTTTAAAGTTAATCTGTAAATTAATAGAAGTAAATATAAAAATATTCTCGTGATTCTAGCCTACGCACAGGTACTCGTTGGAATTCTTGGAATAGCGATCACCAACATTTTTATTTCCGTGTGAAGTTGAGGTGTAATTTCGAAGTTTCTTTTGAGGTTATAAATAATGCAATATGCAATTCACCGTGCAAAAAATAGCAATAAAATAATTTTAAGTGGACTGTAAAAAACATGAATGTTCGGCTTAATGCGTCAGTAGTGTATATACAGTCCAAGAAATGTTAGCAGTATTTTGAAAATGTGGAAATCAGTTCGATAATTACAATAACAAAAATTATAATAATCTCTGTACTTCTTCTTTTGAAGTGGATGTTGCTTTAAATTCGAATTAAGTTATCGAAATTGCCTACTAGAACTATTCATAAAGTAACTTGAAGAAAACATGAATAATAAATAGAAGGTGAGGAAGCGTTTTCTCGCGATCCTGAGTCTATTCTCTCGTTGGACGAAGGATAATATAGAAAGCACGTTGATTCATTCGCGAATCGGAATGCGAATTGGAAACCGTGATCTGTACATTTTGGGACGCCCAGTTCGAGCTAACGATAAGATAATAATCATATTGATCGAGTTTTTTGTACATAAAACTGCAGTACTATAATTTTAAACAGACTCTTACGGCGTTACACCACCCTGAGATTTTCAAAAAATCGATTTTCGTTTTTTCTCTTGTAGCGTGAACCTCGAGGAACATTTTGAGCACAAAACGAAGTCTGTACCTACAATATTCACGGAGATATGATTTTTTTTTATATCGTACCGTGCTACTTACTTCGCTACAAGTATTTACGATGATGGCTACGGCAGTATTTTGTTAACATTACGCGTATTAAACGTAACCGTCGGACCTAGTTGTTACGACACGTGCAATGCCGAAGACGAATGGCGTTTATCGCTTGCTGAAAAACGCGCGAAAGAAACGTCAAAAGAGGCCAGAACAGCTCGGAGAAGCTCGAGATTATCTCTAGAAGACCAGCAACTTGCCGAGGAAGGACCCCAATACGGAGCAGGAATCGCCGATTAGGCGTATAACAAGGTGAGCTACGAATATTCAATGTTTTCTATTGCCGAAACGGCGTCAAAACTTTAAACGCGTTTCTCTCGAAACTACATTTTTCGAATTGGCGGGAATGATAACTCAACGACGGTTATTCCGATCGACTTGAAATTCATACCACGCGTTTGTAATACTATTATCTGAGGCACTACGTCGGATTTTTTCGATATTGTTAACCGTTTTTTTTTTATTAACGTTTTTAGGTTGGAATTTTTCGCGAAAAACGAAAAAAAAATCCGCGTGCTGCCAAAAATCCGTTTTTGATTTTTTCGGAAGAAGCCTACGTAGTCCCATATATTTGGCCGTACTAAAGAACATATTTTCATCGCCTATGTTTCAGGTGAACCGCGAGGCCGTCATGATTCCCGCAGAGCAGTGGTGCAAAAAAATATTGACGCGCGCCGAGGCGTTCATCTCCGACAATTGTAGATATTTTTACATTGAAAAAGTACGTTTGGAAAGGTGAAATGTTACGTTGAAAGTGTGTAAAAATGGAAATAAATAACACGCATTGTTTTAGCTGCAAAAAATCATGAAAACCGAGTCTTATTTCAGCCTCTCAGGGTGGTGTGACCCCTTAAGAAAGCGTTGAGAAAAGAAATAATGAGAATAGTGATTTTATTTATTCTAATTCGTGAACGTTCTCAACGCGATCCCTTTTTTTTTGAAGGACTTGAGATTAAGTGAGCCATTTTTTTTCTCGCGCTCCGAATTTCGCGGCCCCTGGGCGTCAGCCCACTGTCCCTAGTATAAATTCTGCCCTGGGTCACCCCGATCCATTCCCCGATAGGAAGACGTAGTTGCGGCAGACAATCATTGTGGGGAGCAACGAGAACCGTGTTCATCATCGTACCGAGAATAATCTCACTCAGCGTGGGACATAAATTATAAATACGTCGTAGATAATGGAACAATGAACAAGTGCTCAAATACAATCTGGAGATAAAAACACAACGGGATAAGACTTCATCGATAGATAAATGAAAAAAAACCTACGTGTCAGAATTACAAGCATTTCTATTATTTCGTAACTATTACAGTAGTACATTGTGCGTTTGGGGGTGAAACAAGACGATTTCAGACGAGGGCGAAGTCGCCTGGCCCAGCGCAGAGAGGGCTGGCATCACCCGAGCTCTGAAATCGTGTTTCATCCCGCGTCACACAATATACAATATATATTTTTTTTCATGTAATCCGCGTTAGAAGTGCGGGTTTTAATGTCTAAAGCGGACCATAACTAGAGAAGTTTATCTGTAAGTTTAGTTGATGGTTAAAATGCCAATTATAAAGGTTTTGAAATAAACCAAAGATACCTTGACAGGATCGAAAATAGGGCTGCAACTTCATTCGGCGAGCAGAATATCTGTTGCTTTAGTTCATCAAAGTGAGAAGAATCAACCGACTGCCTGTATAGCCCAATAAAATTATCACTCAAAATGGGTTGATTGAACATTAAATGATGGAGCTCTACCCTTTTTCTATAGACACGCCTTTAATTCGATATCTCGAGAACGGTTAGTTTTAGACAAAAAATAGTAGAGACCTATTCTCTTTTAAATTAAATTTGTCAACTTTTTTATCCGGAACTTTTTATTCTAACATCAATATTTTCTGAGCTATTTTTTCCGAAAGTCAAAAATTGTCTTTACCTCTCCTCTTACTTTCCATTTTTCGCCATTTTCTCCCCAACCGTGCACTTTTACGGATTCTTACCTATTATTAAAGTTGTAGATTTTGCAATTACAAACAACTTTTGTCCGACATTCTTTTCTCTACTACTAATACCCTCGGATTTATTTTAGAAAACGCCACTCTTCTGCCCTAGGGCGGAAAACGGCACTTTTCCACCCGCTGAAATCGGTCGAAGTAGAAATTGGCCACTTTCGGTCCGCTCAACACCGTTGAAACTGTCACTTTCAGCGCGGGACAGATAAAAAAATGATTACAAATGTTCATCATTTCGTTGGCATCGATAGTTCAGCTGGAATTTTCGTTAAATATTGCACATCGGTCGTATTATCACTAGTATCGTTGTAATATCGATGGTTTCGCCTCGGAATACTGAGAGAAGAGCTGATTCTAAGCCTCGACAAACAGAGAAAGAGATAGGGGAATTATTATTGGTTGTGCAGAGACGACACATGTCAATGTACTTGTCTCACGTCCCACGTAATCGTTACATGCGAAGCACAAGCTGTGACACGCGTTTTATTTATTACGATTGCCCGACGAGATGAGCCCGAGATGCGTCATAGAAGCGAGTCAATTACTCGTGTTCGAAAATATTTGCCCGCTCCGTGCACTCATGTTGATTCAACGATCATTTCGGTGGAAACTTTTTCTATTTATTTCTCCGTACGAAGGAGCCCCACGCGCCCTCTCGGCGCTATCTTATCTCCGCCTCATTTTTATATGATCGTTTCGCGCGACCGGAACGTTTTGACGTCCGCCCTGCTTTCTTCCGATACGATAAGATAGCAACGTCACGCTGCCGTCCCGAAATTCCTCCTCGCCGAGTCGATAGCTTTTGACGAAATTTTGTTTACCGATTGTCTTTGCCTCTCTTCCCATTTTATGTATTCCGCACTTTCGCGAAGATTCGTTCGGCCGAGCAAAGAGCGACCGAAAAAATATCTGTTTTTTAACCTGTTTTTGCATATGAGCATTTCCTTTAATTTTCTCGAACATTTTCGCAAATCACGCCTATTTATTGCTTGCAATACTCAAAAAGTGAAAAAATCGAATAATATCAGTTGAACTAAAAACAATATTCCTTACATTTTTTCTATCGAATGAATGTTAAAAAATTGAAATGATTGTTTACATCGTTGATTAAAACTTGGCATGCTCAAAAATTCACCCTCGGGCCTGGGCGTTACTTTTCCACGAATATCAGTAAAAAGTAATTTCTCCTTAATTTCTTTCGATTCAAACACCTAAATATTTTTTCAGATTTTCTGAAAAAATTTCAATTTTTTTAATACCAAGGGGATAATTTTAGCCCCTTAAGGAGGAATTTTTTACAATGGCATTAATTTTCTCCTCAATCTCTGTTTCCTTGTTATTGAAATTTATTTTTTACTTTTTCGTGAAATTTCAAAAAAAATGTCAATCTTTTTTTTGGCGTAGTGTATCGTATTGTCATCGATCCTTAATATGTGTGCAAAGTTTCAGTGTAATTCGACTTTTTGAAGCAGGTCGAAATCACGTTCGATGATTTTTTGGCATACAAACAAACAATAGTACATTGTGTATCTAGGGCGGAAAATAGGTGATTACTGCGAGAGATATTTGCAGCCTTCGGCTCGCCTCGGGCCGTTCGGGTTGCCTCGGCACGGGCTGCAGCTAACTCGAGCTGCAATCGCTTTCCGCCATGGTGCACGCGATACTTTTTGTCCGAACGATAGCTTTTGAGTGCATTGAAAATCGATTAAAAATGTGGGATGGCGGTCTCCGAGGGCGAGGGCGAGGGCGGAGGGTCTGGGGGGCGGAAGTCCTGCAGAAAAAAAGTAAAATGAAAAAAACGAGAGAAAAATATATTTATTTTTGTAAACTAATTTTTCACTATTGGTACAGTGGAGTACCGTTCGCGAAGACATACGACAGATCTCATGTGCTGCTTGCGCGTTATGACGGAGACATACGACAGATCTCATGTGCTGCTTGCGCGTTATGACGGAGCCATCTCTCACTCAACTTTTTTGCTCGCTTGCTTGATGCCAGAGTACAACAGAGCCCGAGAAGAGCTCACCGTCACTAACGTCGTTGATTCAACGAAAAAGTTCGGAATTATGATTATGTAATAATTCGACGAAAATATTACTTTTCCGCCCTAGGGAAGTACTTTCCGCCCGAGGGCAGCACTTTCCGCCCGAGGGCAACACTTTCCGCCCGAGGGCAGTACTTTCCGCCCTAGGGCTTCACTTTCCGCCCTAAAACCTTCAAAGAGCCACTTTCGGCCAAAACATGCAGGAAAAAGCGTACTTTCGGTGCAGGTATGACCAAGATAAACGTACATACCAAGGTAATAAGAGTGTGTTGAGAAGAGAAGATCGTTGCGATCATCAGTCGAGCCGAAAGAATGAACGAAGACGGAGCACGGTTTCACTTATCTATTTTCAAACGAATATCACAGTTTTAGATTAGTTTTAGATTGCTTCGACTAATGTCTTCATCGAGCAGCGTGTGACATTGTCTCTATGGGTCTGATTGTGATAGTTCTCTCGGCCCACGTGGCAATCTTATCGGTGCGGCTATTGTTCCCGCATCTCCGATAGAAATGCTCCGATCTTCTCGTCGTGGCTGACTCATCGAAGTTGCGGCGCGTACACGACAATGGATTTGACTTTTCCGCCTCGAAATTTCGGACAGCATTGTTTCCCCAGAAATTTTCAACTCGACTCCTGACTCGGGAACGATCGTTACCCAATTCTACTGTACTTCAAAAACGGATGACACGCTCGTTTTTTTTTCACGGGAAAATAATTTCAACTACGATCAACTGCAAACGATCGTAGATGAGATCCCGATGTTATTTCGGCTGCAATTGTAAATTAATTCCCTACTAAAGATTGTTCGAGGGGTAAAACGCGTCGACGCTGAGCCAAACGATGCCACGTGAGCTGGCGTGAGCCGCGTGAACCGGAATAAGCGGACTCGCCTTGCTTGAAGCGTGTAACTACTCGAAAACTACTGGAATCAGCTCCGCCTGATCCTTTTTCTAATCAGCATCAGATGTCAAGCTCGGAATCACAGCATCCAGCAGCAGCATCATCGAATATCGTCCAATAAGCTAGCTAAAACCAGTCGACACCAAATCAGCCAAGTTAATTCGGCATCGATTTTTAAGTGAGCGGCCCCTCGACTTTGCCATTTGTGACCAAAGAGATGCGAGGCCGATCTCTTCACTCGATGCAGTTTCGTAGCACCACCACATTTCACATTTCACCACGTGATTCGCAACTAAAATTCTCTCCTCTTCCTCAGAATTGCGTTGCGCAGAATTGGTACCTACCCAGTGGCATGTGTTTTTCATATTTGTGGAAGTAGCATAGAGACGAATGAAGAGAAAGAGAGAGGGTAGGAAGGAAAGAGCGAGAACTGAAGCGGAGCCGTGGAAGTAGGAGAAAGACGAGTGCGAGGGAATGGGAAGGCAAGGCAGGACGAGGCAGACGATCGGTCGCGGATTGATGCTCACATGTGAGAATAACAAATGTGGGATGTAGATTTGCACATCTGAAACTGACCGAAACATCATTTTGTTGCAATTAGGGTGAACGCACCAATAGATGGACGTACATAATTTTGATAACCGATCACATTAAGTTGACCGATAAGATTGGTGCGAAGTTTTCAACCTCAATCCAATAGATGGACACCGAACTAATCGTAAACTTTTATTCATGATTGCGATTTTTTTTATTGGTGGATGACGAAGAATGTTACAAGTTGTGGAAGTAGCATAGAGACGACGGAAGAGAAAGAGAGAGGGCGAGAAGGAAAGAGCGAGAACTGAAGCGGAGCCGTGGAAGTAGGAGAAAGACGAGTGCGAGGGAATGGGAGGGCAAGGCAGGACGAGACAGACGATCGGTCGCGGTCCCAGAAGAAGGAAAGGAGAGATCCGTCTAACAGGACAGGACGCCACGTAATCATAACCCGAGAGGGGAATATCCTGGGTCTACACGGCGGCGGACTGCGAGAAGGACCAACATCCGCTGAAAGATCTGTCGAGGTTCCCTCCGCAGCAGACCAAGATCAGCGCCTCCATCTCTCTCTCTCTCTCTCCTGATACCGAGAAGTGTGCTACCCGAGGAGCAAACGGGAGTCATCCAGCGCCGGAGTGTGTGTGTGCGTGTGAGTTCATGGATCTGTGTTGTCTTTAATTTAAGATTGATTAAGTGTTGCCTTTCTACAAAGCTGAGCATAGTATCGTCCGTCCTAATCCATGGTGTCCATTATTAACATAGATGCTACAAATAAAAGAGAATCATTACATATTAGTTAACATTTTTGCAAAAAAAACTCGTATCACGCGTAGGACCTCTGTATATCGCTGGGACTTTTCTGCGCCATATTGAATAGGTGCCGCGCAGGCGTTGGATCCCAATATTATATGTAGTATTACTTCACAATTTCTGCCTCGCTATTTCCTGGAAACCTTATAAAAATATTTCCAAAATAAATAACCTCATTTTCTATAAAAAAAAGGTCAATGTTTCATTGACGAAGGTACAGAAGATCATTCCTCGCCTCGGTCGTCATTCCCTCGCTTTTAAGTTGCCACGTGGTTCTTATAATTCGCTTGAACGCGTTTATTCTGGGGACCACTGTGTCGTTGAAATCTAGCAGCATTGACAGAAAAGATGACAATTTAAAATTAACTTGAATATTTCTTAATAATTTATTTTCGTCTAATTTCGGAATTTCACGAGAAGTACCCACCAATGACGCGAGGACGGCTGATGTTGGTAGCATCGGTAGCGGTGAATTCTAACTCCTGAGATTCGATCATACGGGCACGTACGGTGTCATTTAATACCGCCCCACCGACTCCCCACCGAGTCGAGGGGCTAATCAAATAATCGTGATTGTCTGTTGCGAATAATATTCGCGTCGATTCCAACGATACAAGCTCGGGGCGTCAAATCGTACCCGCGACGCTTTTGTCCTCGCGAAAAGTCACGTTTGAATCATTTCAAATTAACTTCGCGCTGATAAAGAGCGATTGTAACTATTTATTTTTTAATTCAAAGCCGATCAGTTACGCCTGTAAAAATCCGAGCTGTTACTACTGCTCGTGAAAATAAATTGATTCCACGCCAAATATTAACGTCCAACTTCAATCTGTTTGCCGGTAGCAGCAAAAATTATCACTGATAACGGTATTACAACCAATATCGGCGGGATACGTATCAGTGATAGTTCCCTATAAAACGAGCGCTAAATTCGCCCCGACACATCGACGAGCCTAATTGTTTCTCGCCATCAAACTGCTACGCGGTCTCAATTGTCACCCTCTTATCATTCGATTGCCACGAATTACCCTTGTTGATCGATGGACCATCGGCGCCGCCAACGCGGTCGATAATTATTATTACCACTCGTCGAAACTGGCGACACGTGTTTTTCAACATTTCAACAGCGCGATTCTTCGGTCGCTGGCGATACATTTTCTCGATGCTATCCTCGTCGTTAGAATTCGAAGGCTGCTGATTTGCAATAAAATGATGCGCTAGATATTTTATCATTTTTTCTACTCGATCTTATCACGAGAAATTCTGATTATCAAGCAAAACCAGCACTTGCCTCCCCCCCCCCCTCTGGCCGCTTGGGATTGCAGGTTTTTTTCCACGATTACAGACAAAACAAAAATAAACTCGAGGAGGAACAGCCCAATGGGGAAAAATTGGTTCTCCATTGATTTCCAAAACTTTTCGAAACCAATCGAGAACAAATTTGGAGGTGCTTTAGAGCTTGTAAGTTTGAGACATTTTCGGGATTTTTTTTGAAGGCAATAATTATAAACGACAATAATGAAACCTTGTAGATATATTGTACTACACAAATAGCGTACAAAATCTTTTTTACAATGATAAACAGTTTTTTTTAATTATTTTGAAAATAGCGCTGAACATGACTCTGTCAAAAAATTGGTGCAGGTGATTTTGGCTCTTGTAGAAAATTTTGTTAGTGACTGCGAATATTAATTTATAAATTTGACAAATTATGGACTATTTATTACACATTATTATTATTATTATTATTTATTGCTTGTGCCGTAGCTGGTGACCATGGCAGGCCATAGCCTGAGGGCCTTCACCCAAATTTATCAAAGATTTATTGGAGATTTATTAAATAGTCAATAATGTCAAAAAATTATAAATACATTTTTGCGGTCACTACAAATTTTTTCCAGAAAGCTAAAAATTATTGCAGAAACAAAAAGAAATTTAATGAACTTTCTAGAAATAATGCCAATTACAGCAAGCCGTTGCTTTTCGACTGTTTTTTTTTCGAATTTACTCAGTTGTAGGTATTCAAGCTTTTTACCCATTAGAATTACGATGAAACTATTACAGAGCTTTTTCGTAGAGCGTTAAGTTTCCTATGATCTTGCTCCACGAGGCATGAATGAGAGGTGACGAGATATAAGAGGAATTTGTATTTATTCGTCGTAGCTTCGAGTCGATGGCTATGAGCTTTCAATAATGTCCGATCGTTTGTCTTCGTTTGTTGCAGATCCTCGAGCTATGATACAAGTGAGAGTGTTTTGCAAACTAACAGCGTGACTCACGAGCTATCTTGATTGCGAATTAACAGAGGATAATGAATTAACACCATGTAAAATAATAACAATACCGATTCGAAGATGGAGGAGCGCCGCGTCCGGCCCGAACATCAGCCTCCCGAGGTAAGCGCCGAAAACCCAAGCTTTAAGCTGGGTTGTATTGTATTTGAAAAATTGCGACACGACGTCATCGATTACTCCAGTAATTCTCTCATTTCCGAGGTAGAAATTATTCCAGACTGCCCTGAACTTCTGAACTTTGAATTACGTGTGACGAGAATTCCGAAATTTCCTGTCCAGGAGATCCCTGTCCAGACAAAAGTTGTACCTCTGAAAACATAGACCCATTGAGAATCCGAGTTGCACTTTGGAGGGCCTCAGATTTTTTTGGCTAGATAAATTTGCCTCAATCCCTAAGTCAATTGCCTAAGTCCCATCGCTGCGACGGAGTCTCACGCCATAAACGATGATCTAGATACTCTTTACAACTATTTCCATTTTTGAACGCAGTTTCTGAAATTAATCGTCGTTCGAAAATAGAAAAACATTGCGAAAAGTATTCAAATCCTTGGTGAAAAATGTTGCTAGTTTTATTCGCGTCGATAAGTACTTGAAGTCGGCCGCATTTTTACTCTAGAGTTTACCGTTTTTGGCCAAACCGATTGACTACGTGAATAAATTATTCAATAGCCTTCGACTTAATTACGCGAGACTAACGAATAGAGAATATAATAAAAACTTGTGCAGGAAGTGTTTGGGTCATTCCGGTAGGCCAATTAGGGAAAGGCCACTTAGGTAGTCATTAGGACCCATCACTAATTACGTAAGGACGATTTTGGTGAATCCCTCCCCCCCCCCCCCTACATTCAGACTGATCGCTTTTTCTCATGCGTATTTCACTAGTAATTCCGCCATCATCGCCTGGAAAGATAAAGATGGATGACACTAAATTTTTCGTTTGACACGAAAATCATTTAGTGAGACGAAACTAACTTATTTTGTTGCGAGGAATTTAATTTCGTCGTGAAAAATATAAGTTTCTATTAAAAAAAACAAGTTGGCCGTGATTTGACCTTGAAATCATCGACCAAGGTCACCAAAAATTGCAGAATATTGTTTCCCCCTCTAGATCCAACTTTTGTTCGAACTTTTTGACTCCTGAAGTGGCAATGATTCCGCGATAGCCGCCTGGAAAGATTAAGATGCAACACTCTGTATATCGATTGATAAACTAATCTCTTCACTCAACGTTTACCGTGTAGCGAATTAATGGGATGATTTAGCTATGAGATAATAACAATTGCTGGAGACAGTTTGCCCCTCGATAAAATGCATGTCGCAGATGTGGTTAAAGGAAATGGAGAATTGTTAGTTTTGTCAATAGTTAATTACAAAATGTAATTGATGATACTCGTATCTGTAACGATTGATCCATTGATCAATAAATCGCCCGCTGTAGACTCGTCTACTGATAGTAAGAATAATCTGGGAACGACACGTCAGACTTGCATTGTCATTCGTTGATGCGAAGGAAAAGTTTTCTGTCGACTCACTCGAGCCTTGGCACTATTATGAAACTACATAGATACGTACAAGGTTTTAGAGAAGTCTGGAAACGGTCAAATATCTCGAAAACGAAACGTTTCTCAAAAAAATGTTCCGGACCAATGCTGTAGGGTTTTAAAAGTTCTATTTAATGATCATATCCGTTTGACCTTGAGTAGAGGCATCAAGGCGAGATCGAAACCATCTTGATTTTTTTTAATGGAACACCCCATTTTTTATGTCACGGTATTAAAGATGGCAGCGAGACGTTTCCAAAACACTACTTGATGCCCTATTTTTGTCGAGAATTGTCTGAGTTACGAGCATTAGAACTTACGGTGCCGCGGCATGCCGCCAGCATTAGTGCCGACCATGTGACCTTCACGCGGTGCATCTTGGGTAACACTAATGCTGGCGGCACCGTAAGTTCTAAAGCTCGTAACTCAGACAATTCTCGACAAAAATAGGGCATCAAGTAGTGTTTTGGAAACGTCTCGCTGCCATCTTTCTTACTATGCCATAAAAAATGGGATATTCTATTAAAAAAAATCGTATTGCCTTCGATCTCGCCTTGACGCCTCTACTCAAGGTCAAACGAATATGATCGCTAATTACAACTTTGGAAACTCTACAACATTGGTTCAAAACATTTTCCTGAGAAACGTTCAGTTTTCGAGATATTTGACCGTTTCTAGACTTTTCTAACACGCTGAATTTATTTGAAAACGGAGAAACTAGGTTCTAATTACAGGTTTATAAACACACGCGACTCATCCGAAGTTTCTACTTTTTTAAACTGCTAATACATTTATGATTCCAAAAAGTGAATTCGAAAAATTATTCATACTTCAATTATTCAAATATGTTTTGTCATTGTTAAAGCGGGAAAAATTCGTCGCTGTTCTTCACCTTGAGCGACGAGAAAGTAAGTCAGTGAATGTTACTTAATTGAGTTGACAAATAAAAACCGCTACTTTCATACCCTCGACGGAGTAGTGGGGCGACGGGACGACACTCGCGTTGATTAGCCATGGTTTTTCGCGACGGTATGCGGGTCGTCCTATTTGCATGAATTCACACCCACGTTACCACAGCTATGACTCTCGAAACCTTGTCCTTGATCTTCATTCTGTTTATCGGTGGGTCGCTATTATACTGCTACAATGCACAATAAAGCGCATGTTTACTTCCATATTCCGATTTCACGCGTCATTAAAAAATTTGCATCCATTTCACTTTTCAACTCCATTTCGAGTTCCCAATTTATCGCGATCTGGCCGCCCAAATCGATCAGGATCGTAAAGGAAACAAATTCCGTAGAATATCCTGAAATTTTCGTCAACTCAGAAAATGCGAACAAAGTTGAGAAATGTACTCTTCGGGGCATTCGTTTACTAGTTCGTCGTTTTTGATTGCGTCGTACAGGGTTATGGATTTAAATAGATCCATATACTCTTAGGGGACACTTATCACGTCATTTGAGAGTACAGACATATTTTTTCCGAAGAAAGTAAAGCTCGGTGGGGACCACCCAACGCATCAACCGAATAAGTGCCAAATTCAGTGTTACCACGATTTGAGGTGAACGGGAAAGGCCACGTTACGAAACTAAAAATTGTCCCGTACAGTAGGTTCCCATCTATTGATTGAACCTGAAAAATTCAGCAAAAACCCAAAATTAGCAAAATGGCGACGAAAAAACGAAAAATTATTTTACGTTTTTTCGACGCCATTGTACTGATTGGAATATCAAGCTGGCCTATGAGGAGAATATTTTTTATACGTTAGAGAAACTTTTGAGATGATAGGACTTTAAATAAAAAATGTTTTTTTTTTGGATCTCCGTAGAAAGTTAATTTTTGGGTTAAGGATATTTCGTCAGTTGCGGACTTTTCATCGTATTTTCAAATTCGCGAACGCGGCGTTTGTGTGGTTAGCATTTTTCGGCGCGATTTCCGCTGCCTTTGCTGATAGTACTATCGCCGCCTTTTTTTTTGTCTTTGTGTTTTTTTTTACAGGGAACGTGGTGTGGTATTGATTGTTACTTCTCTGTGGCAGAGCCACGTGCCGGGGGGAACAGCGTAACACGGCAATAAAGCAACGCATCGAATCGATTAGAAATATCCAGCTTGTTTGCAATCGAATAACTTTCGTTTTTTTCCATCTGTGCCAGGGCTTACGGTCGAGTTGTTTCAATTTCCATCCCCTACCCCCATCGGCGTATCACTTACGAAACGTTGCATCGTTGCGAAATACCTCGCAGCATCCCGCACCTGTTGACCGGTCAATAAAAGCAATAATATAAATCGCGCGAAATGGTCCGAGGGAAAAAATTCACGACGGTCAAAACTGTAATTGCCATTTCTCTCCTGTCAAAGGGATGTTTTTTCACCGCGAATTCGCGCGGGAAATGTCGATACGAATAAAAACAACAGCAACAACGACAACAACGTGATCCATCACTTGTCGAGTTTGCGCATAATGGCATGAAAATAAATTCCGCGCGAGTTACGGCATTTTGCATAACGTTCATTATTACGCGCGTTAGGGTGTGTCATTTTTTGGCTACTTTTTTTTAGTTACGTACCGGAGAGGTGAAAAAAGAAGTCTGTTCAATTTTGAGCTATGAATGTTAATATTACGAGGTGCCTCGTCGAGGGATAAAGTTCTGGAAAGCGCAAACCTCCGATTTTGTGAGCAAAGCTTCTTTTCAGCTCGGAAATAAAAACGCTGAAAGGTTTTTTGGCGAGGAAATCCCATTCGCCCCCACCCTTCCTCAAGGTTTTTTCTGTTTTTTCAATACATCTTGGGGAGCATTGATTTTGGAGGAAAATGTTGCCAACAAAAAATCAAGCTCTTGAACAGTTCTACAAGAAAGGTTATATAATTTTTTGACGCAAATGCAAAATTTCAGCTAGTAATGTAAAAAATTCACACTGCAAGATATTATTAAATATTCATAATTATGAATCAAAAAATTTATTTACCACAATTTTTTCAAACACTTGTTTATCAGGTATAAATAACCATATTTTACTCGAGTGTATATTATCCATCTTTTTTCGTAGATATATTAAGAAGTATGGGCCCATGAAAGCCAGTTTTCTGATGAACATACATTTTGAAACCCTAAACAACTATGCATTCATTTTTATCAATTATAAATGAGTTATTTTTTATATAGTTAATTTCATGGCCTACAAAATATCCAATTGATATTTCTCGTCAGAATCAATAGTTTGCGACTTATATTTTTAAAAAAGTGATGAATTTTCACTCATTTCGAACTTTGAACTCGAATATCATTTGAACGGTTACGCTTATCAAAAAAGTCCAAGAGACATTTTTTGTGGAGCGCTCAAGTCTCTATAAAAGTATGTCTCGTACTGATCTGCGCAACACACCATCATGGAGATATAAAATTCTAAACATAAAAAACTGTTTTTTACCATGTTATTTAAGGCCTCTGGACACCTTTGTGTATTTTTTTCAAAAAATAATAAACACAAAGGTATAGATTGGAACTTTTTTATTTTTTTGAATAACGTCAGAAAGAACTTTAAAAATAACGTCAATAAATTTGAATGAAAAATATTTAAAAATGGCGGCGTTACACACATTTTCGCGGAAGCTCTCCGGACGATACGCGCGGTCCATGTACCAGCTGTTGCCCAGCATCTGAAAAATGTGGAAAAAAATTAGCTCACTCGTGAATAGCGTCCTGACAATGTAGCGTAGGATTTTTGCGATAACTTAATTGGTTGTTTGTTTGTTAATGTTTTTATGCTCGTAAAAATGAAAAGATAAAAAAAACATGAGTAAAAAAATATTGAACTTGAATTTTTCAATATCTTAACGCCGCCAGCATTTGAATATTTTCCAGTCAAATTTATTGACGTTATTTTTGAAGCTCTTCCTGATATTGTACAAAAAAATAAGAAAATTCGAATTCATTGTTTCGAGTTTATTATTTTTGTTTAAAAGATACCTATTTCTCGAGTGCGCTGCTTTATATTAATATCAGGAGGTCAAATTTTAACAGACTTCTTCTTTCACTTTCCTCCAGGTATACATACGATCTATTTGCGAGGGAAAAGAAAAAAGTTACGATTCTTGTTCGTTCGCCATTCATATCGTTGGTCAAGTTGTGTTCGCCAGTCGCGTCCACTGCAAAGAACCAATACGAGGTAGATGAAAATGTTATCTACACATATTGTCTTACGTCTCTCATCCGCATGCAACTACCGAGTTGATACACGCGAGCTTAACGAAGCGTTTTACGAGACAGGTAGGTACTGGCAGCGTTTAGCAAGCGACCGATGAGCGTTATAGAAAGTGGTTTGATCACGTTTATCGCCCGAGAATGTCGTGTCGGACACCTCGTCTTTTTGCCGTTCCCGGCTTATATTACGGTCAACAGGGGAGCTCGGCACACCTGTGCACTTTGCACTAAATTACACCTGCGATTTTTTTTTATCCGATCTAGTATCACTTGCCGAGTATGAAATCGTATGAAACGTAACGTGTCATCCTGCAAACAGGTTATCGGCCGATATCTCGGTAACTACCCACTCTAGCCAAAAAATGATAATAACCATTATTGTAGCAAACAAAATTCCCCGTATTTTATTTCAAATAATGTTTTCCATTAAACCTACCATTTGCGATTTACGGGTAATTCAATGAACGAGTTTCTCTATTTCGGTTCATAAATCTTCTAATAATCGACTAAATAATAAACCGCATACTACAACTTCGAAAGATCAATCAATTTACTGCAACTTTTATTCGAAACTTTTTCTTCTAATAATCGTACTTTCAGAGCTGTAACGCGTTCGATGTAACAATGCGCTGTTTCTAGCGGGTGACGCGAAGTTTTCGCACATCGAACCGTTTTTGTTTTTATCCCCCCATTGGAGTTACAACGCCTCAATGCTGCAGTACCGAGTGGAAGGTTAATAACGACGAGGTGAGCGCAGTGTAGTTTCAAAAAAATATCAATAACGTTGGTATATTTAAACGTAAAAAATGAAAAAAGCCATTTGGCATCGATATGGAGGTAGATTTCTGGAAGTAGAGTGCGTAAGAACGAGTTTCACCCCCGTCCTCCCAAGATAAGGGCATGCAGAGATATTTCAACCCCCTCTCCGCCTCGGGATCCTTACGTAATTAACGATTGGTCCCTGTAGACCATTAAACGCATATTTCCGGTCTTATTCTACGCCGCTCACTTGCCACACAAGACACGCGCTAAACCCGTCGCATTGCGACATCGGACAAATGACGCTCCGTCAGTGAATTGAATATCATTTCGATGACTTGTCAAGGCACATGCGACTTCTGCGAACGTGCCGGCTCGTCGAGTGGCCTCTGCCAGTCTTGCAAAATAATCTAACCGCGCAACAAATCCAGCTCCGATTTTACTCCCGAATAGGGGAGACCGGGGCAAGACGACCCCCCTGGGACAGGAAGGCCCACCTCAAAAATTAACCAAAAATTTTAAAAAAAATTTCAATTAAAATTCAGTTGCACAGTATTTGGTAATATGTTTGGAAAAAAATTAAAACACTCAATTTTTTTCTACAGAAGTGCACAAATTACTCGTATTATATCAAAAAAGGTTATTTCGAGTAATATAAAAGTAAATACAGTTGTTAAAGAGAAAAATATAAACATTTATAACGTGGGAAATTTTTTTATAATTAAAAAAAAAAAAATTTTTTTTCGGAGGGGGCCGTCTTGCCCCCCCAAAAAAAAAATTTCAGGAGCTTCACCAAAATTTTGGTGAGTTGAGTTAAAGTTGGACGAGAGTAAATCGACTTGATGGTTAAAAGCCACAAAGAATAATAATCGGCTTCGGTGGGCCGTCTTGCCCCGGTCTCCCCTATCCACCCGCCAAATTCATAAGGAATGCGCATTTTTTTTCTGCTTCCGAAACCCGATTCGCGACAATGAAACCATCCGAAAGGGTAAATGGTAAAATATGAAAGTGTCTTTCGTCGTAATTTGGCGACTTTGATCTGAGAAATCCTAACGGATTCAACAAATTCTGAGTGACCTTGAACAACGGGCGGCGAAGATGCTAGTCTCGATCTGCTTCTGTAAGAAAAAAAGAGAAAATGCCGAGTTTTTGATGGGATGAAAATCTGACGAGAATTGCGCTACGAGGTTTTCTCGCGAGCATCTTACCGCGTTTATCTCCGTAGAGAGTACTCATCTCCGCGTTTTTTAATCTCCTCGCATCTCCGTATGCCGTTCTCTGTGTCGCTGTGCCACTGTGCCTTTTTGTTCCTTTTCGCATGGTTGTATAGACTCTGCACACTTCTGCGTGTGCAGACCTCTCCTCGCCTTCTACGTCTTTCCTTACAGCTTGTATTCATCTATGCGCGTGTGTCACCGCGCGTTTTACGTATTCGTTCACGAATTTCGATGGACGAGCCGAAATCGTTAATAATTGTTACAGCAATAGTCTACGCTGTTGCTTTTGTTGCAAGGATAACGCTGAGAACTGGAAGATTGTAATCAACGGGACGCTGTTGTTCCTTTAATTATAATGCTCCAACTTTCGAGACAACGCGTAGCCGGAGCTTGACAGTCATTATCAACGTATCGTTAAAACTTGTTGTTGACGTCGCGTAGTTGGATAAACGGCGAATCCAGATGACGAAAACAGGTCTCAAGTAATCCACTAATTATTTAGAAAAATACACGTATATTTAACATACGTTGTATACGCGACGTTCCACGTCGAATCGGACGGTTTGAATCATTTCAATTTTTTATTTCCTCCATTTCTTCATATTTTCAAATACCCAACTGAAAACGCTTTCCGGTGAAGCTCCACATTTTTCTGATCTTCGGTCCCCACGACGCTTTTTTCGTGTTCTCGCTCGTAAATTCCCTGAAAAATGGTCCAAATTGGATTTGTTTTCCATTGAAATTGTTGTTTTCTTACACACTTTTTAGAAAAAAATACAAAATAATTATTCAAAGAATTTTTATACGTAAATTTTAAGACCATTTTTTTCTGATTTTTTAAATTTCGAAAAAAAATTCGGCCATTGACTATTATTAAAACTACTTTGAAAATAGAAAGAGAAATTGTACGTATCATAGGTCCACCATCGATTTGGCGTTCGCTAGGGTGCTTTTATTTTTACGACCTTTTTCTAATTTCCGGTCCCAAAATTTGAAAATTTTGTTGGAACTGTCCAAAAAGAAACTCTGGACAATTTGAGCTCTCGATATTAACATTACGTACTTTCCCAGAGCGTGGAAAGATTTTCAATTTAAAATACACGTAAACTGTGATTTTTTTTTCTTCAAATGACTATAACTCAGCGGAATTTCACGCTATCATATTGAACTAGGGCGCGATTTAGTCGGGATTGAATGCTCTACAAAAGTGTCTAATGCGGTGTAGCTGTAATCTGCACTCGTAAGATTCTACGTGTCACAGAATCTGATTTTTGTATAAACTTCTTGTTTTTTTTAACGTTATTTCACAAATGACTGAAGTTACATAAAAAACGTGGTAAACAAACTTGTAGAAAATTTAATCTACTACAAAAAAAGTCCAGTAAACCGAATCGTTAGAATTGATATTTCCTGAGATATAGAGCGTTGACTTTTTCATGGTATGAATTTTTTATGAAGAGCTTAACTCGACATTTTCATTAAAACTTACAAACTCGAAAATCGCGTCTAAAAATACTTGGAATATTTTCAAGTAATTTCAAGGTTTTTTTTCGTTTTTTTCCTACAAAGTATGTACAAAAACAAAAATGTCAATAAAAAAGATAATTGAATTTGGATTATTTTTGAAGAAGTTACTAGCGTAAAACCCGAAAAAAGTGTCTTTGGAGCAGGTGCTCGGGAAAATTTGAAACTTCACCGGAAAGAGTTTTTGGAGGGGTACTTGAAAATATCAAGAAATGGCGGAAATGAAAAATTCAAATTATTCAAACCGTCCGATTTGGCGTGGAATGCCCCGTATAAATATCGCGCTCGCGGGTCAAAATCACAAGTTACTTAAAAAAAATAATAATTCCGATTTATGTAATTTTGCCGACCACAGCTGCAGCGGCGTCTTACACAACTGTGTCGAAACTCTCAGTTTTCGTTTCTTTTTTGCATTATATAAACACGATCGAACTCTGCGAAATCATCGCAACGTATTAAAGTCGTAATTAATTTCAGCGTTGTTCTATTATCGTTCGTACATTCATTTTAATTCCATTCGTTTGCTAATCATCTTCGTTTCACTCGTCTGAATATTCATGATAAATCGCGTTTCCATATTCTTCGAAATTATTCTCACGCTTTTACTTTCCAGTTTCGAGGAGATTTCGGACGTATTCACGTGTCATCGGCTGCGCTGTTATTAGCAGAACAGATTCTCCTTGAAAAATCGGCGAAACCGACTCTTGTCCCATTTTTTGGCCCAATTTCGTGTCGCTCCATCGTAAGACACGCCGGAAATCTATAAGATTTCCCCGAGATCGCGGCTAATGAAAGCAGTACGAGCGAGCTTTTGCCAGCCTCGCAAATTTGGCTTTTGAATAATGAATGAAATTAAAAGTAAGTCCTTCGAAACAATTATTTCGAGACTTTTCACTTTGCCTGGTCGAATTGCCCGGTAATTCTGCAATGCCTTTGGGAAATGAGAAAAAGTTAATTGGATGGACTTTATATTTGGAAACTGCTGACAACAAGTCGTCGCTCTTTTTTTCTTACAGGCTCTCAATTTTTCGTTTGGGGACGTCGAGTCGCGTGGATTTTTTACAGCTGCGCTACGATATTCCCGCAATTGTAGCTGAAAAAGGTGGAATTGGGGGAAGTTTTCTGTGTCACTCAAAAATCGATGCCGAATTTACGTAGCTTATTTGGTGTCGACTGGTTTCAGCTAGCTTATTGGACGATATTCGATGATGCTGCTGCTGGATGCTGTGATTCCGGGCTTGGCATCTGATGCTGATTAGAAAAAGGATCAGGCGGAGCTGATTCCAGTAGTTTTTGAGTAGTTACACGCTTCAAGCAAGGCGAGTCCGCTGATTCCGGTTCACGCGGCTCACGCCAGCTCACGTGGCATCGGTTGGCTCAGCGTCGACGCGTTTTACCCCTCGAACAATCCTTATCAGGGAATTAATTTACAATTGCAGCCGAAATGACATCGGGATCCCATCTACAATTGTTTGCAGTTGATTGTAGTTGATATTATTTTCCCGTGAAACAAAAACGAGCGTGTCATCCGTTTTTGAAACACGGTAGAGAATTGCTTTACGATTACAGCGGAAGTGACTCGTGTGTTTTGGATAGATTGCTATCCGCAGACGATTGCAGATGAGATCCCGATGTCATTTTAGCTGGAATTGTCAATTAATTTCCCACCGTATTTTGAAAAACGGATTACACATTGTTTTTTTGTCCCACGGAAAAATCACTGCTACTGCAACCGACTACAAACGGTTGTAGATGAGATCCCGATGTCGTTATAGCTGTAATTGTAAATTAATTCCCTACTGTATTTCAAAAACGCGTTGCACGCTCGTTTTTTTTTTCACGGGAAAATAATTTCAACTGCAATCGACTGCGAACGATCGTAGTTAAGGATCCGGTGTCACTTTAGCTGTAATTACAAATCGATGCTCTCCCATAAACATAGCCCATGATACTGACTTCATCGGTCCTTATCTTGGAACCCGTTGGGGTTGGGACTTCGTGCCCAGTAAGACATTTGTTCAGGACCACGAGACACGTAACATATGTGAAATTCAGCCAAATTAACCGAAACCACTTTTCCATAAGGAGCTTGCGGGTTTTCTCGTGGTTTTCCATGGTTTTTTCGTTTTTCCTCGTAAACCATCAACTTTACAGCAAGATAGTATCAGTTCTTTTTTGTAGAGAATTTAGTTTTCTACAAAAAAGATTCCATAAGCCGGAACCGTAGAGCAAATAGTTTCCGTGAAATTCAGCCAAATTAACCGAAACCACTTTTCCATGAGGAGCTTACGGGTTTTCTCGTGGTTTTCCATGGTTTTTTCGTTTTTCCTCGTGAACCATCGGCTTTACAGCAAGATTGTATCAGTTCTTTTTTGTAGAGAATTTAGTTTTCTACAAAAAAGATTCCGTAAGCTGGAACCGTAGAGCAAATAGTTTCCGTGAAATTCAGCCAAATTAACCGAAACCACTTTTCCACGAGGAGCTTGCGGGGTCCTTTGCGTTCGCCACGTCTCTCAAGGTCGACCCATGATAAGGACTTGCTTCGAAGATCTCCGATTCGTCTTTTCGCTGTGATTCGCGATTCCCGTCTAGTCGCAGCCTTCGCACATTCCCGCCGCGAAGAAGGATCGCGTTATATCTTATTCAATGGATTGATATGACCGCGTCTTTATATTAAAATTTAACTTCCGACTCAACAGTTGCCGAAGTTCGACGAATAATTTAGCGGCACCACGTCCGTCGTCGTCTCAGCCAATGTAACGTGCACTCGACATCGGGGGGACGGGAAAACTTTTACAAAGAATATCAACAGCTTGGTTAACCTCGAGGACCGACCGCTACACGCTGGGGCACCGCACCGCCGCATCAACGACACGGCCCCCGAGCTACAGGGCTGAGCAACAAAACTGTGCGAGCAAAAATTCGTAATTCGTGATCGAAAATACGTACACGTGCGCCATAGCCCGCAAGAATTCCGCTGAGCTCGAAAAATATTCATAATAAATACCGCAAAAAAATCCCATTTTCAGATTATAAATTTCGCTGAAAACATCACAAAGCGAGATTTTTCCCAAGTACTAATTGTAAAAAATACCTGCGGAGTGTATGCAAAATTTTCAAATCAAAAAGGTAGCTGAAAAATGAATTTTTAATTACGAATGAAAATTATTCAAAACAAAATATTTCCATTCTTTTTTATTTTGAAATAAATAGTCAAGAAGATTAATAATTAAGGGCAATATTGAAGTTAAAATTTGTAGATTGGAGTACAAGATAGTTATTTTCAGAAAAGTAATAAAGATGAAAGAAAAAAATATTGCGAGAAAGAAATGATCTTACGACTTCTATGGGATGAGCATCGATAAACTAAAATCGTGTCCAGCTATGTTGGAATCGTGAGGCTGGTTTGGCTCCTAAAAACGGTAATTGCGAGTGATTGTTTGTAATATAATTATTTCATTCGATGTCGGCGGTTTTAGGTTTATTTTGTGAAACATTCGGACAAATTTGGATGCGGGGTCCGTCAAGGGCAAGCTACGCCACTGGCTACACAGCTCTTCCGCCAGTCTACCCACTTTTTTATATCTTATTTCTTCCGTCGACTTCCACCGTTCTTTCGCGATCCTCCCGCCAACTGCTGTAAGAATTTGAAGTTCGCAAAAATTAGATTGAATCGCATTTTTCGTCGGCAAGATATGCCGAGTTCCCGTATCACATTCGTGTCTTTACGGGGTGAGAAGAGTATCGCGCTTTTGGTTCAAAAAAATCGATTACGCTGATGCGACGTAATAGGGCAGACCGAGGCAAATTATTTTTTGTGGTTTTTGACCATCGAGGACAAGTTGTTTTGGTCTATCTCGAATGAATTCCTAATTGGTTTGCGATAATTCAACAACGAGTATTCGGCGCACGACGGACCCCCCTTCCAAAAAAATAATTATTTTTTTTTGAAATAATTTCGCACTCGCCACTTTTGTAAAGAATTGAGAACTATAAACATATCGAGTGCATTGTTGTCTTCAAGTTAAACAAACAAAATACTTGTGATTTTTAAAACGATGCAAGTTTTCCGTCTTCAAAGTCAACAACATCGAATACTCCGTACACCAAAATGGCGGAAATCGGTCAATTGTCAAAAATCTCGTCCGCCATATTGGAACCGCCATCTTACGTTTTCAGAATCTGACCACAGATTCGTAATCAGCATCCTCAAAAACGCCCTAGTTGGATGCTTGGCGTGATTTAAAAATTGTAGGACAAAAAAGGGTTCGTTTAGCCCAATGCATGCTTTGTGTTTCATAACCTCGCCTTAAAATCGCCATAACTTTCGAATGAAACATCGCACAGTATCGTTCGAGGTCTCATTTTGAAGGAAAAGAGCGGTACTAGATGATGCAATCCGTAGAAAAAATTATAAAACTTTTGGGCAGCCTGTATCTAATCCCAAAAATGGCCAAGACATCCATGCTTCGTGTACATAACCTTAAATAACATTCGGATTCTATGCAAATTAGCAGCGGACGTAGCGAAACGTTGGTGTTCTATTTCTCAAGGCTGAAAGAGATTCGACGCGAATGCGAAATTATGGAATTGAAAATGATGACAAAATTGTTCGAATTCTGTGTTTCGACCCGTCTGCTTGCTCCTCGCCATAGAACTTTGAGCTTTTCCTCCGCATCGAAATTCCCGTGGTTTTCGCATTTTCACGTTCGTCAACCCGCGAATAGATCGTTTCGGAAATTGTAGAGCCGAAAATGAATGAAAAATATCGTTGATCCGCGTCGTTAAAAACAGTTGGTATTACACCGTGGAGACCAGTTGGCCCGATGACGCTACCAACCTTCGCGGCAGAGTCATTTTTGTTTACTATTCAACGTTTCGTAAACGAATTATTTTGAGACTCCTCAGGGCATTCTGCCAACGAAGTGGAGAACCGGGACCTCCGCGATCTCGAGTGTGTCTCCGAAAACCTGGGAATCGAGGACGCACACTTAAATATTAATATACACCCCGCCAACTTCTTGTTATTCCATCCCCTCCAACTGTTCGCGAACGCAACCCGACTTCAACCGCTGGATATTCGCCCGTATAGTTCCCATGCTTTTTCATCCCATCTTCCCGCCACTCGCCACATCCCTTGGGGAAGAGACGAAGACGTATCGAAGCCCGCATATATTCATGATCCTGGACAATTCGAAAGAATAACACACCGTAAAATATCCATGCACTTCCGTTTTATCCCTCGCTCGCCAAAAATTCGGCAAATGGATCTCATTAATGGCGTAGTCTAGGTACTTTGTAGTCTAGAGCTCAAACTCTCCAAAAAAGGCCATTTGTACGAATTTGTTTCGACGTTGCTAAGATAGATACTGAGATAAAAGTTATTGGGCTCCATAAACACACTCTTAAAATATCTTTAACGTTTTCAGATCGGCTCTGGTCGATATTTCGGCAACTCATAATATTTTCGCGTTGTTTCGGAGATAATGTTACGTGTTGAATACAGGAAAAATAGTGCAACCATTCTAGGAAGCACAGTTGACCTTGAAATAGTGATTTCAAGGTTACATTTTTCATTCGGGGGTTTGACCTTGAAAATTTGATTTCACGAGTTCAGAGTGCTCTCCTACGCGATTGGATGTGCTAAATGTGGAAAAAATAATGCAAAATGTCCAGGAGACATCCTTGACCTTGAAAATTGCATTTCAAGATCGAACTCATTTCTTCTGCTATTTTAGCCTCAGGAGAATTCACTCACGCAAGAAATGCTCAGCTTCCGCTCTTAGCATGGATATCTTCTTCATCTAACGTATACAAAAACGTGAGCATATCATTCTCGGGCTAAAATAGAAGAAGCAGTGAATTTGACCTTGGAATGCAATTTTTAAGCTCAAGGATATCTCCTGGACATTTTTCATTACTTTTACGCGTTCGGCGCAGCCGATTGCGTAGGAAAGCACTACTAACTTCCAAATCAAATTTTTAACCTTGGACTTTACGTTGCAGACGGAAGTCGTCGAAATTTTGTCAGGCACTCGAAGTAACAAATTCTTTGCTTCTAAGGATAAATATCGAGTAAAAAAAGTTCAATTCCCACGTCAATGTCCCTGTCCTGAAAAGATTAAGGCGTTACGCCGAGTCAGAAACTTCGAAAAAAACGATTTTTCGTTTTCGTACCTATCATTTTTCAAAAAAATTAATTCCTTCAAGGTCATTCAGGCGTTGCCATCCTGATTTTGACACCACGTTTCTTTGAGTTTCCAGCTTGAACTGCGATTTTTATACACCTTTCTCAAATCTTTGAAGGAGTCATTTTGGGCAGAAACAAGAGATTTTCGAGATGGGTTGTCAGTTACTCGTGGCGTCTGCTATTGAAACTATTGTATCATATCAGAAATTGACTTTTACAAAACTGGTAGCATGCAGAGGTAGTCGAATAACGCTGACCTTGAGATCGACCTTGACGATGATTATCAAGGTTATTTCACCGTCGTCATGCCTTTTTCAAATAGGAACCCCAATTTTCTCGCGGGATCGTATTTTTCGCGTGAAAAAAAATAAGTAACTTTCATCTCAAACGGTTTTTGATTTGACCATGAAATTCTCCAGATTTGTGACCACGAAGGATTGAAGATCAGTGAAAAAGGATTGAAGATCATGTGCGAGTCTGAATTATGAGATTAGCATAATTATCTTGAAACGTAGAGATTGTAGCTTAAAATCACCGAGGTAGAAGATTTCGGTTCGATTTTTCATAATGCAAATATTTTGGAACTGCGATTATGAAAGTTAGCTCAAATTCCCACCCAACTCACGTACGAACTCTATTTAGATGGAGCAAGCACAGAACTATTTGTTTTTTTTGCTATATCGTTTTAAACAAGCCTAGTCACTAAAAATGGCGCTTTCGAAAATAATTTTGTTAATTCGAACAAAAGTTTAAAAAACCATGTAAATTCTATAATTTTTACTTTAAAAAATAATGCAAGAATATATTTCATAATATTTACGGGAAAAAAGCTCTAAAATATTACAAGCAAAATTACCACACAAATGAGTAAAAGTCACTTATTTCTTTCTGAACTTTATAACTTTCTAAATATATCTAAATACTTTCGTGATAAAAATATTCATAATTCTATGAGTCTTTTCTAATTTTAGTAGCGCTCCCGGAAATGATAGGGTGTCCACGAAATGACACGCGTGTTCGCCGCATGACGATGCGAGTACTTCACGGGTATATTTAAAACGCGAACGAGTAGTTTCAAAAAAATAATATTTTTCTGTTATTTATTTTGAGCAGCGTTCTCAACATAAAATTAACTATACTTATTTTCGGTAGTCCTCGTTCAGCGGTAATTATTTATAATATTATTAAAAATCAGAATTCAGAAACTCAAGATCAAAAACACTCTTCAGCTAGAATTTCAAAACCAACAAAAATAGACTTCTTCGAAAACGTTTATCCCAGTAGCAAAGTTATACTACAAAGAATTTAAATATCATTCGAAAACTCAGCCTTTCATAAGCTGAATTACCCCCAATTGATTGAATACACAATTTTTCAGTGGTCCATTCGACTGCAAGTCAACTTTGACTAGAATATTTTGCCTCTTCTTTCACTCTCCCATATCTATAAATGTTTTTCCTCGCATCTCAAAAATGTCTCCAAGATATAGACAAAATTATCCCGAAAGGCCAGCTTGATATGGGAATTCTACGAGGCACTCAATAATCTTTTGTTTTTTTATATAAATAGCACGTGAACAAACAATTGGTTCGATTGCTCCGGTGAAAACTGAGAGCAAATTTTTATTTCTATTCTGATGCACGTAATTTTATAGAAAATCCGAGATAATTTTATCGTAATCCCAATGGGAAAAAAGTATCAGGCTTTCAATATTCGCAATTGAGCCAATTCCAAAGAGGATAGTTATAAAGCAACCGTTTGCACTAATTGCTATTAATTATACGTAATTTATTAAATTTCTATGCATCTGAAATAATTTGTAGCTTTCTAGAAAAAATTTTCGTGATTGCTAATATTTATTTATAAATTTATCATATTATAGACTATTTAATAACTATTTAATACATTTTTAATACACAGTGCATAATTTAATAAATTTATCAATAAATATTTGCAGTCACTCCCATTTTTTCCAGAATTATACGTAATTTATTAAATTTCTATGCATCTGAAATAATTTGTAGCTTTCTACCAAAAAAATTCGTGACTGCTAATATTTATTTATAAATTTATCATATTATAGACTATTTAATAACTACTTAATACATTTTTAATACACAGTGCATAATTTAATAAATTTATTAATAAATATTTGCAGTCACTCCCATTTTTTCCAGAATTATACGTAATTTATTAAATTTCTAGTCATCTGAAATAATTTGTAGCTTTCTACAAAAAAAATCCGTGACTGCAAATATTTATTTATAAATTTATCATATTATATACTATTTAATGACTATTTAATAAATTTTTAATACACAGTGCATAATTTAATAAATTCATTAATAAATATTTGCAGTCACCAACATTTTTTCCAGAAAGCTAAAAATTGTTTCACATTGATAAAAATTCAATAAATTATTCATAAATAATGTCATTTACTGCGAACCGTTGCTTGGTAACTATCCTCCTCGGAATTTACTCAGTTGCAAGTATTCAAAGCTCGATACCTTCGGAGCTTTTTTTGTAGAGAATCAAATCTCCTACTAGAATATGTACATCAAAATGGGGAAAAAAAATTCTTTATCTTAACCCGAGAAATCGAATGAAAGTTTTTTTCCCATGTTATTTATATGGAAAAACAAAAAAATGATCGAGCGTCGTAGAATTGAAAGATCAAGAATTTTTTTTATACTCTACAGAAACTTCTGAGATGATCGGACTTGAAGAAAAAAAAATGTTTGTCTTGGACTAATCTTGTAGGTATATCGAATAGCTTCGGTCAGTGTCATCGGGGCAATTCTCGGAAAATGTTTTCTCCGGAGGGTTTTTAAGGTTTAGTGGTTCCCTTAACGGTTTCCCAGCCCCTTAAAACCTGAGACTTGAGACAGATAATAGCGGTCATTCGAGTGTCGATTATTCTTCCTCGTCGTCGTACCTACCGAGTGCCCGACTGCGCGCCGCCTCTTCGTTCTTCGGGTCACCACGGTCAGTTTGGGTTCGTTTATCACGGATGTCTTCGATCTGGGAAGTAAACACGAGACGGCGGCTATTCAATCGATATGAACGATCGGCACGGATTCCATAATCTCCAGCTACAAACAGTAGCTATGCCGTTCCAAATGCCGGATCCGAGAAGAATTTTGGCCTGATAGCGTGCAAGATCGAATTCGGCATCCACTATGCATCGATGTTTCAATTAAAAAATTTCTCACGCGTCTCCCTTTTTTTTTTTCTTTACTCGATATCATGAAATTTCCAATCGAATCGAAT